>OY720168.1:18481133-20923074 GCA_963082805.1 Hemicrepidius hirtus
ATGTAGAAAAATTTTGGACAGCTTTAAATGTAACGATACTACAAACACAACTCAATAAGCTAATAAGCAAAAATGTAAAATAATGTATGATCGCTATGTTTTTGGATGGATGAAAGATAAGCGCCACAATGGTTTGTAGTACCTTGCCGGAGCTCTAGTACTCTTTTGTGTAGGTATTTGGCGTGGAGTCGTCACAGTTGTAGTGGTAGTAGTAGTAGAAGTTGTAGTAATTCGTTTAGTTGTAGCAGATTCCTCAATATAATTCAACTCATTTCGATCACCCCTAGGATATTAACTTATTGCAAAAAGAAATTAAACACGCAATTTTAACTTACCTAGAAGTTTGCTTGCTTGTTTGATGATAAGTATTGCGGACATCATCCTGTTAATATAGACGTAATGTTAATATAATTTTTATTTGGGTAGTAAAAAATTGTGAAATACTTACTTGAGCACTGTAAGGATTTTCATCGTAAGTTTGAACAACCGATGATTGATAAATGTCTTGTGGTGTACTGTAGCTATTTTGTATATAAGCAGCGTTTCCTCTTTTGGGAGTTTTTTCTTGAGTATAAACTTGATGAGATGATGCAGGAGTACCCCTATATGTTTGTTGAGAGGTCGGTGGATCATTATTGTAATGTTGGGTATATTCTAGAATAAATAACGTAGGGTAGTGATAAGATAAATAAATTATTGACGTTGCATGTTTCTTACCAACATCTTTGTATAAATCTACATCGTCATCATAGAGAGCATAGTATGGGTCATAACGAGAAGAATCGTAACTGTTACTGGTGTTATACACTACTTTTGGTGCAACTGTAGAATGAGAATGTTCCACAGGTCGACTACCTCTACTTTCCCCACGACTGAAAAACGATCTCATTTTAATTCTTGAAAAGTCATTCATAAATAAAACAAGTCTTCCGTAAATTTTCTAATATTACCAAGGGTGTTTTTGAAATACCTGCTGAAGATTTAGGATCTGGTTCAACTAATATTATAAGAATGTTCCTAGAAACATCTGTTGAGAAATGTTAATATATTAACAAAGTATAGGAAAAAAATCCACACATCGGGATAGATTGTATTTATACATAATTATGTTCCCCTGCCTATGTCGTTAAAATGCGTTGGCGCTCCAGCATGCATAAAATAAATTTCCAACCAACAGAACTTCTTCCAATAGTGCTGTGTTTATGTTTTCTTTGTTGTGGGACTCTCTGTCTCTCCTCTTTTCCTTCGTCTTGTCTTCATTAATAACCAAAGAGTTGGTAAAATGATTCGGTTGGTAAAAAAAACTTTGAACGCGACAAACAATACATAATGAGTATATTAGACTTAAATTAAGTCACAGTGACAATACAAATCAAAGTCAACAATCAACAACAATAACAATCGATGTATTTTCATGGTCGACGGAGGTTACTTCACACAATTTACATAACAAAAATAAAAGAACTAATATTGACACCAACTTCTTTCATTCTTACAATAAGTTGAACCAGGTCCTAAATTTTGTAGTTTCTGGGTAGAACACTTTCATGCACCTTATACTGTTTTGGTATAGTAAATATAATTTGTCAGTTAGTTGAGAATAAGTCTAATTGTTAGGTAACTCAAAATTTACCTGTTTGTAATATTATGCTGGTTTGTTGATTTGTCATTGTTTATGTACCAGTGAGTCGTACTTAATATTTGTCGAACATTTGATGTTGTAGGTCTTGTAGTTGACATCGACCAACTATTAGTACGTCCAATAATTGTTGGAAGGGTTGTCAGTTTGCTTGTTATCTCTTGTATTTTAGGAGGTTTCAGTGTGGATGCTTGTGTTGGGATTTTGGAAACAGTAATATTTTGTAATAAAGACTTAGGAATTTGAGTTGGTGTTTCTGAATTATTTGATTGGTGGTTTGGGGGAATATTTAAATCATCATAATAATAATCACTTGAATTAGAATCTTTATAATCGTAGTAATCGTCATAATAATATTTATTGTCTGAAAACGTTTGTGGTGATGTTTGATTCTTGTTTGAAATTTGAGTTACATTCGTTTCTTTAGTTTTAATCCCATCACCTTCATCATCGTAGTAATAATAATATACATCATCAGTGTGAGTAGTATTTAATTGAGTTAAATTATGTTTAAGTTTAGTCAGTCTAGGTAACGGTAAATTTGTATTAGAAGGTCTAGTATTTTTTGGTTTACTATTTATAGTAGTACCTTGCTCAACCTGACCGTTAACAATTTTGCTGTACAATTTTGTAATATTATTTTCAGGAATTTTTATTAACGAATTAGTGTTAGTAGATGCTTGTTTAATATTTCTATCATCAAATATTTCTAAAGTATATGGCACTGTCGCTTTGATGCTTCTAAATTTGGCTTGTGTATCACCTAATTGTTCGGTTTGTTTCACATTATTTTTTAGCGGTACATATGTGTAAATATTATAATAATTCTGTGATGAATTCAAATCCCATTCTTTGGTTCTTTCAGGTTGATTTTTTAGTGAAAAATTTATCTCTGTCGTTGATTCTCTACTATAAGGGGCTTTCTGTAATGGAGTTGTTTGCAAAAATAATGAAGATTCCGGATAAGGGGTTGTTTTATGTTTTTCTGGTTCCAAAACAAAATGTATAGATGGAACGAAATAATTTGAATTGTGCTGATTGGTACTTGGTACGCGTGCGTTATTGTTATTAAATGGATATTTACTATAATTTGAAATCGATGCTTTTAATCCAGCTAAAGAAGGGATGATATTAGTTTGAAAATTAAAATATCGATAGTTGTCATTATTTAAATTTCTTGTGGAAAACGTATTTTCAAAATTTTTCTGTACTCTATTATTATAGATTGGTGGAGCTAATGTGATAGGTTGAAAATTTTGAATATCTTTGTTGTGGAATGAATGAGCTCTGTAATTATTTCCTAATATTGAAGGGGGTTGGAAGGATGTAGGACGTTGAAGTTTCACATACGGGTTAGCGATAACATGCCAGGAGTCAATTTCAATACCACGATCGTGACTAAAAATATTTAATAAAAATTAAGTTAAGAATTAATAATGTAGTTAAAATAATTAAACTGCTTCAATTTGTTTTCTGAAAAAATGATTTATGGTTGTAGATAAATATTTTCATTGAAAAACCCAAAATCCAGTTTAAAAACTTCGTAATCGTGTCTTAAGTGGTTTCATAATATGTCTAAATTTATATAGACCTTTTACCTTCGTTGAATTTGTCTTTTATATCTCTTACGATGCTTCGTTGTCAAACTGTTTGTTAAGATGTCGTTATCGTCAGTCAGATCTCTGGTAAAAATTTTTATGTTTACAAAGATAAAATTAACACAATTTTTATAATTTACCTGCTATATTGTTGAAGTGACTGGGTTCCAAAGGAAATAACTCCTATTTTCTCACCTCGTCCACTAGATGACTAAAATTAAAAAAAAATATTATGGTATATTCCCATTAGCCACAAAAATTTTCTTACAGGAATTGCATTTGTATGGTGTCTTAACCCATCTCGATCCCTTTGTACTTGTCCAACAGTTGAAGGTTGGCCTCGATAGACACGTTGTTGTCGGTCACTTTCAATTTCTTCTGCTGGTGGTAACGCATCTTCTGCATCCTCATACAACTGTTGTTGTTGTTTTTGCTAAAATATGTTTCAATTACGTAAACCCCCTAATCTAATATTTTGCATAAGAGAAAACATTTTTATGTATCATTGTTCTGTATTATACCATATATCATGACAAGTACATGTGTATCTTTGTGAAACTTAAAAGGTATGTAATAATCTTATTGGCACATCAACTATGATACATGACATACTATTAACAGGTTGCATTTTCCAATTCTGCTGTAACCTTATTTCTGCACTAACCTTAATGAGTTCCTGTTGATTATGGTGTAATTGTCTTGGTTGTCCTCTAGATGTTACTACAGCAGCTGGTTGTGGCGGAGGAGGAGGAGGTGGGGGATGAGTATATCTCACTTTTGATTCTGGTGTTCGGCTAGAAGAACTCGAATATGATACTGAAGGTGTTGTAACTACATCTCCAGTTCCATCACAACCAACATTGCGGGGCCAATCACAAGTTTGTAGCTCATGACTAAAATATGTCGAAAATTTTCAATTATTGCATGGATATCAAGAAATGCGAGAGAAACCCACCTGTACATAAGACCGCCTGTACATGATTCTAATAATGCTCCCCCAAATACGCATACGTAATATTGCGTGCAGTCAGCAGGATGTGGATAATAACCAAATTCTTCCGGGCAATCGAAATGCAAACCTTTTTTTACATCTGCACCTACAGGTTGTAAATTTCTATTATGTTTACGTTGTCCCAAGACTGCATCTGTAAGATAAATGTATTGTTCTGAAAAATCCATCTGGTAATTATTATATTTGCGAAATTATTTTACATATAGCTATAGAGAAAATAGAAAATATACAGACCCATCATGATTTATTTTAATTTCGGAATAGTAAAAGTTAATTTGAATTAATATATGGCAACATTTACATTATAGAAAATCGAACAGGTATGCTATGGCAAATGTTTTATACTTAGTTGACAGAAAGAGCCACAAAAACAAAGGTTTGGGTATAAAATCGTTTATTTTGGACATATAACTAAGGTGCGTTTATAAATTATGTTCCATAATTTTAAAAATAGAAAGAAATTAAATAAAAATGTTCCAAAATTGACTAAAATAATGTTATAATAAAAATACAAATAAAAAGAAACAAAAAGTCCGGGAAAATAATTTCTAAAAGATATTCTTTGTATTATTTCTTTTTTGTGTCTATAGAAAGTTTTTATTCAAAAGAAACTAGTTTCAAAATTTTAACCTATTATACAAAATGTATGTTATTTTCTACTTTAAGAACCAGGAAGGCTAAAATATATTGTTTCTATCATCACGAATTCTTAAGCTATCATAAAGACGTATACAACTTCTGTTATGTCATGATCTTGTTCTCTCTTATTCCTTTAATAGGTGTTGAAGTCTATATTTTCAGTATTTATCATTAAATGAGCTAGGCATTTCGTACACATATAAAGTAGGTCAAATGTATTGAATGAGATGAGATTATCCTGTGAGAAATATGTTTGTGTGAGAATGTTTGTGCTATTCTGCTTATAATTGATATTACGACACTATAGTTGATAGGAAGATACATTTATTTTAGTTTCTCATACTTTAATAGGATGAAATGGCTGCTTTATTTTCGCATTTATGTTAGAAATTGGATGTTAAACTATTGTCGACATGACTAAAAGAACAAATTATAAAATTACCCCCTTTTTTCTCTGCATTATGCAGTTGTACTAGTGAACAGAGGTTTCAACTTTTAATATAGTGACTGCACAAACACAGGAAAAATTCCTGAAATGCACAGATATATTTCTAATTGTATAAGGTGTATTTGTGTGATAACTGATGTACTACCGCATTCCAATTTATTTCACATTATATGGTGACACACACTCAGACAATAACTATGAAAGCTTTAGTAAGTTTGTCATATATGTCAACTCGTATATCTTCATGTGTAATGAGAAAATTATTACCAGAACGCTGTCACACTACAGAGGACATATATCCTTGATCAATTTAAGAAAATCCCACCAAACTTGATATTCTCGTAATACAAATCATAAAAACTCTTCAACAATTTTATCACAATAGTACGTTTAAGCGTTTAATTTCTTTTCCTGTTCTTCATCCCCATATGGGAGGTGTATGGTAATAATAAACGAAGTGAGATTTAGATTGTTAAACAATTTTGAGATTATATAATAATAATAATAATCTCTACACTACCCATATCCTGTTGCCAGGCCCCAGAAGCGCAATGCTTGTGCGGGGTGGAGGAAGGGGCTATTATAGTTATAGAACATATGATTTAAAAAAATTAACTGAAATTCAATGTCCGTTTGTTAAGATAAAAAACCAAAGACTCAAATGTTTGTTCTTTAGGATTATTAAACTAAAGTATTTCGGAAATAACTATTTTTGCTTGATCCTAAGATATCATTAACCCTGAAGACAGCCTCGTATAAAACTTTCGCTATTGTGAAAATTGTGCTTAAAATCTTAACTGTACAGAATATTTTAACAAAAATCTAAATATGAATAAACAAAGTAGAAGAGATCTAGCTTAAAGTTACGTAACAATGTTACTAGAGAAGGCTGTTTTGAATAGTGCAGCAAACTTTTGATCAACAGCAATTATTACTTTCAATGATGTTACAAAACGAAATGTATAGAACCATTTATCATTCATCTGTTATAATATAAAACAATTAAAAAGAAGCATTGTTTTTTAGAAAACGCCAAAATTTCTCCACAATTTTAGTACCTAATTAATTCTGTGCATTTGTGAAGCATTTTCATGTATTTAACAAACTGTTAAAAGACTTAATTACTGGATTAACTTGCGTGACAGTAATATATGGAGTTTACAAATAACGGGAAAACTAGGAAAGTGGTCCGTCGTAGAGAAAGTTTGAGAATTGAGAGCTGTTTGCACGATGAAGTGAATTTATCGCGGACGCAAACTCGATTGTGCAGGCACTATTGTACGTAACTTGTATGCAAAGAGCAACGTTTATTACGTGTCATTACATCATATCCAACCAATTACTTAGTCAAACAGACAAAGAACTATAATATCTAAGAGAAATATTATTAAATATATTTGGGGATTATAAATGTTACGCCCAAAAAATTGTAATATAACATACGGACGTAAGGAAGTAAATTTTAAATTATATTTGACGTGCACTATTGGGGGTGGGAGTTGCCAAGGTCATATCTAACACTTTAATCGAAAAACACGAAATTTCAAACACCCTTGGACTTTCCAGGACATGAACGGGGTTTTGTGGGTCAATTTAAGAGCCCGACCGCTGACATACCCCGGCCCCAAGCAAAATTTATGACATAATCTAATAACTTGCAACACGGTAATATTTTTGATACTTTTGATAAATTTAGGAAAGTAAATATAAAAAATACAATAGAAAATCTGTTAAATTTGTCTCGTCCGTGGGTGTTTCTACTGTATGTTAGATGAGGTATCACAGGACCTTAGACGTTAGCGCCGTCCGAAGTAAAGTATAGAATTCTGCGATTTTTCGTAATAATTTCCGTTAGTTGAACTTTATCCGCAAAGCAAACGACGGACTTCCTGATGATTTTTTTTTACTGCTACATATATGTTTATACTAATTAAGATAGGTTCGATGTCCTGTTCCGCTTCATTAAAATGAACATTAAATAAAATGTGTTAAACTCAATAGTAATCTAATGAGAAATAAGAAAATTATAACTACCTATAAGTTTTTTTGGTGGAGACGCAATCAATCCTGTTGTATAAGTAATTTGCCTGATATTTAAACAAAATTCTTTTCTTACGAGAATTTCATAATAATAATAGCAGTATTGGAAAATTATCCTCAGGTCAATAGTTTAATTCTAGTATTAAATTTAATATTTAAAAAATTCTTTGGCATAGTTATAAGACATTCACTTAACAAACATTTGTGTAACCTGTCATTAGATTTATTTTGACCTCGTGACCTAGAGAAAACGTTCTTTTTACGTCAATACCACGCCCCCTAACAAAACAAATAATAAATGAAAGTTAATTTTTCGCGAAAAATTAATTAAGCTCTGTGCTATGGTTTAATTTAAACATCCGCCTCTTACCTTGTTCAAATGTGTATTTAATTAATTTAATAGCTGTGGATAATGCAAATATTACGATACATCCAATTTTTAGAAATTGTACAATCGTATAACAACGGCTGTTAATATGAAACAAAAATTCTTTTTTGCAAACACTTCGGGTCAGCGGCGGATTTACGCAAAGGCGCAAGAGGCGCAAGCCTCGGGCCCCGCACCCAGGGGGCCCCAAAATTGGCCAAATTATCAAAAATTAAAATTTAGATTTAATATTCACGGAGTTGTTTTTATAAAAAAAACAATCAATTTTTGGCAATATGGAAAATTTGGAATTACGAATGTTCGATTGGCTTTTAATATTTAGGTGGGCCCCCTAATATCCTTTGCGCCTAGGGCCCCGCAAACGCAAAATCCGCCACTGCTTCGGGTTGATAGTTTCCATAGTTAGATTCATAAACTCGATATTATATTGTAACATACAAGTAAGTAAGTATAAAATGGATAAACAGAAGTTGAATTACGTAAGCGGTGCTACCTAACAGCAAAAATTAATAAATTACAAGCAGTTCTAGTTGTACTTTCTACACTGTTTGACGCTTTTGATAAACAGTTTGTAATTGTATAAATGTAATGATTTCGTTATTGCCAATACTTTCCCTTTCTATAGAATTTGTTTTATTGCTTATTTAGTTTTTTCGTTACATTTCGTCATATAAATTTAGTTAATATATGAAATCAAATTCATGTGTGTCAAAAAAAGGATATGCAGATGCCAGTGTTAAAAGTTACATAAGATCTGCAAATGTTGAAAATAACAATGCGTTTTAATTTAGAACTTTCAAGGCTTTGGAATTTAGGTGAGATTACTGATTTTTGTTACGGTCTAAAGCTTCTCCTTGAAGTTCGTATAAGAATATGAAGAAGAAGTATAATAATACAAAACGTTAAGCTTTAATTAGGGATCATCCAAGAAGGTCTTGTACTTAACGGTAACTGCGATGGTAAAAGTAACTATAACGTTATCATTAAAACTGTTACATAAATGATGCAGTCTATATGTATTCCTAAGCCAATTGTTTCCTGTCTCTGGAGAAAAATACCGTGTGAAAATTTAATCTCGTGGTTTTAAGCGGAAAGTAAGACGAAGGGGTTAGCACACGTCACTAACCAATTTAGAACGTGTGCCCATACACCGTGCAAGAGAGAGCGCGCACTTAATATAATGTCGAAATAGCGAAACCAATATCCTTTTGCTTTTCAGTTGTTTCCTTTTTATTGTTCAAATCAAAATTAGAAAAGGTAACCCAAATTGAAAATCGGGGCTTCTAGGATATATACATAAAGGTTTTCCGATTTTGATTTTCCAAAATTTTTTAGTTATGCAGGGACTTAATGGTATAATATTGCATGTTCAAGTTAATAAATCTGTAATCTACTTAAAATGGGATGTGGGTCTGTTCTAGGCTACTTCGTGATTGCCTGTCTACCTCGCCTGTAAATGTGCGAGGCCGTTCTTGTGGTAACAGATTATTGGGTGTGGTTGTCAAACGACCTTCCATTCGCCATATCCTTATTCCTTTATTGTTTATTTTGTTGTATTACATTGGTCAGTCTGATTTCGCAACGTGCAAACTTCTAATAAGCCTATATTGCCACTCTACTATCTGCTGGGAACAACATTCTAATAACATCCTATGATAACCTTTAACTGACAAATTCCTATTATCAGGGGTAAAAAGAAAGTGTAAATGCAAGGAGTAACTTGTTTATACAATTTTTAATAGAAAGTGTTCTTGGATTAAAATAAATCCAATGTATCTAACTACGCCACTGACTTTAATGAAAGCATTTATTATTATTAATATTTTATCACGAGAAATATCTTTTTAACATTTAAGTTGAGCAAACGAGAATTTTATTCTGGTCGTGATCTAGTTTAGAAAAGAACTACTTATACCACGAATTTCACTTCTTTGTATTACGAAATGTACGGTAGCCAACCAACACGTTCCAAACAAGAACCACAGCTCTCCACGAAGAAACAAGAAAGTATTATTTTGTGCTATAGCTGTGAGTGACATTAAAGTAACCTTCAACCTTTGGCAGCTAAGAAAACGTAAATGCCACATGGAAATTAATAATTGTACACGGCAATTTGTAGTTATTATTTAACGCTCAATGTTTCAGGTTCTCATGTAAAATGAAAGTTTAAAACAAATCGCAAATTGAATTCAGTAATTACCCCAGTAATATATTTATGTGTGTGAACAAACAATTCACTCACAAAGAACTTTTCTTCCACATACTGTTATGTATTTCCTATACATTAAACTTCAATACAATTAACAGGAATTTCAGAATATTATCTTTTAAATTATCTTACCCGAAAAATGATTGACCTTCAACTACTTTCAGAAGTAATAATTAACTTTTTTTTAAATTTAAATGGGGCAACCTTTGTAAATGTCTAGAACGAATAATTTACAAATTATTAATTTAAAGTTTAAACCATTTAAAGTATTTATTTTTAATTCGACATCCTTGTTTGTAAATTTATATTTAACGATCTATAATTCGCAAGAAAATGATTCCTTTATGTAGAACAAAATAACCAAAACTGTGTATCTCAACTTCGATTATCTTCAGTAAATAATATTGAATACTGTAATTAAATACTTCACTTAGCTTACTATTAACTACTAGTTTTTCAACTTAATTATCTATTAATACAAGGTAAACTTAAAAAACATTAACGTAAGGTATACGCGCTTACCTTAAATATCAAAAACTTTTATATTACAAGGACATTTTGTATTTTCTGCCTTTTTTTATTCAGACTCATCTCATTCGTAAACAATGTATGAGTTAATAAAATAACAAATCGTTTTCTAATGAGATAAGATGTTTATATAAATTCGTCAATTACATAACTTAATTTTATAAATAACAGTTTACATAAACAAATAACTTATTTTTGTATATACAAATGCACTACGGGGGGGCTCCATTATCAGACGAAATCATAAACATCATAAACATGGACAATAGCATTAGCGTCCACGTACAAAGAAGCTCATATTTTTTAAACAGTTTCGCTAATAGCTTTAAAAGTTTTCTTACAGAGATTTTTATTTCAAATATTTCTCTGATAGGTTAAGCAGAATTTTTTTTAGTTTGCTGCAGGTTATAATATATACACAACTCTGCAGAAAACTATTTTTTCTGCCCAAATTATGGCAGATAGCAAAATTGTACACACCAATAAGAATGTCTCCCTGTAAGAAACGTTATTACCCAAACGGTTAAAAAATATGAGCTTTTTTGCATGTGAATACGTTTGGTTGCCTCTGCCATTTACGTAAGAGCCAGGAGCAAGAAATTGATCAGATAATACCTTTTTCCAGTACACATATTCACATCCCAAAGTTTAGTAAAAAGTATTTTCCAAGTAAGCACGCAATAGTACACTAAAAACGACAAATTCCTAACATTTTTATACTAATTGGTCTTGACATTCAAAATATGTGTGTGTGTCATTGTTGTTTATCTCAGAACCTTTACCATGCCTTCACATTTCAAATGTTACTCAAATTTGAACAATCATTCTTAGAAGATATGAAAAGATCATCATTACACATTCCAGTGTCTAAACTTTCTTAAACATATTCAGCACCTATTTCTTCAGAATCTATAAATTTTACGCAACTTTCTTACTTTTATGGTGATTCGTTAGAAAGAAAAAGTTGGTTATAGGGAAGTGTTATATTTTATATTGAAGGTTTGCACAGTGGACGCAATTAGCGGCGAGAATTTCTTTGAAATGGCCATCAAATGAAAATGTCGTTCGACAACACACATTAAAATATTTGAAGGTTTTAAATCTTTTAACGCATAATGACCTTTACATTAAAAGTTCATATCGTACATATTATAAAGTTCGATGCTGTCTGGTATTTATAAATTAAAGCACTAAATGTTTTTAATTATAAGATGATTACATAAAAATTAATCTGAAACAATGTTAACTGAAGTGATATTTAAAAACTTTAAGGCTAAAGCAGAGGTTTAAGGTGCTTAAAATATTATCTAAGCGTTTTATGTTTATTTCTTTCATATTAGTTCATTATTTTTTATTTTAACAATTTAAGAGTAGAGAACTATAAAATTATAATACTGATGAATGTTGATCTTAAAAATAAAAACTCTCCAGATTTAAATCTCGAACCCTTTCAAATTTTAATTAAATATGAAATTCTTTTGAGAAAGGTCAATGCAGGATTATCAAACGACCTTTCTTAAGTTTCCGCCCTATATCGGAAGTTAATAATGCATATTTAGAAGGTTGTTTCAAGTATTTCTGTATAATATAATATTTTATTTTAATCTAGATTTGCTTGCAGACACAATTTTCACTTTCCATTTGGCATTATTATTTTTTTGGGTAGGTGCCACTAGTAAATGTTGTAGTGCTAAATATTAATTTGTAATACTAAAATTATAATTAAATTGGGTAAATAATAGAATAGAAGGTCTCGCGGTAACGTATAGTGGTTTAGGTGGATGCATGAGTGTAATAATCTCGAGATCTTGGTGTTCCAAATCACAGAAGGTCATGAATTTGTGTAACGTCCTGTACATGTTAGACAAATAAGACTCCGAAACTATATAATATTTTTAAGATACAATTGCCTAAATTCTTTTAATGTCCGTTTCCAAAAAATATTTCTGACAACTGTGTTTTTATGGTCATAATGCAACTTTGCGACAAGAAATCAATCAAAGCCCAACAAGCCCATTTCTAAGTTTAAGCAAAATTAAACATATCCCTAAAATTCAAGCAAAACTAAACAAGTCCGGCAGATTTTTGTCCAGAGAAAATTTTTCGTAGTACATGTAAGCTGTAAATAGTTTTCTGCAGGATGGACATGTTGGGTTTTGCAAAGATTCTCCTCAAATATAATATATGTAATGGCTGAAAATGCGTACCTAATAAATTTTAATTAGATCACTTAAGTATTATTATAACATTAAAATTTCTGTATGCATGGGTAAGTAAAAATGAATCTTATAACTGGCTGACCTAGTTAAATAATTGTTATTAAAGTAGTTTTCGATTATTATAAGATAGGGGGGTTGAAATGAAAACATAGGTATTTTTGTGTAGGACAATGTAGTTTTTACTTTCGTATTTCCATGTCGTAATCACTGACCGCTTGACAAGACGATAATCATCAACTTTCTTACAGATAGCCTTTTCAAGTCCATATTTAAATTTCGCTACCTTGTATCCTAATTTAATTGAAGTGTTCACTTATACGTTGTATAAAATGTTATCTTAAGAACGGATACACCATAAGATAAGTTGAAGATTGAGTCAACCTTGGAATACATAAGATAGAGAGCCCCTGTCAATAGTGCAGTAACGCAGTAACAATAGAATGTATTTGTAATAGCAGATTCTGTACTAAACGTAACGAAAGCAACACGACCAAGGCTGTCTATATAAAAATAAGAGTAAACCGGATTTACACTGCACACCCAAGATTTAACACCTACTGAATGTTGTAATCCTTTTTATTTTATCCGAATGCAACTCTTTTTATTTAATTTTCTTTTGGTTATTACTCAGTATAAATCTATTAACAAAATTATTTATTCTACAGACGTAGGATGTTGTATTTATGTAATGCTCGGTAATAGAGGTACAAAAAAAAATACGTAGTCTTTTTTTCTCTAAGAACATTTAGGAGGGTCAGATCTACGGATACCATAGCCTAGACCTGTTTCTCTTTGATTGTTAACAGTTTCTCAATTGCAAAATGAAGTGGAGTACTACCATCCTGTTGGAAAATTATAATAACCACAAAACCTTCCTCAAAGGAATTTCATTATTTGTAACCTGCATTGTACTTTGCTTTGCTGAAAGTCTGGAAAATAACTTCAGCGTTGTATTTCAAACCTTTTTAGTCTTCTACCACTTCTAACAAATCACTATCAATACAAACAAGTTCTGCTTGATTCCCTTCGTGTAGGTTGTACAACACTTGTAGGTGGGAAATATCTTTTAATATAAAATGAAATATTAAATTCTTGAAGACGAAAAGGTATTTCTATACCTGCATTTCAGTGTGTGCAATTTAGGATATTAATGATCTTCTAGAAATTTTCAACTTCAGCAAGATTTTTTCTTTTTCATTTTTCAAAAATTTTCTGAATAATTATGTAATCTCCAGGATATATTTTTAATGAATGCTATGAAAGCTACGTGTTTTATAATCTCTCTGTGTACTTAATACATTTTTTAGCTGAAAAATTATGTTTAGCACATTAGCCTTAATACAAAACAAGAACCTGCACAATACAATTATAACCCTGACATACATAATGTTTATCTGTAATATCTCTTAACTTATTAACTAATGCATTAGTTTAAAATAACATTACTCAGCTAATTATTACACAGGTAATTATGCAAGATGTTTCAATTCATCAAGTTGCTTGGTATATTAAACCTTTTTTTACAGCGTACCCCAATCCACATTTTTATGAACTAAACTAAGGGGAAAAATTTCTTATTATGACGTATCTCTACCTTGTAAAGTCCTGCATGCACAAGAACCATTATTCTTTATTTAGAAATATACAGTCATAAATAATTATTAAATAAAACTGTAAAGAACACGGTGGTAGGCTAGTGGTTAGGGTATTTGACTTTTAAACTTATGGGTTGGGGTTTATTTCTATGGAAAATTGACAACTCAGACTTGTGAATTACTGCTGTGGTTTAGAGCTCAGTTGAAACCTTTTCCTTTATCCTTACATCATAGAAAAATATTAAATGATTTATTTCTATCAGAGAAACATTTTGGATTTATATCTAAAAGAAGATGTTCATTTTTAGTGATCCCAGAAGGTTTTGTCGCTATAAATAACCGATATTTTAGACATTCTATAAAAGATTTGAATAAAACATTATCATCGTATTCTTACGTGATTTGAATGCCACGCATTATATCAAACTCGTTTTTGTTCTTTCCTTGATTATGTAAGTGATTTACAGTTTCTTTCTTTCGTTAAATGGGTTTTTTAAATTAGTAAAATTATTTTTTGAAAAACCAATAAGTGGAGAGATCTGGTTTTAACTGTTTACGCACTCTGTATATCGAGGACAAACATACAAGTCAATATAATCAGTTACCACATAATTCGAAAGCTCGTCCTAAATCAAGTTTTCTTGTCAATGAAACTGGAAATTAATCTTACATACGTATATTGTTTTTAATAAATATGTAATGTAATTCAAAACAGACTTTAAATGTTACTTGCATTTTAAATTCTTGATGCTGTTTCATAAAGTTTTTTTAGCAAAATGATTTAATCCTTTAAAATGAAATGTAATCCAGTTAATTAAATCACAGTTTGTAAACATCTTTCATAAAATATAATTCCGAGTTGATTTTTTTATAGATTGAATATAATTATCTGAAATAGCTTCTCTAGAATGTTATTTTAACGTAACGTGAAGAACGATTATAATTTATGTCTTGTTGGTTATATTTTTTAATGCTGCAATCGTTACTAGATTCCAGTTTTAATGGATTAGGAACATATCCGCTTTCTATAAGTTAGCTGTCATATTTGATAATTTTTAAAATTATTTATCTATGTCACAATATTACTTCCGTCCGAACTGATTTAATTAGGAAATCGCCAAAAACTTTCAGAAAGCACCTTAAGATTTTGGTATTTAATTTCCGTTTCTGTGTGATAAACTTTCTCTTTTAATGTTAAAATTTAGTAATCCAACATTAACGCGTCAATAAAACTAAATAAGCGGATCTAAAGTTCATTTTACATTAGTTCATATAGGATAATGCATGGCTATAATTAGTTTTTTTACAAACTAATCAATCAAGAGATATGTTTAATAAATAATAAATCATCACAATAATATTTGGTAATTATCAGAATATGTGATTAGCTTTATATCAAAATCTATTTCTAATATAACAACTAAACAAGTTAAAGTAACTGTTGCTCTTGCTACAGTTCTATTATAGAAGAACTTTATGGAATATCCTGCAGGGATAGAATACGTTTCTCGTATACCATAATGTTTGTTTTTTTATGATGTAAAACCGTGGTAAAACTTTTAATTTTTTGTGTGTAATATTTCATTTGGACTTCATTTTTAGTTAACATCGAAATTACAGTTATAGATGTAGGTACATATATTTAGTTTTTTTAAACTGTGACTGTGATCGTAAGCAGGTACTTAATGTAGAATAACGCGGGCACTTTCACTATTACGTCGGATTAAATTTTTATGTCATCCTTAGACTAAAATGTCAAGCAGTAATAAAAGTCTTTTAAATAAAGCTACATATAAGAAGGATCTCCCGTATCAATAGATTCCATATATAATAGTTTGTAAAATAAAGTTAACGTTAGACTTTCTTAACAGTTAAATTTATGAACACGTACAAGTAGCTAATATAAATATCTGGGTTAGAAAGGCCTCACCGGTTGCAATCGAATGTACACTGAGACCATTATTTGACTCTTTGAGAAGTGAAAGTGACAAGTGAAAGCGGTATATTTTTGTCATTGCCGCAATTCGGCAAAGTCCACAAACCCACATCAAAAGAGTTTAACCTTTGAATAACTATAGTGACAACACTACAACAAGTTTATGGTGATATTTTACACCATTAATGTTCTTAAACAGGTGTTACTGCTGAGTGTTAACACTGAAAAGGGAAAATATTCTTAACAGTATTACCATCAAGGTTATAAAGAGAAGTTGCTTAAGCTTGTACTTACTAACACTAATAGTCTTTTCTAAATGTCAAATGCAATTATTACTTTCAGCATGTCATTCAATTACAACAATAAAATAGTGTGGGGAAATACCCTAAAATGTCTTTTCTTCAATATACTCTCGGTTGAGTCGGTTGCTATTTAAGAAGTAAGTGAGTTTATAGAAGTTAACGAACTATTTTGCATGCATACAAGCAACTGCTGTCGACACCAGAACTAGTCAACTAGTACATAATAACTTTCTCGCCTGTAAGTCGAAAAAAATCAGTACATTCTAAATTATAGCAGGCGTTCGCATTTCATGGTCGTATCAACTGGTATCTTAGTTTCTACCAACACTTATATTGTGTTAAATCTCAACCGATTCCTGTTGTGGTAAAATACAAGTAAAAGACACCATCGTCATCTTTTTTTAATATAAATTAAGTTGTTTTTTGGGCACTCCTACAACCAGCTATTAATAATTTGGTAATTACTTGCCGACTTCGACGACCTTCATAGACCTCAGATCCGCTTATACCGTTCCTCAAAACTTTTGATATATTCCAAATTATATTTGCAAAAAGAAACCGCTCTACATTCATTACGCAACACGTGGGAAATAAATAAAGAAGTAGACACACCTTGAGTTATAGACATGCAGTCAAGGCAACCTATATTTTCTTACTTGGAAAAGTTATTTAGAACATTTTTAACAGGATACAGGACTCCTGCACATATGGTATGGTATTAAGGTACATCCTGTAGGTATGATGAAATAACGTACAATCCAACGATTTTATGCTCCTAACACGATTTCTTAATAATGTACTCCGGTTTAAAATAAACAAAGTTTTGGGTATGGAGTAGTAATAATGGATCGTTTTGGGGTTTGCTATGGTAACTTAAACCAAATACATGAACTACATTTTAGATATCCATATGACAATTTACAGAAAAAAATTCAATCTACTGTATTTGGAAATTCTTAAAATATACATGTGTCTAGGATACATTAAGTTTGTGTAGGCAACAGAAAATTAATATTTAATTTTTAACAAAGGCGTTTTTAAAACTAGAGAAGAACAATCACGTAAAGGATATTTAATCCTTCCTGTTCTATAATAGATAATAAATTAGCAACTTTCTTAATCAAGTTTTTGAAAAGAAATTTTTTATCAAAGTCATTCTGTTATCAGTTTATTAACCAGATAGAGGGAGAAAATGTAAAACAAAATTTTAGTTTCCAAGGGGTCAAGTTTTCTGAAAAATTGTTAAATCCGACCCGTTCATGGGTGTTTCTGTATTCGACTTTGTATTATCCTCTTTTTGTTTTCATGAGTTCATAATAATTTCTTTATTTAGAAATAGGTAAGACTTTAGTAACAGAAAAATGTTATAGTAATTATAGCAAAGCAAAGGTTGAAGAAATGAATCGGTTGTATAATTTTCTAAGCTTTCAGAATGATGATGTTTAATGTAAGATTCCCACACCTTCAGAAAGATATTTTCTGCATTCTGCACCTTCTACTCCATGTAATTTGTAATAAGATTTATTGGTATTATGATTTTGTGAAGGTTACGTCAATTTATAAAATTAAAACAGGACGCATAATCAAAAGGGGTTGTTGGATAGCTTACTCATGGGCACACTGAAGTGATTTATTTTCTTTATGTAAATTAAAAGTCGAATTCAAAAATTCGTTTGTTTTTGCATTGTTTGGCCGTCTCTTGGCCAATCTCTAAAACACCCACAACGTCTAAGTGGCTTTTTTCGTAGAGTATCTTTGAACTCTAGTTTACTCAGCTCCTGGGGGTAACACCTCGATAGTCCTAGCCTATTCTTTTTGTGAGACCTTGGTAATAATAACTAACATCTGAATTAATTATAATGGTATATTCCCGATGTGATAGTCCTCCTCCTATTATTTGGGGCCATTAAAAAAAATTGCAGAATGAAGTGTTATTTGCCTACAGCTGACTTTATTATACAATGCAACATTAATGACTTCCGGTATAGATGTATTTTGTAGAAAATGATTATTTCCTAAAGTCATGAAGATAAATTTATTGTGAAAGCTCTCCGACTGCTATATTGATCTAAGCTAATAAACTGTTTTAATATGTAACACAATTCCCTTGGCAATTTAATAAACCGCAATTTGCAAAGGCGGAAGTCACTTATATAATGCCATATATTATAGTAAAAATGTCTTTGTTTAACTATTTTTTTATTATTATGAGAAAATTTAATCTTAATTTGTAATCAATCCAAAAATTTATTCGGTATGTGATTAACTAAAAAAGTTTTAAAAGTTTAATATAATCGTTTAAACTTTGTAAATCAAGTTGAAACATTCTGACATTTCGCATAATGTTGCATAATACGAAAATGATTATGCGATCTGGTCAAAAGGAATAAAATTTCAAGCTGAAAACTCGTAATACATACCCGCGAATATACGAAAGTCAGATGCATTTCTTACACCTATACATAGCATAGCATTATATCTAAATACGAGCGAATCTGTTAGTAAAACGATAGAAATGTTGACCTCAATAGTGCAGACCGTTTCTGAAGTTATCTAACACACCTACTATTAATTTGACTAATAACAAGACCGACTGCAGTTATATGTATTTAGAGAGGGAGGTTTCGAAACCATTTAGATTAAAAGCGAATTAAACACCGGAAATACACTAACGTATCGACAATTTCAAATCAAGAACTAATTTTTATAAGTGACCCAAATTGTATCCGTATCTGTAAATCAAAATTATGTCTTGATTAATATCTGTTTAAAATTCTGACGTCCAGGCTGGTTAGACCTAAACCTGCTATTAGACAAATGTCAGGGACTATTGGCAAAAGACGAAGACAATATGTTAATAGTCATGGTCATCTACTTTGTAAATTTAAACCTGATGTTTCCGCCTAAATTTATAAATTTGTAAAGTATATTACTGATATTCCTGTAGGAGGACAAAAAATATTGATTTAATAGAACAGAACAGTGTTAAGCAGTTAGCACACACGCGAAATCTGCAGCGACCTTGTTTTCTAACAAACGTGTACCTATACCTAAAGAGAACGTTACTGAAAGTAAAGAGTGTACAATTAAGAGTTTTGTTTTTAATCTTTAGTTACAAACATTATTTCCTAATTTTAAAACCACGAGATTTATTTCAATTCTAGACACAGGGTGCGCGCATAAATGGAAGTTGCGAGTGGGTGATCTGCGCATGACTTAAAATTTTGAATGGTTATAAACTGTTTTAACTTATATAAAGTTGATTATATTTTAGTGGTAACCTAAATGTAATTTAATGTGCCAAACAACAGTGTATGTGTGCAAAGTATACTTTACACACACACTGTCACACATGACACAAAATTTGAAACTTATCAGAAACAGCGCAACTTAAAGTAAATTATATTCACTCACCTGAACTGGCTAAAACCAACAACACGAAACCCGCAAAAAATGCCATTTTTTATATGTAATCCAACAAAATCACACGCAGGAGCTAAAACCACATCCTCATTTGTTATTATAATACAGATCGACAATCTCCCCGAATGTGATAATGAGAAATACGCGGCGCCAAATGCGGGGGAAACTCCGTGCTCACACTGACTGAATCCGCGACTTAACAAAGGCGGTTTCTTAAATGAAATGTTTCAGTGGGGGCCTTCAGAGAAAACTAAACCCCACTTTGTGGTATTTTCCCTGTCTGTCTAATACATTCACTCCGAAAAAGCCTTGAGTTTGAGCACCTTAGGGTCTAAGGTTTCCAACGAGCCCGCGGACCTTGCAACTATAACATTCTCTTTCAGAAGTACTGGTTCCTTTTGAAAATATTA
This sequence comes from Hemicrepidius hirtus, assembly GCA_963082805.1. Lineage (NCBI taxonomy): Eukaryota > Metazoa > Arthropoda > Insecta > Coleoptera > Elateridae > Hemicrepidius > Hemicrepidius hirtus. Next base: position 18,501,520 of record OY720168.1, read on the forward strand.
CTTTAAGACGATATTTACTCAGTTTACAACCGGGGGAAATTTTGGAAAATCCAAACCACTAACTGTAATTTTCATATAAAATTTGGAAAAAATATAATAGGTACTTATGACACATACATTGCGCATGCGTTATATCATAATATATCATTAACAGTTACCCCATTTTATTCAGACTATTAAATAACTTTTTATTACAGATATGCATGTTTTAAACCTAACGAGAGTGAAACTGTTATATAATCTGAAATTTTAAAAATAATAAATTTATATGCACGATTACTTTAATGAATGTCGTAAACAATAGGTGTGGGACTTTTCACTGTAGCATTAGTTTAGTTCCTTAAAGTATAACTTTTGTTTCATAATTATATAATCAATTTCTTAGTTTTTGTATAATATTGCTAATAAGAAATAATTTGATTGTCCCAGCAGCGTAGCCAATTTAGTAACAGTAGTAGGCGTTTTCAGAAGTTCTATTATTATATTTGTACCTACCCACTACCACTTCATATATTTTTTAAGAATTTTAAGACCCAGACTTTTATAACATCTAACTGCCATCAAAAAAAATTTTAAATTAAATCTGACGGCGGAGACAAAATTGGTAACATACCCCTAAATATTTTAAGTACTACAACTAATATTATATATTATTAGTATTTCCTAAAAACAATCTTTCTTATTCTAGATAATTATCTGGATAGTAAATAAATATATAGTCCCGTTGTAGTTACATACTGTAACAGTACCGTATATAAAATATGTAAAATTATTTATGCCTAACACAACACTCCAACGACCTTGGTTGCTATTCGGCTAGTATTACACCAATTATTGTGAAGTGGGTAGGTATAATTATGTCGTAGAGAAAGAAAAACTACTTCATGAAGTAGATACTAAAAGAGAAACTATTATTTATTACCGTGCTATACATCGTGCATAGTATTAACAGTGGCGTAACTAGAAGGGGTCATATTCATGACCAATTAATAAATAATTTTCCTTTTAAGATTGAATATTCAACTAATATTTAAGTAGATACTAAGCTTTAATCAGATGTGTTGGCGTAGTCACTTTTGTCTGCAGGACAACCATTGTTACATAATTTTGGGAAGCCTAATCCTTAAATCCCAGATTTGGAAAAGATTCTAGAGGCGTTGTTTTTCTAAATTAAAAAGTTTTTATTGCCCCATATTAATAATAATATAATAATAATCACTACTCTACCCGTAACCTGTTGCCAGGCCCCTTAAGCCCAATGCTTGTGTGGGATGGGAGGAAGGGGCTATTATTATTATGTACCTATAAAATCTCAGTATCCAAGAATTTTGTTCTGTAGTAGAACCCTACAACCAAGGACGACGAAATTGACTTTATATTCAAAAAAATTTGTGCTCCTCCTGGTAGTTGATCCTATAGCCATTGTGGACTGTAGTTGTTAGGCGCCTTAATCATGCTAAATTCGAAGAAGGGTAGGTGTATATAATTCTACCAGCAAACAGCGTCTATTTTAGAGACGTTCTAAATGAGGAAGGAGGACAAGGTTCAGTGTTGTAGGTACTGTATTAAAAATGGGGGGAAGGAAGGGAACCCCTGAGTCTGTAATAAGTGTCCGCAAATATTACTACGCAAACGAGAATTTTTTTATTGATTATAAGGACGCGTTTGGAATCGGGTTGCATTATTATTTTTTGAAGACTATTATTTACACTAGAATTACAATAGATCAAAATTTGAACATCCTTGATACCTACGGAATGCTGAAGAGAATGTGTCGGCATCAACTAACCCTTTATGAGGCATTTTTGAGAATGAATGTCGTCCCTAGCTGCTACTGAGTAGGCAACCAATTATGCTCCACCATAGTAGACAGGACTTAAAGCATCGATTAGTTGAGTAGCAATTATGTAAAGAACTTTTATATTGAATAAGAAGGACCAAACTATACTCTCGAATATGAGTAAAACACAAATTCAACAAACAGAAAATACAACATTTTATTGTCAGTTACATCTTACATTCTTAATTTACACAATTGACAATTGTTTTAATACATTAACAAATGCAACAACAAAATTATTGCGCTAAAGGAAGAACATAATATTCGTTTTTTAAAACAGAGTCAATTGAACATACATCTACAGCTAAAAATTCTTCTCAAAATAGTTAAATGATGTTAATTTAAGAAGCATGGGGTGGTATATCTGCATCATCTTCAGTTGGAACTGGTTTATTAAGTTCAGTTTCACTTTCCCATTTTTGAAGTAGTTCAATAACAGCTGTGTGTCCAAAAGCAGTAGCTTCTTCTAAGGGGGAGTTTCCCCATCGATCATGGACATTATGAGGTACATGGCAATGTTTTAATAAAAATTCTACACAATCTATATGTCCTTCAGCAGCAGCTAAATGAAGAGCTGTGCGACCATCATAGTCTGATAATGTCATATCCATCCCTGATAACTTGTGCCTGTAACATTATTAGTAACAAGCTGTTTTACATAAAAAAAACTTGCATTACCTTCTTAGTGCTGTAAGATCACCACTTGCAGCACAAAATAGAAGATTCACTATATTTAATCCTCTTGTTTCAAATTTATGACGCCTTGGATCAGATTTATCAGAAGCATGCTTAAGATTATCATATCTATGGAAGTTGAATTTTTTAACAAGTTCCTGAAAATATTACTTCAGTTCCACAAAAGTTTATGAATCAATATTTGAGCTAAGAAAGAGATAAGAGTTCAAATTAAAATGCATTACCTCACAAAACTGTACTCCTCTACAACTATTCCCTAGTGCATCAAGTGGGGGTGACCAAGTACATATCCCTAATACATTTGGTATGACAACTAAAAGTCCCCCACAAACACCTGATTTTGCTGGTAAACCAACCTGAAGACAATTGTATTATTAGATTTTTATTTAAAAAAAGAAAACAGTTTTACCTTAAAGGCAAATTGTCCTGAATAATCATACATTCCACAGCTATGCATTAATGATAATACATCTCTAACACTCTCTGGATTGAGTACTTTTTCTTCAGTTAAGGGACAAATACCCCCATTAGCTAAAGTAGCAGCCATGATTGAAACTATATCACAATTTGTTTCCATTGAACAACACTAGAATATAAGGCTAGTAACATTTATGAAGTATACATTGATTTTACCTTTGTGTTACTTGAAAATAAAAGTCCATGCATTCTTTAAAACTGGTTTTTTCAGGATAACACTTGTGTTCTCTCATATAAAATCCTAATGCATAATTTCTGTCGGCAGCTTCTCTCTCTGATAGAAATACAGCATTATTAAATCCTAAATCTTCGCCACCGGCTAATCTCTATAAGATATTTATACTTATCCAAAATATTAACTCCTAGTTAGGTAGATACCTCGAAATAGTTCATGGTAAAGTCGAATTTTTCTGCCAATGTCATCTCTGGTTTAACTAAAGTTTTAAGTAGAGCACATACTAGAATTGCACCTGCATTTATCATTGGATTATGGGGTTTTTCTAAAAAAAAAGGCAGTGTAAATTTAATGATGAAACGAAATTAAAAATCCACATACTGTTATGGTCTAAAATTAATTCATTGAAGTTTCTGCCACTGGGTTCCTGACCTACATACTGGTGGACTAAATCTTCACCAAGCTGATCTAAAGCAATAGCATATGTAAGGGGTTTACTGCATGACTGTAATGTAAATGGTATGTTAACATCTCCAATTGAAAATCGTTGCCCATCAATAGTACAAATGCTAACACCCCAATAATTAGGATTCATTCGCGCTAATTGTGGTATATAACTGGCGACCTACAAAATTCTTATAAAATACTTATGTTATGGAATTAACCAGAAAATACCTTTCCATTAGTATTGCTTTTGCATTTCCAATATATTTCTTCGATACATTTTGCAAAATTTTGAAATTCTGGAATTATAAATTGATTCCTGAAAGCTCTTGATATCAATCCAATATTTTGAGAAACAATACTGCACAAAAATTTTTAATTAAATTGATTTCAATAAAATTTTGTTTTTTCTTCTTCATATCTACCTTCTAAATGTTTCCAAATTTAATTTTTGTGTATCTATTAAAGAACTATCTGTATTAGATTTTTTTTGCAATTTTCTTAAGTTATCCATCATTTCTTTCAACCTTGGATCAGTTTTACGCAATCCTGTAGTTCTAAGTGCCTAAAAAAATAAATTTAAAAGATAAAATTAATAGTCAATTTAATATAATTACGGATAAAAATTTGCCCATGGAAAGTAGGCCGGTTTCTTCATTCTTAAACATTTCAAATAAAGCATCTTCTGGTTTATTGTGCTCAGATGATCTGAAATATTTATCTGTATACAAGTAGATGTTTAATAATAAAAATTAATATGGTGGCTGCAAATTTAATTTGCTTGTACCATATAAATTTTTGACTATTCCAAGAACTAATTTGCATTTGTGATTAACAAAAAAAAATCGAAAGAGGAAAGAAAATAAAAAATAAAATAAATTACTTACAAATAAAGGTAATTCGGGTCGTGGATAAAAGAGTACCTCCGTCTGAAATAATGTTTGAATTTTGAACAAAAACAAATTCGAACGAAAAAATAAAAAATAATAATACATAACTGCACTGCATTATAGGAATTTGATAAATACAATGATTATACCTCTGCTGATCATTCCTACCATTCTGATCTTGACTTTTAATCTGAAATAATAATTTTTTTACACGGAATTTATTTAAATTATTACTTACTTCTTCACCAAAAGAATGATAATACGACGATTGTAATTTAACACTATTACTTATATATGATTTATTTAAACCTTTTGGATAACATTGTTTTAGATATGGTAGAAGTCGTTTCATATTGGCACAGATCAATATTGTCTGCACTCACTAAGTTGAGCTTACAAAAGCGGCGCGTTGTCAAAATACCGCGTGCGATCTATAAGCGTCGTCAACCAGAACGTCGCACCAACTTGTACACATTAAAATACAGGAACAGAAAATTCAAACACAATATTAACTTCTTAGTGGTAATTAGCGATTACGCGATAATAAAATTACAGGTAAAAAAACAAACTGTTTAATATTCTACTTCAAATTTTAATGATACATATTCTAATGTTTAACTTAAGTATAAAAAAAATGGTACGGCGATAATAAAATTTACTTACACCTGCTGAATCAAAAAAACCCAACTTTGAAAAAAAATTTGTTGGGTTGTAATGGTTTAGACTAGGCGTGTTTGAACAATTTACTATAAATACAAACTGAAAATCAGTACAAATAAACAATTACTTAATAGACATGGTATCTTGCAGTCTTATTTATTGCCAAGTACAAAATTATAAAATTAAGTGCGTTATTAAAGCTATTATTTATATTGTCGTTTCTGAATCCATCACAGTTTGTCCCTGCGAACTGTACGCGGGAGGTCCACTGTTTAAAAAAACCATATTGCGCATACTTTGTTTATTAGGGTTATTAATTCTTTTTTGGGGAACTTGTGGTGTCGCATGATTACTATAGTGTTGGGACGCTCTATTACTCATAACCCTAGTGCCATGAAAATTTGAATAACTAGATCTAACTGAAGCAGGTCTGTTATTATACAAATCATCTACATCATCCGGTTCATTTAAGGATTGCATTGACGATTGTTGATATGTAGGATTGCTATGTCCATTACTCTGCCAACTTTGATGTAACATGTTATTGTTAGTTGTACTGTTACAATAACTTGGCAAGGGATCTATAAGTGACTGACCAGTAGGATCACTTTGAGTTTGTACTCTCCTCTGCTGCTCTAACAATTGAGTGACTGGGTTTTGAGCAGTGCGACGAGAAGCTCTTGTTGAAGAACGTGCTGTAGGATAACGTCTACTTGTACTTTGCCTACTAGATGACCCTCTAGTCATTACACTTCGGCGCTTAACTCTACGTGGTGTCATAGGTTTTGGAGATATTGGTATTGTAAAATGTTCGTGGTCGTATTCCGAACTGTCGTCGCGTGGTTGCCGCTCAAATTGGTGACTAAACTCAATTGAATAAAGCGATCTTCGTTTGGTACTTCTTTGGGGAGATTTACGTAATACTGCGGAAATAATAGGATTTTTTTTATTATCATACTTCATTGACAATTATAAACATTATAATTAAATAAGCAAATACGCGAAGATCGAGTAAAAATTAATGTACGATGAGGTGATTGTTTAGCAGTTATTAGATTGTTTATTTTTACAAGTCGTGTTCCCTATACTATTTTTGTTATTACAGAATTGAATCTAGAAAAATTAAATAATAAACAAACTAAGGGACGGACAAATTACCAACAATTTTTCACTTTAGTTGATGATATCCAGTGACTGTGTCGTTCAATTGCTGGGATTGTTTTTATTTTATATATTCATTTCATTCAAATACAGCTACGTTCACATTTTTTGGCAAAGCTTGCAGGATGAGGCAAAATAATTCCCAAACAATCTACTTAAGGAATATCCTCAGCAAAGTCACTTTACTTTTTTTATGTCATTATTTTCCGTAAAAAAGTATTATTGTAGGCGGGATCTCTAAAAATTGTGTTATGAAACAAGTATTTATTTATAAACGCTAAATATTTCATGTACAGGCGTTATATATTTATAATATTCCTTCAATAACTGTGACCTTCCTGTGTTTCTAATTATTTACGAGGGACAACAACAAATAAACACACGATGCTATAGTGCTAATTTATGTACAATTAGCGAATTTTTTTATTTTTTTAAATCCTTGACGTCGACAATAAATAATAGATAGTTTAATAATATAACACTAGATTAAAGGACGAAATTGTTAAGTTTAAACAATACCAATTCCCTTAGAAACCCCCAAATAACCAATGAACTTATTATACAAACGTTTGAAATAAAAATATTTAACGCATACAAAAATACTTGAAAATGGGAAAAAGCCACCAACCAAGACTGGATGGATGGCAAATATTCACGCAGTAGAATGAAAAACTAGGGCGGTAGCGTGTGGTAGGCGCATCATAAATGAAATTAAGATGATTCAATAGAGACCTATTAGTTTTTAATCGTAATTAATAATCCATAAGTACTTTTCGGTTTCGTAATGTGTTGAACTTGTTCTCATTACATTGTTAACCTTCTTAAAGATTCTCACATACGTCCATGGAAGGGACTTTTTTAGAAAAAGTTTTCCCCGCGCGGGAGTGAAACCAAAACGCTCTATCACAGCAGGGTATTAGAATCCTTCATATAGAGAAGATTATGTTGCGTTAAACTAAACTTTTTTATATGGATAATTATCATTTATATTCTTCTTAAAAATATTGTTGAAGACTTACCTTGCGATTTACAATAGCTGGAATTATTTACATTGCTTGAAACTACTGAACAAAGTAAAAAAATAATTATCCCTTTTTTAATTTGGATCAAAATTGCTAATAAAAAATATAGATGTCTTGTAATTGATTTTGATGTAAGTTTAAACCTTATATCTTCATACTTTGTGCAAACTTATTAAATAATACATAAAAGAATGCTTAAGGTTTGCCATAATTTTGTTTCAAAATCATGAAGTTTTCGAAGGAAAAGAAAATTTTCATCCTACCCTGCATACATGGTACACAGTCACCAACCCCCCTATGCAAAACCCCAACATGTCCCGGGATTGAACCCCTTTCCACATTGCTATAAAATTTTAAAAATGAATGAAATTGAAAAACCATCCCCAACATTGGTGATTAATAAAAATACCCCAAATCCAATATTTTTGAGGTTTAAACATTAATTTGCTAATAGATACAGGATGCTTATTTAAAATGAGTTACTTTTTAGTTATTATTTGATATATAAAAATCATTTTTAACTTGAAAGAAGCATTATGTATAAATAAAAACCGTGTGAGCAGTAGATAAATAGAACAAAGTATTGTATTTTTTAAATTGTCTTTAAATCAAAAAATCAGAAGTAATTGAAAATTTTAGTTTAATTTTTGATTTAAATGGCTTATTGAAAAAAAGCATCCTGTAGTAGATATTAGAAAAAATAGTACTTACAATTATCATCTTCTGCCATAAAGACTTTGATCAGACAAAGGCTTATGGAAATTCCCAAGACCTGAAATATTACATTATATTATATAATATTAAATATTATAATAAAAATAATTTTTGATTATACAATTGACCAATACTAATACCTACATAATATATTTTTTAAAGACCCAAAATGAAGTGCTACAACTCTATAGGTACCTATCAGTTTCTTAGGTTAATACAGTTAAAATTTAAGTACGATACCTACTGCTAAAACACATTGTAAACCGGCTTGAAATATTTCGACATGTCGATAATCTACAAGACAGTTTGTAACATTTTCCCATGTGGGTACAGGAGCTGTTGTATTAAGAACTCCTTTACACCCTGGTCCATTTTCCCACCAGCTACCACTGTCTGGGTCTAACTTCAATACTTTACTTTCCTGAGGATAAAACAAAAATTTATTCATAATGAATATACAATAATTAAGTATTCTATATAATACCTTGTGATGTAAAGTTCCAATATCTAAATATAAACAAATTAGAAATATGTTCCAACCTAACCAGATTAGGTTCCATAATGAATACTAAAAAAAATTAAGTTTGTATTATAATATTTATGATATAATATTGCTATAATGACTTACCCATATTATATACTTTGGTCTATGCTGAAAGGCACCGAAAAATCCAAAAATAACAAAAATAATTTCAAAGAAATTAATTAATATTGGTATCCATAAAAATCCAAAGAAATCAAAAACCTGCCTTTCTATAACTGACAACTAAAATGATACAATTATAGACTAATAAGATACAGAAAAAATGAATTAAAAATTACCAATTGCAGCAAACACACTGTGAGAATAATATATCTGGGGTTAAAAATTCCCATAGCAAAAAAGTCAATAAACAAACTATAATAGTTAACTAACTTCAAAACATAAATTATTTGTTAGGTTCTCCATAACAACATAAATTTCATAAGCGTACTATATAAAGTAACTTCAATATGTTCATTATGTTGCTTTAAAAAATTGAATATTAATTACACACATTATTTATTAAAACTACTACAAAACACAATAGTATCCTAACCTCATGTTACTACCGTTTTCACGGTTTTTATGAGGTTTCATTTAAACTTCACCATTTTCAATCCCTTATTACTCAGATAATTATTTTAATTATACCATTACTAAAACTTTCAAATAATTACAATGTAGAAAAGTTCACTTTGTCAAACAATAAACAAAAGAGTAACCCGAACATTACTTAAGTTAAGCAGGTTCAACAGCCAATGACTCAAACTAAGACAGTAAATGTATACAGGATGCTACAAGATCAAGTGTCTTATTAAACTTCTAAACACTAAAATTACTAAAGCAAACTGCCTAATTTTTAACACAGAAATATCGTTTGTATGCTTGTAAAAAAGTTATAACTTCCTACTCGATTACTTTGTAATGTCTTAATTAACAGAATATATGCAATACATTAAGTAGCATAAGACTTTAAAAGCGTCACAGGGTAGGCTAGAAATATCTCTATAAATTCAGGGACCCTAAGGATATGCAGCTTAGATAACCATATATACTAGCTATAGTATAAATGGTTAGCTACCTTTCTTGACTCTGAGCTCAATACCTTAAATACTTTTTCAAACACTTTCTCTCCAGTATTATAGATTAGTGGCGAATAGGATTGCTATTTTCGTTATACCTTTCATCACATTACTTATGAATGAATAAATATATAAAATTAATCAAGCGATTAAGGACGTTTCCATGGTGCTATATTTGCATGTCCTTGATTAAATTTTTTTTTCATAGCCAAATGCCTATAAACTTTCCTTTCTCGAAAAATCTAAAGCAAGCTTTTATAGCATTTATCCGAAATTCATTAATTTCAGCAGAATTGCCATTTGAATTCAAACTACTGCTATTACTAGTTATAGTTGGTTGTCAAAACATAGAAGAGCCAGCTCTTAAAAAATTCCAATTTTCGTAAATATTCCAACTAAATTACAAGCAGTGTAGCAGTCAGAGCTGCAGAACAACAAAACGCCGTGAGTTCGAGGCATACTTTTTGCAAAAGTTAAAGTTGCCTCATCTATTGTAGTTTCTATTTTCGTCATTGATTAGTGTCAGATGATATGACGTTAGCATTTGCCGCCCCCTATAGTGCACATGAAATAATGTGCGTAATGTAAATACAAAATAAAAACATTTGAGATGTTTTTATCATAAAAGTAAATATAAACAGATATTCTGCTTCCAGTTTCTGATTTGTAAAGTGATTTATTTTGCTGTATTTTAACAGAACAGTATTCTAAAGGTACTTATAAAATAATCTGCATGTATTTTTTTTTCTAAATTGTTAGGAAAGTTTTTAAAGTAAAAACCAGATTTTATATGATAACTTAGACTTTAAATTAAACAAATTAAGGGATTTGAGAACAACATACAATGAAGATAGTTGTGTCTCTCTCATTCGAATTTCTGACTACGTCCCTGTGTATTATCGTCAGATACTTTCAAAGTGATAAAATTGTTTACAGTTATAAATTGATAAGCGGAAACAGATCTTAAACGAAATAGAAATTGTCGAGGAATTATTAATCGGGTCGTCGTTCGCCTGTGATAAGTGTATTGTTGGGCTCGGGTGCATTACTATTCCATATTTTCTCCAGTTATTATTTCCCATTTCGCCACGTTAGTAAAGTTAGTAATTAGCTGATGCTTGAAAACACGAATATTTATTTTTTATTTTAATATTGTATAAATTATATTAACAATAATGCAGAACAACGAAACAGAATCGTTTGTTAGGTAAGTTTCCAGTTTATTTCATTATCTTAACAAACTATCCCATATCTATAAGTTGTGCAGTGTGCAAAATAAATACATTTACGTCAATTTGTCTGATTTATAATTTAATTGAATGGATAGGTAATAGGTATTGTTTATAAATATTAAATACATGTCTAAATCTTCTATATTGGAATAACAAATTTTTATTTCAATTTCTGGAAAATAATACAGTAATAGCGTTACAATATTCAGAAATAAATGTATTTTACAGATTTACACCACAATTTTGTATTTACATGCAAAACATATAAACAAAAATATTAGTGTGTTTACATAATAAAGACCGATTAGTATACTATAATTTTTAAAGTGTTTAAATTACCAATACTAATGGTCTGTTAAATCTTAGGGTAGTTTTTTTCACTTGTAGCTAGTTCAGGTTGCATTATAATATCATTAATTACTACATGTGGGGATGCATACACTTTCGTTAAATTGCTTCACATAACTGTGATTGGATTTTCAGGTAAAAAAACATTTCAAAATACACAATCGCAATCTATTTGTTGCTTGCAGTTTAAAAATTGTTAGTTTTAGAGTATTATACAAATACTACTAGAAAATTGTTATTTATTATATAAATGCCGATATCTTATCTATTTATAATTAAATATTTACATCACTAGATATTCCAATGATAGAAATGGAGGTATATTTTAAAGTAATATTCTAAATTAAATTTTAAAATTCATTAAAAATTAGAACCGATGCTGTTATCTACCTCTGCATGACGCCCAACACCTCACAACGGGTTGCATAACCATATGTCCACCCCTAATTGTGATTTTTGGCGTTTTCTCCAGTTTTGGCCGTATTTAACAAACGAATCACAAAATTTAATAATTTATTCACCTCGGCGAAGCTAGATACCTTTTACGAAACTTACGTATCATCAAGATAAGATCGAATGCAACCGCAACTTTGTTATGATTCGAGAATATTCAATTAAATATACCTGACCTACTCATCTGTTTTATCTCAGTTTTCAAAAGGGTAAAGGATATGGTGCATTTGGACGAAGTAATAGTGGCGGCGGTGGCCAAGCAACAAATTCTCCTAAACGAGTAATATACTGTGTACATGGAAAACCCAGTGCAGGATGTTGTACAGTTTTAGAAAGTGAAGTCTTTGATATGGAAGTAGCAGACGTTGATATTTCGTCCCATGCAAAGGAAAACTCTAGTACCACAAATTTAAGTACGTAACAAAAAAAAAACAAAATATTAATTTGTAAAAGAAACAATTTTCAGTAAATAAACATTGTCATAAATCAAGATCAGATGAAGTAGATAAAAAAGCTAGAAGAAAATTGATATTGGCAAGCATATTGTGTGTTTTCTTCATGATAGGAGAAGCATTGGGTAGGTAAAGAACAAAATACGTCTAAACATTTTATATTAATCTGGGTATTTGAAGGTGGTTACTTCTCAAGCAGTTTAGCAATTGCAACAGATGCAGCACATTTATTGACAGATTTTGCAAGTTTTATGATATCTCTATTTTCCATATGGGTTGCTACAAGACCAGCAACAAAGAAGATGTCCTTTGGATGGTATAGGGCAGAAGTTATAGGAGCGCTCACTTCGGTTCTCATGATATGGGTTGTTACAGGAGTTTTGGTATATCTAGCAGTTGAAAGAGTTATCGAGAAAGATTTCAATATTGATGCTAAAATTATGCTAATTACTTCTGCCGTTGGTGTAGCTGTAAATATAGTGTACGTAACCGGTCGTATTAATTTTATGGTATACAAGGATTAATAGTCCCAAAAGGACTATAAAAATGTTTTGGTGAATGAGAATCCATTTAGCAATCAAGAGGTCAGGGGTATTTGTCCCATATGACCATAGCAATTCAAAACCTCTACCCAAATTAAATAATTAAAATGTCTCTCAATCTTTCAGCATGGGTTTAACATTACATCAACATGGTCACTCACATGGCTCGGAAAAACATGGACATCAACATAATATTAACGTACGAGCAGCCTTTATACACGTTATTGGAGATTTTCTACAGAGTTTTGGAGTATTTGTAGCCGCGTTGGTTATTTATTATAAAGTAATAAACATTCTAAATATTTTTATTATCATTAATTATGTAATATTTTTAGCCTGAATGGAATTTGATTGATCCAATTTGTACATTTTTCTTTTCAATTTTGGTACTTATAACAACATTTAATATCATAAAAGACGCGCTATTAGTATTAATGGAAGGAATGCCAAAAGGAATTGATTTTAATGATGTTATGAACATCTTCATGAACATCGAGGGAGTAAAAAGAGTGCATAATTTACGAATATGGGCGCTTAGTTTGGATAAAATAGCTTTGTCTGCCCATATTGCAATAAGTAATGTTTAAAAAAATGAGTTTGGTATTATTATATGAGTAAAACTTTATATTTTCAGGTCCCGGAGTTAACCCACAAAGTATATTAATGGTTGCCACGAAAACTGTTCACGATAAATATAACTTCTTTGAAATGACATTACAGATAGAAGAATTTCAAGATGTTATGGAAAATTGTCATCAATGTCGACCTCCGGCAAAATAAATTGAAAATTTATACATCTTTGAATATAGACTACAATAGGAACAATTTTTGTAATACTTTGTATACTGATTTTTAAAATATTGAATTTGTTGTTTCAAGATATTTTTACACAAAGCAGATTAGAGTAACACGTCAAAGAATATAATATAAATAATAAAGTATGTTGCAGGTAAAAAAAATGTTCCTATTTAACGATGCCATAAACAAGTCCTTATATAAAGAAATTTCGTTAAATAGAAACAACCTATCGATCGTTTGAATTATGGTTAGAACCTACAATTCACCATCATCCATTTCTCTACGTCTCTTCCTATGCCATTTGTCCATCGGTTTTTTCTGTTTCACCATTCCCAATTTCTTGGTCCATATTTCATCCCTAATATCACATGCCCTTCTGCATTTTGACCCAGAAAAATAAATTGCTGCTTCAAGTTTTGAAAAATTCGCTTTTCTTTGCACGGGCACTACGGAAGGCGCCAACTTGTAATCAATGGAATTGTCAGGTCGGACAGAGAAAATACGTGTGGCACCTTACTGCATTTCGGCAAAAGGGTTATATAACCGTAAGGCGGCGAAGGGCTTAATTTTGTCCTTCGCTGTAACCCATCAGATAATAGCGGTCTTTAATCTTTGCGGGAAGTTCTAATTTTGTGAATTGGATTTTAAGTTAAATTAGGTTTTTTTTCATTGTACGTATCGGTAGAAGAAGGCACGTGCAAGTCATGTAACATGTACCATTTCTGATAAAAACTGTTGAATAAGGCGGCCTACTTTTATCACAAACGCAGCACTGTCAGTTACAAATAATAATACTTTTTCCGATTTTATGTAAACTGCTGATTACTACAAAATGATGAATGTTTTGAAGGCAATAAAAGCAAAACAAATCGTAAAATCCCTTTACCACAAATTGTTTAGGATATTTAAAGGCGCAATGCAAAAGCAATAAAAGCAGCGGAAACACGGTCTAAGTAAAAGAATAAGTACGTGAATTTATGTTAGCATAATTATTACTGCTATTGTTATACACTAAATTAGCCTTTCTCAAACTCTTTCTGTCTGGAGACCACTTTCTATTCAACAAATTATTAAGAACCCCAAAGAGCTAGTCTTTTAGTTTACTTGAGATTTTGTAAGCTAATCTACCTATATCGCAAATTCCTCTAATTTTGATGAATCTACTTTCTTTATTCAATGCCTTCTCTTTTTTCACCTAGAAAAGCAGTCCCAAAATACTCAAGATAACAGATTATTTATTCCAGGTTAGTGATTTACTAATCTGAGGTTAAACACCTTTCGAATCTTTAATTGCGCCCATTATGTTCTTAATCTTGGGATTAAAATTCCTCCCTTCAGCAACGAGTAATCGCTGGATATTGATAGACTCGCTCTGCAATTTGTGTAATTTGCTGTGAGAAATTCCTAGCCTGCAAAAACTTTTCAAGGGCGGCAAGTTCAGTTTTACCGATAATAATGCAGTTTTTGCAGATTTATTAATGTAACCTTCATGTTAAGTATGTACAATCTAAAACAGTATAGGAAAACAATACTACAGATCTTAAATTTATTCCTGTTCCAGGGCCGATCCCATTGGTATTTTAATTCAAAAAGTTTATGATAGATAACAAAAAATTAAATACCAAGTGGCACCTAAATTCTAGAGATGAATAAGATAAAAATTAAAATTGTATGCAAATGAGGAATAAACTTTTAAAATATTTATTTTATTATAAAATAACAAAGAGTACTAGTAGTAGTATACGATATAAAAGAGTTGATTTGTAAAAAAATAAATATATTTACTTACTAACTATTTATAATAACTGTGAGATTACTATTCCTTACACTAATATCGCAATTTTTTCATTTGGTATTTATTGTAGAGCCAGTCAATATATTTAACATTAATTAATACCAACAATTGAGTATTATAACGCAACCTGTCGGTAATGTATTTACAATATGAACAATTTATAAATATGAAAATGGCAAATTTTAAAATGTAGATGGCATTGGTTTAAGATTTGCAACAGAACTCATTCTTCGTACTTTCAGTCCTGCTAATTCTCTTTCTATGTCTTGTAAACTTAAACCCTGGGTTTCTGGGACCCATAAAATCACAAACACTAATGCTGCTACACAAACGATCGAAAACAGCCAGAATGCTCCATGAGGACCAATTGCGTTAATTATGTCTAAAAATGTTTTGGTCACGATAAAGGTGCACGTCCAATTAAACGCAGTTGCCAGTGATGCTGCGGATCCTCTAATTTTTGCTGGGAAAAGTTCTCCTAACATCAACCATGGAATAGGGCCAAAACCGAGCGAGAAACCAAGCACGTATACAACAAAACTGACTAACGGTAACCAGCCGTATTCTTGAACTGAAACACCAATTTCCGCCAAATAAAAATATGTACCTAATGTTCCCAGTGTAATGATCATAGCTACACTAGATACATATAAAAGTATTTTACGACCAAGTCTGTCAATAAGTACGGTTGCGATGAAGGTTGATACGAAATTTACAACACCTACAATAATGGTGCATACATTTGTGTCAATTGTGGATCCTGACATATGGAAAATATCTGTTGTGTAAAATATTACAGCGTTAATTCCACTGAATTGTTGGAAGAACATAAGTCCTAACGAAATAAGTAATGGTTTTAAGTTTGCTTTTTTTACCAAATCCGATACACCATAACTTGCTGTTTGTAAAGATTCTTTATGCGATTTGGTAAGACTGTCAAATTCTTCTTGAATATCGACATCTTTGCCGCGCAGCCACTGCAGGGCTGTTTGGGCTTGTTCTTCTCTTCCCTTTGATATGTACCACCTTGGAGTTTCGGGGATAAGAAATGCTAATGCAACAAACGGTACGGGTATAACGAATCCTAACCATGCAAGATTACTCCAGGATAAGTAACTTCCAGCCGCAAAACAGAGTAATATTCCTACGTTGCCGAATGCTGTAGGTAACAAACCAAGAGTTCCACGTACTTCCGGTTGAATTGTTTCTCCCAAATAAACTGGTAATGCCAAAGAGGCAATGCCAACTGCAAATCCGGCAATACTTCGTCCAACGTATAGACACCACACGTTTGGTGCCACAGCAATACATATCCAAGATACCATGAACAAGACGTCGGTTATAAGAATAGTATATTTTCGACCACAAATTTCAATCATCTGCCCACCCAGTAAACCACCGAGAAGAGCAGCTAACGGCATTAAACCACCTACCCATGAAACCTGCAAATAAACGAAATAATTAATGGAAATATTACGTAAAAGTTTTGATTACTAATCCAAAGCATTATTTTTCCCATATCGCGTTTTTATAACAATCAAATTCTTACCTCAGTGTCTGTAATGCCGAATTCCAGTTTTAAATTGTCTGTTGTAGGAGATGTGTATGCAGATACGAAACCCACCACCATAGATACCAACGAAACCGATAAAGCAGTCAAAACCTGGAACAAAATATTAAAATTAATATCACATTTAAAAAAAAACTAATAAAATCACACCTGAGATATCGTACATTTCGGATTTGGCTCCGTATCTGGTAAATTAAATGTGACATGAGTGTCAGCTCGCATTAAAACCTTCATTATTACACGACACAAAATTTGGTTGTCAATAAATTATTATTACAATTATTAACTGGCCACTATATATATTAGTCTTGAACCCGTCACCAAGAAACGCATTTAGATTTAACTTGTCTGTGTCTTGCCTTTATATTTAATTTAAAATCCCCACCGAAACTAATATTCTCCTCTCTGTTAATATGCGTGACACAATTGCTTCGAACAATTAGGAAATATTTCGAAGATCTATTTAGAACCTTATTGAACTACATTTATGGATTGGTTGCTGTATCTTTCTCTTTTCTGTTACACTATTATATTTTAGTAGCTTAAACTTTTAAATTTAAAATTTTACACGTGTTTTGATTGTTATTGCAAAACATAATCATTACACAGCTGTTAAATCTCGCAAATATACTTATTGGGCTACACTCCCAACAAAGTTTTATTAGTGACAAGTTTTTAAAATGAAAAATACCAAAATCAATTTTAAATTTTGTAGTGGCGAATCAAATATAAACAACATTTTTTTTCCAAAATGGAAGTCGCATTATATAAATATTTTAAATATGAACAGACGAGATCATTCAAGAACATATTGGTTATATATTTAGTTAATTTGACGGATGAGTTCCTGTTTATACCGATTTAGGACTGATTTGAAAGATGGGTTTTATGAAACATAATCGAATTAAACTTCGCTCCAAAACTAAATTTGATATAAAATTTTAAAAAAAATCATCAAAAACATTTTGCCGAATGATATGTTATCGAATACAAGAATTTTAACAAAAAGAAGAACTGTTTTATCGATAACAGGGGAAAATATATCTAAAAACATATGATGAAAGAAAATTTGTTATGCTCCAATGACAATTAAATTGTACGTCAGTCAGTAAACAGACGCCAATTAAACTTGTTAAATCTATTTCCCAAATAACGTACTTCGGTTTTAAACAAATATATTACGTGATAGATTTCTCCAATAGTTTTTAACCATGTTTATGAAGTAATTTGTCAAATAATAGGTACCATTATAGTCAAATAAAAAAATATGCATTTTAAATATTATCCAAGATATACAGCGTGTCTCAAAACTGGCGTGACTATGGCAAACGAGAAATTTCCTTGAATGAAAATTTCCCTGAAAGATGGGCTCATATCCTTGAACTCATACCACGGCCGCCTGGATCACCAGATCTAAATATGATTTATTTTTTCCGTTGGGGCCGTTTGAAACAACAAAATTATTGCGAACCTGTCAATTTGCAACAGCTTGTATGGACGTCAATAGACAAGAATATGCTACACAGTGTTCGTGCTTTCACGATAAATCGTGCGAACGTTTGCCTTCAATCATTCGTAATAATGGGTTTAAATATTTAATTTTTTTTTATTAATAATTCGTAAAAGAAAAGACATTCCGAAACTGTTCCAGTCTTTCAATTTCTTTTAGCCCCCTGAATCAAATTTTGAGATACCTAAATATTAAATAATATGTCGTGCATACCTGATATAGTAACTGCGGTTTTTGGATGGTTGTACTGTTGTAAACATTGATACTATGGGAACTGTTGTTGATGGAATCTTGAGATTTTCCATCTTGTTTTGGAATGGACTGTAGAGGTTCTATCTCTGGTTGTGCAACTCTTAGATTTTCTTCTAACGTCCCCATTCTTCTGTTGTTTTTGATGGGTAAAGTTTCCAAAGAAGATAGGTTTGTAGCTGTCGTTGACGCTGAAATTGTAGGGCTGTCTGTTTGTAGTAAGTAATGTTGCTCGTTCTGAAACAAACAACGTCAGTTGAAGATATTTATTCTGTTTTGGTATATATTTTTTGATAAGAAATGGATGACCATCACGTGAATTATTTGACCTCTTGCACTCGCTATAACACATTTCTAAAGATGTGTCTGTAAAATTCTAATATTTCATAAAAATATACTGAATTGAAATCTACGTCAATCCTTCATACAAGGGCAAAGAAGTGATAGAGCAAAATGGATATCAGATCACGTTTCTTATAAATTCATAGTCCAGTTTCTTCCAGTCCGTTTTCAAGATGTTTTTTTATAGTTTTTCTATGAATAAAAAATAATACCACTTGATCACGTGATAGGAGTATATAATAAAAACGCATTAATTAATACTTAGATAAAGATGTTGTTGCTTATTCTATATCTGCACCTAATATAAAGTTAATAAAAACTAAACCAATCCACAATTGCAAAAGGTTTTGTGAATTATGCATATTGATCAAAGTTTGTTACAGAAATACGTATTTTAAGAACGATTTACGTCAGATAACACATTGTTCTCAACAATTGTTGTCATTGTTGATAAATATACTGACTACAAAGTATGATGTACAACACTCATTAAGGTGAAATGATTAATACCTTTCTAATCAATAAAAAAATTAAAAACAAGGGAAACGATTTTATAAAGTTTGGTTTTGAATACGAAAATTGCTAGTGATAGTTAAATTAATTAAAAAAATACAAAAGAATCTATTTTGAAAACTGCATATCAATTTTTTCGTATACGTATCATCTAAAGGAATGTTACTTGATCATAACTTTGCAACTTTGGTAAATATGTGTTCAAAAAACTATGGAATATTTTTACATTTTTAAACTGTTATTATTGTTTAGCTGTTTCTATTTAGAGATTAGAGATATTTAAAAGCAAACATTTAATAGTTGAGACGACCGCAGTGACGTACTTGTGTGGAAGAATACGCGAGAGTTAACTATATCAAAATTTAGGGTTCGAGCACCCACAAGGTTACAGACTTTTTGCATTAAATTATCCTGGGAACTAACAAATTTTATTATTTTATATCTGAAACTGTAGATTGATCCTTTTCATATTTTTTTATGACGTTAATTTATTGTAATGTCTTATTCACGAAAATATGTTATAGTATCGTTCATTTTGAACACAAAAGTTTATATGAACATGTATCCAATTCTCAATGGTTACGGAGATACATCTATTCGCAGCTATTTTAATGCGGAGGGAATTACAGAGCAATTATCCAGTAGGTTTTTATCCAATATTGTTAAAGAATATTCCCTTGGCCATAAGGGCCAGTATGATCTTCCAGCATGATGACGCTCCTGCTTGTTACGGTCGTCAGATGACACAATACCTAAACCAAATTTTTAGAGAACGGTGGATAGGCCGTGGTGGTCCGATCAATTGCTCGTATTATGGCCAGCGCTGCACGAATAAAAGAAGATCCATGAAGATCTGCAAAGCACAGTTCGCAACATTTTCATTAGAACAGCGAAGTGTGTTGAGTTTGGCGGTAGGATTTTCGAACCATTTCTTTAAATATTTATTTTTTCACACGTTAATTGTTAGAATGAATAAAGTAATAAATTCGTTTCTATAATTTTACAACTGGCTGTATCTCCGTAACCATTGAGAATTGGAGACATATGTTCATATGAACTTTCTTGTTTAAAATAAAAAATACTATAACATCCCAAAATTTGTATCATTCCTACGGAAATACCCTGTATACGTTCTTTAAGTACCCAACCATATTTTTGTAACATCCTATATGCAGAAAACATTATTTACTACTTCTAAAATAAATTGTGATAGTTATTCCGAAAATTTTCCACTTATAAATAGTAATGGATTTTTTTTTATTTTTTTAGTGTTTAATTGGTCAACGTTATTTGCATTTTATATTTAAAACGTGTTTGCACATAATATATACATAGGTATGTACTGCGCTAATTATTCAATATCTACAACTATGAGTATGACGAAAAGGTGTTAAACAAGAATAATATCTACTAATTGCGCCTACGTATTATTTTCCTAACACTGCAAGATATGAGTTTTAAAATGTAGCAAAAAAAATTCTATTGGTTGCTCAAAATCATGATCATATTCAAACTAGTAGGTAACCTTAACCTTAATGATGAAGATGTACTACAATTTAAAATATTAGTTTGTAACCTAATTTTAAAAGAAAATGATTATTTTTTTCTTGAAACAGAAAGCAATTATTTCAAAACAGCGTTTAACGACAACGATAAAAAAAGTAATAGAATGTAAAAGCAATTTACAATAAAAAAAACGCATAATACTGCGAATAACTATTAAAGTTAGTAAAATATTATTTCAAAAAATTTTGATTTTTAAAGAAACAATAGTAACATCCGAATTTTAAAATTTGAAAATAGTAATTATATATTTGATTGTGAAAATATAATTGTATCGCTAAAAAGAATTGTAAACCAAAATACGAGGGCGGTGAAATAACTGCAACAATTTTTGTTTGTTTCTTTCAAAACTATGTAGGAATGAGGAAGCATAATTTTAAATTAATCAGTTCGTTTGTTTATTAATGAGAAATTTAAAGGTGTGTTGTTAGAGTAAAATGGTAGAATACACCCTACTCTCGAATTCCGTGAAATCGGCGTAACCTTTTAATTTTGACTATGTAGTAATTATTTTGAAATATATCCAACCCCCCATTGAAAACGAGTCTATTTATATAAAAACGAAAGAACATTCTAGAATTGATTATCCAGCGGTGCTTCCACAACGTTATCATTTCCTATTCGGTAAATATTATTTCGGTTGAAAAAATTCCTTGTCGGATATAGAGCAAATTACACGTGCTAAAGATAAAAGAATAGAAACTAGTATTTGATAAATTATTAAAGTTGTTAATGATTTGTTAAAAAGTATAAAATAACTAGGTGTGAGCTCGAAGGACAAAATTCGAATTTGTGTTTTGCAAATTTACGCGCTGATATCTATTTCCTTGTTTTAATTAAGCGGTAAACCTTAAAACTATGCCGTTTGTTATTCGTTTTTGACCTTGGTAGTTATTTTTTTTTTGTAAATTGCCAAAATTTATTTTTAAAAAAAATTAAGGAATTTAACTTACCCCTATATTTAAATTAGCAAATTTATAGATATATGTCATCCAATCATTATTGTGGCTTTTATGTGGATCATTAGGCATCATAATTGAATAATTAGCCCCGGAACGGGAATTGTCACTTTTGTTATTATACATTTTGATTTATTAACTAATTAAGTACACCAAAATTTGTTGGCCGTTGCCCGAGATTGTGCGCCGGTAGAACAACTTGTTCAGCGAAGTAAAAACACTGATTGGCGGCGTACAATTCATGGAACACATATATACCTGCATATTACTGATTGAGCGGAGGGGACATGATTTAAGTCAAAAGTGCATTATTAGATGACTTTGCAATAATATTATCATTTTGGATGATCCCTACACACCTCCCAAATATTTATAATATTTACCATCACGATTACTATATTTCGCTAATTTGCACAATTAAAATAATTTATTACCTCTGGAATCATATAGCATGCGTAAATTTAAACTCTTTTTTATTACTAATTTTCAAACTAGATTTCTTAATTTTTTTTGAAGAAACTACTATTAGACATTATTGTTACGAATTAAGCAACTAAATGTGGTACAAATCGCGTGCCAAACGCCACGTACCACCAATTAATTCTTCTTACTCATGTACGAACCAATTGTTGTAATCTTGCTTAAATCTTTATATATTATTATAGATATCAAAACTGAATAAGGAATTGATTTAAGACTTTTTTTGTTAGTTATGGGTTAGTACACTACATTTCCTGTAAAGTATCAAAAAATACCATGGAAATTTCCACAGGAGAGAGAGAAAGCAAGAGTGAGAGGCGATACCAGTAGTATGCGAAGTCTGTCTACATCGTAAGTGCGAAGCCTTGCAGAAGTAAATTTTTGTAGCAAATACACGAACAATCTTCTGAACAAGCAACCAGAATATTTGCATGAATAACTAAACGTATTATTGGTGATCTTATCTGTAAAATGTAACATCATAGAAAAGATCTTTTGTGTCCGTTTTACATCAGATGTACATTTTATCAGTCTTTTAACAACAAAAAAAGATCAGATAGAACGAGGCGACCTTGCGGGTTATTATTAGAAAAATCAAATGTCAGTTAAGCATATTTTTAAAGTAAAGTACACCTCTTTGTATTTCATTTGTTATTACACCTACCCATGGACTGATATTACTATGCATATAAAAAGTTTATAAAACTAAATGTTTATGAACTTTTAGTGGGTTGAAGTGATGATGCAATAATTAAGCAGAAATCGTAAGGAAGTTGAAGCAACATGTTGTAGAGGTAAACAGAGGTGTGTTGGTCGAGCAGCCAATGAAAAGCAAGCAAATTGGAGGCACGACTGGTGACGTTGAGGCCTTGAACGAACTTCGTCCCGTGACTGCGATTAAATTAATTTGTTCCATACACTTAAATTGGCACTCATGAGTAATTTGCGTCATTAGATTTATATTTTTGTCGGACAATGTCCACCTGACAATATGAAAAAAAACAGTAATTAAGATAATAATAGCTATGTCTGTCACACAATCGTTATCTTATAATCTCGGAATCTCCAATAATTCAACGCCAACGTGATATTGCTCATGTGATTGACACGTCACGACACACCTTCTGCTATACCTCTGTGTTATCAGTTCTGTACAAAATCCAAAGTTTGTAGACTGTAGGTGGTATTTTTAATTCGGTCTAAGAATTTATGCTGTTTCATCATCCTGCCATTGTTTTACTAAGTGAGCTTTAAAAGGGATTATTATCTTTATGACGTCAGAGACACACCTTCCGGAAAGTTTCTACAACATTTTCGGTGTACAGATTAGATTTTTGATGAACACCAGTATGATGCAAGAAAGAGAATTTAACATTTCCTTTTTTTTGCGGTTTTTATGAGCAATAACTGTATATTTTTATATTATGCAATCTTCAGAACATTTTCGTAATAAAATAAAATGTCAAATCAAATCAGATGCGTATTAAAAATATGCAATCATTAAATTAAGAGAGAAGATTATAAATATAGGGCAGCCAGAAATTATCAGTAGGTCAAAATTTCAAAACCTAAACTAGTACTTAAAAAGCTTAAATTGTTACGGAGCTACAGCCTTACGAAATCTTTCAAAATTTTTTGTAATAATTATTTTTGGTAATGAGTTGGGGTTTGGCATCAGTAAGTAAGGACTAAGTTAGATTTTCTTTTTAAATTTCTACTATAAAATCTCTTCACACTTTTTTAGTACGAATTTATATTGTTTATATGGGCTCCAAAAAATGTTTTGGTGAAGAGGGAGTCCTCATTTAAGGAAATAGCTTACACTCTAAAAGTACTTAGAGGAGATAATAATAAATACTGATAACAAACTCAAAATTATACATACAAACATACATTCGACTATGATTTCGTACCATGCCCATTAGTGCGAAGGTTTATTTATTTAGCTTGATGTAATAGTGTTTTTGTAAAATTCCACTATATGGCACTGAAATATCAGTCTGATCCATTTTAAGTAGAAATATAGGTACCATACCATAGATAACGCCGGTTACGAAACTGTACAAACATTAAAAAGGACATTTGTGACCTCGACACAATGTCGACAACCAATTACGGATTTTAAGTCTTGTAAACACTTCGTCGACTATGCATACAAACAACGTCGACGAGACAACGACTGCATGTTATCAGTAACTTACAATCAATATTAGTTTATTCACGCCATGGTCGACAAAGTCTCCAAAATTTGTGATCAACAAAGAATCTGCTATTGATGTTTTATTTACATATTCTCACAATCTCTTAGGCCAAGTTTTCTCTGACTCGCAATTATTGTGAAAAGTATCGACATTATATCCATTGCGAGTGTCCACAGCGTCATTGCGGAAACGATGGACTTCCACATTCAGTGGATCGACATTGTGAACCTATTAGAGACGAGAGACGATGTGCCACACTGAACTCATTCAACGATCTATATTTTATGGCCAATATACTTTGTTTATGCCTACGTTGTCAATACAGTCTACACAGCACACAGAATCGATGGTGTGGATGTGGACAAGGACAATCCAGGTTACTTATTGCAACCTGTTGGCCGCCCCTGATCTAAGAATATAGATAGACTGAATGTTATCAAAATCAATGCTCTGAATCACTTTGTGGGAAAACATTACTGTGAGTGTATGAGTTGTACCCAACTTTTCTAGAAAATGACTTTATGACTGCTCCCTCTAAATTATTATGGAAGCGTCTAATTTTGGCATACCTAACATCCCCTAGAAAATTCTCAATATTTAAAAGGTTTTGAGTTCTAATGAATTTTAATCCAAATTTTGTCAGGTGTGTATGAACCCCGATAATTTTACACCCACTTATTTTGTTGGGGGTTAATGTATTTGGAAGATCCTTGAACTAAAATTACCTTTTAAACGTTGTGTATGTTATCCACCTACTTCTTATTATTCATAGATATTGTAAAATTTACAGTAGGTATCTTTTACCTCTGACGTAAGGAAACCTGTTGATACCTACGAAACAATTTTAAAATAATTATTGATAACAAAACAATAAATTTCACGTTTAAATCTAATAAATTGTATATTGGGTATAAGTAAATAGTAGTCCCCTTTGCATTGCCATAACTTAAAATACACAAGCTCTGAAAGAATAAAAATCGTCGCAGTTCATGCATCGTTTACCCGTTTATCAGTTTAAAGGTCAAATTTATTTTAAGCTGACTAACAATAGGGATAATTTATTATGCTTGGTCTAATGATAAATATTTATTAAATCGTCCTGCACCTTTTGATAATCACCTGAGAATTTAATCGTATAGCATAATATTTTGATTAATCAGCAAAACTAAAAGCTGAACGTTGAACAGAACGTTCGAAGTTTGGGTCTTGCGTTGGTAAACGTACAGAACTACAGAATATAGTCCATCATGAGTGGTTCTGATTTCGTCCTAGATTAAGCGCAGGACCTTTGCAATTTGGGTCTCTTGTAATGTTTACTACACAATTAACGTGGAATTTACCCAATACAATAATCAATAAAAGGGTTTTATTAGATAATTCAAGAGGATAAAGTTTTTGACTTGGAATTTATAATCTACCCTATATCAAAAGCTTTTGGAAAATTGATATACAAAACACGGTTTGATGGTTATTGTTAATTATTTGAAAGGATTTTTGTTCCACCTATTATAGTTGTTCTTGTCTTTTAACAAATCGTGATAGATTGGATAGGTTTTCGTCACCCCCTAACAAAAGTTTCTTCTTCATTTAATATGAAAATCTTCTAATCACTGCGTAAAATAAATTAATTTTTTAAATGTATTTGTACACATAAATTGATGTATTGTGTATTTACGCCGCAAGCTTTCTAAGCTGTTCCAGGCACATGCATTAATTATCAATCCATTTTCTTTATTTAGTATTGTTTTAATTTAAGACTCTTAATTAATTATGTATTAGCTGAGAATCTTTATAGAGTAGGTACATTATACCCAAGCATTATACCTACGCCTTGTTTATTTGTTTCGTAAAATATATGTTATAGGGCATTCAGTGAATATAGTCCGGTAAAGGATTAACCGACCGCTTGAAAACCCAAGCATAGAAATGACCCTCGCGCTGTTACACACATAATCTAAATTTTTATTTAGTGACTTCCCTCCAAATCTTTAACGAACCACTACGCCAGATTAAATTTTATTAACTATTCATTTACATTTAAAATTAAATGACTGATTAACATTTCAATTTTATCCACCCCCCCTCGTGATGGTGTAGCATGTTAATAGCTTCGTGAGGTTTTTTTGTTTGTTTTTATAATTATTATCTGTGGTTAAATTTATAACAATCATTACGTACTATTCGCTTTCTATTGAGATATTTTTCGACGATTTATACTAACATTTGCAGAACATTATACTGTATAATTATTACTATTACAATTCTTTTGTGACGTCAATGTTAATTGGTGATAAAAATAAAGGCAACTGATAATATATATGGATAATTTTGCTGACTATAAATGAAACTTTCTAATATTTCGGAATCAAAGTATTTAAAAAGACTGGGAAGCACATTATCACTATAGGCTGTGCCGAATACCAGAAACAACCCTGGGAACGTCTTCCCCGGGGAAGACTAGAGAACCTAGTATTTCTTAGACCAAGGCACTCTAACCGCTTACCTACTCCGGCCCCTTGGATTACTATTGTAAATACGAGTTTTTCCTTTATAATAAAGATTAAGCATTAATAATTGTTCCTTAATTTTAAATTGTATCCAAATAGCAATCTAAGACAATTCTATCTTGATATATTGCTAAATTATTGGTGCAAACTGGAAAAGCTCGTTTATTTTTTATTTGAATTCCTACAGCGTCAACCACAGTAATAAAATTTATCAATGAGTTGAATAGAAAGAG
This sequence comes from Hemicrepidius hirtus, assembly GCA_963082805.1. NCBI lineage: Eukaryota > Metazoa > Arthropoda > Insecta > Coleoptera > Elateridae > Hemicrepidius > Hemicrepidius hirtus. The sequence goes on from OY720168.1 coordinate 18,528,951, forward strand.
ATATATTTTAAACATAAAGTGGCACACGGTTACACAGTAGAATCCCAGTAAAACCATTACAAAGCGAATTTTCTAATGTATTAAAACAAGAAACCTGTTTCGGTACTAATAAGTCTATCTCTTTCTATTACATAAACTATTAAAACGGACTTTATATTGAAAGGTCACTAATTATTTAAAGAAGCACAAAAAGTAGAATTTGGTGGTTTTAGGAATTCCCCCCATGAATATACTTTTTATAACTTGATAATTAAATTAAAAGATCTGACGTTAATGTATGTATCATCCTTCGCCTTTTGTTAAAGATAAAGAAATATGGGCAAGCTTATCGGACTTTCCTGTATTTAAAAAATAATTACCGCATGCTAGGTACAATAATAGAGATAAAAGATGCTCGTTTTAGAAATTACGTTCATGTGTCCAATTTATATTATAAGTATTATAACAATTACCTATTTTAGTTTTTATATCATGACTAGAACTTCTTATAGGAGAAAATACTGTTACGAAAAGCAAACACCTATGACGAACCGGGAATTGAATCTATTGCTAAAGCAATAAATCTTTCAAAAATCATCTAGCCCAAAAATGCGTATAATCCGAACGGCGTCGAAAAACGCCCCAACCCCTTATATTTATCTGACTTGGCCTTCCAGATCCAGATCACAAATTATCCTAGCAATTTTATACCCCGATATACAATATAACCTTTCTTGGTCTTCATTCACCTTCCATTGTCCTATCCTGTCCATCTGCATTTAAATTATGAAGCGGACTATAGGAAACGTTAGCAATGACAAGGCTGTTATGATACACCATACAATATTTTTCTCTTGCAGAAACAGCTGGGCAAGGTTGAAAAAATTAGGCGCTAAAAAGTACGCGTCATACATTCGCGTCATGTTCATGAGTATGGTAATATCAGAAGGATAAGTCAGGAAACATTTCCGTTTTTTTTATTTCAGTCATCGTTTAAGGAACTACGCAAAAAATATGCCGCTGATTGTGGTAGATATAATATGAGTCGGTTCCAAAGCCACAGTAAAATCTTAACACAAACCCTGTAAAAAAAATGACTGTAGTAGAGGACGTCAGTAAAAAGAAAGGAAGTTTGATCTAATGGAATGAAGTGTGGACTTGTTGCAGTCATCGAACCAAACTAGTTTTTTTGGGTTCACTTGAAGTAAAATATTTATACTGGGCTTTTGCAACGAGGGCCTGGAAGAAGCTCAGACTTCATTCGATTAGGTGTCCTGTGAGACAATACACCCTTTTAAAATGTAGAAGAATTGAAGGAACGAATCGGGCGAGTGTGAAAGACTGCGAATTATTCTCAAGAGCAATTTTTGTTAAAAAGAGGCCGTTATAGAGAATGTTTTACCCGAGGGTATTACAAATAAAATTATCTTTTCGCCTTCGAAATGCAAATATTTACTGCACTTTCATTAAAATTCCATGTATTAAATCATAAATACAAGTTTAATTGGGCCAAGTGCACAGGAAGGAAGAATATATTTATTTTATTATGGTATTTCCTGTTGATTGATTGTATTAGAAAAACAACGCGTCGTAATAACCAAAAAAATTTGATAAAATAATATTAAAAATTTCCTATTGTGCTGGTTTAAATTTCCTATTGTGCTGGTTTACGTCAAGGTAAACTGTTTTTTTTAATAGACTTTGGTATTAAAAATTCCCTATAAACAGTTAAACTTACTGAAGTTTGATGAAATTGCATTCAAAAATTTTATTGCTTTCATGTTTTTATTTTCCATTCTTTGATAACAATTTCAATATTACTACTACAAGTTGTTATAAATTCTTGTCACATTGAAGGATCCATACGTTTACTATAATCAATAGATTAACAAGTATTTTTATACTAACAATGCACGTATCGAATGTTTTCTATAAGGTATATTGTATTAAGTGCATGTTCTTATCGAAAAACACGTCAATTATAGCTGAACTTTAATCTTGCCTTGACTTAGGAACATTCCATAACATGTAAATTCAGTTTCACAACAACTTTATTTCTTGTTTACTTTTGTATAAAATGTAGTTTTAGGTATGTATTGCCGTTTTAGGGGGTAATTAAATCACTTATCATCAACAAGAGACCAGTAAAGGATTTAATTTAATTTAAATAATAATTTTTGTAATCGCTTCTTGTACGCCAATGCATGATAAGTAGAAAGAAAATAACAGCAAACCATTGATCTCTACTTCACGACTTCACTATTTGTCAATGACCCGGTTATAACTCGGTAGATTACTTGGTTAATTTTATTTTGGTGTATATTTAATAAAAATAATTTCCAAACAAGATTTTAGAAATGTAGGACATAAGCTAATAAAAATGAAACTTTGAAATGTATCCCCTTTCATTTTTTGGAATGCATGGAATACTACCACCAACGTGAGCCCTGATTAAAACAGGCAGACACTCCTTTGGGGGATTTTCCATATTAAAACTTGCTAAGTTATTGCAAATTCATAACAAGTTACAAAATGCGCACTAGAATATATTTGTATTTGATATGCATTCAATTAAGTCTTATTGACGTTGCGGGGCACTAAAAATAAAATAGGAGTAAATTGAACTTTGCTTAAAATGTACTAATTGCATTCGTGTAATTTTATGTAGATTAATTTAATTAATTTAAACTGTTAAGTAACAAGTACATGTTTGAAGGATACGAAATTAGACATTAGACACCGACTTCATAATAACAATTTCAGCGACGAGAATGAGAAAAGAAGGAAAAATTGCCATATTAATGCTAATATTTTCCTCTGTAATGGAAATCATCGTTGAATAGAAAAGAAGAATTACAGTCCTCAGTTCTATATAAATTCTGAAAAATTGGATTTCTAGTCCTGCAAAATTTCTTGAAATCTTGAATACGCCTTCCCAATCTCACAGCGCGTTATTGGAGCAAAACTTTACAGGTTTGGCAGTGAACAACCGTCTGAGTTACTCGTCTATTTTCACATATTGGCAATTTCTTTCCGATTGTAGATAACCAAGATTGCAACTAAGTATACTTGTTCAACATATTAATATCATATCAGGATTTCAAATATATTCATTTCGAATAAATTTTTAATGAAATGTGGTGCATTGTCGCTCATATACCCACATTCAAGGCGGGCAATGTATTTCCTTTTATAGTTTAATCGAATTTCTAGGGTGGGGGCAGCGATTTGCATCTCCAAGTTTCCTCCTGCATAATAAATGAAAAATTGTGTTGTCTATTCATGTAATACCCCATTGGACAATGAAGCTTTGGAGAAATACAAGATTTAGACTTTTTTCTTGTAGATTTGAGAAATGTTAACTTCGTATCTGTTGCCATATCTTAGCGTATATGCAGCAATAATCATTTATGTAACAAATGATGCCTTAATTTTTTTTATTAATTAACGCGCTTGAAGAAAAAAACAGTAGACAAAGCACTGGGCCAATTGTTTTTATGGGACGCGGCGCCTCAGCGGCTTAGACTACGCGATGGTTGCCGCGGCGAAATTTATGATAATGTAATTAATGAGTAATAAAATTAAAAAATTCGTCCAAGAATATCGAAAACGCACGCAAACGTATTTCGAACTTCCATCTATTTTCATTTGTATGTACTAAACTAACCAATCCCGCATATGCAGCGCCATCTGGGAGAAAGCTGCAGAATATTAATTTTAAACACTAGACCACACTGGCCCTTTTATAGAAATGTTGTTATTTATTTGTTAAGGTCATAATCATTAACATTAAATTAAGGAAATAAACTTGATCTGATTTGTTAAGCTTTGGTGGAATTGATGGGGGTCAAGGAAAAACTGAAAGAAAATTGTATTATACTTGGGGTATTGTTTGAGAAGCTTACCTCGTATCCAAGAAAAGAATTAGGTAATCCCGAAAGATAAGATAATGTTTGTTTAAATAGGTTTTGTAATAATTATACAACGAAATATCCAAATGCTTATCCTACATATACCGAGTATCTTACCAGTAATGAGACAAGTTTATAACACCTTTATCATTCAACAATTATTCTTTTGAATAAATCCTACTATTATGATTATTATTATTATTATTGTTATACCCCATAATAGAACGGATGTGGGACATTGGTTTACTTGGTTACATTTTTATAATACAAATTTTTCGTGCGGATATTCGGAGACTATTTAGGGAGAACTGCTAAAGTGTCCTCTATGTTCTGTTGGTATAAATTAGAATAAGACAAACCCTAGATCAGAACTGTTTTATAAACAAACAATGGTTTGCTTATTCAATATTTGATAGTAACTAAAGTAACTGAAAGGTTGCAAATTTTTTACGCATGTTTGGATTTTTCGACATAAGCCGCCAGGCTTTAATGAATATTAAAAGCGCTTCTCGCTTGTGTTGCACGCTATATTTTTTCTATGACCTTATATTTGAAATAATAAATCAATTAAATTTACAGTCATTTGACGCAAACGCTACGAATAGCAGGAACTAAGACAACACGCAGTAGACGCATTCAGAAACAACAAACGCAGGTAGACTGTCGCAGTGCGCCACAAAAAATGTATGGGCTCTTATGGCTATAAAAGTGAAATAAACTCCATAAGAAATACATAGGATTTTACGCATCGATATTAATATCAGATTTCAGACGAATAGTGTGTGAAGCTATTACTTCACGTACAGGAATAGAAAAATAATATTTTCAGCTCTATGATTTTTTGGTTATTTAATAATACGGGCTGAAAACAGTAAAAAGTGCCATCCTAAACAGATATTTTGTATCTACCGCAAAAAAATAACTTTTAGGAAATGTGATTCTACGTTTAGCGTTTTCCTGCTATATACCCGTCTTAGGCGTCTTAATATAATATGTACTACAATTTGCGCTTACATCGAAAGTCGAAAAAATTAAGTTGGCATTAAAAAAGTCCTAACAGCTCGAAATTTGTTTTGTTTCACTGTCAAATTTCGTCGATCTGTTGATTTTGTTAATGGTTTAGATATTTAATAACCATGGATCAACCTGATACTACAGAGAATCAGCAAGTTCTCAATGTACTTTGTAATTAGTGTAAATTAAAAAAAAACTGTAAAGGTCGATCAATTGCACTTTATCGAGCAGGATTCTGAATTTGTTGCGGTACTGGTCCGTTGCAATTTAGTCCTAAATCGGTAAGTAATCTGATTTATAAAAGTATCCGAATTATTGACTAACTTGTCCTTTTTAGGTTGAAACCCAAGACGCTGAGTAAGGGGGTTCCCGAACTCGCACGTGTAATGCTTACAACATTATCCTGCTAGACAGAAAAATAACCTGCTCAATCGCAAAATGCCTGTTTGCAATTGTTACAAGAAAGTTCGGTACTTGGAATTTAGAACATTACCTACACTTATTGCCTAGGGGCGAACATTTCATCTCCAATAGTTATACCTCAAGATCATTGCTTGATACTTTTTGTGGAAACTCTAATAATCTTTAACAAACTAGTTCCCTACAATTCATATTAGTTACTTTACAAAACTATCAGTTTTGCAAGATAATGCTTAACAAGTTTTATGGACAAATTATCACTCGTGTTTTTTGTTCTTTCTCCTACAGACCTTTCATCCTTTCTGGAGCCAGCACAGGCTTCCTCCTCACCTCGTCACAACATTGAAACAGCGATAGCTATTTTATAGAAAATCTTCAAATGTAAGTTAGGTACCTATATTTACTAAACATTCACCTAAAAATGTGCATTAATATATTAATTGTAGATCGAAGAGGCTGCTGGTGAAATTTTTGAGTATTTGGAAAAGAATGAGGCCCTTTAAGCGATTAACCAATCGCAACCGCGCCAAACCTTTATTACCTACAAATAGTAAACAATAAGATTTTCTACAGTTCTACCAGATTATTATTTTAGTAAATTATTACTTGATAGTTTTTTTTAGAAAGCAACTGGCGCTCTATTGCGATGCACCTCCTCACCTGTTGCAATTGATGGAAATCGGAAATAGATTGAAAAACTAAAAAGAAAAGGAGAGATTACAACAAAAATTGATTGTGCGTGCATTCAGTGATTCAGACCCAAGAAGAATAACTAAAAAATGCTATGACTTACATACTTGTGTTTTTCTTTTTTTGTTGCAATTATTTTTAATAAATGAATCTATATTAATTCTAATTCATGTGTAACAAATAAAATAAAACTAAAACCATTATTGTTGGAAGTTACATTTATGTTTGTGAGATAGGTAATGCCATTTTGCTATTTCTACCATTTTTATAAGGTAAATTTTCCTATATTTGTTACGTTGTCCATTATCTAATGCCTTTCTAAAATAACTTTGCGATATCAACATAAAAACCATGTTGTCCACCATGGTATGGTGTCTTGATTACATAACTACCATACACTTAATTTTAAAATATTTAAATTTACATAATAAAATCAAGAATTATTACAACCTTTAATAACTAGGGAAATTTACTATGAGGCTGTTCCGACTGTTTCCTAGTTTGTCAATAGAAGTTGAGGACAATGATCATTTAATAAATCAATCAAATCGTCTAAATCCATATCTTTAAGAAAATGCAGTTTTATGATTTAAAAATCAGTTTGCTGTACCTAGTACAGCTTCTTCTATTCCCGACTTATACACAGTATCAAAAATCGACAAAATTCCGTATTATAGTTTGTTTTCCATCTGATATTTGGTCAATTTTGTTAATGTGTTCAATATTATTAATGATGGACCAATCAGGTTCTTCTGAAAGCCATGATGTAAATTATCAGTGACTGTTGTAATTAAGGGATTGGATTATTGCTATTAAGACATTAACGCTCAAGACAAATAAGATCGAAGAGCTAGAAAACGAAGTTGCAAAATGGCGCGAAAAATTGAGAGCTCCCATTCAAGCCAGGGCCAGGAAGAGAAATTGAAATTTCGCTTTTCTAAACATTTTCATGATTTTGTGTTATAGTATTAATTTTCCTTTGTCGTAATAATTCATGTATTACTAAAGTGTAAAAAACGAAGGGGGGGGGATATTATTATATAAGTGTCATTAGAGAGTATATACTCTTTGGTGTCATTTAAAACAGATACTATAATATATAATAGACAAAAGAAATGCTTCCAGAAAATCCAGTCATATATGTATATTAATTAATAAAACATTTTGTTGTACTATAAGTTTCGTCGTGCTATATTCCCGTTTTAGGGTATCTACAATCTATCAAAAAGTTGAAAGTCAAAAAAATTCGGTTGGTACCCACCATATCCGTGTTAGTTGGAAGTTTATTTCCTATCTGTCAGTTCGTTCGTTCAGTTAAATTTGTTAATTGTTTTAAAATGCAAGAACAGCAAGAACAGGGTCCATCAAAACGCCAAAAGGTAAGTTCCCAGCGTATATTGTAATTAATGACCTAATATGAACGTGTACTACAACTTAATTGTAGTTAGAAGAAGAACAGGACCTAAATAGTGATGAAGAAAAGGAGCTGCAATTGCTCGACGAAGTCGCGGATGTAAGTTATACTAATTCCAAATCTCAATTTACCCAAAAATGTATTAATATAATTGTAGACTATCACAATAGAGGTCGCAGATCTCGCATTCAGGGCCTATTTGGAAAGGACTGGTGTTATTGAAGCTATTAAAGGATCAGTGGCTTCGCTCTACCTCGTTGAGCCTAGGCCTACGCTTCCTATGCAGTATCCTTTTATACAGATTTACCAGATTATTATTTTCAATGATTCCTTAACTCGATCAAGAGTTATAAGGAATGAATTCGCATATTATTGTGATATGCCTCCTGACCCGTTGATGGAGTTCATTACAGCCATAGAAAGGGTCCAAGAGCTACAGAAGGAGATCGCCGATTTGCGCGAAAAAATGGAAACTCCCTTTCAGGGCAGCACCACGAAGAAAAATTGAAATTTTGCTTTGTAAACATTTTCATTCGTATATACTGCAGTTTATTAATTTTCCTTTATCTCTTAATAATTTTTTATGTATTATAACTAAAATGTAAAAAAATAAAGCAATTACTGTTGGAAGTTTCATGGTTATATTTTTGGGGGAAAAGTATTAGACTATGTATCTGTCGTCAAAAATTATAAACACTTTTTGGTGTCATTTAAAACAGATGCTATAATACCGCGACAAACGAAATGGCTTTAAGGAAGTCCAGTCCTATATTACACTAATTAGCAAAAAACATTTTGCGTACTGTAAGTTACGTCGTGCTATATTCCCGTCTTAGTGTTTGTACAATCTATCAAAAAATCGTAAGTCGAAAATATTCGGTTGGTACCATATCCGTGTTAGTTTGAAGTGTATTTCCTATCTGCCATTTTGTTCGGACAGTTAAATTTGCAAAGTGTTTCGTCATGGACAAGCAGGAAGGTGTAAAACGCCAAAAGGTAAGTTCCAGCGTACATTGTTATTAATGTACCTAATATGAACATGTACTACAACTTAATTGTAGGTTGAAGGTGTATTACCCTCAAATAATGAAGAAACTCAGGAGCCCGAGAATCCGGACAATCAACCCGCTGAAGAAACGGTTGATGTAAGTTGTATTTATTACATATCTCAATACAAAAATGTACCTACATTAATATCATTCCGAATAGATATTCAATCCATGACAAATAATATCAATTAGGAAATGCAGTTCTATGATTAAAAACGTAATTAGGGTTTCCATTTTGTGTGCGCGTCTTAATATGTACTACTACCATTTATCATTAGTATCATTACATCGAATTCGAAAAAAATAGGATAGATATTACCTATTCGTTTCAGTTGAAAACTAATTTTGCCACATTGTTCAAGTTGTAAATTTTATTAATTGTTCTTAATTAATAATCTTCAGTTAATCATGGATCAAGGTCAAGCTGAAGTTCCTGAATCGTAGGTTATCAGTATATTACATTGTAATTCAGGTAATACAAAAATTGCTAATCGGGAATTCCCCTCAGTAGAATGGGTTTTATCGTTCAATTGGACCCTGCGATTTTAGTCTCATTATACCTGTCAAGTGCACTGTCACTGTTTTTAGGTAAAATAAGCAATTTAACATTATTTTACTAGTCTACCAAATTAACCATAAAACGCCAACTTCAATTCATTGTGGTGGGGGCCCCCCGTCCAGCCACAAAATAAAAATTTCGGTGTTGTGGATTAAGTACATAGCAGAAATATCTGATAGGTCTTTCTAAAAATGTACTTTAACATAGTTGCAGGAAGGGCATATGGAAGTTGCTGAATCTGTAGTAAGTGGTATCGAGCAGTCCGAAGATCCCGCAGGTCCAGCTTCAGCAGGACCTTCGAGTGTAAGTTATATTAATACACATTCCAATTCACCCAAAAATATACATTTATATAATTCTAGGCGGTCGAACCAGTGATTACCATGGACGAACTATTATCGTATTTAAAGGAAATGGAAGCCCTACTTAATATTATACTGTCAGTGTCGGTTCAGTACCGCGATAATTTGGAGTCGACTCTTCCCATTAAGTATCCTTTTCTACAGTTTGACCAGAATATTATTTTTATAAATTATTCCTTAACATTATTCAGCATTTATCGCAAAGCGGGGGGGGGGGGGGGTGGCGAAACATGTCTGAATTCAACACTGTATAGCACCAAAACCGGAAATTTTAGAATATTCTTTCGCCAAACATTATTTTTGAGTTTCACCAATTTTTCGTTAACGAAATCTAAGTTTCTTCCAGAACTACAAACAATCCGGGTACAGAATTAAGGAAAATTAAAGAGAAGGTAGAAGAACTGGGTAAATAAAAGTGCAATTACTGGAGAAAGCGAAGAGATGAGAATTACCTAACGATAATAAAAATGGTGTTTGCAACCTCCCAACAATTTTATAGTTTGTTATATTATAATAAATGAATGTGTATTAAAATACTTCAGTTTCAGGGATGCCCAATTTTGAAAATTCGAATAGTACCCCATAGAGCCACGTTATATTCCCGTTTTACGGAATCCACAAGCGGTTGGTATAGTGCTTGAAATTCATTTTCGTTTGTCAACGCGTTGTTCAATCCGTTAATTTTGTTGATTTACTCGGAATTATTAATTATGAACGAAGCAGATGCTTCTGCAAACGAAAACGTAAGTTCTCAGTGTTAATTGTAATTACTGTAGGTAATGTAAAGATGTATCTACAACCTAATTTTAGGTAGGTGCAACAGAACCTACAAACGGTGAGGAAATGAAGGACCAGTCTTTTGACGATCAATCGGAGGACAGTCCATATGCAAGTTATATTTATTACATATCTTAATTCACACAAAAATGGACTTTACTTATAATTGTAGATCGTCGAAGTTCATGTTAGCGATCCCCTATTCAAGGCATTTTTACAAGAATTTGGAATTCTGCATATACTTAATGACACTTTGACGGCATTGTATTTTGCCGATCCCCCTCCTATGTTACCGGTCAAGTATCCTTTTGCATATGCTTTTGCCTGATAATATTTGCATCAATTATTCCTTAATACAGTCTTAGATTTGTTAGGGAATATATGGTCTTCTACTGCGACGCCCCGGTTCGCCCTTTTATGGAATTATTGGATGTCAGGCGAAAAATAGAAATATTAAAAGTAGAAAATGCGACATTACGCGAAAAACTGATAGGTCGCAAACAGACGTAGTCCAAAAAACCCCAAACTAAAAAATCTTCGTAGTACCTACACATTTTTTTCTATGAATTGTTTTGTTTCAGTTTTGTATTCTAATAAAAACTAATTATTGTGTAACAAAAATTGTGCTGTTCAATGATTGGTTTTGATTTATTTCGATTATGTTGTGTCATAGGTGGTCACAGTTTATCTATTTTTTTTATCAATATTTTATTAAGGGAATTAATCTGGATCTCATTCAGAAATTCTGTATCATCTCCCTAAGAAACTTAAGTCAGGTAAATGACGGCATTAAAAGTAAATCAGGAACTTACCCCTAAGATTGTGACTTCATTTTACGTTTGTGCTTTATTTTTAAGCATCCCAGAGACGATGCACGGTTTTTGTTTATTATTTGTTTTCATTTTAAAGCTCCCTTGCTTTTTTTTTAATTTATAATCAAAAACTGTTTCTCCTTCTTTTAATTAAACGGTATTAATTGTTACTAATTTTTATTTAAATAATTTTGATTTAAATAGTTTTGATTTTTTATTATACACAAAAAATTTCATTAAGTTACTTATATGAGTTATATGTGGAAATAATTACCATTAAGAATATTTGAAAAAAAACGCAGGACGTGAAGCCATTCGTGACGGGGTTAAGGGTGGAGTTTGAGGGTCTTTACTTACCTACTTGATAATTTTACTCAGCTACCTCGCCTCTATAAGAAATACACTCTGACTCTAATACATAAAATATGATTAGTACATTTTATCTAGACAGGTGTAAAAAGCTTCTCGAGGGTAGTCTACATACTTGAAGAACTTTTCATTAAATGAAATCAAAATTAACAAGCTGATGTTAAATAGGCAGGTAAAGATTCTTCAAACTCCGCCCTTAAACCCTTGTTTCGACCCGTAGTTATTTTTATATTCATAGGCTTTATTGCCACAAATAAATTCTTGAATATCAAATGTGTATGGAAAGTAACCAAATATTCGAACAAAATAATAAAGGGTAACCAGAAAAATACCCTATAAATAAAAGAAGCAAATGTAGTTTGTTTGTTTCTTTTGTACAATAACAATCGCTGATTTAAAGGAAAGTCGTTATCTATAAAAAAAAATTAAGAAATTGTACAAAATTGATAACCGAAATATTCCCATGTCTTATTATTCAGAAGTATGGCAAAGTTATAATAACCTTTTTTTAAAGTTGGTTGAATACAGCAAAGAACATTTTTCAAAATAGTTTCGTATTAACAATTAATACAACATAAAACAAATATGTGCAGTTCTAAAAGTTTTACGTAAATATAAATAAAGTACCTAGTACATCAAATTGCAAAAACGGTTTCCCTCTCAATAGCTTTATTTTTCCAGCAATGTTTTTATGTGTTGTTAATTTGCTTTTTGCTTGATATATTCAACTATTCAACAATAAAGCTGTGACGTATACAGCGAAAGAGTAAATAGAACGATTAAAACGAAATTCTTCTTGAAGTTTTGTTTATTTTGCGTGTAACGTCTTCATAGAGCAAATGAGTTTGCTTGCAAGTAATGATTTTAATTTGTTGCACTCTAATGCACCGTAGGAAAAAGAAAATAAAATTTGAAATGTTTAGATACCGTGGCTACGCCACTGCAATAAAGCTGAATTAAATACCTTTTGGATCAATAGAAAGAGAAGAAAGTGATGTCATCATTTTTCAGCACTTTTTTGACTTTATATGTAAGTTATCCGTTTAAAAATAACGTGTTATATATTTTAATGTAATAATTTTTTTTTTTCCTTTTACAACATACGCACAAAGACGGAAAAATTTTAAAATGATATTGCTGCGTTAGGTAAGCATGCGCCAAACTCATGACGTCATATTTGGTATTACCAATAGCTACACAAGAATTTTTTGAACATCTACTTTGAATTTTTGTACTATAAGTTGCGTATATGTTAAGTATTCTTTTCTTGGGTCATTTATATTCCATCTCACATTTAAAACATTCCAAATAAATTTTGATGTGAAATGTAGGTCCTACAATGTAGTACCTACCTACATAAAACACTTTATTTTTGAGTAAAACCTTTGAATTTTCTCAAGGGAGTCTCATTCTGTAGATGTTTCTTGAATTTTTATACTAATTTTTGGGATTGGGATTTCTTCATTGTTGATCATTTATTAGTACCTACCTATGTATATTTTCAGGGGGAGCTTTTTGCCCAACAGTGGACAGTAAAAATCTGTAAAAGATTTTTCTACTATTGCAGATGAAAACAGACACTCTGTATAATAAAAAATCTGTGTTGCAGGAGTATTCAAGGCTTTATTATTAAGAAATACATAAATAGATATAAATAGTAAATATTCAACATTTAAAATTTTACATTTATAACAAAAATATTGTTATAAATATTTTAATTTGTAATATATATACAATGCCATCAATCACTTTTAAAGCTCCAATATTCTTTATTAAACACTTTTATATATATTTCGTGTGTTCTAAAAAATTCGTAATTTAAGTTGGTTTCAGAAGGCAACTTGTGCCTTAGTTTAACTTTTATGCTAAATAAATATTATACTATATTCAAAGTTTCTACACAGCCATTGTTGTGTGCCTTGACAGACTTCTAAATTAGTTCTGGAACATGTGGATGGATATGACTGTATGCTTACTGTAAAGGTCATTGTGCTTGCATTATTCTATAGTCATTTACTGTCTTACATAATAACCATTTCTTAGACCACACAATTATTACCTAAATTAAATAAAAATTATTAAGCCTTCAAAGTTTACACACAGTCATCCTCTTTGCATGCCATAAGAGAAGTGACTGTACATCAAATAGCAATCTATATTATATTTGTCATATTCTGCTTAACTCACTAATTTTTTGAAACACATGATATATAATACACACTTAATATTAAATATAAGTTGTTTGTATTTTTTAAACATTTAAAGTAGGGCATTAATTCCTGTAAAAATTATTATCCCCATTGGTACAGAAAACAATGGCAATTAGCTTTTAGAAATGTGTGTAGTTTTCATTATTTGGAGGAAGAGTTTCTTTGGTATAATGTTTACATAATAGAAAATAGTTTTCTATTCCGTAGACCGAAACTATGTTACAGATCTGTTATCACCTTGATTTTTTATAAATCGGAAGCATATGAAATAAAATAATAAGTTACATATAGAAGCGTAAAATCATATATTTGCAATTTTTAAAACAAAATTTGTTATAGTAGCACAGTGCAAACTTATCTATCAGCTTTAAAGTTTACCTTATACCGTAGTAATAATAACATTCAACAAAAAGTCAACATTCAGTCTTAAAATTCAAGGAGTACTTATAATAAATGGTTAATAAATGTCTTTAATAAAAGCCATATATAACATGAAAAAAATGTTTTCAGAAAAATTGATCTAATTGAGTATTAATTTGGTTGTCATGGTAGCACGAAAATCATTCAAATTCATACAATTGCAAAAAGTAAGTTAAATTAAAAAAGATTTACAGTAGTATGGTGGTATATCATGAAGCCAAAGTAGTGAACATATAAATGCATATTAACTAAAAAACATATACAAGGTAGAATGTAGGGTGCATATCATGGTTCTTGAAAACTATTACATAACACTTATTAAATTGATTAAATGTGATGTAAAAATGTTGGATAGTAGGTAACCATGTGGAGATTTAAGAGTTAAAAGAAAAAGTTGTACAACGAGGTACTTAAATCATACAAGATAATACTTTTCTTTGGCTTTTTTTTCAAGATATAATATAAACTTCACCTTTTAAATTTTGTGCTTGTTTCAATGAATAGTTGTGTAGTATTATAACGTTTTATTACAACTCCCTTTTCCTAATTTGTACCGATTGAAAACATTAGTTACATTTAAAATTAATAAATGTTCAAGAACCAAACTATTCAACTACCTAATATGATTTAGAACTAAATTATTCGATTTATAAAAATTAAAAAAAGCTAACAATCAACAGCGGTAAAAGTGATAAATCGATGTTCATTTTAGGTGATCCATACAGCCTAAAGTGCGTTAAAAATAAATTCATTTTTGGAATATCCATATTAGAATGGGCACCTTGTACATATTTTAAAAATAGAGCTGCATATTCCAACATTAAAACTTTGACAAAACAATAATAGCCAATGAAGGAAAAACGCCATTTTCCATTGTATTACAACATTCCAGGTCTATCTTCTTCTTTATTTTGTGACTTCTCGAAGAACATTGCATCCTATAAAGCATAATTATGTAAATTTATTTAAAGTATATATTACAAATTGTCTTACTATTAAAAAGCAAGCTCCCAGCATTACTGCTTTCATTCTAACTTCAAGATCCATTGGAAATGTTATTCCAAATAAATCTGCATCAGTGAACATTTCCCTCATTAAGCCTGACCATTGTTTTGATATTTTACCAACTTGGGTATTTCCATCTGCAGACATAACTTTAAATTCGACGTCACTACCACAAATGCTCATAGTACAAAAAGGTCCTTCAATACGTAGGACGGTTTCTCCAGTTGGATTTTTAATGGAAAATGAAGGACAGCAGACACTCCAGTCCTGTTCTACTGTTCCTACTATAGTACCTGGGGGAGAAGATACCTCCATACTCTAGAATAACATACTGTTAACTTTTTCATATTATCAAAATAATATATAGGAACTGTAATAGAGGATTAGCAACAAAAACAAAGAACCAAATGGTCAAATACCCTCTCTAACTCTTACAGCATAGACTGTTACTACTTGGATTTAAGATGGTATAGAGAAATCAATCTTACCTGTAAACAACATGGAAAACAGCAAGAATCACAAGCTAGTGGACGATGCAAATGTATAATTTGATTTCCATAATTATCCATTATCTTCATACCAAATGGTCTTATTGGGCCACAACAATTTCTGGATAAACAATCAGATTCTTCTCCAGCATAGTAAATTTTTTGTCCAAGACCGTTTTTAATTGTATACTTATTTGCAGTTTCAAAACCAGTAAATGCTAAAAGAGTAATCATTAAAATGATATTTATAAACATCCTGAAATGTATTAGGCACCTACCTTCCAATAACTCTACTTTTTGATGCACAAGAAGCTGATCAATCATAGTAAGGTATTCCAATCCTGGAGGGCAGTTGACTACGCTTTGCGGCATATTCATCCAACCACCTATAAAAGACATAGGTACTGAAGAAGAGCAGAGAACAACCCACCAATAAACAAAATAAGATCTGCCATTGAAAGGCAAACAATTGAGATCAATTGTAATAGAACCACTAGGGCTTCAGGAAAGAGGAAGTGGAGGAAGACCCCTCCTGCAGATGTTTTGGGGAAGAAGACCCTATAATACATTGGCAGAAATACCCATTAATAGTAGGTAGTCATCCTGAATTCAACATCAGTGGGTGCACTGCTGCAGTAAAAATATGTTTGGGGCACAAGAAGCCAAGACTTCAGTGCAGGGTGCAGTAGTATTATCACACCCTACACCTTCTGATTATGATTACTTAGTAATCCGTTTGCTATTCTACAATAATATAAGTTGGCAATTGTTAGAAACAGTTTCACAATTTATTATGAAATAAACATAGGTATGCAATCCAACATACAGGAGAGTAAATCATTTGTCTAGACTAAAGGGTGATCAAAAATATTGAATATTTTTTTGGGGGATAGTAAGTAGATACAGTAATCACTAAAATGTGTATAAATACGTAGGTCAAACGGTTATTAAAGAAGTTTTATATTTAAAAAAATAACAAAGATTATTTATAACCCATTCAATGGAAGTCCTATTAGTTCCTTAAAACTTTTGCAATGTACTTATTTATTTGTGATAATTAATTGGAATGGTATAAATTATGATAAGTAGTGGGCATAACAAATAATTTATGGAATAAATCGTTAGGAATAATCACATTCTACATTAATTAAAGAGTGGATAATTGATTCTGACCATTGAACTTATTTACAATAATAATAAAATTGTTGATACTAATCTGCAATTATTTTAAATAATATGTGGATAAATTTTCCAATTTTATAATAGCAAGTTAGAAAACATTACTAATGACTTACATAAAAATTATTTTTTTATGCATTTATCATTCGGGTCAGTAACCTTAAAATTATCCAAAGAGTTTAGGAGCTTGTTACCAACCACATGGGGGATTCCCTTTCAAGTATTTTTTGCTAACTTAACAAATTATTTTTCCTACATCTGCAAAGGAAAGGTGACCCCACCCATCTTAAACCTCTGCAATACAAAAATTTATAGTGCTAATAGGGATTGGAATGACAACTAGGTATTTATAGCCCTTAGGTATTTGTTACACTCAACCATACATAAGTACACTTGTGTACCAAAAGTTAAAATGCATGGATATAGCTAACCTTTGTTCTTCCTCACTTACAAAATGTTCGTATCCACGACTTTTTATTACAGATTTTTTAGATCGAAATAAATTTCTAAATTTTATAAGAAAGAATGATGTCAATGCTCCTTTTAAAGTGCGCCCTCGTTTTGATTTTGACATGTTTATATAATAAAAGAAAAAAAAATTCACAATTTGGATTTACACAATCTTCCAAAGACACATACACAATACATCTTATAGAACATGAAACACATAAGGAAAGAGTACTTTTATGAAAACATGCTATCTATTTTAATACACTATCATTGTTATCATATACTCTTGATCCCTTCTTAAAGTTGACGAATTTATCATTCATTTAAAATGTTATCTTTGTATTTACTTTGTGATTTGTTGAAAAACAAACAAGAGATAAAACTGTTTCTACTCACTACCCTGTGGTCCTCCTTGGCCCATGGGTTGATTAATGATTGGAGGTCCTGGGGCATAGGGACCTCCTTGGGATGGTGGAAAACCACCCTGTGGGGGACCATATGCTCCATGAGGTGGCCCATAAGCTCCTTGTGGTGGTCCATAAGCACCAGGATATCCTGGATTGTAACCACTTTGTAGTGGTGGTGGAGGATAATCTATAATAGGCAAACAGTACCATAACTTTCTGAATATATAATTAAATTGTAACCACTGCGTTGCGGTGGTGGAGGATAATCTATACAGCCGTGTTTCAAGTTCGAGGGCAACTTTGCAGGCTACTTATTGTTGTCCATAAAATTCTAAAGAAGTGCCAAATTTAAACCTTTCCTCTATCTCTTATAATAAGGGAGATTCCCAGGGAGTTGCCCTCGAATTTAAAACACCTTGTATATAATAAAACTAATATTAATTTCTGAATACATAAGTAATTAATTATATGTCTAAATTTGGGAAGGCAAAATTTATGTTATATATACTAACTTGCATCATGTTGGTTTGGATAACTACCCATTATTATTGTGCCTACCACTACAAATAGGGGTGTGTTTGGTTAAAAATCCCTTACATCAGGGTTTTATAAAAACGTTAGAATATAAAGATACAAGCTAATATAAAATAATGTTAATATCAGATCGTTGATGCACCAAATAATGTTAGGTACTACTATTAATAGAGTAAATTCGCTGGTTTTTTTTTCGTATGTCCTTGTTAAAAATATCTTACTCAGACCGAAGACTGCACATCACAAAATAGTCTATTCTATTTTGCACAAAACATCATCGTGGCGCCATCGGGCGCCTCCGAGACGCCTCTAACTAAAATATGACTGCAGATAATTTTTCAAATTTACAGAAACTGCATTTTATATTTACTTTTAAGATAATTAGTGGAGCAGTGGAGGTTTCTTTTATCCTGTTCAGAAAACGAAGCCTCAAATAAAATTCCATTCTCCCTCATTTCTGTTAATACTAATGAGTAAAAAGATTAAATAGTTGTATGATTTTACAGATTACACAGAGGAAAGACGCATTTTATAAATAGACTGTGTATCGGCTATATTCACCCCTTTTTAATTTTTACTAATTACTACTCTTAATTGACCGTCATGGTTAGCTCTAAAGAATTTCAATTTTAAATTTTATTTCTTAATTAACTGCAGAAATTCTTTAATGTACGCAAAAATGTAAAATTTGTCTGGGTTCGTCATAAATTATACGGAACTGGTGATAACTGGTAGATAAGAAATCGTTTTTGCGCTTCTTCGTATTTTCTACTGCATAACATGATTTTGAACCCAACTCCCAAATGTAGAAAGTAAAACTTTCGCTGTAGCAGGCCAATTCATTGCCTGGTTCTGGTTCGCCTTTGTATTATTCTTAAAACCAAACCTGTATAGGATAGGAGCCACTTTTCGAACCTCTTGCAGATTTATGGAAAAATGCACCTTAGAATACAGGTACGAATTTGCGCACGCAGGTTTTAGTTCCTACCCTGGGTTGATATTTTGATAAGGTATCCACTAGCCAGCATTCCGGTTTTCTAGACTGCAAAATACGCATTTCCTATTTTGTAGTACTCGGCGAAATGCGAATACCACAGCATGTCACGAGCGAGGAAGCTACAGTTACCAAAAGTAAAGTGCCAAACTGCCAAAGGACTGTGTGAGCAAAATTCAAGATATTAGAAATGTAAATACATGTGGAAAACCACTGCCAGTAGGATTTAATCTCCACCAAGATTCGGCATTAAGCCCTTTTTTATATATCCGCAAAAAATCGCATCTAACAAATTATTCGCTTATGACATCACCGTGATGGTAGAAACTCGAGAAAACGAAAACGTTACGCGATAGGTAGAAACATTTGAAAACCACGGTCAGAAAATAGTCCATGGTCCTATGTATATCACGCTAATCAAGAAATTAAGAGAAGAATAATTTAGATGAGTAGTATAAAGAATAAAATGAAAGGGTGGAAACAGGGATGAACAGAAAACGTACATAGGGTAAAGAAAAGAATGTTAACTGAAGAGTGGTGTTTGGCAAGAGAAAACGCGGAAGACCACAAACAAGCAAATGGCAGACCTCGGGATTCATTATTACAAGACAAGGGCAGAGAAGGGTGGAAACGCCGATTGCAAAACAGGTGAAAAAATAAAACTAAAATGTAAGTACCATGATATGTGTATCGGACTCCTTTTAGAGACACCCCGATGTATAATAAATATAAAGATTAAGGGAAATATTAATAATAAATAATTTATTATAAAAAAACATACAAAGAGGTATTCATTAAATATACTTTATTCATACAATATAGTATTTTTCATTATTTATATTTTGAAAAACAAGCGTCAATTTAAGTTAGGTAATTCTTTTTTCTTTTCTTTTAATTATTTCTAGCAATACTCGTCGGGAGTTATTTTTAGCTTCGTCTATT
The DNA here is from genome assembly GCA_963082805.1 of Hemicrepidius hirtus. Taxonomy (NCBI): domain Eukaryota; kingdom Metazoa; phylum Arthropoda; class Insecta; order Coleoptera; family Elateridae; genus Hemicrepidius; species Hemicrepidius hirtus. The sequence continues at coordinate 18,548,936 of OY720168.1, forward strand.
TGCAGTTGTATAAGTTTTTCTCTGGCTGAAACATTATAAGAGTACTAACTATAATTTTTGTCCCTTAAATACCCAGATACTTACGAAACATGCAAATAAAATTTTGTGGAAAATCACAAATAGCTCCGTAATGCATAGCCTGAAGATGGTTTTCCCTATCCATATTAAGACATGTATTAAATCGCTCGGCCCTTTCAAAATAGGTATTGTTTGATAACCAATCTAAAATTGTAACATCGATCAATGTTTGATCACTGTTCCAACACCATTGGTTGATAACAGGATCTAATATTCCTCCTAACCATACATGTTGAAAGGATGTTCTATTTTCACCCATAACGTAAATAAGATGCGCTACTATTCTTCTTTCACGAATTTCGACCAACTTTGCGTTATATTTTTCCTTGTAATGGTTACATTTTTCTACAGCTCTATCCCAAGAAAGTTCATGGTAATAAATGCGATATCCAAATTCCTCGATAAGTATATCGGTGAAGTTATCCCCTTTCCAAGAACTTTTATCCATTTTGTAGCAAATATAAGGTCGTAAACGTTCGCAACGAGCTTCAACAAACAACGTAATATTATCTAAATGACGATCAAGTAAAAGACAACCACCAGGTTTTCTTAATCTACCATTTCTCCAAGGGGGATACCGTTCTGTATCAGTAATATTATGTAATATTATATCTTCTTGCCGAAAAGCGTAATAAGTAGTATAATATTTTGCTCCAATCCACGCGTTTTCAAGACTTGGTCTTCCGATCAGTAAATATCTTCCTAACTCTTGAGAGTCTACAAAATTCGTTAGAACAGCTAGACGAGACGCGCTATCATATACAACACATTTGGCTCGTGCACTTATCCACGATACTCGTTCCTGAAAAATCTTGTACAGGCGTTTTCCAATTTTAATCCAGCCAGGGTGAGTTGACCCATTACCTCGGTCACGAGCTAGAAGAAAAATAATCGTGATTAATTGAAAAATTATAATGAATGTCACCTAAAATGATTAAGAAAAGAAATTTAATTCTGATGATAACCAAAAATTAGTGTACAAACACAACATACCATCCCGTTCGCACATGAAAGGTCGTAAAACTGTACACTTCAAAGTTGGAAAGTGTGGTATATCGTGATCTTTCCTGGCGAAACCTAAACATTGTCTTTCATCTGAAGGCAGACTTTTTGAATAATTAACAAATAAATCAATGATCTCTTGTTCGACTGGCCCAACAAGTTTTTCTCCTTCATACCAATTCCACGTTTCGTCAATTAATTTACCTCCAATCCATAACACTTCCATCTCAAGATTTGTTTCTGAAAGAGCTTCTGCTAAGAATTTTGCAAGGTCCACTGTTTCTACTAAAGCTAAACGCCCTCGATAAGACATTGTACATAACACACTTGCGGCAAAGTGATCTATGGGGTAGTTGATATAAAGATATTCCGTGTTGCCTCTCACAAATATATCTTCTAAATCTGATACTTCTTTTGGTTCTGAAAATTGATTTGCAGTAATAGTCTAAACTGTTTTTCTATTTTACGCATAATTATATTGGTTTGATATAATTTTAGACTCGTTAATGTTATTATTAAAATGTACATTACAATTTACTGATTACCAATAAAAGGAGAGATAGCATCAGTCAGTTCCCCCTTCACTTTGACGAATCGTATCAGGCTTAAAAGTATTTTAGATATTAAGAATGCACCGTGGAGTTGCATTGTAACTATATGAATGAATATTTTTAAACATTGTACCATTCTTAAAGTGGTACCGATAAAAGTAACTAACAAACTTAAATATTTTTTACAAGAAACGAACCTTGTGCGTACGTATATGTTTGGCGAAGTAAATCTAGCAACTTTGAGTTAATAATGTCAGTGGTTCTAAAGGGCACTCTTTCTACGATATCATCTAACATTAGGGGTACGTAAGTGCAAAATTTTTAAAGGTAGGGGTTAAGTCTGCTTATATAAAGTCAGAGCGGCGCAGACTAGGCGCTGAGACAAATCCACGCCGAGCATGTAGGCGCTGGCATAACTTGGAGCCGCAAAACAATTCTACTTGACTACTTGACATGAAGTATTGTTATTTATTTACTTTTTAAGTTACAATTAAGTATTTAGTATTGCTACCATTTATAGTCCTGCAGATCTTTTTTTTGCGACCCCCATTTGTCTCAGCGCCCAGTTGTTCTAGCTCTTTTTGTTATGTCAGCGGCAAGTTGGCGGCATCAGGGCCGGTAGGTACCAACCATCAACCATCTTACTAACAGTTTTCTGATTTGTTTGAATTATTTGCCTCTGCAACACCGTGTAGGGCTGCTTACACTATGGTGTAGGGTATGTAGGTAGAAAAAATAGACTTTGTAATAACGTATCATTCCGTAATAACGTAATTTCGAAACATGTAGGTAATATAGCGAGCGCGTTCAACGACTATTAATTAGTATAGGTAGTAAAAAAAAATGTTTCCTCATTTTAAGGCTGGCATAAAATCTATTTATTATCCTGAATATCATAATGTATTGTGTATGCTGTAACATTTTCAAAGTTGTTTAATAGTATCAAAGTTATTAAATGTCTTAAAACTATAAAATAATTAAGGAATTAAAACTAGCTGATAACATTATCATCTACAAACAACACATGTTTTAGATATTTTTTAAAGTATGTAAAGTTTTATAGTAAAAATAATTTAAAAAAACTTTAGGCTTCACGTCATTCGATGAGCCTTTCTTCAAATTTAATTTTTATTCCATCATTTGTTTTTAATACCAAATGAACGATCATGTTCATGTCAGATGGTGTATCGACAGGTTTTAAAATGTATCTTCTTAAAATCGATGCAACTACAGTTTTCAGTTCCAACATTGCAAATTTTTGTCCTGAAAGTTAAAACCGAAATTTAGATTTTTATGAACAGATCTTTTTTATTTACGTACCTATGCAATTTCTTGAGCCAGCACTGAATGGTAGATAGGCAAATGGATGTCGTCCTTGAGAATTTTCTTGTGAAAATCTTTCAGGGTCGAATTTATAGGGATCTGGATAAAATTCTGCATTACGATGCAAATCATAAATATGTACATGAACGTAGATATTTGCTGGAATTGTGTATCCTGAAGTAGTCATAATGTCTTCTTCTGTAAGTCTTGCGATTACAGGAACACTTGGATACAGTCGTAATGATTCTTTTATGACTTGATCCAGATAATTTAATTTGGATAAGTCCTGGTATATAACTGGTCGATTTGAATTACCAAATACTTCATATAATTCTTCAGCTACTTTTTCCTTAAAAACAGTTGTGTATAGTAACTTTTAAGAGGGTGTATTTTATAGAATATGCGATCAATTTATCAGTTATTATAATCTGCCTGACAAAAACAATCGTTAATATTTGATTTTTAAATTGTCAGTATACAAAGAAAATAAAACTATCTACCGGAGGACTGTTACCGTAATTCTAGATATTTACATGAAACATCAACCCCAGATAAAACTCATGGTCGCAGGGAAAAACTAAAAAGGAAGTAGGTATTAGTATACAGTATAGGTACTCACTTGAATTTCAGGATGATTTGCTAGTAACATTAACGTAAAACAGATTGATGCAGTTGTTGTATCATGTCCCTGTAACATATAACATACAATAGTACAAGATGTTGACTGAAAAATGATAATATATAGTAACCTCAAACATAAAGGTATCAACTTCTTCTCTAATACCTTCGTCACTAATAGGGACACCTTTATTTTTTGCAGAAATTAATAAATCTAACATAGCAAGTCGCTTCTTGGTTTTATTAGATTCATTTTGAATTTGTGTTGATATGTCTAATTCTTTGAAATTACTCTTTCTTTCTCTTATAACAGTCATAGAGAAATTGTGTAAAATAGTGACGAGTTTCATCATTTCTTTATAGTCTGGTACAAAGGAGTAGATTTTATCAAAAAATAACCAAGGGCGTTTAATTCGATTGATAGTCAATTCTCCCATTCTAAAGTAATATTAAAATATATTTATAATTATCTACTGGGGTTAAATTTATTTTACCTGTAAACTGCATTGACGTATTCGTTCTGTTGTTTTTGTGTTTCGTCTAGTCGTGTTCCCATTGCAGTTTCTATTAAAAATTAATAATATAAAGGTACATACTAAAGCTAATAAAATTCTATTTACCACAAATAGAGTGCAATGTAAATTGCGTGATAACAGGTATGATTTGTGTATATGGTTTACTACATTCCTCACGAAGTTTATCCAAAAGCAGTTCGCTCTGTTCTGAGAATATCTCCACGAATTCTTGTAAAATGTTAAAATGAAAAGCTGGAGTTAAAATCTTGCGCCTACTGTGCCATTTGCTTCCTATACGAAAGTGAGCACTGTGTAATATTATAATACTGTAATATTCGATTAAATATTTATTATACCTGTACTTGTTAGAAGTCCAGTACCAAGCCATGGTTGCAACCATTCGTAAATTTTACTCTTGGTTAGATGTTTTTTACTCGTTAACAAAATCTAAAAAGTATGTTTTATTTTTGATACTAAATTTAGATTTACATTTTCGAAATTTACCTCAATATCATCTGGACTTAATAAGGCAACTGAACCAATATGACCATTCCAAATTCTATAAATGGGATAATACTCCTTGCTCATACGTCGAAAAAACATCCATAATTGTTCTAAAATTGAAAACATACGTGATTTACAAAAGAACTATATTCTAGAAAATTTCATTGAAAAAAAATATAAACTTAAATAATACCTGATGTTCCAAGAAAATTTGGTAGATTTCCTATAAAAGGATAGCAAGGTGGACCAGGTATTCGATTTATCATTTTTCTCCGATAGCTACCGTTTTGTAACCATTTAATCACCAAAAGTGCAGTAACTAAACTAAAAATTCCTACTAAAAGTGCCGTTATCATGTTTCTGTAATAAGAAAAGCACTGTAATTTTGTAAATTATCAAATCAAGGAAAAGTATTTCAGGGGGAGGTTTTAATTTTCGAATTAGGTATATATTGAGTGTCTAATAATAATCTGTAAAGTTAGTCATTCTCATTATCAATATGTAATCAGAAATTTATAAACGAAATAAGCATTAGGTATAATGTGTCTCTCTAAAAGGTACAGACAAAACGCTACCATGTATTCTTAATGCCAAAATGGGGTGATTTTAAACAACCTCACTTTTGGATAGAGTCAAATTTGGTTAAATATATTTCAGTAAATATATATATCAGTTTTATACACTATAGTTTGATATGAAGAATATTTGGTAGCGTTTTGTACAAACCTGTGTTAGAGACACCCAATAATAGATCGTGACGCTAATTATAAGTTTTGAATATGAATGCTCTTTAACCTTTTTGTGATAAATATATATTTTTAGTAAACCATAGCTGGTTTTAACATTCTAAACGGCCTATACATTTTTATTGATTATATTGTAAATTATTACACACATTTACTTACGGATTTGATGAACTTCTAGTCAAATGTAACACACGTACAATGAACTTGATCTTTAAAACTAATCAAGGCAAACCTGTTTATGGTTAACAGTACCTAACACTTTTGAGATTTTAAGTTAATTACTTGCAGTTTGTTTTGCAGTCTCATTGTTAATAATAAACGGTTTTTAAATAACAAATCTAATCTAGTTTTGAAGAGTATGTAAATACAAAGATTACGATAGCCTTATACGAATTTAAAAGTATAAGAGATTAGTTTCATACCAATAATATAATATGTAGGCATGTTGGGCTGCATCAGTTAAGTCGCAACTCTTATTTATTTTTCTCATAGCATGTCTTCGAAAACCATAGATTATTTGCTCTAATTATTATTTAAAAATTTACAAATGCTTTATTTAGAGTTTATGCCATCCTATTATGGGATTAGTTATTATTACTTATTGAATTAAAACAAGAAACTATTCGCGATAATATAGGGCATAAAATATATTTAAATGGAACATAATGATTATCTTGGGACCATCACAAATTTTCTTGGCCAATCATCACTATCACTAGATTTCCCACACCAACCTTTAATTAAACGCAAATCTAATCAATTCTGTATAATATAATTAAGATAATGAACAAATATCTTATTCTACGTACCTATACATAACATATCTAAATGTAGCTTTCCGCTTAGTAATTACATTTTTCGTGTATTAGTGATAAAATCCCTATGCTTGCAAACATCAGTGTAAACTGAAGGCGAATTGTCAGACCCGCAAGGATTAAGACTCCAGGACACGACGCCAATCACTGCCCCGTTGGAGGCTAAAACAAGAGGGCCTCCACTATCTCCTTGGCATAGAGCTTGAACAATTCCTTTGTTTTGTCCAGTACAAAGCATAGTATCGTGTAAGTCATTAGGGTCCCCCAAAGCTACATCCAAGTCATGTTTACATTCTGCAAATTTTTATTTTAACACATCTCACAATATTTGTAAAAATAAAATAATCTTACGTTGGTTGCTAATGCGTGGTAACAGAGCCCATTGTAGCGTTGTAGGACTTTCCTCTCTCCATGTGCTCTTACCCCATCCTGAAAGGTACGCAGGTTCAAGAGAATTGCAGTCTCGGTCTAGTGGCAGCGGTGCTATTTGTACTGCAACTGTAATTATAGCTGATTTTGCAAGTTTGATGAGGGCGATATCGTGGGGCGCAAATACAGGACCTCTGTAATATTGAAAATAATTAATTGAATATTTTTATTATCCTTGCCCACCATATCATGGAATTTGGACATGAGCAAGTAAGCCCCACTTGAGGATAGAACAGAGTGTAGGTCAGTCTAAGACTCCGACCTTTCTACCACTAACCTATGCTGGTCTCTATTTGAAGCAGCAAATCTTCAATTTTTTTTATTATTGGATATCCTCCTTAGATAGTATTTCCTAATGTAATATTTAAATTTAAAATATAAATTACCCTGGAAAAGTGGGATGATCAATCCAATCCTCTACTCCAATTACTTGTACATCTGGATGATTTTCGTTTTGATTGAGTATACCAAGGGCTACGTCGTATACGTTATCATTCACGAGATGACAATGTGCAGCGGTTAATACCCATCGTGTGTCAATCAGAGTACCACCACAAAGATGGGTAATATTTCCTTTAATATTTAAACGAATTTCGGCTTGGTAAGGGAACTGGCGTCTTTGAGCGTCTTGTCCGCCAATGACTTTCGGAGCAAGTGCATTTTCATAGAATCGACGATTTGACAACTTCTCAGGTAAAGCTGCAAAATGAAATATTATTCATACAAATAAAATATTACATCAGTTACAATCTATAAGATGTTTTTCCTCAGAGTCAGAGGTAATACAAGCCAAGCAACACGTACATACCTGTCGTTAGTACAACAAGAAATCCAAGTTGAATTAGGAGAAAATTCATGGTTACAGTGAACTGATGTTCTGATGAACAAACAGTTTCATCACTATTTATAGGTCCCTTAAAAAAAAGATAAAAAGCCAGTAAACATGATGATATCTTATAACACCCTTGGTAACTACGTGAAATATATTACTTTATCCGACTTTATCTTTAAAAGGGATATAATAAATGCACCACTTGAAGTGGAAAAAAACACTTAAACCCTTGTTTATGTTTATAAATATTTTTATCCTTGCGATCAATCAAACGTCTGGACAATTAAATTTAATTTAGTAATCTGCTGATGTTATCGAGCAGTGATTCAAACATGTTATTTTTGGTGTCCTTCAACAGATACCTATACAAATTTTGACCTTGAAAAAGTGTTGCAGTAATTAAATAAAACTCCTGTTTTATCTGTGAGAACAACGCCCATCAGTCGCCATTTAGTTGCATTTGATAAAACCAACCAGGAACCAGATAGTAGGCGACCAAAAGAAAACTCAGTACGAGTCTTTCGGATAGAAGTCTTCTTCCTCCTCGTATCAGTTATTTCATCCCCCTCGTATTCTCCCCATCTTCTATCACTATTTACTCTCATCCATGTAATATCAGCAACTTTTACCAAGTTATCTTTCCATCTCAAGAGAAGACTTCATATATTATTACTTCTCTTCCTTCCTTGTCTTTGACCGTCCTAGGTCGCCGCTCTAGAAGACCCAAGACCCAAAGAGGAAAGTTCATGGGAAATTCTTTGTATGCAAGTTATATCCTATTAAAGATTACCAACTAGTCATAAAAAACAAAATTAGTTTGAATTTCATTAAATTGGAAACATGATATTTGAAGTACTAACTTAAAATTTGATAATAGGCTACTTAGGTATATCGTTATCTGTTTACACATCTTAAAATAGTTGTTTTTAAATTTACAATACCACAAGGTTGGCATATATTATCAATTGTCCTTGTTGCAACCTAGACCTTTGTCTAGTAGATATGTTTTGGATCATCTTAAAGTTTCAACTATTGATCAATTTATTAATTTTAATCAAATCTGAAGAAAAGCCACATATGATGCAAAAATGCATGTCCTTTCAAGGTATCTACAAGGATTTCTGAAATATCCTGAAAAAACTTTTTTAATAAGTTAGATGTGTTGTTATAAAATTTATGTAATACTCACATATGTTTTATAGGCTAATCCGTTTTCAATACCAAATCATCTCTTCAAATTTTTGTCGTTTCATAACTAATACACTTTTGATCCTATTCCGTTTAAGTCAAACTGCAAAAATCTTTGAAATTTTTGAACAAATTTTTCAATTTATTACTCATGAATAATTAATTATAGTTCAATCAGATATTAGGTTGAAGAATAATCATAAAACTTGAATGCAATTACTGCAATATTTTATTTTATAAATTTTTTTTACATTTTATAAAGAACATATAACAGTATCGGAGGTTGTACACCTCTAGATTCTATTTTTTAATTTTATAAAGAACACAAGAACAACAGTATCGGAGGTTGTACACCTCTAGATTCTATAACATTTTTTTTACATTTTCTAAAGAACACAAGAACATATAAAAATATCGGAGATTGTACACCTCTAGATTCTATAACATTTTTTTTACATTTTCTGAAGAACACAAGAACATATAACAATATTGGAGGTTGTACACCTCTAGATTCTATAAAATTTTTTCCCTTAGGCCCGATCTTTCTAGTTTCTATGAAATGCCTAATAGCTATTTGACTAACTTAGCAATCCTTATCCGACCAATCACTCACGCGCTTCTTTTCAACAGGCGTTAGTGATTGGTCGAAAAATTATTTTTGATCAAATAGCTATTAGAAGGTAGTAAGACCGGGCCTTAGTTTATTTAACTAAGAAACAAAATGACCATCATCAACAATTATTGATAATATCATTATCACAAAAATATATAACTAGAAGTTTCTAACACGAATTCCTAGTTATACATGAAACAGCATTTTTATTGAAAACAACACAAATGATTAACGAATGAACAATAAATTGGTTACCAACAGGATAATCAATTTTTCTTAACGGTTTTGTTTTGAACGTAAGCATCCCACTTCTCCAAAATAACTTTTATTTCTTTAATCAATTGTGCGAACGAAGTAGGTTGGGTTAACTTGTCCGGCGATATCCCGCGAGCAATCGCTAGATGCTCGCGAAAGAATCTAGATCGTGCGTTAAGGAATAACTTTAAATAATAAATAAATAAAATAATTTAAATCTGGCAAAACTGTGTAAAAGGATACCGTAGTGGAAGCAAGGGATGCGGATTCTGACGATATAAGGCCCTCATGCCTACTATAATATCCACAATAGCTCCCATCTCCTTTACAAAACCAACAAGGGCTGGTAAACTGATTTCTGATTCCACTGCCTAGAATTATTCACGAATGTATATTTTTGTGACAGTTGAGATATGTAATTAATATAACTTACATATGAGGGTTGTGCGGGTTGTTGGGTATTACTAATTATTTCTAATATAGCATCTAGATCCGCTTCCTGTAATTATTTTATAATACATTTTTATGGGCATCTGTCAGTTAGACTGTTGTTTAACCCCCAACACCGAAATTATTGTACAAATCACACACCCCTAAGGTGTAAATTCTACAGAATTGGGAAACAATCAATTCCACTACTAAATTAAAATTATTATGTATATGTAGGATATGTAAAATTTATTTACACAATATACATAATAATGATATTAATACAAGGAATTCTTATTTTCTTTTATCCCCCCATTGATTACAATGTACTACATTGAAAACTTACTTTTATATAATCTTCCTATGTTAAATTATTTAACTGGAAAACTTTGGTATAGTGCACTTAATGGCAGGTTTAATGAAAGAAATTTAAAATGCCGACAATAGTTAGGTTAACAATTAACGATTTTTACATTATATTCATTACAATGTACTATTATATTGAGAGCTTACCTTTTTATCGTCTGAAGCACCAGTTTCCTCCATACTGATTTTCACCGACAACTAAAGGATCGAAAAAATTAAGGATTAACGAATTGATACACTGGCGGTTACGAAATAAATGCGGTAATAGTACCAACCTAATATTCTTTTGAATCTTCGATGTACCTAGGGACCACCAGAGACCGTACTACTAGATACAGTAATGGCGGCATATAAAATTACAACCCTAATTACTTTTTTATTTTTTTTCGTAAGTCCTATTTTATTGCCGTGGACACAAAGTAAATTGAGATGCGTAATTTAAAGTTTTACATTTACCTTATTGCCTTCCGAAGATTCGTCAATCTGCACTTGCATCTCCCGAAGATTGGAGGTTGTGGTTTTGCTACTCACAAAGTCACAATTCTGTTGCGTTATCCCTTGATTAATTAATACCTAGAAGGTATACATAGAATCATAGGTATCAACAGCACTAACTTTCATTAATAATTTTTAAACAATTGACAAAATTAACTGACCGAACTGACAGACGAAAAACGGAAGTGGTATACAAACCGTGTTTTGTGAATTTTCAAAACGGGAATATAGTAAACTGCACCATCTGACCATCAAACACTTCAGAAATTCTTGGAACAAATATTTTAATAAAATAATATTTTTACCACAAAAATACAACCATGAAACTTCCAAACATTTATTTTTTATACACTTTAGTGCACTAATACATGAATATGGGTTTTATTACCACTATTTTATTACAAACAATTAAGACATAGAAAAATTAACAGAACTTCTTAACTATAACACAAAAATATGAAAATGTTAACGAAGGCGATTTCTTTTCGAGGCCCTGGCCTGAATGCTAGCTATCACTTTTTCACGCCATGCTGCAACTTCTTTCTCTAGTTCTTTGATCCTGTTTCTGGCTGTAATCAGTTCCATCAATGGGTCGGGTGGCAAATCGCAATAGAACGCCATTTCATTGCTGATAAAACTTGATCCGAGTTAAAGAATAATCATTGAAATTATTAATTTGGCAAAAATGTACAAAAGGATACTGTTTGGGTAGCAAAGGTTTGGGCTCAGCAATGTACAGAGATGTTAAAGCTCCGTTAATGGCTTCAAGGGCCCCAGTCTCTTCCAAATACACTTTAAAATCTGGATCGGTAATTTCCATTTTGATCGCCTGTAAATGATTATATTTATATAAGTTGAAATGTGTAATTAATACAACTTACATCTATCATTTTATCGGACGATTTGCTGTCGGGCTGGTCCTTCATTTCCACATCCTTTGGAGCTTTTATTTCGCCTTCCTATAATTAAGTTGTAGTACATCTTTATTAATAACATTTTTTAACTCTATACTCTAAGAACGTACGTTATGGCTTCCAGAAGCATCGCCTTGATGCATGGTTAATAATATTGAATAAAACAACAAACTTAACTGATCGAACAAGGTGACAGATAGAAAATAAATTTCAAACTATAACACGTAATTTGTGGTAGTACCAACCGAATTTGGTCATTTCCCATTTATATAGATAGATTGTGCAAACACTAAAACGGGAGTATAAAACAAAGGAACTATAACAAATGTAAAAAAAACGTTTAACTACAACAAGTTTAAAAAACTTAGCAGCGTTTCGGGAACTAAGTTCCCATCTTCAACAAACTGAAAACTGAGTCTTCAGTCTGAACTTAGTTGCCAAAATGCGTTTAGGCTTTCTAAACTTTTTATGGTTAAAGTGAAAATCAAAAGTAAAACTGGAACAAGGGATTTGTAGGTTTCGGGGTAACTTTTATGAGTTTTAAGGGTTGAAATAACTTCTTGATTTGCCCACACTCATGGGCTAGCTTTTAGGAACTTGAATTTTTTTTATTTGAGTACCAATTATTCATTTGGAAATTAACACAGATATTAAGATTTTCATTTTACTTTTTAAAATTGTTTATTGTTATAAATAGAAAAATAATTGTAGTAACTACAAAACCAAATGGCAGTTAGCTAACAAAGACAGGGTGGTACCAATATGTATTTGAAAACCATTTTAGATAAGCATTACACAATATTCATTAAATTCCAACTTAATTTCCTATTCCAATTGCAATCCCAAAACTATACATAAAAACTTAAAACATTAAGATTATTCTTTTTACATTCTAGTTATACTACATTGGGATTTTATTGCCATTTTATTACAAACAATGGCGACAAAACAACATAACACAGAATTAGGAACATTTTTATGAAAATTCTATTATTTTTTGTCTTTGCCTATTTTTATACTATCAGCTTTTTAATGTAATGACACATTTTCTTCTTGTAATTTTTTTAGTTTTCTCTTCGACCCATCAGTTTTATACATACTAAGATTAGGGTTGGGGTTGGGAGGTAGGTAGGTACATTGCAATACAACGCCCAGTTCATTGTGTAGAAATCTTGACAATGTATTCACTCGCTCTAGCTAGGTAGTAGCATTCTGTAGGGAATAAATCTAGTATTAGGAAATATAAATAAATTAATAATAATCTGTATAAATAATATATACCTCTACTATTCCTTTCCCAGCATTGCTTCAATTTAAAACTATAAGAAATGAAGAAAATCTAAAACACGTAAATTCCTTCAGCTATTAAAAATGACCGAGTTTCTGCATTGTTTATTAAGAAAACACAGAAATTCCTTCAGCTATTAAAAAGGACGGAGTTCCAAGCAAAGGAAGAACTTTCTCTACAGTATGCCTAAAAGTTTTGTCTTTTATTGATATGTCAGGTTTTTTATAATCTCTGGCATTAGTTAAATCTCTGCTTAGTAGGGATGATGTTGAATGTAATCAATCATCTGTATAGATTAGATTAGAATAAATTAGGTTAGTAGTAGGTAGGTACGTTTTTTCATGATAGGTTTAGGTGATGTAATCTTGTATCTTGTACTTACTACAATATATTATCTCTTACGCAGGTATTGCGAGTAATGACGCTATGCATTCCACAATATTGTAGTTTTTTTGTTTTCTAAATTTTATCCTATATCCATTTTGGTTTTTAATTTTCTCCCTTTATCTCATTTTCACTTAAATCTTCAACCATAAACATAAAGCACTTAACACACTTGCATAGATAATATCTAAGTATTATGGGTAGGTATAGATACCTATATGTAATAGCAGCAATACAACTTAATGGTGCAAATACCTACTATACTTACACAGTTGTACATGAAATGGATATTCATTTGTGTATTAAGAACCATATAATAATTTAGAAGCTTGCATTAAATTTACCAAAAAAAATATGCGTATATATCCTTCGGAGCCTTAAACAATGCAAATGAAAAAATCTAGGGTTTTCTGTACTGTTTCAGCAAACACATAAATTCCTTCAATTTTTAAAAATGGCTGAGTTCCAAGCAAATTTCTCTACAGTAAAGGATGCCTAAAAGTTTTGTTTGTTGTATCAGGTCTTCCATAATCCTTGGTATTAGTTATTAAATCTCTGCTTAGTAGGAATGATATTGAAAGTAATAAATCATCTATAGAATTTGTCTGTGGATGCTTCAACAGAATTACCATATATTCCAGCCCTATTCTAAAATACTGATTAGATTAGATTAGTATATAGGAACATTTTTTGATTATAGTTTCAGGTGATGTAGGTACCTTGTACCTAGTACAATATATGCCTTAGGCAGGTATTGAGTAATGACTCTAAGTATTCCACAATGTTGTAGTTTCTTTTTTGTAAATTTTATTTTATCTTATATCCAATTTTGGTTTTTAATTTCCTCCCTCCATCACGTTTTCATTCAAATCTTCAACCATATCAAGAGTAACTTAATGTTCTAAAAATAAATAGGACTATTAGTCAAACAGTACTTCACACTTGCATAGATAATAAATTAATGGGTACTAATAGGTTGCCTTGCATCAAATTTACCAAATTATGCGTATAGATAATAGCTATAGCTAATTCGGAGCCTTAATAAATACTTGTTTGCTTTATTAATGTTACTTGGCAAAATAACAGTTCTGAATAAATTTTAATTATTATACTTGGATACAGTTTAAAAATTGCTATTCAAATAAAGACCATTTTTCTTTAAAATGATTCTATATACTATAATCACTCACAACTCACACAAACAAGCTTGTATTTCTGCTACTGGGCCAAATAATTTCCTGTTATTACAAAAGAATTATAAATTGTTTTATAGGACATGTTCAAAATTTGCAACTATTCACCTAATGACAAGCCAACAAATTATTTACAAATAGGTACACTAAAGTAGTAGGTACTGAAGATAGTATTTTTCACCTTGAATTAAAATTCTCCAAATGGCTGTATCATTTCTTCCATCTAATGTGTCATTTCTTTCTTCCATCATTTCACACTTTCCCAATGATAGCCCAACTCTGCTGTTCATTGAGGCCATATACACACAAATAGTTTACTTGTAGTAGACCTAAAATAATAAAATTTGCTCATAAAATGGTTTTGTCTTGTATAGCCATTCAGATTTAGTTACTAGGTTATCTAGTAAGTTTGTACAGCATTAAAAACTTATTTAATAGCAAAGCATACTTTACCAACTTTTTGTTTAGATACTAAATCTAAAATTGCATTTATGTCAGTAATTCAAGTTAATTTATTTGGGGAATTAACGCAAAACATAGAGTGGTAAATCTTAAAATAACTTAGAACGCTACTGATTATATTGCAAATTCCTGTTTAGCACGCCGAGAGGAGTGTTTAAGGGTGGAGTTTAAGGGGTTTCTGCCTACCTACCTGACAGGTTTACTCAGGTAACTGGCCACTATGAGCTAGGTACCTACTTTAATATCATGGCCAATATCAGCCAGAATGAAATAAAATATTTAGAGGGCCAATATTGCAAACCTTTCTTTACCAGCAATGGCTAATGTATCCTCCGTCCCTCTTTTCAAATTTCAAATGTTTGTTATAACAAAATGTGTAATTGTTCTAAATGTGTTACTGATTTATGAATATCCATGAAACGTTTAGTGTTATATTTTGTATTATTGTGTGTTTACATTTTAACTATATAACAAACTATGAAAATTTAGGGAACTTGCACAACGGTGCAACTAATTTGTTATGTCTTTAATCCCTTTGGCTGAGTTGCTCCAACAACGCTGCCTTTTCTTCTTCCAATTCTATTAGCTGCTCCTTGGCTCGCTCCAATTGTACTACTGGGTTGTTTCGTGGCATGCGGGAAAGAAGAAAATCACGAATGAATCTTGACCATGTTGTTAAGGAAAAATAGATGAAAATTATAAATAATGCTTGGGCTAAAGGATACTCTACCGGATTGCCCGGTTTTGGAACTGTACCGTAAAGAACTTCCAAAGCACGAATAATAATGTGCTGGATTCCGCACTCTTCGAAAAAGTGCGTACTATCTTCATTAAAACAAACAAATTGAGCTATCTGCAATCATGTTTTCATGTTACTGGAAATTTAAACACTAATTTTGTTGGACATAATACTTCTTCGCGTACATGACATCTATTATTTCTCCTAGCCATTTTTCTAACTACCTGCTAAAATAAGTGTTAGTATCTAATTCACCAAACGCAACAAATGACAGCAGCCAAATAATTTTCCAGGAAAAAAAGCCGAGATACCAACCTTACACTATCCTCTTCTTTTATTTCAGATAATGGCAACCAAAATACGCCTAAAAAACATTTAAATAATTGTCAAAACATGCTTATTTTATTGGAATAACTTATGGAACAGCAATGATTATTTGATCAACCCCGCCAGATTTATTCTGCCATATTTCGATAATTTTGGATCTAGCGTTAATATTTTTGATATTATTATTGATTCATAAACGTTGTGGAAAGGTGGTTATTTATACATCTTCAAGTTAAATAACGCACATTTCAAGTAGTAATTTTATTATAAAATTTATATTTTGACCCACTATTACAAATCCTGTTCAATCAAACTTTCAAGGAAAGCTTCCTCTATGATTCTCAAGCAACTATTGATACCTTCTCTTGCTCTTCAAAACCAGAAAGAACCCCTCGACTCAGTGAAT
The DNA here is from genome assembly GCA_963082805.1 of Hemicrepidius hirtus. Taxonomy (NCBI): domain Eukaryota; kingdom Metazoa; phylum Arthropoda; class Insecta; order Coleoptera; family Elateridae; genus Hemicrepidius; species Hemicrepidius hirtus. The sequence goes on from OY720168.1 coordinate 18,565,408, forward strand.
CAGGAGGTTCTTTCTGCCCATTCAGAGTGACATTATCCAAATACTTTCATTTTCAGAACCCACAAATTTTCATGTGAATGATCTATACAGAAATTGCAAAAACATAACTCTAAAAAAAACAGTAATTATAAAACTTTCAACTTTATTATTGATATTCAAATTGATTACACATTAATGAGCATTTTATGATAGTAATAGCAAGAAAAAAAATTATTGACCATGGCAATTTTTAGTTGTTCCTCTGGTCATGCTTCTGAATGCGAGCTACCCATTCTTCACGAAGTGCTTTATACTGGACTTCTAACTGCTGTATTTTTTCTTTCATTTCCACCAATTGCATCAATGGATCAATTGGGGTATTACAATACTGCGTTAATTGCTTCCACAAGAACCTGGACCACGTTAAGGAAAAGTAATAATTGATAAAAATAATCTGCAAAAATCTACAAAAGGATACTCTTTAGCTAGTTCCGGTTTAGGCTCTGCGTAATAAAGAGTGGTCAGCGATCGATTAATTGCTTCAAGGGCCCCACTGTCTTTCAAATATTTAGAAAATCCTGGATCCGGAATATTAACATCAATGGTCTGCAATTTAAAGAACATACATTTATGTGTAAATTTCGACGTGTAATTAATATAACTTACATCAATTTGTCTATTCACAGGTGGGTCTTCAGGCAGATTGCTTGATGTAGCCGCGTTTTGGGGTGGCACGTTGATCTCCTACAATTATGTAGATATTTACATTGAATTACTTACATGTATACTGAGAACTTACTTCACCGCTTCTAGATGGCCCCGGTTGATCCATTTTCGATAATAATAGAATGATTAACAAAATGAAGCGGTCGAGCTAAAATGACAGTTCAGTCCCAAAAAATTTTTCAACACCGTTATTTTACAGTACCAACCTTGTTTCCCTGATTTTTTTATTTGTCGATAGATGGCAGTGATGTTAGAACGGAAATACCACATTTTTTGACTCTTGTACGTGAACTACCTGCTTCACGCACTGGTCGTTGTGTGTGATGTTTGACATTCGTAAAATCTTATGTATGTCTTAAGGAGATTTTTTAATGCATTATGGCCATAAGAGCCCACACTTCTCGGTACCAAATATAAAAATATCGTTAATAGATTAGTGTCTGAAACGGCTGCAGAACACCGGAGTTTAATGTTTACAGAGCATCGTCTTAAATTCCTGCGATTCGTAGCGTTTGCGTCAAAGGATGGTGAATATAATTCGACAAATTAAGGTCATAGAAAAACTATAGTTTATTGCGACATTCGCCAAATGTATTACCCCAATCTCTTGTAAAAATGTTATCTTCACGTAGCCGTTGCACAAGGTGCTATTTTTTAGTCACAGAACTGCAAACTTGAAAGGGGGTTTAAGATTGTAAAAATTTAGGGAAATTTTCCTCTTTCTACTATATGTATTCTAAAATAGCCAATCGCGTCAATAATCATTGCTATATCATTACTCCCTAAAAAATAATAATAAAAATCCCTAAAAAATAATAATAAAAATCGTAAATATAAAACAAATCTTTTTATTGTTTTTCAAATCGATTACACATTAATCGGTAAATCTTGCAACAAAAAAACTTTTGACAATACAATTTTCAACATTTCTTTTCATTTCCTCGAATGCGTGCATACCACTTTTCTCGCAGCAATTGATATTGCTCTTCTAGCTGCTGTATTCTTCTTCTCATTGCCACTAATTGCATTAAAGGGTGAATTGACGTATCGTTATAGTGCAATAGTTGATTGCATAGGAATCTTGCCCATGTTAAGGAATCTTCGATGAAAATTATGATTTGACAAAAGTCTACAAAAGGATACGATGTAGCTGACACCGGTTTAGGCTCTGTATGGTACAATGCCGTTAAAGAGTGGTTAATGGCTTGAAGGACCCCACATTGTTCTAAATAAACCTGAAATTTTTCATCTGGAATCTGCACATCGATCGTCTGCAATTATATAAATACGTTACGTTATCGTCTACATTGAGATGTGTAATATAACTTACATTCTTATTTGGCTTTTCTTCGAAACTTTGGTCGTCAGGTAGGCTCCCTGCGGCCGCATTTGGAGGATGCACGGTACCTTCCTACAATTATGTATATATTTACATTACATTAATTACATGTGCATTGAGAACTTACATCAGACTTTTTCGAAGGACCCGGTTGATCCATTCTTGATAACAATTGAAAAATAAGAAAATTATCGGATCAAGCTACAGCGAGATACAAAATTAATATCAAACTGACACCAGTGTAGTAATACCAACCTTATTTTGCCGACTTTCGATGTACTAATGCCTGCTGTGGCAAGAAGATGGCTATTAGGAACGGGGTTTTGGACTAGGTGATACAAAGTTTTCACCGATTCGTCAATACCAACCAGGACACATTCTTCCTTATAAACATTATCAATAGATACACAACCCGCTTTACGTTTTATATTCAGTTCAATCAATTAATCAATTTTCACTAATTCAGTAATTAAAATATGACTTCGTTTATTTTGAATTCCCTATGATGTTAAGGGAAAACAGATGAAAAAGATAAATGCTGGATCCTTCTTGGTCTGGACAAATGAACATTTTCTTAACGATAGATAAAATTATTTTGCTGGGTATGGTGCTCATGTTATTCGAGTAATTCCTTAGTTCACCCTGGCCATCCAGCACAACCCGGTTGAGAAAAAAAGTTAAAATGCAATAGAAAATAAACCTGTACAAAGGATTTTACCATAATGCAGGTTTTGGATCAGCCCCATTCCAAGCTTCCACAGTTGTTCTTTAAGCTCAGTAATAATCAGGAGGCTCTTTTTACCCATCCAAAGGGATGCAAGTTAAGAAAATAGAAACTAAAACTTGACCAAATGCCTTTAAAATTTAAAAGTGTTGGAAATAGTAATAACTTCCTTTTTTGCCATGTTCCTTGGGAGGTTGTCTATTGGGATTTTGATTAAGGAATTATTTTTTTCATTTTAAAATACACTGCCACTAAGACTATGATTTTCGTGTTTAAAACTACGTACCTATCAGGTTTGTCTGTTATTATAATACAAAAATAATAGTAGGTAGGTAATTTATAAATCAAATGATATGGCAGTTATATCACCAAGACAGGATAGTACTAGCGTATTTATTACATTCAAAAGGCATTTTAAAGTAGTAGTAGGGATTAGGTAGTATTTACTAGGTTGGTGGTTACATTATTATTTAAAAGTTTGAACAATGTGAAAGATGCAGGGCAATTGCCCTATTTCTACTATTGTAAAAATAAATAATCATATATCAGTAATCATCATGTCAATACCACAAAAATATGAAATTACCAACTTTTTTATTGTTTATATAAGTTTGTTACATACTAATGAAAATTTTCTGAGAATGTAACAAAGAAACTGTCGACCATTGCGATTTTCACTTTTTTTCCCTGTCATGTTCCTGAATGCGAGCAATCCATCTTTGGCGCAATAATTCATGTTGGGCTTCTAACTTCTTTATTTGGTTTTGAATATCTATTAGTTCCATTAACGGTTCGGTTGGGGCTTTATCACCACAATGCAATGCCAATTGATCCCGAAAAAATCTTGGCCTTGTTAAGGAATTTATTGATAAAAATAATGAACTGCCAAAAATCTACAAAAGGATACTCTAAAACCAACGTGGGTTTCGGGTCTGCATGGTAAAGAGCCGTCAATGAACTATTAATGGCTCTAAGGGCCCCACAGTTTTCTAGATATTGTTGAAATGCAGGATTGGCGATGTGCACATCAACGGTCTACAATTATAAGAAAATACGATTTTGTCTAAATTGAAATGTGTAATGAATATAAGTTATAACTTACATCCCAATCTGGGTTTTCTTCGAAAGTTTGATCATCAGGCAGGTCCATTGCCTCTGCATTTGTAGCGTCCATTTCGTTTTGCTACAATCATGTACATATTTACATTATATTAATTATTTGTACACTGAAAACTTACTTCGGGGCTTTTAGACGGACCAGCTTGATCCATTGTTGAGAATAATGGAAAAATTATCAAACTTAACGGATCGAGCTAAATTGACATATAAAAAGTAATTTTCGACAGTGGCGTAGTAATACAAATCTAGATCTTTGGTACATATATCGATAGGTTGCAGTGGTATGCAAACGGATATTGAAGAAGATGCCTACGAATTAGGTTTTGGTCTAAGAAGTTATCATCCATTCGGCAACCGATAGATAGCGGTGATATTAAAGCTGATATACAAGATGAGAGAGAAACAACTGATTAAAATGAAATAGAAATAAAACCTAAACAAAGACCTTTAAGATTTGCGGGTTTCGGATCAGCCCCTTTGAAAGTTTCAAAGGCTTTTTAAGACCATTTAAGGGTAGGGTAGACAGTCAGGACGATTTTTCTGTCCATCTAGACAGACTTGGTTTAAAAAACTGATTAACATGCCAATAGAAAATGAAACTGGGATCAAAGGACTTTCAGGTTTTAGGTCAGCCCTTGTCATATTCGTGGGGAGGTTAATTATACTGGGATCTTTTATTTTATCTTAATTAACAAATCAATTTTGCTATTAATTAAAATATACAAAGGGAAGATGTTTCATTTTTAGAACTTCCAATTCTGTGTCTATTGTTACAAAAACAAAAGTAATAGTGATTTAGAAAGCATATGTTATAGCAAACAAGATACCAGCATATTCTTTATATTCAAAAAGCAATTAAAAACAGTATTAGGCAATAATTACTAGATTGGTGGCTTAATCATTCAAATGTTTAAATGTGAAAAATCAAAAATGCAAGGAAACTTTCTACTATTGTAAAAGCAGACAATTGTGTCAATAATGACTTGCTAATGCCTTTACCTACAAAAATAACTATAAAAACTGTAATCATGAAACTTTATTATTGACGTTCAAATATAGTACACATTAATCATAATTTTACGAAACATAATTGTAAGGACTATGGCGATTTTTAGTTCTTATAATTTTCGTGAATGCGTGCTATACAAATTTCCCGCAATATTGCACATTGGCTTTTCAGTTCTTGTATTCTTGCTCGAATTCCGACTAGTTGCATGGCAGGATGGACTGATGATTTATTAAATAACAAAACTTGTGTACATAAATATCTTGGTAGTGTTAAGGAATAATTGGTGAAAATAATGACCTGGCAAAAATCTTAAAAAAAAAGGATACCTTACGACGAATCTCGGTTGGGGATCTGTTTGGTACAGAGCCTGCAGTGATTTATCAATAACTTCAAGGGCCCCACATTCTTCTAAATAATTGTTAATTTCTGGTTCTCCATTCTCCATATGTATCTACAATTATACGAATCTACGTTTTTTTTCTACATTGAGATACAACTTACATCGTATTCCATATTTCCATTAAATTGGTTGCGAGGCTGGCTCATGGCGATTGCAAGTGTTTCGATTTCCTACAATTATACATAGGTATACATATAGTATTTACATTACATTAATTATATGTACACTGAAAATTTACTTGGAGATTTTTGGAAGGATCGGCTCGTTCCAATCCAACAATTCACAAAATTAACCGATGGGGCTAAAGCGATTAGTACGGAATAAGTTTAAAACTGATAAATGGTTGCTGTTTTTTCAGTGGTTTCAGACAGTTTGTGCCTGCGCATCGTAAAATTAAGATGCGCACGCGCCTTACAATTTCAAACGGTTTCAAACTGTTTGAAATAATGAAATCACTCTAGTAATAATCTTAATACCAACTTATTTTGTTGATTTTTTATATCCTGATAGATGGCACTGATATTGAAAAACGGATGGTCAACAAAATCTTTTTCTACACCTCTACGTGAAGTACTAGTAACACATTGATCGAAGATTTTTAACATCCATACGTAAAGTATTTCGTATACAGATTTTATTATATTAAGAGCTCCTACTTTTGGCACTGGTAATTAATATTGTTAATAGATTTCTGAGAGGAATAGCTGATGCATAATAACCACTTTTGATGTTCCAGAATTTGTGTACTACTACGCATTGTCTCAGTTCCTGCGATTCGTAGCGTTTGCGCCAAGATTCAAGATTGTGAATATAATTCGATTAACAATTTTCAATATAAAGTCATAGAAAACATTATGTGAATCACATCCGTGAAAGCTTTATTTTACTCTTTCAAATGAACACCCGAAGTTGAATCCAAACGTCTTGTAAAAACCCCAGCTTCACGCACTTGATGTACAATGTGTATCTAATAGGTAATATATGTTTTGGTCTTTTGGATGGCTGTTATTATATTGTTTTATTGTGTTTGTAGTAAATCCACGTATTCACCAGCTGAAAGAGGTTTTCGTCTAGGAGGTGTAAAGCTATCAGAATATAGTGATTCGGTAATACCAACCAGGGCTGACATTCTTTCAAATAAACACAATCCACTTTACATTTCGGTTTCCCATGTTTCACTTACACCATACCATGGTTTAGCACCGTACATTAAATATAAATACTATATTACCACTTGGACAAAAACTAATAAAATCCCAGATTGGGAAAATCAAGAAAGGTGCCTAAACCTGTTTTGGACCCATAATATGAATTATTAATTGCTAAACGTACTATGCAGCAATGATTTTCGTTGAAATGACAAAAAAAGATGAGCTTGGGGCATGTGTCAAAATTAGCATACGCAGATCATCATTGATGCAAGTGCTACTTGGAATTCTACAATTAAAACAATTAAGGGTACAAAATGTACCCCACTTCGGCAAAAGTATGGGCATCAGGATCTTCGGACTCCGAAGGTTAATGCAGGTAATAAATAATCGTAAATATACATCTGCGTAATACCATTTCCATTTCCATTTATATTACTATGTAGCTAATATTGAATTGCGAGATCTACATTAACATCTTTCATTTAGAACATTGTAACTGTAAGACAGTTTGCACCATTTAGCCAAAAGAACATGGCATATTCAATAGTTTTCGTGCTATGCAGTTTAATTTTTATCTTGAGTTTAGTGAAATGGCTCCACGATATTAAGTTACGCAGAACAATAATTGATCGGATACCAGGTCCCGCAGGGAACCCAATTTTTGGAAATCTATTAAACTTTCTGACTTCTGCAGGTATAACAATCTTTTTTATTTTGCTGATATTATATAAAATTCTTCATAATTTTTAGTTTGTCAATTTATTTTAGTGTGAAAATGAAATTTTTACATCAAAATTATTTCTTTACATTATAAAACACAGAGTATTAAAAAAACGATGGAATATTTTAAGGGTAGAGTAGTTTAACGTTTAAAGACTTTTTTATCTTCTGTGTCTTTTTCTTAATATTTACAATATTTCGATGTTATTTTCTTTTAAATTTTAGAAGAAATATGGATTTTTTTTAAAGAACTGTCGATCAAATACTATCCAATTTATAAATATTGGCATTTTGATGTTCCCGTTGTTAATTTATTATGCCCTGAAGACATCGAGGTAATTTTGATTTAATGTTCGTCTGGTAACTTTTTAATTTCCAATATTCTACAGACGGTACTGTCAACTATGAAGCATTCTGGAAAAAGCAAAATTTATGATTTTTTACACCCTTGGCTTGGTACAGGACTTTTAACAAGTGAAGGTATTTGACATTCTTTTCTATAAACAAACTGCTTTAATTATTAATCAATTAGTGATAAGCGTTATTAAATGATTTTATAACGCATGAATAAAACGTGTAAAACAAGCCTTGGTACCCAATGCGTGTGTTATTGATGACCTCAATCCGGTTAATTTGGTTATAAGTATTAGTATCATTAGGTACTATAAAAAGTACTACTAATGTTTTCTACATTTGATTTCAAGATGCCTAGAAATAATTCTAAACATTAGCAGACTTAAGATGCTATAAGATGCTAGGGAATTGCATACCGAACCCTTACAATCAATCAAGAAAAATATAAGTTGATTCAAAATTGAATCGGCATAAAGCATACGATAGATTAGTACGAATTAGACGAATTATTTACTAACGTTTACTTAAATTAAAGGCAGCAAATGGCGAAACAGACGGAAGATCATAACTCCAACTTTTCATTTCAACATTTTACAACAGTTTTTTCGGGTATTCGTTGAACAAAGCGACTTATTAGTGAAACAATTTCAAAACGAGTGTGATAAGCCATGCATTGATGTTGTGCCAATTATTACACAGTTTACCTTGAACTCGATCTGTGGTAATCTATAATGTTATTTATATCAATAATAATTATTAATATTGTATATTTTTTTAGAAACTGCAATGGGAACCAAATTAGACACAACCAACGAGCATTGGCAAGAATATGCAAAATCAATATTTAGGTACTAATCATATTTATATTTATTTTATAATAAAAATAAGAAGGGTCCGCTTAGCAATCAAGAAGTTCCGGGTTCGGGTTTCCTCTTAAACGTATTATAACCTTATGTAGTTGTCTCCCCTCTCCCCGCCATTGTGCATGTATAACAAAATATAATATTTTTTACAGAATGGGGGAAACTCTTCTATATCGTGTTACTCGTCCATGGTACTTTTTTGATGCTCCATTTTCATTATCAACCGAATATCGAGAACAAAAACGACTGTTAAATAACATTCAAACATTTTCTAAACTAATAATCAAAAATCGTAAATTAAATTTTAATAAACCATGTTCAACGATGTTCAAAAATAGGTCAACAAAAATTCGTTTAGCTATGCTTGATCTTCTAATTTCTGCTAAAAATTCGGGACAACCAATTGATGATGAAGGTATTCAAGAAGAAGTCGACACATTTATATTCGAGGTAAAATTTTATGTTTTCTACAACCAAATTTTTATATTTATTTATTTTTTAGGGACATGATACAACAACGGCGTGTATGGCATTTACTTTATTGCTATTGGCTTCTCACCCAGAAATTCAGGTAAATTTTGATGAGATTTTTGTATTCACCCTAACATTTTTTATTTTTATTTCACAAACCGATTGACAAGAATTATGTTCAAACAAACCACACACAAACCTTATGGACTGAATCATTCTAAAACTCTACGATGATTTTAATTTTATGTACTACTACTTACCTACTACAGGAAAAAGTGATTCAAGAACTAGATGAGCTATTTGGTGATTCAGAGCGTGCACCAACCTTTGAGGATATGCAAAATTTACGTTATCTCGAACGGGTTTTAAAGGAATCATTAAGAATGTACCCCAGCGTTCCATTTATTTCAAGAAAAACTGACGAAGAAATTCGTACATATTCAGGATATACGATTCCTATAAATACCATAGTTCAAATACACATTTTTTACTTACATAGGAATCCTAAATTTTATCCTGAACCGAATAAATTTGATCCTGATAGGTTCTTACCTGAAAATATGCAAAAACGTCATCCTTTTGCGTATATTCCATTTAGTGCTGGACCAAGAAATTGTATAGGTATACAAACAAGACAGAGTTTAAAACGTATTACAATTTATTTTTTCAGGTCAAAAGTTTGCCATTTTGGAAATGAAAACAATGCTATCTGCTATTTTAAGGAAGTTTACTTTGGAACCGATTGATACACCATCCAGTATTAAAATGATTATTCATCTAGTGTTAAAAACTAAAGACGGAATTAGAATAAAGCTTAAAGAACGAACACAACAAACTATGCAGTATTTATAATTCAATATACATATTGCATTATAATTTAAAAATAAAATCTGTTGTTGATCTAGTAGAAGGTAAAGGTTTTCGGTCACATAAATAAATAACTGATGCTTGTATGTTTCCATAGTTTTTCTCCTCGAAGTATTCTATAGGTATTATAAAGACAACAGAAGATGTTTCCAAAAATTTTGTGGTGCTCTGGAAAGTCAAAAATAAGATGAGAAAACAATATTTTATAATTCATATTAATATTGCGGCGGTGCCCAAAAATCCTAGTTACGCCACTGTTCATTGGTTGTGAATTATAAAACTGATGGCAAGAAACTCTCGGGGCAAAACAGGCGGAGCGTTTATTTATAACTTCCATTCAAATAGCAGCTCCCCAAATCAAATATCGCCAGACCATTCTCCCCTAGGGCGAAGAACATGCGCAATAATGTTCTGCTGACTCTGCCGTCTTGTCATTGGTGTTCTTTCCACAACCCCCAAGGGACTGCTCATCAATCTCATTCTTTGCATGTTTCTTAAGGGAAAGGGTCCAATGTTCCAGTATGATTTGCACTACTAGTCGCAGGAATAGCAGGTATAAAAGGAGCTACCTGAGTAAAATTGTTAAGACAGGAGGACAAAGACATCTCAAACTCCACCCTTCTTTCGGCCGCATTCTTACAAGCACAATCATTAGCGCTGTTCTAAAAATAAATTCCTAAATACGAAATATGTATACGAAATAATGAAATAACATAGGTATCTAATAGTTAGTAATCCTCTTCGTTCCTAGTACCTGTGTTATGAATGATTTAGTCTCCCTTTTTTCCCCACTACTATTTGGTGCTTCGTACGGTAAACGGGGTAAACTTAATATATTAGTAATATACAGGGTGATTCAAAAATGGCGCATAAGCTCTTCAGTACGTTGTAGGGGACGGTTATTTGAACTGTGGAAAAATCATAAAAAAAATTTAGCTGCTACATTTTTGTAGTTAACAACGAAGAAGTAAGTTGTAGATTTGGCAACACGGGTGCAGCTATGTAGTATATGAGTGGCTTTTATTTCGTTTCATTTACATAGTAAGCTTATTAAAAGTTTCAAACATCGTTGCCACATATTTTTTTAAAACAACTTGATAGGAAAATATCAATTTTGAAAGCTAATATTTCAGGATAATGAGGTGTTATGAGCATTTTATTTATTACCCACTATTAAAAATACTTAAATTATTTATATGAAATGATGAGAAGTTTCAAAATCCACATGAATTCAAAGTTGAGTTCTCAACTTAACTTCTTCATTTCTCAGCAAATTAGCGGCTAAGAATTTTTTTACTATTTTTCCTACACTTCAATTATTATTCCCAACAACGTACTGAAGAGCTTATGCGCCATTTTTGAATCACCCTGTATTGCGCTAGACTTTTAGGTCAGAATTTTCAAAGCCTATCACTAAAATTACTAGATATAAATATCATTTTGTGCCTGGAACCATAATGGTTCGTTGTTACTTAATAGCAGGTTCGCAGAAAATGGTAATGGTTCAATGAATTACAGTGCGGTTGAGGGCTTATTTGAAAGTAAAACTTTTTCTTCTTTATGTTTTTATTTTTACGAGTATTACCTATACAATAATAATTTATATTATTAGGGCCGTGATTCAAGGGCGGATCTAGAGAAATTCTCTTTGCTAAATGATCCGGAAGATGCGGAGAACGAGAACCCCCAGGCGATGATATTCAACGCCAAAAGTTTTTGTGTAATAATGTTAGTACAACACAACCTTTTATTTTCAATTTATTTATGTATGTGCTCTGGTGCTCGTAGCTCCGCGCTTGCCGTGATTTTCAATTTATTTGAGTAGGTATGTGTTCTGGCCTCTAGGGGGGTAATTACCTCTATCCCCCCCGTAGATCGGCGCTTGCCGTGATTTTGATGCTGGAGTACATCACAGCATACATGGTTTGTGCTGGAGTCCATTTAGCAAGGGTGACTGGTCCTGTGGAACTCTCAGTATTTGATGACCATTTGATTAGGGGACGAAAGCTTTGGAAAACCTTCTACTTAACTGGAAATGTGTAGAAGCACTACAAATCAATACCTATCCTCACTGTGTCATTCCAATTACAAAAGTAATAAATCTAGTTTTTATAAAATTTCCAGGGAAATGAGAAAGTGTAATTAAAACTATTTTGTTTATTTTCACAAAATCGGTATCTCCTTCGCTTTGAAAATATTTTATAATTACAAAAATTCTAGAATTGTTCCAACAATATTTTTTGGGGTTCCCCCTCATAGGCAATTATTCTAAGTACGGTCCTATTCTCCTAGTGGACTTGTATATACGACGAAGTGAGCTACTCTCATTGGTTTTTACGAAAAGTATACGACTATAGAGCGTTTCACTATGAGAATACAGTACAGGAAAGATAGGCCCATGCATTTCTCAAGGACCTTGGTTACTAAGTTGCCTACCCGTTCTGGGTGGCTCTGACTGTGAGCCGCCAAATTTACTCCCATAAATACAGTCGGGAAATAGGTGTTACGGCATACTTCAAATAGGAGATATTAGAAGATATATGGCTTAGAATATGAAAAAGGGAAATATTTGGAGTGTTACCTATGTTCTCCATACTGTAAACTTAAGGTGAGATGATCTGTAGTTCCGGTTATCACCACCAGTTCACTCACCTTTCTTGGTTTAGCAGTGACTTTAGTTTAGCAAGGATATCCATTCACAAGTGCACTGCAATTGGAAATATTGTTCCCTGTTCAGAAACCTCAAATCCTCAAATCTCCATGACAACCTAAGGAGCACACTGTCAACAAATTTTTGTGAAGATTTCAGGATGTATATTTACTTAAGCAAAAAGGTATTTATTATTTTATTTAAATGCTTTCAATTAGGTTTCTTCACGTTTTATATTTAAGATTGCAATCCCTAACAATACAAAAATAAATTGTATTGCCTGGAACAAAGAGGATGGTTACATAGCAGTTGGGGGTGAAGGTGGTCTTTTAAAAGTATTAAAACTAGATTCAGGTAATAATATTCAAACATTACTCAAATAAAAATTATCCAAACGTTTTTAAAGGAAATGAAAGCGAAAATACAACCAAATCCAAAGGTCTTACTGGTTCCAACAATTTATCCATGAATCAAACTTTGGAAGGTCATTCAGAAGCTATACGTGTTATAACTTGGAATAAGAAACATCAAAAATTAACAACCAGTGATCAAAATGGAATTATTATCGTTTGGATGCTTTACAAAGTATGTAAGGGGTTCATTCAACAGGTGTTTAAGGATAGAGGAAGTTGGGGACATGAATGGCTTTGTTTCCTAAGTATTTATAGGGAAAATATCTCTACCTTATTCCAAGGGTATATTAGAATAGTTTTAATATTTTGTTTTGTAAATTTCTAGGGTACTTGGTATGAAGAAATGATTAATAACAGAAAAAAATCGATTGTGGTAGGGATGGCATGGAGTAGTGATGGGGCAAAAATATGCATTATATATGAAGATGGAGCTGTTATTGTAGGATCAGTAGATGGAAATAGAATTTGGGGAAAAGAATTGAAAAGTATTCCCTTATCAAAGGTTCAGTGGTCTCCTGATGGTAAATTGTTATTATTTGGATTAAAAAATGGTCAAGTACATCTTTATGATAACTTGGGGAATTTTGTGGTAATTCAGAATTATTATATTTCTGTTACATAACTAATTATTACTTTTATAAAAGATGCCTATTGAGATGTTATGCTTTAAAATGTTTACTGTTCCATCAGAAAATATTGTTAGTATGGATTGGTACAATGGTAAATACGGTCATATTTATGCATTATGTCCAACTTTAGCAATTTGTTATGAAAATGGTTATATGCAACTAATGTGCAATGAAAGTGATCCAGGTAATTGTTTATTCAATCTACAATGGGAATTTATTCTAACTGTGTGTTTTTAGATCCAGTTTTTATTGATACTAGAATGACTGCAACTTATTGCTCTTGGAACCATAATGGTTCCTTGTTAGTTGTTGCTGGTAAACAACATCAACGCGAAGATAACAAAAGCACTAATGTGGTGCAGTTTTACAATCCTTTTGGTGAAGTAAATATCTGTTATAATAAATTACTTACTAGAAAAGAGAAAATCTACCTTGAATAACATTTGTATTTACAGCATTTGCGTACTTTAAAACTACCAGGACAAAATGTATCAAGTTGTAGTTGGGAAGAGGGATCTCTGAGAATAGCATTAGCTATAGATTCTTCTGTTTATTTTGCCAATATTAGACCTGATTATAAGTGGTGTTATTTTAAAAACACCATAGTATACACTTCTTGCCGGTTACAAAAAGGTGGTGTTTGCGTATCATTTTGGGATCTTGCAAATAATCAAGTAAGAAAATGTTTTAATAAAGATGTACGTATTTTTGTCTTAAATTAATTTTAGTGCCATGTCAAACATGTCCCTGTATTATTAGCTCTAGCAGCTTATGGAGAACATTGTATTTTGGCTACTCGCTTAGATGCTGATAATCCTATAGGCCAATATGGTTTGTTACTGTGCAACACTTTAGGAAATCCAGTTGATGGTATTTACACTCATTTCTAAATAAGATTTGTTTTAATTAATTTTTTTAAGGCAAATATACAGATATTGAAGTAAAATGGGTCGCTATGAACAGTACACATGTTATTGCAGCATCTAAAAATAATTATTTTCTATGGCAGTATAAAACTCCTAAATCAGCAGTTGTAAATTGTAAGTTAATTATTTTAAATATTTGATAATGACTTAATTGAAATATGTTTAGTAAAAGACACGAAATGCCAAATACATCATGTGGATTTTGATCCAAATGGGGCTACTTTAGTAATGAAAGACTTTAAACTCCATGTTGATACCCCACAAACCGGTAATAAAGACTCCAATGATCCCATATGCTGTATTGCAGCATCTGATAAGTATTTAATCCTTGGCAAAGAATCTGGATTGTTAAAACAGTTTTCAATACCACGTGTAGTGATTGTCAATACTTATTCTCTTGCTGTAAGACCTCATAAAATGTCTATCAATTGTAATTCCACGTAAGCAATGGATTTTCTTCTAGAAATCCTTTATACTTACCTTTAATTTATTACAGAAGATTATCTGTGATTGATATGGCTGGAGTATTAACAGTTCTTGATATAACTGACACTGCCCTAGAGTATAATGACAGTGAGAATACCAGGTTAGAACGTAGAGATGTATGGGCTATGTGTTGGGCTTCTGATAATCCTCAGTTCCTTGCAATTATGGAAAAAACAAGGATGTATATTTTTAAAGGAATATACCCTGAAGAACCAATTTCCAGTGCAGGATATATTTGCAGTTTTCAGGTATTTTTTATACAAATAAATAGCAAATATATTTTTTTAATCATTAAAACAGAATTTAGAAATCCAAGCAGTATTATTAGATGAAGTAATGGAGACACCTGAAAAACCATCAAAGGAACATTTATTTAAACTCGAGGTAAAAAGTCTTAGAGACACTCGCCAATTACTTGAGAAAGTTGGGATTAAAGAAGCAGCTCAGTTCATTGAAGATAATCCTCATCCCCGTTTATGGTGATTAAGAAATCTTTTTAGCATTTTAGCATTAACCCTTACCTTTTAAATTTTAGGCATTTATTAGGGGAAGCAGCTCTTAAAGATTTAAATCTTAAAATGGCAGAAGAAGCATTTATTAGATCTCAAAATTATGCTGGAATTTTATTTGTAAAAAAATTACAGGGTATGACTAATGATGCTATACGGAAAGCATCAATTGCAGCTTATTTTAAAAACTTTGATGAGGCAGAAAAATTGTATACTGAAGAAGATCGACGGTATTAAACACAATTCAATGATGATATTATAATAATATGAACTTTAATTCTAGTGATTTGGCTTTGAATTTGCGAAAAACCTTAGGAGATTGGTTTAGAGTAATACAAATTATGAAAAATGGAGTATCAGCACCAGATAAACTTTTAGAAGTTGCTTATAATCGCACAGCTGATTATTTTACTCACATTAATAATTGGTAATCAAAAAAATACTTTTAAAAAACTGAAAAATATCTCTTGATTGTTTTTAGGTCTGCAGCAATAGAATATTATGAGTTAGCAAAAAATAAAAAGAAGATGATTGAATCATATTTTCATTTACAAGATTACAAATCCCTGGAAGCCATAATGGAACAATTAGAAGATAAAGATCCTTTATTGAAGTATATTGCAAAGATTTTTACAGCAGAAGGGGATTATGCAGCTGCAATTAGGGCGTATTTAAAAGTAATTTTTATTTCTTATTTAAATTAAAATAAAAGTTTTGTATTACTAGATGCGCGATCTCAATGCTGCAATAAAAGTAAGTGTCCTTCACCATCACTGGGATCAAGCAGTGTATATAGCAAAAAAATATCATCTCCATCAAGTGGCTCAGCTTTTCTTGGATTATTCTGAACACTTGGTTAAGGAGAAAAAAATAAACAGGGCTGTGGAAATAAATGTGCAAGCAAAATACTGGTTCACAGCTGCTAAACTTGCAATAAAGGTAATAATAATATATAGTTATATAATATAATATTTTATATCAATAAAAAAATTTATGTAATTTTAGTTGGCAGACATGGAACGTAATAAAATTAATAAAGAACCCATCAAAATCAAAAGAATGTATGTTTATGCAGGGCATTTAATTGAATTGCATAAAAAGGACCCTAACCATGGTGGTAGTGATTTTTATTCCTTTTGTTTTACTTGACAATGTTTTATTTTAGATGAGTATGGTGAAGGTTCAGTAGATCTAAATGTTTTGGAAAATGGGTGGAAAGGTGCAGAAGCTTTTCATTTTTATATCCTTGCACATCAACAGTTATATAATCGGCAAATACATGCCGCTGTTTGTACTTTATATAAACTTCAAGACTATACTTCATACATACCTTCTGAAGAAATATATTCCCTGTTAGTACTTGCTGCTTATCTTGATGGAGCATTTGGTTTATGCTCAAAAATGTTTGTGAAACTTAATTCTTTGGAGCAAGTAAGATATATCTCTTTTTTCAGCCCATTTACCACATGATTTTTTTATTTCTTGTTTATTATTTAAAATCCTGAACACACCCTGCATTTTTAAATTTTTATTCCCTTTAGCTCTCTCCTGAAGAGAAAGGAGAATATAAAAAATTAGCCCTAAACATTTTTATTACTCAAGAACCTATAGATTCAGAGCAAAGAAAAAAATATGCTTCTTGTTTTAATTGTCATTCATCTGTTTGTGACTGGTAAGTATTCAACAAATTGTTATAAAACATATTCAATTTTTAATTTTCTAGGGAAACACTTTGTACTCACTGTGATACCCATTTTCCAACATGTGTTGCAACTGGACATCCAGTGATGAGTCAAGATTTGCAAAGCAAAGTCTGCTCAATCTGTCATCACATGGTTGTTGAATCATATTTGGGTTTTAAAAAAATGTGTCCTTTGTGTCACACCCCATATAACACACTTGATTAATTTGTTTAGTTCTAAGTTGAATAAAATTATACTGAAAATATGTATAAAGTTAATGGTGACTGGCAATTAGGGCTTCTGGTTCAATTGCTGGTAATGGACAGGACTCAAGATGAATTTTGCACAATTACTGTTCTTCATGCTAGCCTTATGCACTTGAGGGAAGCTATTAATTAGACAGGTTACAACAACAAGGAAATTAGGGGATGTGTGAAGCATTGCTTGTCAGTTCCATTGATACCATAGGCTCAACCCCCACTCCAGCATTACAACCTATACTATGTATTCCTCCACTTGACTTTAACTGGCGCCAGGATCTTCTTCAGCAACCTAAACCGCCTCCAAAGCATACCAAGGCCAAATCCTGACTATTTTCTAAGGGGAGGTAATGGGTGAACAATCAATGTTTGTTAGAAACTATAGAATGTGACCGAGGGATGGTGTGAGTGATGAAGGGACTGGAGCAATGCGCCAATTTGGTGGTCCTCAAGTTCATTCAGAGGATTAGATGACTAGAGTGATATCTAGGGAGCCTGTCTAGTGTGATGCAAGTATGTGGGAGACTTTTGTCATTCCTCTTTCTAAACTTCAGATCCAGATTAGTATACTAAAAAGAAGGCTTCAGTGCTTATCATGGATTACAAGCAACCAGGGCTAAGTTGTGTATCCAAGTAGATTGAGTCATGGTTTGTAAATATTGCACGCACCCAATGAAATCTTCAAAATTTGGCACCTAAGATTGAACTTACAGTGTAGTTGCTCAGAATGAACCATTATGAATAGCACTGACTCTTAGAATAAGAATAAAGGTTAAGAAATCCTCGTTATACAAATATTTCTTATTGAAAAAAATTAAACACTATTTAGCTACAAAAATTAAGCAATTTTTTATTTTATATTGGAACTTTTTACCTACAAGCATTATAGGTAGGTACATGATATGGTGTGATTGTACATGTTTTTAGAATTACCACCCAAATAAAGTAAGCTACAATGAAAACAATTATTATTTTCAAAAGTACATAATGCCTTAACAACCATTGAACAATTTGTCACATCTACTTACAACATTTAAAGTAGTGAGCACATAATCTTTTGATTTATTACCTTAATCAGATGGCATTTTTTTTAATACTAGCACTTTATTTTTTACAAAACTGGAACATGAGTAAAAAAATATTAAAGTAGCTTTGTATTCAAGTAATAGATTCAAGTATTACGTAAACAATCAAAACCACCACCTCTTCTATAATACATGTCAACATTTGTTAAACGACTCAAAACAATAACAAAACTTTAAATGGGGTTTAGAACAAGAATTACAATTTAACTTTCTTGGCCGAAGCACGCATGAAAATGCTGTCGATATTACTGAACACTTCATGGGCAGCCTTAGTAGCATCAACGCGATGATGCAACCCACGGAGTTGATAATAATCAACTAAAGGTTGAGTCTGCTTATGGTAGGCCTCCAAACGCTTCTTTAATGCATCAGCATTATCATCAGACCTACGTACCAGCGGTTCCCCAGTAACATCATCAGTCATTGATTTTTTAGGCGGACGAAACTCTTCATGGTAGGAACGACCACTAGCCGGATGAATCAGACGTCCAGTAATACGACGAACAAGTAAACTGTCATTGATACCGAACTCGATAACTGCATCCAAGCCAGTTTTGCGTTTTTCAAGCAACACATCTAGCTAATAAGAGAAGATGGGTATAATACATTAAAAAATAAAGAGAGGGTAACTTACTTTTTCAGCCTGAACGACGGTTCTTGGAAATCCATCAAGCAGGAATCCATTACTGCATTCCGGCTGATCCAAGTTGCTATCAATCATGTTAACAACCAGATCATCGCTTACTAGTTTGCCTTCGTCCATAACTTTCTTCAGTTTGGCACCAAGGACGGACCCGGCTTGAATTTCGGCTCGTAACATGTCACCTGTAGATAAGTGACATACACAATACTTCTTCTTGAGTATTGGGGCCTACAAAATATCATGACAGTTATATTTGCAGTCTTGTAGGTTATATAATTGAATTAAATACCTGGGTTCCTTTGCCAGAACCTGGTGGCCCCAATAACACAGCATTGATGCCTGGAATCTGGATCTCATCAGGTAATGGCTTTGGTTGAGCTACTGCAGGTGGCATTTTGATATAAATCTATGAAATATGACAGTTTTGATGTAAAAAATGCGGTAACCGGTACCAGATTGTCACTTGTTTTGCGTGTTTTTCAGCATGGCCTACTCAACCTTCGCTCCCTAAAACCGACACGAAATGACACTACCACGACACTACCTGCACCTGTGCCTGCACCGCCTCTGATTACAGATTACTATAGCAAGCGAATTTTCCCATAGAAATAAATCATCATAGATGGCTGAGTAACTTGGTGGCCTTCCTTACAGTTTTATAGTTCTGTAGTCTGTCACAAATAATGGGCCGCAAATAATTAAGGTCTGGGTTCTGTGCAGGCCACTACACCCTTCTTCAAAGGAACATTCCAGCTTCCACAGGGCCACCCTGATGCAGGTATTCGAGCACTGACTGTCTTTTATAGATAGTTCAACACTTGTTCAACTGAATTCATCTCTGCGATCTGTGCTGACCACTACACCCTTTTTCAAAGGAACATTCCAGCTTCCACAGGGTCACCCTGTTGCAGGTATTCGAGCACTGACTGTCTTTTATAGATAGTTCAACACTTGTTCAACTGAATTCATCTCTGCGATCTGTGCTGACCACTACACCCCTCTTCAAAGGTGCATCGC
Source organism: Hemicrepidius hirtus (assembly GCA_963082805.1). Classification (NCBI taxonomy): domain Eukaryota; kingdom Metazoa; phylum Arthropoda; class Insecta; order Coleoptera; family Elateridae; genus Hemicrepidius; species Hemicrepidius hirtus. The sequence goes on from OY720168.1 coordinate 18,585,430, forward strand.
AATAATATTCTCACGGGAAGTATTAATTCAATCTTATATTTAAATGTGGATAAATCTCAAATTATTTTTATATTTTTAATATTATTGGTTATTTTCCGAAAGGAAAATGTAACTTTGCTATGTCAAAGTTACTAAGGTTGCGGCAAGTTCATGGGGGCCAGTCGATCCGGTTAGCCTTTATAAGGCGCTGTCCACGTCCCCAAATACAAGTTGATGGTGGAGCTGAAGCAGCAAGCATTAATTCAATCTTATATTATTATTATCCACGGGGTCTACGCTTCCCCCAGCAATTCGTCGTTAAAGAATGCCCATCTTATTAAATACATACATACATACATACAAAATTAACAGGCACATTCCGTATAGTTGATGGTGGAGCTGAAGCAGCAAGCATTAATTCAATCTTATATTATTATTATCCACGGGGTCTACGCTTCCCCCAGCATTTCGTTGTTAAAGAATGCCCATCTTATTAAATTCATACATACATACAAAATTAACAGGCACATTCCGTATAGTTGATGGTGGAGCTGAAGCAGCAAGCATTAATTCAATCTTATATTATTATTATCCACGGGGTCTACGCTTCCCCCAGCAATTCGTCGTTAAAGAATGCCCATCTTATTAAATACATGCATACATACATACATACATACATACATACATACATACATACATACATACCTACATACATACAAAATTAACAGGCACATTCCGTATAGTTGATGGTGGAACTGAAGCAGCAAGCATTAATTCAATCTTATATTATTATTATCCACGGGGTCTACGCTTCCCCCAGTAATTCGTCGTTAAAGAATGCCCATCTTATTAAATATTCAATATTCAATATTCAATATTAAATATTAAATATTAATAATTAATAGTTTGATGTGTTGTGACTCACGTGAAAAGTGCATTGCAATAATATTCTCACAGTAAGTATTAGTTCAATCTTATTAAATGTGGATAAATCTCAAATTATTTTTATATTTTTAATATTATTGGTTATTTTCCGAAAGGAAAATGTAACTTTGCTATGTCAAAGTTACTAAGGTTGCGGCAAGTTCATGGGGGCCAGTCGATCCGGTTAGCCTTTATAAGGCGCTGGCCATGTCCCCAAATACAAGTTGATGGTGGAGCTGAAGCAGCAAGCAGTAATTCAATCTTATATTATTATTATCCACGGGGTCTACGCTTCCCCCAGCAATTCGTCGTTAAAGAATGCCCATCTTATTAAATACATACATACATACATACATACAAAATTAACAGGCACATTCCGTATAGTTGATGGTGGAGCTGAAGCAGCAAGCATTAATTCAATCTTATATTATTATTATCCACGGGGTCTACGCTTCCCCCAGCTTTTCGTTGTTAAAGAATGCCCATCTTATTAAATTCATACATACAAAATTAACAGGCACATTCCGTATAGTTGATGGTGGAGCTGAAGCAGCAAGCATTAATTCAATCTTATATTATTATTATCCACGGGGTCTACGCTTCCCCCAGCAATTCGTCGTTAAAGAATGCCCATCTTATTAAATATTCAATATTCAATATTCAATATTCAATATTAAATATTAAATATTAATAATTAATAGTTTGATGTGTTGTGACTCAGGTGAAAAGTGCATTGCAATAATATTCTCACAGTAAGTATTAGTTCAATCTTATTAAATGTGGATAAATCTCAAATTATTTTTATATTTTTAATATTATTGGTTATTTTCCGAAAGGAAAATGTAACTTTGCTATGTCAAAGTTACTAAGGTTGCGGCAAGTTCATGGGGGCCAGTCGATCCGGTTAGCCTTTATAAGGCGCTGGCCACGTCCCCAAATACAAGTTGATGGTGGAGCTGAAGCAGCAAGCATTAATTCAATCTTATATTATTATTATTCACGGGGTCTACGCTTCCCCCAGCAATTCGTCGTTAAAGAATGCCCATCTTATTAAATACATACATACATACATACATACATACATACATACATACATACAAAATTAACAGGCACATTCCGTATAGTTGATGGTGGAGCTGAAGCAGCAAGCATTAATTCAATCTTATATTATTATTATCCACGGGGTCTACGCTTCCCCCAGCTTTTCGTTGTTAAAGAATGCCCATCTTATTAAATTCATACATACATACAAAATTAACAGGCACATTCCATATAGTTGATGGTGGAGCTGAAGCAGCAAGCATTAATTCAATCTTATATTATTATTATCCACGGGGTCTACGCTTCCCCCAGCAATTCGTCGTTAAAGAATGCCCATCTTATTAAATATTCAATATTCAATATTCAATATTCAATATTAAATATTAAATATTAATAATTAATAGTTTGATGTGTTGTGACTCAGGTGAAAAGTGCATTGCAATAATATTCTCACAGTAAGTATTAGTTCAATCTTATTAAATGTGGATAAATCTCAAATTATTTTTATATTTTTAATATTATTGGTTATTTTCCGAAAGGAAAATGTAACTTTGCTATGTCAAAGTTACTAAGGTTGCGGCAAGTTCATGGGGGCCAGTCGATCCGGTTAGCCTTTATAAGGCGCTGGCCACGTCCCCAAATACAAGTTGATGGTGGAGCTGAAGCAGCAAGCATTAATTCAATCTTATATTATTATTATCCACGGGGTCTACGCTTCCCCCAGCAATTCGTCGTTAAAGAATGCCCATCTTATTAAATACATACATACATACATACATACATACATACATACATACAAAATTAACAGGCACATTCCGTATAGTTGATGGTGGAGCTGAAGCAGCAAGCATTAATTCAATCTTATATTATTATTATCCACGGGGTCTACGCTTCCCCCAGCAATTCGTCGTTAAAGAATGCCCATCTTATTAAATACATACATACATACATACATACATACAAAATTAACAGGCACATTCCGTATAGTTGATGGTGGAGCTGAAGCAGCAAGCATTAATTCAATCTTATATTATTATTATCCACGGGGTCTACGCTTCCCCCAGCAATTCGTCGTTAAAGAATGCCCATCTTATTAAATACATGCATACATACATACATACCTACATACATACAAAATTAACAGGCACATTCCGTATAGTTGATGGTGGAGCTGAAGCAGCAAGCATTAATTCAATCTTATATTATTATTATCCACGGGGTCTACGCTTCCCCCAGCAATTCGTCGTTAAAGAATGCCCATCTTATTAAATATTCAATATTCAATATTCAATATTAAATATTAAATATTAATAATTAATAGTTTGATGTGTTGTGACTCAGGTGAAAAGTGCATTGCAATAATATTCTCACAGTAAGTATTAGTTCAATCTTATTAAATGTGGATAAATCTCAAATTATTTTTATATTTTTAATATTATTGGTTATTTTCCGAAAGGAAAATGTAACTTTGCTATGTCAAAGTTACTAAGGTTGCGGCAAGTTCATGGGGGCCAGTCGATCCGGTTAGCCTTTATAAGGCGCTGGCCACGTCCCCAAATACAAGTTGATGGTGGAGCTGAAGCAGCAAGCATTAATTCAATCTTATATTATTATTATCCACGGGGTCTACGCTTCCCCCAGCAATTCGTCGTTAAAGAATGCCCATCTTATTAAATACATACATACATACATACATACATACATACAAAATTAACAGGCACATTCCGTATAGTTGATGGTGGAGCTGAAGCAGCAAGCAGTAATTCAATCTTATATTATTATTATCCACGGGGTCTACGCTTCCCCCAGTAATTCGTCGTTAAAGAATGCCCATCTTATTAAATATTCAATATTCAATATTCAATATTCAATATTAAATATTAAATATTAATAATTAATAGTTTGATGTGTTGTGACTCAGGTGAAAAGTGCATTGCAATAATATTCTCACAGTAAGTATTAGTTCAATCTTATTAAATGTGGATAAATCTCAAATTATTTTTATATTTTTAATATTATTGGTTATTTTCCGAAAGGAAAATGTAACTTTGCTATGTCAAAGTTACTAAGGTTGCGGCAAGTTCATGGGGGCCAGTCGATCCGGTTAGCCTTTATAAGGCGCTGGCCACGTCCCCAAATACAAGTTGATGGTGGAGCTGAAGCAGCAAGCATTAATTCAATCTTATATTATTATTATCCACGGGGTCTACGCTTCCCCCAGCAATTCGTCCTTAAAGAATGCCCATCTTATTAAATACATACATACATACATACATACATACAAAATTAACAGGCACATTCCGTATAGTTGATGGTGGAGCTGAAGCAGCAAGCAGTAATTCAATCTTATATTATTATTATCCACGGGGTCTACGCTTCCCCCAGTAATTCGTCGTTAAAGAATGCCCATCTTATTAAATATTCAATATTCAATATTCAATATTCAATATTAAATATTAAATATTAATAATTAATAGTTTGATGTGTTGTGACTCAGGTGAAAAGTGCATTGCAATAATATTCTCACAGTAAGTATTAGTTCAATCTTATTAAATGTGGATAAATCTCAAATTATTTTTATATTTTTAATATTATTGGTTATTTTCCGAAAGGAAAATGTAACTTTGCTATGTCAAAGTTACTAAGGTTGCGGCAAGTTCATGGGGGCCAGTCGATCCGGTTAGCCTTTATAAGGCGCTGGCCACGTCCCCAAATACAAGTTGATGGTGGAGCTGAAGCAGCAAGCATTAATTCAATCTTATATTATTATTATCCACGGGGTCTACGCTTCCCCCAGCAATTCGTCGTTAAAGAATGCCCATCTTATTAAATACATACATACATACATACATACATACAAAATTAACAGGCACATTCCGTATAGTTGATGGTGGAGCTGAAGCAGCAAGCAGTAATTCAATCTTATATTATTATTATCCACGGGGTCTACGCTTCCCCCAGTAATTCGTCGTTAAAGAATGCCCATCTTATTAAATATTCAATATTCAATATTCAATATTCAATATTAAATATTAAATATTAATAATTAATAGTTTGATGTGTTGTGACTCAGGTGAAAAGTGCATTGCAATAATATTCTCACAGTAAGTATTAGTTCAATCTTATTAAATGTGGATAAATCTCAAATTATTTTTATATTTTTAATATTATTGGTTATTTTCCGAAAGGAAAATGTAACTTTGCTATGTCAAAGTTACTAAGGTTGCGGCAAGTTCATGGGGGCCAGTCGATCCGGTTAGCCTTTATAAGGCGCTGGCCACGTCCCCAAATACAAGTTGATGGTGGAGCTGAAGCAGCAAGCATTAATTCAATCTTATATTATTATTATCCACGGGGTCTACGCTTCCCCCAGCAATTCGTCGTTAAAGAATGCCCATCTTATTAAATACATACATACATACATACATACATACAAAATTAACAGGCACATTCCGTATAGTTGATGGTGGAGCTGAAGCAGCAAGCATTAATTCAATCTTATATTATTATTATCCACGGGGTCTACGCTTCCCCCAGCTTTTCGTTGTTAAAGAATGCCCATCTTATTAAATTCATACATACATACAAAATTAACAGGCACATTCCGTATAGTTGATGGTGGAGCTGAAGCAGCAAGCATTAATTCAATCTTATATTATTATTATCCACGGGGTCTACGCTTCCCCCAGCAATTCGTCGTTAAAGAATGCCCATCTTATTAAATACATGCATACATACATACATACATACATACAAAATTAACAGGCACATTCCGTATAGTTGATGGTGGAGCTGAAGCAGCAAGCAGTAATTCAATCTTATATTATTATTATCCACGGGGTCTACGCTTCCCCCAGTAATTCGTCGTTAAAGAATGCCCATCTTATTAAATATTCAATATTCAATATTCAATATTCAATATTCAATATTAAATATTAATAATTAATAGTTTGATGTGTTGTGACTCAGGTGAAAAGTGCATTGCAATAATATTCTCACAGTAAGTATTAGTTCAATCTTATTAAATGTGGATAAATCTCAAATTATTTTTATATTTTTAATATTATTGGTTATTTTCCGAAAGGAAAATGTAACTTTGCTATGTCAAAGTTACTAAGGTTGCGGCAAGTTCATGGGGGCCAGTCGATCCGGTTAGCCTTTATAAGGCGCTGGCCACGTCCCCAAATACAAGTTGATGGTGGAGCTGAAGCAGCAAGCATTAATTCAATCTTATATTATTATTATCCACGGGGTCTACGCTTCCCCCAGCAATTCGTCGTTAAAGAATGCCCATCTTATTAAATACATACATACATACATACATACATACAAAATTAACAGGCACATTCCGTATAGTTGATGGTGGAGCTGAAGCAGCAAGCATTAATTCAATCTTATATTATTATTATCCACGGGGTCTACGCTTCCCCCAGCTTTTCGTTGTTAAAGAATGCCCATCTTATTAAATTCATACATACATACAAAATTAACAGGCACATTCCGTATAGTTGATGGTGGAGCTGAAGCAGCAAGCATTAATTCAATCTTATATTATTATTATCCACGGGGTCTACGCTTCCCCCAGCAATTCGTCGTTAAAGAATGCCCATCTTATTAAATACATGCATACATACATACATACATACATACAAAATTAACAGGCACATTCCGTATAGTTGATGGTGGAGCTGAAGCAGCAAGCAGTAATTCAATCTTATATTATTATTATCCACGGGGTCTACGCTTCCCCCAGTAATTCGTCGTTAAAGAATGCCCATCTTATTAAATATTCAATATTCAATATTCAATATTCAATATTAAATATTAAATATTAATAATTAATAGTTTGATGTGTTGTGACTCAGGTGAAAAGTGCATTGCAATAATATTCTCACAGTAAGTATTAGTTCAATCTTATTAAATGTGGATAAATCTCAAATTATTTTTATATTTTTAATATTATTGGTTATTTTCCGAAAGGAAAATGTAACTTTGCTATGTCAAAGTTACTAAGGTTGCGGCAAGTTCATGGGGGCCAGTCGATCCGGTTAGCCTTTATAAGGCGCTGGCCACGTCCCCAAATACAAGTTGATGGTGGAGCTGAAGCAGCAAGCATTAATTCAATCTTATATTATTATTATCCACGGGGTCTACGCTTCCCCCAGCAATTCGTCGTTAAAGAATGCCCATCTTATTAAATACATACATACATACATACATACATACATACATACATACATACATACATACAAAATTAACAGGCACATTCCGTATAGTTGATGGTGGAGCTGAAGCAGCAAGCATTAATTCAATCTTATATTATTATTATCCACGGGGTCTACGCTTCCCCCAGCTTTTCGTTGTTAAAGAATGCCCATCTTATTAAATTCATACATACATACAAAATTAACAGGCACATTCCGTATAGTTGATGGTGGAGCTGAAGCAGCAAGCATTAATTCAATCTTATATTATTATTATCCACGGGGTCTACGCTTCCCCCAGCAATTCGTCGTTAAAGAATGCCCATCTTATTAAATACATGCATACATACATACATACCTACATACATACAAAATTAACAGGCACATTCCGTATAGTTGATGGTGGAGCTGAAGCAGCAAGCAGTACCTAATTCAATCTTATATTATTATTATCCACGGGGTCTACGCTTCCCCCAGCAATTCGTCGTTAAAGAATGCCCATCTTATTAAATATTCAATATTCAATATTCAATATTCAATATTAAATATTAAATATTAATAATTAATAGTTTGATGTGTTGTGACTCAGGTGAAAAGTGCATTGCAATAATATTCTCACAGTAAGTATTAGTTCAATCTTATTAAATGTGGATAAATCTCAAATTATTTTTATATTTTTAATATTATTGGTTATTTTCCGAAAGGAAAATGTAACTTTGCTATGTCAAAGTTACTAAGGTTGCGGCAAGTTCATGGGGGCCAGTCGATCCGGTTAGCCTTTATAAGGCGCTGGCCACGTCCCCAAATACAAGTTGATGGTGGAGCTGAAGCAGCAAGCATTAATTCAATCTTATATTATTATTATCCACGGGGTCTACGCTTCCCCCAGCAATTCGTCGTTAAAGAATGCCCATCTTATTAAATACATACATACATACATACATACAAAATTAACAGGCACATTCCGTATAGTTGATGGTGGAGCTGAAGCAGCAAGCATTAATTCAATCTTATATTATTATTATCCACGGGGTCTACGCTTCCCCCAGCTTTTCGTTGTTAAAGAATGCCCATCTTTTTAAATTCATACATACATACAAAATTAACAGGCACATTCCGTATAGTTGATGGTGGAGCTGAAGCAGCAAGCATTAATTCAATCTTATATTATTATTATCCACGGGGTCTACGCTCCCCCAGCAATTCGTCGTTAAAGAATGCCCATCTTATTAAATACATACATACATACATACATACAAAATTAACAGGCACATTCCGTATAGTTGATGGTGGAGCTGAAGCAGCAAGCATTAATTCAATCTTATATTATTATTATCCACGGGGTCTACGCTTCCCCCAGCTTTTCGTTGTTAAAGAATGCCCATCTTTTTAAATTCATACATACATACAAAATTAACAGGCACATTCCGTATAGTTGATGGTGGAGCTGAAGCAGCAAGCATTAATTCAATCTTATATTATTATTATCCACGGGGTCTACGCTTCCCCCAGTAATTCGTCGTTAAAGAATGCCCATCTTATTAAATATTCAATATTCAATATTCAATATTCAATATTAAATATTAAATATTAATAATTAATAGTTTGATGTGTTGTGACTCAGGTGAAAAGTGCATTGCAATAATATTCTCACAGTAAGTATTAGTTCAATCTTATTAAATGTGGATAAATCTCAAATTATTTTTATATTTTTAATATTATTGGTTATTTTCCGAAAGGAAAATGTAACTTTGCTATGTCAAAGTTACTAAGGTTGCGGCAAGTTCATGGGGGCCAGTCGATCCGGTTAGCCTTTATAAGGCGCTGGCCACGTCCCCAAATACAAGTTGATGGTGGAGCTGAAGCAGCAAGCATTAATTCAATCTTATATTATTATTATCCACGGGGTCTACGCTTCCCCCAGCAATTCGTCGTTAAAGAATGCCCATCTTATTAAATACATACATACATACATACATACAAAATTAACAGGCACATTCCGTATAGTTGATGGTGGAGCTGAAGCAGCAAGCATTAATTCAATCTTATATTATTATTATCCACGGGGTCTACGCTTCCCCCAGCTTTTCGTTGTTAAAGAATGCCCATCTTATTAAATTCATACATACATACAAAATTAACAGGCACATTCCGTATAGTTGATGGTGGAGCTGAAGCAGCAAGCATTAATTCAATCTTATATTATTATTATCCACGGGGTCTACGCTTCCCCCAGCAATTCGTCGTTAAAGAATGCCCATCTTATTAAATACATGCATACATACATACATACATACATACAAAATTAACAGGCACATTCCGTATAGTTGATGGTGGAGCTGAAGCAGCAAGCAGTAATTCAATCTTATATTATTATTATCCACGGGGTCTACGCTTCCCCCAGTAATTCGTCGTTAAAGAATGCCCATCTTATTAAATATTCAATATTCAATATTCAATATTCAATATTAAATATTAAATATTAATAATTAATAGTTTGATGTGTTGTGACTCAGGTGAAAAGTGCATTGCAATAATATTCTCACAGTAAGTATTAGTTCAATCTTATTAAATGTGGATAAATCTCAAATTATTTTTATATTTTTAATATTATTGGTTATTTTCCGAAAGGAAAATGTAACTTTGCTATGTCAAAGTTACTAAGGTTGCGGCAAGTTCATGGGGGCCAGTCGATCCGGTTAGCCTTTATAAGGCGCTGGCCACGTCCCCAAATACAAGTTGATGGTGGAGCTGAAGCAGCAAGCATTAATTCAATCTTATATTATTATTATCCACGGGGTCTACGCTTCCCCCAGCAATTCGTCGTTAAAGAATGCCCATCTTATTAAATACATACATACATACATACATACATACATACAAAATTAACAGGCACATTCCGTATAGTTGATGGTGGAGCTGAAGCAGCAAGCATTAATTCAATCTTATATTATTATTATCCACGGGGTCTACGCTTCCCCCAGCTTTTCGTTGTTAAAGAATGCCCATCTTATTAAATTCATACATACATACAAAATTAACAGGCACATTCCGTATAGTTGATGGTGGAGCTGAAGCAGCAAGCAGTACCTAATTCAATCTTATATTATTATTATCCACGGGGTCTACGCTTCCCCCAGCAATTCGTCGTTAAAGAATGCCCATCTTATTAAATATTCAATATTCAATATTCAATATTCAATATTCAATATTAAATATTCAATATTAATAATTAATAGTTTGATGTGTTGTGACTCAGGTGAAAAGTGCATTGCAATAATATTCTCACAGTAAGTATTAGTTCAATCTTATTAAATGTGGATAAATCTCAAATTATTTTTATATTTTTAATATTATTGGTTATTTTCCGAAAGGAAAATGTAACTTTGCTATGTCAAAGTTACTAAGGTTGCGGCAAGTTCATGGGGGCCAGTCGATCCGGTTAGCCTTTATAAGGCGCTGGCCACGTCCCCAAATACAAGTTGATGGTGGAGCTGAAGCAGCAAGCATTAATTCAATCTTATATTATTATTATCCACGGGGTCTACGCTTCCCCCAGCAATTCGTCGTTAAAGAATGCCCATCTTATTAAATACATACATACATACATACATACATACAAAATTAACAGGCACATTCAGTATAGTTGATGGTGGAGCTGAAGCAGCAAGCATTAATTCAATCTTATATTATTATTATCCACGGGGTCTACGCTTCCCCCAGCTTTTCGTTGTTAAAGAATGCCCATCTTTTTAAATTCATACATACATACAAAATTAACAGGCACATTCCGTATAGTTGATGGTGGAGCTGAAGCAGCAAGCATTAATTCAATCTTATATTATTATTATCCACGGGGTCTACGCTTCCCCCAGCAATTCGTCGTTAAAGAATGCCCATCTTATTAAATACATGCATACATACATACATACATACATACAAAATTAACAGGCACATTCCGTATAGTTGATGGTGGAGCTGAAGCAGCAAGCAGTAATTCAATCTTATATTATTATTATCCACGGGGTCTACGCTTCCCCCAGTAATTCGTCGTTAAAGAATGCCCATCTTATTAAATATTCAATATTCAATATTCAATATTCAATATTAAATATTAAATATTAATAATTAATAGTTTGATGTGTTGTGACTCAGGTGAAAAGTGCATTGCAATAATATTCTCACAGTAAGTATTAGTTCAATCTTATTAAATGTGGATAAATCTCAAATTATTTTTATATTTTTAATATTATTGGTTATTTTCCGAAAGGAAAATGTAACTTTGCTATGTCAAAGTTACTAAGGTTGCGGCAAGTTCATGGGGGCCAGTCGATCCGGTTAGCCTTTATAAGGCGCTGGCCACGTCCCCAAATACAAGTTGATGGTGGAGCTGAAGCAGCAAGCATTAATTCAATCTTATATTATTATTATCCACGGGGTCTACGCTTCCCCCAGCAATTCGTCGTTAAAGAATGCCCATCTTATTAAATACATACATACATACATACAAAATTAACAGGCACATTCCGTATAGTTGATGGTGGAGCTGAAGCAGCAAGCATTAATTCAATCTTATATTATTATTATCCACGGGGTCTACGCTTCCCCCAGCTTTTCGTTGTTAAAGAATGCCCATCTTATTAAATTCATACATACATACAAAATTAACAGGCACATTCCGTATAGTTGATGGTGGAGCTGAAGCAGCAAGCATTAATTCAATCTTATATTATTATTATCCACGGGGTCTACGCTTCCCCCAGCAATTCGTCGTTAAAGAATGCCCATCTTATTAAATACATGCATACATACATACATACATACAAAATTAACAGGCACATTCCGTATAGTTGATGGTGGAGCTGAAGCAGCAAGCAGTAATTCAATCTTATATTATTATTATCCACGGGGTCTACGCTTCCCCCAGCTTTTCGTTGTTAAAGAATGCCCATCTTTTTAAATTCATACATACATACAAAATTAACAGGCACATTCCGTATAGTTGATGGTGGAGCTGAAGCAGCAAGCATTAATTCAATCTTATATTATTATTATCCACGGGGTCTACGCTTCCCCCAGCTTTTCGTTGTTAAAGAATGCCCATCTTTTTAAATTCATACATACATACAAAATTAACAGGCACATTCCGTATAGTTGATGGTGGAGCTGAAGCAGCAAGCATTAATTCAATCTTATATTATTATTATCCAAGGGGTCTACGCTTCCCCCAGCAATTCGTCGTTAAAGAATGCCCATCTTATTAAATACATGCATACATACATACATACCTACATACATACAAAATTAACAGGCACATTCCGTATAGTTGATGGTGGAGCTGAAGCAGCAAGCATTAATTCAATCTTATATTATTATTATCCACGGGGTCTACGCTTCCCCCAGCAATTCGTCGTTAAAGAATGCCCATCTTATTAAATACATGCATACATACATACATATATACAAAATTAACAGGCACATTCCGTATAGTTGATGGTGGAGCTGAAGCAGCAAGCAGTAATTCAATCTTATATTATTATTATCCACGGGGTCTACGCTTCCCCCAGTAATTCGTCGTTAAAGAATGCCCATCTTATTAAATATTCAATATTCAATATTCAATATTCAATATTAAATATTAAATATTAATAATTAATAGTTTGATGTGTTGTGACTCAGGTGAAAAGTGCATTGCAATAATATTCTCACAGTAAGTATTAGTTCAATCTTATTAAATGTGGATAAATCTCAAATTATTTTTATATTTTTAATATTATTGGTTATTTTCCGAAAGGAAAATGTAACTTTGCTATGTCAAAGTTACTAAGGTTGCGGCAAGTTCATGGGGGCCAGTCGATCCGGTTAGCCTTTATAAGGCGCTGGCCACGTCCCCAAATACAAGTTGATGGTGGAGCTGAAGCAGCAAGCATTAATTCAATCTTATATTATTATTATCCACGGGGTCTACGCTTCCCCCAGCAATTCGTCGTTAAAGAATGCCCATCTTATTAAATACATGCATACATACATACATATATACAAAATTAACAGGCACATTCCGTATAGTTGATGGTGGAGCTGAAGCAGCAAGCAGTAATTCAATCTTATATTATTATTATCCACGGGGTCTACGCTTCCCCCAGTAATTCGTCGTTAAAGAATGCCCATCTTATTAAATATTCAATATTCAATATTCAATATTCAATATTAAATATTAAATATTAATAATTAATAGTTTGATGTGTTGTGACTCAGGTGAAAAGTGCATTGCAATAATATTCTCACAGTAAGTATTAGTTCAATCTTATTAAATGTGGATAAATCTCAAATTATTTTTATATTTTTAATATTATTGGTTATTTTCCGAAAGGAAAATGTAACTTTGCTATGTCAAAGTTACTAAGGTTGCGGCAAGTTCATGGGGGCCAGTCGATCCGGTTAGCCTTTATAAGGCGCTGGCCACGTCCCCAAATACAAGTTGATGGTGGAGCTGAAGCAGCAAGCATTAATTCAATCTTATATTATTATTATCCACGGGGTCTACGCTTCCCCCAGCAATTCGTCGTTAAAGAATGCCCATCTTATTAAATACATACATACATACATACAAAATTAACAGGCACATTCCGTATAGTTGATGGTGGAGCTGAAGCAGCAAGCATTAATTCAATCTTATATTATTATTATCCACGGGGTCTACGCTTCCCCCAGCAATTCGTCGTTAAAGAATGCCCATCTTATTAAATACATGCATACATACATACATACCTACATACATACAAAATTAACAGGCACATTCCGTATAGTTGATGGTGGAGCTGAAGCAGCAAGCAGTACCTAATTCAATCTTATATTATTATTATCCACGGGGTCTACGCTTCCCCCAGCAATTCGTCGTTAAAGAATGCCCATCTTATTAAATATTCAATATTCAATATTCAATATTCAATATTAAATATTAAATATTAATAATTAATAGTTTGATGTGTTGTGACTCAGGTGAAAAGTGCATTGCAATAATATTCTCACAGTAAGTATTAGTTCAATCTTATTAAATGTGGATAAATCTCAAATTATTTTTATATTTTTAACATTATTGGTTATTTTCCGAAAGGAAAATGTAACTTTGCTATGTCAAAGTTACTAAGGTTGCGGCAAGTTCATGGGGGCCAGTCGATCCGGTTAGCCTTTATAAGGCGCTGGCCACGTCCCCAAATACAAGTTGATGGTGGAGCTGAAGCAGCAAGCATTAATTCAATCTTATATTATTATTATCCACGGGGTCTACGCTTCCCCCAGCAATTCGTCGTTAAAGAATGCCCATCTTATTAAGAACTTTTGGGTTGTATGTACAGGGCCGTTCTAACCAGTTTCTGGTTGGTCATCCTATCGTTCATCTCTGGTAGTAATTTAAGGTCATTCGACTGTTGCGTTCCAATGTTACGACATTTTGAATTATCTCCAACGATTTCCCTCGTTCGCGTTTTAAGAACTTTTGGGTTGTATGTACAGGGCCGTTCTAACCAGTTTCTGGTTGGTCATCCTATCGTTCATCTCTGGTAGTAATTTAAGGTCATTCGGCTGTTGCGTTCCAATGTTACGACATTTTGAATTATCTACAACGATTTCCCCCTTTCGCGTTTGAAAAACTTTGGGGTTGTATGTACAGGGCCGTTCTAACCAGTTTCTGGTTGGTCATCCTATCGTTCATCTCTGGTAGTAATTTAAGGTCATTCGACTGTTGCGTTCCAATGTTACGACATTTTGAATTATCTCCAACGATTTCCCTCGTTCGCGTTTTAAGAACTTTTGGGTTGTATGTACAGGGCCGTTCTAACCAGTTTCTGGTTGGTCATCCTATCGTTCATCTCTGGTAGTAATTTAAGGTCATTCGACTGTTGCGTTCCAATGTTACGACATTTTGAATTATCTCCAACAATTTCCCTCGTTCGCGTTTTAAGAACTTTTGGGTTGTATGTACAGGGCCATTCTAACCAGTTTCTGGTTGGTCATCCTATCGTTCATCTCTGGTAGTAATTTAAGGTCATTCGGCTGTTGCGTTCCAATGTTACGACATTTTGAATTATCTACAACGATTTCCCCCTTTCGCGTTTGAAAAACTTTGGGGTTGTATATACAGGGCCGTTCTAACCAGTTTCTGGTTGGTCATCCTATCGTTCATCTCTGGTAGTAATTTAAGGTCATTCGACTGTTGCGTTCCAATGTTACGACATTTTGAATTATCTCCAACGATTTCCCTCGTTCGCGTTTTAAGAACTTTTGGGTTGTATGTACAGGGCCGTTCTAACCAGTTTCTGGTTGGTCATCCTATCGTTCATCTCTGGTAGTAATTTAAGGTCATTCGGCTGTTGCGTTCCAATGTTACGACATTTTGAATTATCTCCAACGATTTCCCTCGTTCGCGTTTTAAGAACTTTTGGGTTGTATGTACAGGGCCGTTCTAACCAGTTTCTGGTTGGTCATCCTATCGTTCATCTCTGGTAGTAATTTAAGGTCATTCGACTGTTGCGTTCCAATGTTACGACATTTTGAATTATCTCCAACAATTTCCCTCGTTCGCGTTTTAAGAACTTTTGGGTTGTATGTACAGGGCCATTCTAACCAGTTTCTGGTTGGTCATCCTATCGTTCATCTCTGGTAGTAATTTAAGGTCATTCGGCTGTTGCGTTCCAATGTTACGACATTTTGAATTATCTACAACGATTTCCCCCTTTCGCGTTTGAAAAACTTTGGGGTTGTATATACAGGGCCGTTCTAACCAGTTTCTGGTTGGTCATCCTACGTTCATCTCTGGTAGTAATTTAAGGTCATTCGACTGTTGCGTTCCAATGTTACGACATTTTGAATTATCTCCAACGATTTCCCTCGTTCGCGTTTTAAGAACTTTTGGGTTGTAGGGGTGACCGGGGCTAGTTGTCACAAAAAGTAGATATGATTTTTTTTTAATTTTTGGGTCAACATTTCGTTAAAAATAATTAACTAGCATTGTGTCTACAACAGTTGCAGACATAATTCTCGTTAAATATTTATTGACTAAGGTTTCCATATACAGTATTTTAATTATTTTAGAGAAGACTGTAAATGTGACAACTTGCCCCCACACTGGGGCAAGTTGTCATACCCTATGGGGTTAGTTGTCACAAGTAAAATAAATGTACAACAGATCTAGAACACAAAACTTTATTATTATTAGGTACTTATTACAAATTACAAATTACCTACATAATATCGTCGTCAGAGTCACAGTTGTGACATATGTAGTATGGATTTTCATCTGTACATTTTTCATGTGCCCAGTTTTTGCATGATGTGCATTGTATCCAGACTTCTTTGGCAGAACTGTAATTTTCTCCACACACCAAACAAGAAGTTTCTTCTTCGTCATCTGAATATTCTTCTACTATCTTCTTTTTTTCTTTTGATTTCTTTCCCTTTCCTGCTGTAGATGGTCCCAGCTTCCTCTTTACTTGCTGTACTACTTTCTTAACGTTTTTATTTTTTAGGGCAGCTATCTCATCTTTCACAGGAGTGTCAGTTAAAATGGCACTTTTACGTTTCCTTCTGCTGCATTTTGTTCCTATTCTTTCTCCTGCCTGGCGAGTTGTTGTTTTTTTGTATGTTCTAACCATCTAAGATAATAGAAAGAAAACTTGTCAATAGTTATTTGTACAAGTTATGAAAGCAATACTTTTTTTCAGGAGTTTGAAGTCAAGCGAGTGAAAAAATTGTTGGAGCTAGTTTGTGACAACAAGCCCCATACTTTGTGCGACAACTAGCCCCAATTGACAATTTATAATTAAAATGAGGCTATATTTTTTGTGTAACAGGAAAACTCAAATAATTTTATACCAATGTATGGCTAAAGCTTAAGGCTACAATAATACACATAATTTACATACCTTAAATATAATCTTACAGAAAAACTGTTAAATAATGCTATCACAAAATTTTTACTACGCCGCAATGAAAACACAAATTATTTAACCACTGGCACACCATCTCATGGACAGACTTTAAACTTTGTATGGTAAGTAGGGTCACTGTAGTGAGTTGTCAGGATAGTACACTTTCTTTTAAAAGGTTTACATATTGGCGTTAAGAGGCTTGTGACAACTTGCCCCTGTGACAACTAGCCCCGGTCACCCCTATGTACAGGGCCGTTCTAACCAGTTTCTGGTTGGTCATCCTATCGTTCATCTCTGGTAGTAATTTAAGGTCATTCGGCTGTTGCGTTCCAATGTTACGACATTTTGAATTATCTCCAACGATTTCCCTCGTTCGCGTTTTAAGAACTTTTGGGTTGTATGTACAGGGCCGTTCTAACCAGTTTCTGGTTGGTCATCCTATCGTTCATCTCTGGTAGTAATTTAAGGTCATTCGGCTGTTGCGTTCCAATGTTACGACATTTTGAATTATCTCCAACGATTTCCCTCGTTCGCGTTTTAAGAACTTTTGGGTTGTATGTACAGGGCTGTTCTAACCAGTTTCTGGTTGGTCATCCTATCGTTCATCTCTGGTAGTAATTTAAGCTAATTCGACTGTTGCGTTCCAATGTTACGACATTTTGAATTATCTCCAACGATTTCCCTCGTTCGCGTTTTAAGAACTTTTGGGTTGTATGTACAGGGCCGTTCTAACCAGTTTCTGGTTGGTCATCCTATCGTTCATCTCTGGTAGTAATTTAAGGTCATTCGACTGTTGCGTTCCAATGTTACGACATTTTGAATTATCTCCAACGATTTCCCTCGTTCGCGTTTTAAGAACTTTTGGGTTGTATGTACAGGGCCGTTCTAACCAGTTTCTGGTTGGTCATCCTATCGTTCATCTCTGGTAGTAATTTAAGGTCATTCGACTGTTGCGTTCCAATGTTACGACATTTTGAATTATCTCCAACGATTTCCCTCGTTCGCGTTTTAAGAACTTTTGGGTTGTATGTACAGGGCCGTTCTAACCAGTTTCTGGTTGGTCATCCTATCCTTCATCTCTGGTAGTAATTTAAGGTCATTCGACTGTTGCGTTCCAATGTTACGACATTTTGAATTATCTCCAACGATTTCCCTCGTTCGCGTTTTAAGAACTTTTGGGTTGTATGTACAGGGCCGTTCTAACCAGTTTCTGGTTGGTCATCCTATCGTTCATCTCTGGTAGTAATTTAAGCTCATTCGGCTGTTGCGTTCCAATGTTACGACATTTTGAATTATCTCTAACGATTTCCCTCGTTCGCGTTTTAAGAACTTTTGGGTTGTATGTACAGGGCTGTTCTAACCAGTTTCTGGTTGGTCATCCTATCGTTCATCTCTGGTAGTAATTTAAGCTCATTCGGCTGTTGCGTTCCAATGTTACGACATTTTGAATTATCTCCAACGATTTCCCTCGTTCGCGTTTTAAGAACTTTTGGGTTGTATGTACAGGGCTGTTCTAACCAGTTTCTGGTTGGTCATCCTATCGTTCATCTCTGGTAGTAATTTAAGCTCATTCGGCTGTTGCGTTCCAATGTTACGACATTTTGAATTATCTCCAACGATTTCCCTCGTTCGCGTTTTAAGAACTTTTGGGTTGTATGTACAGCGCTGTTCTAACCAGTTTCTGGTTGGTCATCCTATCGTTCATCTCTGGTAGTAATTTAAGCTCATTCGGCTGTTGCGTTCCAATGTTACGACATTTTGAATTATCTCCAACGATTTCCCTCGTTCGCGTTTTAAGAACATTTGGGTTGTATGTACAGGGCTGTTCTAACCAGTTTCTGGTTGGTCATCCTATCGTTCATCTCTGGTAGTAATTTAAGCTCATTCGGCTGTTGCGTTCCAATGTTACGACATTTTGAATTATCTCCAACGATTTCCCTCGTTCGCGTTTTAAGAACTTTTGGGTTGTATGTACAGGGCTGTTCTAACCAGTTTCTGGTTGGTCATCCTATCGTTCATCTCTGGTAGTAATTTAAGCTCATTCGGCTGTTGCGTTCCAATGTTACGACATTTTGAATTATCTCCAACGATTTCCCTCGTTCGCGTTTTAAGAACTTTTGGGTTGTATGTACAGGGCCGTTCTAACCAGTTTCTGCTTGCTCATCCTATCGTTCATCTCTGGTAGTAGTTTAAGGTCATTCGACTGTTGCGTTCCAATGTTACGACATTTTGAATTATCTCCAACGATTTCCCTCGTTCGCGTTTTAAGAACTTTTGGGTTGTATGTACAGGGCCGTTCTAACCAGTTTCTGGTTGGTCATCCTATCGTTCATCTCTGGTAGTAATTTAAGGTCATTCGGCTGTTGCGTTCCAATGTTACGACATTTTGAATTATCTCCAACGATTTCCCTCGTTCGCGTTTTAAGAACTTTTGGGTTGTATGTACAGGGCCGTTCTAACCAGTTTCTGGTTGGTCATCCTATCGTTCATCTCTGGTAGTAATTTAAGGTCATTCGACTGTTGCGTTCCAATGTTACGACATTTTGAATTATCTCCAACGATTTCCCTCGTTCGCGTTTTAAGAACTTTTGGGTTGTATGTACAGGGCCGTTCTAACCAGTTTCTGGTTGGTCATCCTATCGTTCATCTCTGGTAGTAATTTAAGGTCATTCGGCTGTTGCGTTCCAATGTTACGACATTTTGAATTATCTCCAACGATTTCCCTCGTTCGCGTTTTAAATACATACATACATACATACATACAAAATTAACAGGCACATTCCGTATAGTTGATGGTGGAGCTGAAGCAGCAAGCATTAATTCAATCTTATATTATTATTATCCACGGGGTCTACGCTTCCCCCAGCTTTTCGTTGTTAAAGAATGCCCATCTTTTTAAATTCATACATACATACAAAATTAACAGGCACATTCCGTATAGTTGATGGTGGAGCTGAAGCAGCAAGCAGTAATTCAATCTTATATTATTATTATCCACGGGGTCTACGCTTCCCCCAGTAATTCGTCGTTAAAGAATGCCCATCTTATTAAATATTCAATATTCAATATTCAATATTCAATATTAAATATTAAATATTAATAATTAATAGTTTGATGTGTTGTGACTCAGGTGAAAAGTGCATTGCAATAATATTCTCACAGTAAGTATTAGTTCAATCTTATTAAATGTGGATAAATCTCAAATTATTTTTATATTTTTAATATTATTGGTTATTTTCCGAAAGGAAAATGTAACTTTGCTATGTCAAAGTTACTAAGGTTGCGGCAAGTTCATGGGGGCCAGTCGATCCGGTTAGCCTTTATAAGGCGCTGGCCACGTCCCCAAATACAAGTTGATGGTGGAGCTGAAGCAGCAAGCATTAATTCAATCTTATATTATTATTATCCACGGGGTCTACGCTTCCCCCAGCAATTCGTCGTTAAAGAATGCCCATCTTATTAAATACATACATACATACATACATACATACATACATACATACATACAAAATTAACAGGCACATTCCGTATAGTTGATGGTGGAGCTGAAGCAGCAAGCATTAATTCAATCTTATATTATTATTATCCACGGGGTCTACGCTTCCCCCAGCTTTTCGTTGTTAAAGAATGCCCATCTTATTAAATTCATACATACATACAAAATTAACAGGCACATTCCGTATAGTTGATGGTGGAGCTGAAGCAGCAAGCATTAATTCAATCTTATATTATTATTATCCACGGGGTCTACGCTTCCCCCAGCAATTCGTCGTTAAAGAATGCCCATCTTATTAAATACATGCATACATACATACATACCTACATACATACAAAATTAACAGGCACATTCCGTATAGTTGATGGTGGAGCTGAAGCAGCAAGCAGTACCTAATTCAATCTTATATTATTATTATCCACGGGGTCTACGCTTCCCCCAGCAATTCGTCGTTAAAGAATGCCCATCTTATTAAATATTCAATATTCAATATTCAATATTCAATATTAAATATTAAATATTAATAATTAATAGTTTGATGTGTTGTGACTCAGGTGAAAAGTGCATTGCAATAATATTCTCACAGTAAGTATTAGTTCAATCTTATTAAATGTGGATAAATCTCAAATTATTTTTATATTTTTAATATTATTGGTTATTTTCCGAAAGGAAAATGTAACTTTGCTATGTCAAAGTTACTAAGGTTGCGGCAAGTTCATGGGGGCCAGTCGATCCGGTTAGCCTTTATAAGGCGCTGGCCACGTCCCCAAATACAAGTTGATGGTGGAGCTGAAGCAGCAAGCATTAATTCAATCTTATATTATTATTATCCACGGGGTCTACGCTTCCCCCAGCAATTCGTCGTTAAAGAATGCCCATCTTATTAAATACATACATACATACATACATACAAAATTAACAGGCACATTCCGTATAGTTGATGGTGGAGCTGAAGCAGCAAGCATTAATTCAATCTTATATTATTATTATCCACGGGGTCTACGCTTCCCCCAGCTTTTCGTTGTTAAAGAATGCCCATCTTTTTAAATTCATACATACATACAAAATTAACAGGCACATTCCGTATAGTTGATGGTGGAGCTGAAGCAGCAAGCATTAATTCAATCTTATATTATTATTATCCACGGGGTCTACGCTCCCCCAGCAATTCGTCGTTAAAGAATGCCCATCTTATTAAATACATACATACATACATACATACAAAATTAACAGGCACATTCCGTATAGTTGATGGTGGAGCTGAAGCAGCAAGCATTAATTCAATCTTATATTATTATTATCCACGGGGTCTACGCTTCCCCCAGCTTTTCGTTGTTAAAGAATGCCCATCTTTTTAAATTCATACATACATACAAAATTAACAGGCACATTCCGTATAGTTGATGGTGGAGCTGAAGCAGCAAGCATTAATTCAATCTTATATTATTATTATCCACGGGGTCTACGCTTCCCCCAGTAATTCGTCGTTAAAGAATGCCCATCTTATTAAATATTCAATATTCAATATTCAATATTCAATATTAAATATTAAATATTAATAATTAATAGTTTGATGTGTTGTGACTCAGGTGAAAAGTGCATTGCAATAATATTCTCACAGTAAGTATTAGTTCAATCTTATTAAATGTGGATAAATCTCAAATTATTTTTATATTTTTAATATTATTGGTTATTTTCCGAAAGGAAAATGTAACTTTGCTATGTCAAAGTTACTAAGGTTGCGGCAAGTTCATGGGGGCCAGTCGATCCGGTTAGCCTTTATAAGGCGCTGGCCACGTCCCCAAATACAAGTTGATGGTGGAGCTGAAGCAGCAAGCATTAATTCAATCTTATATTATTATTATCCACGGGGTCTACGCTTCCCCCAGCAATTCGTCGTTAAAGAATGCCCATCTTATTAAATACATACATACATACATACATACAAAATTAACAGGCACATTCCGTATAGTTGATGGTGGAGCTGAAGCAGCAAGCATTAATTCAATCTTATATTATTATTATCCACGGGGTCTACGCTTCCCCCAGCTTTTCGTTGTTAAAGAATGCCCATCTTATTAAATTCATACATACATACAAAATTAACAGGCACATTCCGTATAGTTGATGGTGGAGCTGAAGCAGCAAGCATTAATTCAATCTTATATTATTATTATCCACGGGGTCTACGCTTCCCCCAGCAATTCGTCGTTAAAGAATGCCCATCTTATTAAATACATGCATACATACATACATACATACATACAAAATTAACAGGCACATTCCGTATAGTTGATGGTGGAGCTGAAGCAGCAAGCAGTAATTCAATCTTATATTATTATTATCCACGGGGTCTACGCTTCCCCCAGTAATTCGTCGTTAAAGAATGCCCATCTTATTAAATATTCAATATTCAATATTCAATATTCAATATTAAATATTAAATATTAATAATTAATAGTTTGATGTGTTGTGACTCAGGTGAAAAGTGCATTGCAATAATATTCTCACAGTAAGTATTAGTTCAATCTTATTAAATGTGGATAAATCTCAAATTATTTTTATATTTTTAATATTATTGGTTATTTTCCGAAAGGAAAATGTAACTTTGCTATGTCAAAGTTACTAAGGTTGCGGCAAGTTCATGGGGGCCAGTCGATCCGGTTAGCCTTTATAAGGCGCTGGCCACGTCCCCAAATACAAGTTGATGGTGGAGCTGAAGCAGCAAGCATTAATTCAATCTTATATTATTATTATCCACGGGGTCTACGCTTCCCCCAGCAATTCGTCGTTAAAGAATGCCCATCTTATTAAATACATACATACATACATACATACATACATACAAAATTAACAGGCACATTCCGTATAGTTGATGGTGGAGCTGAAGCAGCAAGCATTAATTCAATCTTATATTATTATTATCCACGGGGTCTACGCTTCCCCCAGCTTTTTGTTGTTAAAGAATGCCCATCTTATTAAATTCATACATACATACAAAATTAACAGGCACATTCCGTATAGTTGATGGTGGAGCTGAAGCAGCAAGCAGTACCTAATTCAATCTTATATTATTATTATCCACGGGGTCTACGCTTCCCCCAGCAATTCGTCGTTAAAGAATGCCCATCTTATTAAATATTCAATATTCAATATTCAATATTCAATATTAAATATTAAATATTAATAATTAATAGTTTGATGTGTTGTGACTCAGGTGAAAAGTGCATTGCAATAATATTCTCACAGTAAGTATTAGTTCAATCTTATTAAATGTGGATAAATCTCAAATTATTTTTATATTTTTAATATTATTGGTTATTTTCCGAAAGGAAAATGTAACTTTGCTATGTCAAAGTTACTAAGGTTGCGGCAAGTTCATGGGGGCCAGTCGATCCGGTTAGCCTTTATAAGGCGCTGGCCACGTCCCCAAATACAAGTTGATGGTGGAGCTGAAGCAGCAAGCATTAATTCAATCTTATATTATTATTATCCACGGGGTCTACGCTTCCCCCAGCAATTCGTCGTTAAAGAATGCCCATCTTATTAAATACATACATACATACATACATACATACAAAATTAACAGGCACATTCAGTATAGTTGATGGTGGAGCTGAAGCAGCAAGCATTAATTCAATCTTATATTATTATTATCCACGGGGTCTACGCTTCCCCCAGCTTTTCGTTGTTAAAGAATGCCCATCTTTTTAAATTCATACATACATACAAAATTAACAGGCACATTCCGTATAGTTGATGGTGGAGCTGAAGCAGCAAGCATTAATTCAATCTTATATTATTATTATCCACGGGGTCTACGCTTCCCCCAGCAATTCGTCGTTAAAGAATGCCCATCTTATTAAATACATGCATACATACATACATACATACATACAAAATTAACAGGCACATTCCGTATAGTTGATGGTGGAGCTGAAGCAGCAAGCAGTAATTCAATCTTATATTATTATTATCCACGGGGTCTACGCTTCCCCCAGTAATTCGTCGTTAAAGAATGCCCATCTTATTAAATATTCAATATTCAATATTCAATATTCAATATTAAATATTAAATATTAATAATTAATAGTTTGATGTGTTGTGACTCAGGTGAAAAGTGCATTGCAATAATATTCTCACAGTAAGTATTAGTTCAATCTTATTAAATGTGGATAAATCTCAAATTATTTTTATATTTTTAATATTATTGGTTATTTTCCGAAAGGAAAATGTAACTTTGCTATGTCAAAGTTACTAAGGTTGCGGCAAGTTCATGGGGGCCAGTCGATCCGGTTAGCCTTTATAAGGCGCTGGCCACGTCCCCAAATACAAGTTGATGGTGGAGCTGAAGCAGCAAGCATTAATTCAATCTTATATTATTATTATCCACGGGGTCTACGCTTCCCCCAGCAATTCGTCGTTAAAGAATGCCCATCTTATTAAATACATACATACATACATACAAAATTAACAGGCACATTCCGTATAGTTGATGGTGGAGCTGAAGCAGCAAGCATTAATTCAATCTTATATTATTATTATCCACGGGGTCTACGCTTCCCCCAGCTTTTCGTTGTTAAAGAATGCCCATCTTATTAAATTCATACATACATACAAAATTAACAGGCACATTCCGTATAGTTGATGGTGGAGCTGAAGCAGCAAGCATTAATTCAATCTTATATTATTATTATCCACGGGGTCTACGCTTCCCCCAGCAATTCGTCGTTAAAGAATGCCCATCTTATTAAATACATGCATACATACATACATACATACAAAATTAACAGGCACATTCCGTATAGTTGATGGTGGAGCTGAAGCAGCAAGCAGTAATTCAATCTTATATTATTATTATCCACGGGGTCTACGCTTCCCCCAGCTTTTCGTTGTTAAAGAATGCCCATCTTTTTAAATTCATACATACATACAAAATTAACAGGCACATTCCGTATAGTTGATGGTGGAGCTGAAGCAGCAAGCATTAATTCAATCTTATATTATTATTATCCACGGGGTCTACGCTTCCCCCAGCTTTTCGTTGTTAAAGAATGCCCATCTTTTTAAATTCATACATACATACAAAATTAACAGGCACATTCCGTATAGTTGATGGTGGAGCTGAAGCAGCAAGCATTAATTCAATCTTATATTATTATTATCCAAGGGGTCTACGCTTCCCCCAGCAATTCGTCGTTAAAGAATGCCCATCTTATTAAATACATGCATACATACATACATACCTACATACATACAAAATTAACAGGCACATTCCGTATAGTTGATGGTGGAGCTGAAGCAGCAAGCATTAATTCAATCTTATATTATTATTATCCACGGGGTCTACGCTTCCCCCAGCAATTCGTCGTTAAAGAATGCCCATCTTATTAAATACATGCATACATACATACATATATACAAAATTAACAGGCACATTCCGTATAGTTGATGGTGGAGCTGAAGCAGCAAGCAGTAATTCAATCTTATATTATTATTATCCACGGGGTCTACGCTTCCCCCAGTAATTCGTCGTTAAAGAATGCCCATCTTATTAAATATTCAATATTCAATATTCAATATTCAATATTAAATATTAAATATTAATAATTAATAGTTTGATGTGTTGTGACTCAGGTGAAAAGTGCATTGCAATAATATTCTCACAGTAAGTATTAGTTCAATCTTATTAAATGTGGATAAATCTCAAATTATTTTTATATTTTTAATATTATTGGTTATTTTCCGAAAGGAAAATGTAACTTTGCTATGTCAAAGTTACTAAGGTTGCGGCAAGTTCATGGGGGCCAGTCGATCCGGTTAGCCTTTATAAGGCGCTGGCCACGTCCCCAAATACAAGTTGATGGTGGAGCTGAAGCAGCAAGCATTAATTCAATCTTATATTATTATTATCCACGGGGTCTACGCTTCCCCCAGCAATTCGTCGTTAAAGAATGCCCATCTTATTAAATACATACATACATACATACAAAATTAACAGGCACATTCCGTATAGTTGATGGTGGAGCTGAAGCAGCAAGCATTAATTCAATCTTATATTATTATTATCCACGGGGTCTACGCTTCCCCCAGCAATTCGTCGTTAAAGAATGCCCATCTTATTAAATACATGCATACATACATACATACCTACATACATACAAAATTAACAGGCACATTCCGTATAGTTGATGGTGGAGCTGAAGCAGCAAGCAGTACCTAATTCAATCTTATATTATTATTATCCACGGGGTCTACGCTTCCCCCAGCAATTCGTCGTTAAAGAATGCCCATCTTATTAAATATTCAATATTCAATATTCAATATTCAATATTAAATATTAAATATTAATAATTAATAGTTTGATGTGTTGTGACTCAGGTGAAAAGTGCATTGCAATAATATTCTCACAGTAAGTATTAGTTCAATCTTATTAAATGTGGATAAATCTCAAATTATTTTTATATTTTTAATATTATTGGTTATTTTCCGAAAGGAAAATGTAACTTTGCTATGTCAAAGTTACTAAGGTTGCGGCAAGTTCATGGGGGCCAGTCGATCCGGTTAGCCTTTATAAGGCGCTGGCCACGTCCCCAAATACAAGTTGATGGTGGAGCTGAAGCAGCAAGCATTAATTCAATCTTATATTATTATTATCCACGGGGTCTACGCTTCCCCCAGCAATTCGTCGTTAAAGAATGCCCATCTTATTAAGAACTTTTGGGTTGTATGTACAGGGCCGTTCTAACCAGTTTCTGGTTGGTCATCCTATCGTTCATCTCTGGTAGTAATTTAAGGTCATTCGACTGTTGCGTTCCAATGTTACGACATTTTGAATTATCTCCAACGATTTCCCTCGTTCGCGTTTTAAGAACTTTTGGGTTGTATGTACAGGGCCGTTCTAACCAGTTTCTGGTTGGTCATCCTATCGTTCATCTCTGGTAGTAATTTAAGGTCATTCGGCTGTTGCGTTCCAATGTTACGACATTTTGAATTATCTACAACGATTTCCCCCTTTCGCGTTTGAAAAACTTTGGGGTTGTATGTACAGGGCCGTTCTAACCAGTTTCTGGTTGGTCATCCTATCGTTCATCTCTGGTAGTAATTTAAGGTCATTCGACTGTTGCGTTCCAATGTTACGACATTTTGAATTATCTCCAACGATTTCCCTCGTTCGCGTTTTAAGAACTTTTGGGTTGTATGTACAGGGCCGTTCTAACCAGTTTCTGGTTGGTCATCCTATCGTTCATCTCTGGTAGTAATTTAAGGTCATTCGACTGTTGCGTTCCAATGTTACGACATTTTGAATTATCTCCAACAATTTCCCTCGTTCGCGTTTTAAGAACTTTTGGGTTGTATGTACAGGGCCATTCTAACCAGTTTCTGGTTGGTCATCCTATCGTTCATCTCTGGTAGTAATTTAAGGTCATTCGGCTGTTGCGTTCCAATGTTACGACATTTTGAATTATCTACAACGATTTCCCCCTTTCGCGTTTGAAAAACTTTGGGGTTGTATATACAGGGCCGTTCTAACCAGTTTCTGGTTGGTCATCCTATCGTTCATCTCTGGTAGTAATTTAAGGTCATTCGACTGTTGCGTTCCAATGTTACGACATTTTGAATTATCTCCAACGATTTCCCTCGTTCGCGTTTTAAGAACTTTTGGGTTGTATGTACAGGGCCGTTCTAACCAGTTTCTGGTTGGTCATCCTATCGTTCATCTCTGGTAGTAATTTAAGGTCATTCGGCTGTTGCGTTCCAATGTTACGACATTTTGAATTATCTCCAACGATTTCCCTCGTTCGCGTTTTAAGAACTTTTGGGTTGTATGTACAGGGCCGTTCTAACCAGTTTCTGGTTGGTCATCCTATCGTTCATCTCTGGTAGTAATTTAAGGTCATTCGGCTGTTGCGTTCCAATGTTACGACATTTTGAATTATCTCCAACGATTTCCCTCGTTCGCGTTTTAAGAACTTTTGGGTTGTATGTACAGGGCTGTTCTAACCAGTTTCTGGTTGGTCATCCTATCGTTCATCTCTGGTAGTAATTTAAGCTCATTCGACTGTTGCGTTCCAATGTTACGACATTTTGAATTATCTCCAACGATTTCCCTCGTTCGCGTTTTAAGAACTTTTGGGTTGTATGTACAGGGCCGTTCTAACCAGTTTCTGGTTGGTCATCCTATCGTTCATCTCTGGTAGTAATTTAAGGTCATTCGACTGTTGCGTTCCAATGTTACGACATTTTGAATTATCTCCAACGATTTCCCTCGTTCGCGTTTTAAGAACTTTTGGGTTGTATGTACAGGGCCGTTCTAACCAGTTTCTGGTTGGTCATCCTATCGTTCATCTCTGGTAGTAATTTAAGGTCATTCGACTGTTGCGTTCCAATGTTACGACATTTTGAATTATCTCCAACGATTTCCCTCGTTCGCGTTTTAAGAACTTTTGGGTTGTATGTACAGGGCCGTTCTAACCAGTTTCTGGTTGGTCATCCTATCGTTCATCTCTGGTAGTAATTTAAGGTCATTCGGCTGTTGCGTTCCAATGTTACGACATTTTGAATTATCTCCAACGATTTCCCTCGTTCGCGTTTTAAGAACATTTGGGTTGTATGTACAGGGCTGTTCTAACCAGTTTCTGGTTGGTCATCCTATCGTTCATCTCTGGTAGTAATTTAAGCTCATTCGGCTGTTGCGTTCCAATGTTACGACATTTTGAATTATCTCCAACGATTTCCCTCGTTCGCGTTTTAAGAACTTTTGGGTTGTATGTACAGGGCTGTTCTAACCAGTTTCTGGTTGGTCATCCTATCGTTCATCTCTGGTAGTAATTTAAGCTCATTCGGCTGTTGCGTTCCAATGTTACGACATTTTGAATTATCTCCAACGATTTCACTCGTTCGCGTTTTAAGAACTTTTGGGTTGTATGTACAGGGCTGTTCTAACCAGTTTCTGGTTGGTCATCCTATCGTTCATCTCTGGTAGTAATTTAAGCTCATTCGGCTGTTGCGTTCCAATGTTACGACATTTTGAATTATCTCCAACGATTTCCCTCGTTCGCGTTTTAAGAACTTTTGGGTTGTATGTACAGGGCTGTTCTAACCAGTTTCTGGTTGGTCATCCTATCGTTCATCTCTGGTAGTAATTTAAGCTCATTCGGCTGTTGCGTTCCAATGTTACGACATTTTGAATTATCTCCAACGATTTCCCTCGTTCGCGTTTTAAGAACTTTTGGGTTGTATGTACAGCGCTGTTCTAACCAGTTTCTGGTTGGTCATCCTATCGTTCATCTCTGGTAGTAATTTAAGCTCATTCGGCTGTTGCGTTCCAATGTTACGACATTTTGAATTATCTCCAACGATTTCCCTCGTTCGCGTTTTAAGAACATTTGGGTTGTATGTACAGGGCTGTTCTAACCAGTTTCTGGTTGGTCATCCTATCGTTCATCTCTGGTAGTAATTTAAGCTCATTCGGCTGTTGCGTTCCAATGTTACGACATTTTGAATTATCTCCAACGATTTCCCTCGTTCGCGTTTTAAGAACTTTTGGGTTGTATGTACAGGGCTGTTCTAACCAGTTTCTGGTTGGTCATCCTATCGTTCATCTCTGGTAGTAATTTAAGCTCATTCGGCTGTTGCGTTCCAATGTTACGACATTTTGAATTATCTCCAACGATTTCCCTCGTTCGCGTTTTAAGAACTTTTGGGTTGTATGTACAGCGCTGTTCTAACCAGTTTCTGGTTGGTCATCCTATCGTTCATCTCTGGTAGTAATTTAAGCTCATTCGGCTGTTGCGTTCCAATGTTACGACATTTTGAATTATCTCCAACGATTTCCCTCGTTCGCGTTTTAAGAACATTTGGGTTGTATGTACAGGGCTGTTCTAACCAGTTTCTGGTTGGTCATCCTATCGTTCATCTCTGGTAGTAATTTAAGCTCATTCGGCTGTTGCGTTCTAATGTTACGACATTTTGAATTATCTCCAACGATTTCCCTCGTTCGCGTTTTAAGAACTTTTGGGTTGTATCTACAGGGCTGTTCTAACCAGTTTCTGGTTGGTCATCCTATCGTTCATCTCTGGTAGTAATTTAAGCTCATTCGGCTGTTGCGTTCCAATGTTACGACATTTTGAATTATCTCCAACGATTTCCCTCGTTCGCGTTTTAAGAACTTTTCGGTTGTATGTACAGGGCTGTTCTAACCAGTTTCTGGTTGGTCATCCTATCGTTCATCTCTGGTAGTAATTTAAGCTCATTCGGCTGTTGCGTTCCAATGTTACGACATTTTGAATTATCTCCAACGATTTCCCTCGTTCGCGTTTTAAGAACTTTTGGGTTGTATGTACAGGGCTGTTCTAACCAGTTTCTGGTTGGTCATCCTATCGTTCATCTCTGGTAGTAATTTAAGCTCATTCGGGTGTTGCGTTCCAATGTTACGACATTTTGAATTATCTCCAACGATTTCCCTCGTTCGCGTTTTAAGAACTTTTGGGTTGTATGTACAGGGCT
This sequence comes from Hemicrepidius hirtus, assembly GCA_963082805.1. Taxonomy (NCBI): domain Eukaryota; kingdom Metazoa; phylum Arthropoda; class Insecta; order Coleoptera; family Elateridae; genus Hemicrepidius; species Hemicrepidius hirtus. Next base: position 18,616,509 of record OY720168.1, read on the forward strand.
CTTCTAACCAGTTTCTGGTTGGTCATCCTATCGTTCATCTCTGGTAGTAATTTAAGCTCATTCGGCTGTTGCGTTCCAATGTTACGACATTTTGAATTATCTCCAACGATTTCCCTCGTTCGCGTTTTAAGAACATTTGGGTTGTATGTACAGGACTGTTCTAACCAGTTTCTGGTTGGTCATCCTATCGTTCATCTCTGGTAGTAATTTAAGCTCATTCGGCTGTTGCGTTCCAATGTTACGACATTTTGAATTATCTCCAACGATTTCCCTCGTTCGCGTTTTAAGAACTTTTGGGTTGTATGTACAGGGCTGTTCTAACCAGTTTCTGGTTGGTCATCCTATCGTTCATCTCTGGTAGTAATTTAAGGTCATTCGGCTGTTGCGTTCCAATGTTACGACATTTTGAATTATCTGCAACGATTTCCCTCGTTTGCGTTTTAAGAACTTTTGGGTTGTATGTACAGGGCCGTTCTAACCAGTTTCTGGTTGGTCATCCTATCGTTCATCTCTGGTAGTAATTTAAGGTCATTCGGCTGTTGCGTTCCAATGTTACGACATTTTGAATTATCTACAACGATTTCCCCCTTTCGCGTTTGAAAAACTTTGGGGTTGTATGTACAGGGCCGTTCTAACCAGTTTCTGGTTGGTCATCCTATCGTTCATCTCTGGTAGTAATTTAAGGTCATTCGGCTGTTGCGTTCCAATGTTACGACATTTTGAATTATCCAACGATTTCCCTCGTTCGCGTTTTAAGAACTTTTGGGTTGTATGTACAGGGCTGTTCTAACCAGTTTCTGGTTGGTCATCCTATCGTTCATCTCTGGTAGTAATTTAAGCTCATTCGGCTGTTGCGTTCCAATGTTACGACATTTTGAATTATCTACAACGATTTCCCCCTTTCGCGTTTTAAAAACTTTGGGGTTGTATGTACAGGGCCGTTCTAACCAGTTTCTGGTTGGTCATCCTATCGTTCATCTCTGGTAGTAATTTAAGGTCATTCGGCTGTTGCGTTCCAATGTTACGACATTTTGAATTATCTCCAACGATTTCCCTCGTTCGCGTTTTAAGAACTTTTGGGTTGTATGTACAGGGCCGTTCTAACCAGTTTCTGGTTGGCCATCCTATCGTTCATCTCTAGTAGTAATTTAAGGTCATTCGGCTGTTGCGTTCCAATGTTACGACATTTTGAATTATCTCCAACGATTTCCCTCGTTCGCGTTTTAAGAACTTTTGGGTTGTATGTACAGGGCTGTTCTAACCAGTTTCTGGTTGGTCATCCTATCGTTCATCTCTGGTAGTAATTTAAGCTCATTCGACTGTTGCGTTCCAATGTTACGACATTTTGAATTATCTCCAACGATTTCCCTCGTTCGCGTTTTAAGAACTTTTGGGTTGTATGTACAGGGCCGTTCTAACCAGTTTCTGGTTGGTCATCCTATCGTTCATCTCTGGTAGTAATTTAAGGTCATTCGACTGTTGCGTTCCAATGTTACGACATTTTGAATTATCTCCAACGATTTCCCTCGTTCGCGTTTTAAGAACTTTTGGGTTGTATGTACAGGGCCGTTCTAACCAGTTTCTGGTTGGTCATCCTATCGTTCATCTCTGGTAGTAATTTAAGGTCATTCGGCTGTTGCGTTCCAATGTTACGACATTTTGAATTATCCAACGATTTCCCTCGTTCGCGTTTTAAGAACTTTTGGGTTGTATGTACAGGGCTGTTCTAACCAGTTTCTGGTTGGTCATCCTATCGTTCATCTCTGGTAGTAATTTAAGCTCATTCGGCTGTTGCGTTCCAATGTTACGACATTTTGAATTATCTACAACGATTTCCCCCTTTCGCGTTTTAAAAACTTTGGGGTTGTATGTACAGGGCCGTTCTAACCAGTTTCTGGTTGGTCATCCTATCGTTCATCTCTGGTAGTAATTTAAGGTCATTCGGCTGTTGCGTTCCAATGTTACGACATTTTGAATTATCTCCAACGATTTCCCTCGTTCGCGTTTTAAGAACTTTTGGGTTGTATGTACAGGGCCGTTCTAACCAGTTTCTGGTTGGCCATCCTATCGTTCATCTCTAGTAGTAATTTAAGGTCATTCGGCTGTTGCGTTCCAATGTTACGACATTTTGAATTATCTCCAACGATTTCCCTCGTTCGCGTTTTAAGAACTTTTGGGTTGTATGTACAGGGCTGTTCTAACCAGTTTCTGGTTGGTCATCCTATCGTTCATCTCTGGTAGTAATTTAAGCTCATTCGACTGTTGCGTTCCAATGTTACGACATTTTGAATTATCTCCAACGATTTCCCTCGTTCGCGTTTTAAGAACTTTTGGGTTGTATGTACAGGGCCGTTCTAACCAGTTTCTGGTTGGTCATCCTATCGTTCATCTCTGGTAGTAATTTAAGGTCATTCGACTGTTGCGTTCCAATGTTACGACATTTTGAATTATCTCCAACGATTTCCCTCGTTCGCGTTTTAAGAACTTTTGGGTTGTATGTACAGGGCCGTTCTAACCAGTTTCTGGTTGGTCATCCTATCGTTCATCTCTGGTAGTAATTTAAGGTCATTCGGCTGTTGCGTTCCAATGTTACGACATTTTGAATTATCTCCAACGATTTCCCTCGTTCGCGTTTTAAGAACTTTTGGGTTGTATGTACAGGGCCGTTCTAACCAGTTTCTGGTTGGTCATCCTATCGTTCATCTCTGGTAGTAAGTAAAGGTCATTCGGCTGTTGCGTTCCAATGTTACGACATTTTGAATTATCTCCAACGATTTCCCTCGTTCGCGTTTTAAGAACTTTTGGGTTGTATGTACAGGGCTGTTCTAACCAGTTTCTGGTTGGTCATCCTATCGTTCATCTCTGGTAGTAATTTAAGCTCATTCGGCTGTTGCGTTCCAATGTTACGACATTTTGAATTATCTCCAACGATTTCCCTCGTTCGCGTTTTAAGAACTTTTGGGTTGTATGTACAGGGCTGTTCTAACCAGTTTCTGGTTGGTCATCCTATCGTTCATCTCTGGTAGTAATTTAAGCTCATTCGGCTGTTGCGTTCCAATGTTACGACATTTTGAATTATCTCCAACGATTTCCCTCGTTCGCGTTTTAAGAACATTTGGGTTGTATGTACAGGGCTGTTCTAACCAGTTTCTGGTTGGTCATCCTATCGTTCATCTCTGGTAGTAATTTAAGCTCATTCGGCTGTTGCGTTCCAATGTTACGACATTTTGAATTATCTCCAACGATTTCCCTCGTTCGCGTTTTAAGAACTTTTGGGTTGTATGTACAAGGCTGTTCTAACCAGTTTCTGGTTGGTCATCCTATCGTTCATCTCTGGTAGTAATTTAAGCTCATTCGGCTGTTGCGTTCCAATGTTACGACATTTTGAATTATCTCCAACGATTTCCCTCGTTCGCGTTTTAAGAACTTTTGGGTTGTATGTACAGGGCTGTTCTAACCAGTTTCTGGTTGGTCATCCTATCGTTCATGTCTGGTAGTAATTTAAGCTCATTCGGCTGTTGCGTTCCAATGTTACGACATTTTGAATTATCTCCAACGATTTCCCTCGTTCGCGTTTTAAGAACTTTTGGGTTGTATGTACAGGGCTGTTCTAACCAGTTTCTGGTTGGTCATCCTATCGTTCATCTCTGGTAGTAATTTAAGCTCATTCGGCTGTTGCGTTCCAATGTTACGACATTTTGAATTATCTCCAACGATTTCCCTCGTTCGCGTTTTAAGAACTTTTGGGTTGTATGTACAGGGCTGTTCTAACCAGTTTCTGGTTGGTCATCCTATCGTTCATCTCTGGTAGTAATTTAAGCTCATTCGGCTGTTGCGTTCCAATGTTACGACATTTTGAATTATCTCCAACGATTTCCCTCGTTCGCGTTTTAAGAACTTTTGGGTTGTATGTACAGGGCTGTTCTAACCAGTTTCTGGTTGGTCATCCTATCGTTCATCTCTGGTAGTAATTTAAGGTCATTCGACTGTTGCGTTCCAATGTCACGACATTTTGAATTATCTCCACCGATTTCCCTCGTTCGCGTTTTAAGAACTTTTGGGTTGTATGTACAGGGCCGTTCTAACCAGTTTCTGGTTGGTCATCCTATCGTTCATCTCTGGTAGTAATTTAAGGTCATTCGGCTGTTGCGTTCCAATGTTACGACATGTTGAATTATCTACAACGATTTCCCCCTTTCGCGTTTGAAAAACTTTGGGGTTGTATGTACAGGGCCGTTCTAACAAGTTTCTGGTTGGTCATACTATCGTTCATCTCTGGTAGTAATTTAAGGTCATTCGACTGTTGCGTTCCAATGTTACTACATTTTGAATTATCTCCAACGATTTCCCTCGTTCGCGTTTTAAGAACTTTTGGGTTGTATGTACAGGGCCGTTCTAACCAGTTTCTGGTTGGTCATCCTATCGTTCATCTCTGGTAGTAATTTAAGGTCATTCGGCTGTTGCGTTCCAATGTTACGACATTTTGAATTATCTCCAACGATTTCCCTCGTTCGCGTTTTAAGAACTTTTGGGTTGTATGTACAGGGCTGTTCTAACCAGTTTCTGGTTGGTCATCCTATCGTTCATCTCTGGTAGTAATTTAAGCTCATTCGGCTGTTGCGTTCCAATGTTACGACATTTTGAATTATCTCCAACGATTTCCCTCGTTCGCGTTTTAAGAACTTTTGGGTTGTATGTACAGGGCTGTTCTAACCAGTTTCTGGTTGGTCATCCTATCGTTCATCTCTGGTAGTAATTTAAGCTCATTCGGCTGTTGCGTTCCAATGTTACGACATTTTGAATTATCTCCAACGATTTCCCTCGTTCGCGTTTTAAGAACTTTTGGGTTGTATGTACAGGGCTGTTCTAACCAGTTTCTGGTTGGTCATCCTATCGTTCATCTCTGGTAGTAATTTAAGCTCATTCGGCTGTTGCGTTCCAATGTTACGACATTTTGAATTATCTCCAACGATTTCCCTCGTTCGCGTTTTAAGAACTTTTGGGTTGTATGTACAGGGCTGTTCTAACCAGTTTCTGGTTGGTCATCCTATCGTTCATCTCTGGTAGTAATTTAAGCTCATTCGGCTGTTGCGTTCCAATGTTACGACATTTTGAATTATCTCCAACGATTTCCCTCGTTCGCGTTTTAAGAACTTTTGGGTTGTATGTACAGGGCTGTTCTAACCAGTTTCTGGTTGGTCATCCTATCGTTCATCTCTGGTAGTAATTTAAGGTCATTCGACTGTTGCGTTCCAATGTTACGACATTTTGAATTATCTCCACCGATTTCCCTCGTTCGCGTTTTAAGAACTTTTGGGTTGTATGTACAGGGCCGTTCTAACCAGTTTCTGGTTGGTCATCCTATCGTTCATCTCTGGTAGTAATTTAAGGTCATTCGGCTGTTGCGTTCCAATGTTACGACATGTTGAATTATCTACAACGATTTCCCCCTTTCGCGTTTGAAAAACTTTGGGGTTGTATGTACAGGGCCGTTCTAACAAGTTTCTGGTTGGTCATACTATCGTTCATCTCTGGTAGTAATTTAAGGTCATTCGACTGTTGCGTTCCAATGTTACGACATTTTGAATTATCTCCAACGATTTCCCTCGTTCGCGTTTTAAGAACTTTTGGGTTGTATGTACAGGGCCGTTCTAACCAGTTTCTGGTTGGTCATCCTATCGTTCATCTCTGCTAGTAATTTAAGGTCATTCGGCTGTTGCGTTCCAATGTTACGACATTTTGAATTATCTCCAACGATTTCCCTCGTTCGCGTTTTAAGAACTTTTGGGTTGTATGTACAGGGCCGTTCTAACCAGTTTCTGGTTGGTCATCCTATCGTTCATCTCTGGTAGTAATTTAAGGTCATTCGGCTGTTGCGTTCCAATGTTACGACATTTTGAATTATCTCCAACGATTTCCCTCGTTCGCGTTTTAAGAACTTTTGGGTTGTATGTACAGGGCCGTTCTAACCAGTTTCTGGTTGGTCAGCCTATCGTTCATCTCTGGTAGTAATTTAAGGTCATTCGACTGTTGCGTTCCAATGTTACGACATTTTGAATTATCTCCAGCGATTTCCCTCGTTCGCGTTTTAAGAACTTTTGGGTTGTATGTACAGGGCCGTTCTAACCAGTTTCTGGTTGGTCATCCTATCGTTCATCTCTGGTAGTAATTTAAGGTCATTCGGCTGTTGCGTTCCAATGTTACGACATTTTGAATTATCTACAACGATTTCCCCCTTTCGCGTTTGAAAAACTTTGGGGTTGTATGTACAGGGCCGTTCTAACCAGTTTCTGGTTGGTCATACTATCGTTCATCTCTGGTAGTAATTTAAGGTCATTCGACTGTTGCGTTCCAATGTTACGACATTTTGAATTATCTCCAACGATTTCCCTCGTTCGCGTTTTAAGAACTTTTGGGTTGTATGTACAGGGCCGTTCTAACCAGTTTCTGGTTGGTCATCCTATCGTTCATCTCTGGTAGTAATTTAAGGTCATTCGGCTGTTGCGTTCCAATGTTACGACATTTTGAATTATCTCCAACGATTTCCCTCGTTTGCGTTTTAAGAACTTTTGGGTTGTATGTACAGGGCCGTTCTAACCAGTTTCTGGTTGGTCATCCTATCGTTCATCTCTGGTAGTAATTTAAGGTCATTCGGCTGTTGCGTTCCATTGTTACGACATTTTGAATTATCTACAACGATTTCCCCCTTTCGCGTTTGAAGAACTTTGGGGTTGTATGTACAGGGCCGTTCTAACCAGTTTCTGGTTGGTCATACTATCGTTCATCTCTGGTAGTAATTTAAGGTCATTCGACTGTTGCGTTCCAATGTTACGACATTTTGAATTATCTCCAACGATTTCCCTCGTTCGCGTTTTAAGAACTTTTGGGTTGTATGTACAGGGCCGTTCTAACCAGTTTCTGGTTGGTCATCCTATCGTTCATCTCTGGTAGTAATTTAAGGTCATTCGGCTGTTGCGTTCCAATGTTACGACATTTTGAATTATCTTCAACGATTTCCCTCGTTCGCGTTTTAAGAACTTTTGGGTTGTATGTACAGGGCTGTTCTAACCAGTTTCTGGTTGGTCATCCTATCGTTCATCTCTGGTAGTAATTTAAGCTCATTCGGCTGTTGCGTTCCAATGTTACGACATTTTGAATTATCTACAACGATTTCCCCCTTTCGCGTTTGAAAAACTTTGGGGTTGTATATACAGGGCCGTTATAACCAGTTTCTGGTTGGTCATCCTATCGTTCATCTCTGGTAGTAATTTAAGGTCATTCGACTGTTGCGTTCCAATGTTACGACATTTTGAATTATCTCCAACGATTTCCCTCGTTCGCGTTTTAAGAACTTTTGGGTTGTATGTACAGGGCCGTTCTAACCAGTTTCTGGTTGGTCATCCTATCGTTCATCTCTGGTAGTAATTTAAGGTCATTCGGCTGTTGCGTTCCAATGTTACGACATTTTGAATTATCTCCAACGATTTCCCTCGTTCGCGTTTTAAGAACTTTTGGGTTGTATGTACAGGGCCGTTCTAACCAGTTTCTGGTTGGTCATCCTATCGTTCATCTCTGGTAGTAATTTAAGGTCATTCGGCTGTTGCGTTCCAATGTTACGACATTTTGAATTATCTCCAACGATTTCCCTCGTTCGCGTTTTAAGAACTTTTGGGTTGTATGTACAGGGCTGTTCTAACCAGTTTCTGGTTGGTCATCCTATCGTTCATCTCTGGTAGTAATTTAAGCTCATTCGACTGTTGCGTTCCAATGTTACGACATTTTGAATTATCTCCAACGATTTCCCTCGTTCGCGTTTTAAGAACTTTTGGGTTGTATGTACAGGGCCGTTCTAACCAGTTTCTGGTTGGTCATCCTATCGTTCATCTCTGGTAGTAATTTAAGGTCATTCGACTGTTGCGTTCCAATGTTACGACATTTTGAATTATCTCCAACGATTTCCCTCGTTCGCGTTTTAAGAACTTTTGGGTTGTATGTACAGGGCCGTTCTAACCAGTTTCTGGTTGGTCATCCTATCGTTCATCTCTGGTAGTAATTTAAGCTCATTCGGCTGTTGCGTTCCAATGTTACGACATTTTGAATTATCTCTAACGATTTCCCTCGTTCGCGTTTTAAGAACTTTTGGGTTGTATGTACAGGGCTGTTCTAACCAGTTTCTGGTTGGTCATCCTATCGTTCATCTCTGGTAGTAATTTAAGCTCATTCGGCTGTTGCGTTCCAATGTTACGATATTTTGAATTATCTCCAACGATTTCCCTCGTTCGCGTTTTAAGAACTTTTGGGTTGTATGTACAGGGCTGTTCTAACCAGTTTCTGGTTGGTCATCCTATCGTTCATCTCTGGTAGTAATTTAAGCTCATTCGGCTGTTGCGTTCCAATGTTACGACATTTTGAATTATCTCCAACGATTTCCCTCGTTCGCGTTTTAAGAACTTTTGGGTTGTATGTACAGCGCTGTTCTAACCAGTTTCTGGTTGGTCATCCTATCGTTCATCTCTGGTAGTAATTTAAGCTCATTCGGCTGTTGCGTTCCAATGTTACGACATTTTGAATTATCTCCAACGATTTCCCTCGTTCGCGTTTTAAGAACATTTGGGTTGTATGTACAGGGCTGTTCTAACCAGTTTCTGGTTGGTCATCCTATCGTTCATCTCTGGTAGTAATTTAAGGTCATTCGGCTGTTGCGTTCCAATGTTACGACATGTTGAATTATCTACAACGATTTCCCCCTTTCGCGTTTGAAAAACTTTGGGGTTGTATGTACAGGGCCGTTCTAACAAGTTTCTGGTTGGTCATACTATCGTTCATCTCTGGTAGTAATTTAAGGTCATTCGACTGTTGCGTTCCAATGTTACGACATTTTGAATTATCTCCAACGATTTCCCTCGTTCGCGTTTTAAGAACTTTTGGGTTGTATGTACAGGGCCGTTCTAACCAGTTTCTGGTTGGTCATCCTATCGTTCATCTCTGCTAGTAATTTAAGGTCATTCGGCTGTTGCGTTCCAATGTTACGACATTTTGAATTATCTCCAACGATTTCCCTCGTTCGCGTTTTAAGAACTTTTGGGTTGTATGTACAGGGCCGTTCTAACCAGTTTCTGGTTGGTCATCCTATCGTTCATCTCTGGTAGTAATTTAAGGTCATTCGACTGTTGCGTTCCAATGTTACGACATTTTGAATTATCTCCACCGATTTCCCTCGTTCGCGTTTTAAGAACTTTTGGGTTGTATGTACAGGGCCGTTCTAACCAGTTTCTGGTTGGTCATCCTATCGTTCATCTCTGGTAGTAATTTAAGGTCATTCGGCTGTTGCGTTCCAATGTTACGACATTTTGAATTATCTACAACGATTTCCCGCTTTCGCGTTTGAAAAACTTTGGGGTTGTATGTACAGGGCCGTTCTAACCAGTTTCTGGTTGGTCATCCTATCGTTCATCTCTGGTAGTAATTTAAGCTCATTCGGCTGTTGCGTTCCAATGTTACGACATTTTGAATTATCTCCAACGATTTCCCTCGTTCGCGTTTTAAGAACTTTTGGGTTGTATGTACAGGGCTGTTCTAACCAGTTTCTGGTTGGTCATCCTATCGTTCATCTCTGGTAGTAATTTAAGCTCATTCGGCTGTTGCGTTCCAATGTTACGACATTTTGAATTATCTCCAACGATTTCCCTCGTTCGCGTTTTAAGAACTTTTGGGTTGTATGTACAGGGCTGTTCTAACCAGTTTCTGGTTGGTCATCCTATCGTTCATCTCTGGTAGTAATTTAAGGTCATTCGACTGTTGCGTTCCAATGTTACGACATTTTGAATTATCTCCACCGATTTCCCTCGTTCGCGTTTTAAGAACTTTTGGGTTGTATGTACAGGGCCGTTCTAACCAGTTTCTGGTTGGTCATCCTATCGTTCATCTCTGGTAGTAATTTAAGGTCATTCGGCTGTTGCGTTCCAATGTTACGACATGTTGAATTATCTACAACGATTTCCCCCTTTCGCGTTTGAAAAACTTTGGGGTTGTATGTACAGGGCCGTTCTAACAAGTTTCTGGTTGGTCATACTATCGTTCATCTCTGGTAGTAATTTAAGGTCATTCGACTGTTGCGTTCCAATGTTACGACATTTTGAATTATCTCCAACGATTTCCCTCGTTCGCGTTTTAAGAACTTTTGGGTTATATGTACAGGGCCGTTCTAACCAGTTTCTGGTTGGTCATCCTATCGTTCATCTCTGGTAGTAATTTAAGGTCATTCGGCTGTTGCGTTCCAATGTTACGACATTTTGAATTATCTCCAACGATTTCCCTCGTTCGCGTTTTAAGAACTTTTGGGTTGTATGTACAGGGCCGTTCTAACCAGTTTCTGGTTGGTCATCCTATCGTTCATCTCTGGTAGTAATTTAAGCTCATTCGGCTGTTGCGTTCCAATGTTACGACATTTTGAATTATCTCCAACGATTTCCCTCGTTCGCGTTTTAAGAACTTTTGGGTTGTATGTACAGGGCCGTTCTAACCAGTTTCTGGTTGGTCATCCTATCGTTCATCTCTGGTAGTAATTTAAGGTCATTCGGCTGTTGCGTTCCAATGTTACGACATTTTGAATTATCTCCAACGATTTCCCTCGTTCGCGTTTTAAGAACTTTTGGGTTGTATGTACAGGGCTGTTCTAACCAGTTTCTGGTTGGTCATCCTATCGTTCATCTCTGGTAGTAATTTAAGCTCATTCGGCTGTTGCGTTCCAATGTTGCGACATTTTGAATTATCTCCAACGATTTCCCTCGTTCGCGTTTTAAGAACTTTTGGGTTGTATGTACAGGGCCGTTCTAACCAGTTTCTGGTTGGTCATCCTATCGTTCATCTCTGGTAGTAATTTAAGCTCATTCGGCTGTTGCGTTCCAATGTTACGACATTTTGAATTATCTCTAACGATTTCCCTCGTTCGCGTTTTAAGAACTTTTGGGTTGTATGTACAGGGCTGTTCTAACCAGTTTCTGGTTGGTCATCCTATCGTTCATCTCTGGTAGTAATTTAAGCTCATTCGGCTGTTGCGTTCCAATGTTACGACATTTTGAATTATCTCCAACGATTTCCCTCGTTCGCGTTTTAAGAACTTTTGGGTTGTATGTACAGGGCTGTTCTAACCAGTTTCTGGTTGGTCATCCTATCGTTCATCTCTGGTAGTAATTTAAGCTCATTCGGCTGTTGCGTTCCAATGTTACGACATTTTGAATTATCTCTAACGATTTCCCTCGTTCGCGTTTTAAGAACTTTTGGGTTGTATGTACAGGGCTGTTCTAACCAGTTTCTGGTTGGTCATCCTATCGTTCATCTCTGGTAGTAATTTAAGCTCATTCGGCTGTTGCGTTCCAATGTTACGACATTTTGAATTATCTCCAACGATTTCCCTCGTTCGCGTTTTAAGAACTTTTGGGTTGTATGTACAGGGCTGTTCTAACCAGTTTCTGGTTGGTCATCCTATCGTTCATCTCTGGTAGTAATTTAAGCTCATTCGGCTGTTGCGTTCCAATGTTACGACATTTTGAATTATCTCCAACGATTTCCCTCGTTCGCGTTTTAAGAACTTTTGGGTTGTATGTACAGCGCTGTTCTAACCAGTTTCTGGTTGGTCATCCTATCGTTCATCTCTGGTAGTAATTTAAGCTCATTCGGCTGTTGCGTTCCAATGTTACGACATTTTGAATTATCTCCAACGATTTCCCTCGTTCGCGTTTTAAGAACATTTGGGTTGTATGTACAGGGCTGTTCTAACCAGTTTCTGGTTGGTCATCCTATCGTTCATCTCTGGTAGTAATTTAAGGTCATTCGGCTGTTGCGTTCCAATGTTACGACATGTTGAATTATCTACAACGATTTCCCCCTTTCGCGTTTGAAAAACTTTGGGGTTGTATGTACAGGGCCGTTCTAACAAGTTTCTGGTTGGTCATACTATCGTTCATCTCTGGTAGTAATTTAAGGTCATTCGACTGTTGCGTTCCAATGTTACGACATTTTGAATTATCTCCAACGATTTCCCTCGTTCGCGTTTTAAGAACTTTTGGGTTGTATGTACAGGGCCGTTCTAACCAGTTTCTGGTTGGTCATCCTATCGTTCATCTCTGCTAGTAATTTAAGGTCATTCGGCTGTTGCGTTCCAATGTTACGACATTTTGAATTATCTCCAACGATTTCCCTCGTTCGCGTTTTAAGAACTTTTGGGTTGTATGTACAGGGCCGTTCTAACCAGTTTCTGGTTGGTCATCCTATCGTTCATCTCTGGTAGTAATTTAAGGTCATTCGACTGTTGCGTTCCAATGTTACGACATTTTGAATTATCTCCACCGATTTCCCTCGTTCGCGTTTTAAGAACTTTTGGGTTGTATGTACAGGGCCGTTCTAACCAGTTTCTGGTTGGTCATCCTATCGTTCATCTCTGGTAGTAATTTAAGGTCATTCGGCTGTTGCGTTCCAATGTTACGACATTTTGAATTATCTACAACGATTTCCCCCTTTCGCGTTTGAAAAACTTTGGGGTTGTATGTACAGGGCCGTTCTAACCAGTTTCTGGTTGGTCATCCTATCGTTCATCTCTGGTAGTAATTTAAGCTCATTCGGCTGTTGCGTTCCAATGTTACGACATTTTGAATTATCTCCAACGATTTCCCTCGTTCGCGTTTTAAGAACTTTTGGGTTGTATGTACAGGGCTGTTCTAACCAGTTTCTGGTTGGTCATCCTATCGTTCATCTCTGGTAGTAATTTAAGCTCATTCGGCTGTTGCGTTCCAATGTTACGACATTTTGAATTATCTCCAACGATTTCCCTCGTTCGCGTTTTAAGAACTTTTGGGTTGTATGTACAGGGCTGTTCTAACCAGTTTCTGGTTGGTCATCCTATCGTTCATCTCTGGTAGTAATTTAAGGTCATTCGACTGTTGCGTTCCAATGTTACGACATTTTGAATTATCTCCACCGATTTCCCTCGTTCGCGTTTTAAGAACTTTTGGGTTGTATGTACAGGGCCGTTCTAACCAGTTTCTGGTTGGTCATCCTATCGTTCATCTCTGGTAGTAATTTAAGGTCATTCGGCTGTTGCGTTCCAATGTTACGACATGTTGAATTATCTACAACGATTTCCCCCTTTCGCGTTTGAAAAACTTTGGGGTTGTATGTACAGGGCCGTTCTAACAAGTTTCTGGTTGGTCATACTATCGTTCATCTCTGGTAGTAATTTAAGGTCATTCGACTGTTGCGTTCCAATGTTACGACATTTTGAATTATCTCCAACGATTTCCCTCGTTCGCGTTTTAAGAACTTTTGGGTTGTATGTACAGGGCCGTTCTAACCAGTTTCTGGTTGGTCATCCTATCGTTCATCTCTGGTAGTAATTTAAGGTCATTCGGCTGTTGCGTTCCAATGTTACGACATTTTGAATTATCTCCAACGATTTCCCTCGTTCGCGTTTTAAGAACTTTTGGGTTGTATGTACAGGGCCGTTCTAACCAGTTTCTGGTTGGTCATCCTATCGTTCATCTCTGGTAGTAATTTAAGCTCATTCGGCTGTTGCGTTCCAATGTTACGACATTTTGAATTATCTCCAACGATTTCCCTCGTTCGCGTTTTAAGAACTTTTGGGTTGTATGTACAGGGCTGTTCTAACCAGTTTCTGGTTGGTCATCCTATCGTTCATCTCTGGTAGTAATTTAAGCTCATTCGGCTGTTGCGTTCCAATGTTACGACATTTTGAATTATCTCCAACGATTTCCCTCGTTCGCGTTTTAAGAACTTTTGGGTTGTATGTACAGGGCTGTTCTAACCAGTTTCTGGTTGGTCATCCTATCGTTCATCTCTGGTAGTAATTTAAGCTCATTCGGCTGTTGCGTTCCAATGTTACGACATTTTGAATTATCTCCAACGATTTCCCTCGTTCGCGTTTTAAGAACTTTTGGGTTGTATGTACAGGGCTGTTCTAACCAGTTTCTGGTTGGTCATCCTATCGTTCATCTCTGGTAGTAATTTAAGCTCATTCGGCTGTTGCGTTCCAATGTTACGACATTTTGAATTATCTCCAACGATTTCCCTCGTTCGCGTTTTAAGAACTTTTGGGTTGTATGTACAGGGCTGTTCTAACCAGTTTCTGGTTGGTCATCCTATCGTTCATCTCTGGTAGTAATTTAAGGTCATTCGACTGTTGCGTTCCAATGTTACGACATTTTGAATTATCTCCACCGATTTCCCTCGTTCGCGTTTTAAGAACTTTTGGGTTGTATGTACAGGGCCGTTCTAACCAGTTTCTGGTTGGTCATCCTATCGTTCATCTCTGGTAGTAATTTAAGGTCATTCGGCTGTTGCGTTCCAATGTTACGACATGTTGAATTATCTACAACGATTTCCCCCTTTCGCGTTTGAAAAACTTTGGGGTTGTATGTACAGGGCCGTTCTAACAAGTTTCTGGTTGGTCATACTATCGTTCATCTCTGGTAGTAATTTAAGGTCATTCGACTGTTGCGTTCCAATGTTACGACATTTTGAATTATCTCCAACGATTTCCCTCGTTCGCGTTTTAAGAACTTTTGGGTTGTATGTACAGGGCCGTTCTAACCAGTTTCTGGTTGGTCATCCTATCGTTCATCTCTGCTAGTAATTTAAGGTCATTCGGCTGTTGCGTTCCAATGTTACGACATTTTGAATTATCTCCAACGATTTCCCTCGTTCGCGTTTTAAGAACTTTTGGGTTGTATGTACAGGGCCGTTCTAACCAGTTTCTGGTTGGTCATCCTATCGTTCATCTCTGGTAGTAATTTAAGGTCATTCGGCTGTTGCGTTCCAATGTTACGACATTTTGAATTATCTCCAACGATTTCCCTCGTTCGCGTTTTAAGAACTTTTGGGTTGTATGTACAGGGCCGTTCTAACCAGTTTCTGGTTGGTCATCCTATCGTTCATCTCTGGTAGTAATTTAAGCTCATTCGGCTGTTGCGTTCCAATGTTACGACATTTTGAATTATCTCCAACGATTTCCCTCGTTCGCGTTTTAAGAACTTTTGGGTTGTATGTACAGGGCTGTTCTAACCAGTTTCTGGTTGGTCATCCTATCGTTCATCTCTGGTAGTAATTTAAGCTCATTCGGCTGTTGCGTTCCAATGTTACGACATTTTGAATTATCTCCAACGATTTCCCTCGTTCGCGTTTTAAGAACTTTTGGGTTGTATGTACAGGGCTGTTCTAACCAGTTTCTGGTTGGTCATCCTATCGTTCATCTCTGGTAGTAATTTAAGCTCATTCGGCTGTTGCGTTCCAATGTTACGACATTTTGAATTATCTCCAACGATTTCCCTCGTTCGCGTTTTAAGAACTTTTGGGTTGTATGTACAGGGCTGTTCTAACCAGTTTCTGGTTGGTCATCCTATCGTTCATCTCTGGTAGTAATTTAAGCTCATTCGGCTGTTGCGTTCCAATGTTACGACATTTTGAATTATCTCCAACGATTTCCCTCGTTCGCGTTTTAAGAACTTTTGGGTTGTATGTACAGGGCTGTTCTAACCAGTTTCTGGTTGGTCATCCTATCGTTCATCTCTGGTAGTAATTTAAGGTCATTCGACTGTTGCGTTCCAATGTTACGACATTTTGAATTATCTCCACCGATTTCCCTCGTTCGCGTTTTAAGAACTTTTGGGTTGTATGTACAGGGCCGTTCTAACCAGTTTCTGGTTGGTCATCCTATCGTTCATCTCTGGTAGTAATTTAAGGTCATTCGGCTGTTGCGTTCCAATGTTACGACATGTTGAATTATCTACAACGATTTCCCCCTTTCGCGTTTGAAAAACTTTGGGGTTGTATGTACAGGGCCGTTCTAACAAGTTTCTGGTTGGTCATACTATCGTTCATCTCTGGTAGTAATTTAAGGTCATTCGACTGTTGCGTTCCAATGTTACGACATTTTGAATTATCTCCAACGATTTCCCTCGTTCGCGTTTTAAGAACTTTTGGGTTGTATGTACAGGGCCGTTCTAACCAGTTTCTGGTTGGTCATCCTATCGTTCATCTCTGCTAGTAATTTAAGGTCATTCGGCTGTTGCGTTCCAATGTTACGACATTTTGAATTATCTCCAACGATTTCCCTCGTTCGCGTTTTAAGAACTTTTGGGTTGTATGTACAGGGCCGTTCTAACCAGTTTCTGGTTGGTCATCCTATCGTTCATCTCTGGTAGTAATTTAAGGTCATTCGGCTGTTGCGTTCCAATGTTACGACATTTTGAATTATCTCCAACGATTTCCCTCGTTCGCGTTTTAAGAACTTTTGGGTTGTATGTACAGGGCCGTTCTAACCAGTTTCTGGTTGGTCAGCCTATCGTTCATCTCTGGTAGTAATTTAAGGTCATTCGACTGTTGCGTTCCAATGTTACGACATTTTGAATTATCTCCAGCGATTTCCCTCGTTCGCGTTTTAAGAACTTTTGGGTTGTATGTACAGGGCCGTTCTAACCAGTTTCTGGTTGGTCATCCTATCGTTCATCTCTGGTAGTAATTTAAGGTTATTCGGCTGTTGCGTTCCAATGTTACGACATTTTGAATTATCTACAACGATTTCCCCCTTTCGCGTTTGAAAAACTTTGGGGTTGTATGTACAGGGCCGTTCTAACCAGTTTCTGGTTGGTCATACTATCGTTCATCTCTGGTAGTAATTTAAGGTCATTCGACTGTTGCGTTCCAATGTTACGACATTTTGAATTATCTCCAACGATTTCCCTCGTTCGCGTTTTAAGAACTTTTGGGTTGTATGTACAGGGCCGTTCTAACCAGTTTCTGGTTGGTCATCCTATCGTTCATCTCTGGTAGTAATTTAAGGTCATTCGGCTGTTGCGTTCCAATGTTACGACATTTTGAATTATCTCCAACGATTTCCCTCGTTTGCGTTTTAAGAACTTTTGGGTTGTATGTACAGGGCCGTTCTAACCAGTTTCTGGTTGGTCATCCTATCGTTCATCTCTGGTAGTAATTTAAGGTCATTCGGCTGTTGCGTTCCAATGTTACGACATTTTGAATTATCTACAACGATTTCCCCCTTTCGCGTTTGAAGAACTTTGGGGTTGTATGTACAGGGCCGTTCTAACCAGTTTCTGGTTGGTCATACTATCGTTCATCTCTGGTAGTAATTTAAGGTCATTCGACTGTTGCGTTCCAATGTTACGACATTTTGAATTATCTCCAACGATTTCCCTCGTTCGCGTTTTAAGAACTTTTGGGTTGTATGTACAGGGCCGTTCTAACCAGTTTCTGGTTGGTCATCCTATCGTTCATCTCTGGTAGTAATTTAAGGTCATTCGGCTGTTGCGTTCCAATGTTACGACATTTTGAATTATCTACAACGATTTCCCCCTTTCGCGTTTGAAGAACTTTGGGGTTGTATGTACAGGGCCGTTCTATCCAGTTTCTGGTTGGTCATACTATCGTTCATCTCTGGTAGTAATTTAAGGTCATTCGACTGTTGCGTTCCAATGTTACGACATTTTGAATTATCTCCAACGATTTCCCTCGTTCGCGTTTTAAGAACTTTTGGGTTGTATGTACAGGGCCGTTCTAACCAGTTTCTGGTTGGTCATCCTATCGTTCATCTCTGGTAGTAATTTAAGGTCATTCGGCTGTTGCGTTCCAATGTTACGACATTTTGAATTATCTTCAACGATTTCCCTCGTTCGCGTTTTAAGAACTTTTGGGTTGTATGTACAGGGCTGTTCTAACCAGTTTCTGGTTGGTCATCCTATCGTTCATCTCTGGTAGTAATTTAAGCTCATTCGGCTGTTGCGTTCCAATGTTACGACATTTTGAATTATCTACAACGATTTCCCCCTTTCGCGTTTGAAAAACTTTGGGGTTGTATATACAGGGCCGTTCTAACCAGTTTCTGGTTGGTCATCCTATCGTTCATCTCTGGTAGTAATTTAAGGTCATTCGACTGTTGCGTTCCAATGTTACGACATTTTGAATTATCTCCAACGATTTCCCTCGTTCGCGTTTTAAGAACTTTTGGGTTGTATGTACAGGGCCGTTCTAACCAGTTTCTGGTTGGTCATCCTATCGTTCATCTCTGGTAGTAATTTAAGGTCATTCGGCTGTTGCGTTCCAATGTTACGACATTTTGAATTATCTCCAACGATTTCCCTCGTTCGCGTTTTAAGAACTTTTGGGTTGTATGTACAGGGCCGTTCTAACCAGTTTCTGGTTGGTCATCCTATCGTTCATCTCTGGTAGTAATTTAAGGTCATTCGGCTGTTGCGTTCCAATGTTACGACATTTTGAATTATCTCCAACGATTTCCCTCGTTCGCGTTTTAAGAACTTTTGGGTTGTATGTACAGGGCTGTTCTAACCAGTTTCTGGTTGGTCATCCTATCGTTCATCTCTGGTAGTAATTTAAGCTCATTCGACTGTTGCGTTCCAATGTTACGACATTTTGAATTATCTCCAACGATTTCCCTCGTTCGCGTTTTAAGAACTTTTGGGTTGTATGTACAGGGCCGTTCTAACCAGTTTCTGGTTGGTCATCCTATCGTTCATCTCTGGTAGTAATTTAAGGTCATTCGACTGTTGCGTTCCAATGTTACGACATTTTGAATTATCTCCAACGATTTCCCTCGTTCGCGTTTTAAGAACTTTTGGGTTGTATGTACAGGGCCGTTCTAACCAGTTTCTGGTTGGTCATCCTATCGTTCATCTCTGGTAGTAATTTAAGCTCATTCGGCTGTTGCGTTCCAATGTTACGACATTTTGAATTATCTCTAACGATTTCCCTCGTTCGCGTTTTAAGAACTTTTGGGTTGTATGTACAGGGCTGTTCTAACCAGTTTCTGGTTGGTCATCCTATCGTTCATCTCTGGTAGTAATTTAAGCTCATTCGGCTGTTGCGTTCCAATGTTACGACATTTTGAATTATCTCCAACGATTTCCCTCGTTCGCGTTTTAAGAACTTTTGGGTTGTATGTACAGGGCTGTTCTAACCAGTTTCTGGTTGGTCATCCTATCGTTCATCTCTGGTAGTAATTTAAGCTTATTCGGCTGTTGCGTTCCAATGTTACGACATTTTGAATTATCTCCAACGATTTCCCTCGTTCGCGTTTTAAGAACTTTTGGGTTGTATGTACAGCGCTGTTCTAACCAGTTTCTGGTTGGTCATCCTATCGTTCATCTCTGGTAGTAATTTAAGCTCATTCGGCTGTTGCGTTCCAATGTTACGACATTTTGAATTATCTCCAACGATTTCCCTCGTTCGCGTTTTAAGAACATTTGGGTTGTATGTACAGGGCTGTTCTAACCAGTTTCTGGTTGGTCATCCTATCGTTCATCTCTGGTAGTAATTTAAGGTCATTCGGCTGTTGCGTTCCAATGTTACGACATGTTGAATTATCTACAACGATTTCCCCCTTTCGCGTTTGAAAAACTTTGGGGTTGTATGTACAGGGCCGTTCTAACAAGTTTCTGGTTGGTCATACTATCGTTCATCTCTGGTAGTAATTTAAGGTCATTCGACTGTTGCGTTCCAATGTTACGACATTTTGAATTATCTCCAACGATTTCCCTCGTTCGCGTTTTAAGAACTTTTGGGTTGTATGTACAGGGCCGTTCTAACCAGTTTCTGGTTGGTCATCCTATCGTTCATCTCTGCTAGTAATTTAAGGTCATTCGGCTGTTGCGTTCCAATGTTACGACATTTTGAATTATCTCCAACGATTTCCCTCGTTCGCGTTTTAAGAACTTTTGGGTTGTATGTACAGGGCCGTTCTAACCAGTTTCTGGTTGGTCATCCTATCGTTCATCTCTGGTAGTAATTTAAGGTCATTCGACTGTTGCGTTCCAATGTTACGACATTTTGAATTATCTCCACCGATTTCCCTCGTTCGCGTTTTAAGAACTTTTGGGTTGTATGTACAGGGCCGTTCTAACCAGTTTCTGGTTGGTCATCCTATCGTTCATCTCTGGTAGTAATTTAAGGTCATTCGGCTGTTGCGTTCCAATGTTACGACATTTTGAATTATCTACAACGATTTCCCCCTTTCGCGTTTGAAAAACTTTGGGGTTGTATGTACAGGGCCGTTCTAACCAGTTTCTGGTTGGTCATACTATCGTTCATCTCTGGTAGTAATTTAAGGTCATTCGACTGTTGCGTTCCAATGTTACGACATTTTGAATTATCTCCAACGATTTCCCTCGTTCGCGTTTTAAGAACTTTTGGGTTGTATGTACAGGGCCTTTCTAACCAGTTTCTGGTTGGTCATCCTATCGTTCATCTCTGGTAGTAATTTAAGGTCATTCGGCTGTTGCGTTCCAATGTTACGACATTTTGAATTATCTCCAACGATTTCCCTCGTTTGCGTTTTAAGAACTTTTGGGTTGTATGTACAGGGCCGTTCTAACCAGTTTCTGGTTGGTCATCCTATCGTTCATCTCTGGTAGTAATTTAAGGTCATTCGGCTGTTGCGTTCCAATGTTACGACATTTTGAATTATCTACAACGATTTCCCCCTTTCGCGTTTGAAGAACTTTGGGGTTGTATGTACAGGGCCGTTCTAACCAGTTTCTGGTTGGTCATACTATCGTTCATCTCTGGTAGTAATTTAAGGTCATTCGACTGTTGCGTTCCAATGTTACGACATTTTGAATTATCTCCAACGATTTCCCTCGTTCGCGTTTTAAGAACTTTTGGGTTGTATGTACAGGGCCGTTCTAACCAGTTTCTGGTTGGTCATCCTATCGTTCATCTCTGGTAGTAATTTAAGGTCATTCGGCTGTTGCGTTCCAATGTTACGACATTTTGAATTATCTACAACGATTTCCCCCTTTCGCGTTTTAAAAACTTTGGGGTTGTATGTACAGGGCCGTTCTAACCAGTTTCTGGTTGGTCATCCTATCGTTCATCTCTGGTAGTAATTTAAGGTCATTCGGCTGTTGCGTTCCAATGTTACGACATTTTGAATTATCTACAACGATTTCCCCCTTTCGCGTTTGAAGAACTTTGGGGTTGTATGTACAGGGCCGTTCTAACCAGTTTCTGGTTGGTCATACTATCGTTCATCTCTGGTAGTAATTTAAGGTCATTCGACTGTTGCGTTCCAATGTTACGACATTTTGAATTATCTCCAACGATTTCCCTCGTTCGCGTTTTAAGAACTTTTGGGTTGTATGTACAGGGCCGTTCTAACCAGTTTCTGGTTGGTCATCCTATCGTTCATCTCTGGTAGTAATTTAAGGTCATTCGGCTGTTGCGTTCCAATGTTACGACATTTTGAATTATCTTCAACGATTTCCCTCGTTCGCGTTTTAAGAACTTTTGGGTTGTATGTACAGGGCTGTTCTAACCAGTTTCTGGTTGGTCATCCTATCGTTCATCTCTGGTAGTAATTTAAGCTCATTCGGCTGTTGCGTTCCAATGTTACGACATTTTGAATTATCTACAACGATTTCCCCCTTTCGCGTTTGAAAAACTTTGGGGTTGTATATACAGGGCCGTTCTAACCAGTTTCTGGTTGGTCATCCTATCGTTCATCTCTGGTAGTAATTTAAGGTCATTCGACTGTTGCGTTCCAATGTTACGACATTTTGAATTATCTCCAACGATTTCCCTCGTTCGCGTTTTAAGAACTTTTGGGTTGTATGTACAGGGCCGTTCTAACCAGTTTCTGGTTGGTCATCCTATCGTTCATCTCTGGTAGTAATTTAAGGTCATTCGGCTGTTGCGTTCCAATGTTACGACATTTTGAATTATCTCAACGATTTCCCTCGTTCGCGTTTTAAGAACTTTTGGGTTGTATGTACAGGGCCGTTCTAACCAGTTTCTGGTTGGTCATCCTATCGTTCATCTCTGGTAGTAATTTAAGGTCATTCGGCTGTTGCGTTCCAATGTTACGACATTTTGAATTATCTCCAACGATTTCCCTCGTTCGCGTTTTAAGAACTTTTGGGTTGTATGTACAGGGCCGTTCTAACCAGTTTCTGGTTGGTCATCCTATCGTTCATCTCTGGTAGTAATTTAAGGTCATTCGGCTGTTGCGTTCCAATGTTACGACATTTTGAATTATCTCCAACGATTTCCCTCGTTCGCGTTTTAAGAACTTTTGGGTTGTATGTACAGGGCTGTTCTAACCAGTTTCTGGTTGGTCATCCTATCGTTCATCTCTGGTAGTAATTTAAGCTCATTCGACTGTTGCGTTCCAATGTTACGCATTTTGAATTATCTCCAACGATTTCCCTCGTTCGCGTTTTAAGAACTTTTGGGTTGTATGTACAGGGCCGTTCTAACCAGTTTCTGGTTGGTCATCCTATCGTTCATCTCTGGTAGTAATTTAAGGTCATTCGACTGTTGCGTTCCAATGTTACGACATTTTGAATTATCTCCAACGATTTCCCTCGTTCGCGTTTTAAGAACTTTTGGGTTGTATGTACAGGGCCGTTCTAACCAGTTTCTGGTTGGTCATCCTATCGTTCATCTCTGGTAGTAATTTAAGGTCATTCGGCTGTTGCGTTCCAATGTTACGACATTTTGAGTTATCTCCAACGATTTCCCTCGTCCGCGTTTTAAGAGCTTTTGGGTTGTATGTACAGGGCCGTTCTAACCAGTTTCTGGTTGGTCATCCTATCGTTCATCTCTGGTAGTAATTTAAGGTCATTCGGCTGTTGCGTTCCAATGTTACGACATTTTGAATTATCTCCAACGATTTCCCTCGTTCGCGTTTTAAGAACTTTTGGGTTGTATGTACAGGGCCGTTCTAACCAGTTTCTGGTTGGTCATCCTATCGTTCATCTCTGGTAGTAATTTAAGGTCATTCGGCTGTTGCGTTCCAATGTTACGACATTTTGAATTATCTCCAACGATTTCCCTCGTTCGCGTTTTAAGAACTTTTGGGTTGTATGTACAGGGCCGTTCTAACCAGTTTCTGGTTGGTCATCCTATCGTTCATCTCTGGTAGTAATTTAAGGTCATTCGGCTGTTGCGTTCCAATGTTACGACATTTTGAATTATCTCCAACGATTTCCCTCGTTCGCGTTTTAAGAACTTTTGGGTTGTATGTACAGGGCCGTTCTAACCAGTTTCTGGTTGGTCATCCTATCGTTCATCTCTGGTAGTAATTTAAGGTCATTCGGCTGTTGCGTTCCAATGTTACGACATTTTGAATTATCTCCAACGATTTCCCTCGTTCGCGTTTTAAGAACTTTTGGGTTGTATGTACAGGGCTGTTCTAACCAGTTTCTGGTTGGTCATCCTATCGTTCATCTCTGGTAGTAATTTAAGCTCATTCGACTGTTGCGTTCCAATGTTACGACATTTTGAATTATCTCCAACGATTTCCCTCGTTCGCGTTTTAAGAACTTTTGGGTTGTATGTACAGGGCCGTTCTAACCAGTTTCTGGTTGGTCATCCTATCGTTCATCTCTGGTAGTAATTTAAGGTCATTCGACTGTTGCGTTCCAATGTTACGACATTTTGAATTATCTCCAACGATTTCCCTCGTTCGCGTTTTAAGAACTTTTGGGTTGTATGTACAGGGCCGTTCTAACCAGTTTCTGGTTGGTCATCCTATCGTTCATCTCTGGTAGTAATTTAAGGTCATTCGGCTGTTGCGTTCCAATGTTACGACATTTTGAGTTATCTCCAACGATTTCCCTCGTCCGCGTTTTAAGAGCTTTTGGGTTGTATGTACAGGGCCGTTCTAACCAGTTTCTGGTTGGTCATCCTATCGTTCATCTCTGGTAGTAATTTAAGCTCATTCGGCTGTTGCGTTCCAATGTTACGACATTTTGAATTATCTCCAACGATTTCCCTCGTTCGCGTTTTAAGAACATTTGGGTTGTATGTACAGGACTGTTCTAACCAGTTTCTGGTTGGTCATCCTATCGTTCATCTCTGGTAGTAATTTAAGCTCATTCGGCTGTTGCGTTCCAATGTTACGACATTTTGAATTATCTCCAACGATTTCCCTCGTTCGCGTTTTAAGAACTTTTGGGTTGTATGTACAAGGCTGTTCTAACCAGTTTCTGGTTGGTCATCCTATCGTTCATCTCTGGTAGTAATTTAAGCTCATTCGGCTGTTGCGTTCCAATGTTACGACATTTTGAATTATCTCCAACGATTTCCCTCGTTCGCGTTTTAAGAACTTTTGGGTTGTATGTACAGGGCTGTTCTAACCAGTTTCTGGTTGGTCATCCTATCGTTCATCTCTGGTAGTAATTTAAGCTCATTCGGCTGTTGCGTTCCAATGTTACGACATTTTGAATTATCTCCAACGATTTCCCTCGTTCGCGTTTTAAGAACTTTTGGGTTGTATGTACAGGGCTGTTCTAACCAGTTTCTGGTTGGTCATCCTATCGTTCATCTCTGGTAGTAATTTAAGCTCATTCGGCTGTTGCGTTCCAATGTTACGACATTTTGAATTATCTCCAACGATTTCCCTCGTTCGCGTTTTAAGAACTTTTGGGTTGTATGTACAGGGCTGTTCTAACCAGTTTCTGGTTGGTCATCCTATCGTTCATCTCTGGTAGTAATTTAAGCTCATTCGGCTGTTGCGTTCCAATGTTACGACATTTTGAATTATCTCCAACGATTTCCCTCGTTCGCGTTTTAAGAACTTTTGGGTTGTATGTACAGGGCTGTTCTAACCAGTTTCTGGTTGGTCATCCTATCGTTCATCTCTGGTAGTAATTTAAGCTCATTCGGCTGTTGCGTTCCAATGTTACGACATTTTGAATTATCTCCAACGATTTCCCTCGTTCGCGTTTTAAGAACTTTTGGGTTGTATGTACAGGGCTGTTCTAACCAGTTTCTGGTTGGTCATCCTATCGTTCATCTCTGGTAGTAATTTAAGCTCATTCGGCTGTTGCGTTCCAATGTTACGACATTTTGAATTATCTCCAACGATTTCCCTCGTTCACGTTTTAAGAACTTTTGGGTTGTATGTACAGGGCTGTTCTAACCAGTTTCTGGTTGGTCATCCTATCGTTCATCTCTGGTAGTAATTTAAGGTCATTCGGCTGTTGCGTTCCAATGTTACGACATTTTGAATTATCTCCAACGATTTCCCTCGTTCGCGTTTTAAGAACTTTTGGGTTGTATGTACAGGGCCGTTCTAACCAGTTTCTGGTTGGTCATCCTATCGTTCATCTCTGGTAGTAATTTAAGGTCATTCGGCTGTTGCGTTCCAATGTTACGACATGTTGAATTATCTACAACGATTTCCCCCTTTCGCGTTTGAAAAACTTTGGGGTTGTATGTACAGGGCCGTTCTAACCAGTTTCTGGTTGGTCATACTATCGTTCATCTCTGGTAGTAATTTAAGGTCATTCGACTGTTGCGTTCCAATGTTACGACATTTTGAATTATCTCCAACGATTTCCCTCGTTCGCGTTTTAAGAACTTTTGGGTTGTATGTACAGGGCCGTTCTAACCAGTTTCTGGTTGGTCAGCCTATCGTTCATCTCTGGTAGTAATTTAAGGTCATTCGACTGTTGCGTTCCAATGTTACGACATTTTGAATTATCTCCACCGATTTCCCTCGTTCGCGTTTTAAGAACTTTTGGGTTGTATGTACAGGGCCGTTCTAACCAGTTTCTGGTTGGTCATCCTATCGTTCATCTCTGGTAGTAATTTAAGGTCATTCGGCTGTTGCGTTCCAATGTTACGACATTTTGAATTATCTACAACGATTTCCCCCTTTCGCGTTTGAAAAACTTTGGGGTTGTATGTACAGGGCCGTTCTAACCAGTTTCTGGTTGGTCATACTATCATTCATCTCTGGTAGTAATTTAAGGTCATTCGACTGTTGCGTTCCAATGTTACGACATTTTGAATTATTCCAACGATTTCCCTCGTTCGCGTTTTAAAAACTTTTGGGTTGTATGTACAGGGCTGTTCTATCCAGTTTCTGGTTGGTCATCCTATCGTTCATCTCTGGTAGTAATTTAAGGTCATTCGGCTGTTGCGTTCCAATGTTACGACATTTTGAATTATCTACAACGATTTCCCCCTTTCGCGTTTTAAAAACTTTGAGGTTGTATGTACAGGGCCGTTCTAACCAGTTTCTGGTTGGTCATCCTATCGTTCATCTCTGGTAGTAATTTAAGGTCATTCGACTGTTGCGTTCCAATGTTACGACATTTTGAGTTATCTCCAACGATTTCCCTCGTCCGCGTTTTAAGAGCTTTTGGGTTGTATGTACAGGGCCGTTCTAACCAGTTTCTGGTTGGTCATCCTATCGTTCATCTCTGGTAGTAATTAAAGGTCATTCGGCTGTTGCGTTCCAATGTTACGACATTTTGAATTATCTCCAACGATTTCCCTCGTTCGCGTTTTAAGAACTTTTGGGTTGTATGTACAGGGCTGTTCTAACCAGTTTCTGGTTGGTCATCCTATCGTTCATCGCTGGTAGTAATTTAAGCTCATTCGGCTGTTGCGTTCCAATGTTACGACATTTTGAATTATCTCCAACGATTTCCCTCGTTCGCGTTTTAAGAACTTTTGGGTTGTATGTACAGGGCTGTTCTAACCAGTTTCTGGTTGGTCATCCTATCGTTCATCTCTGGTAGTAATTTAAGCTCATTCGGCTGTTGCGTTCCAATGTTACGACATTTTGAATTATCTCCAACGATTTCCCTCGTTCGCGTTTTAAGAACATTTGGGTTGTATGTACAGGACTGTTCTAACCAGTTTCTGGTTGGTCATCCTATCGTTCATCTCTGGTAGTAATTTAAGGTCATTCGGCTGTTGCGTTCCAATGTTACGACATTTTGAGTTATCTCCAACGATTTCCCTCGTCCGCGTTTTAAGAGCTTTTGGGTTGTATGTACAGGGCCGTTCTAACCAGTTTCTGGTTGGTCATCCTATCGTTCATCTCTGGTAGTAATTAAAGGTCATTCGGCTGTTGCGTTCCAATGTTACGACATTTTGAGTTATCTCCAACGATTTCCCTCGTCCGCGTTTTAAGAGCTTTTGGGTTGTATGTACAGGGCCGTTCTAACCAGTTTCTGGTTGGTCATCCTATCGTTCATCTCTGGTAGTAATTAAAGGTCATTCGACTGTTGCGTTCCAATGTTACGACATTTTGAGTTATCTCCAACGATTTC
This sequence comes from Hemicrepidius hirtus, assembly GCA_963082805.1. Lineage (NCBI taxonomy): Eukaryota > Metazoa > Arthropoda > Insecta > Coleoptera > Elateridae > Hemicrepidius > Hemicrepidius hirtus. Next base: position 18,643,619 of record OY720168.1, read on the forward strand.
CCTCGTCCGCGTTTTAAGAGCTTTTGGGTTGTATGTACAGGGCCGTTCTAACCAGTTTCTGGTTGGTCATCCTATCGTTCATCTCTGGTAGTAATTAAAGGTCATTCGGCTGTTGCGTTCCAATGTTACGACATTTTGAATTATCTCCAACGATTTCCCTCGTTCGCGTTTTAAGAACTTTTGGGTTGTATGTACAGGGCTGTTCTAACCAGTTTCTGGTTGGTCATCCTATCGTTCATCTCTGGTAGTAATTTAAGCTCATTCGGCTGTTGCGTTCCAATGTTACGACATTTTGAATTATCTCCAACGATTTCCCTCGTTCGCGTTTTAAGAACTTTTGGGTTGTATGTACAGGGCTGTTCTAACCAGTTTCTGGTTGGTCATCCTATCGTTCATCTCTGGTAGTAATTTAAGGTCATTCGGCTGTTGCGTTCCAATGTTACGACATGTTGAATTATCTACAACGATTTCCCCCTTTCGCGTTTGAAAAACTTTGGGGTTGTATGTACAGGGCCGTTCTAACCAGTTTCTGGTTGGTCATACTATCGTTCATCTCTGGTAGTAATTTAAGGTCATTCGACTGTTGCGTTCCAATGTTACGACATTTTGAATTATCTCCAACGATTTCCCTCGTTCGCGTTTTAAGAACTTTTGGGTTGTATGTACAGGGCCGTTCTAACCAGTTTCTGGTTGGTCAGCCTATCGTTCATCTCTGGTAGTAATTTAAGGTCATTCGACTGTTGCGTTCCAATGTTACGACATTTTGAATTATCTCCACCGATTTCCCTCGTTCGCGTTTTAAGAACTTTTGGGTTGTATGTACAGGGCCGTTCTAACCAGTTTCTGGTTGGTCATCCTATCGTTCATCTCTGGTAGTAATTTAAGGTCATTCGGCTGTTGCGTTCCAATGTTACGACATTTTGAATTATCTACAACGATTTCCCCCTTTCGCGTTTGAAAAACTTTGGGGTTGTATGTACAGGGCCGTTCTAACCAGTTTCTGGTTGGTCATACTATCATTCATCTCTGGTAGTAATTTAAGGTCATTCGACTGTTGCGTTCCAATGTTACGACATTTTGAATTATCTCCAACGATTTCCCTCGTTCGCGTTTTAAAAACTTTTGGGTTGTATGTACAGGGCTGTTCTATCCAGTTTCTGGTTGGTCATCCTATCGTTCATCTCTGGTAGTAATTTAAGGTCATTCGGCTGTTGCGTTCCAATGTTACGACATTTTGAATTATCTACAACGATTTCCCCCTTTCGCGTTTTAAAAACTTTGAGGTTGTATGTACAGGGCCGTTCTAACCAGTTTCTGGTTGGTCATCCTATCGTTCATCTCTGGTAGTAATTTAAGGTCATTCGACTGTTGCGTTCCAATGTTACGACATTTTGAGTTATCTCCAACGATTTCCCTCGTCCGCGTTTTAAGAGCTTTTGGGTTGTATGTACAGGGCCGTTCTAACCAGTTTCTGGTTGGTCATCCTATCGTTCATCTCTGGTAGTAATTAAAGGTCATTCGGCTGTTGCGTTCCAATGTTACGACATTTTGAATTATCTCCAACGATTTCCCTCGTTCGCGTTTTAAGAACTTTTGGGTTGTATGTACAGGGCTGTTCTAACCAGTTTCTGGTTGGTCATCCTATCGTTCATCTCTGGTAGTAATTTAAGCTCATTCGGCTGTTGCGTTCCAATGTTACGACATTTTGAATTATCTCCAACGATTTCCCTCGTTCGCGTTTTAAGAACTTTTGGGTTGTATGTACAGGGCTGTTCTAACCAGTTTCTGGTTGGTCATCCTATCGTTCATCTCTGGTAGTAATTTAAGCTCATTCGGCTGTTGCGTTCCAATGTTACGACATTTTGAATTATCTCCAACGATTTCCCTCGTTCGCGTTTTAAGAACATTTGGGTTGTATGTACAGGACTGTTCTAACCAGTTTCTGGTTGGTCATCCTATCGTTCATCTCTGGTAGTAATTTAAGCTCATTCGGCTGTTGCGTTCCAATGTTACGACATTTTGAATTATCTCCAACGATTTCCCTCGTTCGCGTTTTAAGAACTTTTGGGTTGTATGTACAAGGCTGTTCTAACCAGTTTCTGGTTGGTCATCCTATCGTTCATCTCTGGTAGTAATTTAAGCTCATTCGGCTGTTGCGTTCCAATGTTACGACATTTTGAATTATCTCCAACGATTTCCCTCGTTCGCGTTTTAAGAACTTTTGGGTTGTATGTACAGGGCTGTTCTAACCAGTTTCTGGTTGGTCATCCTATCGTTCATCTCTGGTAGTAATTTAAGGTCATTCGGCTGTTGCGTTCCAATGTTACGACATTTTGAATTATCTCCAACAATTTCCCTCGTTCGCGTTTTAAGAACTTTTGGGTTGTATGTACAGGGCCATTCTAACCAGTTTCTGGTTGGTCATCCTATCGTTCATCTCTGGTAGTAATTTAAGGTCATTCGGCTGTTGCGTTCCAATGTTACGACATGTTGAATTATCTACAACGATTTCCCCCTTTCGCGTTTGAAAAACTTTGGGGTTGTATGTACAGGGCCGTTCTAACCAGTTTCTGGTTGGTCATACTATCGTTCATCTCTGGTAGTAATTTAAGGTCATTCGACTGTTGCGTTCCAATGTTACGACATTTTGAATTATCTCCAACGATTTCCCTCGTTCGCGTTTTAAGAACTTTTGGGTTGTATGTACAGGGCCGTTCTAACCAGTTTCTGGTTGGTCAGCCTATCGTTCATCTCTGGTAGTAATTTAAGGTCATTCGACTGTTGCGTTCCAATGTTACGACATTTTGAATTATCTCCACCGATTTCCCTCGTTCGCGTTTTAAGAACTTTTGGGTTGTATGTACAGGGCCGTTCTAACCAGTTTCTGGTTGGTCATCCTATCGTTCATCTCTGGTAGTAATTTAAGGTCATTCGGCTGTTGCGTTCCAATGTTACGACATTTTGAATTATCTACAACGATTTCCCCCTTTCGCGTTTGAAAAACTTTGGGGTTGTATGTACAGGGCCGTTCTAACCAGTTTCTGGTTGGTCATACTATCCTTCATCTCTGGTAGTAATTTAAGGTCATTCGACTGTTGCGTTCCAATGTTACGACATTTTGAATTATCTCCAACGATTTCCCTCGTTCGCGTTTTAAAAACGTTTGGGTTGTATGTACAGGGCTGTTCTATCCAGTTTCTGGTTGGTCATCCTATCGTTCATCTCTGGTAGTAATTTAAGGTCATTCGGCTGTTGCGTTCCAATGTTACGACATTTTGAATTATCTACAACGATTTCCCCCTTTCGCGTTTTAAAAACTTTGAGGTTGTATGTACAGGGCCGTTCTAACCAGTTTCTGGTTGGTCATCCTATCGTTCATCGCTGGTAGTAATTTAAGGTCATTCGACTGTTGCGTTCCAATGTTACGACATTTTGAATTATCTCCAACGATTTCCCTCGTTCGCGTTTTAAGAACTTTTGGGTTGTATGTACAGGGCCGTTCTAACCAGTTTCTGGTTGGTCATCCTATCGTTCATCTCTGGTAGTAATTTAAGGTCATTCGGCTGTTGCGTTCCAATGTTACGACATTTTGAATTATCTCCAACGATTTCCCTCGTTCGCGTTTTAAGAACTTTTGGGTTGTATGTACAGGGCCGTTCTAACCAGTTTCTGGTTGGTCATCCTATCGTTCATCTCTGGTAGTAATTTAAGGTCATTCGGCTGTTGCGTTCCAATGTTACGACATTTTGAATTATCTCCAACGATTTCCCTCGTTCGCGTTTTAAGAACTTTTGGGTTGTATGTACAGGGCCGTTCTAACCAGTTTCTGGTTGGTCATCCTATCGTTCATCTCTGGTAGTAATTTAAGGTCATTCGACTGTTGCGTTCCAATGTTACGACATTTTGAATTATCTCCAACGATTTCCCTCGTTCGCGTTTTAAGAACTTTTGGGTTGTATGTACAGGGCCGTTCTAACCAGTTTCTGGTTGGTCATCCTATCGTTCATCTCTGGTAGTAATTTAAGGTCATTCGGCTGTTGCGTTCCAATGTTACGACATTTTGAATTATCTACAACGATTTCCCCCTTTCGCGTTTGAAAAACTTTGGGGTTGTATGTACAGGGCCGTTCTAACCAGTTTCTGGTTGGTCATCCTATCGTTCATCTCTGGTAGTAATTTAAGGTCATTCGACTGTTGCGTTCCAATGTTACGACATTTTGAATTATCTCCAACGATTTCCCTCGTTCGCGTTTTAAGAACTTTTGGGTTGTATGTACAGGGCCGTTCTAACCAGTTTCTGGTTGGTCATCCTATCGTTCATCTCTGGTAGTAATTTAAGGTCATTCGACTGTTGCGTTCCAATGTTACGACATTTTGAATTATCTCCAACAATTTCCCTCGTTCGCGTTTTAAGAACTTTTGGGTTGTATGTACAGGGCCATTCTAACCAGTTTCTGGTTGGTCATCCTATCGTTCATCTCTGGTAGTAATTTAAGGTCATTCGGCTGTTGCGTTCCAATGTTACGACATTTTGAATTATCTACAACGATTTCCCCCTTTCGCGTTTGAAAAACTTTGGGGTTGTATATACAGGGCCGTTCTAACCAGTTTCTGGTTGGTCATCCTACGTTCATCTCTGGTAGTAATTTAAGGTCATTCGACTGTTGCGTTCCAATGTTACGACATTTTGAATTATCTCCAACGATTTCCCTCGTTCGCGTTTTAAGAACTTTTGGGTTGTAGGGGTGACCGGGGCTAGTTGTCACAAAAAGTAGATATGATTTTTTTTTAATTTTTGGGTCAACATTTCGTTAAAAATAATTAACTAGCATTGTGTCTACAACAGTTGCAGACATAATTCTCGTTAAATATTTATTGACTAAGGTTTCCATATACAGTATTTTAATTATTTTAGAGAAGACTGTAAATGTGACAACTTGCCCCCACACTGGGGCAAGTTGTCATACCCTATGGGGTTAGTTGTCACAAGTAAAATAAATGTACAACAGATCTAGAACACAAAACTTTATTATTATTAGGTACTTATTACAAATTACAAATTACCTACATAATATCGTCGTCAGAGTCACAGTTGTGACATATGTAGTATGGATTTTCATCTGTACATTTTTCATGTGCCCAGTTTTTGCATGATGTGCATTGTATCCAGACTTCTTTGGCAGAACTGTAATTTTCTCCACACACCAAACAAGAAGTTTCTTCTTCGTCATCTGAATATTCTTCTACTATCTTCTTTTTTTCTTTTGATTTCTTTCCCTTTCCTGCTGTAGATGGTCCCAGCTTCCTCTTTACTTGCTGTACTACTTTCTTAACGTTTTTATTTTTTAGGGCAGCTATCTCATCTTTCACAGGAGTGTCAGTTAAAATGGCACTTTTACGTTTCCTTCTGCTGCATTTTGTTCCTATTCTTTCTCCTGCCTGGCGAGTTGTTGTTTTTTTGTATGTTCTAACCATCTAAGATAATAGAAAGAAAACTTGTCAATAGTTATTTGTACAAGTTATGAAAGCAATACTTTTTTTCAGGAGTTTGAAGTCAAGCGAGTGAAAAAATTGTTGGAGCTAGTTTGTGACAACAAGCCCCATACTTTGTGCGACAACTAGCCCCAATTGACAATTTATAATTAAAATGAGGCTATATTTTTTGTGTAACAGGAAAACTCAAATAATTTTATACCAATGTATGGCTAAAGCTTAAGGCTACAATAATACACATAATTTACATACCTTAAATATAATCTTACAGAAAAACTGTTAAATAATGCTATCACAAAATTTTTACTACGCCGCAATGAAAACACAAATTATTTAACCACTGGCACACCATCTCATGGACAGACTTTAAACTTTGTATGGTAAGTAGGGTCACTGTAGTGAGTTGTCAGGATAGTACACTTTCTTTTAAAAGGTTTACATATTGGCGTTAAGAGGCTTGTGACAACTTGCCCCTGTGACAACTAGCCCCGGTCACCCCTATGTACAGGGCCGTTCTAACCAGTTTCTGGTTGGTCATCCTATCGTTCATCTCTGGTAGTAATTTAAGGTCATTCGGCTGTTGCGTTCCAATGTTACGACATTTTGAATTATCTCCAACGATTTCCCTCGTTCGCGTTTTAAGAACTTTTGGGTTGTATGTACAGGGCCGTTCTAACCAGTTTCTGGTTGGTCATCCTATCGTTCATCTCTGGTAGTAATTTAAGGTCATTCGGCTGTTGCGTTCCAATGTTACGACATTTTGAATTATCTCCAACGATTTCCCTCGTTCGCGTTTTAAGAACTTTTGGGTTGTATGTACAGGGCTGTTCTAACCAGTTTCTGGTTGGTCATCCTATCGTTCATCTCTGGTAGTAATTTAAGCTAATTCGACTGTTGCGTTCCAATGTTACGACATTTTGAATTATCTCCAACGATTTCCCTCGTTCGCGTTTTAAGAACTTTTGGGTTGTATGTACAGGGCCGTTCTAACCAGTTTCTGGTTGGTCATCCTATCGTTCATCTCTGGTAGTAATTTAAGGTCATTCGACTGTTGCGTTCCAATGTTACGACATTTTGAATTATCTCCAACGATTTCCCTCGTTCGCGTTTTAAGAACTTTTGGGTTGTATGTACAGGGCCGTTCTAACCAGTTTCTGGTTGGTCATCCTATCGTTCATCTCTGGTAGTAATTTAAGGTCATTCGACTGTTGCGTTCCAATGTTACGACATTTTGAATTATCTCCAACGATTTCCCTCGTTCGCGTTTTAAGAACTTTTGGGTTGTATGTACAGGGCCGTTCTAACCAGTTTCTGGTTGGTCATCCTATCCTTCATCTCTGGTAGTAATTTAAGGTCATTCGACTGTTGCGTTCCAATGTTACGACATTTTGAATTATCTCCAACGATTTCCCTCGTTCGCGTTTTAAGAACTTTTGGGTTGTATGTACAGGGCCGTTCTAACCAGTTTCTGGTTGGTCATCCTATCGTTCATCTCTGGTAGTAATTTAAGCTCATTCGGCTGTTGCGTTCCAATGTTACGACATTTTGAATTATCTCTAACGATTTCCCTCGTTCGCGTTTTAAGAACTTTTGGGTTGTATGTACAGGGCTGTTCTAACCAGTTTCTGGTTGGTCATCCTATCGTTCATCTCTGGTAGTAATTTAAGCTCATTCGGCTGTTGCGTTCCAATGTTACGACATTTTGAATTATCTCCAACGATTTCCCTCGTTCGCGTTTTAAGAACTTTTGGGTTGTATGTACAGGGCTGTTCTAACCAGTTTCTGGTTGGTCATCCTATCGTTCATCTCTGGTAGTAATTTAAGCTCATTCGGCTGTTGCGTTCCAATGTTACGACATTTTGAATTATCTCCAACGATTTCCCTCGTTCGCGTTTTAAGAACTTTTGGGTTGTATGTACAGCGCTGTTCTAACCAGTTTCTGGTTGGTCATCCTATCGTTCATCTCTGGTAGTAATTTAAGCTCATTCGGCTGTTGCGTTCCAATGTTACGACATTTTGAATTATCTCCAACGATTTCCCTCGTTCGCGTTTTAAGAACATTTGGGTTGTATGTACAGGGCTGTTCTAACCAGTTTCTGGTTGGTCATCCTATCGTTCATCTCTGGTAGTAATTTAAGCTCATTCGGCTGTTGCGTTCCAATGTTACGACATTTTGAATTATCTCCAACGATTTCCCTCGTTCGCGTTTTAAGAACTTTTGGGTTGTATGTACAGGGCTGTTCTAACCAGTTTCTGGTTGGTCATCCTATCGTTCATCTCTGGTAGTAATTTAAGCTCATTCGGCTGTTGCGTTCCAATGTTACGACATTTTGAATTATCTCCAACGATTTCCCTCGTTCGCGTTTTAAGAACTTTTGGGTTGTATGTACAGGGCCGTTCTAACCAGTTTCTGCTTGCTCATCCTATCGTTCATCTCTGGTAGTAGTTTAAGGTCATTCGACTGTTGCGTTCCAATGTTACGACATTTTGAATTATCTCCAACGATTTCCCTCGTTCGCGTTTTAAGAACTTTTGGGTTGTATGTACAGGGCCGTTCTAACCAGTTTCTGGTTGGTCATCCTATCGTTCATCTCTGGTAGTAATTTAAGGTCATTCGGCTGTTGCGTTCCAATGTTACGACATTTTGAATTATCTCCAACGATTTCCCTCGTTCGCGTTTTAAGAACTTTTGGGTTGTATGTACAGGGCCGTTCTAACCAGTTTCTGGTTGGTCATCCTATCGTTCATCTCTGGTAGTAATTTAAGGTCATTCGACTGTTGCGTTCCAATGTTACGACATTTTGAATTATCTCCAACGATTTCCCTCGTTCGCGTTTTAAGAACTTTTGGGTTGTATGTACAGGGCCGTTCTAACCAGTTTCTGGTTGGTCATCCTATCGTTCATCTCTGGTAGTAATTTAAGGTCATTCGGCTGTTGCGTTCCAATGTTACGACATTTTGAATTATCTCCAACGATTTCCCTCGTTCGCGTTTTAAATACATACATACATACATACATACAAAATTAACAGGCACATTCCGTATAGTTGATGGTGGAGCTGAAGCAGCAAGCATTAATTCAATCTTATATTATTATTATCCACGGGGTCTACGCTTCCCCCAGCTTTTCGTTGTTAAAGAATGCCCATCTTTTTAAATTCATACATACATACAAAATTAACAGGCACATTCCGTATAGTTGATGGTGGAGCTGAAGCAGCAAGCATTAATTCAATCTTATATTATTATTATCCACGGGGTCTACGCTTCCCCCAGCAATTCGTCGTTAAAGAATGCCCATCTTATTAAATACATGCATACATACATACATACATACAAAATTAACAGGCACATTCCGTATAGTTGATGGTGGAGCTGAAGCAGCAAGCAGTAATTCAATCTTATATTATTATTATCCACGGGGTCTACGCTTCCCCCAGTAATTCGTCGTTAAAGAATGCCCATCTTATTAAATATTCAATATTCAATATTCAATATTCAATATTAAATATTAAATATTAATAATTAATAGTTTGATGTGTTGTGACTCAGGTGAAAAGTGCATTGCAATAATATTCTCACAGTAAGTATTAGTTCAATCTTATTAAATGTGGATAAATCTCAAATTATTTTTATATTTTTAATATTATTGGTTATTTTCCGAAAGGAAAATGTAACTTTGCTATGTCAAAGTTACTAAGGTTGCGGCAAGTTCATGGGGGCCAGTCGATCCGGTTAGCCTTTATAAGGCGCTGGCCACGTCCCCAAATACAAGTTGATGGTGGAGCTGAAGCAGCAAGCATTAATTCAATCTTATATTATTATTATCCACGGGGTCTACGCTTCCCCCAGCAATTCGTCGTTAAAGAATGCCCATCTTATTAAATACATACATACATACATACATACATACAAAATTAACAGGCACATTCCGTATAGTTGATGGTGGAGCTGAAGCAGCAAGCATTAATTCAATCTTATATTATTATTATCCACGGGGTCTACGCTTCCCCCAGCTTTTCGTTGTTAAAGAATGCCCATCTTTTTAAATTCATACATACATACAAAATTAACAGGCACATTCCGTATAGTTGATGGTGGACCTGAAGCAGCAAGCATTAATTCAATCTTATATTATTATTATCCACGGGGTCTACGCTTCCCCCAGCAATTCGTCGTTAAAGAATGCCCATCTTATTAAATACATACATACATACATACATACATACAAAATTAACAGGCACATTCCGTATAGTTGATGGTGGAGCTGAAGCAGCAAGCATTAATTCAATCTTATATTATTATTATCCACGGGGTCTACGCTTCCCCCAGCTTTTCGTTGTTAAAGAATGCCCATCTTATTAAATTCATACATACATACAAAATTAACAGGCACATTCCGTATAGTTGATGGTGGAGCTGAAGCAGCAAGCATTAATTCAATCTTATATTATTATTATCCACGGGGTCTACGCTTCCCCCAGCAATTCGCCGTTAAAGAATGCCCATCTTATTTAATTCATACATACATACAAAATTAACAGGCACATTCCGTATAGTTGATGGTGGAGCTGAAGCAGCAAGCATTAATTCAATCTTATATTATTATTATCCACGGGGTCTACGCTTCCCCCAGCAATTCGTCGTTAAAGAATGCCCATCTTATTAAATACATGCATACATACATACATACCTACATACATACAAAATTAACAGGCACATTCCGTATAGTTGATGGTGGAGCTGAAGCAGCAAGCATTAATTCAATCTTATATTATTATTATCCACGGGGTCTACGCTTCCCCCAGCAATTCGTCGTTAAAGAATGCCCATCTTATTAAATATTCAATATTCAATATTCAATATTCAATATTAAATATTAAATATTAATAATTAATAGTTTGATGTGTTGTGACTCAGGTGAAAAGTGCATTGCAATAATATTCTCACAGTAAGTATTAGTTCAATCTTATTAAATGTGGATAAATCTCAAATTATTTTTATATTTTTAATATTATTGGTTATTTTCCGAAAGGAAAATGTAACTTTGCTATGTCAAAGTTACTAAGGTTGCGGCAAGTTCATGGGGGCCAGTCGATCCGGTTAGCCTTTATAAGGCGCTGGCCACGTCCCCAAATACAAGTTGATGGTGGAGCTGAAGCAGCAAGCATTAATTCAATCTTATATTATTATTATCCACGGGGTCTACGCTTCCCCCAGCAATTCGTCGTTAAAGAATGCCCATCTTATTAAATACATGCATACATACATACATACCTACATACATACAAAATTAACAGGCAAATTCCGTATAGTTGATGGTGGAGCTGAAGCAGCAAGCATTAATTCAATCTTATATTATTATTATCCACGGGGTCTACGCTTCCCCCAGCAATTCGTCGTTAAAGAATGCCCATCTTATTAAATACATACATACATACATACATACATACAAAATTAACAGGCACATTCCGTATAGTTGATGGTGGAGCTGAAGCAGCAAGCATTAATTCAATCTTATATTATTATTATCCACGGGGTCTACGCTTCCCCCAGCAATTCGTCGTTAAAGAATGCCCATCTTATTAAATACATGCATACATACATACATACCTACATACATACAAAATTAACAGGCACATTCCGTATAGTTGATGGTGGAGCTGAAGCAGCAAGCATTAATTCAATCTTATATTATTATTATCCACGGGGTCTACGCTTCCCCCAGCAATTCGTCGTTAAAGAATGCCCATCTTATTAAATACATGCATACATACATACATACATACAAAATTAACAGGCACATTCCGTATAGTTGATGGTGGAGCTGAAGCAGCAAGCAGTAATTCAATCTTATATTATTATTATCCACGGGGTCTACGCTTCCCCCAGTAATTCGTCGTTAAAGAATGCCCATCTTATTAAATATTCAATATTCAATATTCAATATTCAATATTCAATATTAAATATTAAATATTAATAATTAATAGTTTGATGTGTTGTGGCTCAGGTGAAAAGTGCATTGCAATAATATTCTCACAGTAAGTATTAGTTCAATCTTATTAAATGTGGATAAATCTCAAATTATTTTTATATTTTTAATATTATTGGTTATTTTCCGAAAGGAAAATGTAACTTTGCTATGTCAAAGTTACTAAGGTTGCGGCAAGTTCATGGGGGCCAGTCGATCCGGTTAGCCTTTATAAGGCGCTGGCCACGTCCCCAAATACAAGTTGATGGTGGAGCTGAAGCAGCAAGCATTAGTTCAATCTTATATTATTATTATCCACGGGGTCTACGCTTCCCCCAGCAATTCGTCGTTAAAGAATGCCCATCTTATTAAATACATACATACATACATACATACATACAAAATTAACAGGCACATTCCGTATAGTTGATGGTGGAGCTGAAGCAGCAAGCATTAATTCAATCTTATATTATTATTATCCACGGGGTCTACGCTTCCCCCAGCAATTCGTCGTTAAAGAATGCCCATCTTATTAAATACATGCATACATACATACATACATACCTACATACATACAAAATTAACAGGCAAATTCCGTATAGTTGATGGTGGAGCTGAAGCAGCAAGCATTAATTCAATCTTATATTATTATTATCCACGGGGTCTACGCTTCCCCCAGCAATTCGTCGTTAAAGAATGCCAATCTTATTAAATACATGCATACATACATACATACATACAAAATTAACAGGCACATTCCGTATAGTTGATGGTGGAGCTGAAGCAGCAAGCATTAGTTCAATCTTATATTATTATTATCCACGGGGTCTACGCTTCCCCCAGCAATTCGTCGTTAAAGAATGCCCATCTTATTAAATACATACATACGTACATACATACATACAAAATTAACAGGCACATTCCGTATAGTTGATGGTGGAGCTGAAGCAGCAAGCATTAATTCAATCTTATATTATTATTATCCACGGGGTCTACGCTTCCCCCAGCTTTTCGTTGTTAAAGAATGCCCATCTTATTAAATTCATACATACATACAAAATTAACAGGCACATTCCGTATAGTTGATGGTGGAGCTGAAGCAGCAAGCATTAATTCAATCTTATATTATTATTATCCACGGGGTCTACGCTTCCCCCAGCAATTCGTCGTTAAAGAATGCCCATCTTATTAAATACATGCATACATACATACATACATACAAAATTAACAGGCACATTCCGTATAGTTGATGGTGGAGCTGAAGCAGCAAGCAGTAATTCAATCTTATATTATTATTATCCACGGGGTCTACGCTTCCCCCAGTAATTCGTCGTTAAAGAATGCCCATCTTATTAAATATTCAATATTCAATATTCAATATTCAATATTAAATATTAAATATTAATAATTAATAGTTTGATGTGTTGTGACTCAGGTGAAAAGTGCATTGCAATAATATTCTCACAGTAAGTATTAGTTCAATCTTATTAAATGTGGATAAATCTCAAATTATTTTTATATTTTTAATATTATTGGTTATTTTCCGAAAGGAAAATGTAACTTTGCTATGTCAAAGTTACTAAGGTTGCGGCAAGTTCATGGGGGCCAGTCGATCCGGTTAGCCTTTATAAGGCGCTGGCCACGTCCCCAAATACAAGTTGATGGTGGAGCTGAAGCAGCAAGCATTAATTCAATCTTATATTATTATTATCCACGGGGTCTACGCTTCCCCCAGCAATTCGTCGTTAAAGAATGCCCATCTTATTAAATACATACATACATACATACATACATACAAAATTAACAGGCACATTCCGTATAGTTGATGGTGGAGCTGAAGCAGCAAGCATTAATTCAATCTTATATTATTATTATCCACGGGGTCTACGCTTCCCCCAGCTTTTCGTTGTTAAAGAATGCCCATCTTATTAAATTCATACATACATACAAAATTAACAGGCACATTCCGTATAGTTGATGGTGGAGCTGAAGCAGCAAGCATTAATTCAATCTTATATTATTATTATCCACGGGGTCTACGCTTCCCCCAGCAATTCGTCGTTAAAGAATGCCCATCTTATTAAATACATGCATACATACATACATACATACAAAATTAACAGGCACATTCCGTATAGTTGATGGTGGAGCTGAAGCAGCAAGCAGTAATTCAATCTTATATTATTATTATCCACGGGGTCTACGCTTCCCCCAGTAATTCGTCGTTAAAGAATGCCCATCTTATTAAATATTCAATATTCAATATTCAATATTAAATATTAAATATTAATAATTAATAGTTTGATGTGTTGTGACTCAGGTGAAAAGTGCATTGCAATAATATTCTCACAGTAAGTATTAGTTCAATCTTATTAAATGTGGATAAATCTCAAATTATTTTTATATTTTTAATATTATTGGTTATTTTCCGAAAGGAAAATGTAACTTTGCTATGTCAAAGTTACTAAGGTTGCGGCAAGTTCATGGGGGCCAGTCGATCCGGTTAGCCTTTATAAGGCGCTGGCCACGTCCCCAAATACAAGTTGATGGTGGAGCTGAAGCAGCAAGCATTAATTCAATCTTATATTATTATTATCCACGGGGTCTACGCTTCCCCCAGCAATTCGTCGTTAAAGAATGCCCATCTTATTAAATACATACATACATACATACATACATACAAAATTAACAGGCACATTCCGTATAGTTGATGGTGGAGCTGAAGCAGCAAGCATTAATTCAATCTTATATTATTATTATCCACGGGGTCTACGCTTCCCCCAGCAATTCGTCGTTAAAGAATGCCCATCTTATTAAATACATGCATACATACATACATACCTACATACATACAAAATTAACAGGCACATTCCGTATAGTTGATGGTGGAGCTGAAGCAGCAAGCATTAATTCAATCTTATATTATTATTATTATCCACGGGGTCTACGCTTCCCCCAGCAATTCGTCGTTAAAGAATGCCCATCTTATTAAATACATGCAGACATACATACATACATACAAAATTAACAGGCACATTCCGTATAGTTGATGGTGGAGCTGAAGCAGCAAGCAGTAATTCAATCTTATATTATTATTATCCACGGGGTCTACGCTTCCCCCAGTAATTCGTCGTTAAAGAATGCCCATCTTATTAAATATTCAATATTCAATATTCAATATTCAATATTAAATATTAAATATTAATAATTAATAGTTTGATGTGTTGTGACTCAGGTGAAAAGTGCATTGCAATAATATTCTCACAGTAAGTATTAGTTCAATCTTATTAAATGTGGATAAATCTCAAATTATTTTTATATTTTTAATATTATTGGTTATTTTCCGAAAGGAAAATGTAACTTTGCTATGTCAAAGTTACTAAGGTTGCGGCAAGTTCATGGGGGCCAGTCGATCCGGTTAGCCTTTATAAGGCGCTGGCCACGTCCCCAAATACAAGTTGATGGTGGAGCTGAAGCAGCAAGCATTAATTCAATCTTATATTATTATTATCCACGGGGTCTACGCTTCCCCCAGCAATTCGTTGTTAAAGAATGCCCATCTTTTTAAATTCATACATACATACAAAATTAACAGGCACATTCCGTATAGTTGATGGTGGAGCTGAAGCAGCAAGCATTAATTCAATCTTATATTATTATTATCCACGGGGTCTACGCTTCCCCCAGCAATTCGTCGTTAAAGAATGCCCATCTTATTAAATACATGCATGCATACATACATACATACCTACATACATACAAAATTAACAGGCACATTCCGTATAGTTGATGGTGGAGCTGAAGCAGCAAGCATTAATTCAATCTTATATTATTATTATCCACGGGGTCTACGCTTCCCCCAGCAATTCGTCGTTAAAGAATGCCCATCTTATTAAATACATGCATACATACATACATACATACATACATACAAAATTAACAGGCACATTCCGTATAGTTGATGGTGGAGCTGAAGCAGCAAGCAGTAATTCAATCTTATATTATTATTATCCACGGGGTCTACGCTTCCCCCAGTAATTCGTCGTTAAAGAATGCCCATCTTATTAAATATTCAATATTCAATATTCAATATTAAATATTAAATATTAATAATTAATAGTTTGATGTGTTGTGACTCAGGTGAAAAGTGCATTGCAATAATATTCTCACAGTAAGTATTAGTTCAATCTTATTAAATGTGGATAAATCTCAAATTATTTTTATATTTTTAATATTATTGGTTATTTTCCGAAAGGAAAATGTAACTTTGCTATGTCAAAGTTACTAAGGTTGCGGCAAGTTCATGGGGGCCAGTCGATCCGGTTAGCCTTTATAAGGCGCTGGCCACGTCCCCAAATACAAGTTGATGGTGGAGCTGAAGCAGCAAGCATTAATTCAATCTTATATTATTATTATCCACGGGGTCTACGCTTCCCCCAGCAATTCGTCGTTAAAGAATGCCCATCTTATTAAATACATACATACATACATACATACATACAAAATTAACAGGCACATTCCGTATAGTTGATGGTGGAGCTGAAGCAGCAAGCATTAATTCAATCTTATATTATTATTATCCACGGGGTCTACGCTTCCCCCAGCTTTTCGTTGTTAAAGAATGCCCATCTTATTAAATTCATACATACATACAAAATTAACAGGCACATTCCGTATAGTTGATGGTGGAGCTGAAGCAGCAAGCATTAATTCAATCTTATATTATTATTATCCACGGGGTCTACGCTTCCCCCAGCAATTCGTCGTTAAAGAATGCCCATCTTATTAAATACATGCATACATACATACATACATACAAAATTAACAGGCACATTCCGTATAGTTGATGGTGGAGCTGAAGCAGCAAGCAGTAATTCAATCTTATATTATTATTATCCACGGGGTCTACGCTTCCCCCAGTAATTCGTCGTTAAAGAATGCCCATCTTATTAAATATTCAATATTCAATATTCAATATTAAATATTAAATATTAATAATTAATAGTTTGATGTGTTGTGACTCAGGTGAAAAGTGCATTGCAATAATATTCTCACAGTAAGTATTAGTTCAATCTTATTAAATGTGGATAAATCTCAAATTATTTTTATATTTTTAATATTATTGGTTATTTTCCGAAAGGAAAATGTAACTTTGCTATGTCAAAGTTACTAAGGTTGCGGCAAGTTCATGGGGGCCAGTCGATCCGGTTAGCCTTTATAAGGCGCTGGCCACGTCCCCAAATACAAGTTGATGGTGGAGCTGAAGCAGCAAGCATTAATTCAATCTTATATTATTATTATCCACGGGGTCTACGCTTCCCCCAGCAATTCGTCGTTAAAGAATGCCCATCTTATTAAATACATACATACATACATACATACATACAAAATTAACAGGCACATTCCGTATAGTTGATGGTGGAGCTGAAGCAGCAAGCATTAATTCAATCTTATATTATTATTATCCACGGGGTCTACGCTTCCCCCAGCAATTCGTCGTTAAAGAATGCCCATCTTATTAAATACATGCAGACATACATACATACATACAAAATTAACAGGCACATTCCGTATAGTTGATGGTGGAGCTGAAGCAGCAAGCAGTAATTCAATCTTATATTATTATTATCCACGGGGTCTACGCTTCCCCCAGTAATTCGTCGTTAAAGAATGCCCATCTTATTAAATATTCAATATTCAATATTCAATATTCAATATTAAATATTAAATATTAATAATTAATAGTTTGATGTGTTGTGACTCAGGTGAAAAGTGCATTGCAATAATATTCTCACAGTAAGTATTAGTTCAATCATATTAAATGTGGATAAATCTCAAATTATTTTTATATTTTTAATATTATTGGTTATTTTCCGAAAGGAAAATGTAACTTTGCTATGTCAAAGTTACTAAGGTTGCGGCAAGTTCATGGGGGCCAGTCGATCCGGTTAGCCTTTATAAGGCGCTGGCCACGTCCCCAAATACAAGTTGATGGTGGAGCTGAAGCAGCAAGCATTAATTCAATCTTATATTATTATTATCCACGGGGTCTACGCTTCCCCCAGCAATTCGTCGTTAAAGAATGCCCATCTTATTAAATACATACATACATACATACATACAAAATTAACAGGCACATTCCGTATAGTTGATGGTGGAGCTGAAGCAGCAAGCATTAATTCAATCTTATATTATTATTATCCACGGGGTCTACGCTTCCCCCAGCTTTTCGTTGTTAAAGAATGCCCATCTTTTTAAATTCATACATACATACAAAATTAACAGGCACATTCCGTATAGTTGATGGTGGAGCTGAAGCAGCAAGCATTAATTCAATCTTATATTATTATTATCCACGGGGTCTACGCTTCCCCCAGCAATTCGTCGTTAAAGAATGCCCATCTTATTAAATACATGCATGCATACATACATACATACCTACATACATACAAAATTAACAGGCACATTCCGTATAGTTGATGGTGGAGCTGAAGCAGCAAGCATTAATTCAATCTTATATTATTATTATCCACGGGGTCTACGCTTCCCCCAGCAATTCGTCGTTAAAGAATGCCCATCTTATTAAATACATGCATACATACATACATACATACATACAAAATTAACAGGCACATTCCGTATAGTTGATGGTGGAGCTGAAGCAGCAAGCAGTAATTCAATCTTATATTATTATTATCCACGGGGTCTACGCTTCCCCCAGTAATTCGTCGTTAAAGAATGCCCATCTTATTAAATATTCAATATTCAATATTCAATATTAAATATTAAATATTAATAATTAATAGTTTGATGTGTTGTGACTCAGGTGAAAAGTGCATTGCAATAATATTCTCACAGTAAGTATTAGTTCAATCTTATTAAATGTGGATAAATCTCAAATTATTTTTATATTTTTAATATTATTGGTTATTTTCCGAAAGGAAAATGTAACTTTGCTATGTCAAAGTTACTAAGGTTGCGGCAAGTTCATGGGGACCAGTCGATCCGGTTAGCCTTTATAAGGCGCTGGCCACGTCCCCAAATACAAGTTGATGGTGGAGCTGAAGCAGCAAGCATTAATTCAATCTTATATTATTATTATCCACGGGGTCTACGCTTCCCCCAGCAATTCGTCGTTAAAGAATGCCCATCTTATTAAATACATACATACATACATACATACATACAAAATTAACAGGCACATTCCGTATAGTTGATGGTGGAGCTGAAGCAGCAAGCATTAATTCAATCTTATATTATTATTATCCACGGGGTCTACGCTTCCCCCAGCTTTTCGTTGTTAAAGAATGCCCATCTTATTAAATTCATACATACATACAAAATTAACAGGCACATTCCGTATAGTTGATGGTGGAGCTGAAGCAGCAAGCATTAATTCAATCTTATATTATTATTATCCACGGGGTCTACGCTTCCCCCAGCAATTCGTCGTTAAAGAATGCCCATCTTATTAAATACATGCATACATACATACATACCTACATACATACAAAATTAACAGGCACATTCCGTATAGTTGATGGTGGAGCTGAAGCAGCAAGCATTAATTCAATCTTATATTATTATTATCCACGGGGTCTACGCTTCCCCCAGCAATTCGTCGTTAAAGAATGCCCATCTTATTAAATATTCAATATTCAATATTCAATATTCAATATTAAATATTAAATATTAATAATTAATAGTTTGATGTGTTGTGACTCAGGTGAAAAGTGCATTGCAATCATATTCTCACAGTAAGTATTAGTTCAATCTTATTAAATGTGAATAAATCTCAAATTATTTTTATATTTTTAATATTATTGGTTATTTTCCGAAAGGAAAATGTAACTTTGCTATGTCAAAGTTACTAAGGTTGCGGCAAGTTCATGGGGGCCAGTCGATCCGGTTAGCCTTTATAAGGCGCTGGCCACGTCCCCAAATACAAGTTGATGGTGGAGCTGAAGCAGCAAGCATTAATTCAATCTTATATTATTATTATCCACGGGGTCTACGCTTCCCCCAGCAATTCGTCGTTAAAGAATGCCCATCTTATTAAATACATACATACATACATACATACATACAAAATTAACAGGCACATTCCGTATAGTTGATGGTGGAGCTGAAGCAGCAAGCATTAATTCAATCTTATATTATTATTATCCACGGGGTCTACGCTTCCCCCAGCTTTTCGTTGTTAAAGAATGCCCATCTTTTTAAATTCATACATACATACAAAATTAACAGGCACATTCCGTATAGTTGATGGTGGAGCTGAAGCAGCAAGCATTAATTCAATCTTATATTATTATTATCCACGGGGTCTACGCTTCCCCCAGCAATTCGTCGTTAAAGAATGCCCATCTTATTAAATACATGCATACATACATACATACCTACATACATACAAAATTAACAGGCACATTCCGTATAGTTGATGGTGGAGCTGAAGCAGCAAGCATTAATTCAATCTTATATTATTATTATCCACGGGGTCTACGCTTCCCCCAGCAATTCGTCGTTAAAGAATGCCCATCTTATTAAATATTCAATATTCAATATTAAATATTAAATATTAATAATTAATAGTTTGATGTGTTGTGACTCAGGTGAAAAGTGCATTGCAATCATATTCTCACAGTAAGTATTAGTTCAATCTTATTAAATGTGAATAAATCTCAAATTATTTTTATATTTTTAATATTATTGGTTATTTTCCGAATGGAAAATGTAACTTTGCTATGTCAAAGTTACTAAGGTTGCGGCAAGTTCATGGGGGCCAGTCGATCCGGTTAGCCTTTATAAGGCGCTGGCCACGTCCCCAAATACAAGTTGATGGTGGAGCTGAAGCAGCAAGCATTAATTCAATCTTATATTATTATTATCCACGGGGTCTACGCTTCCCCCAGCAATTCGTCGTTAAAGAATGCCCATCTTATTAAATACATACATACATACATACATACATACATACAAAATTAACAGGCACATTCCGTATAGTTGATGGTGGAGCTGAAGCAGCAAGCATTAATTCAATCTTATATTATTATTATCCACGGGGTCTACGCTTCCCCCAGCAATTCGTCGTTAAAGAATGCCCATCTTATTAAATACATGCATACATACATACATACCTACATACATACAAAATTAACAGGCACATTCCGTATAGTTGATGGTGGAGCTGAAGCAGCAAGCATTAATTCAATCTTATATTATTATTATCCACGGGGTCTACGCTTCCCCCAGCAATTCGTCGTTAAAGAATGCCCATCTTATTAAATACATGCATACATACATACATACATACAAAATTAACAGGCACATTCCGTATAGTTGATGGTGGAGCTGAAGCAGCAAGCAGTAATTCAATCTTATATTATTATCCACGGGGTCTACGCTTCCCCCAGTAATTCGTCGTTAAAGAATGCCCATCTTATTAAATATTCAATATTCAATATTCAATATTCAATATTCAATATTAAATATTAAATATTAATAATTAATAGTTTGATGTGTTGTGACTCAGGTGAAAAGTGCATTGCAATAATATTCTCACAGTAAGTATTAGTTCAATCTTATTAAATGTGGATAAATCTCAAATTATTTTTATATTTTTAATATTATTGGTTATTTTCCGAAAGGAAAATGTAACTTTGCTATGTTAAAGTTACTAAGGTAGCGGCAAGTTCATGGGGGCCAGTCGATCCGGTTAGCCTTTATAAGGCGCTGGCCACGTCCCCAAATACAAGTTGATGGTGGAGCTGAAGCAGCAAGCATTAATTCAATCTTATATTATTATTATCCACGGGGTCTACGCTTCCCCCAGCAATTCGTCGTTAAAGAATGCCCATCTTATTAAATACATACATACATACATACATACATACAAAATTAACAGGCACATTCCGTATAGTTGATGGTGGAGCTGAAGCAGCAAGCATTAATTCAATCTTATATTATTATTATCCACGGGGTCTACGCTTCCCCCAGCTTTTCGTTGTTAAAGAATGCCCATCTTATTAAATTCATACATACATACAAAATTAACAGGCACATTCCGTATAGTTGATGGTGGAGCTGAAGCAGCAAGCATTAATTCAATCTTATATTATTATTATCCACGGGGTCTACGCTTCCCCCAGCAATTCGTCGTTAAAGAATGCCCATCTTATTAAATACATGCATACATACATACATACATACATACATACAAAATTAACAGGCACATTCCGTATAGTTGATGGTGGAGCTGAAGCAGCAAGCAGTAATTCAATCTTATATTATTATTATCCACGGGGTCTACGCTTCCCCCAGTAATTCGTCGTTAAAGAATGCCCATCTTATTAAATATTCAATATTCAATATTCAATATTCAATATTCAATATTCAATATTCAATATTAAATATTAAATATTAATAATTAATAGTTTGATGTGTTGTGACTCAGGTGAAAAGTGCATTGCAATAATATTCTCACAGTAAGTATTAGTTCAATCTTATTAAATGTGGATAAATCTCAAATTATTTTTATATTTTTAATATTATTGGTTATTTTCCGAAAGGAAAATGTAACTTTGCTATGTCAAAGTTACTAAGGTTGCGGCAAGTTCATGGGGGCCAGTCGATCCGGTTAGCCTTTATAAGGCGCTGGCCACGTCCCCAAATACAAGTTGATGGTGGAGCTGAAGCAGCAAGCATTAATTCAATCTTATATTATTATTATCCACGGGGTCTACGCTTCCCCCAGCAATTCGTCGTTAAAGAATGCCCATCTTATTAAATACATACATACATACATACCTACATACAAAATTAACAGGCACATTCCGTATAGTTGATGGTGGAGCTGAAGCAGCAAGCATTAATTCAATCTTATATTATTATTATCCACGGGGTCTACGCTTCCCCCAGCTTTTCGTTGTTAAAGAATGCCCATCTTATTAAATTCATACATACATACAAAATTAACAGGCACATTCCGTATAGTTGATGGTGGAGCTGAAGCAGCAAGCATTAATTCAATCTTATATTATTATTATCCACGGGGTCTACGCTTCCCCCAGCAATTCGTCGTTAAAGAATGCCCATCTTATTAAATACATACATACATACATACCTACATACAAAATTAACAGGCACATTCCGTATAGTTGATGGTGGAGCTGAAGCAGCAAGCATTAATTCAATCTTATATTATTATTATCCACGGGGTCTACGCTTCCCCCAGCATTTCGTTGTTAAAGAATGCCCATCTTTTTAAATTCATACATACATACAAAATTAACAGGCACATTCCGTATAGTTGATGGTGGAGCTGAAGCAGCAAGCATTAATTCAATCTTATATTATTATTATCCACGGGGTCTACGCTTCCCCCAGCAATTCGGCCGGGCGACTAACAATGTCCACTTGAAAAAAATTCAAACATTTCAAAATAAAGTGTTATGAATCGCAACTAGTGCAGAATGGTATGTCAGGAATGAGCAGTTACATCGAGAACTAGAAATGCCAACTATAAAGGAGTACCTACATTCGTGCCACTGCAAAAACGTTTTTCCACAACATACATCAGTAGCAGTAGCATCGGTGCAGAATATTATAACTTAGGCAACAAATCTGATCAAACCAGGCTAAAAGCGCGGCTTCCGCAAGATGTGCTACTTTCAGACAGTGATTGACTTAATAATGTTTATATTTAAGTAGTCCATCCCTGATTTTATAACACAACTGTGTACAGCCTATGTGAGCTAATCCAGTTTATTTATATTATAATAAAAGAGGGTAATAAAAAGTAGATCCATATATAAAAAATAAAATATCAACAAATTCCTTTATTATTCAACTGAGAATCCTTTGAAGGTAACTACATTATTTTCAGTTTCATGAACTTTAACTTTGTACAATAAATGAGGTTTTGCCATTATCTGATACATGGATTTCCATATAAAGGCTGCTACGTTTTCAGTGGTGCTAGGATGATTATGGAAATATTCTACATCACTATCTAAGTTCTTATGATCCATTTGGTTGCTGATTGCTGTTTCCATGTATTCTTTAAGCTCGGTCATGTTCATTACCATTCCATTCACAGGATCAACTGTACCATAGACAGTGACTTCCACTGAAGAATAAAATTGATATTAATAACAATTTGCTTAATAGGTAGGTATCTTTATAATATGCAAAATTGATGAATACATGAAATCTTGCTTTTAGCGATATCTCTGAATTTGCTTACCAACATAATTATGTCCATGTCCTTTAGGATGATTACATTTTCCATATAAATTAACATTTTCTTCATCGGATAGTTGGTTACTATAAAAGCAGGGTATAATAACAAATACAAAAAATAAAGCAAGACAGATGGTTCCTACCTATGTAAACGATGGGCTGCTGAAAATGTCATTCGACGAGTAAGGTAAGCTTTGCATATCTCTTTATTTGCCATTTTTTTCAATTTACTAATGCTGCAGGATTGAACAAAACCAACAGACACCCAACAGGTGTTGTTATTAATCAAAAATTGGGTTAGGGATGGAACAGTCTTGCCAACACTTCATGGAAAATCTCCAGAACTAATTAGAAACAAATGAGGTCTAATTAAAGCTAATTAACAGAAAAAGAAAGAAGAGGAAGAAATGAAATCTTTTAGTCCTAATAAACGTAGGTTAGTTTTGATTTATATCAAATTACAGGGTGCCTTTACAACCTTCCATATAAACTTCTTTAAAAATGAGTTATTGAATGCTTTTAAAAATTATTACTTTAGCTACCCCTGCCCCATTATGCTATTTACAAAAAACCAAACAGAAATAAAAAGCATTTGTTAGTACAAATCTTATATAATTCTTCTAATTCTTTTTTAATTCCATTTTTATAATAGATACAAACACTTTCATTAAAATAATTCTGTACAGCAGTTATTGGATGAGAAGGAAGAAGTTCCTCCTAAACAAATATTTATTTATGCTTGCTAATGGGGTCTTCTAAATGCAGGACAAGCTCCTTGTTGGTAAAATGTTCCAGAAACTGTAATATCAATAAAGAAATCTCAATTCAAGTTATTTTCTAAAATAAAGACAGAAAACCAGAAATGTGATTGAAGAAGAAGGTACTTATTGGAAAATAATCGTAGGAATTGAAAATTAAACTCATAGGGGTTCAAGAGAGTTATGAAGAGTAGGAGGTTCCTCCAAAACTAACATTTCTTCTAGATTTTGATTTATTGCTTGCTAGTATATCTCCAGGTGCAGGATAAGGTCTTTGTTGATAAAGAGCTCCAGAAGCTGTACTATCAGCTCCTGATTTATTAGATTCTAAACCATCACTCCAAGTACCAACAGGGATATCTGAATAAGCAGCAGGATCCATTGGATCAATATCATCGCGACGTGATCTTTTTCTATTGTGATCTTTATCATCATATTTGTGTCTCTTCTCAGGTGATTCAGAATCTTTATCTCTATCCCTTCTACTTCCTTTACCGTTACGTTTTCGGTCAATATTCTTTGGTTCTTCATCAATTTTATATACAACACGTTCCTCGCGTTCTGCAACACCTTTAATACGTTTTTCACGTAATTTTGCTGCGCTTTCACTGTGGACAGCTCTTGGATGTTTTGGTGGTAACCATGAAACAATATCAGTTTCCATATCCCAATAATAATAACGTTTTCTGAAATAAACATTCATGAGTTATATGTTTAGGAGTTTTGTTTTAGTGGTGCTTACACTCCTTTATCAAAAACTTCAGTCCAGTGATGGGGCAGGGGGTATTTTAAAATTAATTTGCCTACATTACGGACATAGGTGGCATCTGGTAAGCTTGTTGGTTTCCAATGTGATTCACACCAATAGCTACATTCATGATATATGTTACTTTTATTTAAACATCCTGTAACACCTCTAAAATCACGTTTACGTTCTTTTTCAATGGGTTTTTGTACTGGCGCTTAAAAATGAATATTTTGTCAATTTAGGATAAGGATGTGATTATGGATGTACTCTACCTGTATACAATCCCCTTTTTGCTAATTTTGCGGCTAAAACTGATGGTAAAGGCATTTCTTCACAAGACTTAGGTTATTTTATTTGCAACTAAGTCAACAATGGAATTAATCGAAGCGATAGGTACGATAGGTTCGGGTGTGGGTTCGGGTATATTCATGTAGACTACGATGTCTAACTGGAAGGTGGGAAATTTAAAATGTTATGATATCGGGTAGGTCCGTGGGGTTTAGAAGAAGGTTTTGAATGCGCACGCTCCACGTGAACATTGAAGTGCACTGTGCCTGCGTATTGAAAGTATGTAACTGGCGTAAATATGGCGTCGAAGGAGGATGATAACAAACTTCGGTTTAATAGTAACGTGAACAACGACCGAGAAGTAAACATCATAAACGTATACAAGGTGAAGGATCGTATTTTCGTGCTTCTGTTTAACTAGTTTTTTTCTTTTTCGCATGGTTATTGTGATTAAAAAGTGTTAGTTTTCGTTTGGTATGGCGGCCATGTTCGCATAGTGAATAGTTCCGAAATATGAAAAGGTGCGAAAAGTTTCGCAAATTCGTCGTTCGTCTTGGCAACTGTTGTAAAAGGCTTGTTTTGCGTAGAGACTCAGTGCCCTTGGAGATGTGTTTGGAAGCATGTAATGAAGTGTCACCTCCTGCGTAGGCGTACTCTTGAATATTTCTGTTGCTACAATTTGTTTGTTTGAATTGCTTGTTCAAGAACCGAGTGTCCATCATGAACACGATAAACATGGGAGCTACTACAGAGTATAATTCCTTAAGAGCACGTATCGTTTTTCTGTTTAGTTTATTACTTTTCAGTAAATTATCGCCAGAGTGATTTCATGGGCATGTTTTATGACCACTTGTGGGTAGATGTTTACATTTACCATTTACATCCATTACTGAGCATTCAACAACCTTTAACGACTTTTCTTGCAGACTTGACAATTTTTGCCATTCATAAAAGGAAATACCCCTGACTAATTTAATCTCCTTTAATTATGTAGTACTCCTTGAAATTTACACAAGAATACATTTCAAAATTTCTTCTTATCCTGTGAAACTTTCAGGAAAATCACTCTTGCTTTGTATTTACTGAAAATAAATTAAGGTGACATCTATTTATTGGTCGGTATATTTGTTATTGTTGTAGAAATAATGGTGCAGCTAGTTGCTTGATACTTAAAAATAGTATACCTAGTTATTTGTTGTTATTATTTCAAGTTGTGTTTACTACTTTTTGCAAGGGGTAAATTGTGTACACCAAACTACCTAATGTTGAAGACTATCCAGACTTTCCAAAGACTACCCAGTCCTCCCAAAGACTACCCAGTCTTCCCAGTGACCCTCCAGAACTACCCAAGGACTAACTAGGGACTACTCAGTCTTTCCATACCCAAAGACCAGCCAGAATTGCCAGAGAATACTTAGGGGTTACTGAAGATTTCTCACTCATTGTCCAGGACTACCCAAGGATTAGCAAGGGACTACCCAGTCTTTTCAATAACTGCACAGGGAGTACCCTAACCCAGACTTCCTTCGGACTTCCTGGACTTACACTACACTTCCCACATGGTTTACTCCTTGACTTTCTGTTTACACACTTTCAGAAACATGTGCTATAGGCACACATTTTTTTACCTCAAATTTATTTAAAAACTATAAACTAATCTAACCCCTACTTTACTTTCTTATCCTTTTGGATAGGAAAATATTAATTAATCATAAAAATCCCATTGCTTGTACAAAATCCTTTACATATCTTGTAGTTATTTTCCACCTTTTAATTACAGAGGCTAGAGTTTGTACTTAACAACAAAACTGAATCATTCCCAAATAAAGTGGAATCACTGGTACAAGTATGGAAACAAGTAAGTCAGTGTCGCTTAACCGAACACAAGCAGTATGTTGTACATCTTATGGATTGGCTAAAATTGCACACACTGAATATTGTGCTTACTGGTGATTGGAAAAAGTTTAAAGGTGTGTTTTTTTTATATCTTATCATTTTCTTTTAATTTTATTTCAACTAAAATTTTAGATGTATATGAAGAAAAACTTCTCAAAGAAGTGAAGCATTGTGAAATGTTGTTGCTTCATTCCAACAACATATTTTCTTTGCGCTGTAGGAAATTAGCTGAAGTTATTAAGGATCCTTGGGGAAGTCCCATTTTAAATCGACTCTTGAATGATCCAGATGTTGTGATAGGGCCTCAGGGTAATAAATATTTTTTTAAAATTTATACACAAGTTTAATTACATGTTTATTTTACAGAAATTGAGTTCTTCTGCATTGAGACAGGCTATTTGATATCTACTAGGTTGAGGAAATTGTGTGAATCTCATTGTGAGGATTTAGCATTGAATCTGGTTGGCACTTTTATGCGTTGCCATCAAATGGCTGAAGCCCAGCATTTTAGTTTAAATGCAACAGAAGATCAGAAACGGTTTATTTTAGATGTGTACATAGCATTGCTCTACAAATATAAGAAAACTGCATTTATTATTTCAACGGTAAGCAAATTATTAAAGTTTATATTTCTTTGTTTTGTATTCTTGATACCCATTTTATGATTTAATGTGTTTACTTTTGTTGGGATGGAGACTGTGCTGCTTGGAAATTAGCTGTGATAAGACTGTTTTTACAAAAAAATTACTGGTTAAAGTTTGAAATAATCAAGTAAATATAATCAGACTTGTAATTATTGTGTTTTTTGTAGAAGTACTTCTGTATCACTCCACAAATTGTTTTTAATTTTCCATGTCCATTTCATAATTTTTATGTGTTTAGTTCTATTTTATAAATACAAGTGTGTGGGGGGGGGGTGTAGAATACAATTCCTGAAAATGTAGCGGCAATATAAATTAATTCCAAAGATTATTTCAAACCAATTTTATTATGAAACATTCCAACAGGGGAAGTCCCCTTTTGATATTTCTTGAAAGTAGTTTGACAGTAGCCTCTTTCATGTGTTGTAATACAAAGGGTGATTATAATTCCCAGAATTGTTGTATTGCAGCTCCAGGTATTAATATCAAAATGTGCCTTGACAAAATGCTAGTCCAAATTATAGAACTATTTTTATCACGCAATTAAAATATCGCGGATTAAAAATCTCAATAATTTATTGATATCGCGCACAGGTGATGAAAAAAAGGTCGCAATATTACAGCAGTCGAAGTAGCTTATGTTGCATTAATTTTAAGAAAAAGAAGTCGCCCAAGTTTGTGGGTGCATCCCTACCTAAATCAAAAGTGACTGTTAAATAAGAAGTTTTGTAAAAAATTTAATCTTTTAAGAAATCATCCTTTCAATTTCTTTAAATACTTCAGAATGCGTTGGACATTTTTTATATAAATTTCCCCTATCAAAAGACATGATTTTATCCTTTTTGAAAAACTGAATCCACCAAAATAAGCTGCCCTTGAATTTAGTTTGCAAGTGGTTGCTATTTGACGTGTGTGCGCACATGCACTTAACACTATGTTCTATTTTGAAGGCGATTATTGCATCACCTTCAGAATAGGTCTAGACGTAATTTTATTTTTTACCCTCACATTCCTTTACTGTAGTGCTATTTATTTTGAGCGATAAAAAATTGCCTGAAAAATATCGCCTGTACGCGACAGACAGGCCTTACTGCTATGAAAGTTGTTTTAAATTCTTAGAAATGGTTTTAAAATAACTAGGTTGTTGTATTATTTTACAGCTTAAGTCTTTGTCCCTGAAGGAAGGTTTAGAATTACTGAAACGTTTTGCGCATAAACGTGTAAACATCTCAAAAATATGGAGACATAGCAACCGGATTGCCCATCTGGCTGCACAGGTGTACATCACAGCAACAGTCTTGAAACCACCCGAAGAAAGTATCAGCATATTGGAAGCTCTGCTAGAAACATGGTTCACTCTTAATGAAACAACTGAAAACTTGGAATCTTTAATGTCTGCCATCAGACGCATCATTCAACCTGCCGAATCCGCAGTTCACCTTTACATCTTCTGTGAATCAGTTTACAAAAAGGTAATATTATTATTATTAATTATTATTTTTCTCCGGCGTTTAAAGTCCATCCAAACATTTTGCAATAAAGATATTAATCATTGTTGCAGTTTGGAGTTACCATGAAAACATTTACAATAGAACTTTATATTCGAGCTCTAACTACTGGAATGAATGATTTAGAAAGACAAAAGAATGAAGATGATGCAGTGAAAGTTAGTGAAACAACGCGGCAGTTAGCTCATGGCTTTTTACGTTTAGCAGATGTTCTTGATGAACATGTAAAAGTTAGTCGGGAATGTGTCTTAACCTCCTTTAGCTTACAACCCACCCAAGAAACATTAGAAAAGATTGTTCGATTAGCAGAACGATCTGGATATAAAGTTTTAGATACCGGACAAGATTGGAAATGCAAAATGCATCCTCCTATTGATTGCACAGACGAAATATGTTGGAAATGTGATGTTTGTGGTGAATTTATGAGTCAACCACAATTCGAACCACCTTTAAACACCAACACGGCGCTGAATGAGGCTCTTACAGCTGAACAACTGGGCCTTAGTTCCCAACTCTGTGATGATTTGGTTGTTGTATTATCAAGTCCGCGTTATCAGCTTTTTAATTGGCTGTTACGTTGGCAAGATTTACATCGATTATGCGTGCTATACCTAAATGATCCAGAAGGAACAAAAAATCTAGTGACAGAACTTAAATTTCTAGATATTGATTATTCAATGTTTGTGGGGGTAAAACGAGAACCAGAAGATGAAGAATTAACAGGAATTGAGCGAGGATATGAACATTACCTCGAAGATGAATTGTATCCAGAAGAACGCGCAAGTCCAACTAGTGAAGATTCTATTTCGCAAGATTCACGCCCCTACAGTTTAGGTAGCGACGGTATGGGCGAACATATGGGTTTATTACCATTACCTGCAAGTGGAAAGTCTGATCCTAATGTTTTAAAAAGTCTTCGTTTGTTTAGACCCAGTCTAAAACGCAGTAAACCAAATCAATTGGAAAGTGTATTACCACCCAAAGTGTTTGTTACTAGCAAGTCTGTTTCTCCACTCGCTACAGCCCAAACTACAATATCAACAGCACAACATAATATGGGTAGTGTACAAAATCTTTCCGCGTTCATGGATAAATATATGGAAGGATTATTACCAACGCAGCAAAAAACATTTATTAACTCTAAATCAATTTCTCCGCGTGCTACTCTCCCGCCTCCTTTGTTGTTATCTTCACAACAGAAGTTTACCCAGGATAATTTCCATACGCTTATGGATAAATATCTCGGATATGACACATCAAGAAGTAGTGTACTCTCAAATCAACCTCGTGCTTGCGTTAGTGGGCGTCCTGGAAACTGGAATGTGCTTGGACAGTGTAGTGCTAGTAGTAGCAGCAGTGGTAGTAGGAATAGTGTAGTACCTAATTTTTGTCCAACTCAACATAGTGCAAGAGAAGGATATAATTTTTTAGGTTCCAATTCTAACATACAACAAGACAAACATTGTAATGTGAATAGTTCACTTCTAGACCATCTTAAATTAGAGCCACCAAAACAAAGTATGAAACAAATGTTTTCAGAAATGGAACAAGCCCTAGATTATCTGAAACAGAAAAAGAATGATATGACTGCACATGAAAATCATTTAAGAACTAGTTTAAGTTCGACCAAAGATAATAGTCATAATCAGAAAACTTTGTATAGAACATTGAACGAGTACCTTTCAGGCCCAAGCAGAAAAACAGATAATTTCAGCGGGTTCATTAACAAATCTAACTTGTTAGGAAAATTAGGCAATATTAATAAAAATTCCCAGGACAATAATCTTAAATATGATCCTGGTGAAAATTTTCTTTTGGATCATAAAAACTCTGTAAGCCCAGAGAAACAGCAAATAGATGAAAACAGTTATAAAAAATCTAACTGTGCCATACCAATATCTTGTGTAGATCTATCAAGAATCTTAGAGAATGAACCGAAGGATTGTTCAACCAATACTTGCATAGATCTTTCAAAAAAGTCATCAAGTATTACAATGGAGAATATTAAAGAGAAACCTAGTGAAGTATCTGTAAAAAATGATATTACAAAAAACTTAACAACTTTTACAAGTGATTCTATGGAGGAGAGTAGTAATCATAATAGCGAGATCCCTTTTCGGTATACAGAAACAACAAAAACAGTATTATCTTCGAGAAAAAGTAATTCTAGTGTCGCTGAATCCAAAGTAGATATTTTAAAAAACCTATTATCTTCTACTGATGTTGGAAAGAATAATCAAAATTTTTATTCTCCTCCTATACCAAATGTAGAGATGTCAAAAAACGTATTCCTTTCTCCAAATGGTGTTGATCAAGAGGATAAAATACCTCATTCTGTAAATATATCAAAAAACTTAATTTCTGCAAGTAGTGGTACAGAAAATGGAGAAGATTGTAATACATTACCAGTCCCTTGTGTAGAAAAATCAAAAAAGTTTATAGCTTTTGGAACTAGTGATGCAAAACAAGAGGAAAACCATTGCTTGCATGAAATAAAATCCATAGACTATGAAACTAGTTCAGACAAACATTTGATTCTCGAAGCTGAGAATGTTGTACCAGCCCCAAAAACTTGTATAAGAAGATACAGTCGCGCAAAACATAACAGTGTTAGTGACAATGAAACATTGGAAAATAATAAGTGTATTGATTGGAAAAAAAAGTTTAATCTAAAAGAAGTTCATGTAATTTTACATAGATTGAGTTTAGCAGAATGTTATAAAAAGAAATATATTAAACCTGCTTCAAAATTTGTTAGACCAGCAATACCAAAGCGAAAACAACCAAAACGTGAACAACCGAAAAAGATTCTAGAGACATCTGAAAATAAAAAAGATAAACATAAAAGAAAGGCTGATAATAAGAAAAGCAAAAATGGTTTAAAACCTTGGCCTTTGCAAGATATAAATCCAAAAGTGAATCATCGCAACGACACCAAATCTCATATATTTAAAGACAATAAGTGTAAAATTGATTTAAAGACTGATACAAAAATGATGAATCCTTGTGTTTTGTTAAAAAGGTTAGAGTTCGACAAAGATAAAAAACGTAGTGCCAATTCCGTTTTGGCTAATATCCCAGGTCTAAATGATTTACAAATGATACGTCCCAGTTCTGTGGATCGAATAGTTCAAGTTGTTCAAGTCCCTGGTGTACGCAATACCACTAATGTACCCATTCAAAGTACTCAAACTAGTACCCAAGTTACTCCACATATCCAGCGAATTGGACAACCCCGTACAGAAAAACCAGAAGCAAGTATTCCAGATTCAACAAGCATCACAACAAGTACTGCTGCTTCCAGTACTAGTACAACCACCACCATTTCAGAATCTCCTACTTTGATTAACATACTTTCCCAGCAAATTATTCGACCTGGTCAAGGAAATTGCGTCGGTGTGAGACCAAGAACATCTCCACTTATTAATATTTTATCACAACAAATAATTAAACCTGCAACTAGTATTCCTCCGCCTGCGAAAGTATCTTCTTCTGGGAGCACAGAAATTCAGGTAATATTTTAATTTTTTTTATACCATGTCTTTCTAAATTGGGTACCATAAATTATACAGTAGCTAGTTTGTTTCTGAAATGCGTGTAAAGATTTCTTTGGAAAATTGTTTTTAGTGTTGAAAATAGTTATAGGATCTTGTATATCGGGAGTGTATACGTAAAAACGAAGCAAAAGATTACCGAACAGCGGAAAACAAATATGTTCGCGCACAGGGAAGAACGTACGTGGTTGCGTGATTGTGTTCCTATACTTTATTGTTTCTAAATACCATATAATACTTACTTAATAACTTTCAACAAGTTTTTATTAAAGTTTTTACAATGTTTATTAGGTTTCACATTAGAAAAATAGTAGCCGCGTCAGGGATTTTCAATCACCTATGATACTTGTTGCGTAACATGCAGTCGGTGAATTGTTTTAAAAATTTCAGCACTGACAATTTTATGGGCGATTTATGGATCATAATATGCAACTTTTGGTCAGGATAGGGGTTGCATTCGGTCACTAAATGGCAAACAGAACTTTGCAAGTTGGCGGAAAATATATTATTTTTCCATAACTAAAACAAAATTACTCCAATTACAATGAGAGTGGAAGACAGGCATTTTCTAAATCCCCTATTCAAAACTAGACCCAACAATACGATATTGTATAAACAAACAAGTCGTTTATATTTTTCATAAGATTTATGATACTGCGGTTCCTTTTATCATTGAACCCTGCAATAATAAGCCTCAGTAGTTGAGTATTAAAATGTTTCTATTTATTTTGTTGAATTACAAATCTTTCAGAAAATGAATGTTGCGGGCGCAATTATTTCCTCGTCTGAGAAGCATAAACAAAACATGTTTTGCAGACTATTGAACAAAAGATTGTATACTTCCTGGTTTTTGTGTCAATAATTGAATTCTAAATTTTATAGCAAGAAAACAAAATTTAACATCATCTATCTACTGTAATTTTTTCGCAGAACTCAATTATTTTGTTTATTTTACTTCCATCACAGTTCGAGTGGGGGGCACCAACTACTAGGTACACATATGTCCCTCCATTTAAAACTTTCGTTTCTATAATGTGTTCGTTTGCGAACTTTAGCGAAAATGTAAAATGCCTATTTTCTGAACAGAGTCGGTACTCAAAGCCGTATTTGTTTGTCTTTCGTTTTGGATGAAGTGTTGACCGGATACGGACATTAGTATAACCTTAGCAATGCGGAAAAAACAAATAATACTAGTTATGTTTTAAACTAAAAATCCAAAGTTTATTTATTTGGTAGCTACCTATGTTTTGGGTGAAGTCACTAAAAGGTGCTTCTTTTTGAAATTTAACTCACTATTTACAAATACTTATAAATTACGGTACTTAATTTAGAACCACGTGATTTTTATTTAAACTTTGAAAAAAATATATGTTGTGTATTATCAGGTAAACAGCATTCCTAGGGTTATATCTGGTGGGGATCAAATCTTAAGCCAGTTAATAAATCCTGTTAGGGCACCTGCACCTACTCTGAAGACTTTGGTGAATGCACCAGCATCGGATCATAATAATCGTATAGTGCAATTTATTTGTAAGTCCTCGGATGGAAAGCTCATTCCTGTCACATCTTTTACCTCGAACAAAGTTGTAAAAGTATCAATGACGCAAACTGTAAGCACATCAGTTGCAAGTAACACGAATGTTGAGGAAAATTTTACAAAGGTTGTGACCCAAACACCTAGTAAAATTAAAACAGATGCAGAAAATTCTGATACCCTTCCGAAATTTCAACAGGCATTTGGAAAACCAGCATATCAAAACAATGTGGATTCTACAGAATGTGTTACTACTTCTAATAGTGACAATGTTAATTCCGATTTAGAAAAATCTGTTAATGTTGTAAAAACTCAGCCAAAAAACTCGAGTACTTCCCTGAACGTACAACCCGTTCAGGGAGGAGTTATTTATACACGTCAAATGCCTGTCGGGCAAACTATCAATTTAATACCTCCTGGCCGTGGACAAGTATTTCGTATTGCTGCTTCTAATGCAGAACAATTGTCTTTAGTTAAAGACACAGTTATACATGGAAAAATGAGTGCATTATTAGCAGCAGCTCTACAAGGGAAACAGCAGCAACGTACTGTAGAAACAACAGAACTTGATACTACTTCTGAAGAGAATACTCAAAGTAGTACTCGGGTTGCCTTAACAACTCGTCCTGCTCTTGTACAAAATCCTCGAATTGTAAAGCCTGTATTACAAATACCTTCGAATGTTATCAGAAGTACGCCACAATCTAATTTGAGTTCCACAACATTAGAACAACTTCGTGAATTTGACATGGTTTATAAGCAGGTATGTCGGATTTTTGTGTTGTATGATAGAGGCTCCCTTCCATTATACAATCTGCGTAACGTTTTGTTTTGGAATTATTTAATTGGAAACAGTAATTAAAACTTTGGAACTTAGATGGTTTTTTAGCGTTGATTGTACTAAATCTATTCTTTTTATTAGTTCTTCTCCAATTTTTTTCTGGACAAAGGTGGGAAATTGTTTTTGAAAAATCCTTATCAAATGGCTTATGTAATAATAATTATGCTCGAATTTGCTTTTGTTTACAAATGTTAACCCAAAAAAAAGCTGAGTCACTATTATACCAAATTATAGCAGTGCAAATTAAAAAATATTCGACAAATTTTCATTCAAATTCGATGTGTTACAAGATACCCCTGAATCACTTTGGTAGCCAGTGGAAATCACTCCTGCTAAAGTAACTTTAGTAAAACGACGATGCTAAATGTCCGCCATGCAATTTTATCTTTCAATTGATACCTTTAGGTACCTTTTCTGTACCTCAACTACTGTAGTAACTAGCAACTAGCCACGTATAAGACCGCCGAATCGGCGGGAGAATCATTTCGTAGTACATCAAGGCATTTTCGACGAAGTTTCGTATATTGTAACGGAATAGCTACCGTTCGGCGGACTTATAGCCTCGTCGTTAATAAAAATCACTCCTGTAATAACACAGGATGGCCCAAACACGATCCCCATGATCTTGTTTATTTTCAAAAACAACCCCAACAAACGCGATATATTTTTTTAAGAGAATTGTACAATTTTAAACTATTTTTGCCAGCGACATTAATTTTTTTTTAAATAACGCGTGTAGCTTTTCCGTATTCAGATTAAAAATATAAATCAAAGATGCCTCAAAACCTTTTTCTTTATCTCTTTGCTCTGAGCATGCTACTTATATCGAATCCTGCCAGTATTCTGCTGTCTAAAGCCTGCTACACACACACACAGGGACCTAGTCTGTGGAGGCAAACTGGAGCATGTGTAGTAAAAGCACATGGCCTGAAAGTTGCCGACCAGACATGGTTTGATATTGTGTCTGCTTTACTAAAGTGAGTGTCTTATTAATAACAATACCTCCCATATATGGTGTAAGCAAAACAAATTCATTAAGGATGTCTATGGTATTTTAAAATTAATCCTTGGCCAATAAAAATTACCTTCTGAAGAGTTATGAAAATTTTATTTCAGTGTGATGTTGGCCATGTAATGCATTTGTCAGTTTTGAAATTCATTCATTATAATTTTCTTTTTCAAGATATGAATCCTGGTCAATTTTCTTTTTGCTCATACTGTATATGCTGACAGCATTGTAATGTGCAGGCAAAACTGGCATACTAGGTCTAATTTCAGAAGATTTTAGTAACATTTTACTTGTTGATAGGTAAAAGAACGAAGTAGTACAAGTGCACCAACAGAATCCAGTCCACAATCCGATTCAAGTGAATCGACGCAACAAATCAATGTTACATATTTAAATCAGGGACAAAAAATTAACTGTGCACCTGTGGTGGTTGTTAGTAGTTATTGTAATGTCCAACCTGCCGCGTCACCTTCGCTAAGTGTAACTTCTCAAGGCAGTTCAAGTCCTTGTGTTACTCCTGCACCAACACTCTCATTATCAAAAACAGTCTCTAAAAATCCTAAAACAAAATCTGTCAAGAGTACGACGACGCACACTACGAAAGCATCACCTATTCCAAAACCACAGCAGAAACCTCAAGAGGATGAGCATACTACTCAAAGGATTTTTGATATTTTAGCTGAATACGCGGAACAATTAAGAAACTCTCCAGATTTAAATAATAAACCTGCTCCAAGAAGAAGATCTAATCCTCCTACTAATCCAAATCAAAACGCTAAACGTAAAAAAAGTTCAAGCTCTAAAAAAACAGGACATTGTAGTAATTCCTTAGCGTCGGATGGAGACCTGGAGGATACCCACACTGTTGGTAGTGAAGATAGTTCTTGTGGTGTGGTACAAATATCTGTGCAAGAAGAAGAACAACAATTAACAGCAGTTAGTACTTCGGAAGCCAGTGAAGCTTCTGTAAGTCCCAAGCAACTAATTTTGACTGATTCCACACCAAATCAATCGCGAAGTCTTATTATCGCCGATTCTAACGTGGGGGAGGCTTTGAAAATGTCCAACACTGCCGTTTTAGTTCCTGGTAATTACATCATGCCAGTTTCAATGGTTAAGGGAGGACAACAAATAGCAGTGGTGTCAGGTGGAAGTAAAATTCTAGCTACTGTCCCAGCTCGGTCAGGTCCTAACATGTTGTTATTCCAAAGTTTTTTAAATCAAACTCGTAAACATGGTTTACCAACTGTAAAATATTCTGCTGTTCAGCCTATTGCAGGGATTACTCGAAATCTAACAACTGTTACTGCACCTACAAGTATTCCACCAACTTCTCAAAATTTAACGGCTGTTACCTTGGCGCAAACAGTGGCTCTACAAAAAGTAAATCATTTGGATCGGACAGAAATAAATAATTTTGATACAGAATTGTTACTCACTATTGCTCATCCGGCTGAGAATAAAAATAATATTATAGAACAACCACAGATAGAGCACCGAGGGATATCTTCTTCCAATGAAAATGTACAAAAAACTATAAGAGTGGGTGAAAGTATTCAACATACGGAAAGTTCTTTGGGAAAAGCATTCGCGTATGAAGAAAAAACATTAATTAATACTTCAGTTGCTACTTCTGTTATTGCACAGTCTGTGAGCATCAAAGAAGACAAATTATGTGAAGAACAATCCACAACTCAGACGATCATGGCTTTGAACTTAAATTCTTCCGATAGTGATAAAGGTATGGTTATAATTTTTACTTTTACTAAAATTACTTTGGTGATGGGTAAATCATGTGCAGATACAACAATCAAGGTGGAGGGACGTGTACAGTCTGTTCTAGTAGCAAGCGGTACTTCCAATGGGCCCATGTTGTTCAACAGTCCACCGCCATACAACAAACAGACAGATTGCACAAATTCCATTTCAGACTCAAATAAAGATGAGTACTTACGGAACGACGGAAAGGTATATAGAGTATTAGCCCACATTGATGGTCAGTCAATGTTGTTTAATCAGCACACGTTTCCTATTGTAGTTGCAGAAGACTGTATTTTTTAAAACACTTATAATTTATAGTAATTAATAAGTAATTAGTAGTGCTTGTTTATTATTTATTATTAATCAATTTGTGAAATTTACTTAGAATTGTATTTTTTGATTTTTAATTGTTTAGTTTGCATGATAAAGCATTGTCAGTGGCGCCGACTTCGTAAAATTCCATGGGAACTAAAATGGGGGTGGGTGAGAATGCGCCCTATGCAATTTTTTCAAGGTTTAAAATAATAATTTGTTCTCAAAACGAACGTAGTTTCCACTTGACACTTCCACTTTCACTTGACAGTGAAGAGAATATAATAAGATAAATAAATAAATTGATTATGAATATTTCCTAATTTAATCCTCGATTTTACATAGCTACAAATTTAAAAAACTCGTAAGACAATCCGGATTTGATCCCTGCTCCAAAAAAGGCGTGTTAGACGCAATCCATCGCCGTAACACTTTCACATAAAACGCCGCGTCACTGTTGGTAACCTTCAACTTGCAGTTATTGAAGAGTAAAACAAAAAACAAGTCAACATACCGATAGTAAATGAATAA
Organism: Hemicrepidius hirtus; assembly: GCA_963082805.1. Classification (NCBI taxonomy): domain Eukaryota; kingdom Metazoa; phylum Arthropoda; class Insecta; order Coleoptera; family Elateridae; genus Hemicrepidius; species Hemicrepidius hirtus. Next base: position 18,682,705 of record OY720168.1, read on the forward strand.
AATACAAAAATAGAAATTGGAAGACTAATGGTAAGTAATTGCAACAAGCAAACATACAATAACATACAAAATTATGCATTGCCATAATTTGGCACAAGTTCAAGCACAGACTAGAATAAATTGACATGACTGATACCATGGAGAGCCAGAAAAGATGAAATGGCGGAACTAGAAAAACCTCGCGAGGAGTCTTGGAAAGAACATAGAAGAGAACACTGGTAAAATCGATACAAGAGAAATTAATGGCTCCACTAGGAGTTCATGGAGTAACATCAACAACATGCGAAAATTACTTTACTAAACTATACAGGGACAAGGAGGCCAAGGCAGGAAGCGCCAAATCTGAAGAGGACCAAAAAAGAAAGGATGAAGAAGAGCCAAGATTCAAGGAATTCACAAAGGTATAACACAGATAAAGACACCTCTTGTCGTAAATTCTTTTTAGAAATAAAAGTTTGAATTTTGGTACAGAGGTAGAACTTCATGAGCTGCATTTATTTTATTTTTTATTTATTATATCCAAAAATAAATTAAAAGACCGGAATGTCGTCATCCTAACCGTGTCGCGCTGTATACCCTTCATTGAATTTCAACAAGTCTTTGACAGACTCATAAGTCATGTGGACATACTGTCCACATCACTTGTCAATATTCGGAAGATTAGAGCAGTAGGCACTAGAGGAACGATCGCGAACAAGTCATGCGTGAACGACAGTAATGGTGTTAGAAATAGAAGAGAATAAAACAAAATCCATGATAAGTAACAGGTAGATAGAAGTGAGGAAATCCCACAACATGTTCAAACAGGAGGTGCTTTTACTTTTTGTATATCTAAACCACAGTCTCCGGGATTTTATGAGAAGGAGGAACCTACTGTTAGAAAATTCGGTAAGAGGACCAGGAACCGCAACAAGGAGACAATGTATGGGCATATTCACAGAAGAGAACGAGGAGCCACAACAAGGATGCGCAATGGAAACCTGAAATATAGTAGACCATAAATCATTTACCTACCGACGAAATCGGGGACTGATATCAAAAATAGGATATTGGAGCAAGATTGTAAACAGAAAAAACAAATTTGTAAGAGACGGGAAATCATGGACTACCTCACTACATTAAACGCGTCAACAGTGTCAACGCGTCTTCTCTTCTTTATAGCAACGGGGGCGCCGGAACTTGTCCGCGCCGAAACAATCTGTAATCAGTTATTTTCGTGCCGCTTACAGAAAACTTCAACTTTCACTGGCTCAAAATCCAACTTTTACCCAATAAAACAGGTAATATGGCGCAACTTTCGGATTTAAATGCAGGAATTTTATATGGGGTCGTGCCCCACATGTATCATTTCATATGGGGGTTGGGCGTTGCGGCGCCCATTAAGTCTGCGCCTAGGGGCATTGTTATTTACAGTATTTTATTTTTTATATGTTGCTCTTGCATAAAAAATTGTTAAAACATACTATTTTTAGTTTTTTTAGGTAGATACCAGGTGCTCACTTTTTTTACAAATCCTAAAATTGTGGAAAAGTATTGGTGTCATTTAGAAAGAAATTCGGGATTTTATTTAAAAACATTGGGCACTTAGAAATTGCAACACATCTGCTTATGACATTTTTGCATTACTACTGCTTTATTTGTCATTGTTGTAAATTTTGCTACCTAGCTTCTTCACCTACACCATAATGTCATGAAAAATAGTAAATGTATGTGTGATTGGTGTATTGAGCAGCATAGATGGTGTGAATAAAGTATTCCATTGAAATAAATTGATTTATTAACCGAAGTGTTATGTATTGTAAAAAAAAGTCCATCTTATTATAAATTAAATTTTATTTTCTGTTTTAGCGGACTAGCACGGAAGCAAAGTCTTTACAAAGCACTGTCTATGCTTATCAAGGTAAGATTAAGAAAAACCAAGCAAGTTCACACAGACTCGACCGGGAGCTACAGCAACTTTCGTTGCAAAGAAAACAAGCAGCATTGGAGAGAGAATTGCGGTTACAAAAGTCTCTATCAGAAGAATGTGAAGATCTTGGTGTGGATGAACCGAGCACAAGTGATTTATTTCCAGAAGCAGATTTGTTATTTGATTCAAATCATTCTCCATCATTTGATCAATCTTCTCAAGATCTTGTGAAGCGACCCTCGCATACGCAAGAAATTAAAGAAGAAACCAAAACAATTGGTCTTTTTTGTGATGATGAACCAATGAGAACGGATTTCTTATTTGAACCCATAGAATTTCAAAGTGCCGCCGTTGAATTGGATTATAACAGATCAAGGGACATGACTAATGGGCAAGGTAGTACAAGTAACGAATCAGGATTTTCCTGTGAAGATAATACGCTATTGCAAACTTGTACCTCGATGTCAGATGTAACGATACCATCTCCCATTTCTCCCGATCCGTATACCGATAATTCTCCACCACCTTTAAATAAATGTAAGTATAAATACAGCAATCGCAAGAAAGTAGAAAGATCCAAACAAGTTGAAAATTGGCCCATGGAATTATCAAGTTCGGAAGATACAACTGGAAGCACGGAGTTAACAAAAAGTTGTAGCCCGGAAATTTATCCTGGCAGACGTAATCGAAGCTTGAGCTGTGAAGAAGATGATCGAGATCTGATAGGTTTTGCAATAGTGGAGCGTTTACCTTTAAAAGAGGAGGAGGAATGTGAAGAATTACATTGCCAAGAAGCTGTAGATTGTCCCAGTGGTAGAGGTGCTCGACGAAGTGTGAAGAAACTGTGCTCCTGTTGCAATGGTTCTACAAAGGTTGCACGTAAGAGGCCTGCTTCTCGACCTCCCACGCCGTTCTCACATAAGAAGACTGTTATTGCCAAAAAGAGATAGTGTACAAGTTCGTATAGCGAGCGACTTTAGGTACTACTTATTAGTTATTCCTATTGACTCTAGTCAAGGCGACAAGTGGGCCCCAATTTAGTACAAAATCCAAATTAAAACAGTTGAACAAGTCTAATATTGACTTTGAATCCAGTTTGTATAGTGTTTGCTGTATTTGCAATCTCTTTAGTACTTCTAATACTGTGCAAATTCTTTTCGATAACTGTTCTTAAGAACTTCTGTGCAGTTTGTGCTTGTATATACCTTATTTTATTTTCAAACAATACGGCCGATATGATTTTATATTGAGAACTTTCATCCTGAGTTAATCTATCGTATTTGTGGTAGCCACAGCGTTGTTGCAAGTTGCGGCACTTCTATTACGCAATAATTATTGTACGTGTTATTTTGTTCAAATCTTATTTCTTATATATTAATCTTAGTTTCTAAGAAAATGCAGTATTGTTATTTTTTTTTTGTTTCATTAAAGATACGTATTTTGTCCGCACTGTCAATATTCAATACATGGCAGTATTAAAGCTGACTTTATCTAAGCATTAATATTTGCATTGCATGTCTTTGTGGCAAATATAAAATTAAATATTATCCAAAAATATTTATCCATAGAATGAATTCTTTTTTATTTTTTTGCCAGTAGGAATTTTTTTTTTCCCTGATATGTGATTTTATAATAGCTTGCCAAAAGGTTACATTAGATTAAGCAGAGTGCAATTGTGTCTTCCTAAGGATACATAAAAAATTGTGGATAACATCTACTGTGTTATCAAAAAAAAATATTTGTTACTAACGCACGCATTTTTTAAATGGCCAACATTTTTGTTCCCAAAATTGGAAACTTAAATCTTTTATTTCTGTGTCAATTTATATTTGATTTATTTTTATTGCGTAAATTATTAATTTTTTATTTTATTTACATCCAATTATAGACATTGAAGTTTAAACTAAAAATAATATTTTTATTTTGATGACCTTTCTTTTGGATCCTCTCATTTCTCATTTTACTGCATGGGTTTCATAAAATTTCTTGTAAATCCCCCATTTTCTTATGTTACATCCAATTACAGACACTGAAGTTTAAAACTTAATATAATATTTTTATTTTGATAATATTTCTTGTGAATTCCCCTTTTCTTATTTTACCTCCTAACAAAACTAAAATTCTTTCTATTTTCAAATACAATTTAAATAAGAATTCTATTTTATTATATACAAAAAAAAATGTGTTGACACTTCAAAACAAATATTTAAATAAATAATCAGAGTTTATTTTTAAAATACGAATTTAATATTTTTATAGCAGAACAAAACAAAGTACTTGGGCATAAAAATAATATTCTCCCCCTCCCCCTAAAATAATGTATCCACTTCTAAATTTCTTTGGAAATTAATTCATGTTCTATAGAAATTGTTAGCCATACTTTTAATAATTTCCTTGCAATGCATTTTCGGATTTCAAAGCAATAATTAGATTAGGAAATAATTATTGTTTTAGTGAATTGAATTTAAGTTTTAAGCGGCAAACTGATCATTCATCTTGTAGATAGTATCAACTAAATGTTGGTATCATTTCCATATAGAAATTTGCCCATAGTTAAGATTTAGGTGTTCACAAAACTAAACCCTTTTAAAGGTAGGATAATGTGAGAAAAATGTAATGCCTTTTTTGAGTTGCGAGGTAAGTAGGCGCGTAATTTGTTGGCTTGTAGTGCCTAAGTTAGTAAAAATTCAAATAAATACTAAAGATAAAAAATGTATTATATCTCCTGTTCGTAAATATAATCTTGGTAACTTCTTCCTTGTTCTTATGATTAATAATAGGCAACCCGATAAAGAAGTTCTTGTTGTTAGTTGCCTAAGTGTCTTATTAAAATATATGTAATATAGGCTCTTCTTTTGATTTAAACTATAATTGAGCAACCAGATAGAACAGTAAGTGTTAGCAACAATATTCACCTTATGTAAGATAGGGAGCCATTTTATCGTTATTTACTCCATGCCTTGTTGCTTCTATCAGTATTTTTTTATCTCTACTGTGTATAAATGTGATGCCCTAATTTAACCTTTATACTTTAACAATATTTTTGGATAATATTTATAAACTGAACATAACAATTATGCCACAAATTCATGCATAGTAAACAGTTTCTGCTGATAAAAAATACGTTTTATTTTTATTAATATTTTATACGTTTTTATTAGTATATGTAATGGTAACCATTCCCACTGTAACCATCAAGGTTGCTTTGTATTTTTTACTGTTAAAGGAAAACATCTTAAATGTAGTTGTTATGTTGATATTTCGACATCATTTTTGAAAATAAATGTAATAAGAATTAAGAATAACAGTTACTTCTTTTATCAAACGGATGTACTTTGTTTTATTAAATAATTGTGGGTTAATTTATTCATTGGTTTGTTTCTTTATACATTTATAAACCAGGTATACCCAACATTTAATTAACAACCTTCCAATTACCTAGCAATATCTCCTAGTTTTTTACAGAACATACTTTGAACAATTGCAAATCCGTTGTTATGAAAACGGTAGGGCTCCGCGTTTGCCGGAGGCTCGGGGAAGGTACCCGGTACGACGCGTTTTCTGTCGGGGACGTGGCCAAATTTTTCCTTTCCGGCGCCTTAACCCCGACTTCTCCATATAACACAAGGATATCCAGTGGATATTACTCAAGTTGTGGTCATTGGGGGGTGTTTATTTAACGTCCTGTGGACGTGCATACGTCCGTCTTTTTGGCACAACTGAGGATCTCCTCGGTGGACGTCCCAAGGATATTCTTTAAGGACGTCCTGTATAGGAACGTATCATGAACATCCTTCCCAGACATTCTAGACGCCCATAGGATGTCCATTTAATGTTCGCCTAACGTCTAAGCCCCGGTATTACAACCTCAGTTTAAGAATTTAACTCTGGATTTCCCCAAGATTTCCTTTTGTACTGGTTTAAACTGAGGTTGTAATACCGGGCCTAATGGACATCCATACACCGTGTTTTTGTCACAACAATCGAGCTCCGTAGGAGGTCTATTTAATGTTCGCCGGACGTCTAATATATATCCATACATCGTCTTTTTGACACGACTATGGATCTCTCTTTTCAGTTGTAGTCCCTAAATTTACGAAGGTAAAATAGGAAATACCTATGTTGATGTTAAGTTACCTACACCCACAAAGGTATAGAATCCTTACACCCTTTATCAGGACACCCCGTTGCTCTATACAACACATCGTAGTATGAGGATCCGTAATTTGGGCTAACAAGACAATATGTATAGCGGACATTAAATAGACATCCTATGATGGATGTCCATGATACGTTCAATACAGGGCGTTTTAATTAAATACCTATGTCCAAAAAAGATATCTTTTGGACTACTATTCAAAAGGAAATTTTTATTTAAAGTCCTGAAGATTTCAATTTAAATTGTGCGGGTACTATGTACTATACTAGTATTTATTAGCGCATTCATCCCAGTTAGGGGCAAAGGTCTCCCCATATCTGTTCTATTTCTTTCTGTCTGCAGTTTTTTGCTTGCAATATCTTCCTACTGTTACAACATATCAGTAAAATGGTAACAATCAAATGACTTACGTTGTAGAGAAAAACTAATCGTTGAAAATATAGACAGTATCTTTTAAATTGTTTGCCGTGATTATAACAGAAAATTTAGGTGTCTAGTGATACGATAAAATACATTCCCGAGTGTGGTAATGTTTGCCACTTTCTTCGAGTAATAAACCTTGGCAGTGTATGACAAAAAAAAACAAAGTAAATTGTTTCTTTCTTTCTGATTCATTCTAGAACCATTGTTTGTAGGTAAGTTAGCATCATTTAGTGATTGTACAGTTTAGTTAACAGTTATTTTTATAATTAGGACCAAGAAAACATTTCTACATTATTTGGGATAGGTTTGTGATGACGCAAGAATTTGCCAAAAAGTTTCAGAGGAACGTGGTTCAATTCTAATTATTACAATAATATGTTATCTGTAAGTATCCTACATTTCTATCTAAATTTCTAAAGATTTCAGTAAAAGAAAAGGGTATGACCCTATACCTTCTTATAGTTGGAAACTGTCAATTCTAGGCTATCATCACTTTTGGTGTCCAGAGGCTGTACAAAATGCGATTCAGACAACCCTAGCAGTTTAACGAATTGTTTATATTTTAAATAAATCTTTAAATATGAAGAATCGTTCAACTTCACATCCTTCAGGCCCTAAAACAGGCCTAGCACTCTTTAGCCAAATCAAATATGAGCATCTTTTAGCAGGAATTTCTGGAGGTGCCATATCCACACTCATTTTACATCCTCTTGATTTAATGAAGATTAGATTTGCAGGTATGTAATTATACAAAGTTTTTGTTATAGACAAATTACCAATCATAATATCTCTTGACACTCTTTATACAGTAAGTGATGGAAGCGCAAAAATCCCACAGTATAACAGCTTGACAAGTGCTTTTTGCACAGTTTTTAAACAAGAAGGAGTTAAAGGTTTATACAAAGGTGTGACACCTAATGTATGGGGCTCTGGAAGTGCTTGGGGTTGTTATTTCTTGTTGTAAGTTGTTATTTGTGTACCTACATTTTTTCTTGAATCAGTTCTAGAATAAAAATAAGAAAGAGATTATTTTTAGTTATAATTCTATAAAAACATGGATTCAAGCAGGAGATGCTCAACAACAACTTGGACCTACCTTACACATGCTTGCAGCATCAGAGGCTGGTGTCTTAACATTGTTGGTGACCAATCCAATATGGGTGGTAAAAACACGCTTGTGTCTCCAATATGGATCAAGTGTTCCTGAGGGGAATACTGACAACTATAAGGGTGCGATGGATGCGCTAACAAAAATTTATAGGACAGAAGGTGTACGTGGACTGTATAGGGTCAGTGCGACACAGAAGTGACAGTGGACTGTATAATTGGTAGGATAAAGGGATTTGTTTATACGCTCTTTACAGGGCTTTATTCCTGGCATGTTTGGCGTAACCCATGGAGCATTGCAGTTCATGACGTATGAGGAGATGAAGGCATTTTACAATCATTACCGTGGGGTTCCTTTTGATAGTAAACTTGTAAGATTTTTAAATGTTTTTAGATTCCTCCTAATGGGTGTTTTTTTTTCTGTTTTAGACTACAGGAGAGTATTTAGGATTTGCTGCTATCTCAAAATTAATTGCAGCAGCTGCTACTTATCCGTATCAAGTTATTCGCGCCAGACTTCAAGATCAACATCATAGCTATGAAGGTTTATGGGATTGTATTAAAAGGACTTGGAAATATGAACGTACTCGAGGTTTTTACAAAGGACTGGTTCCTTACTTATTACACGTCACTCCCAATATATGTCTAGTCATGCTTGTATATGAAAAATTTACAAATAATTAATACAGCAAGAAGACGTTTAAAAATATTTTCTTAATTTAGCTAATTTTTGTTTTGTTTTGGGGTTTTATTGATTTTGTTGATGCAGTGCTCAGACTTTAATGTATTAAGAATTAATTTAAGGAGATATGTACTGAAAAAATCTCATGTGTTTTAAGTACAATTTGAAAATGTATTTCTAATTAGTTCACAATAAATTTTGCAAATGACGCAGTTTTATTGATTAAACATTTTTTAAAGAGTTAGAATTTTACAGTTTTGAACCGTATCATCAGAGAAGGGACATCTTTAGTGCTACTCACTGAGCTGAATGGTCCCATCTTTAGAGAGAAAGACACTTTAAATAAATCCTAATTTCAAATGTAAGTATCAATTTGTATGTGGTTCCATTCTGTTTACTGAATATTTTATTGGATGGAAAAAGTGGTGGAAAAACTCCTGAGATACCTTGTGGTATAATTTAAGAAGATATTACAAGATGAAGTAAAACTTGTAAAGCGGATTTCTTGTATTTAATAAAAAAAACATTTTATTTGTTGTTTTCTTATAATTAATTGTGGAGGTTTGAAAGTATGAATGGAAAACCTGAACAAATTGGAGATATGGTTGAAAACCTGGAACATTCATTAATAACATTTTCAGAAATTCGGGCGCTTATAACTCCAGTTATCATAGATTTTAGGATAAGGGTTGCATTAAATTTTATGCTCAGAATGAACAGGTCTATCAGTTTGCAACAAAAAATATATGGCGTTTCATTTAAAATAAAGTTTGGGTTGCTTCCGGTTAAACCGGAAGTGCTCTATCTAATTCACCTAGCCCATTCGATAGTCCCCATCCTTCTCTCCAACTTTGCTCCAAGAAGTAACCCTCTATCTTTTCAAACATAAACGCTACACCCGGGAGAGACACATAGCGCATTTTCGGAACTTCAAGCGTCTGTAACTCCGAGAATCGTAGAATTTAGGATAGGGGTTGAATTTAACTTTATAGGCTCAGAATGGGTAGATCTATCAAGTGACGCCAAAAATAATTTGGTTCTCGTTTGAAATAACGAAGTTCGGGTTACTTCTGGCGGAACCGGAAATGTCTCAGATGATTCAGCCCAGCCTCTACAATTTTGCTCCAAGAAGTATCCCTCCATCTCTCAAATAAAAACGCTACACCCAGAAGAGACAGGTGAAATTTCTATGGCGAATTTTTTCGGAAATTCGGGAGACTACAACTCTGGTAACAGTAAATTTTGGGATTGCAGTTGTCTTTTATTTTTTCACAGAATCGGCAGGTACATCAACTGCGGCTTCTTCTCTTCTGCTTGTGGTTTCCTCAGATAGGTACTTACTGGCTTCCCCCAGAGCTTGAGATTTCTTTGGCTGCTACTTTTCTTAGCACTAGGTTTTCCAAGCTGCTGGTTTCCCAGTAGACTTTGAGACGCATTTTGATAGAAAAACAATTTTAAAAATATATTGTAAGACTAGGAAAACGGCTAATCACCGTCCCTATAAACCCAAAGGGTAACTAAAACCATAAATCATCTCAAAGAGAAATTATTTATTACAAAAAGATTTTGGAAAGTAAAACCCTTCCGTTACAAAATATATAATAACTTAGTTTTAAACTTAAACTACTTTCTTAAAACTAATTATAATCAATTCCCACCTTGGGGATTAACATTCTGTATAAGAGTAATATTATCACCCTTAAGCATTATCCTTCCCAAAGTTCTTCTGGTCTTCTTTTTTACGTAATATTCCTCAGCATCATCAAGTACAAGATTCATATACTCATCAAATCCAACTATATGCCCTTCAATCCTTAAATTTACATTTTCATATATCCAAACTTGAACCCGGGATCGATTTTGCAGGTAGCGAAAAATTAAGTTTATGGGTTGGACCATCACTTTTTGAACCTTTTGGGGTTTGAATGCCATCTTGTAGAGGGTTGTTCTTTAGTTTTTAAATCCAAAAGTAACGTAAAATGCAGAAACACCTACTATTTCAAGGGCATAAGACAACCATAGGACTATCTTCCCGCAAATGTTTGTTTGTGTTGTGATAATAGAGATCTGTAACGTCTGTATAGTCATCGTGTATTCCATAGGTTTATACTTGTTGTGGTAGATGGCTCATGCAACGTAATTTGCATATTTAGTTCTATAGCCCATGACCTTTGAATCGGATTTATTTAATCAAAAAATAATTCGATTAGGAGCGATTTGGTTAATGATGCATTTTTCCAATAACGGGATAATTTGCATTAGTAAATGTTTTAATTTCTAAAAGTGTCTGAAAATGAGGTATTGCCCTTCGTTTCAAGAAAAAACATATACCTACTGTATTTAAAAATTTAGATTCCTTTCGACATTAAAAAATTATCTGTTCGTTCTTGGTCATAAAATTTTATTTTAAGAAGAATTTCATCAACAGTTTTATGGTTGGTTATTTGAAAAAAGGAAAATGAGATACAGGATATATGGTTTAAGAAAACTGATACAGTTTTATCGTATGAATTTATAGAGAAATTAGATGCTATGATGAAATTCGAGCTTTTCTCTTTGTTATGAATGTGGAAGAACTGAAAGCAAGAGAACAACTGCTTAGGGGGTTGGAAAAGTTTGCGAGTCTGTGCAGTTCGTGCTATGCGCGTTTCGCGGTGATCGAGTAGTTATATCGGTGTCCCGTGTCCTAAAATATCAGTGCCAAAACACGAGGCGTGTTTCCTTTACTCGTATCGTGATATTATTCCTCCTTTTTTGTATGTATTTTTAAGTTGACGAAGGACCAGGCAATTAATGTTAAATAATAATCATGTCCCTGTTTTAACGCTGATGTACAATCGGCATGGCTTTATTCCTACTGACAAATTTTATATAAAATATACAATTTTACCACTCAATTAGAGAATAATCTTCGAGTCTTTTTTAACTCGAAACAGTTGCTCTATTTACGTGTTTATGAATACAACACGTGATGATTAAATTAGCAGTATTCAGTAATAATCTTCACATGCTGGTAAGTGGTCCTGTATGAAAAAATAATAAGAAATATGTTGTAGTTTAGAAGTATCTACAACTGTATCAATTAAAAATTAGTTCGTCACTTATTGACTGAATTATTTTCTTTTTATGGACAGTTCTCAGCATGGTAATTAATCAATTTACGAACGTTTTTAAAATAAGCCGTAAGACAACTGAACTTCCTATAAGGTACCTAATTAGTAAAACATGCATCGAGAAAAACAATAAATTTAAAAATTTCACTTCTAGTTCATACAAGAAACTTTAAATCGTAAACCTCTCTAATTTGCACTATCAGTTACACCAAAGATTTTTCCTTCCTTACGAAAAAGGTTTTTCATGTTCAACTGAAAAAAATTACGCCATCAATATAATTGAGATTTTCATTCCATTTAGCTTGTAGATAAAATGTAGCTGCATTCTTGTCAATTTTGAAGGGTAGGTAGGTATTTAGCTATATTCTGAGCGGACGCGAAGTTATGACAGATAAATCCTTTGATAAAAATTATTTTTGGTACATATCTCTTTTTAAATGTACCATGCGAAAATGTAATATTTTCAGGAAGGATAAATTTTTGCGGATTTAACCATTCTCATAATAATAGGGGGATGCATAAAGACAGACCGCGCATTTGTAGGTGTGCGATCAGTGGAACATTTCATAATAAATCTCGAAGAAAGTCTTTTAAAAATTTCAAATAAACTTCAGCATATAACGCAGTAAGTAAGCGACGAATCAGAAAATTACCGTGGATATATTGAAATGATGCTGAAAATTACTCTGGCGGCTTTCAAGCGGTTTGCTGAAAATTAAGTACTTCAGCATTCGTAAAACAACTCGTTCATAAATAATTTACTCTGGAATACTGGATTTACTAAATTCTGATGCAAAATCCATTTGCGAAAATTAATTCTTAGGAAGATAATCATGCTTTGAATATATTCATGGTTTAAGGATGAAGAAGATTGTTGCGTAAAGTTCTCCAGACAATCGTATCGCTTAAATCGACTCTACGAGATATTATTTGTATATAATTGACGGATCATGTTCTACAATGTTCAGAATTCAAAACCTATACCGTTTCCTTCCTGTCACCCGATCTACAGGTATCTGAAGCAGGGTATTTGATGCATTTCTTTGGCAAAAAAACAGAAAAAATGTGGACTTAATCGAACCTAAAAATGACTGAAAACTTTTGGACTCTATCCCTCATCAACCCTAATTTATGGGATTGACTTTCCTGACACCCTGTGTAATAAATAAAAACATGCTGAAAATTTGACATGTTGGAATTTACTTATTCTCTAATTCTAGGTGATAAATTACTTGTTTTATTGACAACTCAATGAACTTTCTCTTAATTTAGTTCTGTAACAAGATATAGTTTGTCAAGAAAAGTTTTCCCGATCCTAGGAAAGCACAAGACAAGCGGGTGTGTCGGTTAACGCAAACGCGTATACTCAAATGAGACGGTTCGGCGCCAAGACTAGCATAACACTTAAGGGGTGGATAAATAACCACCAAGCATCCAGTGCTGCTCGAATTTTAAGCCTTTTAAAGTTGGTCGATTTACATTTGTCTCGTTATCTGGTTTGAATATAAAAGAAAATGAATGTATGGATTAGGGGTTTACTTTTTTTTATAATGACTTGAAGCTGGTATTTTTTAAAATTTGTATTTTTTGTTATTAAGGCTAAATACCGATGCCAGGGAAAAATATTACCGCATCTGTTCCTCCATAATCGGAAAATTCAAGCATTGGTTAAATATTTATATTCAAAGAGGAACACGGACAGAATATGGAATAGTATTGCATTTCTGATGATGATGAGTAGGTGCGTTTTGTCAAATAAAAATAGTTTTTCAATCAAAATTATGAAAATTCAATTATTCTGGTGCAGTTACAAAGAATGGGAAATTTTATAACGTTCTGGGTAAAAGTCGTCAAACTCGATTTTACTTTCTGGAAACGATCGGTGTTCGCCCAGTTCTGCACGGGTTGATGACGAGGGAAATGGGATAGGGAAATTGGCAGCGAGCCAAAGCTTATACCACCCACTCTGCTATCTGGACGGAAGTCAACTGAACTGCTTATATTTGGAGAAAATTTACTACTAAATATATATGAGTTAAAGCACTACACTAATTTATTAAATCACAAATAACAAAGTTATTAATAAATATTTAATACTTTAATATAAATATTTTGAGGGATAACTTCTAAATATGCACTTCTATTCTTCATCTTATTGACAATTGACCAAAAAGTTTGGAAATTAAATTACAAAACCAATATTATAAACTCAAAATTTAAACTTGTTTTCAAAAGAAACTTGTTTACATGAGAATTTAATGTTTGGCAGAGAATTGAGGAATGATTTCCTTATATAGCACTCGTCTTTGTTATAGTTTTGAAGCGAATCCTGTCAGTTGATTATTACATAACTTTATAACTGATAACTTTGTTTGCATTGTTATGTAAATTGAGTAATAATATGATAGAGATCTGAAATCTACGCATTTAAATAGAGATATTGAAGAATAAAATAAAATCAAATAATGGAAGGTTTTGAATTTTTTAAATTATTTCAAAGGAAAATAAAATCCTTAAACGAGAAGGAGTTGGATTAAGGATTTTGTGGAAGTACTTTCTCTTAGATAACGCAACTAGGCCAAGAAGTAAACCCACTTGCGGGATCTCATCGCAGAAAAGGATTTGATAATGTTTATCATTTTCAGCCCGTTTAGCAGTTACTCAGAAGTAATTTGCATTTTATTTACTTATTCCTTCACGCAAATTACTAAAAACTAGGAAAAAGTGTATTACGTAACGCTTATAAAAATCTGGATAATTTCTTTGTTTTTAAAATCAGAAATTTAATGGTGAATTAAAATCTTAGGGGAAAAAGTCATCTTTTCATTAACAAACTTTTCAGTGTAATACCTACGCAACTTCGCCCGTTTTCATTTTGGGTTACAAACAAATTGGCACATTCATAGAAAATTCATATCCCTAGTACTACTAAACAGATTGAGGGGTAAAATTTTCGGATACAAAGTATGTACTATGTAGGGATACAATCTGCGAAAACCCTGCATTTATTTTGACCGCAAAATAAATTTATTACAATGACTTTTACAAAATTACAAAGATTTAGCTTCTGATTTTATACTCACTGAGTTTTTGTGTCAATTTAGTTTTCGTATATAATCTTTTATCTTGAGGGCCTTTTGTAACTTTCTGGTTAACAATTCCCAGTTTTCCCCAGGGAATACAATAACCACTGAATATGTTCTTTGAACAATATCCATACTTTGAATAATTGTTTTGTGGCGCCTCTAGCATTCGTAACAATTTGGAGACTTCAACCGCTAGACACGAGCACAAAATGTCGAGGGATACATTTTAACATTAAAACTAAAAAGAAAATGAAATCGTATTTCCTAGCGCCTCCACCATTTCTAGAAATTTTTATTCAATAGAAACAATGAATAATCGTAGAAACCATTCCTTGAGCAAAAAAATAGTAAATCTTATTCTGCGACACCTCCACTACAATCTTATACTTTCTGAGACATCTTTCCTAATACCAAAACTCTTGAAAATATCATTTTGTGACTTATTCATTATTTCTAAACATTCTTTATTATGTTAGAGACCTGAAACGTTGAATAAAAGCAAAAAATTTAGAGACATCTATTTTAAAATCAAAACTAGAAGAATCATTCTCTTTGAAAATGAAATTGTCACCTTACTTAGTGGCGCCTCCACAATTTGTTTGAAGACAAAGCTTTAGCCTTTCATGTGACGTTCTCACTACTTTTATATATTCTTAGCCTTTTCAAAATTGCAACTGTTTGAATAAAAACAATGCATTATTCCTCGTAGTGTCAATATGTACTACATCAAAAATAGAAAAAATCACTCTTTTAAAAAAAATATTTTATGGCTGCTGCGCATATTTATAAAAATTATTTTTCTTTTAGAAACTTCAATCCTTTGAATAGAAACAACGTATTAAGCACCGAGATTGGTATAAAATCAAAAACAGGAAAATAATTGATTTAAAAAATTTATATCCTATTTCTAGCGGTGATGCAAAATTTTTTTACTATTTCGGAAATATCACTTGTTTAGATAGATAGTAATAATTTCATAATCTTTGATGCATCTTTTCTTATAACAGAAATTAAATAAAAATCCGTTTGTCGATAGGATTTTCAATTTTTAGTTTCGTGGCGCCTCCACCATTTGTGTATAGGTAATGTTTTTGAACAACCATTTTCATGATATGCAATTAATCAAAGATCCCAGATATTATAATATTTTTGGGTAGAAAGGGAAACTAATTTATGTTTTTGGATTGCATTGGATTCCTGAAACCCCGGAATATTCAACAAATGGTTTGGTTGGAAGTTGATATCGGAATTATCTTTATGTAATGGACCTGCTTTATACCAAACAGAGCATAGACATGTTACTATAGTCACTTATACTGTAGGGTTGGTTCGAGTTGTTCTTTGCACCACAACATGCAATATTCCTCTAAATATTAACAGAGGATTACGTGCTTCTTTTTCCTTAAAGAGTAGTTTGAAAAGCGAAACAGGTGTTACTGAAAGAGTGAGTATATTGACCACCATACACTTCCCGCCGTTTATTCTCATAGAACATTTAATTAAGAATTTTGTAGAAACTTCCGAAACTTCACAATAGATTACAAACGTGCAACGAGAACAAAATGTTTCTAAAAGTTAGTACGGCCACAAATGGTAAATCAACAAGAAAAAGTTTTTCTTTCCTTAATTTAACAAAGCTCCTTTCGTAAATATAAGGGAAAAACGCTTATGGAGTTTACATTACATTTTTAAAACAATCTGATTCACTAATTTACCAAACACTCTTGTAATTTGTTACTAAGATATTATGTCTGTAAGAAATTGGAACCTAGGTTTCATTGATAGCGGTATGACGAATGAATTTAAGTTCACTATCGGAATATTTGTAAATGAATCAGGAAGCAATAATAAAATGCATTACTAGAACAGTTGGAAGGTTTGTATGTTAGCAATTATCAACAATGATGTCTTTGATTAGGAATACTACTTGCTGATGCTACGAATTCATACTTGATAATTATTTTTGTCCTTTTGTCAGGCATATCTTTTGATATTTGATATTGAAATATTAAGCTTATGTGATAAAATTCTTTATTTCTAAATTGAGTACATTAAAAAAATATATAAACATTTGAATATATTTCTGAGCAGTATGAAAAATTAAAGCTTTATCTATCATTATTCACGTCCTATTCCAAATAAACATCGAAAGTATCAACATGTATAGAGCGAATAACAGCTCGTAATTTTTCATTTATAAAAACATTGTACAATTTGGCTTGGTTGTTAAAAGGGCAAGCCTGATGAGGAACCACTTTCAAAAGAACTTCACTTTCTTGTGTGTATAGACAAACATTCCTTGGATTTATCCCAAAATGTTGCATCCACTCTGGAGTAGGTTCACTGGGATCCGCTTCGTTGACATGTATTACATATACTGGGTATATCAATAAATCGGGAACTCGACCGTCCAAGTCGATAAATATCAGATCCATGACAGATGATGGAGTCGACAATGATAATGGACTAATGATAGAAATATAATACTAAAATTTATGAATTGAAAATAAAAAATAACTTACAGTGGATCCATGGTTGAACTTGTCTGTACTTGCACTACCTGACTTTCTGGCTACTGTATGCACCCGCGGCAGGTAACTAACTATAGTGAATGCATTTCTTCAATGGGGGGGGGGGTAGTGTTAGAATAACTGATAAGATGATTATTCATACGATTGAATATTCTTAATATACATGGTAATTCGAAATTTTAAGAAACCTCATATACAGTTTGTGAAAATTAGAAATGTTCAAACCAAATTTATGATTAAAATAAAAAATAAAAACCAAGTTATATTTTTGACAATGATTGCCTTCGGTTCCTCAGGATTTACTAAAAGGATATATACGTTGTAGGAGTGGGGTCCCTAAAAAGTTATGCAAACTGCTACAGTTTTAAAACCGGTGGTAAATACAAAATAAAATCGCGTTTTGGGTGTATTGCACTAATTTTGACAGTAGTACAGTAGTACTATACTATAAGTTTTGTTTTAGTGATTTTAGTGTCTGATATTTCTAAATAAAAAGTAACTTGAATGATAAAATAATATTTTTGCGATAGTGAGATAACGGTAATAAAAAATTATATGCGTTTATATCAGATTTACGCTTTTCGTTGTAATTTCGTACAATCAAAGTTTTTATTGCTACTTCTGAAAAGATTTTGTTAATTGTTCAATCGTTACGCATTTCACTTCCTCGGAGTGGAAATGACGTAAGCTGAATGCGGACCAAAAGGGGGATAATCACTTGAGGGAGAATAACCTAGGGCGTGGAGAGGATATGATTCAGAAATTGGTAACAAAGCGAATAAGTGGACGATGTCTAAAATTTTTAAGACGGTTAAATATTTTCCTATGACAGCATTCATTTTAATAAGAATAGATTGGAATATAAATACGAAACCAAATATCTAAAAAAGTCAAGATTTGCATAAACGACAGAGAACTTTATTTTTAAAATGTTTTTCAGGCTTCCGATATAATATTTATGGCAAACACTTATCAAAATGCCAAAAGGTAATCCGTAACGAATCGATCGACTGCGTGAAAATAAATATCTTTCGTAAGGGTAAGCCTGTGTTGATTCATCTTTACTTGCTTCATAGCTTCTCTTATTTAAAAGAAAGTATGTATTCGGAATTTGACAGCATACACACGCGAAAGCTGAAAATTCCATCAGCTAGAAATTCGCGATATATTTGTAAATACTTTTTTATGTTTTCTTACGCAATTTCTTTAAAAATGGTTTAATTTATCAAATTGTTGGCTCTAGAGGGAAGTTTTCTTTGAAATGTCTTTATGGAGAAAATACTGGCATTGCGACACTTATCAGCCTGAAGATAAACATTAAAATTTTATTGAAATCCTTCACAATTATAACTGTTTTGTGAAATAAAAGGGCTTCCCTTCTACATTAAAATAATAATTAACCGTTAAGTGGCATACTGAATTGTTTTTCCACTTGTTGTAAATTTGACTTTTGTGAGAGATTTCGAGCATAATTTATTTACAAATTTCTTCGAAATGAAATCCCATGTTCTGTTTAACGACGTAGTTATTACAAATGGTGATTTTTTTGTTCCGACTTTACAATTTTTTACTTATAAAATGATACACCGTCCTGTATTTATGAAAATAATTTGCGTAACTGAGGCATGAACTTAAATAATTAAACATGATTCTATTCATAATTCATGTGCTATACAAGCACCAAATTCCCCATGGGCCATTTGCTGTCATGAAGCTGACCTCACACAAAACAAAAAGAAACTATACAGTGTAGAAGTTGAGACAAAAATTAGGACATATTGGCTAAATTCTCTGTTGTATCCGTCTGGGTTCCGGATGAAGAATAGGCCCAGGGAATCCCCTGCCTGTCGTAAAAGGCGACTATTTGGGACGACTGTCCTTTTTTTTCCTGATTACCTATAATTGTACTTACCTATTAACTCCAAAATTACCCTATCCTATATATGAGATGTTAATGTGATTGAAAGTCAAATTGGAATCAAAGGAAAGCGCATAACATAACAGAAGTCATAATTATACATTAAAAAAAACCATAAGCCTGAATGTATAAAATGTTTACTCGAATCATTTCCAACAAAATTTATCCGTTCGGTACTCGGATGAGCACCCGTATATGAATTATCACGCTTAGGGTGGTTCGAATTGCACCTAAAAACTGCAGATCGCTCTGTATTTTCAAGCAGGCCCGCTTAATAATAATAGCCCCTTCCTCCCACCCCACACAAGCACTGCTTTCGGGGCCTGGCAACAGGACATGGGTAGAGTAGATTATTATTATTATTATAAATCCCCAGTAGCATTTTTATTATTTGAGATAGAGACAACACGTAAATATGTACAACAAATTTACATAATGTAATGATAATAATTTGACAAGGAGTCACCGTAGTTCAGCGGCCATGATGCTTGCAATCCCTCAAGGTATTGCTAAGCATCACCAAGCGATGCTAGATGACTGTTGGTTATATATCTGTGCCTGTTACTGTAAATGCAAATTTGAAAAGGTAGAAGTTCTTGCTTGGTAGTTAGAAGCATAAACTTAAACTTTAATATGGATCATTTACTGTGTGTTTAGTTAGATACAAAGCCAACTTTTGTGAAAATGGAAACGAGACCTTTTTAAAAATTACACCCTGTATATTTCGTGTAGTAATTTAAAAATAATTATATTTTAAGTTTTCAAAAATCAATATTTCGACGTTCTCTTGTGTAGGCTTTAATGATCGTTTGTACAAAAACAATTTAAACTCGGATCTGCTGTAAATTGCTACAGCCGAATTAATTTCGATTAAACCATTTGTTCTGCTTTTGTTATCTGAATTTCATAAATAATTTCGAACATTTCCAAATTCATAAGTAATCCCAAGAATTCCATTTATTCTTGATTTTTAAAAAATTGATTTTAATTGTAGTATATCAAATTTCCATTACTGTTGTGTATTTGCCATTCATTTTTCACATACCTTTCTAATACACAATAAATGAGAGTAGATAATGATGCATAAAAACGCGGTTAATTTATTTCTTTGCAGATTAAGGAATGCACTTTGAATATAAATCGATAATGCTGACATCTGATTCATTTGTGCCAAAATCTAGGACGGGCTTACAACGGAATGTTAAGAAAACCGTTGAGTTCGACACTATATCCACTAAAAATGGAAACGAAGAACTTGGGATCAAAGTTGTTGGTGATTCAGAATGGTAAATTAGAAATTTGGTATTGTAGCTGTGATATGCTTGCGAAAACTAGATACGTAGCTGTTTTTAATAGAAACTTTTTCAATTAACAATAAGTAGAGTTCGAATAAGTAGTTTGTGTGCATGATATTAATGCAGACTTATTTATTTATAGTGGACGATAATTTATTAGTATGTATGTACATTTTTAGAAAACAATAAAGTTCTTTTAGGAACTATATAGTTTATCTCATATTATCCTAATATCTATATTACATTTTATTTACGGTAAGTACAAATTATAATACCGCTTTTTAAAACATGATTTATTTTTGATATTTTTAGAACTTTTATGTTTGTTAGATAAAATATTTTTTATTTCAGGATATGTGTACATTCTATTATGTTAAAGTTTGAGTTTACGTCTTCGCAACCAGCAAAATGCATTCAGCATTTGTTAATCGGCATGCTTGCATGTGACAACGGAAGTGTTATCTTCTCATGGAGGGAGCCACCCCGCAATCTTCAAGAGGGTATGTCTGGAACCATTCACTCTTCTACATCACAGGTCGTTTAGTAGGCTAAAGCATTCTAACGGCTCCAATCCAAATTTTACTGCTTTGTAGATGAGTATCTTATTTTCTATCTCTATCGTAAGAGGTGATTGTAAAATGACCACATTGTGTACAAACGTTCCAGTTTCAGCATTGGTGTTATTGGTAAGTTTGTCTTAGATAATCAATAAATTAGGGGTGACGAACTTACTTTTTGATGAAATCGATAGCGATTAGTCTCAATACGACGATCAATCAGTATGGACATAACACAGAGTCGGCATTTTAGAACGGATGTAACTTAGTCATATCCATAGTGTAACTCAGTGTCGATCAATCAGTGTGGATAGAATGTCGGCTTGTCCATAATGTTAACAAAGTTTTTTGTCGCCCAATGTCGATTAATCCAGAAAATTAACCATGATTTGTCATATAGTAACGTCGACAGAGTCGACTGTCAGTGATTATGTTCACAACATCGATTCATATAAACTAATTGTATATCTCCTGAGGATAACGTCATTATAGAAAATGTACGATTATGAAAGAGTTTACCGCGAGTCATATACTGTTCTTTATAATGTGGACATAAACATAATATGGTATGCTATGGATTAAGTCGACGAACCTTGGTGGATCCTGTGGATAAGGTCGGCGTTCTTTCCACATGAGCAGTCTACGAGGGCAAATTTGCATCTCAACAAAACTAAGACGACGTTGTGGCCCTTCAAAATAACGAGACAGTCCATATTATGTTTAATTACTTTTATAATCAGCCTAAAATGACTCCACGATCGAATTGTTGGCTACTCGATCCTGTAATAGAAGTGTTGGGACCTTGCGCGATTCCTTGAGGGTCCCTTTAAGCCGTTATTTTGTGGTTTGGTTCTATATTCGTTCATTTCTAATCAGTACTTTTGGATACACTTGAAGTTTTCTCTGAATTTATTGCACAATGTTTTAGAAATAAATTGGATAGAAGATGAAATATTAGTCATAGTTACCCTGGTTAGTGGCCTATGATTATTCAAGACTAGACTTTTATGCCATAAATTTTAAAATAGTTATAATTTTAATCCTTGAATAAATTATACATTTTTTTGAATTACTTGAGGTGATGTAAAGCACAAATCTTCTAACAATTTCTAAAGAATACTTCACTTGTCAGTTTATACAAATACGTTTGTTTAGAGAAAGGAGAAGCAGGAAAAATCCTCTTCTTTTTAGTCTGACATTTCGTTGATGCCAAATCAATATCTGCTAAACTTTTGTTTGTAAATATGACTGCTTACCAACATTTACAAGCATCGTTTCGGCTTGTCTGTGCTTTGTAAAGCTTTTTCATCCCATGGATAAAATTTCGGGATAACGCTTTATTTAGAAAATTTTTAATAGGAAATTAGAGAAATTTAATGATTTACTATTATGTTTCAATTAAAATTTTGTCCGTTTTATCGGAATTAAATGTTTTATGTTAATTATGACAGGAATTACATGCCATGACTTTTTCTCTTTTAACTAAATTATGTTTCAGTAGCCGATGGCTATGTTTTAAAAGTGAATTGGTAATAAATTTACATAATAATGAAGTTATACTTAGTAGAGTTGCGCTCCCTAAATTAATGTCACATGTAAACTCCCAGGGTTATTATTCACTCTGATAATTCTTATACATGGTCATCTTTACACGAAATGACGAAACTGCGTAATATAATATTTTCCATTTACATAAATACTATAGCAATTTATTTTAAAAATTAATAAAACATAACTTCAAGTTTAATAATTCATAAACAAATTATTATTTTTGATATCTGTGTAGCTTCTTTAAGGCATACAATTTTTCTGGAAACCTTGTGGGTTGACATTTTTGTCTGCGGTAGTTTTTCTTGTTCACTGATCGATTTTGTTGTCACTTCACATTTACTTTTTATGTAGGATGAATTTATTGTACAAAAATATGTTTCTAACATTCTTATAATCCCATATAACATTGGAAGTACTTTTTAATATACTCAATCGAGAGTTGGCACGATCATAAAAAACGCATCATTTTTGACAGTTAGCTTATCGTTGGGTAAATTGTAAAATAATGCTTGTGATTAGGTAAATATTATGAAGTTCGGTCCATGCCAATTCGATTCGTTTCTGATTCTGAAGTTGCCTCCAGTTTTCAAAACGTTCTCTTCTTTTTCCTGAAGAGCGTCTTAAGTTTTTCAGTATTGATTGGGAGACTAAATTGTATATTCCTATTATAGTTTGAAACAATCGACACATTTGTTTGGATAATGGTTGTCAGTTTCTATGAATATCGCTTTTATGTTTTGTAATTACTTAATTAGGACGGTCGAATAGTGTAGTTTGCAAAGTCATAAAGTTAATATCGACAAGTATAGCGTCCTTTGTTATTGGAATAATTGATTTTCATGAAAGGGTAGTATCCAAAAACAACTACAAAGTGAAAAATTAGGCGTAACCGTGACAAGGAAAAATTAATTTCCATTGCATGTAATTAGTTCCTTGTTAACATCGAAGTCACGAACTATCCATGCCTACGCATCATAAACGTGCGTATAGGATGAAATTTCCTAACCGTGTATTTTCTAGTTTAGGGTTATGAAGACGAGTTTGTTAATAACCATTTGAAAGCTAATAAAACATACACAAAACGATACAGTACCTACATAAACATTCAAATCTTCGGTTGGTGTCGGATTCATTCGTTGGGATGCAGGCGCCCATCCCAATGAGAGGACGTCGGGACGGCAGCGTCGCTATACCTGTAGTATATATTGCCATGGCGTCGATCGGAATTAAGCGGATCCGCGCATCGTCACTGCTCAGTGTGCCTTGCTAGTCGAAACACGCAGATACATTAATCTACAGCAACAATTGTGTGACCAACAAGTGCTTTGCAACTTGTAATAAATTAATTATCGTGAACATTTTTCGATCATACGGTTAAGATTTTTATCTCATTTCATACATATAAATATGAGACTGATTACTTTTCTAAATGTTCCATATTTCGTTTTTCAAATTAAAAAGTTTTCTTTTGTCGAAATCAAATAATGACTTCTGGAAACATTTCTGCATTTCTTATCGGTATGATTACTATTTGTTGTTTGAATAAATGTCTTTCTTAGATAATTGTATGATAAATAAATTCTTATTTAAAAAAATATTCAAAAAATATATTAACATATTTTTTATTTAATTTAATGACTAGGTATTTCTTAATTAGTTCTACTAACTAATTTTTCTAGATATCTATGCCATTGGTCATGTATACTTGGAATATTAGTACAGAATGCCGGCGAAATATAAATTTGTCGGGACTTGAGTATACTTAAAAAAAAGTTATCAGCTAGTGCATCTGGTTAATAGACAGCATCTTCATTAACAGAAAGTCGTCTGGTGGAAAGGTAGATACCTGCTAATTCAACTTGCTAAATTGTATCGATCTTATCAAGTATGTGTGAATGTGAATGTGTGTCTATGTCGTACCATAATTCTAATATTCATGAACAAAACTTCTTGTGGTGGTAATTAATAATTAGTGATGCTTCACAAAGCAACGGATGCTGTTGTAAACATTAGTTTCCCCTTCATATAGCGGCAGTTAAGGGATACACTCAATTAACCGTAAACTTGGCACTGTATACCTATATTTCGTTATATAATAGTATTTTAATTAAACGCGTGTTTTTCTTTTAAAGTTTATGGCAAGCGATCGAGGAAAATATGAAAACGTCGTTTATCAACATAATTAATAAAGCCTTTATTAATTCCATAAAATTAATTATTTGCATATTTTAACTAGAATGGCAGCTGATTCTTAATCAAACTAAATTAACGTAGGTACCTTAAAAACAGATACATTAGAATTCACTTACTTTGCCAAGATTTGAATTTGCGGAAAACAGTTTCATTAAACTGCTTATTTCCGTTAGGAATTACGAGGTTGTTAGAAAACAAGATGTTATGAAAACTGCAGGAGAATTTTTATGAGCTGTACGTTAAGAGTTTCGCGAAGTATGAAGAATTGAGGTAATAGCTTATTAAACACTTAACGCTTGATCTACATGGCTTGTTCGCAATTCTTTTTATTTCCTTTTTCGCTGTTAATCGGTTTCGCAGTTTCCTAAATATTATATACTGCGGAAGGGCAAACATATTTCTATTTCCAGGGTACACCGATACATCATATTTTTCACTACAATATTGTCATAACACCTTTGAAAAGGGGTTAGGTAAAGTTAAATAACTTGATTTTACTTTTAACACATTGCAAATATTTTATCCGTAAGAAAAAAATTATTTTCATGTGTGTATTTACCAAAAGTACAATAGTACAATATTTTAGCGTTAAATATATATACGTGTACTATTGGCCCATTTAAAACATTTTTCTGTAAAATGAAAACTACTTTTATTAGCACAAATTATTAAATGTAAGTAAAAAAACACACGTTGGTTGGAATTTCATCTACAAAACAAGTATACCTTTTCCATATAAAAAGCTGAAGAAAAAAAATTATTTCCAACTTAGGCCAAAAGGCACAGCACATCCAATTATGAAGTACAAAATTGCGTACCACGTCCTTTTGAAAAAAAATTGCTTTTGCCCCACGGCATATATTTTTTCTGTAAACGAAATTTTATTTGATATGTAAAATACTAATACTCTTCTTTAAGCCCTGACATTCTGACAATCCATCACTTATTTCTTTCGCCGCTGTTTATCCGCTTCACAGATTCCTAAACATTGTATATGTATGTACTACAAAAGAACAAACAAACACATTCACGACAACACATTTTCAGGATAGACCAAAAGTTACGACATTGCAAAGATCAAATTTTGAACTACAATATTGTCATTTTCTTTGAAAAATGACAACATCAATAATCAGCTTATAAAAGTCTCTTTGCTTTTGATCCACGAAAAATTCTTTTCTGTAAGACATAATTTGATAACCGGAATGTTTCTGAAACATTTGTGCAAAATGCAATAATAATAAAATAGAATAATTGAAAGCAAGTTACCTCTATTCAAATGTAGATACTTCGTTAGGGGTCGAGCATCAAAGTGATTAAAAGAAAATTAACTTTCCTTTTAATGTAAGCCCGTATCTTTTTAACCATGCAATCAATACTTTTAAACCTTTTGTCACAGAAATAGAATCTTATTTCCAATATGTTTTGTTAGATTTCTCTCCTGGCATGGGTTACGCCTAAAAAAATTTGATTTTTCACTGAACTGGAGAAAACATCTTTTGCTACACTTTTTGCCCAATATCTTTAGAAAAAATTTTATAGACTGTTTTTATTTCAAATGTTTTTGTCTTATGTTCCATTACGCTGCTATTGTTTAGACAGAACAAAAAATGATTTGCTGCATAACCGCAATGTAACTTTGAACGTGTTCGTGCAAGTCGGTTAGTGCGTGATAAACCGATGGACTTTTTCAGTGTCGGTACCAGTAGTTTCAGAAAAGCGAAAAAAACGCGAAGTGTATGAATGTATTTAGTCTCGTACTATTTTACCCGAACGGGCAAAACTGGTGGAAAATAACGAAGTCTGTGGGGGCCTTATAATGTAAAGTTTGTTGGCGTTCAAAAATAGTTTTAAAAAACTATATTAACCTAATGCAACAAAAAAACTTCCAGCAAATGTTTGAAATGAATTAAAACTTTTTAACTTTTAATTAACTTTTGAACGCCAACAAACTGCAGTGTATGGCGTGCATCCTAAACTAGGGCAGATAGTGAAATCCGACAAGAGACAAAAATATGCTACAAATAAAAATTTGCGTCTGTGAAAAAATAAAGTTTTAAATTTTGCTTATAAATGTATCCTTAATTCTTGCCCGGTCGAAATATATTTCCTATAAAAAACATTTATGGATTTGATATATTAAATAATAATACGTGGTAAAACTAAGTTTTGTATAATAACAATTCATTATTTATGTCTTTTTCTGCTGTTAATCTTCTTCGCAGTTCCTTAAAAAATATATATTTCAGAAGGATAAACACTTTTCTATTTCTAGGGTTCCAGAACACATTCAATCTATAATAATTCTCTCGTTTTTCATTTAGAAGTTCTTTCAGACTACAAACAGATGTATAAAAAAAAATAATAATAATTACCACATACAAAATAGTATCTAATTTTTAATTAATGTCATTAAGTTTACTCTAAATTAATAAAGATACATTCGTAAGCATTACAAACCATAAATTTTTTCATACAAGGCCCTTGCAATGTACATAGAGTTAATTGGAGCAATTGTTATATAAATATAATGGTATCAGGCAGAATAATATTGGACAAATTATCCAACCAACATAATAACTATCACAGGAATCAATTTAAGAAATGGGTTTAATGGCCAATTATCATCATCATTAGCGA
Source organism: Hemicrepidius hirtus (assembly GCA_963082805.1). NCBI lineage: Eukaryota > Metazoa > Arthropoda > Insecta > Coleoptera > Elateridae > Hemicrepidius > Hemicrepidius hirtus. Next base: position 18,709,869 of record OY720168.1, read on the forward strand.
TGTTATCCATCGTCCGTCGTATGGCTCTCTTTTTATAAATCTGGCGCTCCATGCATCTGGTTTAGAACCATCCCTTCATTTGGTTTTTCAATCCTTTCATTCAATTATAAAGTATTAATAACGACGTATAATTATTTACTTTTTTTCTAAGCTAATTAGCAATGTCAAGATATTTCCTTAATGTACAAGATTAATTTTCCGCAAGAAATTTGTCTTCCTGAAAGGGAAAGCCAAAAATTCCCCCACTCTTGGAAAATACACAAAAACAATACGATTTTTTTAATATAGTTTCTTAGCAACAGCAGTCTAAAAATGACTTTCTTGATTAAAGTTTATGACCATTCGTAGATTGTCCCACCCTTACTGACCTAAATTCACTCACTTTGGTTGTTGTGGGAACAAGGGACGAAATCCTTCTTAAAATTTTAAACATCTTTAAAATATGCACTATGTTTCAAACCACTCACTAAACAGAGGTGACGTAAGGGATGAAATCAATTTTTTGTAATTATATTCGAAAAGTTATTTAGACAAAAAACTGTTACCTACTCAGAAACTTTCTTAAAATACAAATATATAACAAAATTCGCCAACTAAAACTTTTATTGAGGAAATCGTTATTGATTCTAAAACGAACTTAATATTCTTCTCGGAAATCAGAAAGCTTTAAAATAGCAGGTGCGATATTACTTTTACCCCTTTATTTCTTAGTATACAGTATACAAATATTGGAATTATTTTATAAAACTAGACTCATAAAGCTTTATGAAAGTTTACGGTTCTATCTCAAATGCAATGAGTTATACACAAAAATTTGTAATTAGCTTTAGCATTTACAAGAACATGTAAATTATATACAGATAAAAGGCACGATTATTATTACGCTTAAAAGTAATTACCATTAGAAAGAACTTCCTTTTGAAGACTTCCGGATTTCAAACGGCGATAGGAAAGAAATAGGTAGTGAATTTGAGAGAAAATCTTATTTACATGATAAACTGAATTAAAATTAAATTAAACGAATATAAAACAAATTTAATTAAATGCTAAAACTAATGTTTTCCCTATAGAATTATAAATTTACCGAGTGGCAGTTGTAATCGACATCGAAATGCTTCACCAAAGTTTTGTTAAACTTTTTTTCAACGGTATAACTTTAGTACGCACAAAGAGATACAAACTCCTTGCCTTTGAAAAGCAAATCAATTGGATAGAGTAAATCATACGAACTTAACTATATTCATGAGGGCTATCTTTTAAAGTTTTCGTGTCTTTTATCTGAAAAGCGAAGCTACTTCAAAATATCAAATAAGTAGAAGCTTGTAAAATTGCAATAATTTTAGTTATACTCTGGGGCACTAGCATTGAAACCCATCGAAAATGTTGTAAGGTACTAAGAACCGAAAGTTCCGAGAGTCTGGGGCTTTAGAAAACTGGAAACTCTTGGTGGTTCTAGAAATTCTGAATATGGGGTTTTTGGGGGATCCAAAGAACAAAGAATTTAAAGTATCTTGGGAGATCGTGAAAGATTCTGGGACTTTAGAAAATTCTGCAGACTCTTAAGGATTTCGCGAACCCGAAAAGTGTCCTTCACGAAAAGTAGCGAACTTCGGCAACGGTTGGGGTCTTTGAGGTTTTAGGAAACACTGAGGAAAACTCCTGGAAATCGTAAATTGAAGTGTCTTATGGAAGTCTATGGACTGGAAGTTCCGGGAATCTCCGCAGATTCTGGGAGATTCCGAGAAATCAATCATGGAACTTCTGTGGTTCTAGAAGTCAGGTGCACGCTGCGTTGTTGGGTTTTTGGGAACTGTGGGAGACTCGGGGGACTTTGAAAGACTCGAGATTTTAGTTTGTTTTTCTTTTTTTTGAGAGATTCCGGGGATTTCAAGAATGCGGGCGACTTTTGTGACTATGGAAGCCTCCGACGTTTTGGAAAACGGTGGTGGCTCCGAAACAGTCCAGAAACTCGCAATTGCGATATTCCATAGTACTCTATGGACGGGGTCTCTGCAAATTCTGGGGAATTCCGAGATACTTTAGAAGCCTTCACGTTACTCTTACCTTAGGCCCCGCAAAAATATTGTAGATATAGCAGAAATATTAGTAAGAAATCGATCATTCTAGTTCAGTTCTATTGTACGTTAAAAGGTTCATAACTAAGTAAAAAGTAAAATAATACAAATAAGCATTATTACACGGTATTAATAAAGGCGGATTGGAAGTAGGTCGCTTTAAAGAAATGGGGAAACCAAATTATCGTAAGTGCATACTGCAGAGAGTAGACGCTAAATGTATTTGCTGCACATTATTAATACCGTGAATAAAATATATACCAAGTTTCTGTTATTAGACTGAAGCGCATAAAAAGTAAATTTGAATGATGGCTTTAATTATTTTTCATCATTTTCGTATATTTCTCTTCGTCGCTTTTTATAAAACGGCGGTAAATAAGAAAATTTATTCGTTTACTTTAAGTTTATGATGTAATTGGCGAACACATTAGTTTATAATACACTTTTAATAAAATTCTCATTTTCTTTCCTTCTTATTTTCCCATCCTGTCCGCAGGCACAGGAAATAAAGCGATTTTAAAATTCCTTAATGAATGTTTAAAGTGGTTCACCTTTTGATAACCCTCTATTTTGGGTTAATTATACTTACGGGGCAAGTATAATCGAATCATATGGCCCCCAACTAATATGAACGACCGCTTGAAGTGATGCTTAATAGTTTGGACTACGCCTGGTGATGTTTGTTTACTGATCAAAATGTTTTGCTGTTTTGCAAGTTCAGTCTTTAGATTAATTGTGTAGGGGTTTAGAATTTAATCTGATTACTTGTTTTTCAGTGGCCTAACATCGCTACGAGACAAACGTAGCCGACTCGTCCAGCCCCGGATGAGTCTTTTGGGGAAGCCGCTCAACTACCGGGCCTCCCGGCGCGACGCACGCTATCGCCGTTTACAAAGTCGCGTTTACAACTTTTTGGAAAGACCCAGGGGGTTCCAAGCCATCCTCTACCACATGCTACTGTAAGTTTCTTTTTTTCTAAGATGTGATTTTTTCGTTTTCCCAGTTCTCAAAAAGAACTTCGGAGTAATTCGGAAGTAGCAACTTAAGATTAAACGTGCAAAAAGTTCTAAAATTGTATTGTATCGAAATAACAGGAAAATACACGGTGCGTTTTTATTATTATATCTTTCGTAACTTACAATGAATAGGATCAAAAGTTAAATTTACGAAATCGGTATTCTGGGGATAAACATAATTAGCCCCTAGATAACCGACTTGAAGAAGGGTGTTTCCGATACTGATCTCTGGACAATTGATTCCCAAATAACAAATTTCGCATATTATAATTGGTTTGATTACTTATTTTTCTTATTTTCCTTTACATTTCCTGTATAATTTTATTTTGATATGCATGTAACTTCATATTTTATTCTGCACAACTGAATTTATTTTTCCCAGTTCAGACAAGTACTACTCTAATTTCGTTTGGTTGGCAGCTAACTGTTTAAAAGCACATGTGTTAAAAATTGCCGGTGGAAATTAATTGTGTCCTCTTCGTAGCGACGTAATGTAATTAATCTCATGCAAACTATTCTGTTTTTTTAACTTCCATCTCCTGACTACGTGTTTTTATTACTCTTGTTGGGGAAACTGTGGGGATGTATGTCATTTTTGTAAGTTATTAAAACCACTGTTAGTCTCAAAATTTTAAAAATTATCTCTCACTCGTTGAATTTTGTAATATGTAAATTATTTAGAAATTGCCAATATGACATAGATGTTTTTAATTAAATTGTCGAAAATATGTGAATAATTGTTTTTTAAAACAAAGCGCTCTTTAATTATAGGAAATGATGTATGTTCACTGTGCTTTGTTTCGGGCGTGATAGTAACAGGAAAATTGTAATAAAAGGAAAATAACAAAACTCATCAATTATACTTGCATATAGATATCACTAAAGCGTAGTCGTCTACTACAATCAAAACCTGTTAATATGATCAACTGTACCAGTGAAAACCCAGGTAGTTAATTAAATAGTTCTTCACAAAATCATTCATCTTTGTGTTTGTCTAAAACATAATTAACTTTTAAGCAGGAACATGAAAATTGGAAGTTACGATCATAGTAGAAGGTGAATTCAAAAACAACAATCCATCAAAATTAAACGAAAAGCCTATATTCCCTTCCGTTTCATAAATCTTTGTAATATCAGAATACTGGCGTATTATTAGTTGTTGTTGTACCTAATTACATGTATTTTTTTCCCATTTTCCTGGTTAATTTAAATAATCATACAAGATCATAATTAATTACCACTGGATATTTAATTGATAACTAAAAACACCCACCAGTGTCACCCCCTATTCGAGCTTCTTATATTTCAAATTTCTACTGAATATTTATACTTTTCTGCGAGTTCTTTTAATTATCACAAAAATTTAAATGATCAATATTTTTATGCTGGAAATATTGAATTTTGATATTATCAATGTCACTATTTTCCGTAAAAATGTGTTACCAAAAAAAAACACGTATATACTTACCTAATAATATAGGGAACATGTCCCGTAACTGTCTTGTTACGTAAATAACTATTTATTTCAATCGTCAAATTCCACTGCTTTACTGTCACTTTGAAAACTGTTTCTGAAACATTAACAATATATTTCCAACATCTGAAACCCTTGCTAAAATCGTATTCAGTAGTAGATACTTTCAAAACGCTTTCGGTGCATTCGTAATAAAATAACGAGGCGCGTGTTTGCGCATACTGATTGTAAACCATGTAAAAAAAGGGAGTACAGTTTAGTGGTATTACTATTTGTCAAGAAATGTGTCCTTTTCCTTTACGTCTGGTGTAATCTTGTATAAATTATAAAAACGAATAACCCTACTTTAAACCACAAACGATTTTTTATTGCTCTTTACTAAACATAATGTTACCTAGTACGGTCTATTTATCATAAAAACGTAGCTACGCTTGTTCGTATCGTGTTGGAACATTTTTATAGATGACCTTTTTTTTGTCATGTGGATGTTGAACATAACAAAAATCAGTATGCTGAAGCTGGATCAATCTGTAGCTACGTGAAATCAAATGATAAAATGTGACGATCACGTACTGGGTACCTGCAATTTTCTGCCTATATCATAGATTCTAAACTGCCAATAATGTGAAAGCATTTATCAGTAATACCTTTCCTTCGCATCCCTCGTAGTAAATTATTTATTGACAGAAACTCCGAATGTGAATCCTGCTCTGTAAACGTAAAAATACAATTATTCTTTTCGCAGCAAGCTCGAATTAAGTTTTAAAAATTTACGGAAAAGACTCAAATCTACTATAGTCGTTTCACACCGAAATTGTTTTTTGTTACAGGTTTTGCATGGTATTTATGTGCCTGAGTTTGAGCGTTTTTTCCACAATTGAGGCATACGAAGAAACGGCAGGAAATATTCTTTTTTACATGGAAATCGTTGTAGTTGTTTGGTTTACCATCGAATTTGGCCTAAGGTACGTCTTGTTTTTGCATTAAGTATTATTTACTACATTATGAAAATGTACTTATCGAGACAGTGCCTTGTTACTCATTTCAAAAAAATCTGCAAGATAGCAATTACACATCTCCGCCCCAGTAAATTGGATTCACCAGCTTTGCCCTGAGGAATCTTGAAAGAAAGTAAACAATTTCCCAGACACTTTGTTTTTGAAAGTTTTAAAGTGTTCTTGAGTACATCGTTAGGAATGATAAAAATATGTAGAATGTTTCAAATTATTAAACCACCTCTTTTATTCCTCTACTTGACGAAATTTAAATTCTGGCACCTATACTGGGTGTTAGAAAGTCAATCTTATTTGAACAGATTTGTATTTCTAGAAAATTACTGTTGGCCAGTTTTTTGTTTTGCAAAAAATTCGAAAATTAACTTATAAAGTCAGCGACATCCATGACTGCAGAAAAGACGCAAAGCACGAATCGACGGCACATTTCTGCTAACCTCATCGAATCTCTGGACACGTTGTACATGATAGGGATTCAGTAGATCATCCCCTAAAATCCGCCATGTAGTCTTGCGGTCAACACCGTCTGCAATGACAATTCATTTTGTACTGCTGCCACCATTTTCGTCAATGTAACACAAATTCTTCCACAATGTGCGTTGCGGCTTGTAACACCCTGTATAAAATAAATAATATGATATTTTGGCGTTATGGGTAATTAAAAATTTGCCAAGAAAATGTTTAATTGATTATTTTAATTCAGGCTCTGGTCTTCTGGTTGCCGCTCACGCTATCAGGGCTCAATGGGTCGCCTTAAATTCCTTCGAAGACCGTTTTGTATTGTAGGTTTGTATTATTAATTTATCTTAGGCGATTTAAAAACCCAAATTATATAAAAATTATAGATGTAGTAACAATTGCGGCTTCCTTTGTGGTACTTGCAATGGGATCAAGTGGGCAAGTGTTCGCTGCTAGTGCTTTAAGAGGCCTTCGGTTTTTTCAAATATTGCGTATGGTGCGAATGGACAGAAGGGGTGGTACGTGGAAACTTTTAGGATCTGTTGTTTATGCTCATAGACAGGTAAATAATAAATTGTTTAATTGTTATATAACATGTTTAAAGAAATATTCGTTTTGTTAGGAACTTATAACAACGCTTTACATCGGTTTCTTAGGCTTAATTTTCGCTTCATTTCTTGTGTATCTCGCAGAAAAAGACGTAAACAGAAAATTTTCCAATTTTGCTCAAGCTTTATGGTGGGGAGTGGTAAGCGATTGTTATTAAAATTGAAAAAAAAATCTAGTCTACACTTCTTGTAGATAACTCTCTGTACTGTAGGCTACGGAGATATGGTTCCAGAAACGTGGCAGGGCAAAATAATCGCGTCTTTTTGCGCCCTTCTTGGTATTTCATTCTTTGCTTTACCAGCTGTAAGTTAAATTTTTATACAAACAAAATTGGGAAACTAACAAGGATGATTACAGGGAATTTTAGGATCAGGATTTGCGTTAAAAGTGCAACAACAACAACGTCAAAAACACATGATTAGAAGAAGACAACCTGCAGCTATGTTGATACAATCCCTTTGGAGATGTTATGCTGCTGATGAGCATTCTATATCTATAGCTACATGGAAAATTCATCAAATACCTTTACCTAGTCCACCATCGTAAGTTTATTAATTTTATTAAATTAATAAAAATTAGGAGTAACAGAAGAACTAAGCTTAACTCTTCCTTTTTCCATTTAATTTACTTTTATATTACATTTGTGTGGTTGCCAAATTAAATGTTACATATGAAAAACGTATTGGAAATCCTTATAACATAATAATTATAGCTTTGTTTGAGAAGAAAAGATTACTTATTGACCCAAAAAGGTTTGTGGATTATGTCGTTCTCTTGAATTATATATATAATATACTTGTAATTCTGAACCCTCGCTTTTTCAGAACACCTGAACCAAAGTTTTACTCGATTACTGAAAGGATGTTACTTGATTTCAGTTTATTATAATTTTTTTTAAGTTAATATTGAATTTTAAATTTTTCGTTTTGTTCTCATCTTTGGTTTTTTATAAATTATTTTAATTAAAATGTCGGTTGAAATTTACATACCATTAATAATAACAAGCTACGATAAACCGTCGCTTTATTACAGAGCGGTGTTTCAAACATAACTTTCCCGTTCGAGCCCTTCTCTATTTGAACATAACTCTATCGATTCGTTCTGTAAATTAGGGTTCCTCCTGTACCGTAACGCCCTGAAGTAAAATTCTCTTAAAGACAGACAATTCTATCCAGTCCAATTGAAAATCTGTGACAGTTGGTTTCAATTTATAATCAAACTCACTTTGCTTATAGCAAAATTACGTTCCGTGTCGTAATCTCTTGACTCTTTCAAGTTTGTATGAAATTCTAATAATTGAAACACTTAGATTGATTTAGTACCTTGTCATTTGCTAAGAAGGTAAACAATTGGGCGTGCCAGGAAACTTTATACATAAACGTTTCAACACCATCGTATCTATGTTTGTGTTGTATATTAACACTGTAAATAAATATACGTCAGCAAGAACATCCCTTAAATAACATGGTAAATAAAAAATAAAACAGACACATACAAAAGTATCTAATACTCGCATCAATTACTACCTTTTTCTAAATTATAAATTGTCAGCAAATAAAGATTAACGTTTATAATTGGATTAAGTATATTTAAAAGGTTGTTTGTAAAGGGCTACAACACCACGCCCTTCGATCCAATACTAGGCTTTTATTAAACCAGGGTAATCTCCTAACCACAGCTACAAAGATTAAGTTTGATCGTTTTAGTAGCACCTATCCTTTAAGGATTAACATAATCACACATCCTCGCAAAACCTAACTTTCGCAAATCATCCTCGTGAAACAGAGTTTTTCTGGACTACCGATCGATCAACAAAGTAATGTTAAAACACGAATTCATGAATAATTTCCATCCTGAAATATTATTTCTGATCAAAAAATTTGGAGAAGTTAACAATAAATTGGGACATCAAAGTTCATGTGAAGTGAGGAAATCACAATCACAACCTTTGCAATTACTGATCCGTCCATCAGCGACTCGCTCAAATCTATAAGAGAGAAGATCTAGGCTCCTCTCCTTATACGTAGTCATAGCAACACTTTAATTAAAATATATTGTATGGATCGCATTTCATAGACAAACGCTAGGGTTCAAATATAGAAATATCCTCTTTGAAATTTTCTCTACAAATAAATTTCAATCGGAAACACCATAGTTCAGGAAATAAAACTGTTCTGCAACATCACAGCACGTCAAACTGTTTGCTTTTCTGATTAATTAGCAAAGTCAACATTATTTTCCTAGTTGCTTTTTTCCGAGATTAGATTTCATTGTGATTATCCCTGTAAAGATTATATTTTCCCCCAAAAGCTTTTCATGAAATTATGAGATCGTAACATAACTCCTAAATATTTTTGCATAGGACATTTTCATTTTAATATTTTAAAAGAAAGGTATAAAAACTGTCATATAAATACATACAACGGCGCTTTACCCGAATTGATTTTCCTTCAACATCAATTACTGCTAATACTCAGTGACTGTACAACCGCAATGGCTTTTCGGTGAGATTTAAGGAAATTTGTGACCAAGCCTCAATTATTTTTTATGGTTTAATAATCTTCTGTGTTGCTTAATTTAATCGTTGATTTCACTAACGTGTGCAAAAATTTTACTCTGTCTGAGACTCGATCCTACGACCATTACGGAGCTATGCTCCACGGACTAGACCTATCTCAAGCCAAGAAAAGGATTTTTATTCCATTTTCAGATTCCGTGAAAGTCAAAACTAGCAGCACTACGTCTGTAATTTTTGTATACTGATCATGAAAATTGTTTTGCGATTGATTCGGTCTTTAGAATGATGAAGCAAATAGAAATTGAAACCAATAACATAATATTTGTTTTGGAGAAGGTATTAAATATTGCTAACAAGTATTATGAACACGTATAAGTTTCTTCAACATGCGGAATATAGAAAATCCATACTCGATAAGAACTGTGTCGGCACCAAAGCGGAAGTCTATCTAGAATGATGGTACTTCCTTAATGACCATTTAAATGACGAAAAGTACAGACATTTTCTTATCTGTAAATTGATCGGTTCTCGATTACAGTGATAATGTACAAAATTTCCCGCAACAGCTGACTTAATGATTTCTTTTGCAATCCCTCATAATTAAATATTTATTTTCACCTTTATCAATCACAAAATTTAAACAGTCAAAACAAATTCAGTGTTAAAATTAAACGAACATTTTAATGCAAAATGTGTTCAAATGTAATCTCCCATTTTCACTACGAACGTAGATGTTTCTGATGGCAGAGTGGCACACGTCTTTCGTTATCTCCCTCTATAACTGAACGACTAAAAATGTTCAACCCCGGTAAAGTGACATTTCTTTAAAAAGCTTGTCTTCCTGCGCTTTATGTAGGCTTACGAAAAAAATGCAGAATTAAGATTTGACTACGGAAACCCCAAATTTGTCATAGACGATTACGGCATCATATTCGAGCCAGGAGTTAAAAAATACTCTGTAGTTAACATATATCCCATCTTGTGGTTTGTGCTGCTACAATCAGAAAAACGTTTTATAATTTAGTACTTGTAAAGGTTGACGGTCTACATACGAGATCTCACAATTAAGAAATATATAATTCATAAGCCATCACGATAGAATGATGAACAGGGAAATGCTTACGGGATACATGTACATCTAAAATGGAAAAATTAATTCGGAATTATATTAATCTTTATAAATCAAAAATAAAAGGTAATGAAAATTTTCTTATAAAAATGTCCAAAATTTGATTTTCTGTCTCGGTGTACTTTTATTGATTCTACCTGGGGTTTATACGGAAAAGGTAGAACTTGAAATGCGAAAGCTTGGATAAACATAAAAAGTTAAGTGTTTCGTAATAAAGCTGTAAGTAATTTTACCTATAAACTCGTAGCCTAACACAGTAAAAAGGCTTTTCCAAAATATTAATAGACTATCACGCTGAATAAACTTTTTATTTATCTGCATTATTGAAGAGGGTCCTTATTAGTTTTTCAGTATTTTAATCAAAACGTTTTAATCTTGGTATATGCCTTCATTTATTATTAAAGGAAAATAAACTAACGAAAAGTTTGTATAATAGAATTTCTGTCTAGTTTCAGTTGCGAAACTTTACTATTATCCTGTTTACAGATTTTTCAAACCAAGAAAGTTACTAAATCTATAAAACATCCTATTAAATATACATTTAGAATCTTTATCTTACTGTTACGTAAGGTTTCAGTATTTTCAGCTACAAAAACAAAGTCTTCAAAATTGTTATACACAGAATTACTGTAATTTAAACACTTAAAACAAATCCCTTCCACAAAAATATTAAAAAAATACGTGTTTCGGTAACTAAGCTGCCCATGTTCAGTAGGATAGCGTTTACATTTATCCCACCGCCTCCCTTCAATTCAATCTCTTATAATTTACATTTTTAAAACCAACGTGACCTTTTGACTTAAGATTTTTTATCTTTTCAATTTTTTCGTGCATAAAATACCCTGCCTAATTAGGAAATTGAAGCAGCAATTTTAATTTTTGTCGCATCTGTGCTTAATTACAAATGTTACTACGGTTATTAAAAAATTTGACATCCTGAATATGACGTGGAACAAAATTGTTTGTTTAGCATTTACTTTGAATTCTAAGGAAATTTTAAGTTAATTCCTGAATCATGTCCAGGATAAAACGTATTTGAATTTTAAAATATGTAATAAAATTTATATGGCGGAAACCTGTGTAAATGGAAGATTTATTTCAGTTCGATGAGTTTTGCTTTGTGCAAGTTTTATTGTATTTCTTTCTCTAATTTTTGTTTGTGGATAGGATATCTCTGTATCTGAAGCCTCATTACACAATTGTTAATTTAGAAATTTTCTGTGCACATCGTGATTTTTTAAAAACCTGATCGTTTGTCTCCTTTGATCTCGTTATCATAGTATTTTTAAATTTTCAAAATCTGAATAAAAATAAAATAAAATTTTTCCAACGTTGATACCTAATCCAATGTCCATTTAATTTGGCCCAACTAAAAATGTATTTATACTCTCTCTTGTAATATATTTCTTTTCTTTCTTGTATTAATATTTATTTTCTATCTATTCTCTTATTCTGTCTCTATATCACTCTTTTGTGATTCCAACTTGCACGATCTTCAGAACTAAATTGCCAGATTCTGATAAGAATAACGAGAAGATAACCTCAATTGCATCAGTTGTGTAAGTATGCTTTTACTGTGCATGTTATTCTAATAAAGAATAATATTAAAAATTTTAATTTAAAAAAATAATTTAATTTAAACACTGCAAAGGCAACGGTATCTACCAATAATCATTTATTTGCATTACCTACATTTGCACTATGATTGAAAACCGCATTGTTATCACCTCAGAGAATTTCCGAGAAGTTCCGGTGCCTTTGTAGTGGTTGAATTTAAAATGGCTACGTGGCATCAAATGTATTCACCCGAATAATTAGAATCCTTCCTAAAGCAGTAGGAGTTTAAACCAGAATACATTGTTAATTCCTATTCGACAATTTCTTTGAAAGCAAATGCGTTCTACTGCACTGATTACTTTTGATTCTAACGCTATAATGTTATAATACAAAAATAAATCAGAGTTAATTACACTGTAGCAGTTGAACTTAACATTAAACAGCATTAGCCAACTACGTTGACTTCAAATAATAAACCACAGATTGTAAAACTTTGATGTCCTGGGATTAAATAAATAAAAATTGTTTTTCTTGAGTTTATAACCAATCCAAGTTCATTCTAGGTTGGTTAAGATGAAAGAAATACAATTCGATTGGTGCTTTTGATTCAAAAATTATAAAAAATATTCCTTAAAAAGTAAAAAATAAACTAAGATGAAAACGAGACCGGGAACCACCTTAAAAAATATTATTAAAATTGCAGTGATACATTTCTATTCGTAAAATTAACTCGTCATTCAAGTGAAGGAAAAGTTGTTTAAAGTCATCCTACGACTATCCATTAATTTCACAAGTGGCAGTTATTACAACCGATTTACTTTAAGAAGCTATCCGTAAGAAAAACTGCTGCTTATTGAAGAAGAAAATAGGGGAAATATTCAAGGGTGACTTGAACACCTTTATAACAAATCCGATTGTTTTACGAAATGTGTTTTTATTTTGTAATTTACTTTGAAATAACTCTATATATTTGAGGTCGAACATTTATTGCTTTCGTAAATCTGAAACTACAACCCCAGTAATAATTCTTCTAGAAAATATTGTTCAGGCTCTGAAAAATAGTTAATAACGTAATGCAGTAGGGTGTAAAAGTTAATCTGCAAACATCGGTTAAAAAGCCACCTCAATGTTTACGCTTTTAAGCATTTTATTACACAGCAAATTAGTTTTTGCTTCTAAAACACTAAAGACCATATAATGGTTATAACCATTATACGATCTCGAATGCCATTAACTATAAATAACTTCAACTCAGACACGGGAAGACTTGTGATATGGTTAATTTAAATGCCTACATAAACCTTGTAATTTAAAAAAACAGAAAAGTTACACTGTTCGTTATATAAAAATAGAACAAATATGTTGCAATTTGATGAATTCTATAGATGTGTTAGTGGAACATGCGTTATTGTTACGTTTACGTTACGCTTACGCATTGAAAATTTTAGGAGAGTGTCTAGCAGTTTCAAACATAACGCATCCTTCGTAAGCCGTTTACCAACAATTCGCCGTCACAAAAGTACTTCGTTACATTCCCCATCATTACAAAAAGGTGCCCTTAGAAGTGGGTGCAGAAGTTTCGTAGACGTAAATACCTCGAATGAAAATCTGGGTATAGTTTTCCCGAAACCCTACTACCCGGAAATTGAATGGTACATTTTTAGGTGGAAGTACCATTAATGGAGCGAGACATTTAAACCCTGGCCATAGTGAAGACTCTGTAGCAGAAACTACCCCATCAAAAAAGAATTCTGATGGTATGTCAAATAAGGGAGAATTTTTTGTAAAAAAATACAGTAAGCGGATGATTTATTTTAAAATAATTTTGTCAAGATTTAATTAAGGTCCTATGAAGAATTATGATTTTTTTAGATGATGATGATGAACAACCTCAACCACAACAACAACACCGTTATATTCAACTAACGAACCAACACAAAAGTGCAATTCGAGCTATAAGAAAGGTAGAAACACTTTTTTTTAATTTTTATGTGGTAATTAATAAAATATTCGAGGGTTTTAATTGTCTTTTATTTTGATTTAGATGAAGTATTTTGTAGCGAGGCGAAAATTTAAAGAAGCTTTGAAGCCATATGACGTCAAAGACGTGATAGAGCAATACTCCGCTGGACATGTCGATTTACTCGGCAGAGTCAAAAACGTTCAAACTAGGTACCTTATTATGAATATCATTTGCTTGAACCAGTTGCCTTCAGGCTCAGTCTTATTTACCTTCCTCACCGGTGTATGATATTCATTCAAGAGGAACATATTGCACATTAATTAACATTTTCTGAAAGCAATCCTAAAGAGCGCTCGCTCAACCCGTATTTTATGCTTATACTTTAGTTTATTTTCGGAATCAGCGACGTATCCTTTATGTGCTCCTAAGTGTACTCAAAATATAGAAACTCTTTTATAAAAAAATAACATCTGATGGTTGGTGTAATTAACTATAACTACATCAAGATCAACGGGTAGTAAAAACAACACTGTCTGAAATTTAACAGTCATTTAATGTATGTTTTATTACCTACTATTGCGTGCATAAATAAAATTTATAGCAACAACATCCGTAGAAGAAATGTAGTATACTTTGGAGTCGATAAACTAGATAATCTGAACTACATCAAATTAAATCCGAACCACCATTCTTCCGAATCTTTATCAGTAGCACTACAAATTCTCACCAATCCAACCCTTAAATCCAATCCTCACCATTTTGAACCTCCACTACTCCGAATTTCCATCTATTGGAATTTCCACTACTACGAACCCCTACCATTGCGAGCCTCAAGTAAATCCAATCCCTAGCACTTTCGACCTCCAGCAATCCGAACCCCTACCGTCTACCGACCCGAATTTTCCCGTTTCTGTCGGAACGCACTTTCGACCTCCAGTAATCCGAACCCCTACCCACCCGAATTTTCTATCTATTGAAACATGCAGGACTACCACGAACTTCCACCTCAAATAAACCGAATCCCCATTGCCTCGGACCTTAATTCGAACCCATACCATCCAGAACTTTCATTAATTCTTCCCTTTATTACATTCCCTACGCTATTTAAAATTACCTGAATAAGTGTAAAAGAGAATTATATTGATCTGCTACGGTTCCTACGTGGTTATTTTTTTTTTTCGTAACTTCCAATTTTGTTTATATAAATTCTTTTGATAGATGCAAATCAAATTCTAGTTAGGACATTTACTCGCTTGTGTATGTTCCTTGTTATAAGGTGTTGACAGAGTTTTCTGAGTTTCATCAATATTAATATTTCAGTAGGGGAGAGTGAAATATAAGAAAGGCAAAAATGAATATTGTGTAAACGGACGAGATAAAAGCGAGCCTCTGTCTTGTAATATTTCCCTAAGTAGTATAGATGAAAAATTTTATGTTGAAACATACAACATGTAAGGAAGTTAAAGGCTACAAAATGTTTTAACCGCTGTGTTTCATTAGATATTAGTAAGGGGGAAAAACGTAGCAATGAAAGTAAAATTCTTGCAGATTAGACCAAATCTTAGGCAAACAGGGTTCGAAAGCAAAAGATGTTTACGCATCTAAAATTAGTTTGGCTTCCCGAGTGGTTAAAGTAGAACGTCAGGTGAGACTACGTCTTTAATTACTGTTTCTTGGGATTTATTTTTTGATTATTAGGTGGATGATATCGAAACAAAATTGGATCAGCTTATAGAGTTGTACATGGAAGATCGTAAACGCTTCCTGGCTCTTCCTGTTTTGTCTGAAGTTCAGTGTGAAAAGAATACCGGAGATAAGCTAAGTTCAGGAGCGCTGAAACCGAAGCCTATTCTAGTGGAGAAACAATCTTCAGAGCCTACATCGCCCATTATGAAATCCTTCAACGAGTCAATTCCTGTTTCCATGACCCGAAGACAGATGCATCGTGGTTTTTCAGATTTGGGAAATCGGATCAAAAAAAGAGTTACCTTAAGGTTTGCTTCTTTCTCAGTATTGTATTACTGAGTTGTCACTTCTGTTGTACGTATCAGTTCCCCATACGACGACGAGGTGGTAATCGTTGTTCCAGCGCTGGATCAGTCCCAACCAACATCATCCTACGGAGGCCTTCCTGCTCGAGCTGATTCTGCAACAGTCGATTTGGATAATCTAGAATGTGAAATTGGAAGTCCAAGAGTTGCTACCGAAAGTTCAGGTAACTTTAAATCCAATTTAAGCTCGCATTAAGGCAAGAACTTGTACAAGACGTATTATTTTGCAGCTTCTTGTGACAGTTACTCATCATCTACTTCCTTATAGAGATTGCGGGCATTAATTATCTTCAGTGAGTTACCCGCACTTGTATCATCGATTTTAAATGTATCTATCTATGTGAATGATGTCATGAAATCTAATGTGGAATGTGCATGTTATTGTCAATTTTTCGGTCATACAAGTGGTTCTTAGGCTGACCATCCTAACAGTTTTAAGAATAAGTAACAGCTGTAAGAGCCCCTTAAAAAGTTCTCCTCCTTTTCTCTCTCGTTTCGACCACGTGTTTGCATCGTAACAATTTGCAACTCCAGCATGCCGTTCCACATACTACTTATCTTGCTTCTTTATTGTTTTTTGTAATTTTCCTTTTCTGCTCAGCATTTCTGAAAACACTGGAGGAAGTTGGAAAACAAGACTCACTTCCTCATGACCTAGGTGCCCTTTGCACACTGACACCCGCTGAAATAATAATCACGCGGGATAGCACTGAAAACCTCCGGATTAACACCCAGGATACATCTTGCTTCGCAGATATGCATTTACTAACACCTCAATCAAATATCGAAAATAAAGACGAAGGATGTTGATGAAAAAATATCTTAAATAGGTACATATATAGAAAAAGATATTATAAATAAATTACGCTTGGAGTGGAAGCAAGTAGGTTATCTGAGGTTTACTCAGAATCTGTTTACTATCTGCATATAAAACAAAATCAAAGTAATACCTTCTATTTTCAATTAACCCCCAGAATTTCGGAATATAATACAAAAAAGAAATTATATACGTATCCTACTTTACCCTATTCAAGGACGAGCAGCTTAAAAAAACCTCTTGCGAAATAAAAAAGTAAATGAGAATTTTGTAAAAGTGGGTACTACTATTGTTTGCCTATACATAATATATAAAAAATTAACTAGACACAATAATTACCTATACGAATATAGAAATTAACTTTATTAGCTTTACCTTCATCTTGTTGAAACATTTCATTCATACTCAATAAGTATATCCACATCCTCAAAAAAATAAAAAGAATGTCACTGTTAGTATATATTATATAAGTAAAAATCAGGTAAATAAATAAAAACAAAGTTGCATAAGTATAGTTTTGCCTTATGCGCAAGATTGTTAACTATTGATTGCTACTTTTACAATTACCCTGAAAAAATAAGAAAATTAGCCTTATGCAAAAAGTGGGACCTAGTGTTTTATAAAATAGATAGAATTCAGTATGCACGAAAATATAATGATACTATGAAATAATTTAGAAATCAAAATTTCTACAACTTGAATTATAATTTTGTCGGTAAGAACTTCCGTCCCTTATTCTTAACATTTTAAAACATAATACTCTTGTCTTACCTTTTAAACAACTTTTAACAAATTATGCCTATTCACAGAAGAAAATGTTACTTTATTATAAAGTCTTCAACAACTGAAATAGATTTTCTTTTTTTTCTCTCGTATATAGGGTGTAGAATTGAGAACGCATCATAGGGACTTCAACACAAAAATTATATTCATTTATTTGCCCGCCTAATTATTTTAGAGTTTTATAGAAAACAAAATACTGAATCCGAACCATGTGTTATGAATTTTAGTTTTGCAAAAGGAAAGAAATTGCAAAAATTGATTGATGCTCCCACATCTAAATTTGAAAATCGCGCGCTTTATTTAAAATACTGTCGGTACATAGCAATTTGGGAAGTTGCTGTAAATATTGGAGAATTAGACGATTCCCAACACATTTTGATGATATTAAAAGAATGACAGCATGTTATTACGTGTTTAAATTTATTTCTAGTTTAAAACTAACTCTTCAACGTACTACCCTACTCTCGTAGTACCAGCATCTGCCACTACAAAAGAGCGCTCGATTTTCAAATTAAGATGTTCAATATTTGCAATTTTTTTCTTTGGGTAAAACAAACATTCAGTTGAATGTCCGGATTCAGGATTTGTTCTCTACTAAAGACAGTGTAATTCTACATTAATCAGGGAAGATGTTTGCATTGAAATCCCCGTAAATCAATTCTACACCTGTATAATTACAGCCTTTAGAAAACATATAAAACTTCAATTTTAAACAGGTAACCTGTGTTATAAACAGATTCAAATTATATTCTGAATAATGAAAAACAATTTGGTAAATAAAAATGTGTATGATTCTACGAAGTTAGATAATTTTACCTAGGTACTATTTTAGTTGTTGGAAATTTTGTTTTCAGTAAACATAAACTGATAATAGCATTAAGATACCTTTCTTCAGGTTTCTTAAACAATAATGTACTTAAGTAAAGGTTCTCATGTACAAAGTAGGATATTATATTAATTTTATAGATTAATCCTTACTCAACTTGTAGGTTTCTTTCACTATAAATCTCGAAATATGTAGACATCTATTTTAAATATACTACGAATACAGGATACAACGAATGTTATGTAGCATTTTAAACAGATGAGATATTAGAAAGCTTATACAAATACAATCGAATTTTAAGGGCCAATTTCAATAAATATAGTATGACGTTCTGCTTGATTCAAGCAATCAACTTGGAAAAAAAAGTCAATCATAATTACAGAGAAAGGTATTCACAACTTTTACACAACATTTTAGTTTGTATGGAAGTTGCCTTTTATACTTAATTGTCACCCAAAGTGCTCTGATAAGTTTAGTGTCCAACCTTTCCACACTGCGCTTCATTATGTACCAAAAGTATGTGGTTATCTGAATGCATTGCAAATTTGCCTTCAGAAACCATTGCGTTGCGTTTTGTGAAAGTAGGTATGCATATTTTTATGCTGCAATTGTTGAAATATTTTACTACATAGAATAGGTTCCTACCTAGATATGCTTTTCTACTTGCATGAGAATACCAAAGAGCAAATGTACAACCTCATTTGTAATAAAGATATGCAAACATGATTTGACTCTTTTCACATCTCCTAACAAATCTTTGAACAAATCCTAACTTAAATGTAGAATGAAGAAATAAATTTTGATCAACTACAATACCACAGGCTTATTTTTTTAATCCTACCTACCCCTCCGCTCTGTCCGGAAATAGCGGTAGATGAAGACCATAGATAATGATGAAGACGCTTATTGCAACTACCAAGCAGGTTGTATAACCGTAAGGCTGTGAGGGACACATTGGCATAAACAGATGGAAAATTATATTACAAATTTAATTTTTTCGCACCCCCATTAAGTTATAACTTGCTGAATATTGTCCTGAATTTTGAATATGAATTGAAATTTATTTTCCTTCTACTCCAAAATTCATTTTAGAAAAAGAGAACAGTTTGAACTTGCATTATTCTAGAACATATCAGTTCAGATATATTTAGTGGGTGAAATAAAAAAAAACAATTACCAGTTACTGAATATGTTTATCAAATTTATTTCAGTTAAAAAGTTATTATTAATTAACTTGCTGAATATTTCACTGAAAGCAGAGTAGGTAATACAAAATATGAAGGCAGTCAATTTTTTATTTACTCATAACATAATATGAAAAGGAATGCATGAAATCCTATTAAATATAAATTTTGTATTTACAAGTAGTTCTGTTATATAAAACTATTCACAAGGTTATACCTTTTCATAACATTTCAACACAACTGCTTGTTTTGCTCATCTTAACATTTTTGTAAATGAAAGCACAAGGATAATTAAGAAGCTTTTATAATAAAATAGAAAACATAGAAAATATTGATCAGATCTGCAAAACTTTATATAAATAATCAATAGATTAAGCATGAACAAGACCAAAAATACCGCAGAGGATTTAAAAATTAAGCATTATTAAAATTTAAAACAAATACATTATATTCTATAATCTAAATAGAAACATTATGAAACTTTTAACAAGTAAGAAAATGCATCAGTAAAATTGTTAGAAATAAACCAGTACTTCTTATAAAAGCTGAAAGCTAATATTTTATCACTGAAAAAGTATTATTCTAGATAAACTATACATAATATTCAAATAATACAAATCCTTTTTGTTATACTAAACTGAACATTCTAATGCTACTCCCAAAAAATCTTCAAATGCTATAGTTATCGTGCCTTTCATCTCTCTATCACGTGCTCTGAAGGCTTCTGTGAATCTTTGTATTTGTACACAAACAACAATAAATTGATCAACAGACATTTTCTGATGGGCTTGTAAATCACTTTTGGAAAGCAGAAATTTTATAAAGTCTGGAGAAAATCGAAAACCCATTTGTTGTAATGCTAAAATAAACCTTTTAAGTACCTAATAAAAATTACTATTACTTATTTAAAGTAAATACCTTGTGTTAATTCTTGTTCTTCAATATGTCCAGATTGATCTCTGTCATATGTACGGAATACACCTAACCATTGGTTTATGTATACATACAATTGTTGAAATTCAGCAACATCAATGGTTCCACTTTTATCTTTATCAAACATTCCTATCATTAACTGGCAAGCTACATCTGAAAAATTTTTTCCTTGCCCATTAACAAGGGCTGCTTTTAGTTCTTGTGCATTAATTTTTCCAGATCGATCTCGATCTACTGCTGCAAACCATTGTTGTATATCTTGACTAGGGGCACCAGGATTTTGGTAACCACCACCATAAGGCTGTTGCCCCTGTTGCCCACCAGGATATGATTGTCCTGGATATCCACCACCAGCAGGATTCTAAAAAAATTATTGTTAACAAAAATGATTCATTCCTGCTTTACAGAATTTAGTACTTACAGGATACATTTTCGTAATTTAACTTAAAAATACTTCACAATTTTTTAATTCAAGGTAAACAATTATGTTACATTAACTTTCACAATTTACTTAATGATAAGTTCTTATTCCAGGATTATTAAACCTATTAAACGTCAAAAGTTTCGACATTTATATGTGTAATAAACAAATATACAGAGTGCCTCACAGTTTAAGGATGATTCTAGAAGTTCTAGTATGATTTTTTTAATTAACTTCTGAATATTTCGACCTAGTCGGAACAAGGTAGAAGAAAAATCATATGCTTGTAATTACATTCCAGGATTTGCGTCTGGATCTAGAATTTTGGATTTGTAATAAATTCGTCCCCTTATATATAACTTCCTGTTTAATAGGGATCGGAATTCGTGGCGCCCCCTTTTAGCCTACCGCTTATATTATGTTATTGACAGCTTTCAGTACCTATACAGTTTACGCTACTAGATGGCGATAGCTCTGAGTAATCAAAAATTAAATTTGTATCTGATACTTGTTTTGTATAGCTATAACAAGATACTAATTATCATCCGTGTGCTGGTCCCCCATTGACCGCTCTTCAAGTGGTGGATAGGGAAAAACGCGCAACATATTACAGGTGCAGAGAAAATAAAATACTCGAGGCGGAACAAAACTAGCAAAGAAGACAATTTGAATATGGCTCTCAATCCCGGATATCCTTTGATTGAGGAAGTAGAAAGAAAAGGTTATCTTGGCTTTATGAGACGAAAAGAATATCGATTAGGTATTACAGCCGTTTTAGCTGATTGTCCAGGGCATAGTAGATGGAAAAATAACTCCGGGAAGATCAAGAAACCCCAGGAAATATTCTGGAATAACATGAGTAGAAGACGCGAAGAAATAGAACAAGAACTTTATAAAATAAAATCCTTGTTTTACATTGATTTTAAACACTTCTGATCTTTGAATGACTGTTTTGTACAGCCCTTCAAAATTTTAATTAAAACTTTTAAAGTTTAATTTAATTAAGTTTCTACGACCTTCACCAACAGTAATCTGATAATTATCATAAATATTACTAGTTTTAGTCTTTTTCTTTTTCAAGATACATACTCAAACACGCAATGACTAAATGTTTTATGCGTAACACCTACTACTATCAAAAAAATAAACCTATATTCAAAGTCACAAAGGAGAATGAACACGTTACAACCATGTATAATAAATTACGATCCACGAACCTTTCCAAACAAAATTCTGTTGTAAAAAGATAAAAAATTACGTGTCGTTCGATAATTATCCGTTTAATTAGACAAACTAAGAGTTATCAGACCAAGTTCAAACCTCTAACACTAAGAGAAGGAATTATCCTGGAACTATCCCAAAACTCGAAAGAATCAATTTGGTAACAAGTGACAGCTATTACAGATAATGTCTTTGTATTTTCATAAATATTTGCACGATCATAATGGGTTTTGAATTTTGATTAAATTTGAAACTAATTCTATTAAAAGAGGTTTAAAAGACAAACAGGTGTTAAAACGATCAAAGTTTAAAATTTTGATGGCCTTATCACTACTTGTTTATGGACATGAACTTGAACCATTGCTTGAATATAAGTGAGAAATATCTTTTTTGTGTTTTGATTCCTTAATTAAGAGTGCGAAATGATTAATAACTCCATATCCTTACCATCAGCTTCTCGCGTGACAGCTTACAGTACAAAATAAATTGTTATTGATAATAAAATCGTGATAAGGGATTGATGTATTATTACCGGTACATTTCTTTTCTTGTTGTCAACCCAATATTTGCACCTTCTTACTCAACAAATCTGCACTTAAATTTAATTTAGTAAAACAACGAAAACTATAAGTATTCATTCTTAATATCCTCGAAATTGTTACTCAAATTTTAATAGAAATTGTAATTTGAAACGTAAACCTATTAATTAAAAAAAATTAAATTTGGACTTTTTAGTATCCCAAAACAAGCAAACCCTAACTTCGAAAAAAGAACCAATTTTTTCAAAAATTTCTTCGTTCGTATTGATTTTAACATTGGAAATGTTTATGTTCGTATATGGGGCCAAGTTATGAGTTTTTACTCAAGGCCAAAGAAGACAAAAGTGTCGCGATCGGGTTTCGCCGCTAGCTGGCCGGTCCGGGCCGACAGCATAGCACGGTGGGCATACAAATTGGCGTGTGCGCCGTGCTCCTGTCCAGCCGAGGCCGATGGTGTACAACTACAACCCGAGGGCTTTAGCCCGAGGGTTGTACGTCTTATTCTGTATTTCCATGGTAATAGTCAGTGTTATCATTTCCAATGCCTCCGATGGTTGCAAGGATTGCGAAATCTGTGAATTTTTTAATGTAGTAGGTATCTGTGACTCCTTCTACGTATTTTTGGAAATTAGTTCTTTAATAAACAAGAACTCTAATTTATTTTTCTACTTGCAATAATTTTTTAAAGGGACGGTTCGTTCCACCCCAATAATAATTGGCGAATAGTGTTCTAATTGAGATGCATTGTAATTTCTGGCAACATGTTTATATATTTGCTATTAAAATTGAGGAAATGAAATAAAAATGCACCGTATTGTAAATTAAAAGACTGTTAAGATTGGTGGAACATCATCTGATGTTATACAACAACAACTGCACGCAGCACAAAATTGCTTCAAATTATTTCCTTGTACAGCATCAATTTTACAAAACCACAAGTAAAACAAGATATTCAAGTCGCAATTGTATACCGAACAGAAAAACAAAAATTGTGAAATACAAATCGATTAACCCAAAAAAACAAGCAAACAGTTAAGGAAGAAGAGTTGCTGGGGGTCTTTTTAAAACAATTATTCTGAAATTGTTCAAAATATTTACGTCAATAGATATGAACCTTGTTATAAAATCCTTGAACTGATAATATAAATCTGATTAATGAGAGTTGCGATAATACCCCCCGCGGATTTCTATCAGCTTTTAATTTTTCACATTTTAACAACGAGTACTTGTTTCGAAAACAATAATTTTACACAGGCTAACCCGATACTTCTATTATTAATGAAAAATAAAATAATCAGGATAAATACACAATTAGGTATGCAGCAAGTGAAACGAATTGCCTCAATAAAAATCTTGTGTTAAAAAATAAAACAAATTTTAAAATTATCTTATAAGAATTACAAGTTAGAATTTAAGAATATTTCGGTTCATCCGGTATGAGTCAGTAATAGTGCAAAACGTGATTACGTATTATTATTGTGTTGTGATAGCGATTTAGCAACACGAGAAAAATAAATCTAAATGTATGATGCTTTTGAGTTTCAACATCTTTCTTCTTATATTTTGTAAAACTTATTAAAAATAGATGTTTATAAAGGATAACTGTAGCTAGGTGAAAATCGTCGTTATTTTTATATCCACTCAATTTTAAGGTGATAAGAAATTTTAAGAAAATGATAGTTAAGTTTACATTTCTCGTTAGATACTAAGATAGATACTAAGATATCCATATAATACAAGTAAGAAATAAAGAGTTCATACGAGAAATACGTACTATGAAATAATTCTAACATGCCCATGTTTCAAGAAAAGTTTCCTAAATGCCTAAAAATATTTGTATTTCCTGATTACTTTTTCAATATTACGTGACTTGTAAACGTCATTTGTCAATAAATTTGATGGGAATAGAATTATAGATATGCTGTAATATAACAGACAATTCCAATACGGAAACTTTTCAAAACTAATTAACTATTAACGTAAAGTAAAATCCACAACAATTTCCTTGAATAACATTATCTAAACATGAACTAAAATTAAAGGAAAATTACAAAATTATCAAGAAATATTCCAAAGTCTGTTGTTTGAACCCTGTAAGATGTTTCTAATGTTTTTACTCTTTCATAACATTTTTACCCCATTCTATAGTAAAACTGATATTATACCCCCTTCGCTTTCCTATAACAGGAACTTCTTTTATCTCCCCTCGCTGAAAATCGCTACTTTACGTTTTTTGGGGAGATTAATTCAACGAGACGTTTCAAACCAAAACGTAGCCTTGTAGTGAAAATTTGTCCCCAAAATCTAAACTCGCAATAGTTGTGAATAGGAGTTTGTTGATATATTTGATGACAATGGGTGGAATCAAATATTGTATGATTTAAAATTTAATTTCTACTTGTTGTTGAATGCAAAACAGGTACAGCTAGGCAATTGACGTAAATCGAAAATATTGAATTGTTAATTTGAACTTTGAGGAATGTTAATTTGAAACGGAAAACTTTTATGAATACATTGTACATTGTCAACTGTATGCAAACTTCGATTGCGCCCATTTCAGACCTTTATACATTATGTATTTACACCAAATTTACTATGCCGTTTCCGCTCTCATTTATTAACTATTTTGATTAAAATACAAGGAAGGCTACTAAGGCCATCGATTAATTTACTATTATTTAATATTTATTTACTTTCGATTTACTTGGCCCTAACTCGTATTCATCGTAGGTACAAGAGTTAAGTTTCTTCGAATAAACTCTGTATTTTGGATTTCCAATTTTAAATGGCGCAGTTATTTAAATTAAGTCTGGTTAACGTTTAACAATTTTATTACAAAATGTTGAAGTGGTTTAAAAAAAATTACAAGTTAATCTACTTTTTTTAGGACCTACACAAGTTCTATTAATTTTCAGAATATAATCACAAGCCCCTTCGTATCTCATAAAAGGTACAACAAACGTATCCCATTCTTCTGGTTTTGTTTAATCTATGTACCACCTGTATATTTTTCATCCAAACTAGATAATGCAATCAACAATACCTTAAAAAATATGTTCAAAGTTCACTAATTAAAAATGTTTGCAGTTTAATTTACCTAGTCTACCTACTTTCAAATTCACATTAGATTTATAGGTTTTTATAATTCGCTATACAACTAAACAATTCCCAATCTTATTATGCCAACATTTTCTTTTTTATTGCTGTAAATACAACAAAAGGTGGTATTTTCCTATAAAAATAATTAAAAGATTAATAACTCTATAAAATTTTTCAAGGTAGTAATTTTTGTAAATACAAGAAATGATGAAACTGATGAAGTAATAAATATACGGAGAGTTTAACACTTAACGTATTACGAAAAAAAATTCCTAACAAAAATACTAGCTACTGCCATATTGGATTTTTTAAATGACATTGCTATATACTTTCGGCAAATTCTGATTAATTTTTTTGTCCCCTTACATAGCATTATTTTTTTGTAAAATGGAAAAGAACTTGTGACATCGACCATGATTTTTTAATGAATCATAAACGAAAAAAGGAACCATTATATAGTAGACAGTTCCATTAAAGTTTTCTTATGAATATTTTTAAAAATATCTGCTGGATTACAAGTGTTAACTCCCTCTGCATTAAAAGAATGGTCCAAGGAGAAAAAATCGTAGTAATAATATTTCTAATTAAAGTAATGCATTTTTCTAAAACTGTATATTATATTTATTGACGTTATAGAAATAATAAATATTAAATAAAATATCGATTTTAACGGGAAATAATGTAATTTATTTGCTTTATACGTATTTCGGCATCGGCATCAATGATTGCTTTTATTCGAAAAAAAAAATTTCAGTTCTTCAGATTATTTTCAAGACAAGAATTTTGGTTTGTCTTCTATTAACTCTTTAACCTCGAGGCATACCTACATAATTGTAGGATAATTATCAACAAATTATATAACCTTTTAATTTGGAAAATAAATATAAAATCCATCATGGAACAAAGAGAAATGCCTCAAAATAAAAGGTAACACGATGAACAGTTATTTAGAATTGCTTTAATTGAGGCAAAAACGGAGCATTTTTTGAATCTCGCGCATATGGGGTGAGGATTGTAAGGATCCTATCCTGAAAAACTAACTCCTTCAATCAGCCAATAGAATGAAAGTATAATGGCCTGACTGATGGAGTTCCGGAAGCTCAACTACATATCCAAACAATAAAAATGGCATTTTTGTGCTAGGGTGCCAAAGTCGAGCTTAATTGACCTTCAAATGCATGTACAATAAAATATGATAAGTTTTTGCGAGTTATCATTGAAATTAGAGAGAAATTATCAACAAAACATTAAAATAACAAGACGTCATAACGATACTGTTGGGCATTAGCCGCCTGCGTATCGCGAACCCCACTCCTCCCTTCCTGTCGTATAAAACCGTGTGTATGGCCGCGAATTCTATTATCGCGGTGTTCAATAGTGTGTGGAGTCTTGTGTGGTGTGACTTAAAAGTTTTGTTTATATTTTTGGATAAATAATAACAGGACAATAAATAATGAACACTTTTAATGATAACATTGGTAGCAACATGGAAGATCCAAGGTATGTATCATTGAATTTAATTTTGGTTAATTGGATTTAAAGGGCGTGTATATCCAAATTCAAAATCCTTATCTATTTTTTACTAATTGCATTTTCCTATAATAAAATTAATTGAAAATTTTTGGATTTTATAACGGAACAGAATAATTTATAATTAGAATGAACATTTGGTGAAAGCTGACGTCAAGATACCTACTACCTTCCCAGTTTATCTATAGGTTTATTACACATCATTTTCGACGAATTATAAATTATTTGCTATAAAAACTTTAATAGCAATAACCATAAACTCATCCTTCTCCGAAAATATTCGTTTTTTTCTCTTTCAATTTTTCGTTTATATTTGAAATCAATGACGTCATTGGAGTTCCCATTTCCAATTTTTATTTTGCCACATGCCTTAACCCTAAGAATAAGCTTCTGGTTGAACTTTCCCTTATTTTTCTAAACAATTATAGGTAATTAAACTTAAAATTTTGAAAGTTTTTTTTTAATTTCATTCAAATTCCCTTTTCTAAATTTGCAAATTAAAAAAGGTTCATTACAAAAGTTTCGGTGAAAGCTGGCCTCACTTTTAGTTTAAACCTCGTACAAAATTCCACCTGTCTCTGTTCACTATTATGCAATGGATGATAAGTGTGTCACAAATATTTTGACTTGAAAAAAATTGTTATTGTTTAATTAATTCGAATTTTTTATTACAGGAATTACTTTCGTCGTTTTGGACTTCATGAAAATTCCGAATTTTCCAATCAAAGCATCCTAAGCGCAATAGGAGAGTTTGTCAAGGCTATAACTACAATGGATGAAACGATCTTGGTTCCATGTCGATTAATGGATCTTAAAGTAGGAGATGAACAAGACCATACTGCGCCCAAAAAGCACAATTCCAAAAATAAGAACAGTGTTCATGACATTCTAAATTCTGCAGATTTATTTGATGTTTATAACATGCTGAACAGTATTAAGGTTGATTTATTGTGGGGCCAAAATATGGATGCACCAGCTCCCATCAGCTCTCAAATAAGTAGCACAAGCACAAGCTCTGCACAAAGTTCACATCTCACAACCAAAGGACACGTGCGAAGACCTTCAACTGTTAGTGTTGCATCTACCAATTCTTCTGCTTCAATTATTAGTGACTCAGAATCAGAAGCAGGAAATGAAAACGATTCGGGAATTGAAGAAGCACCCCAAGTTCAAGATCAGTCTGCTCTTCTAGCTCAGAACTTCAGGAGGCATTTGAAAGGTCTCATTCGATGCCTACGTCAAATGAATGATACCACAAAGTATCTAACTTCACGTTATCAACAAGACATTGGCAACCCTCTTTGATTTTAGCGTGCGTAATTATTGTGAATGTGTGCGTGTGTGCGAGAGTGTAGAAAATTAAAACACTTAGGCATTATTTAATTTGTTGATGGTCAGTGATAACACCATGATAAAAGAATGTTATTATTAGTGATTATCACGTTAATTATGAATAATTATAATTAAAATTATTACTGTAAGTTAAGATTGTATTTATTTTTATGTATGAAATTCATCTGTACCTCCAAGCATATTTAAAAGGATTTAATAAATGCTTATATATTTCATTTTCAATTTTGTGTTTTTCAATAAATTATAAAAAGAGAAAGTCGACTTAGGAACCAAGAGAACCCGGGTTCAAATACCGATCGCGTTATATGACATCGGCGTTTAGTCTTCGTAATGCGTATATAATACAAAAACGTTATGAAACATTTTTCATAAATCTGAAACTACTGGAAAAAAACTTTAGTCCTGTAGTTCACTAAAAAATATGTTTACAAAAAATCACGCTCCGCAGTCCATAAAAATGAACACCAAAAAAATCCCATCCCTCTTTATGACCAGCGCGCGGTAACGTGCCCCATCCTTGAACCACCCCCTCACAACTACTTTGAAACCTAGCTACTCCGGAATTTTGAAAAGATCCTGGCTACACTAGGCAATCAACCCCCTTGTCCTATCGCCAGGTGGATCAGCAAGATCACGGCGGCACCTAAAAGAGTAATACCTAGAGCACTTGCGCTGTAAACATTTACCCTCGGCTACTTTAAAGAATTGAACCCTTGCGGCTCCAGAATTTTGAAAAAATCCTACAATGAGGAATCGAACCACCTTGTCATCCTACCGCCAATTGGATCAGCAAGATCACGGCGGCGCCTAAAAAGGTAACCTAGAGCTGTAAATATTTAACTCCCTTAATTACGATCAAGGTTATTACATGGTTCAATAATTGCAGAACAAAACAAACATAGATATCACATAAAACTACATTTGTGAATTATCAGAAGGTTAAATAGGAAGTTGAATAGATGTGGGAATTTCTACTTCTATTATTTATAAAAGCATTAAACGTTGCATAAAAAGTTTATAATTTAATCATAGTCAGTGAAGGTCATACCGTGGAACTTTATACAAGTGTAAGTTGTTAAAAAGAATCTTGGTCATATAAAATTTATTAATTAAGTTTTGTGAAAGCTGTTTAAAATCTGCAGTAAAAGCTAAGTAGTACAATATGTTTAAAAATAGATACACAGAATGTGTACTACACAATAGAAGTGACAGAATGAAGAAGAAAGTTAAGAAAAATATAATAATGTGAATATGTTTATAAGAGTTGTTTTAATAAACAAATCTAACTTCATATTCATTTATTATGCGAAACATCATTTCGTGTCGACATTGATTTTCTCTTTAAAGCATTCCCATACTTTTTATTATACTTCTACAAACCAAAACGGAATATAATTTATTAGTAAATTTTTATGATTTTCATTATTCACTAGACAGTGACGCCACGCCGACTTCGAAAAATTCCATGTGAGGCTATTGGGTTAAAAGAAAAATGGGGTTAAAAGTTATAGGACTGAAATTCTTGTGCAAAAACTGCAAAAAAACTAAAACATGTTTCTATTATTTTCCATAAAAACCGTGTTATGAAATAATGGAGTCATGTAAAATAGCATTTGGATAGGTTGCGTTTAGTCTCGTCTCCGTACTAATACCAGAACAATCTATTCACCGAACATTAGGTATTCAGTTACTTGCAGAAAAAGAATATTTCAACATTAACTGGTTCAAAATTCAACTTTTAAACTGTAAAAACAGGAAATAAGGCGCATTGAATTTAACATTCCTAGGAACTTTATGTGGGGGGTTGGACCTTACAAGCCCCTTTACGCCGCTCCTCACTTAACACGAGTTTTGTGTTTCGTGGGTAAGTTAAACCAGATTATTATTTTAATATTAAAAGGTCGAAAATTTCTATTTAATTTGTATGTAAATTTGTATTACTTAACTACCTAAAGTAATTAAAACAGTTTCATCAGAGAGCGTATTTCGATGAAATTAAAAAAAAAAGAATAAGAAAAGTAGAATTTAATATTGAATAACTATCACGATAAGAGTTCATAAAACATTATTATTCTTATTGTTGTACTTTTCCATGAATTAAAACATCATGCGTTGGTTTGATGATTCAATTTTTAGAATAGAAACTAATCATTCGAGAACCTGTATGTGATGCAGCAAATTATATTTATCTAATTTTTAGTTCAATAAAATTAAATAACCAGGAAGGAAATATATTTTTTTATACAAGGCAATCGGGAATTTATTTAAGATCCATGTTCCATGACACTGAACTGAAGCATTCGTTCCGGTTAGAAAAACTTCCTTGATATTACATTATATTGAACGTAATTTTGAAAATGCATTAAATTTTATACAATCAAATTTCCTTTGGGTTTAATTAATGTGTGTGTGTATGTAACAAAATTTTAAATTTAAAAGTTTAAAGTTCTAGCAATTATTGCATTATGGGTCATTTAGAATTTAAAAATTTGAAATTATAAACAAATAACATTGAAAAATACTTTTATAATTAAACAACAAATCCGATTTTGGATTTCTTAGTAAAATTGGTAAAAACTTTTTAAAAATCACTAAAATTTACTTTTACAGGAATTTGGGAACAGAAAAAATTATTACCTACAACTTAATAAAAAATTATATGCTCTTATTATCAGAATACTTTTTCTGATGTTGCAAGAACGTAAACAATAGTTAATAAAAAAAGGGAAAATTCTAGAAACTTTGGTTGGGCCAATTATAACAAATTCTTTGTCAACAATTCTTGAAACTGCTTTTATCTGTTACAAAATATGAAAAAAAATACTTTAATCTTTAATAGGAACCACCTAGGACTACTCATTGATTTTTATCTGAAGTATATCTAGAGATAATTTTACACATCCAGTTGATAGGTAAAAGATAAAATATGGTTAGTATCACAATTTTCTGTGAAAACTCGCAAACAAAAAATCATGTTCTAACTAGCAAATATTAATCTTTACATAAGGATTTAGTATTCTTTAAGAATTGATCAAATATTTAATAATAATAATAATTTTGCTTTATCATGGTTATAATTTTAAATTTCCAATTGGTTTTATAAACGTAACTTTTTCTAACTGATAGGTACAGGTTGTTAGGTCAACGGAAATTATGAACTTTACTTGTACGATTTACTACACTTTGTACCTACATCTGGTTTTACTTGTTATGATAATTTATCCTTGTTAATAATCCTTGCAAAATTTAAATTTTCAAAATCATTCTATTTACGTATGCATAAAAAATTAGGTATAAACTAATGATTTTAGTTATTAGATCTAAAAATAAATAATTGAGTTGGTTAATTTTAATGTGTTAAAGAAAAGAAGACCTATTTAAACTCATAAAAAGCTATTGTGAGCACAAAGGCCTTTATAGGCTTTTTATGCCATATTTATACAGACCTGGCCGAGTTTATTTTTAACACCAACAACTTCCTTGTATGAAAGAATAAATGACCGGGTGCGTTTAGCGCGAGGACCCCAATTGCGCACAACAATATTGTATGTAGTACTTTAAAAAACATGTTAATAGGGGTATATCCAGTTAGATATGGTTCTTTGTCATACACGACGTTTTAAACCTTATTTTGGAACTGGAACTTTCCAGATTATAAAAATTAAAAGAAAACTTCGGAAATAAAAAAAACCTCCCCAGAGAGGAAAATTAAATATAAACTTTCTTGTGCCTTATTTTTCCTATTTTCTCATGGCCTATTTGAATATCATTTAGTAAGCTTCACGTATATACAGGGTGAGTCAACACCTGTAATCCGCGAATATATTTTTAGTTCTCACGTACAATAGGAAAATAAATATTTTATGGATTACGGATTATATTTTTTATTATATAGACAATGTTTATTCTTGCGTAAACAACAAAACTCAAGTTTTTTTCAGAAGAGTTTGCTCATTTACTGTGGAGAAAAGGGAGAAGGAAATGTTTAATAATTGAAACACATAGTTTGTGTCTATAAACATTTTTTTGTGACAAAGTAGTTTATTTGCAATTTACATTTACTTTTTCTAATATTTTCATTAGTTTTTAACACACGTCTGTACTTACATAGGTTAATTAGGTATAATTACAGTAATCAATTTATTGTTTTCTATTTTATCAATTAAGTAGGTATTTTATTTTAATTGAATGTGTACTATTGCAAAAGTAAACGCTCTATGACCTATGTATAAAAACAATTCAACAAAATAAGGATTCATTTCTACACAAGAAAGGTGCTTTAATATAATAATAATAATCTTATTTTATTGCAATTATTCTTCTTTTCACGCTTGAAATATCAACTAATCCTCTAATGACATATTTGCACAAATCTTAAATAAAAAAACATGTATTTTCATACAATTATTGTTTTTTGAACAGGATTTCTTATCCGGTAATTTTTCTACTGAAATTATTTTCAGGTGGTTGAACAGTTAATTACAGTAATTCCTAATTTTTCTAGAATAAATGGTGCTGTTTACGTAAATTCATAATGTGCACACTTATTTTTAGACGTCATAGAATATTTTAATTTGCAGATTATTGTTTATTTCGATTTGTAAAAAAAATATTTTAGAAGTTCTGCTAATCAAAATTTAAAATGTATGTTTCGGAATCGGAATTAATATTCCATAATTTTATTGATGTATCAGGATCAGCATCACAAAGGTCATTAAACACATGATAACTTTTTTTCTGTTTAAATCACGAATAGCAACACCAAGTTGGACTATAGACGGAATTCCAAGAATAATAAATATTTTCATCTTATTCTATCGACTATCAGTTTATGTTTACATCATACTCCGCAGTTACTAAATAATTTCCTTTATTTACTAATCAAGTGATGCAATAAACCATGACTCTATATAATAATTAATCATTTATGGTAGCTACAAGTGCAACTTCCGTAAGATCTGGTAATTAAATTAAAAAAGACAAATAAAAATACTTATTCGGTCAATGCCTACGTAGTACTAGTGGTATTCGTAATTTAATCTTGAAGGGTTTCACCAATTTCTTTCTTTAATAAAAACAAGAAAACCCAATTACAAATTTAGTACTTATACGTAAATGTGAATTACGTTCATATAAAAATTTTTGAAAAGCGTAACTAGCCCGGGTTTTGTTTTTTGGATACCTAGTTTTTTTATTTCAAGGTTGAAGTAGTTTAAAACACATCAAATGTCTATGTGCAAATTTTATGAAAAACAACTAAATTTATTTCTCTACATTCTAATGGGAACTCCTACTTGATTAGTGATATTAGTTCAAAGCTAAATAATTTTTCGTTCGGTTATCTGGGTTAGGTAAATATGTATAAGAAAACAGTAGTCTGTAGGCAACAATTGTTTACTTGGGTGCTACAATCAAAAACGCTTAATAGTAAAAAATTGGGTCAATCTAAGGACATTCAAATGAAAAGTAAAATAAATTGTTGATTTACTTTTAGGACTTTCTCATTATTGTTTACTTAGTAACAGCATTTAACTTTCCTTTAAAACGTTTTGTATAAACCTTTTCAAATGTACACACATCGGACTCTGCACTGTTACAAACATTTTTGCATGATTAAATTAAATGTTTTTTTTTATTATTTATATTTGATAGAAATTTCAAAATAATTATTTTAATTGGCTTGACAATCGATATCCACCCCCTATTACTTTACAATTTTGGTTTTTGTTCGGATCAATCAATATTAAATTTCAAGGTGATTTTCTGTACTGAAAAATTTCCCACAATTTTATATATTGTTGATGTTTGCTGGTTGGTTAGAGATTTATCACGTGTTAATTAGAAAGCAAAACATATTTGACAAAAAATTCTATACTCAAAGCTGGTTAACAATATTTTACGTACTGATGGGTTTTTACCATTGGATATTAACCCAAACACTAAACACAAGCCCGGATCTTAGATTTCAAAATAAATCCTAACGTGGCCGCCCTTTAAATTGATTTTCATGTAGGGTCTCAGCCTCAAAAAATTATTATTAACAGTAAGAAGGTTTCCTTAACATTAGCTTCATTTAAGAAATAAATATTTTAAAATTGCGTAGCATAGTCCACTCAATAGTCCAAAAAATATACTTTCTCGTATCATTTTCACTTATTATCAGTTTCGAGTCCTGATAGTTTTCAGGATAGAATATCCCTTTAAGGGCAAGTAATATAAATCAAATTTGTATTCATTGAAAACAATAATCGATTGTGCATTGTTCAGTGTGGAAAATTATTACATAATTTTATACAACAGTTTACGCAGGAAGGAATTGTTTTTGATTTCAAGGTTGTAGGAATAAATAAAACTGAATTTAAATACAGATTGATTTTCTGAAAATTTTCCGTTTAATGAATGTCTAAAAAAAGTTTTACCAATGCGTAACTTAATGGTTTGAAAATACCTGTCCTCGTTTTTATCTAAACAACAAACAGGCTGATATTTACTATTTTTTCAAATACACAAACATCAGAATGATTTGCAAAATATTTTTCTATAGAGTTTCGTTAAAAAATATTAGAAACTAAATATTTGGAATGTGTTTTCAACATAAATGATAAAAATCAATAGTTATTTGTACATTTTTAAAAATAAATTTTGGTTTCTGAAAAATATGAATTATAATATGAAACTTGCCGACATATGTGGCGGGATTGACAGAATTTCAGACTTAGGTATGCAGAAAAGTTTTCAACAAAAATTTACTATAGTTCTAACGACTTGTAAATAGTTCTTTCAGGTTTTTCAGCATCGTATTTTTTATATTATTCAGAAAATTACAAATCTTTAGTATTTCAAATTAGGAACATAATAAAATTAAAATCGAATTATGATATTAAGAAATTCATTACATAAATTTATTTGCAGTGGATCCTTCAAATATAAAGTGAACATTCTAAAACTTGTATAATATACTTTTATGTATTATATCATCGCGCACTGAAATTTTTTCGTACAACTTTCTATTTGCTATAAAAACAAAACCTTAATTACAACTGATCCAGTTGGTTAAAGTATTCTACTGTGGAATTATGTAATATTATATCTCTGACGCATCTACTTATTTTTCTGTAATTTCCATTACATGTAGATAATACAAAAGAAACCCTCTTACAATTTTTACTTATTCTAGGTTAAATGTTTGCTACCAACGCAGTTTGTTATTGCATAGTAATTAAACTATTACGATTACCTAGTTGTAATTCTAGTTTTTAATATTACCTTCTCAAAGATTTGCTTATTAAAAGTTATAACAGCTAAAAATAATTATATAATTAGTTCTTTAACGTCAGAAAATAAATAAAAAGAAAGTGAACATGTATATTTCTATATTGATTGGTTAAGCACATTTAATTCATAAATATAGTATAAGGTTAAATAATTCTTTACTTTGCAATTTTGATTTATTAAAATAATTTTATGATAACCTCGTAATTAACAATACCGATTCCGGAAATAGATAATAATTAAACAAAAAATAATATTAATAGTAGCCTCTTATTAGATCGAGATGTATTTGTTTTCAGCAAATTGTTTTATAAAAAAAATAACAACACGTAACCCCCATATTAGTGTTAGTGTGCAATAAGTTTAACAAATCGATTCTGAAGTAATGGTGTATTACACATGGTTACTCCATAACTAGCAAAGTCCTTGAAATAAATTAATAACGTAACTTCCAAATGCGCATTTTGAAAAACTATAAGTTCATTAAATAATCGTTAAATCATAAGCAAAGATGTTAAACTAGTACTACGTTTAATTATTTCCGTAAATATAACATATCTAGCAATTTCATCTACTAACATATGAAGTGTTTCTCTGTGAGTCCATAGGTGAGTCTATGACTGGACATAGAATACAGAATCCATGAAGGCACATTATATGTTCAATGGCAGGAAATAAGAGATAGGGTTGACAACCCCGAACACAAACTAAAATACAAGACAAAGAAACAGTACACAGGGCCCAGAGGATACTAACACTAACTTGGGTGCTATTTTCCTATCCTGTGTCTTTAGGATGGAGTATCCTACGTCTGTGCTATCTATGGTTTGGGTCCTGCCTTGTTTGTACTTTGTCTTGTTTCCTTGTTCGTCTATTCGCTGTATCTTGTTTCCTCGGCATCTGCTATCTATTTACCTATAAAATATTCAATTTCTGCACGTGGCATACAATCACCTCTATTATAGAATACATCAATATTTTTTGCTGGCTCTTGTTTTTGTAATGACCTAGAACTCGTGGAAATGCTTATTTATTTTTAAAAGTTTTTCTTTCGATAAAGACTTTCATTAACAAAGAATTTTTAGTATCTTTTGTCAGGAAAACAATACGACAACTTATTCATTAAAATTATTTCCGGAATTCCCTGTGTTATTTTCGTCAAATGCGTTCCCTTTTCTAAACATCACCTATGCTAAAATTAGATCTGTTTGTTGTAAAATAAAAAATTATTTTTGCAAACCCGTTTCCTTGGTCAAAGTTCCGCGTCTACTGCTGAATCTGTTTGCCTCACGTGCGGGAATGTCTTAACCTGGTTGGTGACGTTTGCCAACATTGAGGTCGCATTCCAAAGTTCACAGAGAAAAAAAATATTGCACACTGTAAAACGTTTGTTTACATCTGTATTTGTTATTATTTTTTTGAAAATTTTACACTTTGAGGTTTAATCAAAAAATTTATGAAAAATCACCCTTGAATAAAATGATGCCAGAAGCTAAAACTGACTCGAACAATTAGACATGTCACTTGCTGCAGGGATTTTGGCAAGACATGATATACTCATCCTCGAAAAATCTGGTAAATACCAGTAAGCTCAACTACTTGGCGATTCATTTTAGAATAAAAAATGACAAAAGAAAAACTTTTGTTGAGGTTCTAGGAAATTGTATAAATTAAAACGTCCTTGGTAATTTTATTTTTTTAAATGATAAAATATTGCTTTTAGCGATGGGAATTGAATTTGGAATTTCTTGCGTCCGATCTTTGTTGAGGACCTAACGAAGCATTTTCGATGGAGACGACAAATTTGGTTGTGTTTTGGTCAGGACTTGAATTTTTAAGAAATTAGTGCCAATTGATTGGTCTAATTATTTCAAATTTTAAAAATGTTTAGGAAATACCTATAAATTATTTTCTATTTAAATAAATTTTCGTATTTAATTTTCCTGTAAAAACATCTACAATGGAAATTTCAGATTACATAAATACTGCTTAAAATATAATCACTGCAAGGCTTTTTTACGATTGGAAATATATTTTCTTCTGGGCAATACCCAGAAGCAAATTTAAAAACAATTTACATAACTGTTAAACCTTTGCTTCGAAGAGAAATGCTTATACTTTGCACCGTATAAACGTATAAACATAAAGATTAAAAAATATATCTTGATATTCTTCATAATGGAATCGCAAAGTTCGTTGCTGATTAAATGTGTTTTGTCTACTAGTGTCCTAGAACTTCTTTGTGTTATATTCCATAGTTGCAAATTTTTAAATAATATTAACAATATAGCAAATAAATGAAATGATCTTTAAACCGTTAATTCGTTTACAAAATTTGGTAACAATAAATATTTAAAATATAGACTAACATAAACGTTGCAAAGCAATAATATATTTTCAATTCCAAAGTACAGAAAATTGTAAGAATCAATAGGTCCAACTATGGTTGAAAGTTATTGAACTTGTTTTTGTAAATAGAGCACTGTTTTTTTATTCTATTCTTTAACTGCAGTATGAAAATTAAAGTCCAAGAGAAATTCCAACGGTTAATACTGAATTCTGAGAAATGATATGATAATATCGTTCTTAATAAATTTAATTGTTATTGAACCGTAACAACAGTTCCGAGCTTGTGAAATAAAATTTTTGAAATGCACACTCTCAATGTGACACTAAAGTCGTATAAAAGATTAGTAATATTTCTAATCTTTCAGACATTGCACAAGAACTTGAAAAGTCAAAATATATGGTTTATTTTTCTAAACTTATTCAAAGCATAATTAGGAATCGAATCCACCATCAAAATTTTTACCTGCGTATTGGATTTGCATTCTTATTTTTTTTACAATTTACATAAAAAAATATTTAACATACTTCGTTTCTTATTCACTTAATTTTCAGCAAAAACAACTAATTACTGGTTACAGTTACAGGCTAATTATAATTGAACTTTGAAATGTATAGAAATGCTAATTATTTTAAATAAATATTGTTTTTACCTGCTACAATGTTCAAGTTAAGAATAAACAAATGGACAATAGTTAAAAATAAATAATGAAAATTAAAACCATTAGTATAGGTAGGTCTAGTTTAATTAAAAGAAAAAGGGCGCACAAACTTTTTTTTACTATTATTTTGAAATCAAATATTATCTTGTTTCTTTCAATACAAAAGTTTTTTTTAATACAAAAGAAAAATTAAAAAAGAGCACTTTAATCATTAGGTAACAATATTTATCAAAGTGTTTATTTAATTGATTGATGCGTACTTTAGATGTCTGTAGACCCCATTTCTACTTGTAAAGAAATTGTTTTCAAGTTAGTAATAATACAGAATCTAAAATAATTGGCTGAATAACAACACAAATAAGTGTGTATTACAATGCAGAGGGTAGAATTTTTTAATGAAGCCTCAATTGCTATTTCCTACAGTTGTTATTTGTTTAAAGTGTGCTAATCTTTTTCTTTCAAAACATTTGAAGGGCACAGAAAATTAAGTTTTTATAATATAATTCTAAATAATTATCCTAGTTTAGAATTAAATCTTACATACAAACTGAAAAAAAACCCTTGTCCTGTAAAAGCGTTTCGAGAATTAAGTTTTCATCTCCAGCAGTTTCAGTCGTACTGAAGATGAGAACCCAATTCTTGGAAAATTTCCTTACCATTTAAAGGATCTTCTTTTCTTAGAGGTTACCAATAGAAGCAGGACATTCTACTTAAACTAGATTAAAATTTTGACATTCCTGTGGTATAATTATAATAATTTATTTCTAATTAGAGCTAACTTAACAATAATCAAAAATCAGTTAATTTTTAATTAAATTAAGTCATTAGCTAACCACACAATTATAGATAATACGCAATTTCCTTGAAATATATCAGATTTTACTTTCGTGTTCTACTATAAAATTATATCGAGAAAGAAAGGGCATGCATTCGTGTTTCAAAATTAGACATCATTTCTATTTCACATGTTTAGTGTGTGTACAAAAATTATTCTCGTCTCCAATGTGTCTAACGGAGTTTCCTTGGAAATTTAATTTTAGTTATTCTAAAACATTTGTCTATGAAACGTTCACTAACTTTTATGTTACGCCCCAACTTTTGTTGATTTCTGAAAATTTAATGTAACATTTTTTTCCCAAGCATTATTAGATATATTTTCTCTTGAATCATTAACAAATTAAATCTTGAATCATTTAGTTATAATTATATGTTTACATTATTATATCAGACAAATTCAAAAACAAACAGTTTTGATAAAACTAATTTTGGTTTTTGCGAAGATGGTGTGATATTCTAGTTATATCCGGTAATAACATGTGTACAATCGTATAATACCCAGAATTCCTCTGGACTTTGTTTCTAATTCGTAGACATCGCTATTGAACTTTGCCTGCAATTCCCTGAAATCACTTTGGGCCAGACAGTCTGAGATAGCCTAGTTTTGTTGTACATAATGGTAACGAGTTTGTTTATGCACATTTGTTTTAATAGAAAGGGGGTTCAAACTCCACGGTTAAAACTTACCTATAGATCAATGCATTGTATTGTAGTATAATGAACCACTTGATGATAACCCTATCCTATCCCTATACAATGAGATTAGTATAATAAATATATTTGTTTTAATAATGATTTACAAAATAAACTTGTATTTCAAAAAATGTATGATAATATCAAGACGCAATATGTAGGTAGCCAAAAAATAAATTCTGGACTGAAACAAACATACCATTATCAGACCTGGCACGGAAGAAACGGCTCTTGCAGAAAAACTACCTTCACTGTTTCTGTTTTTCCAAAACAGCAAATAATTTTTCTATTTGCATCGTCTCTTTGGCCTACTCTTTAAATTTTAAGATATGCATTACTGGGTGCAGTTATGTGATAGTTGACATTTACGAAAAATTCCATGAGTATAGTATCTAGAATGAACTAGATTTCAAAACTTTACTCATACAAAGGGCACCTATTGTACTTTGTTTATAGACATAATTAAACTTCCGATCAGAACACTTTAATTACATGTGCTCACTACATGATAATCTTTTATTATTTTTTCATTAGCACAAGGAATTGATACATCGTTATCTTAAACATACAATAACTATGGTTTTATAGACAGGTTGCATATTCTGATTAATAACACAACCTGTTCGTAATAATTGCCTAACTAAAAAACAATGATGGTATTGCTGTCAATCAACTAAATTAGATATAAAACTTTTCCATATAATAGGAATTTGTTAAATAAATACAACGTCAGGGCAGCATTAGATAATAATAGGTCAAACGACCTTTTTTCAGATAAAGTACCTACTATGTAATATTATTTTTCGGAAAAGAACTTGTGCTTTAAAGTGAAAAAATAGCCGGTACTTAGCCTATTAAATAAATAAATGAATTAATTTTATTTTATTTAAATATTCAACACGTGTTTGAACCTCTGCCGTCTATAATAGAACCTGTAATACCTAACAATACCTTCCATTTCTTTTCCATTTTCCTTTTTTGGTTTTTACTGAAAGACGATTTGTGGCTTTTTTATTTTAAACAATACAAAAAAACCAATACTTATTTAACATAATTATTTATGTAGAAATAATTAATAAGCTCTTTCATAATCAATTTTCAGAATTCAATCTTTTCGGTAACTAATTATTAATACTTTTAGGAAATACCTATATGTATTTATTGTGAAAATAGGTTTTCCACTTATGTAAGTTCGTTAAACTGTCTTAAAGTAATTACTGAAATCTAACTCAAGCCATTCACATTAAGCAAGGTATTTTCAGATTTAGTTCATTTCTTTTTGATGATGGAGATTGCAAATGGGGTGGAGCTGGAAGCTCCTGTACTTAAGTCAGTAGGGCCTATTGTGCTCCCCTTGGAAAGAGACTCATTCTACAGCACCACTCAATTTTTACAATTTATATACCTACTTCTCCAAATCTGCAAAAGAAATAGGACCTCCGAATTCAGTTTTCCTTTTCCTACAAAAAACGTCCTTACAATTTAGCTCGAATACAATTGGGGATAAAGAGTTTTGCATTAAACGTGAACGGAAGAATTATTGGATTAATTTGAATTCTCAACTGTATAAGGGTTTCTTTTATTGATTTTTAATTTATTTTATTATTAAATTGCAGGAAAAATGTGAACTTTCAAGCAAGCATAATATCCTTTAAAACTCGGTAGTACAATCTCAGTTTAAAACACAGGCTGGAGTTTAACTGCGGATTTCCCCAATATTTCCCTTTTATTCTGAAGTTTAACTGGGACGCTGTGGTTTAAACTGAGATTGTAATTCCGGGTCTAGTGTAAACCTGTTTGTTCCTAACTTTACATGGGATGTTTCAGGGCCAAATCTTATTTACTATAGTTCTATAATATCTGTATCTTCCTTCATTCTATTCGAAACTGTTTATATTTGTGTTAAAAGTTCGTTAGCCCCGTGCTATAGTATTTTTACTTTAGATTTGCGTTTACTATTTTTGTACAGCATTTGATAAACCTTTTTAACTTAAAAATTGCCAAATAATGTTTCTAAGTGCCTTTCCTATAATTAGAATTTAAAAGGAAAGTGTTATTAAAGGATAACAAGTAAAACTACCATGAGTTGGTGTAAATGTTTATCCTGCCCCAAAGCAGAAGTGGAGGATGTAACAACACTTGATTTTAGTTCCAGCTCTTTAACAGAAGTTCCTCCAATAGTTTTTAATTTTGAACGCACCTTACAGTACCTTTACCTAGATTCTAACAAGGTATTTATTTTTCTTTTCAATTTTAAGAAAAAATTTAGTATTCAATTTTCTTGCAGATAATGGAATTACCAAGAACTTTATTCCAATGTGAAGAACTTCGTTATTTGGGCCTGTGCGATAATGAAATTGAAACAATTCCTCCACTAATTGAAAAGCTAACCAATTTGGAAAACTTACTTTTAAATAGGAATTGTTAGTAATTCTAAATTTATTATTAAGTAGTAGATATTATATTTTTGATTTGTAGGCTTAGCATCTGAGAGCATACCTTCAAATATACATCGATGCCAAAGGCTCAGAACTTTACATTTAAGCTCAAATAGTCTCACCAAAGTGCCAGGTTCTGTTACAAGGTTAGTCTCTTTAAGAGAACTATACCTTAATAATTGTGATTTAGAATTTCTACCAGCAAATTTTGGAAGATTAAATAATTTACGTATATTAGAACTAAGAGAAAATCATCTTGCATCATTACCAAAGTCTTTAAAAAGATTATCTGATTTAAGAAGACTGGATATCAGCAGTAATATGTTTAAAAAATTTGTAAGTCTTTTTTTTCTTCCACATACTTTATTTTAATAACAAATATTTTAGCCTGAAGTTATTGGAATGATGACAAACTTAACAGAGTTATGGCTAAATGATAATTTTATTTCTGATATACCAGATTGTGTAGGAAGTCTTCATAAATTGACTCATTTTGATGTCTCTTGTAATAGACTTGATAAGGTCACCAATAATATAGGACTTTGCATCAATATAACTCTTCTTT
Organism: Hemicrepidius hirtus; assembly: GCA_963082805.1. Taxonomy (NCBI): domain Eukaryota; kingdom Metazoa; phylum Arthropoda; class Insecta; order Coleoptera; family Elateridae; genus Hemicrepidius; species Hemicrepidius hirtus. The sequence goes on from OY720168.1 coordinate 18,753,252, forward strand.
TACTGTCTATGAATGATCTGAAAGAACTTCCACGCACAATTGCAAATTTATCCCTTTTGCATACTTTAAAAGTGGATCATAATCTTCTTGAAATGTTACCACAGAATCTTGGAAAATTAAGTAATTTGGAAGAGTTGGATGTTCAATTCAACAACTTGAAGTCTTTCCCAAATTCAATTGGGATGTTAAGAAAATTAAATTCACTTGTTGCTGCCCAAAATTCCATATCATATTTGCCAACAGGTAAATATTTACAAGAAAGAGATTTAATTTTTTAATAAAAAAAATTGGTGTGCGTCATGGGACACACGACTGAAGTGTAACTTCTTACTCTAACGTGTTTCCGTTACGCGACACGTAATATCCGTTTCACTCCCAAGATTTTAGTCCCCAACGCCGCATAAGAAGTTACACTTCAAAAAATCAAAAGAAGAGAAACAATAGATTTGATTGTATATAACTTATCAATCAATTGCATTGTTGTAAAGTGGAATGCTATAACACCATTTCCTTAATATTTAATAGAAAATTTAAAAGTATCTATTCAAGTATGGTTTATAAAATGTTTCAAGAAGTATTTGATAATCAATGACTGATACAATAAATTACCTGAGTGTCATTATTTCTTTCAAGGATAACAAATTAATATTATCAGGTGCTAATAAATCTCTTTATATAGTTAGGTGTAATTTCATTTTCCCAATATGTTTTTTCACTTTAATTGATTCAAAAAGAATATTAAATAAAATGGCTGGAATAGCATTCTTTATATATTTTAATAGCTGTTAGTATTTATTGTTGATTTGATTGTAAATCTGTTTTCACATTACCCTTCTGTATAAACAGAATTTGAAAAATGCCCCCCTTCCATTGAATAAATGGCATTAGAAAAATCCCTCCTTATAGAGTCATTGGGAAAACATTACAAACATATTTTGAAAACATGCTGCAGCTTTAATGAATCTTCTGAAGCAGTTGGTTTCTTTTTTCCAATATTTTGTTTTTCACTTTAAGCCCCTATATGAACTTTGACAAACTTGAAACAAAAATTCTTCATTACAATGACTTCTTCCACTGTTTAAAGATGTCAGTTTAGCTGTTGTTTCTATATCTTCTCTTATTTTCTTTCTGACACCCTGACACCACATGAATAGAATAAAATAAAAGTTCCTCCCCAAATAACATTAATACCAATAATAATAATATATGTTTTATTCATCCAAAGATATTTACATTTAAACATTATTACAATAACATAGAGTTTACATTGTTTGAACTTCTTAAACTGAGATATTTTAGTTGTCTATTGCTCCATTTTTTGAGGATGTTGATTTGGTTGTAAGTTTTTTTTCCAATATTCTTCCATCTGATACCCTGCATTGAAAAAATATATACATTTTCATTTAATAAATATAATTAAATAAAAATCTCTAAATACAAGACTGGAAAAACATTCTATAGTTTTTTTAGATATGATGATAAATAATGTTATATGAACTGCAGGATATTTCTTTGGCTGTAATTTTTTTTACTTAACATTCTTTCTCTTTGACTCTTTGTGTGGACTATAATTAAAAAAATATATACCTTTCCAAATCTCCACTAAGATGTGAAATTAAATTAAAATCCTTCCTCCTACTATATTTTAAGAAATGGAAATATTTATTGAACTGTTCAACTTGTTATAAAAGAGTTTCTAATACAATAATTCTTGAGGGTAATATATTTTTTCTACAGAAATTGGAAGTTGCACTGCATTAAGTGTACTTAGTCTCCATTACAATATTCTAATGTACTTACCTGAAGAAATTGGACATTTACAAAACTTAACTTCAATAAGTTTAATAAACAATAGATTACGATATTTACCAATAACAATACTCAGCTTAAGAAAATTAAAGGCCTTGTGGTTATCACACAATCAAAGTCAACCACTGGTAAATATTTTCTAATCCTCATTGAATAATCTCAAGCCAATATCAATTTTATTTATAGATCACATTACAAACAGAGGCTCTTGAAAATGGCCAGGTTGTTTTAACTTGTGTCTTTTTACCACAAGTTGAAATGCCTTTACATATTCCTCCAGCTACTCAAACAGTAGTTCCAACAGGCCGTAGAATTGGTTTCATGGAACCAAGTCTTTCAAATGATCTTCCAGCTAGACTTTCACGAATTCCAACTCCTCATCCAAAGGCATTTGTAAAATATCAGCGTACATTAGAAAATACTTTAAGAAGAAATCAAGAAAGTGTTTCTCAAAATATTAGTGTTGACGCTATTTATGTTAAAGAGGCAAGCATTGTACCTATGAAAAATGCACCAGAAGATAATGAAGTTGCTGTGGAAGGTATTTAAATTTTTTTAGTTAGATCTAAATTAAATTACAATAAATTTTTAGTTGTGCTTCCACAAGTTAGTAGTGAAAATATTGATCAAGATAAATACAAAACCCCTCTTGAGATTAATGTTGAAAAGAATTTTAATGATGATTTAGTAAATCCTCAGTATGATGTGATACAAAATCATGATCCTAATGATCGAAATAATAATAATGACGCAAGTGAAACAAGGAGTGAATGTGTTGCATCTATTGGTAGTGAACGTACTTGTAGTCCTTTAGAAAATGGTATTGAATCAATACAAATTGAAGATCGCGCAGATAACTTATACAATTATTCTACTAAATCAGTAAATAGTCATGAAAAACAATCAGGTTATATTGATTTACCCCCACAATTACAACTTCAGTTACCATCTGGTTCAAAACCAAAGCAACCTCCTCCATATCATATAGCAGCTGTTTATTCAAGAGGTGCGCATTTATTTTTGAATTCTGTTGAAAAAACTGAGAAAGAAGCTGAACCCAAACATTTTACTCAAGATCAGCCCTTAAATATATTAATTCCTCAACCAAAACATGCACGTTGCATTACACAGCATGAAAATGTTTGCTCTTATAATAACAAGGATGAAACTATTGATTATGAAGATTTGGAGTTAAGTGAAATAATTTTAATGGTAGCATCAAGCTTATTAAGGGTTGATACAGAAGATCAACATTGTAAATGTTTAATAGAACAATTTTTACAATTTGAAAGTACAAATAGTGAAAATAAAATTCCTTATGATGTATTGGGGGTAAAATTGGAAATTTTTAAAACAACTGAGTACTTATTATGTTGCAAAGAATTTATTAATTTGCATAGAAAATATATTTTACAAGTACTTGATAATTTACAAGAAAATTTAGTTGTGGTTTTAGAAAAACCTACAATGCAACAATTTATATATTCTAATGAAATTAACATTGAGTCAAGAGAAAAACTTACTTTAACAGATATTGCAACTATACTCTTAGGGGCCAGTTATCAAAATCGAGAACATTATGACCTAATCAATCAAGTATTACATATAGAGAAAATTCTTCCACAAAATCATTCGCGCGAAAATTTACTAAAAATTAAACCAAAAACAGATATGGAAGCAATGATTCAAGCTAAGCTTCAATTAATAAAAATTGTAATTTATTTTTTATCAACTAATAGTACTGATAAAGAGTATAAATACATTTTTGGAAAATTTATGCAGCTTCAAAGAAGACTTCAATATATGGTAATAGGTCAACCTGTATGTAATGGAAAACCTATACAAACTAATGATAAATCATGCCAAAGAGATTTAAAAAGAAACTCAGATCAGGTAGAAACAAAAAATGGAGCCATGCTTGAAAATAGATACATACAAAATGGACAAAAAGGTAATATGAATTGGGTGTTTGGTGCTCATCGAAATCCTAAAATAATTAAAGTGGAGCTAACACCATGTTGTTATGTCTTAGGATTTTCTGTAAGCCATAGTGAAGAGGTAAAAATAGCAACATTTTTTTTGGGTAAATAAAATAAAACTGTTTTCCAGGGAGTTTTTATAGATGAAGTTGATCAAAATGGAAATGCCTTCCAGAAATTATTTACCGGCGATAAAATACTTATGCTTGATGATCGTGACATATCAAAAATGGACCCAGAAGAAGCACTCAAATCTGTTCAAGTTTGGGGCCCTGAAACTGAAATTTTTCTTATTTCTCGAAATTAAATTTATTACTCAAATTACTTAATAATGTAGCAAACAGTTTTAATTATTTTTTCTTACTTTCTTAGATAAAAAAAATCATGAAATCATGACAAGAAAAATATTTTTTTATTTTTGTATTTTTTTTTTTTTCATTTTATTTATTAATGTTTATGTAATTTACATATTCGTATTAATTGATAGAAAAATTAGTGAACTTGAATTTCATGGTTTTTAAAGATCTCATTGTGTTCAGGGACTAGTTTAATGTTGTAGTTGTTAACAAGACGCTTTTTATGTATCTACTAACATTAGTATTGTTACAGTGTTTATTTTTATTTAAATATTTACGAATATTTAACGAAAAAATGTTTTAGTTTATATGTTTCACATTCTCATTTTAATTTTTCATAAATATCTTTGTGGAAAACTATAAAAAACAATTCTATTCGATTCAAATTTGTTTTCTTATTTGAAAGTGTTTTTTTTAGCCGTGAGTGTAATTTCTAATTTAATTTCCATATGAATTAATTGGATCAACTGCCATGTTCTATTTATGATCTTCCAGCATGAAAAAGTCCAGCAAAGATTTTTTGCAAATTTTTTCTATTATGTATTAATTACTGTGAGAAATTGGCTGTGTTATTCACTAGTGTATTAGTTATTAATGGAATTTCACTATTTATACAGGGTGTTCAAGCTATAAATCATTGAAATTTAAAAATTTCAGTGTTTATTGTCAATAAATATTTTGTATGAATAATATTTTGTCCACCTTGTATTTGTACTTGGCCTCGTTATTATACTCATATTTATTATATTTAATATTTATTAATATCAATACTCATAGAGTTGCTGTCTGTAAACCATTTATATAACTTAATACATAGGTACACATTATGGTGCAATATATAATGTATTTAATATTGCTGTTATCTAAGCTTTTTGGTATTTAAAAAATGATGTAACAGTGGCATAAAACAGACTGATTTATATTTTTCTATACCTGCTCTTTATTAACATTTTTCAAGCTACTTGTATTTAAATTGTATTAATTAAATGTATAATAAAATTCTTATAAAGTATTTTTTACAGTTATACTGTGATACCCCAAATGGAAATCAAGGCTACAGTAATCAAGTAACATTTCCATTGTTGCTTAGGATAAACTAATTAATACAAATAAACAAAAAATAAATTTTCAAAGTTTAGCCAAGAATTGTAGGTACTGAACTAAACTGATTTTATGTTCTGTATCGAGTAATGCGTTGATTATTCAGTGTAGGCAGCACACACTGCGTATCATAAGTAAAACATATAAATTTAAAGAAAGTTTGTCAGAAACTTGCACTCGCACAATAAAATAATCAGATTATATATTACCATAGAAGGTAAAAGACAAAATCTACGTTTTTGAAATTCTTCTTCAATAATTATTTTAGATAATTTAATTCTAATATCTTTATTGATTGATTAACACGCTGTATACTATTTGAATAAAAATTTGTGGTTGTTATCTACAACATTTTGGTGAAAGAAAAAACGACAATTTAAGAGGACTGACTGCTCTATAGGTCTGGGTTGTCCTTTGCTTTTTGTTTGTTTCTTTCAGGCACACTGTAATAGCAACACCACTATCTTTGATTTTTTGAAAAAACACGTTAATTTTTCAGAAAATTCTGATTCTTTTATTCGTCCTCCCCTTCCATTGGAAAGGAGATTAAACGAATTAAAAACTATGGCAATGATTTTTGAACAAAACCGGGGGCTAGGCCTCAAACATTCTTAAGAAGAAGAGAAATGCGCAATTCCATGGAAGATAATTTCAAGAGTAGAATTTTGTTAATCAAAATCTTATTCCGTCATAAATTATTGGTAATGTAATTTGTTTGCATGATATTTCCTGTTGTTAAAATCTTTTTAAAAAAATTGCAGGTGATAAAAATGTAACCACTTTTTACTGCATTACTCTACCCGTTCTTGTAATAGTTACGCGCGCTACATACTTCAGTTAAACATATTTTGATTAGTCCGTACCGAAAGTTGTACTCGCGCGTATCTCTTAACTTTTAATTTCGTGATATTCGACGCAGATTTACTAACAGTTTGATGTATTCAGAAAGAAAGGTGCTTTCCTAGTTTACTGTTTTAGTAAAAATCAGTGATTCGTTTTGAAAGTTGATGACTAAGTCAGTTTACAGTCATGGACAAAAGGAAGATGATCTTGTTTTAAGGTAATATTTTATTATTTTAACTTTTGTAGTTGTAGGAATTTAAAAATAAGTATTTCGTTAATCAGTTTAAATGGTCAAAGGCTCAAATCGATTAAATCTACAAAACATCGTTAAGAACCGGACGAGGTATGTGTTTTAAGGGAAGGTTTTAACATTGTTAGCTCGCCCTATCGTATGTTCTGAGTTCTATTTTAACTGAAAATTTTTATTTCAGATAATTATATTCCCATTTGGAAGAGTCAAAGGAAGTCGTTTTGAAAGTATAGTGTAAGTGTAGTGAAGTATAGTGTAAGTGTAGTGAACTATAGTGCAGTGTAGTGGACTAATAGTAAAGTGATGTGAATTAACTATAGTGCGGGATATAGAAATCTAGGAAGCTGGTGACGGGAAATGGTAGGAGTTCGTAAATTCGCAAGAGGACGTAAACAAGGTTGGACCAGAACATGTGAGTTGATTATTATTTTATTGAGCAACAAAGGACCTGTTAATGATTTTGGATCTCTTGCCTCAATCTTCAATTTCAAGTACCATTTTCCTGATTATATCTTAATGTAATCAGTCATTTTTGATTTTGTTTCCTATGCCCATGCTGAAAATTGTAAGTAGTGATTCAGCTTTAGTTGCAGCTATTCTTCCCGTTACATGATACAATAATCACAATGTTTACTGCTTGTTGCAAGTCCTGCTAATAATTTTCTGTTGCTTATAAATTGCTTTTAAATATTTTGAAGTAATTTTGGCAAATTTAGAAAAGAAATTAAATTAATCCTTCCTAATATAAAATATAGCTACGCCCATGTTAGGAATTGCTATTGTTGGCCGATGTAGTAGCCACGTTCCTTGGAGTTTCGCTCTGACTCTGACAGAACAGTTTTTTGTAGACGTTCGTCGTTTGTGTAAAATAAATCGTCGTTTGACGTGGCATTGAAATAATTTTCAAAAACTTGGTTTAACAATATACAAAAGAAGAAAACGGTGCATTCACAGGCATGGGCCTTACCATTTCTAGTGTTTTGACCCGCCTTTTCGGCAAAAAACAGATGCGGATTCTTATGGGTGAGGTTATGAAATTGATTCATGTTGGGACATTTTTCTAATCCAAATGTTTGTTTTCAGTGGGCTTAGATGCTGCCGGAAAAACTACTATTTTGTATAAGTTAAAATTGGGAGAAATTGTTACTACAATTCCAACAATTGGCTTCAATGTAGAGACTGTAGAATACAAGAACATTTGCTTCACTGTTTGGGATGTAGGTGGTCAGGATAAAATCAGACCTTTATGGCGCCACTATTTCCAAAATACCCAAGGCCTGATATTTGTTGTGGATTCTAATGATCGAGAACGTATTGGAGAAGCAGAAAGAGAATTGAAGAATATGGTATGTAGTAATATTGTCTCTGGTTGGGACAAAGGTTGTTTTGCAGTAGTAGGGTTTTAACATTGGAAATGTTTATGTTCGTATATGGGGCCAAGTTACGAGTTTTGAGTCAAGGCCAACGAAGACAAAAGTTTCGCGATCGGGTTTCGCCGCTACCTGGCCGGTCCGGGCCGACAGCATAGCACGGTGGGCATACAAATTGGCGTGTGCGCCGTGCTCCTGTCCAGCCGAGGCCGATGGTGTACAACAACCCGAGGGCTTTAGCCCGAGGGTTGTACGTCTAATTCTGTATTTCCATGGTAATAGTCAGTGTTATCATTTCCAATGCCTCCGATGGTTGCAAGGATTGCGAAATCTGTGAATTTTTATTATTATTTTCAGGTTCTTATTACAATTGTTTATTAAACAATTGCCAATGAAATGTGTCATTATTCTTGTGTAATACTTTTATTGCAGAGTTCAGTTTATAATAGATGTCCCCATGACTTGTTTTGTAATATTTCTCAGCAGTATTACAAAATCCTTGTAGACTAGTTTGCAAATAATTTTTCTTAAAAATTATGCAACTCCATGATTCCACCCTCCCTTCTGCTTAGCCTGACTCAGCGTAGGAAACGCTATACAGGGTCTAACTTGTCCCATCCTTCTAAAACCCCTTCAACAACATTAAGGAATTGGAACCCTCTTTACTCCATAATTTTGAAAAAAGGGATAATCTTTTTCCAATAATAATAAACTTGCCGTTTTCTAGCTTCAAGAAGATGAATTGCGAGATGCGGTACTACTTGTATTTGCTAATAAACAGGATTTGCCCAATGCTATGACAGCTGCTGAATTAACAGACAAGTTACAGCTCAATGAATTACGTAATCGTCGTGTAAGTTGATACTTTGTTCCTGAAAGATCCGCTGACTTGACGTTTTCACGGCAGGATTATACCGCACTACATTTGGTTTGTGTGGGTAAAGTCCCGCTGTACATAGGTCTGCGCGTATGCCAAGGAACATCCATAGGTACAACTCCTGGTCCAGTTGTTTCAGACTATACCCGCCTTGTAGAATGGAAACTTCAGTTTCATTTTGTATATTTCTTACTATTCTGAAAAAACTGACTGGGATTTGTACCTTTGAACCTTCTTTCGCTTACGCGACGATCTTGAAGCAATATTTTACGCGCTCTAACAAAAATGTTGTGCGTTTTATAAACGAACGTTCGCGCGCATAAGATTCCTGCAGATGAAAATGCTCAAGTCAGGACCAATCTCAAAGTGCTTTAAAAATGTAAATTTTAGTGGTACATCCAAGCAACATGCGCTACTCAAGGAGATGGATTATATGAAGGCTTAGATTGGTTGTCAAACGAATTAGCTAAATGAATACGCATTTACCTTCCTTTAATTATTAATTATTTAGTTTTTGCTATTAATGTAGGGTAAGTTTAAATGTTTTGAACATGTCGTTACAATAAGTTACACATTTTTTAAGATAATTCCTGTTTGTGATTTATATAAGTGACTGATTAACAAGAAATAAAGTTTAATATAAAATTTGTGTTTAAATAATTCTTTAATAAATCTTAAATTTTACATTTATTATAAGATAAAAAAGTATATGAATTAAATTAAAAGTTCACAATAGGTATGTACTCTTCCTCTTTCCTAATTAATTAGTGCGCAGTTGATAATCTCCATTCTGTGTAATGTATCTAACCCATGGCAAAGCTTGATAACCACTTTTCTCAATGATCTTCAAATAACGAACCTAACAAAAACATTCTTTTATAAACAACTATATATTTATCAAAACGAATAGAAATATGCATAGCTGTGAAAGACTGGAGGAAGCAATTGCAGAATAAACAGTAATGGAACAGAATTATGAAGATTGGAAGAAGAGCAATGAGAACCATTTGAGGAAGATCCAAGAAAACATGGATGTTAGGAAAGGTCTGGTAATAGATGGGTCAGGAAGGAATTACAGAATAATCAGCAATGGAGCAGAATTATATGCAGAGTCGATTTTGAGGACGAGCAATGAGAACCATTTCAGGAATGCCAAACAACAATATAGATGTGAGAAATGGTAGAAGAGAATGGGGATAGAATAAACAGCAATGGAGCAGAATATTAGAAGAGAAGAGATGTAAGAATTGTGTACAGGAGATGGGTCTAAACAGTTTAGGAAGGAAGAAGAAAATAAATGAGTATTTGAGAAGAGGTCTGCAATAAATGGGTGTGAAAGATAGAAGGAAGGAAGTGCATGGATGCAAAAAATTGGAATAACAAAATACCTGAATTCCAGATGTAGTAAAATAAGGAATTTCAAATTTGACTTGGATAGGTGGTTTTCCTTCACTGTCTTCACATTCAACACTTGGTAAACCAAAATGTGCTCTCATCAAATATTCTTTTCCACCAGGAAATGATTTAATTGTCCATGTAATTGCATTTTGTTCTGGAGCATACTTCACACTACCAATAGTAGTTTTAAATTTAGGTGAATCTGCATCTCCAGGGACTGGAATAACAATCTCAACATTATTAGCTGTTGATCTTCTTTTGAATTGAGACTTTGCTTTGATCATGTATTCCACACGACTATGGGCATGACGTTCTATTACAGACTCAATCCAAATTAGGGGTTTCACCTGTTTTTTAAAAGCTGTTATAATTTATATTTTATTATTTAAATGTTTACTTACATGAGTGTTTAGACGGTAGGACATCAATTCGAATTCTCCATCTGGTGGAATGAATGAAATTGTTCTATCATTTTCAAACCGAGATAATCTTACACATTGATGAAATTTGACATCCTCAAGTTCAACAGATTTTGATTTTCCCCTCCCTGTACTTTCAAATAGAACTTTATCATTTAGCCCCAATCGAAGTTCAGGCATTCCTGATAGGTAAACCCTCATTTTAATGGCCCCTACTATTTCACTTCTTAATACATTTCCATTAGCATTTGCAAGCAAGTTAACTGATTCTATAACATCCAAGAATACTTCATTCTTTCGGTATTTTATGCCTTCTGATCGCCATGAAACGGCATTTGTTACAGCCATAGGAATTCTAGGTTGAATTTCAAGTTTATGACCCTCTTGTGTTATGTATTCTTGTAGGATTTTACTGTCTGTTGTTTGTGGGTATCCAAAATCAATTAATTCGTCTAATAATTCGTAAATTACAACGAAATTGTCCCGTATACTTTCTTCTTCAAGTTCTTTAAAATATTCTGCCATAACTTGCACAATTTTGTGTAAAAATACGAATACAAGTGCAATATTTGCATTTTTTTTAGTTGTACTCACAATATATAAGTTATTGGTTTTTATGTAAGAGAATGTGCATTCGGGTGTTTGTAAAATTGGTGTTAATAAACCTTCTTCTTCTTTTTCCATAAGGAGAGGCATAAATTTCTCTATAACACCCATATCAATGTCTCCTCGATAATTTCGCGATATCAACACCTGCCAAGATAAAAATATTAATTTAATGTTTAAAAAATAAATTGAAGTCTTTCCTTACTTTTCCTTTAACATCTAAAATATATATAGCCGAAGACGACATTATCAAAACGTTTATTTATCTTTTATATTAAATAATTAGCACGTCACACCTGTACACTTGGCAAAAAAAAATAACTAATTAAATTTATGTACTCTAAATTATATTTTATAAAACTAATTAACAGATCACGATAAAGACGTTTTAAACTAAACATATATTGTATAAGACACGTAGTTATTATTTAAAAAAAATGGAATTATTATATTTCACAAACGCGCTTTTGACTCTGTTGGTTATTAGGGTGGTACCACGAAGGTTGGTCTAATCATTGTTACCAAAGCAATGCTCAGTGTTGCCACTTTTACAAGAGAAAGTTTGTTTAAATACCTACTTTCCTTAATAAAGATACTCTCCTACCCTTCTCTAAACTTACTGTATTATCATTTATTAAATATAAAATCTTTGAAGACTATACTTTGCAAATTTTTTAAAACTTAGGAACTTCCACCCCTATTCTATTAACGAACCGTTGGCGACTTTTGTATAACTCTCAGAATAACTTAAGAGCAATAAATCTTTCAAACGGTAACAATAATTGTTTACTCATTTCCTTTTTTGATAAAATTGTTGTTTTCTCTTTTTTTGTTGTTCTATGTGTCTCAGACAACTGCTGTTTTTCTCAATTATTCTTATTATCGGTTTTATTTTATGTTCGATTTATGTCGTATTCCTCACTGTGTCTGTTCGCGTAATCCCTTACATTTTTTCTTAAAAACTTCATTTGTATGTTTGTCATTGCTTTTTTTTTATTGATTTCCTTGCTTATTCATTGACTGCTATAAGTTCTGTTGTAAATGTTTCCACGTACGTAGGTAATCCCCACAACATAATCCCTCTAGTAGTATAGTTTGCACAATGAGTTTAAGTCTTCTTAGGTCTCTAATTCTCGATTTCTCTCGGATTTGTGAAATTAGTATTCTGAAATTTTTAGAAAATGCTCTTTAAATTATCATCATCATCATCTGAACATGGAGATGAAAAAATTCGTTAAATAGAGAAATTCATTAAAACGAAATTCTTCTTTTGCTGTTTCTTCCGTAAATTGCAACATGCTGTCTTGTCCTGGAGTTTTCCCAAAGTGGAAAGTTCTCTTCTGTTTTAGTTTTATAAATATACCTACTTTATTTGTCTTTCTTTTCTTTGTCGTTAATTTGTGTTTCCAGTATCAACCTTTTAGTTTTGTTACACGAAGACTGATAATTATCTTTCGCGGCGCCTCCACCAATTGTATAATTCCTCCAATGTATATGGACCTTAGCTATTTTTTAAAGAAATCTCTTTTGGCGGGAAATATGTGTGGTAACTTTAAAGATAAGATATATGTTTTGGCAACAGTGTATTTGCACCTGTTCAGGTTGATATGTTACCACCGATTTGAATGACAATTGAGAATCGTTATTAAAATACCCTTAAGTATAATCCTTTAAACATTTAAAGTGGTTAATTCAAAAAATGCGCGAATATTAAATGAAAAAAGGGAAGGTTTTAAAGATGAGAGAATGAGTTTGATAAAAATAAAAGGAAATGTCCGGCATATTTCGATCTGTCGAGTGCAGTTTTCCCAGCATGCAACATGAGTGGGAGTGATGTCTGGCTGGTAGGTCTCATAGCGGAGCTATATGTCTGCTAAAACTAATTGTAAAAACACGTCAAAAATTAATTTTCGCGACTTGTTCAGTTGATATCACAGTGAATAAGTAGTGTTTTCAGTCATGGAAACGTGTTTTAAACGGAAGAGTGGTTAAAAAGGTTTGTGATAATAGTGGCGGCTCATATTGGTGACGTAGGTCTCCATTGTACCTGTCCTGTTTCTTCCTTTGCCTGGACTCTCCAATGAAAAACAGAGGTATGTATATGTACTATAATTTACGTGTGTTTTGTCTGCTCTACATTGAATAGCATTGTTTTAAGGCGATTTCCGATACGAAGGCGTTTGTGAATTTATTAATTGAGCACGTTCGGGTCACTATTCTCAACTACGGCATGTAAACACGTTAGCCCCGCCCCACCACATACTATTATATTTTTGCAAATCAATTTTTGAATTATTTTGCTACTTTCACCATGATTCAAAATAAGGGTGTAAAAAGCAAACATTCATGTTATACAGTCAGATAACATTGTTTATCCAATAAGATATGATTCAGTGTACCTTGTACATTCATGATTCATTCCAAAGTTTTCTTTTTATTTCAGAATGCAACCTAATGGATAGGAAAATAGAGTTTCCTAGTATAAGATCACAAAATCTGTGATCAAATGTTCCAAATAGAAATACAGGTATATTAATCAAAATATTTATTAAGTATGTACAATTTTTTTTACATATTCTGGGCGTTACTAACATTTTAAGGCTGCGATTTTGTCTGCAAATAATATTTATATTGGATTATTTAAAAGACTAAACAAACACAAAAGGGTTAACCTAAGCAGTTAATATTCACACCCATACATTTCTTAAAAATTGCTTAGGGTTTGTCTTTTAAGTAATCAGTTTTATCAAGCTTGTCATCATTGTTGACCAAAGTTCTTCAATACTAAAATAAGTATGTAGGTGTTTCTTTTTAAAAATATTTTGCTTTATATTGGTGGGTGTTAACTTTCTTAGAATTGCAGGAAGTGTATGTCATTTACCGGATAAACACTTCAAGCTTGTCTTTTACATTATGTTTTTGAAGTGTTTGTTTTATTAAGCAATTTAAAGTAAACTTCAACAGTTTTAATTTATTAAGATAGGTCATTTATCACTCAAGATTAAGAAATAATTACATTTACACTAATTTAGGGCAATAGCCAATTAAAACCTTGATTGTTCACTTAACTTTGTCGCCTTGTTACATTTTACAGGTATTAGTCATCAGTTTTTAAAATATTCCTGTATGCCAAGCTAATTTTTTGATTCCCTCTTAACTCTAGTAACCATGGAAACTAATGGAATAAATAGATAACCCCTCTAAAAATAAATTAAAACAGAATTTAATTGATTGATCATGGAAACCGCGATATATAACTTGTAAACAGTTTAGTGACCTTAGATTGCATTAAACAGTCTGGAAACTATTATAAATATTAACAATTTTCATTGATAAAGTAAATTCCTGACATTTTTAACTACTATATTGTTCTACACACACAATACTTAATACATCACAAAAGTTGGAAAACGTAAACCCATTACACTTTTATGGAAAACGATAAGACTCACAGCTGATATTGCTTAGATTACAAACCGATAGTCATAAAACTGATATCTTATACTAAATTGGCTGTACAGAGAATCTAAATGAGAATAAAACGACTTGGAACAGTAGTTATGTTATCTCCTTAGAAGAAACAACTCTGTAACATTTTTGTTTGGTATTTAAAGCATTCAAAAAGAAGAAGGGGTTTGTAATTCTAAATTATTTTCGAAACTGGATTTTTTTTTGTTTTATTGAATCAGCTTGGTATTTCCTAGTTGTTAATGTCTTTATTTACAATAACAATCACAAGTTTACACCTAATATCTTTTGCATGTAGCTTAAAGGATACATCACAAGCTTTCACCATGTCTGCTAATCAGCTTGTGGATTCTTGTCTGTAAGTAGCAGGTGTGCTAATCTAAACTTTGCTTGTGTATTTTGACTAATATTCAATATCATGACGACAATTGTATTGGATATTATTGATTACATTCCATTTTTATTCATACAGGAGAAGATGTTTGCTCTTCTTTGGTTCGTCTGCCAACTGGTCCTTTTTTATAGAAACTGTTAGCCTTTTGTTTCTTCAACTTAAGTCCTTAAAAGTCTCATAAAATTGAACTGGGTCCAATTTGACTCTTTTTTTTTCGAACTATCCAACGACACAGAATGTATAGTAAATGTTCAGTTACGTTTGGGGGACCTCCTAAACTCTCAAAAGTTTCAGTTGCATGTTACTCAAAAAATATTTTCTTGTAAGGACCAAATGATTTTTTTAATATTATGGGTGAGCTGTCGTTTATGGCCGAGCAAATGCAGCGAGCGAGACGAATAAAACGAGTCAAAAGGTCCGCTTTCCTATGAGTTACATACATAACTTTTTATTCTACTGCTTTGGAAACGGTGTATTTTGATTTTAAGCGTTAGTTTTGTTACTATGGTTATGACTATCTAAAAAGTAAAATCTACTAGTATAAAAAAATTGGGTTCTTTCGGCCACTAAACACTGCCAAAATTGATAGCTTTTCGAAGCAGTCGAGCAAAGAAACAATTGTCCCTTTTTTTCAAGATTGAAACTCTTTTTTTTTTGGGTCCAGTCCTTTTTTTCTGATGGTCCATATGTTGGCAGGCCTGAATTTATTTATCAGCGTTATTCGAATCGTAAAAACCAAAAAGACCTTCATCAATCCCAGTTATGCTTTTTATTTACTTCATTGTATTTGCTTTATCTGTACTTCGTGTGACTTGGCTTTTATGTAATTACGTGGTAATTACATACAGTGGCATAATTAGAAGTTTTATGTAAAGTTGAACTGATTTGTTTATATCAAAAATAAAATAGTTAAAATATTTAATACCCTCCAGTTTACTTCGTTAAGCCACTGCTTGTATTTCTATTGCATGCTTTTGTTGGAATCCACACAATAATTTTTATTATTTAATGAAGATAATTAAGAAAAATAAATTTGTTGTGTGGATTACAATTATTAACTGCTTAGATGCTTGGCTAAAGGGATTGCTTTTTATACTGACAGCCTCGTGAACCGGAGGGTGGAACAGAGGCAGGAGCACAGCATCACCCATACAGAAATCACGCAGAGGTAGGATCATACATACATTTCTGTGTGCAAATTCACTTGGCATAATGTAATCACCATATTTTACTAAGTTATCATAAAAATAATGTGTTTGGTTTGTTGTACTAATATTATTTTGTTGTAAAGCCCGATAATTGTAAGCATTGCTCCGTCATTCATTAGATTCACTGTTTGTTGTTTCTAGGCGAGTATTGCACGATAAGGGTCCAGATATGCAGCACTATAAGTAAGTTTTTAGCAAATTCTGCATCATTTTAAGCTGCCTTTTGTTTGTTTTTGTAAAATATAGTTATTGGATATTTTTATTAATTTTTGCAGAGGTCCAGAAACAACAACTTCAATAAGTGAAGGTGTTTATCACTCGCACAGCAATGGGCATTCGGAACATTCCCCAAACTCCAGCCACATGTCTGTCCACAGCGACGAACCTTTAGTACGTACTCATAAACAACAGACTACGCAGCAAGTGACCACTGTGACTAAAGTGGTGCGTGAAGTGCAACAATTAGGTGAGGGGCAGCCAGGCGAATACGTACCAGTGCCTCTGGGTTCATATCCCCATCCAACACACCCCCGTCCTCAATACGTGGATTATATGGAGCAACCATCCCATCACATGTATTCCCAGTACCATCAACACCCTCATTATCAGGACTATGAGCATTATCCCCCAAATCCTTACGGAGGTTATATGGGATACCCTGCTGGGGCTGAAAGACCACCAACACCCCCCAGTCCTAGTGAACACAGTGGTGCTCCATCCCCTCTTCCTTTAGCAGCACAACCGGGTGGTCCCTATTTAACTTCTGGTTATGATGAGCTACCGGAACATTATCGCGTTACTCCTTCCCCTGGAGGGCCTATTGGACTAGATCCTTTTCAAGATGATCCAGGTGTAGTGTATGGATATGTGTCCCCTTCACCGTATGGCACAACTACCAATCATCCTGGTCCGACTTACGACACGCGACCGTATGATGAAAGTTTAAATGGTCCAGTTCCTGTTTCCGCACCTATGCGTATGTATGACGATGAAGAACTCCAAAAGCATATGAGCAAAATGACCATGTCTTTACACGGCCATAATATGGGGTTACCAAACAACAGGGGGCATACCATGGCTTCCCCTGGTAGTGCTGGAGGAGACGAGGATCAACGGGGTATGCGTTGGCGTGATCCCAATCTTACCGAAGTCATAGGTTTTTTGAACAACCCTAATAACGTGATTAAAGCAAATGCAGCGGCCTACCTTCAACATTTGTGTTACATGGATGATCCCAATAAACAAAAAACGCGAGCTTTAGGTGGGATTCCGCCGTTAGTCAAGTTGTTGAGTCACGATAGCGTCGAAGTTTATCGAAATGCGTCTGGTGCGCTTAGAAATCTTTCTTATGGTAGGCAAAATGATGAAAATAAAAGAGCTATCAAAAACGCTGGCGGTATACCAGCTTTGATAAATCTTTTGAGAAAATCTAACGAAGCCGAAATTAAAGAATTAGTAACTGGCGTTATTTGGAATTTGTCTTCTTGCGAAGATTTAAAGCGTCCTATAATAGATGATGGAGTAAACACAATTGTTACGTTTATTATAATTCCACATTCAGGATGGGATCCTCAAGGCAATTCTGGAGAAACTTGCTGGTCTACAGTTTTTAGAAATGCTTCAGGAGTACTTAGGAATGTGAGTTCAGCTGGAGAATATGCCCGAAAAAGATTAAGAGATTGTGAAGGATTAGTAGACTCTTTATTGTTTGTTGTACGTTGTGCCATAGAGAAGTCAAACATAGGCAATAAGATTGTAGAAAATTGTGTGTGTATACTACGCAATTTATCCTATCGTTGCCAAGAAGTGGAGGATCCTAATTATGATAAAAATCCCTTGCCAACCCAAAGTAGAGTCACAGCTAATTCAAAAGGTAATGTGTTTGTTTCTATCATAATAAATTATGGTAAATCGGAATGTTATAAGAGTTCAGCCCAAAGATGTGACGTAGTTCGCAGTTTATAGTGCGCTACTCATAAACTATACAAACTACTTTTCGATAAAACCGCAAATCATGAAAATAAACTTTTAAACAAATTCTATCACCTTCAACAATAAGTTTTTATTTTGAATTCAACTTCACGCGGCTAAAGAGTAACCATTCCCTTCACCTAAAATAACAAATAGTTGCAAGAATGAATGGAATGGTTTTGTTTATTTTTCTTAAACTTAATTGATTAGAAGCCGACGCAGCATAAATAACTTACATTCATTTTATGTTTTTAAACTTCATTTAAAAAAAATAGGCACACAATTTTTTTAAAGGTAGCGTAAAAGGTTAACACGCCGTTTTGTAAGTAGTTATAGAATATTTTAGCTATTTTTTAAAAGTAGCTTTCCCACTTCTAGAGTTGGCCATGAAAATTTTGTAATACATTACGTCAGTTGTAAAAATTGGCAAGACAGTTAGCTCTATTCAGAATGAAATTCTAACAGTAAACAAACAACTAAAATACTGAACTATATAAAAATAAAAAACCAAGGTTTTTTTTGCGTCAGATTAAGGGCAAATTGTTTTTAGGTGAAAATCTGGGGTGTTTTGGAGGGAGTAAGAAAAAAAAGGACTCGCAAGCATCAGAAGTTAAAGAAAGCACGTCAGGAGTATCTGGTATTGGTAATCCAAGTAGTTCAGCAGCAAGAGGAGAGCCAGTAAATGGTTATGAACTGCTGTGGCAACCAGAAGTAGTACAGTCGTATCTTGCCCTATTACAAAGTTGTTCTAATCCAGAAACATTAGAAGCTGCAGCGGGTGCCCTTCAAAATCTAGCAGCTTGTTATTGGCAGCCAAGTATAGAAATTCGAGCAGCTGTTAGAAAAGAAAAGGGGCTTCCCATATTGGTGGAGTTACTTAGAATGGAAGTAGATAGAGTAGTCTGTGCAGTAGCCACAGCTTTAAGGAATCTTGCCATAGACCAGCGCAATAAAGAATTGATTGGGAAGTATGCAATGAGGGACTTGGTTCAAAAACTACCTTCGGGTAATCCTCAACATGACCAGGGTACTTCGGATGACACCATTGCAGCAGTGTTAGCTACTCTGAACGAAGTGATAAAAAAGAATGCCGAATTTTCTAGGTCCCTTTTAGAAGCTGGAGGAGTTGAAAGACTGATGACCATAACTAGACAGCGACAAAAGTATACACCTAGGGTGCTCAAATTTGCGGGTCAAGTATTATTTACTATGTGGCAGCATCAAGATTTAAGAGATGTATATAAAAAACACGGATGGAAGGAACAAGATTTCGTAACAAAAACGGTAGCAGCTCGTAATGCTGGTCCTAATTCACCAAATAATGCTAATAGCACCTTAAACCGGCCCATGGCGTCGCAGAGCGGTACCCGATATGAAGATCGCACCATAAAACGACAGAATCCTTCAAATCGCGGGGTTGCACCTGTGTATCAAAGGGTAAGTTTGATAAGAATTGGTAGGGGTTGGTACTGAAGTGGGTGTTTTGTAGAACGAAGACATTCCTATGGCGGACATGGCGTATCCAGAGCCGCAACCCCCTATTGGGGGTGTGCGCGCGTACCCTCCTGGCCCAGGCCCAAACCCACCTCCAGTAAGTCACTAATAAAAAGCCACTAGCACAAGCTCTATACATCTGTGTCAATTTAATTCGTACATATATAAATAATAATATATATATAAAAGGTGTATATATATATCTAAATATTTATACGGAAGTGAAGGTGAAAGAGTACAGACTTTGGCTCATAGGTAGCAATACAGCAGCAGAAGCAGCAATCATTCGTACTACCATTACCATGTATACCTACCAATGTATTATTATGCAAACACCATGGCCTCCTTGTCTAGATTAGTTTTTATTTTTGAGTCATTTAGAAGCATCTGTAGTCAAAATAAAATATTCCATTAATTACTCTTGTGTATGTAAGAAAAAGTATGCTTGGCTGTAAGAGATTTTTTAAACATTTTTATTACTTGTTTGATCAGGAAATATTAGTCTTCCTTTGTATTATTGTTGGCATAATTTAATTTATAAGTACTCGAGTGTCTGTAAGTATAGCTGTAGCGAAATAATATTTAATAAACTTGATACTATACGAGCTGTGTTGTGGTGGGGTGGGCAGTGAGCGGAAGGCCCTGGCAGCAACAGCAGCGGTGTTCCCAGCCCAGGTAAGGTTGATGTTGTAGCTGCTCGGGGCCTTTGGTTTACTGCGCACAGGCTGCCCGGCAGCAAACGAGAGGCCCTGCCCAGCAACATTTAACAGGCCTACACTCACACGGGCTCTGTTGCAGCCGGAGCCTCTGTACGCGCAGGTCAATATGGAGAAAAAGCGCAATCGCCAACCTAGCCTCGGGAATGCCAATCATCTAGAAGAACACCAACTTGCAGCCGGTAAAGATTCCTGGGTGTAGTTTCTGGCACTTGTTATATATCAATGTTATGCCTCATATTCAGATATATATATGTAATACATCTATATATATATATTGCACTGATTCGTATTAAATTTGTAATAAATATTTAGTTCTTGGTTTACTGTGATGAGCTTCGAGTGAAATTTCCTGTACATATTTATTACTTTCTTAATTGTATACATTTTATTATTTTTAACGCGATTTGTTTTAAATAAATCTGCTATATGCGTATACTTGATTATAATGGATGCAAATATATTATAAAATTGTTTTGTATTATAAGTTTATTTCATTTACTTTCATGTACGATTTCAAAAATCTACCATTGACTATGTAGTATAATAACAACGTCAACTTTCAGCCAACTTCAAATATTTAATAGTCCGTTTTAATATGGTTTATAATAAACTAGTAGTAATTCATTCTAATATGCTGTTTTCTTCGAAAGTCATGTTTTTCTACCTACTTTGTAGTCTTTGATCGTTTTTTCTTGCCTCTACAGATTATCTTCTTTTCATTTTGCTCGCTTTAAACTTCCTCTCTTAGAAAATCTCGTGTTCCTTCTAGTCTTCTGTTATATATCATCAGAGTTGGGCAAGAAACTTCAGTAGAACGCGTTTCTGGGAAGGACGCATTCCGTTTTTGGGAATTAAGTGAACGCGCTGTGGTAACTTTATTTACGATCGCAGCTAACGGAAAACGCCCAAAAATGGCAAATGAATAAATAAGCATTATTGGAACCAAGTGGAACCTTCTTCCAGACTCAAGTAAATTAACCTTGAAAAAAAGAAACCCTGACATAATCCCCCAGTTATCTGGGGCACAAGTTACAACATATTTTCCAGACCTGTATTTAGGAAAAATATATAAAAACTAAACGAATAATTTAGAAAGTGGAAAAAATTCAATCTATTTATATTACAATAAGGCAGCCGGGTCTGGCATTGCAAATGAATACGAAGATAAGCGTAATAGACGGTAATACCTTCTTACGAGTATTAACGCAAGTCGTGTTAAAGATTTATTTTCATGAGGGAGCGTGCTGCACGATACAGTGAATTAAAATATTTGTATGTCCAAGAGCGACTTTCCAATTGCACGCGGGAGTAAATTCGAGTAGCTCTTAGCTTTCCTAACTCTGCATATTTTTGTATAATGGACTAACCCTTATCAAAAATTTTGTTTCAAATTTATTTTGCTATTAACAAGAACTGTTTTCCTAAATTACCAGTAAACTTTGCAATGCCCTTCACTACTAATTCTATATTTTTAATGGCGTTTCCCTTTCGTCTACCTTTTTGAAATTTTCCTTCTCTTAACTAACCTATATCTAATAGAAATAATGAGGCAAGACAAAGTTCCAATAGGGACTGGCTTTGAGTGCTTTGACTGATCCAAAGGTCCAAGAGAAAGGGGTGCAAACGAAAACAAAAAACTGTTGTACTTTCGTACAAATACAAATCAAAAATTAATTTCGATTTTTTCGCGTATTTACAAAAAGACAACTATACTGAACACACGAGGCAGCCTAATGCAAAAGGAGGGATCGTTTGATTTTGAGATGGACAAGTCAAGGAATGAGTGTAGGTAACTGCCTCCTTATCTACTAATATAACACCCCCTGAACTGAAGTATTATTTTACAGGTAGCTTAAATGGTTTTTGGTTTGCGTTTCTGAGATATTCATTACCACCACCACGTGATTTTAGTCTTAGCCTTTTAGCGTTAACGATTGGTGCAAAACAAGTAGTCAGCATGTAGTCAGCTAAGAACCATGGACATCACTTAACATGACTTTATTGTACTCTTCGTGGTGGTTTTCTGTTTTGTGGATTGTGAAGAATCGTAGATATTACCTACCTTTAGTTTCCAGCAGATTGAACTTGGAAATAATCATTGTTGAACATTCAGCATCGTGAAGCGACAGGTAACAAGAAGACGCATGTCTCTCTGCTTATTGTAACTTGCCAAAGGGGTTGTCTACGCGTAAGGTCATGAGGGATCTAAATCTGCTACAACAAAATAACTGCCACCGATAATACTAACTGAAATGAGGAGTAGCAAATATTAGCTGAATGTGAAAAACTTGAGAAACACTAATTGTAAGTTTTTTTAAGAATATTACTTTCCTTTTTTGGAATGTCATTTGAAAAAACCCGCTGCTATCAAAACGACATCTTTCCTTTCTGTAGGTCAACTAGATGAAGAATACGAACCTCTTTTGGTGATGTGATTGAAAAAATCTATTGGCGTTATACCCCTCACCGCCTTGTGCTTATGCAATCCTTTTGACGAGTTGCAGTAAGCTGCGATAGACGTTCTCTTGCTGCTTCCCGCTTTTTCCCTCCAGGACGGTAGGTAGCAAATAAACGCGTTTCGTAGATTAGTGCAAATCGTCAAAGAAGTTGTATGAACATAAAGCGGTGAGGTGAGGGACATTACTTTTGTCCTAGAGGAAGACATTTTTGCTACCTCAAACTAAGAAAGAACCTGAATTGGATTCTTCAATTAATTCAGAGTTGATGTAGTCAAACAATGAACTGTAATTAATTTAGATACACTTTACTTGAAAATAAAATTCAGACTTGATAGCCTTGCAATATAAGAAATAAAACAAGAAAAATAAGCAAATAATCAGTATATTATAAATTTTTAAATACACAAAAAACAATATTGAGGTATGGTGACCTCCAAAAAAATTTAGATATCAAGATATATTATTGTAAGGTAATAGAAAATAAACTAAGTTACCAAAGCTAAGAAAAACTAAACACAAAATTGTAATCCTACAAAAATCACAAAATACACTTGAAAATTTAACAAGTGAGAATGAGTTTATATAGCCTATTACTACACTACCAGTCCAATAATTTGTAAAACCCCACATATTTAGTAACTTGTGGCTACAGGAAAACGTTATAGATTTTGTACTCAATCAGGTTAGTAGCTTGTAAATACCGGACAACCAACATCACTGGAAATGTAGGTTTTTCCACATCAGTTTTGGGAAAAATGGTTTATTCAGTAATTAAATTCCTCGTGAAGACCTGCCAAATTACTTCATGAGAAGGAAAGGCAAGGCTTTGGCTTTAAAGCAATGCACCATGGAGCATTTCGAAGTTGCAATTCATCTGGATAGTTAGTTTTGTAGCAGTTGAAACCACTACTTTCGAATCTAAATTTTTCGCCAAAATTACTTGGGACGGTACAACCTGGTCAACGTAATATTGTTCATTGATGACCATTTAATGACGCTTCTTATTGTTAGTAGAAACGTCTTTCTTTCCCTTTCACAGCTAAAAGACAGCGCCCAGTTTTTACTCCAAATGTTGCAGAAAGTGATGAAAGAAACGCAATTCAGTTTGCGCTTCACCAAACTGAGTTACAATTTGCAATAACACTTGGCATAAGGAACACAGATATGGTTCTTTGATATCTATATTAAATCCCAATTTTACTCTGAACATTGACAAAACTTACATCAAATTCTTAAATGAAAAACGATCATCTACTTGAAAAAATTATGATTTATCATAACGGTCGCGTGTAATATAGTTCATTTATCCGTTCAAATGAGACGAGGAGAATTAAGCTTCGTGTGTCCGGTCAATACTTGGATGAATGACTCCAGACCACCTTTTGATTGCAAGGAATCTCTTCCTTGAGAAATGAACACCATGGGAGAATAAAATTAAAGTACCCTTTAGGTAAATCCATATATGAAAAAGGTTGTGCCCCGCGATGGAACATTAAAAGACTGATGATGATAATGATGTGGTGGCAATGCCACTGGACAGTTAACTTACGTATTTCAGCATGAAGTAGAAAATATTAAGAAAAGGTCAACGGAACTATATGGCGTTGAAAATTAGTTAAATTACGATTCAGCAACGTTCCCAGAATGATAAGCAACGGCAGTTGCATCTGTGGAGAAAACTCCATGCCAAGAACCATCATTGATGATACAATCGCATTATTGCAAAAATACGACGTTTACATAATATATCGGTGTGTTCATCAATACACGTTTCGATGACTAGTTGTAATGTCCTCTTGGATGACATATGAGCCGATGATAATTGGCGAGAGAGTGTCCGGGCAGCTGGTATGTATCAGCATGCACATACGTTTTCATTTCTGGTTGGAGAGAATCCATACAGACATCCTCGCCCCGAATTGGAATCCTATACGTACTTCTTATAACGTGTTGTTCCCTTTTCTAGTCCATACCCCATTGAATTCAGTGTTCACGATGCAACCTATTAAACATCAATTTATATTAAAAAACATCAAATAAGTACTAAATAACGTAATTCAGAAAGATGAACGAATTTAAAAATCCAAACCTTGAAATGATTATTGGTAGATAATAACATCTTCTCTTCGCCATTTTCTGAAGCTATCCAACAATGAGATTCTGTCTTCTACCATTAGAACACTAATCAGAACTTCTTGATGGATAACAACATTCATTTTCTCTTCGCTACTCTGAAACTGTCTAACGAGAGTCGGTCTGCTACCCTGAACACTACTCAGAACTTCTTGGTGGATAATAAAATTTTCTCTTCGACACTTCTTGAAATTATCTAACGAGAGTTGGTCTTCTACCATTAGAACACTACTCGGAATTTCTGTGTTCTCTGATAACCAATAGGCAGGTTTCGTCTCTAAAAGTTAAAACAAAAAACGTGAGGCCCAATAAATTAATTATGTATGATTTAGAGTAGAAATGTGCCTTTTAAATAAATTTACTAAAAGTAGATCGGGAAAGGTATTATTGTATTCTGCACATTCTGCTGTATTATACTTACCTAATACCGTTGTTTTGGTTTTCTTATGAAGAAGTATCACCCTCACGTGATACTGATGCATTAAAAAAGACAGACTGTATAGGTTCCAGGGATGCTCCTCCTCCAGTTTAGGCCAGCTGATTATAGTTTATTGTAAAATCACCACACTGGTTACATACTGTCTCGCAACACTACCGGAAACGCGAACAACACTTTTATAAAAAGTACAAAATGTTCTCCAATTTGGGAGATATGTCTATATAGATTATTTCCAACAAGGAAGGTCAACTTATGTTTATTCTGATACCGAACAGCCGTCCAAACAATCTCTGGCCGATTAAAATCATCTCAATGACATTGAAGAGGATCTTATAATTAGGCAGCGTCACTCTGCCTTGACGAACACACCGATCCACTGTGAAGACATGATATCGTTCTAACAAAGCGGTTATATTATCAACCACGCTTCTAGGCATCGAATTTTCACCACAGTTGAAAATGCGGCTGCTTATCCTTTTGGATGCGATGATGAATCGTGATTTACCCGATCTACAAAGCCATACAATTCCGGTAAACTTTTCTCAATATTTTCTACCTCGTGCCGAAATACGTAAATTTACTGTCCATTGGCATCACCATCACATAATTGTCATCATTAGTCTTTTATTGTCCCACTGCAGAGCACAAACATTTCCCAGTATGGAGTACCCGAGTAATACTTTAGTTTTATTCTCCCGTGGGATTCATTTCTCAGGGAAGACATTAATTCCAATCAAAGGTGGTCTTGGTCACCCACCCAAGCATTCACTGGAGACAGGAAGCTTAACGCTCCTGCTCACATTGGAATGGGAAAATGAACTATG
The DNA here is from genome assembly GCA_963082805.1 of Hemicrepidius hirtus. Taxonomy (NCBI): domain Eukaryota; kingdom Metazoa; phylum Arthropoda; class Insecta; order Coleoptera; family Elateridae; genus Hemicrepidius; species Hemicrepidius hirtus. Next base: position 18,779,369 of record OY720168.1, read on the forward strand.
TTACTCGTGATCATTACGATATATCATAATATTTTCGGGTAGATGGTAGTTTTCTATTTAGGAATTTGTTGTAAGACTTGCCAATGGTCAGGGCAAAATTGGAATCTAATGTAGCTATCAAAGAACCATAGCTATGTTCGTTATGGTAAGTGTTGTTCCAAATTCTAACGCATTTTGGGGAAGGGCAAACTGCACTGCGTCCTTTTCATCACTTACCGTAGCATTTGTAGTAAACACGGAGAGTTGTCTTTTAGTCGAGAGACAGAGAGAGAGAGAGACATTTCTAACAATAAGCAGCTTCACTACATGGTCATCAACATACAACATTAAGTTGACCAGGTTGTGCTGCCCCGATTTATTTTGCTGAAAAATTTAGATTCAAAAGGAGTAGTTTTGAATGCTACAAAACTGACTATGCAGATGAATTGTAACTTGGAAATGCTGCATGATGCATTCTTTTAAAATCAAAGCTGTGTCTTTCAGTTCTTATGAAGCAATTTGGCAGATTTTCAGGAAGAATTGAATTATTGATTAAACCATTTTGTCCAAAAGTGATATGGAAAAAACTACATTTCAAGTGAAGTTCGTTGTCCGGGATTTACAGGCAACTAAACTGATTGTGTACAGAATTTATAAAGTTATCCGGTAGTTAAAAGGTACTTGAGTTGTTGGGATATATACAATGTCATGGTATATGTAATAATGAGTTATATAATCGCACTGTCACTTGTTAAATTTTCAAGGGTGAAGTGTGATTGCCCCTCCGGGTTCAATCTGCAATATAAAAGAAGAAGCGTAATTAGTTAAAGGTAGGTAATTCTGTAAAAAAGGTACAAAAGTCACAGCAATCCACATTCCCACTAGTAATAAGCACAGAAAAAAAAAATTAATGCAAATGTCAAATGTATCGAGGAATATTTTATTTTAATTACCTAATATTTTCGATTTGTTTGTTAGATATGCTGAAACTTGAAAAAAATTGCAAATTTTAAAGCTATTATTTTATCCTCTAGCTTGCATACAATACCCTAGTTCTTTTGTAGATATAAAAATAATATTTGAAAATAATTTTAAGTTTAAGTACATGAACTGACCGCCATTTTATAAAAGGTACCACACCCATTACCAATCTTTTATCTAAAGAAATATTCTACACATATTATTTATTCCTCCAACTTGCATACAATATCCTCGTTCTTTTTCTTTTGTTAATATAAAAATAATATTTGTAAAATATTTTTAAGTTTACTTAAACTGACCGCCATATTGAAAAAAATATCTACGATCATCAATAAGCCATGTTTTATCAAAATAAATATTCTAAAGCCATTATTTTATCCTGTACTTTGCATACACTATCTGACTATCCTAATTCTTTAGTAGATACCTACCTAGATATAAAACTAATATTTGTATCATAATTTTAAGTTTAGGTACTTTAACCGACCGCCATTTTCTAAAAGCATTTACGATCTATCAGCAAGCATCATGCAATCATATTTTATCAAAAGAAATATTCTATAGGCGTTATTTTATCCTGCACCTTGCATAAACTATCCTAGTTCTTTTGTAGATATGAAACTAATATTTGTATGATAATTTTAAGTTTAGGTAGTAATCGACCGCCATTTTCTAAAAGCATTTACGATCTACGCCCATCAGAAAGTATGCAATCATATTTTATCAAAAGAAATATTCTAAACCCATTAGTTTATCCTCCACCTTACATGCAATATACTCGTTCTTTAAAAAAAATCTTTGGAAGCATTTATTGTCTTATAGTTTCTTTGTTCCTTGAGAACGGAATCCTCCATGTTTTACCGAAAATATATATTAGGCAAAATATACTATAAGCAATGAATATAGACGATGAATTTTTTACTCTGTTAGTTAAGCTTTAATATTTAAACCGTTAAAACAATATTATATGAAAAACTTACCATGTAAAACACCGACACAAACATCTTTCACAGAGTTCTATCAGCATTCAACAATCACTTTGACGCGGTTGGAGAGAAGAGAGATGTACCGGATATGCCTACACCTCAAACCCATAATGCATTGTAGGTTACATCGTACGTTGCCAGATCAAAAAGCAAGCACACATAATAAACAATAATAATATCAGGCTGACTGCTGACAAATTTATAGTAGATATATAGTCGTCAGAACTTGCTATGGGCATCCTATGTTCCCAAATATAATCAAAGGAACGAAGAAGAAGAAGATACGAAATAAATATCTATAAGGGTTTTCATAAAAGTTTTCAGTAAACTATTAGAGTGGCTATGAAATCAGGAGGTCTAATGAATTTTATTACACCCCACAACACCGATAATTAGAAGCGGTAAATATTTCAACTTCATCATATTGTATAGTGGTGCCATCAACGATAGTGTAAATTTCTGAAATTCCTAATAGGTACTACTTGTTATGTCCCTGACTCCAGATGTTCTTTGTTTATTTTATCCAGATATCTACAGTTCTGAATATCTCAGAAATGATTACATATTATTATTTATCAGCTCTTAATTATATTGAATCTGAATTATATCCCTGATATTTATAGATATTTTATCAATGTTTAGCTATCGCTGTTTATCAACGTTTGTCGTTACCTATCGTTTATTGATATTTATCGATATTTCGATAACGTTTATCGATATATCGATATAACTGCATCCAACGCAAGATAGAACAGTATCGTACGCAAATGGGAAAGAAAAAGAGAATGGCCATAGATGTGATGGAGTGATGACCTTAAGAGAATTTTGGCGGACTCGGATGGACAAGAAAGGCTGGAAACCACCAGGAATGAAAAAAGCTCTAAGTTCAATATTGAATTTTCTAAAGGCTGAAAAAGAAATAGAATTTCAAAATTGATATGCAAATTCGAATATTGCCCACCTCTATCACTGACAAAGGCGGAAGGCTAGGGCTTACTACTAAAATATCGTGGCAATGAATATCTCGGGAATTTTTTAAAATCATTATTTTAAAATAATTGTAAAATATAAATTTTTCAATATAATAAAACATAGACTGATTATTTGCAAGTTTCCAACTCAATATCAATTAACAATTGCTACTTTAAATTCTTATCGCTCTAAAAAGCGATAATAGTAAACTGGTTTGTGTAGGTACAAGAATGCTCCACAAGTCTGCACGTAATACGCTGATTAATACTATATGGACTCGGTGCAATATGAGGATAAGGATGCGGTTTGTCATAGTTTATCATTCACCAATAACAATAACAATAGCTAAGTGCAGTCTAGTGTACAAGACTTCAATTACGATCGTTTGGAAGGTGGTGAAAATGATGAAGAGTTTTATTATCTGAGCGAGATTTTTAACAGGAAAGGTTTTTTATATTTTCATCAAAAGGATAAGAATCACCAAGCATCTCAATTTTGGGAGAGACGGGGGTATGCAGAAATTGTGGAATTGTAAAAATCCTATAGCGGTTGCATCGCTATTCCACCGTAGTTTGAAGAGACATTTGAAATATGTAAAAAACTATGTTTTGAATAAGGAAAATTATAATTTTCCTCATAAAAACAAACGGGTATAAAGTCTACGAAATACATTTTGTGATAAGTACACCAAATTATTCTATTTTCACGACGCAGGTTGCTTGCTTTTTCAAAAAGTAAAACAAACAACGGGAAACTTCTTTAAAATTAACGAAACGAAATCTTGTAATTAATAACCAAAACGAATGTACTAATCAATTGTCAATTACTTCAAAATTAGGTATTTGACGCCGATATTCAAACAAGAATAATTTCGAAAAATCAAATACGTATGCTCGTATGCGCGGTGATAATTCAGAACCAATGATATTCTACGCTGGAGGAAAAAATAGGTTTGAAATAATTTGTTTCAGATCCATTTGGGAGATGAGTCCACTAGACCGCCGCCGTCCTGTGAAAAAGAAGGGCCCTTTTTAGGGATGCAAACACAAAAATAGTCCTTTACAGGACTAACAAAGGTTATGAAAAAAGATTTTCCAAAGAGAGCAAGCGCTAACCGCCGGCTAAAAAAACAATCTTAAATGTTTTTTTAGCTACAGGTGCGTTCCTAAATTATAAAACTTCAAGCGTTTAGGAGCGTTTTCACCAGCTTGCGTAACAGTTCAAAAATTCAGACAAAGTTTGCGTTTAGGATCGTTTTCAATTTATCCTAAATTACTTGACTCCAAACGTTTAGGAGCGTTTTCACCGGCTTGCGTAACAGTTCAAAAATTCAGACAAAGTTTGCGTTAGGGACCGTTTTCGATTTTCCTAAATTACTTGACTCCAAGCGTTTAGGAGCATTTTCACCGGCTTGCGTAAGCACTCAAAAATTCAGACAAATTTGCGTTTGGGAGCGTTTAGACTGTGACCAAGTTGGCGGGCCGAAAATGTACATTAGAATATGACCGTAGCGGTTTCGCGGGGAGCGCTTATACAGTGAGCAAGTTGGCGGGCCGAAAATGTACATTAGAATGTGACCGTGCGGCGCGGCTATTTCGCTGGGAGAATTTAGACTGTGACCAAGTTGGCGGGCCGAAAATATACATTAGAATTTGAACGTGCGGCGCGGCGGTTTCGCTGGGAAAATTTAGACTGTGACCAAGTTGGCGGGCCGAACATTACATTAGAATGTGACCCTGTTGGCGGTTTTGCGGGGAGCGTATAGACTGTGACCAAGTCGAGGGGCCGAGATGTACATTAGAATGTGACCGTGTGGACGGTTTCTCGGGGAGCGTTTAGACTGTAACCAAGTTGGCGGATTGAAGATTAAAAAGATTAAATTGTGACCGTGCCCTAATCAATCTTGTAGTGTGAACGCACCTTTACCTAATAAATTTTCCTGTTTCAACGCACCTTCAGCTAAAAAAATTATAGTGTGAACCCACCTTTAGCTAATATACATTGCAGTGTGAACCCACCTTTAACTAATCAATTTTGCTGTGTGAACGCACCTTTAGCTAATATATTTTGCAGAGCGTTTAGACTGTGACCAAGTTGGTGGGACGAAAATGTACATTAGATTGTAACCATGTGGGCGGTTTTGCGGGGAGCGTTTAAACTGTGACAAAGTTGGCGGGCCGAAGATGAATATTGCAGTGTGAACGCACCTTTATGTGATAACGTTTGCAGTGTGAACGTACCTTTAGCTAATAAAAGTTGCATGTGAACACAACTTTAGATAATAAAAGTTGCAATGTGAACGCACTCTTAGCTAATAAAAGTTGCATGTGAACGCACCTTTAGATGATAAAAGTTTCAATGTGAACGCACCTTTAGCTAATAAAAGTTGCTGTGTGAACGCACCTTTAGCTAATAAAAGTTGCTGTGTGAACGCACCTTTAGCTAATACAAATTGCTGTGTGAACGCACTTTTAACTAATAAAAGTTGTCGTGTCAACGCACCTTTAGCAAATCAAAGTTGCTGTGTGAACGCACCTTTAGCTAATACAAATTGCTGTGTGAACGCACCTTTAGCTAATAAAAGTTGCTGTGTGAACTCACTTTTAGCTAATAAAATTTGCTGTGTGAACGCACCTTTAACTAATAATAGTCGCACTGTGAACGCACCTCTATCTAATAAAAGTTGCTGTGTGAACGCACCCTTAGCTAATAAAAGTTGCTGTGTGACCGCACCTTTAGCTAATAAAAGTTGCTGTGTGACCGCACCTTTAGCTAATAAAAGTTGCTGTGTGACCGCACCTTTAGCTAATAAAAGTTGCAGTGTGAACGCACCTTTAGCTAATAAATTAAGCAGCGTGAACGCACCTTTAGTTGATAAAAGTTTCAATGTGAACGCACCTTTAGCTAATAAAAGTTGCTGTGTGAACGCACCTTTAGCTAATAAAAGTTGCTGTGTGAACGCACCTTTAGCTAATACAAATTGCTGTGTGAACGCACTTTTAACTAATAAAAGTTGTCGTGTCAACGCACCTTTAGCAAATAAAAGTTGCTGTGTGAACGCACCTTTAGCTAATACAAATTGCTGTGTGAACGCACCTTTAGCTAATAAAAGTTGCTGTGTGAACGCACCTCTATCTAATAAAAGTTGCTGTGTGAACGCACCCTTAGCTAATAAAAGTTGCTGTGTGACCGCACCTTTAGCTAATAAAAGTTGCTGTGTGACCGCACCTTTAGCTAATAAAAGTTGCAGTGTGAACGCACCTTTAGCTAATAAATTAAGCAGTGTGAACGCACCTTTAGCTAATAAAAGTTGCCGTGTGAACGCACCTTTAGCTAATAATTTATGGCGTGTGAACGCACCTTTAGCTAATAAAAGTTTCGGTGCGAACACACCTTTATCAGCTAAAGGTGCGTTCACACTACAACTTTTATTAGGTAAAGGTGCGTTCACACAGCAACTTTTATTAGGAAAAGGTGCGTTCACACGGCAACTTTTATTAGGTAAAGGTGCGCTCACACAGCAACTTTTATTAGGTAAAGGTGCGTTCACACTGCAACTTTTATTAGCTAAGGTGCGTTCACACAGCAACTTTTATTAGGTAAAGGTGCGTTCACACAGCAATTTTTATTAGCTAAAGGTGCGTTCACACAGCAACTTTTATTAGCTAAAGGTACGTTCACACAGCAACTTTTATTAGGTAAAGGTGCGTTCACACAGCAACTTTTATTAGGTAAAGGTGCGTTCACACTGCAACTTTTATTAGGTAAAGGTGCGTTCACACTGCAACTTTTATTAGGTAAAGGTGCGTTCACACAGCAACTTTTTTTTTATTAGGTAAAGGTGCGTTCAGACAGCAACTTGTATTAGGTAAAGGTGCGTTCACACAGCAACTTTTATTAGGTAAAGGTGCGTTCACACAGCAAGTTTTATTATGTAGAGGTGCGTTCACACAGCAACTTTTATTAGCTAAAGGTGCGTTCACACTGCAACTTTTATTAGCTAAAGGTGCGTTCACACAGCAACTTTTATTAGGTAAAGGTGCGTTCACACAGCAACTTTCATTAGGTAAAGGTGCGTTCACACTGCAACTTTTATTAGCTAAAGGTGCGTTCACACAGCAACTTTTATTAGGTAAAGGTGCGTTCACACAGCAACTTTCATTAGGTAAAGGTGCGTTCACACAGCAACTTTTATTAGGTAAAGGTGCGTTCACACAGCAACTTTCATTAGGTAAAGGTGCGTTCACACAGCAACTTTTAATAGCTAATTGTGCGTTCACACTGCAACTTTTATTAGCTAAAGGTGCGTTCACACAGCAACTTTTATTAGGTAAAGGTGCGTTCACACAGCAACTTTCATTAGGTAAAGGTGCGTTCACACTGCAACTTTTATTAGCTAAAGGTGCGTTCACACAGCAACTTTTATTAGGTAAAGGTGCGTTCACACAGCAACTTTTATTAGCTAAAGGTACGTTCACACTGCAACTTTTATTAGCTAAAGGTGCGTTCACACTGCAATTTTTATTAGCTAAAGGTGCGTACACACACACCATAATTTATTAGCTAAAGGTGCGTTAACACTGCAACTTCTATTAACTAAAGTTGCGTTCACACAGCAACTTTTATTAGGTAAAGGTGCGTTCACACAGCAACTTTTATTAGCTAAAGGTACGTTCACACTGCAACTTTTATTAGCTAAAGGTGCGTTTCACACTGCAATTTTTTTTAGCTAAAGGTGCGTTCTCACTGCAATTCTTATTAGCTAAAGGTGCGTTCTCGCACCATAATTTATTAGCTAAAGGTGCGTTCACACAGCAACTTTTATCAGCTAATGGTGCGTTCACACAGCATAATTTATTAGCTAAAGGTGCGTTCACACAGCAACTTTTATTAGCTAAAGGTGCGTCCACACTGGAAAATTTATTAGGTAAAGGTGTGTTCACACAGGAAAATTTATTAGCTAAAGGTGCGTTCACACTGCACAATTTTTTAGCTAAGGGTGCGGTCACACTACAAAATTTATTAACTAAAGGTGCGTTCACACAAGAAAATAATTAGCTAAAGGTGTGTTCACACTGAACAATCTATTAGATAAGGCTGCGGTCACAATGAAAAATTTATTAGCTGAGGGTGCGTTCCCACTGCAGAAGTTTTTAGCTATGGGTGCGTTCACACTGGAAAAATTATTAGGTAAAGGTGTGTTCCGACAGGAAAATTTATTAGCTAAAGGTGCGTTCACACCGCAAAATTTACTAGCTAAGGGTGCGTTCACACTGCAAAATTTATTAGGTAAAGTTGCGTTCACACTGCAAAAGCGTTTAGACTGTGACCAAGTTAGCGCTTGCATATCTTAGGAAAATCTTTTTGTAAAAATTTGTTAGTCCTGTAAAGGACTGTTTTTGTGTTTGCCATCCCTACAAATGGCTGGTTTTTCCCACAGAACAGCGGTCTAGCGGACGATCGCATCGAAGTAACCTCAGGAACTGGACCTAAAACAAATAATTATTTTTGACCTGATGGGCGGGGGGATAAGGGATTTCCGAAAAATTTTTTGAAAATTTTTCTGACCCCTTCCGATTTCCCTAGGAAATTCTCAGAATGTAATATGAAGTCTAAACACTTGAAAAGTATGTGCCAAACATCCCTCAACCTCTCCGATCTGGTTCAAAAAAATTCCGAAAGTTTTCTGGAACAACCCAATTCTGAACGTTTCCTAGCCAGGTGTGGAGCAGTGGGAAGGGGTGAGGGAAGTTTGCCCCATAATTTCCAAGTGTATACCCTCCAAATAACATTCTGGGAAAAACCGGACGAGATCTGAAGGGGTGAAATTTTTTTCCAAAAAATGAGCAAAGACTATAGTCTTTCCTTTTTTTTTCGAAGATTTTTTCACCCTCTCCGATTTCCCTAGGAAAATTTCAGAATGTAATATGAAGGGTAAAGACTTGAAAAATATGTGCCAAACATCCCCCATCCCCTCCGATCTGGTTCAAAAAAATTCCGAAAGTTTTCTGGAACAACCCAATTCTGAACGTTTCCTAGCCAGGTGTGGAGCAGTGGGAAGGGGTGAGGGAAGTTTGCCCCATAATTTCCAAGTGTATACCCTCCAAATAGCATTCTGGGAAAAACCGGACGATATCTGAAGGGGTGAAATTTTTTTCCAAAAAATGAGCAAAGACTATAGTCTTTCCTTTTTTTTCGAAGATTTTTTCACCCTCTTCGATTTCGCTAGGAAAATTTCAGAATGTAATATGAAGGGTAAAGACTTGAAAAATATGTGCCAAACATCCCCCATCCCCACCGATCTGGTTCAAAAAAAATCCGAAAGTTTTCTGGAACAACCCAATTCTGAACGTTTCCTAGCCAGGTGTGGAGCAGTGGGAAGGGGTGAGGGAAGTTTGCCCCATAATTTCCAAGTGTATACCCTCCAAATAACATTCTGGGAAAAACCGGACGAGATCTGAAGGGGTGAAATTTTTTTCCAAAAAATGAGCAAAGACTATAGTCTTTCCTTTTTTTTTCGAAGATTTTTTCACCCTCTCCGATTTCGCTAGGAAAATTTCAGAATGTAATATGAAGGGTAAAGACTTGAAAAATATGTGCCAAACATCCCCCATCCCCTCCGATCTGGTTCAAAAAAATTCCGAAAGTTTTCTGGAACAACCCAATTCTGAACGTTTCCTAGCCAGGTGTGGAGCAGTGGGAAGGGGTGAGGGAAGTTTGCCCCATAATTTCCAAGTGTATACTCTCCAAAAAACATTCTGGGAAAAACCGGACGAGATCTGAAGGGGTGAAATTTTTTTCCAAAAAATGAGCAAAGACTATAGTCTTTCCTTTTTTTTTCGAAGATTTTTTCACCTTCTCCGATTTCGCTAGGAAAATTTCAGAATGTAATATGAAGGGTAAAGACTTGAAAAATATGTGCCAAACATCCCCCATCCCCTCCGATCTGTTTCAAAAAAATTCCGAAAGTTTTCTGGAACAACCCAATTCTGAACGTTTCCTAGCCAGGTGTGGAGCAGTGGGAAGGGGTGAGGGAAGTTTGCCCCATAATTTCCAAGTGTATACCCTCCAAATAACATTCTGGGAAAAACCGGACGAGATCTGAAGGGGTGAAATTTTTTTCCAAAAAATGAGCAAAGACTATAGTCTTTCCTTTTTTTTTCGAAGATTTTTTCACCCTCTCCGATTTCGCTAGGAAAATTTCAGAATGTAATATGAAGGGTAAAGACTTGAAAAATATGTGCCAAACATCCCCCATCCCCTCCGATCTGGTTCAAAAAAATTCCGAAAGTTTTCTGGAACAACCCAATTCTGAACGTTTCCTAGCCAGGTGTGGAGCAGTGGGAAGGGGTGAGGGAAGTTTGCCCCATAATTTCCAAGTGTATACCCTCCAAATAACATTCTGGGAAAAACCGGACGAGATCTGAAGGGGTGAAATTTTTTTCCAAAAAATGAGCAAAGACTATAGTCTTTCCTTTTTTTTTCGAAGATTTTTTCACCCTCTCCGATTTCGCTAGGAAAATTTCAGAATGTAATATGAAGGGTAAAGACTTGAAAAATATGTGCCAAACATCCCCCATCCCCTCCGATCTGGTTCAAAAAAATTCCGAAAGTTTTCTGGAACAACCCAATTCTGAACGTTTCCTAGCCAGGTGTGGAGCAGTGGGAAGGGGTGAGGGAAGTTTGCCCCATAATTTCCAAGTGTATACCCTCCAAAAAACATTCTGGGAAAAACCGGACGAGATCTGAAGGGGTGAAATTTTTTTCCAAAAAATGAGCAAAGACTATAGTCTTTCCTTTTTTTTTCGAAGATTTTTTCACCTTCTCCGATTTCGCTAGGAAAATTTCAGAATGTAATATGAAGGGTAAAGACTTGAAAAATATGTGCCAAACATCCCCCATCCCCTCCGATCTGTTTCAAAAAAATTCCGAAAGTTTTCTGGAACAACCCAATTCTGAACGTTTCCTAGCCAGGTGTGGAGCAGTGGGAAGGGGTGAGGGAAGTTTGCCCCATAATTTCCAAGTGTATACCCTCCAAATAACATTCTGGGAAAAACCGGACGAGATCTGAAGGGGTGAAATTTTTTTCCAAAAAATGAGCAAAGACTATAGTCTTTCCTTTTTTTTCCGAAGATTTTTTCACCCTCTCCGATTTCGCTAGGAAAATTTCAGAATGTAATATGAAGGGTAAAGACTTGAAAAATATGTGCCAAACATCCCCCATCCCCTCCGATCTGGTTCAAAAAAATTCCGAAAGTTTTCTGGAACAACCCAATTCTGAACGTTTCCTAGCCAGGTGTGGAGCAGTGGGAAGGGGTGAGGGAAGTTTGCCCCATAATTTCCAAGTGTATACCCTCCAAAAAACATTCTGGGAAAAACCGGACGAGATCTGAAGGGGTGAAATTTTTTTCCAAAAAATGAGCAAAGACTATAGTCTTTCCTTTTTTTTTCGAAGATTTTTTCACCTTCTCCGATTTCGCTAGGAAAATTTCAGAATGTAATATGAAGGGTAAAGACTTGAAAAATATGTGCCAAACATCCCCCATCCCCTCCGATCTGGTTCAAAAAAATTCCGAAAGTTTTCTGGAACAACCCAATTCTGAACGTTTCCTAGCCAGGTGTGGAGCAGTGGGAAGGGGTGAGGGAAGTTTGCCCCATAATTTCCAAGTGTATACCCTCCAAATAACATTCTGGGAAAAACCGGACGAGATCTGAAGGGGTGAAATTTTTTTCCAAAAAATGAGCAAAGACTATAGTCTTTCCTTTTTTTTTCGAAGATTTTTTCACCCTCTCCGATTTCGCTAGGAAAATTTCAGAATGTAATATGAAGGGTAAAGACTTGAAAAATATGTGCCAAACATCCCCCATCCCCTCCGATCTGGTTCAAAAAAATTCCGAAAGTTTTCTGGAACAACCCAATTCTGAACGTTTCCTAGCCAGGTGTGGAGCAGTGGGAAGGGGTGAGGGAAGTTTGCCCCATAATTTCCAAGTGTATACCCTCCAAAAAACATTCTGGGAAAAACCGGACGAGATCTGAAGGGGTGAAATTTTTTTCCAAAAAATGAGCAAAGACTATAGTCTTTCCTTTTTTTTCGAAGATTTTTTCACCCTCTTCGATTTCGCTAGGAAAATTTCAGAATGTAATATGAAGGGTAAAGACTTGAAAAATATGTGCCAAACATCCCCAATCCGAAAGTTTTCTGGAACAACCCAATTCTGAACGTTTCCTAGCCAGGTGTGGAGCAGTGGGAAGGGGTGAGGGAAGTTTGCCCCATAATTTCCAAGTGTATACCCTCCAAAAAACATTCTGGGAAAAACCGGACGAGATCTGAAGGGGTGAAATTTTTTTCCAAAAAATGAGCAAAGACTATAATAGTCTTTCCTTTTTTTTCGAAGATTTTTTCACCTTCTCCGATTTCGCTAGGAAAATTTCAGAATGTAATATGAAGGGTAAAGACTTGAAAAATATGTGCCAAACATCCCCCATCCCCTCCGATCTGTTTCAAAAAAATTCCGAAGGTTTTCTGGAACAACCCAATTCTGAACGTTTCCTAGCCAGGTGTGGAGCAGTGGGAAGGGGTGAGGGAAGTTTGCCCCATAATTTCCAAGTGTATACCCTCCAAATAACATTCTGGGAAAAACCGGACGAGATCTGAAGGGGTGAAATTTTTTTCCAAAAAATGAGCAAAGACTATAGTCTTTCCTTTTTTTTTCGAAGATTTTTTCACCCTCTCCGATTTCGCTAGGAAAATTTCAGAATGTAATATGAAGGGTAAAGACTTGAAAAATATGTGCCAAACATCCCCCATCCCCTCCGATCTGGTTCAAAAAAATTCCGAAAGTTTTCTGGAACAACCCAATTCTGAACGTTTCCTAGCCAGGTGTGGAGCAGTGGGAAGGGGTGAGGGAAGTTTGCCCCATAATTTCCAAGTGTATACCCTCCAAATAACATTCTGGGAAAAACCGGACGAGATCTGAAGGGGTGAAATTTTTTTCCAAAAAATGAGCAAAGACTATAGTCTTTCCTTTTTTTTTCGAAGATTTTTTCACCCTCTCCGATTTCGCTAGGAAAATTTCAGAATGTAATATGAAGGGTAAAGACTTGAAAAATATGTGCCAAACATCCCCCATCCCCTCCGATCTGGTTCAAAAAAATTCCGAAAGTTTTCTGGAACAACCCAATTCTGAACGTTTCCTAGCCAGGTGTGGAGCAGTGGGAAGGGGTGAGGGAAGTTTGCCCCATAATTTCCAAGTGTATACCCTCCAAATAACATTCTGGGAAAAACCGGACGAGATCTGAAGGGGTGAAATTTTTTTCCAAAAAATGAGCAGACTATAGTCTTTCCTTTTTTTTTCGAAGATTTTTTCACCTTCTCCGATTTCGCTAGGAAAATTTCAGAATGTAATATGAAGGGTAAAGACTTGTAAAATATGTGCCAAACATCCCCCATCCTCTCTGATCTGGTTCAAAAAAATTCCGAAAGTTTTCTGGAACAACCCAATTCTGAACGTTTCCTAGCCAGGTGTGGAGCAGTGGGAAGGGGTGAGGGAAGTTTGCCCCATAATTTCCAAGTGTATACCCTCCAAAAAACATTCTGGGAAAAACCGGACGAGATCTGAAGGGGTGAAATTTTTTTCCAAAAAATGAGCAAAGACTATAGTCTTTCCTTTTCTTTTCGAAGATTTTTTCACCTTCTCCGATTTCGCTAGGAAAATTTCAGAATGTAATATGAAGGGTAAAGACTTGAAAAATATGTGCCAAAGATCCCCCATCCCCTCCGATCTGGTTCAAAAAAATTCCGAAAGTTTTCTGGAACAACCCAATTCTGAACGTTTCCTAGCCAGGTGTGGAGCAGTGGGAAGGGGTGAGGGAAGTTTGCCCCATAATTTCCAAGTGTATACCCTCCAAAAAACATTCTGGGAAAAACCGGACGAGATCTGAAGGGGTGAAATTTTTTTCCAAAAAATGAGCAAAGACTATAGTCTTTCCTTTTTTTTTCGAAGATTTTTTCACCTTCTCCGATTTCGCTAGGAAAATTTCAGAATGTAATATGAAGGGTAAAGACTTGAAAAATATGTGCCAAACATCCCCCATCCCCTCCGATCTGTTTCAAAAAAATTCCGAAAGTTTTCTGGAACAACCCAATTCTGAACGTTTCCTAGCCAGGTGTGGAGCAGTGGGAAGGGGTGAGGGAAGTTTGCCCCATAATTTCCAAGTGTATACCCTCCAAATAACATTCTGGGAAAAACCGGACGAGATCTGAAGGGGTGAAATTTTTTTCCAAAAAATGAGCAAAGACTATAGTCTTTCCTTTTTTTTTCGAAGATTTTTTCACCCTCTCCGATTTCGCTAGGAAAATTTCAGAATGTAATATGAAGGGTAAAGACTTGAAAAATATGTGCCAAACATCCCCCATCCCCTCCGATCTGGTTCAAAAAAATTCCGAAAGTTTTCTGGAACAACCCAATTCTGAACGTTTCCTAGCCAGGTGTGGAGCAGTGGGAAGGGGTGAGGGAAGTTTGCCCCATAATTTCCAAGTGTATACCCTCCAAATAACATTCTGGGAAAAACCGGACGAGATCTGAAGGGGTGAAATTTTTTTCCAAAAAATGAGCAAAGACTATAGTCTTTCCTTTTTTTTTCGAAGATTTTTTCACCTTCTCCGATTTCGCTAGGAAAATTTCAGAATGTAATATGAAGGGTAAAGACTTGTAAAATATGTGCCAAACATCCCCCATCCTCTCTGATCTGGTTCAAAAAAATTCCGAAAGTTTTCTGGAACAACCCAATTCTGAACGTTTCCTAGCCAGGTGTGGAGCGGTGGGAAGGGGTGAGGGAAGTTTGCCCCATAATTTCCAAGTGTATACCCTCCAAAAAACATTCTGGGAAAAACCGGACGAGATCTGAAGGGGTGAAATTTTTTTCCAAAAAATGAGCAAAGACTATATAGTCTTTCCTTTTTTTTCGAAGATTTTTTCACCCTCTTCGATTTCGCTAGGAAAATTTCAGAATGTAATATGAAGGGTAAAGACTTGAAAAATATGTGCCAAACATCCCCCATCCCCTCCGATCTGGTTCAAAAAAAATCCGAAAGTTTTCTGGAACAACCCAATTCTGAACGTTTCCTAGCCAGGTGTGGAGCAGTGGGAAGGGGTGAGGGAAGTTTGCCCCATAATTTCCAAGTGTATACCCTCCAAATAACATTCTGGGAAAAACCGGACGAGATCTGAAGGGGTGAAATTTTTTTCCAAAAAATGAGCAAAGACTATAGTCTTTCCTTTTTTTTTTCGAAGATTTTTTCACCCTCTCCGATTTCGCTAGGAAAATTTCAGAATGTAATATGAAGGGTAAAGACTTGAAAAATATGTGCCAAACATCCCCCATCCCCTCCGATCTGGTTCAAAAAAATTCCGAAAGTTTTCTGGAACAACCCAATTCTGAACGTTTCCTAGCCAGGTGTGGAGCAGTGGGAAGGGGTGAGGGAAGTTTGCCCCATAATTTCCAAGTGTATACCCTCCAAAAAACATTCTGGGAAAAACCGGCCGAGATCTGAAGGGGTGAAATTTTTTTCCAAAAAATGAGCAAAGACTATAGTCTTTCCTTTTTTTTTCGAAGATTTTTTCACCTTCTCCGATTTCGCTAGGAAAATTTCAGAATGTAATATGAAGGGTAAAGACTTGAAAAATATGTGCCAAACATCCCCCATCCCCTCCGATCTGTTTCAAAAAAATTCCGAAAGTTTTCTGGAACAACCCAATTCTGAACGTTTCCTAGCCAGGTGTGGAGCAGTGGGAAGGGGTGAGGGAAGTTTGCCCCATAATTTCCAAGTGTATACCCTCCAAATAACATTCTGGGAAAAACCGGACGAGATCTGAAGGGGTGAAATTTTTTTCCAAAAAATGAGCAAAGACTATAGTCTTTCCTTTTTTTTTCGAAGATTTTTTCACCCTCTCCGATTTCGCTAGGAAAATTTCAGAATGTAATATGAAGGGTAAAGACTTGAAAAATATGTGCCAAACATCCCCCATCCCCTCCGATCTGGTTCAAAAAAATTCCGAAAGTTTTCTGGAACAACCCAATTCTGAACGTTTCCTAGCCAGGTGTGGAGCAGTGGGAAGGGGTGAGGGAAGTTTGCCCCATAATTTCCAAGTGTATACCCTCCAAATAACATTCTGGGAAAAACCGGACGAGATCTGAAGGGGTGAAATTTTTTTCCAAAAAATGAGCAAAGACTATAGTCTTTCCTTTTTTTTTCGAAGATTTTTTCACCCTCTCCGATTTCGCTAGGAAAATTTCAGAATGTAATATGAAGGGTAAAGACTTGAAAAATATGTGCCAAACATCCCCCATCCCCTCCGATCTGGTTCAAAAAAATTCCGAAAGTTTTCTGGAACAACCCAATTCTGAACGTTTCCTAGCCAGGTGTGGAGCAGTGGGAAGGGGTGAGGGAAGTTTGCCCCATAATTTCCAAGTGTATACCCTCCAAAAAACATTCTGGGAAAAACCGGACGAGATCTGAAGGGGTGAAATTTTTTTCCAAAAAATGAGCAAAGACTATAGTCTTTCCTTTTTTTTTCGAAGATTTTTTCACCTTCTCCGATTTCGCTAGGAAAATTTCAGAATGTAATATGAAGGGTAAAGACTTGAAAAATATGTGCCAAACATCCCCCATCCCCTCCGATCTGTTTCAAAAAAAATTCCGAAAGTTTTCTGGAACAACCCAATTCTGAACGTTTCCTAGCCAGGTGTGGAGCAGTGGGAAGGGGTGAGGGAAGTTTGCCCCATAATTTCCAAGTGTATACCCTCCAAATAACATTCTGGGAAAAACCGGACGAGATCTGAAGGGGTGAAATTTTTTTCCAAAAAATGAGCAAAGACTATAGTCTTTCCTTTTTTTTTCGAAGATTTTTTCACCTTCTCCGATTTCGCTAGGAAAATTTCAGAATGTAATATGAAGGGTAAAGACTTGAAAAATATGTGCCAAACATCCCCCATCCCCTCCGATCTGTTTCAAAAAAAATTCCGAAAGTTTTCTGGAACAACCCAATTCTGAACGTTTCCTAGCCAGGTGTGGAGCAGTGGGAAGGGGTGAGGGAAGTTTGCCCCATAATTTCCAAGTGTATACCCTCCAAAAAACATTCTGGGAAAAACCGGACGAGATCTGAAGGGGTGAAATTTTTTTCCAAAAAATGAGCAAAGACTATAGTCTTTCCTTTTTTTTTCGAAGATTTTTTCACCTTCTCCGATTTCGCTAGGAAAATTTCAGAATGTAATATGAAGGGTAAAGACTTGAAAAATATGTGCCAAACATCCCCCATCCCCTCCGATCTGTTTCAAAAAAAATTCCGAAAGTTTTCTGGAACAACCCAATTCTGAACGTTTCCTAGCCAGGTGTGGAGCAGTGGGAAGGGGTGAGGGAAGTTTGCCCCATAATTTCCAAGTGTATACCCTCCAAATAACATTCTGGGAAAAACCGGACGAGATCTGAAGGGGTGAAATTTTTTTCCAAAAAATGAGCAAAGACTATAGTCTTTCCTTTTTTTTTCGAAGATTTTTTCACCCTCTCCGATTTCGCTAGGAAAATTTCAGAATGTAATATGAAGGGTAAAGACTTGAAAAATATGTGCCAAACATCCCCCATCCCCTCCGATCTGGTTCAAAAAAATTCCGAAAGTTTTCTGGAACAACCCAATTCTGAACGTTTCCTAGCCAGGTGTGGAGCAGTGGGAAGGGGTGAGGGAAGTTTGCCCCATAATTTCCAAGTGTATACCCTCCAAAAAACATTCTGGGAAAAACCGGACGAGATCTGAAGGGGTGAAATTTTTTTCCAAAAAATGAGCAAATATAGTCTTTCCTTTTTTTTTCGAAGATTTTTTCACCTTCTCCGATTTCGCTAGGAAAATTTCAGAATGTAATATGAAGGGTAAAGACTTGAAAAATATGTGCCAAACATCCCCCATCCCCTCCGATCTGGTTCAAAAAAAATCCGAAAGTTTTCTGGAACAACCCAATTCTGAACGTTTCCTAGCCAGGTGTGGAGCAGTGGGAAGGGGTGAGGGAAGTTTGCCCCATAATTTCCAAGTGTATACCCTCCAAAAAACATTCTGGGAAAAACCGGACGAGATCTGAAGGGGTGAAATTTTTTTCCAAAAAATGAGCAAAGACTATAGTCTTTCCTTTTTTTTTCGAAGATTTTTTCACCTTCTCCGATTTCGCTAGGAAAATTTCAGAATGTAATATGAAGGGTAAAGACTTGAAAAATATGTGCCAAACATCCCCCATCCCCTCCGATCTGTTTCAAAAAAAATTCCGAAAGTTTTCTGGAACAACCCAATTCTGAACGTTTCCTAGCCAGGTGTGGAGCAGTGGGAAGGGGTGAGGGAAGTTTGCCCCATAATTTCCAAGTGTATACCCTCCAAATAACATTCTGGGAAAAACCGGACGAGATCTGAAGGGGTGAAATTTTTTTCCAAAAAATGAGCAAAGACTATAGTCTTTCCTTTTTTTTTCGAAGATTTTTTCACCTTCTCCGATTTCGCTAGGAAAATTTCAGAATGTAATATGAAGGGTAAAGACTTGAAAAATATGTGCCAAACATCCCCCATCCCCTCCGATCTGTTTCAAAAAAATTCCGAAAGTTTTCTGGAACAACCCAATTCTGAACGTTTCCTAGCCAGGTGTGGAGCAGTGGGAAGGGGTGAGGGAAGTTTGCCCCATAATTTCCAAGTGTATACCCTCCAAATAACATTCTGGGAAAAACCGGACGAGATCTGAAGGGGTGAAATTTTTTTCCAAAAAATGAGCAAAGACTATAGTCTTTCCTTTTTTTTTTCGAAGATTTTTTCACCCTCTCCGATTTCGCTAGGAAAATTTCAGAATGTAATATGAAGGGTAAAGACTTGAAAAATATGTGCCAAACATCCCCCATCCCCTCCGATCTGGTTCAAAAAAATTCCGAAAGTTTTCTGGAACAACCCAATTCTGAACGTTTCCTAGCCAGGTGTGGAGCAGTGGGAAGGGGTGAGGGAAGTTTGCCCCATAATTTCCAAGTGTATACCCTCCAAAAAACATTCTGGGAAAAACCGGCCGAGATCTGAAGGGGTGAAATTTTTTTCCAAAAAATGAGCAAAGACTATAGTCTTTCCTTTTTTTTTCGAAGATTTTTTCACCTTCTCCGATTTCGCTAGGAAAATTTCAGAATGTAATATGAAGGGTAAAGACTTGAAAAATATGTGCCAAACATCCCCCATCCCCTCCGATCTGTTTCAAAAAAATTCCGAAAGTTTTCTGGAACAACCCAATTCTGAACGTTTCCTAGCCAGGTGTGGAGCAGTGGGAAGGGGTGAGGGAAGTTTGCCCCATAATTTCCAAGTGTATACCCTCCAAATAACATTCTGGGAAAAACCGGACGAGATCTGAAGGGGTGAAATTTTTTTCCAAAAAATGAGCAAAGACTATAGTCTTTCCTTTTTTTTTCGAAGATTTTTTCACCCTCTCCGATTTCGCTAGGAAAATTTCAGAATGTAATATGAAGGGTAAAGACTTGAAAAATATGTGCCAAACATCCCCCATCCCCTCCGATCTGGTTCAAAAAAATTCCGAAAGTTTTCTGGAACAACCCAATTCTGAACGTTTCCTAGCCAGGTGTGGAGCAGTGGGAAGGGGTGAGGGAAGTTTGCCCCATAATTTCCAAGTGTATACCCTCCAAATAACATTCTGGGAAAAACCGGACGAGATCTGAAGGGGTGAAATTTTTTTCCAAAAAATGAGCAAAGACTATAGTCTTTCCTTTTTTTTTCGAAGATTTTTTCACCCTCTCCGATTTCGCTAGGAAAATTTCAGAATGTAATATGAAGGGTAAAGACTTGAAAAATATGTGCCAAACATCCCCCATCCCCTCCGATCTGGTTCAAAAAAATTCCGAAAGTTTTCTGGAACAACCCAATTCTGAACGTTTCCTAGCCAGGTGTGGAGCAGTGGGAAGGGGTGAGGGAAGTTTGCCCCATAATTTCCAAGTGTATACCCTCCAAAAAACATTCTGGGAAAAACCGGACGAGATCTGAAGGGGTGAAATTTTTTTCCAAAAAATGAGCAAAGACTATAGTCTTTCCTTTTTTTTTCGAAGATTTTTTCACCTTCTCCGATTTCGCTAGGAAAATTTCAGAATGTAATATGAAGGGTAAAGACTTGAAAAATATGTGCCAAACATCCCCCATCCCCTCCGATCTGTTTCAAAAAAAATTCCGAAAGTTTTCTGGAACAACCCAATTCTGAACGTTTCCTAGCCAGGTGTGGAGCAGTGGGAAGGGGTGAGGGAAGTTTGCCCCATAATTTCCAAGTGTATACCCTCCAAATAACATTCTGGGAAAAACCGGACGAGATCTGAAGGGGTGAAATTTTTTTCCAAAAAATGAGCAAAGACTATAGTCTTTCCTTTTTTTTTCGAAGATTTTTTCACCTTCTCCGATTTCGCTAGGAAAATTTCAGAATGTAATATGAAGGGTAAAGACTTGAAAAATATGTGCCAAACATCCCCCATCCCCTCCGATCTGTTTCAAAAAAAATTCCGAAAGTTTTCTGGAACAACCCAATTCTGAACGTTTCCTAGCCAGGTGTGGAGCAGTGGGAAGGGGTGAGGGAAGTTTGCCCCATAATTTCCAAGTGTATACCCTCCAAAAAACATTCTGGGAAAAACCGGACGAGATCTGAAGGGGTGAAATTTTTTTCCAAAAAATGAGCAAAGACTATAGTCTTTCCTTTTTTTTTCGAAGATTTTTTCACCTTCTCCGATTTCGCTAGGAAAATTTCAGAATGTAATATGAAGGGTAAAGACTTGAAAAATATGTGCCAAACATCCCCCATCCCCTCCGATCTGTTTCAAAAAAAATTCCGAAAGTTTTCTGGAACAACCCAATTCTGAACGTTTCCTAGCCAGGTGTGGAGCAGTGGGAAGGGGTGAGGGAAGTTTGCCCCATAATTTCCAAGTGTATACCCTCCAAATAACATTCTGGGAAAAACCGGACGAGATCTGAAGGGGTGAAATTTTTTTCCAAAAAATGAGCAAAGACTATAGTCTTTCCTTTTTTTTTCGAAGATTTTTTCACCCTCTCCGATTTCGCTAGGAAAATTTCAGAATGTAATATGAAGGGTAAAGACTTGAAAAATATGTGCCAAACATCCCCCATCCCCTCCGATCTGGTTCAAAAAAATTCCGAAAGTTTTCTGGAACAACCCAATTCTGAACGTTTCCTAGCCAGGTGTGGAGCAGTGGGAAGGGGTGAGGGAAGTTTGCCCCATAATTTCCAAGTGTATACCCTCCAAAAAACATTCTGGGAAAAACCGGACGAGATCTGAAGGGGTGAAATTTTTTTCCAAAAAATGAGCAAATATAGTCTTTCCTTTTTTTTTCGAAGATTTTTTCACCTTCTCCGATTTCGCTAGGAAAATTTCAGAATGTAATATGAAGGGTAAAGACTTGAAAAATATGTGCCAAACATCCCCCATCCCCTCCGATCTGGTTCAAAAAAAATCCGAAAGTTTTCTGGAACAACCCAATTCTGAACGTTTCCTAGCCAGGTGTGGAGCAGTGGGAAGGGGTGAGGGAAGTTTGCCCCATAATTTCCAAGTGTATACCCTCCAAATAACATTCTGGGAAAAACCGGACGAGATCTGAAGGGGTGAAATTTTTTTCCAAAAAATGAGCAAAGACTATAGTCTTTCCTTTTTTTTTTCGAAGATTTTTTCACCCTCTCCGATTTCGCTAGGAAAATTTCAGAATGTAATATGAAGGGTAAAGACTTGAAAAATATGTGCCAAACATCCCCCATCCCCTCCGATCTGGTTCAAAAAAATTCCGAAAGTTTTCTGGAACAACCCAATTCTGAACGTTTCCTAGCCAGGTGTGGAGCAGTGGGAAGGGGTGAGGGAAGTTTGCCCCATAATTTCCAAGTGTATACCCTCCAAAAAACATTCTGGGAAAAACCGGCCGAGATCTGAAGGGGTGAAATTTTTTTCCAAAAAATGAGCAAAGACTATAGTCTTTCCTTTTTTTTTCGAAGATTTTTTCACCTTCTCCGATTTCGCTAGGAAAATTTCAGAATGTAATATGAAGGGTAAAGACTTGAAAAATATGTGCCAAACATCCCCCATCCCCTCCGATCTGTTTCAAAAAAATGCCGAAAGTTTTCTGGAACAACCCAATTCTGAACGTTTCCTAGCCAGGTGTGGAGCAGTGGGAAGGGGTGAGGGAAGTTTGCCCCATAATTTCCAAGTGTATACCCTCCAAATAACATTCTGGGAAAAACCGGACGAGATCTGAAGGGGTGAAATTTTTTTCCAAAAAATGAGCAAAGACTATAGTCTTTCCTTTTTTTTTCGAAGATTTTTTCACCCTCTCCGATTTCGCTAGGAAAATTTCAGAATGTAATATGAAGGGTAAAGACTTGAAAAATATGTGCCAAACATCCCCCATCCCCTCCGATCTGGTTCAAAAAAATTCCGAAAGTTTTCTGGAACAACCCAATTCTGAACGTTTCCTAGCCAGGTGTGGAGCAGTGGGAAGGGGTGAGGGAAGTTTGCCCCATAATTTCCAAGTGTATACCCTCCAAATAACATTCTGGGAAAAACCGGACGAGATCTGAAGGGGTGAAATTTTTTTCCAAAAAATGAGCAAAGACTATAGTCTTTCCTTTTTTTTTCGAAGATTTTTTCACCCTCTCCGATTTCGCTAGGAAAATTTCAGAATGTAATATGAAGGGTAAAGACTTGAAAAATATGTGCCAAACATCCCCCATCCCCTCCGATCTGGTTCAAAAAAATTCCGAAAGTTTTCTGGAACAACCCAATTCTGAACGTTTCCTAGCCAGGTGTGGAGCAGTGGGAAGGGGTGAGGGAAGTTTGCCCCATAATTTCCAAGTGTATACCCTCCAAAAAACATTCTGGGAAAAACCGGACGAGATCTGAAGGGGTGAAATTTTTTTCCAAAAAATGAGCAAAGACTATAGTCTTTCCTTTTTTTTTCGAAGATTTTTTCACCTTCTCCGATTTCGCTAGGAAAATTTCAGAATGTAATATGAAGGGTAAAGACTTGAAAAATATGTGCCAAACATCCCCCATCCCCTCCGATCTGGTTCAAAAAAATTCCGAAAGTTTTCTGGAACAACCCAATTCTGAACGTTTCCTAGCCAGGTGTGGAGCAGTGGGAAGGGGTGAGGGAAGTTTGCCCCATAATTTCCAAGTGTATACCCTCCAAAAAACATTCTGGGAAAAACCGGACGAGATCTGAAGGGGTGAAATTTTTTTCCAAAAAATGAGCAAAGACTATAAGTCTTTCCTTTTTTTTTCGAAGATTTTTTCACCTTCTCCGATTTCGCTAGGAAAATTTCAGAATGTAATATGAAGGGTAAAGACTTGAAAAATATGTGCCAAACATCCCCCATCCCCTCCGATCTGTTTCAAAAAAAATTCCGAAAGTTTTCTGGAACAACCCAATTCTGAACGTTTCCTAGCCAGGTGTGGAGCAGTGGGAAGGGGTGAGGGAAGTTTGCCCCATAATTTCCAAGTGTATACCCTCCAAATAACATTCTGGGAAAAACCGGACGAGATCTGAAGGGGTGAAATTTTTTTCCAAAAAATGAGCAAAGACTATAGTCTTTCCTTTTTTTTTCAAAGATTTTTTCACCCTCTCCGATTTCGCTAGGAAAATTTCAGAATGTAATATGAAGGGTAAAGACTTGAAAAATATGTGCCAAACATCCCCCATCCCCTCCGATCTGGTTCAAAAAAATTCCGAAAGTTTTCTGGAACAAACCAATTCTGAACGTTTCCTAGCCAGGTGTGGAGCAGTGGGAAGGGGTGAGGGAAGTTTGCCCCATAATTTCCAAGTGTATACCCTCCAAATAACATTCTGGGAAAAACCGGACGAGATCTGAAGGGGTGAAATTTTTTTCCAAAAAATGAGCAAAGACTATAGTCTTTCCTTTTTTTTTCGAAGATTTTTTCACCCTCTCCGATTTCGCTAGGAAAATTTCAGAATGTAATATGAAGGGTAAAGACTTGAAAAATATGTGCCAAACATCCCCCATCCCCTCCGATCTGGTTCAAAAAAATTCCGAAAGTTTTCTGGAACAACCCAATTCTGAACGTTTCCTAGCCAGGTGTGGAGCAGTGGGAAGGGGTGAGGGAAGTTTGCCCCATAATTTCCAAGTGTATACCCTCCAAAAAACATTCTGGGAAAAACCGGACGAGATCTGAAGGGGTGAAATTTTTTTCCAAAAAATGAGCAAAGACTATAGTCTTTCCTTTTTTTTTCGAAGATTTTTTCACCTTCTCCGATTTCGCTAGGAAAATTTCAGAATGTAATATGAAGGGTAAAGACTTGAAAAATATGTGCCAAACATCCCCCATCCCCTCCGATCTGGTTCAAAAAAATTCCGAAAGTTTTCTGGAACAACCCAATTCTGAACGTTTCCTAGCCAGGTGTGGAGCAGTGGGAAGGGGTGAGGGAAGTTTGCCCCATAATTTCCAAGTGTATACCCTCCAAAAAACATTCTGGGAAAAACCGGACGAGATCTGAAGGGGTGAAATTTTTTTCCAAAAAATGAGCAAAGACTATAAGTCTTTCCTTTTTTTTTCGAAGATTTTTTCACCTTCTCCGATTTCGCTAGGAAAATTTCAGAATGTAATATGAAGGGTAAAGACTTGAAAAATATGTGCCAAACATCCCCCATCCCCTCCGATCTGTTTCAAAAAAAATTCCGAAAGTTTTCTGGAACAACCCAATTCTGAACGTTTCCTAGCCAGGTGTGGAGCAGTGGGAAGGGGTGAGGGAAGTTTGCCCCATAATTTCCAAGTGTATACCCTCCAAATAACATTCTGGGAAAAACCGGACGAGATCTGAAGGGGTGAAATTTTTTTCCAAAAAATGAGCAAAGACTATAGTCTTTCCTTTTTTTTTCGAAGATTTTTTCACCCTCTCCGATTTCGCTAGGAAAATTTCAGAATGTAATATGAAGGGTAAAGACTTGAAAAATATGTGCCAAACATCCCCCATCCCCTCCGATCTGGTTCAAAAAAATTCCGAAAGTTTTCTGGAACAACCCAATTCTGAACGTTTCCTAGCCAGGTGTGGAGCAGTGGGAAGGGGTGAGGGAAGTTTGCCCCATAATTTCTAAGTGTATACCCTCGAAAAAACATTCTGGGAAAAACCGGACGAGATCTGAAGGGGTGAAATTTTTTTCCAAAAAATGAGCAAAGACTATAGTCTTTCCTTTTTTTTTCGAAGATTTTTTCACCTTCTCCGATTTCGCTAGGAAAATTTCAGAATGTAATATGAAGGGTAAAGACTTGAAAAATATGTGCCAAACATCCCCCATCCCCTCCGATCTGGTTCAAAAAAATTCCGAAAGTTTTCTGGAACAACCCAATTCTGAACGTTTCCTAGCCAGGTGTGGAGCAGTGGGAAGGGGTGAGGGAAGTTTGCCCCATAATTTCCAAGTGTATACCCTCCAAAAAACATTCTGGGAAAAACCGGACGAGATCTGAAGGGGTGAAATTTTTTTCCAAAAAATGAGCAAAGACTATAGTCTTTCCTTTTTTTTTCGAAGATTTTTTCACCTTCTCCGATTTCGCTAGGAAAATTTCAGAATGTAATATGAAGGGTAAAGACTTGAAAAATATGTGCCAAACATCCCCCATCCCCTCCGATCTGTTTCAAAAAAAATTCCGAAAGTTTTCTGGAACAACCCAATTCTGAACGTTTCCTAGCCAGGTGTGGAGCAGTGGGAAGGGGTGAGGGAAGTTTGCCCCATAATTTCCAAGTGTATACCCTCCAAATAACATTCTGGGAAAAACCGGACGAGATCTGAAGGGGTGAAATTTTTTTCCAAAAAATGAGCAAAGACTATAGTCTTTCCTTTTTTTTTCGAAGATTTTTTCACCCTCTCCGATTTCGCTAGGAAAATTTTAGAATGTAATATGAAGGGTAAAGACTTGAAAAATATGTGCCAAACATCCCCCATCCCCTCCGATCTGGTTCAAAAAAATTCCGAAAGTTTTCTGGAACAACCCAATTCTGAACGTTTCCTAGCCAGGTGTGGAGCAGTGGGAAGGGGTGAGGGAAGTTTGCCCCATAATTTCCAAGTGTATACCCTCCAAATAACATTCTGGGAAAAACCGGACGAGATCTGAAGGGGTGAAATTTTTTTCCAAAAAATGAGCAAAGACTATAGTCTTTCCTTTTTTTTTCGAAGATTTTTTCACCCTCTCCGATTTCGCTAGGAAAATTTCAGAATGTAATATGAAGGGTAAAGACTTGAAAAATATGTGCCAAACATCCCCCATCCCCTCCGATCTGGTTCAAAAAAATTGCGAAAGTTTTCTGGAACAACCCAATTCTGAACGTTTCCTAGCCAGGTGTGGAGCAGTGGGAAGGGGTGAGGGAAGTTTGCCCCATAATTTCCAAGTGTATACCCTCCAAATAACATTCTGGGAAAAACCGGACGAGATCTGAAGGGGTGAAATTTTTTTCCAAAAAATGAGCAAAGACTAAAGTCTTTCCTTTTTTTTTCGAAGATTTTTTCACCTTCTCCGATTTCGCTAGGAAAATTTCAGAATGTAATATGAAGGGTAAAGACTTGTAAAATATGTGCCAAACATCCCCCATCCTCTCTGATCTGGTTCAAAAAAATTCCGAAAGTTTTCTGGAACAACCCAATTCTGAACGTTTCCTAGCCAGGTGTGGAGCAGTGGGAAGGGGTGAGGGAAGTTTGCCCCATAATTTCCAAGTGTATACCCTCCAAAAAACATTCTGGGAAAAACCGGACGAGATCTGAAGGGGTGAAATTTTTTTCCAAAAAATGAGCAAAGACTATAGTCTTTCCTTTTTTTTCGAAGATTTTTTCACCTTCTC
The DNA here is from genome assembly GCA_963082805.1 of Hemicrepidius hirtus. NCBI lineage: Eukaryota > Metazoa > Arthropoda > Insecta > Coleoptera > Elateridae > Hemicrepidius > Hemicrepidius hirtus. Next base: position 18,806,196 of record OY720168.1, read on the forward strand.
CGATTTCGCTAGGAAAATTTCAGAATGTAATATGAAGGGTAAAGACTTGAAAAATATGTGCCAAACATCCCCCATCCCCTCCGATCTGTTTCAAAAAAATTCCGAAAGTTTTCTGGAACAACCCAATTCTGAACGTTTCCTAGCCAGGTGTGGAGCAGTGGGAAGGGGTGAGGGAAGTTTGCCCCATAATTTCCAAGTGTATACCCTCCAAATAACATTCTGGGAAAAACCGGACGAGATCTGAAGGGGTGAAATTTTTTTCCAAAAAATGAGCAAAGACTATAGTCTTTCCTTTTTTTTTCGAAGATTTTTTCACCTTCTCCGATTTCGCTAGGAAAATTTCAGAATGTAATATGAAGGGTAAAGACTTGAAAAATATGTGCCAAACATCCCCCATCCCCTCCGATCTGGTTCAAAAAAATTCCGAAAGTTTTCTGGAACAACCCAATTCTGAACGTTTCCTAGCCAGGTGTGGAGCAGTGGGAAGGGGTGAGGGAAGTTTGCCCCATAATTTCCAAGTGTATACCCTCCAAATAACATTCTGGGAAAAACCGGACGAGATCTGAAGGGGTGAAATTTTTTTCCAAAAAATGAGCAAAGACTATAGTCCCAAATTCTGAACGTTTCCTAGCCAGGTGTGGAGCAGTGGGAAGGGGTGAGGGAAGTTTGCCCCATAATTTCCAAGTGTATACCCTCCAAAAAACATTCTGGGAAAAACCGGACGAGATCTGAAGGGGTGAAATTTTTTTCCAAAAAATGAGCAAAGACTATAGTCTTTCCTTTTTTTTTCGAAGATTTTTTCACCCTCTCCGATTTCGCTAGGAAAATTTCAGAATGTAATATGAAGGGTAAAGACTTGAAAAATATGTGCCAAACATCCCCCATCCCCTCCGATCTGGTTCAAAAAAATTCCGAAAGTTTTCTGGAACAACCCAATTCTGAACGTTTCCTAGCCAGGTGTGGAGCAGTGGGAAGGGGTGAGGGAAGTTTGCCCCATAATTTCCAAGTGTATACCCTCCAAATAACATTCTGGGAAAAACCGGACGAGATCTGAAGGGGTGAAATTTTTTTCCGAAAAATGAGCAAAGACTATAGTCTTTCCTTTTTTTTTCGAAGATTTTTTCACCTTCTCCGATTTCGCTAGGAAAATTTCAGAATGTAATATGAAGGGTAAAGACTTGAAAAATATGTGCCAAACATCCCCCATCCCCTCCGATCTGGTTCAAAAAAATTCCGAAAGTTTTCTGGAACAACCCAATTCTGAACGTTTCCTAGCCAGGTGTGGAGCAGTGGGAAGGGGTGAGGGAAGTTTGCCCCATAATTTCCAAGTGTATACCCTCCAAATACATTCTGGGAAAAACCGGACGAGATCTGAAGGGGTGAAATTTTTTTCCAAAAAATGAGCAAAGACTATAGTCTTTCCTTTTTTTTTCGAAGATTTTTTCACCTTCTCCGATTTCGCTAGGAAAATTTCAGAATGTAATATGAAGGGTAAAGACTTGAAAAATATGTGCCAAACATCCCCCATCCCCTCCGATCTGGTTCAAAAAAATTCCGAAAGTTTTCTGGAACAACCCAATTCTGAACGTTTCCTAGCCAGGTGTGGAGCAGTGGGAAGGGGTGAGGGAAGTTTGCCCCATAATTTCCAAGTGTATACCCTCCAAATAACATTCTGGGAAAAACCGGACGAGATCTGAAGGGGTGAAATTTTTTTCCAAAAAATGAGCAAAGACTATAGTCTTTCCTTTTTTTTTCGAAGATTTTTTCACCTTCTCCGATTTCGCTAGGAAAATTTCAGAATGTAATATGAAGGGTAAAGACTTGTAAAATATGTGCCAAACATCCCCCATCCTCTCTGATCTGGTTCAAAAAAATTCCGAAAGTTTTCTGGAACAACCCAATTCTGAACGTTTACTAGCCAGGTGTGGAGCAGTGGGAAGGGGTGAGGGAAGTTTGCCCCATAATTTCTAAGTGTATACCCTCCAAATAACATTCTGGGAAAAACCGGACGAGATCTGAAGGGGTGAAATTTTTTTCCAAAAAATGAGCAAAGACTATAGTCTTTCCTTTTTTTTCGAAGATTTTTTCACCCTCTTCGATTTCGCTAGGAAAATTTCAGAATGTAATATGAAGGGTAAAGACTTGAAAAATATGTGCCAAACATCCCCCATCCCCTCCGATCTGGTTCAAAAAAAATCCGAAAGTTTTCTGGAACAACCCAATTCTGAACGTTTCCTAGCCAGGTGTGGAGCAGTGGGAAGGGGTGAGGGAAGTTTGCCCCATAATTTCCAAGTGTATACCCTCCAAATAACATTCTGGGAAAAACCGGACGAGATCTGAAGGGGTGAAATTTTTTTCCAAAAAATGAGCAAAGACTATAGTCTTTCCTTTTTTTTCGAAGATTTTTTCACCCTCTCCGATTTCGCTAGGAAAATTTCAGAATGTAATATGAAGGGTAAAGACTTGAAAAATATGTGCCAAACATCCCCCATCCCCTCCGATCTGGTTCAAAAAAATTCCGAAAGTTTTCTGGAACAACCCAATTCTGAACGTTTCCTAGCCAGGTGTGGAGCAGTGGGAAGGGGTGAGGGAAGTTTGCCCCATAATTTCCAAGTGTATACCCTCCAAATAACATTCTGGGAAAAACCGGACGAGATCTGAAGGGGTGAAATTTTTTTCCAAAAAATGAGCAAAGACTATAGTCTTTCCTTTTTTTTTCGAAGATTTTTTCACCCTCTCCGATTTCGCTAGGAAAATTTCAGAATGTAATATGAAGGGTAAAGACTTGAAAAATATGTGCCAAACATCCCCCATCCCCTCCGATCTGGTTCAAAAAAATTCCGAAAGTTTTCTGGAACAACCCAATTCTGAACGTTTCCTAGCCAGGTGTGGAGCAGTGGGAAGGGGTGAGGGAAGTTTGCCCCATAATTTCCAAGTGTATACCCTCCAAATAACATTCTGGGAAAAACCGGACGAGATCTGAAGGGGTGAAATTTTTTTCCAAAAAATGAGCAAAGACTATAGTCTTTCCTTTTTTTTCGAAGATTTTTTCACCCTCTCCGATTTCGCTAGGAAAATTTCAGAATGTAATATGAAGGGTAAAGACTTGAAAAATATGTGCCAAACATCCCCCATCCCCTCCGATCTGGTTCAAAAAAATTCCGAAAGTTTTCTGGAACAACCCAATTCTGAACGTTTCCTAGCCAGGTGTGGAGCAGTGGGAAGGGGTGAGGGAAGTTTGCCCCATAATTTCCAAGTGTATACCCTCCAAATAACATTCTGGGAAAAACCGGACGAGATCTGAAGGGGTGAAATTTTTTTCCAAAAAATGAGCAGACTATAGTCTTTCCTTTTTTTTTCGAAGATTTTTTCACCCTCTCCGATTTCGCTAGGAAAATTTCAGAATGTAATATGAAGGGTAAAGACTTGAAAAATATGTGCCAAACATCCCCCATCCCCTCCGATCTGGTTCAAAAAAATTCCGAAAGTTTTCTGGAACAACCCAATTCTGAACGTTTCCTAGCCAGGTGTGGAGCAGTGGGAAGGGGTGAGGGAAGTTTGCCCCATAATTTCCAAGTGTATACCCTCCAAATAACATTCTGGGAAAAACCGGACGAGATCTGAAGGGGTGAAATTTTTTTCCAAAAAATGAGCAAAGACTATAGTCTTTCCTTTTTTTTTCGAAGATTTTTTCACCCTCTCCGATTTCGCTAGGAAAATTTCAGAATGTAATATGAAGGGTAAAGACTTGAAAAATATGTGCCAAACATCCCCCATCCCCTCCGATCTGGTTCAAAAAAATTCCGAAAGTTTTCCTTAACAACCCAATTCTGAACGTTTACTAGCCAGGTGTGGAGCAGTGGGAAGGGGTGAGGGAAGTTTGCCCCATAATTTCCAAGTGTATACCCTCCAAATAACATTCTGGGAAAAACCGGACGAGATCTGAAGGGGTGAAATTTTTTTCCAAAAAATGAGCAAAGACTATAGTCTTTCCTTTTTTTTTCGAAGATTTTTTCACCTTCTCCGATTTCGCTAGGAAAATTTCAGAATGTAATATGAAGGGTAAAGACTTGTAAAATATGTGCCAAACATCCCCCATCCCCTCCGATCTGGTTCAAAAAAATTCCGAAAGTTTTCTGGAACAACCCAATTCTGAACGTTTCCTAGCCAGGTGTGGAGCAGTGGGAAGGGGTGAGGGAAGTTTGCCCCATAATTTCCAAGTGTATACCCTCCAAAAAACATTCTGGGAAAAACCGGACGAGATCTGAAGGGGTGAAATTTTTTTCCAAAAAATGAGCAAAGACTATAGTCTTTCCTTTTTTTTTCGAAGATTTTTTCACCCTCTCCGATTTCGCTAGAAAAATTTCAGAATGTAATATGAAGGGTAAAGACTTGAAAAATATGTGCCAAACATCCCCCATCCCCTCCGATCTGGTTCAAAAAAATTCCGAAAGTTTTCTGGAACAACCCAATTCTGAACGTTTCCTAGCCAGGTGTGGAGCAGTGGGAAGGGGTGAGGGAAGTTGCCCCATAATTTCCAAGTGTATACCCTGCAAATAACATTCTGGGAAAAACCGGACGAGATCTGAAGGGGTGAAATTTTTTTCCAAAAAATGAGCAAAGACTATAGTCTTTCCTTTTTTTTTCGAAGATTTTTTCACCTTCTCCGATTTCGCTAGGAAAATTTCAGAATGTAATATGAAGGGTAAAGACTTGTAAAATATGTGCCAAACATCCCCCATCCCCTCCGATCTGGTTCAAAAAAATTCCGAAAGTTTTCTGGAACAACCCAATTCTGAACGTTTCCTAGCCAGGTGTGGAGCAGTGGGAAGGGGTGAGGGAAGTTTGCCCCATAATTTCCAAGTGTATACCCTCCAAATAACATTCTGGGAAAAACCGGACGAGATCTGAAGGGGTGAAATTTTTTTCCAAAAAATGAGCAAAGACAGTCTTTCCTTTTTTTTTCGAAGATTTTTTCACCTTCTCCGATTTCGCTAGGAAAATTTCAGAATGTAATATGAAGGGTAAAGACTTGTAAAATATGTGCCAAACATCCCCCATCCCCTCCGATCTGGTTCAAAAAAATTCCGAAAGTTTTCTGGAACAACCCAATTCTGAACGTTTCCTAGCCAGGTGTGGAGCAGTGGGAAGGGGTGAGGGAAGTTTGCCCCATAATTTCCAAGTGTATACCCTCCAAAAAACATTCTGGGAAAAACCGGACGAGATCTGAAGGGGTGAAATTTTTTTCCAAAAAATGAGCAAAGACTATAGTCTTTCCTTTTTTTTTCGAAGATTTTTTCACCTTCTCCGATTTCGCTAGGAAAATTTCAGAATGTAATATGAAGGGTAAAGACTTGAAAAATATGTGCCAAACATCCCCCATCCCCTCCGATCTGGTTCAAAAAAATTCCGAAAGTTTTCTGGAACAACCCAATTCTGAACGTTTCCTAGCCAGGTGTGGAGCAGTGGGAAGGGGTGAGGGAAGTTTGCCCCATAATTTCCAAGTGTATACCCTCCAAATAACATTCTGGGAAAAACCGGACGAGATCTGAAGGGGTGAAATTTTTTTCCAAAAAATGAGCAAAAACTATAGTCTTTCCTTTTTTTTTCGAAGATTTTTTCACCCTCTCCGATTTCGCTAGGAAAATTTCAGAATGTAATATGAAGGGTAAAGACTTGAAAAATATGTGCCAAACATCCCCCATCCCCTCCGATCTGGTTCAAAAAAATTCCGAAAGTTTTCTGGAACAACCCAATTCTGAACGTTTCCTAGCCAGGTGTGGAGCAGTGGGAAGGGGTGAGGGAAGTTTGCCCCATAATTTCCAAGTGTATACCCTCCAAATAACATTCTGGGAAAAACCGGACGAGATCTGAAGGGGTGAAATTTTTTTCCAAAAAATGAGCAAAGACTATAGTCTTTCCTTTTTTTTTCGAAGATTTTTTCACCCTCTCCGATTTCGCTAGGAAAATTTCAGAATGTAATATGAAGGGTAAAGACTTGAAAAATATGTGCCAAACATCCCCCATCCCCTCCGATCTGGTTCAAAAAAATTCCGAAAGTTTTCTGGAACAACCCAATTCTGAACGTTTACTAGCCAGGTGTGGAGCAGTGGGAAGGGGTGAGGGAAGTTTGCCCCATAATTTCCAAGTGTATACCCTCCAAATAACATTCTGGGAAAAACCGGACGAGATCTGAAGGGGTGAAATTTTTTTCCAAAAAATGAGCAAAGACTATAGTCTTTCCTTTTTTTTTCGAAGATTTTTTCACCTTCTCCGATTTCGCTAGGAAAATTTCAGAATGTAATATGAAGGGTAAAGACTTGTAAAATATGTGCCAAACATCCCCCATCCCCTCCGATCTGGTTCAAAAAAATTCCGAAAGTTTTCTGGAACAACCCAATTCTGAACGTTTCCTAGCCAGGTGTGGAGCAGTGGGAAGGGGTGAGGGAAGTTTGCCCCATAATTTCCAAGTGTATACCCTCCAAAAAACATTCTGGGAAAAACCGGACGAGATCTGAAGGGGTGAAATTTTTTTCCAAAAAATGAGCAAAGACTATAGTCTTTCCTTTTTTTTTCGAAGATTTTTTCACCCTCTCCGATTTCGCTAGAAAAATTTCAGAATGTAATATGAAGGGTAAAGACTTGAAAAATATGTGCCAAACATCCCCCATCCCCTCCGATCTGGTTCAAAAAAATTCCGAAAGTTTTCTGGAACAACCCAATTCTGAACGTTTCCTAGCCAGGTGTGGAGCAGGGGGAAGGGGTGAGGGAAGTTGCCCCATAATTTCCAAGTGTATACCCTGCAAATAACATTCTGGGAAAAACCGGACGAGATCTGAAGGGGTGAAATTTTTTTCCAAAAAATGAGCAAAGACTATAGTCTTTCCTTTTTTTTTCGAAGATTTTTTCACCTTCTCCGATTTCGCTAGGAAAATTTCAGAATGTAATATGAAGGGTAAAGACTTGTAAAATATGTGCCAAACATCCCCCATCCCCTCCGATCTGGTTCAAAAAAATTCCGAAAGTTTTCTGGAACAACCCAATTCTGAACGTTTCCTAGCCAGGTGTGGAGCAGTGGGAAGGGGTGAGGGAAGTTTGCCCCATAATTTCCAAGTGTATACCCTCCAAATAACATTCTGGGAAAAACCGGACGAGATCTGAAGGGGTGAAATTTTTTTCCAAAAAATGAGCAAAGACAGTCTTTCCTTTTTTTTTCGAAGATTTTTTCACCTTCTCCGATTTCGCTAGGAAAATTTCAGAATGTAATATGAAGGGTAAAGACTTGTAAAATATGTGCCAAACATCCCCCATCCCCTCCGATCTGGTTCAAAAAAATTCCGAAAGTTTTCTGGAACAACCCAATTCTGAACGTTTCCTAGCCAGGTGTGGAGCAGTGGGAAGGGGTGAGGGAAGTTTGCCCCATAATTTCCAAGTGTATACCCTCCAAAAAACATTCTGGGAAAAACCGGACGAGATCTGAAGGGGTGAAATTTTTTTCCAAAAAATGAGCAAAGACTATAGTCTTTCCTTTTTTTTTCGAAGATTTTTTCACCTTCTCCGATTTCGCTAGGAAAATTTCAGAATGTAATATGAAGGGTAAAGACTTGAAAAATATGTGCCAAACATCCCCCATCCCCTCCGATCTGGTTCAAAAAAATTCCGAAAGTTTTCTGGAACAACCCAATTCTGAACGTTTCCTAGCCAGGTGTGGAGCAGTGGGAAGGGGTGAGGGAAGTTTGCCCCATAATTTCCAAGTGTATACCCTCCAAATAACATTCTGGGAAAAACCGGACGAGATCTGAAGGGGTGAAATTTTTTTCCAAAAAATGAGCAAAGACTATAGTCTTTCCTTTTTTTTTCGAAGATTTTTTCACCTTCTCCGATTTCGCTAGGAAAATTTCAGAATGTAATATGAAGGGTAAAGACTTGAAAAATATGTGCCAAACATCCCCCATCCCCTCCGATCTGGTTCAAAAAAATTCCGAAAGTTTTCTGGAACAACCCAATTCTGAACGTTTCCTAGCCAGGTGTGGAGCAGTGGGAAGGAGTGAGGGAAGTTTGCCCCATAATTTCCAAGTGTATACCCTCCAAATAACATTCTGGGAAAATCGTAGCGAGATCTGAAGGGGTGAAATTGTTTTCCAAAAAATGAGCAAAGACTATAGTCTTTCCTTTTTTTTTCGAAGATTTTTTCACCCTCTCCGATTTCGCTAGGAAAATTTCAGAATGTAATATGAAGGGTAAAGACTTGAAAAATATGTGCCAAACATCCCCCATCCCCTCCGATCTGGATCAAAAAAATTCCGAAAGTTTTCTGGAACAACCCAATTCTGAACGTTTACTAGCCAGGTGTGGAGCAGTGGGAAGGGGTGAGGGAAGTTTGCCCCATAATTTCCAAGTGTATACCCTCCAAATAACATTCTGGGAAAAACCGGACGAGATCTGAAGGGGTGAAATTTTTTTCCAAAAAATGAGCAAAGACTATAGTCTTTCCTTTTTTTTTCGAAGATTTTTTCACCCTCTCCGATTTCGCTAGGAAAATTTCAGAATGTAATATGAAGGGTAAAGACTTGAAAAATATGTGCCAAACATCCCCCATCCCCTCCGATCTGGTTCAAAAAAATTCCGAAAGTTTTCAGAAAGAATCCATTTCTGAACATTTTCTAACCTGGTGGGGAGCAGTGGGAAGGGGTGAGGGATGTTTATGTTTGCCACATATTTTCCACGCGTACACCCTCCAAATAACATTCTGGGAAAATCCTGACGAGATCTGCTGGGGGTGCGTCAAATTTTTTTGGGAAAACTCTAATCCAGTTTCTATGCAGAATCTTATAGGCCAGGGTATTGTGCGTTTTGCGGTAGCAATGTTTCATATCTTTGGCTTGTAGGATGTTAAAATAATAATTGATTAGCAATCGAAGTATTCCTTACCACTTTATAATACTTCCTGGCTCATAAAATTTGGAAAGAGTTCCAGATGCAAGTTTCCACAAACTTACAGTCTTCCTACCTGAATAGATACTTCAAAGATAATAATACACAAATTCAACTTGTATTGCAGAACAAATAAAAGACGACACACTTTTGAAAAGTAATTATAATAAGAGAAATAAATTATTAATCAAATAATCTTCATACTGTAAATTCTTAAAACTATTATGAACTAATAATCGAAATATATACATATTTAGTACTTTTAAAGAGGTAGTAAGTTTATATATTTTAAAAATATGGATTCACTCAATACCTATTTGTACAAATGTGCTAATTAAAAAAGAAAACTATATTTCATTTTGTATTGTTGGCCGAAATTACTACAAATTTGAATGAAATTTACTTGTTGTCCCTATCAGGCAGCAATAATAACAAGGCAAAATACTGAAAACTAACCTTTTTCATAACTTCCAAAGTAGCACTTCAGAAAAGGACACATTTTTATACAATCCATAGATATTATGTAAACACCCTTTTAGTAGTATTCCATTTATTTCCTGCATTTTCTAATTGAATAATGCATTGTAAATTGTTCAGTCTAGGCAGTTCAAAATTAAAATACTAAAAAGTTAAAAACAGTTGTTCATTTGGATGGATATACTCTTTAATAGTACAAGCATCAACATACAAAATTTATTTAAATAAAATATGCCAAAACATCAGTTTTGTTTTCGACAACTGCACTTCCTCTGCTGATCATTCTTTCCCTTCCTCTGGATAAAATAAAACAATTTCCTTTTAGATACTGAAACACATAAACTTTGAAAATAATATCATGTTTCACATATGGTCATCATCTCCATCCATACAAACAAGAGTCAAATATATTTATATTTAATTATTCCATAAATTAATATATACAGATTCATAAATTAATTAAAAAATAAAACCTTGAAAAATAGTGAGCATTTCTCCCTCTAATTTCACATTGTTAAAAAAAATCCTTTTTTTAGGATTTTGAATTTAAAATACCATTAGCTACCAGATAGATTTAATAATAATACTCCCAAATTTAATTTGTTAAAAAAAATACATAATAAATAAAAACAGTGTCTAGCAATACTAATAAAATCAACTTAAAACCTATACAATTATTATTTTAAAAGAGTTTAATAAATACAAAATTATAATTTATATACAATTAGGCATTAGAGACTAGCTTTAATAATATCTAAAACTACATTAAACTTTTAATTCGAGTCAAGAACAAATACTTACTAAATCTCAAAAATTCCTCATTTTATGTGGTCAAAATAATGTATTACCTTATAATCTAAAGTCTATTGTTCAAATACTGTGTTAAATTAATATTTAAAAAGACGTTGATGCCGTGTTTTTCAAAATGGCATGATTTAAAAGTCACGCAAAAGTATTAAAATGGTCCCAAAACACAAACATCATAAAATTGTGACTTAACTCTAGATTATACAACAACTGGAGTTTCTTGGTAATGATGGTAATGATGATGAATGTGTTCATGGACATGATGATGTTCATGACGTTCAACACCGGAATTAGCATTAGTTGGAGGCATACTGCAAGAATATTTTTCTTGATCTCCTACCCAACAGTTGGATTGAACTTTTTCTTTTGTATCATCATGGGTATTTAAATTTGATGAAAATTCTTGTTCCAACCATCGTACTACTTGTGCCATAGCTCTAGCTTGATCTTCTTGTCTATTTCTATGACGTAAATGATGGGGAGAAGAAGTATGTCCTAAAACTACTTGGGGAAATTTTCGGATATTCTTCTTCACTGCTGCAGTTGATTCAAAATCTGTTAATTTCCGGATTGGTTTTCTGGAAGATTTATTTACATTTTCTATGTTAATTATAGGATGTTCTAATAAGTGATATCTCAGAGGAGTATTTGATAAATCATAAGATTTTGATCGATTATGCCGCTTGCATGATTCAGTTTTAGTTTCCGATACTTTTTTATTGGACACGCGCATCACTGCATCTACCAATTTATCATACTGACAATTATTTTGGGGAAATTGAGTTGTATTTTGAAGAGATGCTAAATCCACATAAAAATGAGTTGGATCTACTACATTGGTCAAATACTGAAGTGGCATTGTTGGCACTTGCATACTTTTATGCCTATGTCGATGTTTTAGTTCGTTCTGCAAGGGCAACTGACTATTTTGTACATTAATATGGTCAATGCAAGGTTTTCTGAAATAAAATAATTATGTAAAACAATATAATTAATATGAAAGCAAGTATAAATTTAAAAAAAAAAAAATTAAATAGGTGCAATAAAAACATTCCCACACCCTTTTACATAAATGAACCAACACGAAAATCGAAGATTTTGAGCAAAAAATGCAAGAAAATAATAACTTACCGAGTTGTTTGAAAACTAGAATTATTTTTATCCATATTTGATTGTATAATTTCGAGCAGTTCTTGTCTTTGCAGGGAACTAGATCTTTTCTTAACTTTCTTTGATCTTAAAAAACTATCTTTTTGATTGACTGTATTTGACTCCTTTGTGCAGCGATTTGGAGTTGCATACCTAGAAGTGGAATGTTTTTGGTATCTCTTTTGGTGCATTCTTTTACATCTTCGATTTTCAACACATTCTCTCTCTTCATCTTCAGTAGTAGCATCTGCAGACAATCTACTACAAATATCTGAGTAATCTTCAGAAACATCAGCACCAACTTCATGTTCTTCATCAAGTTTTCGACAGCAATAATGTTTCCTATCCTGCGCTTTGCGTTGATTTCGACAATGTTTTTTCTTGTCATTAGTTGCATGGTCTTTAATTGTTACATTTAAATCTTGTTTGGGTTTACAGTTTTGTTCCTGTTGTTTTTCATCTGATTTGTTATCTTTGTGACCTATAACTGTGGCGCTAACATGCTTTCGTTGATCTGGAGAAACAGTCAATTTTACTTTAATTGTTTTGCTACCATAATGCGGCACTTTAACTGATGATCCTAATACATCATATATTGTTGTTACAAGACCAGCAATATCCTGTAACAAAATTATAATTTAATAAATTATTGGACATCTCCCCCTCATGAATTAATGAGAAACAAGAGACTGCAAAATGAAACTTTCTAGTATAAGATGAAGGACAATCTAACTTCCAGGAATGGTACTACATGATATTACTTTTCCAAATTTCCTCAATTTTAAAACTATATCTATATTAATACTACCTACTAATAACGATGTCACTTGTTCACTTGCAGTACGTGTAAGCGTCAGTCACCTCGAATACGTAAACCTTGGAAAAACCAGTAAAGGCCCACACAACATTACAGAGAAATATAAATATTATGTTTAAGGAGTCCCAGAAGAAGAAGAGTTTTAGCATTAGCGACCAAACTATATGATAGTCTAAAAAGATTTAAAACTTGCGGAAAACAGAAAAGAGAATTTTGCGCGCATGAGAAGGGAATGCAAAACCAATCGAACAGAAGGGGTGGAAAGGAAGAAACTGTTTTCCACAAATTCTAAACTTTGCTGAACACCTAGACTATGTTAGGGACTCAGTTGGGCACTTGGTTTGGAAACAAAACAAAATCTAAAACCCAAACCCATTTCCACAAAAAAGTGAATGGTACGGTTGTTAATGTAACCAGAAATTAAAAATATTATCCAGTAATAGAAAAGTTGAAACAAAAAAAGGAAAAAATGATTAGATTGCGAAATCAACCTTGGCATGTTCATTTTGTCTAAGTTTGAAACTATGTGAGAACATTTGATCTCATCAAAAGTAATAAATACTTGTGTAATGAAGGCGTAGATTAGATACAAGAGTGTGCAGAAGGAACTGATTCGGTTTACAAAACAAGTTCAAAGCGACTGCTAGATCAAAGGAACCGCTGTTTATAAATTTGCATCATTGGCGCCTGCCGCGTAAATCGCCGACTTCAGAAGCGGCACTAACGGGTGGTCTTACCGCAACTTGCAAAACCACATTTTTTACAAGATTAAAACAAGCAAGGAGGAGGTGGACGGATTTCACTTATTAATTTTGAACGCTGTTGATTTGTAGCTTGTATTGCCACGTAGATCAATCACTCAAAATTATGTCCACAAATATTACCTAAAATGATTCATGCTTAACGTGAAAAGTAATGTTAATCATCTTTTTATTTATAGTTTTTTTTTAATAAATATTATCAACTACAACAATGTTTAATAACCTTCTTCTGAATAAATTAAATTTGGCATAAAAACAAGAATTTATTCACGTTTAAAAATATAACGAAATGAAAAATGTGAAAATCCTATTAAATATTTTGTCCTAGAAATTTTCAAATTCTTAAAACGAAAGAAAAATAAAGAAACAACAAGAGATTAATTTATAAAATTCACCAAAATAACCAACTTACATTCCTTCTATATTTTAAAAATAATGTTAATAGCAGGATCTTCGCTTTAATGAGTTGAACACGACTACACTATAGCCGCTTGTATTTAATTTACCAAGCGTAACCTACCAAGCAGATGCATGATACAGAAGTCTCAATACATTAATTAATATACAGGATGACTCAAATCTCTTATTATTTTCAATCCTCTTAATAATAATACGGTTATATAAATATATGTAATATAAATATAATACTTAGTCTAAGACGAAAGAAAAACAACCATGGAGAGATCGGGAGTCGAAATGTAAATTTTAATTTGTTGATCTGTTAAAGTATAAGAATATGGATTCTTTAAATTATTTTTATTTACATATCCTAAATGTGAAATCGGTTACATTAAAAGATTGAATTATTATTTTAAGAATATATATATATATATTTTGTACATCCGCCGAAACTTTGAAGTTTCAACAAGTTACGTTTCATTAGGCGACGTTTTGGCGGGTCACGTTAGTTGGAATTTCCGCACGACAAAGTAAACGTTGACATAAACACGATTGGAGTCAAAGTAAGTTCATCCATCATAAAGTCCTGCCGAACTTAAGATCAAGCATATTTTAAAGAACAGAATTCCTTTAATCTTGACATTCATTTAACTTTCAAAGGAACCTTAATGTCGGTGCTAAACGGTAATTATTACGGTAGGCTTATTCAATGTATTTTTAGCAAACGCCTTCGAGTAAAGTGTGCTTTTTATGGTTCATCGTTAAATATACTGATTAGATTTTCAGCAAAAGTTTCATAAATGTCAGGAACGAATTCAGGTCAACCAAACTTTTTCTTATAAAGGAATATATTTTACTTACATCTTTTGTTATTTTTCCATGACCATCAAAATCATATAAGGTAAAGGAAAATTCTTGTCTTTCTTGTGTACTTTTATCTGGTCCTCCCTCCACAGACACGTCGCAGGAAAATTCCTTCAAAAAAATATACGATTAGTAACAAAATTTCAACTTCCAAATTATTCTAGTACACGAAACACACGTACAAGAAAATACTTATTAGGAAAAAACATTCTAATACTCTTCTTTGTTCATAAGAAAATTTCCATCTGATAGCAACAGAGAGGGATGAATATTCCCAGAAAGTTGCGGAAGCTACTAAAAACTTACAGCATTGCTTTTTCTTTCTTACACGTTTCTAACGTAAAATTTGGTTTAAATTTTCAGCTAAATAGATGGCTTGGAAGCTTTACTTACTACCATCTCATAACTAGCTGAAAATTAGTCGCTTTAGTTAAACTCGAGGAGTTTCCTCAATTGGGACAACACAGCTGTTATTTCAAAAAGGTTTCATAAAGTAAGCACCACTCCAGTGAGCTCATTATTTCTTTTAATGGCACTTTTCTTTCAGTAACCTATTTCCTGTATGTTTCCAGGAGAATCTCCCCCCTCGTTTTCCAGAGAAAAAAGTTTCTGTGTTATAATAGTTTTTAAGAAAACGTCCAACAAATATTAAAATAAAAACAAGACTATCGAATTTGTTGGAAGCAGCAGCACGGGCCAAAGAAACAAAAACAGAAAGCACATCCGCTTTGTAACTAGTGAAAAAGAACGCGGCTTTTAATGATAAATAAACGCGGGAAACTTAAAAAGAAGCGGCGGTTGTTATTGTCTGACTAAAAAAACAAAAGCGGCATTGCTTTGTACCATTGGCATTTTTAATTCAAGTTTATTTATTCTTTTTCCTTTTTGGTCTTCACCAAAAGCGGTTTGAGAAAAAATCAAGGGCGACGAGATGCGGCTTCTTTGATCGAACCTGGATTATGAATGAACAAACTAATAATAGAGGAGATCACATCATCACATCCTCATGCATTATAATTTTCCACAAACCATTAGAAGCCTGGAAATCTTCTGCTGTACACGTTTCACATAAAAAATGTTAAATTACTACAACAGATGCAGAACAGGCCAGCCAACAAGAATCTGGTGTGAACAGTCCGGAGTATAAATGCAAAAGTTTTTAAAAGTCGAACGCGTGGAATCCCTCAAAATAATTCAAAATATTGGAATGAGATGTCGGAATGACTTTGAATTACTACTACCAGAGATGCGACAGGCCAGCCAACAAGAATCTGGCGAGAACGGCCCGGAGCATAAACCCAACAGTTTTTAAAACTCGAACTTCAACCCCCTAGCTCATTTACTTTCCGAGATATTAATTTTTTAAACAAAAAAAAAATAACTGACCAAAACCGGTCCGGTCCACGGGAAACTCGGATTTCTTTTACGATTTTACGCTGCAACCGAATGCTCCTAATCCAGTGCGTTCTCTTCTAAATCGCGAAAACTTGCCCTGGCCCTCGCGGTTCCCGGACCGAACTTTGGCCGGGCCTAAAAGATGTAGGGGTGCAGCCTCTCCCGGCCCCCGAACCGCGTTTCGATCTCTCTCGAAACGGCTGAGCTGCGTCGTTTTCCACGCGAAAAAAACGTCGAAAATCCCGGATTCGAAGCCCAGTGCGATGATCTTGAGCCGTGTGTACTTCCGCATTATTATAAAGGGGTTTAGTTAATAATTAATAATAAAAGGTCAACGCACCATCTCAATAATTTTAATGTTTTTCATAAAAATAGGATATTTGGGAAAAGATATTAAAATATTATATTATCCAATGCTGTTTCACCAGAACAGGTTGAATCCTAAATTGGTTGGTTTCTTCCTACTCTTTATTCATGATTTATAATTTCGAAAATAATTGATATCTTTGTCTTTCATAACAAACAAATTTCTGATAGGCTACTGAAATGATGTGTAACAAGAGATAATAATGTAGTTGGTAGCAAAGCAACAGCGTGAAAAAATATCACACACTAGAAAAGTTATTAAAACAAAAAACAAAAAGCTTATCATATAACTATCAGTTATCATATCGTCATAATTGCAAGAGAGGTTATCATTTTTATTTGATAAAAGTAACAAATTCATTCATACTTTTCATGATATGCGAATATGAATGGAAATTTAAAATAAACTTCGGTTGTTGCGTTGATATGATATTTATAATAATTATAAATTATTTATTACCATTCATTCACCACTCCTTCAATTTTTATTCGATAAGCACTTCAGCAGAATAATCTTTTATGAACTATAAACCATGATGAAAAATAAATCATAATGCATGTGTACTGTAATTTAGCTACAACGAACTGAATTGTTTTATATTTAATTTTAATTACCATTTGTGTACATTGAAATTAGTTCTATAGCACTACCACTGAAGTACTTTTAAGCGTGGTATGTTATTGATATTAGAAATATAAATTAAAATTATTACTGTTTCCCCCATACTATAGAGATTAATTAATATACAATAAAATGACAAATTATCTCCACAATAACCCCATGACTAATCTTTAATATATAATTTGATATAAAGTCAAACCCACCCGCAAATAAAAAGAATTTCAATGGTTGTTTACCTGCAAGTTCAGATGATGTTGAGTTTGTTGGGGGGTTTGTTGGTCAACATTAAGTGGTAATGGAGACGTGTGGGTTGTTTGATTCTGCAGAGGTGGTGTACTGCAAGATGTCTGATATTCAGGACTCCTTCTTCCCAACAACTCCTCCGTGTCAGAAGCACGTCCTTCATTACACTCAACTAAAACAAAGGACAAGTTAGAACACCTACATACGATAAATTTATATATTTTTTTATACTTGTCTAACCATTTGATGATCCAATTATTATAATAAATTTCAACCCAAAAGAAAGAAGTAGAGTAGTTAATTTTCTTGAAGCAGATCTTTCCAATGAAGAGTAGAGCACTTATATAATATTTAGCAAATAAAATATAGTTCTTGAACGGTAAGTTCATTTTCAAACAGAAACCAGTGGGATTATCAATCAAATTAAGAACAACCCATGGAAACACCGTAATATTTATTGTGCGTTTTTAATGTCTTTCTACAATCTACATTAAGTAGCGTAATTTGTTCTTGAACGGTAAGTTAATTTCCTAACAGAGAACAGTGGGAGAATCAATCAAATTAAGAACAACCCATAGAAATAAGTTAATATTTAGTGTGCGTTTTTAATGTGTTTCTACATTAAGTAGTGTAATTTAAGTTTATTAATGAACAATTGTAACGGTAAAACCGTTACAGAAAAAATAATACAATATTAGACACGCCCTAACAAATTATGTCACTATAACATTTTCCTAGTTAGGGGATCATATAAATTTAGGCAACAATTAAAATAATTCCTTTTTTTTGTAATGGGATAACATGACATTTTATTAATCAATGATGTGTGTAAGAATGCAAATCAATAATTTACAAAGAGCCTGAAGGCTTAAGGCGACAATTCTTCACCATTAACGTAGAGTTTACAAGTTTTTTGCGGTAGGTATACTCGAACAGTTAATGAAGCTGATCGAAACTTAAGCTTGTTGCCATTCATTAAACCGCACATACATTAGAATATTTGCAAAATATTCTAATCAATTACTACTTATTGGTTCTGAGAATTACTCAATCCGATAACGAACAGGTTTAAGAATTTACGTTAATTAATGCCTTACTTCGAAGCTCGTAGCATTTGGATAATTTATTCGGCTTCTATAAAAATTTACGCAACACGAACAGTAATCAAAACAAGTTTTACGCGTTCAAACAATCATTTGTATCTCAGTAATGAACAAGAACAAACAAATATCCCTAAGAAACGGACGTACGGATTCGCTGCTCTGGACGGTGGAATGCAGTTCATCGGCCACTGACTCCGGAAAAGATAGAATTAAATCACCATCCGGAATTCAGTTTTATAACAACAGTTCGAGGTCGAGCTCAAGGCTATGGATATACAAACTCAATCACGTAATACACGTACACGTGTTATTGCATCTACTGAAAGATACATACTCCTCCCAACTTATTAATAGGTTAACAGTTCAAGTATGCCCCAACAATTTATACCTCGGTATTTACTAAAAATTCTATTGAGAAGTTACGGTTTTCAAGGAAATCTATCAGAATTATAAGAAACAATATCTCAATCTTCTTTGAATTACATGGAAGAATCATAAGACCACATAATTTTCCTTATATCCCAATGCTTCTTGGCATGGCGTAACTCTTTAACTGGATCCATTTCTTGTTCACGAATTCATCCTCAATTCCCCACAGGCCCACACTACCTCTTGAAAAGAGAACTCTTATCACTTTTCTACAACTTACAATGAAATTCAATACAAATTAGTTTTCTTTAATAGAACAGTTTTACTCCGATCCTAATGGTGATGTAAATGTGGAATCTAGGAAAAAATTCTAGAAAACAAAACCCCTGGGCAAAAAGTTCTATGGACCATATTTTTTCCTGCCAAGTGCTGTTTGCATTTTATCGGATTATAGAGGTAGAATAGAATGTCCGGAATTTTTGGATATTTTTTTCAAAGATTTTTATCCCACATGATTTCTTTTCAGACTACTATTTATTTCTTCTCCACGATTTTTTACTTAGGAAGTTTTTCCGCCTACCGTAACTATGACCTATTGTCAAAAGATTAATTTTTGACTAGATGTCTAGATATAGAGCACAGAAGAAAACAATACTTTCAGGAAATCAAGAGCCAGGCTGTTTGCGATGGAAACAGTTTTAGCTTCTGATAAAAAAAGCAACCAGCCTCTACTAGTAAGTTATGGGGTTGCATACCTTTGCATATCTGTTGAAGCTATTGGTGTTCTTTCTGGTAAGATGAATACAATATGACGTAGAGCAAGATACGATGTTATCTAATTAAGAACCATTCTAATTTTGGTTATCGAGCAATGAAATTGAAAAACCACTAACAGACCAATGACGAAGGCTGAATGTCATAAAAAATTATATATGAATATGGCAAACACGACTTGTCTGAAAAAAATTTATCCTCAATGTTTATTTTCGCTCCAACGGAAAATTTCAAAAACAAAACCGAGAAATTCCACAATAAACAAATAGGAAAGAAATAAGCTGAGGTGTGGTAAACTGTAGCAGGTTCCAGAAAATCATTTCAGAACTGGGTTAATACAAGCACGTACTACAATAAATTAAGTTGTATTGTTTATTTATTTTGAATAAAAACATTTAATTTTCTCATACCAGTTTTTAATTTTAAATAATAGATTATAACGTTTTCCTGAATTTGAAAATGTGCTAATATAATCTGAAGTTTCCTTGAATTTTTCGAGCAATGCGAAAAACAGTGTCACAACAATTATTAACAATAAATAACGACATCTAACACTGCAATTTTTCTGTGAAATTCACGACTGACAACAATTTTGAATGTACGGAACTCGTCGGTTGTGAAAGAGGACTTCGAACCTGCACCTTTGTTCGGCAAATGAAAGCCTTTCATATCTGATCATTAAATTACTTTATTCTAATGAAATTTCCATGGGTCAAAACCAAAAACTAAGTCAGTCATTGAGTACCATCAGAAAAACATGTCAATTCGAAAATTCCACTTGTTGAGGGTTGTATCGAATCAACGTTCACATCTTCAAAAACATTTGAAATTCAATTCTGTGTGGAGTGTTATTTTGAAAACAACATGAGTTCTATACAATCTCGAACCCTATTATTCGGTACGACGAAAAACACAAAAGTCGGCATATCTGAGAGAGATTTAAGCCGCCACCCAGTAGTTTGTTCCCAGTGGGCTAGTCATTCGTTCTCTTCCAAGAACTGGCGAATGCCAGATTTGGTAAATATAAAGAGTAGTAAAGAGAACCGTAAAATGCCTGTTAAGATGACAGTGGGGGAGCCAGTGTGGAATTCTGCATCCACAGATGCTTACCCTGTAGGGATTTAGTTCGTGGAACCCTCTTACGAAACACCCGACCGAAAATTAGTTATTTTTGGAAACCTTAGGGTTCTAGACTTTCATTTTAATGGTTAACCGTCACTGGAATAAAATAGGAAAACCAGCGACTTATTTCAAAGGTGGGGTTATATCAATACAACTTCCAAATTGAACAGGCGCGGATTCTCTACACAAACGCACGATTTATTATTTTAATTTAGTTAAGACTACATTAGTTATTTTTAATGTATCCTATATTATTGTCAGATATAAGTACTGGCGCTATTCCCGGCCAATCTGTCTAGACGAAAAGTTAATCATTAGAACACAGACGATGCCACCAACAACGTCGTGACGTCAACAACTTTTATTTCAACTTTCAAACGAAGGAATTCTTCCAGTATGTATTTCACTGTGCCAAGGAATCTGCCCTTAAGATTATTTTTAGATAACTCAACGGTCAGTTAAGTGGACCTTTAGAAATTACTTTCTAAAAAGCTTGCCAAGTGCATGACTCCATTTATCGTCGTCCAACACACAATTTTTCTTTGTCTGTTGACATCCACTGGCGTACCAAGGGTTATGCAAATCTGAACGGTTTTTTTACCCTTAGAACCCTTGAATTAATTGTACTATTCAAACTGCCAGTAGGGGAGAAATTCATAAATCAACCCTTACGCACACCAGCGGTAGCAAACAATTAGGGTCGTATCAAGACAAAATTTCGAAATGAAAAAGTCATAAAAGGGATTCGCACCACTAACAAAAATCCATACTGAATGAAACCTCTTAAAATGATTACGATTCACTTGAAACCGAGCTTGAAACAAACGGAAGTAGAAAATGACGATTCAACATATTGTAGGTATTAGAAGAGATTTCTGCAGCTATTGAGAAGACATTTTTACAGTTATAGATGGTAATAA
The DNA here is from genome assembly GCA_963082805.1 of Hemicrepidius hirtus. NCBI lineage: Eukaryota > Metazoa > Arthropoda > Insecta > Coleoptera > Elateridae > Hemicrepidius > Hemicrepidius hirtus. Next base: position 18,827,318 of record OY720168.1, read on the forward strand.
ACATAATAGATATTATTACGTTACGAGTATCGATAGCCTATCACTAAAGTGATATCAAGCTGAAATTGTGTAAGTATGATGCTTAAAATCAATATTTATTTAGAAGTAATGGTAAGAGCCGACAAAGGTGTTCTCAGAAGCAGGTGTGCCGGAATAAAACATATTTTAATATTGACAGAGCATACATGCCTTTTGAATAAATGCCGCATAAAACGAAGACTTTGATTCTTCCGATTGTACACTTAAATCGTATTCAAATATTTAAATTAATAACGAAAGAAAAATACAACACCGCATTTTTTAAATTCTATTGATATCAAAAGGAATTTCTGATAAAGAAAGAATTTTAAGGTAATTAACGCTGGGAATATTTATATATCAGCTTGTTCCTGAAGGAAATATCAAATACTTCCAAGAGTTTTTCGTGATTTTAAAAAATATAGAAGTTGATGCAACGCCTAAAGGTCTTTACTAACGCTCCACAACTTGCCAGCGTTAAGCAAGCTAGAACTAAACATGCAAGCATTTGCCTCAGCCTAAATTTTTATTTTCAATTGGATGTAAGCACAAATGTTCAAGCAAACTCGTACGTATTTGGCTTGTGCAAATGCACCGAAGTAGAAACTGGGACTGTCGTCGGGAAACTTTATATCCTGATGAACACGTCCATGCAATCTTACCCTAATATATACAATAATTTCCGGAGAGGGTTTCAAATTTCAACTAATTAAGTACCTACATACTTGTATGTAACTCTGAACATGACTAGTCTAGTTAGACTCGGATCATTAAAACTATCGTAGCAGGCACAACTCGTTTTACGAGCAAACTTGAGAATATTCGTACAATTTCTAGAAGAAACTGTTTTGTAAAACCTTGTGTGGGAGAACAAAATAGCAAAAAATTTCAGTTATAATCTTCACAGTTAAAGAGATTTTCTCCTTTGTGTACAAAAAAACTACCAAACCTTCCTACTTGTCAATATTATTTTAACGCTTTCAAAAAGAAGAAACTTCGACATCCTTTCATGAAAATAAAGGCAGGAAGTAAACCAACGCGCACCCTACAATTTCATCAGGAGATAATTGCAGGGTTGATTGGAAGTGTTACAGTAAACACTCCACCCCTTCGAAAGTTCACCCTCCTTGCATGACGTAATAGTCAGGGGGTGACAAATCGTAAAAGGAAACATCAATATCTCTCGGATATTGTGTATTAGATCGCCTAGCCGTCTAGGGATTTGAGCATTTCATTATTATACCCTATTCTTTCATGAAACAGCTGACAAGAGGGTGAATATATAACGGTCGCTGAATCATGTGTTTTTTTAGTTATTTCGATATCAATTTAAATTACTACCATCTGTTGCCTATCTATTATAACATTAAATTAGTAATTATGTTCGATAAGAAATTCATTGTTACTTAATATTCGAGAATCATAATCTTTCAATTCAACTGAAATGCTCATAACTGCCTTGATTTAAAGAAATTAATATACCTATTGGGAGGAGGTACATGAGCGACTCTGGCGGATTTCCAAAATATTAAGCAAATAAATAGTGGGCGCACTTCGTGTACAACACTCTAATTATAATTCTTTAGATGTTGGCGCAGAAAATTTACAACCCAAAAAAAATAAATAGCTACGTGTTTGATATTCAGACACATATTTTTCATTCACAATAACTCGGTTCATTTTGCGTAGTGCATACACGTACGATTTCCTTGATGTAATTGTTATTTTTAATGCAGGGAAGTTCTCTTGCACTATTAAAACCGCAAAGAATTACAATTAACCCAAGCCAACTACATCTTTATAATGTTACAAAAGAGGGGAAGTTTAATGAGTCATTCCGGTTATTATAGGGATGGTACATTTTAGGGGGCGCTTCGGAAAAAGTAATTCGCTACCAAGACTATCGTAACGCTGTCCTTAAGACAGGAATCCGATCTAATCCGTGATAAAAAGAAAACCTACAAAATAGTTATTTACGTAACAAGACACGAAAGTTATAGTTTCGGGACGGGCGAGTCTTGAACGTCCCAGTCTCGTAACCAACACTCTCAGGATGTGTTCTGTATATTATTTTTTGCAAGGAATGTAATTAATAAAAAAGTTAGGACATCAATTTGGACAGACAGTAAAGAAAGATGATGTGAAAACTTTCTACGGGGTGGAGTCGTAACGCTTGCAATGGCTGTGGGCTCTGGCTGGGTGCATTATTAAATAATCGCGGTGTTAGTTTGAATTCAACAAGGGGCGGTATTTTTCTAAACGGGTTTCCAACTTTTCAAGGGATGCATGACTTTCTAATACCAGCGTATAATGCGGAACACATTTTTTAGCATATGCTACTATAATGAGAATATTTTATAGAAAATGCCATATAGTAATTAAAACTTGTTCAATTAATTTTATAACGGCACACCTAAAAGTCATCGCCTTTTTGCGTTTGTAAAATCTTATAAAATAAATTATAATAACGAGTTTCGAAGCTAGTAAATTCAAACGCAAGTAAATTAATGTACATGCACACTGTCAAGCACGAAAGACATTATAAGCTTGTTAGGGATATTTTATAACATAAACATAGTAGTCGGCAACCTTTCGTTTTGGCCCTTCTAAACTTTAACCCCTTCATCATGTGCTATAAATGTACACGCGATTTACAAATTCAACATGGTAAGGATAAATTCGTCCGATACACAAAATCATAATCTCGTTGGAAAATAAATTTTTATTTCTATGTAAACCTTTTACTATAGATACGCCTCTGGAATGAGCGGTAGTAAAATTTCATATTAAGTTCAAAGATCAAATACAAAAGATAAACCTTTTATATTTTACTGCAACAATTCTCAACTCAAAAAAAAATGTGTACACAAAATTATTTTTAGTATACCAAAGATCTAGTTTGCGCATACAAATATTTAAGGTGCAGATAATATTTAAGAAAAACAAAAAACTAATGAACTTTCATTCTGAAAGCGTAACATGTTCGCAGTCTGTAAAAACATGACGAATTTACCGGTGTCCGGCACATTTCATAACCGCCTTGCGGCCTCGACAAGAGCGGCATCCTTTGATGTAAATCGCCTTGACGTCCATATGGCACAACTTATTCCTGCATGCTATGTCTCGAGTTTTATATTAGCTCGCAATTATTTCCGCATTATTTGTACCTTTTGAAACGCATGTCGCCATTTATTTTCACGCATAGGCATATTTACAGATTTCCTAAATCCTGACCACTACTGCTGGTTCAACAAAATTACATAAAATAGCAAATCCTTTAAGCGACCAATTATTGTCATAATTTCAGTCCATTACGTCTCTCCTCACCGTCTTCCTGAAACTTTTCACCAAACCATTTGTTAGTTAGGTTTTCAGTTGGGCCAAATCATTTTTAAAATTGTTCAACATGGAAGAAAACAAATTACTACTACTACTACGTTCTTCTCAGTTAACTCAATATTCAGTGAAGTCTAACCAAACAGAATTAAGTTTTTTTTTTTAGAAAAAGACCAAAGTGACCAGGTACCGTCAACTTTCTAGTCGTCAAAGAAGTATCAATCATCCCTACCCAACAGCAATAGTACAGTAATTACATTACAGGAAAAATAGTATTTCGTTTTTGAAGAAACACACATTTTTTCTCGCCAACGAACGTCTTGAAATGAAACAAGGAATGAAAAGCGGTAACCGTCAAGACGTGATATGACCCAGCTGTCGATTCTTTTTAAAATTTGTTGCCAAACTGTCAGTGAGTATATATTTCATTTTTTTTATCTCGGTTACAAAAAAACTAGAAGGTTTTAAAGATATAATTTTGACTATTTCCTAGAATCCCTCTAAAAATAATTATAGACATGAAAGGAACTTCGAAATATTTTCGTGGTAAACTATAATTGTAAAGAACTTGACTGAACAAAAAAAATGTTTAAAAAGAAACAGCGGCTTGTAATGAGTTCAACCTCGACTTGTAACAGTACGACTCCACATGAAGCGGAACGAACCGCGGGTTCTTATACTGTAGTAACTGCCGCAGGCACGGTACTGGCTGCTAATCTTGCCAGAAGACAATAAATACTTCATGAAAAGGCGGATTCACCTTCGATTCAATCTTTTTGATACATTTAATTAATCACACCGTAAACATTTCTTTTAGACCACTCTTACTGTTCACTTTGTATGTTGCATCAAATATCCACATTCAATCCTTCAATTGGGAATTTTGGGATATTCTTTTGGGAAATGTAAGAATTTTTGAGATTATGGGGATTATTGAAATTATTTGGAATATTATTAATGTGCGCCATTTCGGCTTGTAGTCTACCCCTCGGAAACAAATTATAACCACGAATATTAATAACAGAAGAGAAGGAAGTGAATCATCTTCAGTACTGCTGAAACTGAAATGTTTTATATAAAAGTGGAATTTTCACAATCTTTATAGTGGAAAGCTTTAAAAATCTACAATTTGACCCTAAAACTACCAACGAAACTATAAAAGGACAATAATTTTTTCAATTTTGGAATAGAAAACATGGTAGATTCTCCATGTTCTCCCAAAAACTAACCAGAAGTGGATGGTTATTTTTTCTAAATAGTTTCGAAGTTGACCTGAGCAATGTTAGGAGTTGACTATTCCATCAAATTCTTCGGAGGAAAAGGAACAATGAGTCGCAGAAATGCGTAGGACAATATTGCCAAACAAATGTGAACCGTTCTTGGAACAGAGAAGCGAGGTTGAAGACCGTGCGTGCTGTGTCGGCTTAGGCTGAGGTTACATTAAATGCGTATGCGTGCGATTTTATAGTCGTACGCGGACGTACGACCACTGCAACGAAAACAAACCTATTCATTTCAATATGTATGGTTACATTGTACGCGATTGAGAGTGACGCGCGCGCACGTGAACGTACGTGTATCAACTCGAAACAAACGGGTTTGTTTTTACCGCGCTAAACGTGCGATATTAGGTACTGAAAAACAAAAGTAAACAGATATTTCTAGCTAATTATTAAACATTTTTAACAAAAATGGATGTTGAAAAACTTATTTTGTGTATTGAATCAAAAAGGCCCTTGTGGGACCAAAAATGTAAAGAGTATCACAATATTGTCTTTTTTGGTCTAGAATCATGTATTTTAAGACATTATTCTCGAATAAATATACATTTAATATTTCTTGGTTCATCATAATTGCACTGTCCACAACTGCGGCTGTCGATGCGTCCTACGATGAACGGAAACAATGTAACCAGAAGTTGAACGACAAAAAGTCGTGCGTGCGCGTACGACGAAAAAATCGCACGCATACGCATTTAATGTAACCTCAGCCTTAAGATGACAAGCCTTGTGACCTCAGATGCAAGAGAAGCCGACAGACAGCGTTGCCACATCAGTCTCGCGTCAGTGATGACTTCGGACCATTAATTCAACATTCACTGGGAACCAGCCACATGTGCGTGCTTTTATGTTTACTACATACTATGTGAGGGGAAAAATTAAGTGCAACTGTAGTGCAGATAATGAGGTTCATGAATACAGTTTCTTGATTAGGAAACCTTGCAAAGGAAGTTGGCAAATACTTCTCCGACCTGTGGTTTTCTCATTAGACCATGAAACCGCCGTTACAAACTAGCAAACCACAAAAAATGATTAAAAATGGAAGTTATTAGAAAGTTCCATCATGTAACACGTTTTCTTCATCGCACTACAAATTACAAAATACGGATAACTGTGACGTAAATGGCCACTTAACGTTAACAATGTTAACGTGACGATACTTCGATTAGGTTTCGCATCAATGGATCTGAGAATTATCATACCACCAGAACAAACTTGGTTTTGCTATGGTCGTTACTTTATAAGAGAAGGCAAACCTCATTTCAAGGAAGATAACACAGAAAATTGAACAATGAGAAAAATTTCTAATACCACCAAAGGAGAAGCTATGATATGATAAGGCATAGAAGAAAACTTTTGATTTAGTTAAACTTAAATCACTACCATTGATTCAAAATAAAAACAATCTACAAGAAAGATTTACTTTAAAGTGGAACATCCAACAACATAAGGATATTTCTATTAATAGGCTCATCTTAACAAACGTCGCGAACTGAAGTAAATTTAGAATAATTGCAAAATTGGTTAGGGTTAAAATTATTATCCTGTCTGTATTTAGATCGGCAACAAATGCAAAAATTTGAGACTTTCTAGGTCAACTATTTTGCAGTCCATTATTCTTCGTAAATGTGGGCATGATTGATTACACTACTTGGTGTTGTATAGATACACAATACGATTACAACTGGACGTCAACCATAATTATCTTGGCTATTTACGGACGTAGGCGAGTGGTTAATGGGGAAAGTTGGTCAGTATTTACAACTCAATTCCCTGTCGAGAAGAAAAGAGAAATGAAGACTGAGATTTCAAAATGTACATACCGAATAAACGTTCCATGCTAACTAGTTCGCTATTTTTAGAACTATTAAGATACTAAATACTTCTGGGAAAGCGAAAAAGTGGGGAAAGTCCGTTCACTTTAAATGATAGGCGGTAAATGAAAATTATGTACTTATAATGACAAAAATGTCCTTGGTATATAATGAGAAAACTGTCCAATAATTCAAAAACAAATTAGCAATTACAATGGTTAGGAAGATGTAAATCATTTTGTAACAATCCAAATAATTACTTCTAGAATTGTATTAATAATTATTAAATGACAATAAGTTTACAATATGTATAAGTGTAATTAATAGAAGAAAATTCAATATTAATCATAAGGCTAGCGATACGGTTATCTCGTTATTTGCAAGTAAACACTGCAGCACTTCCTCATATACTTATATGCAAACATGGCCTTGTTACAAAAGAAACACGCAACACAATTACCAGTGTTTGTATTTGAAAAATATACAGTAATGTTCGCTAATATCCAACCTCTAAGGACACCGCGAACGATTCGTTATATCCAAAGTTCATATTAACTAATAATTATCAGATACGTTGAATAGGGGAGATTCACATTTCCAAAAAATTAAAAGTAAGTACCTACAAATATTCTCGATGTGTTTTTCATGCGTTTCATAAAGTTAAAATAAAATAGTAATCAGTAATTATTCCAAAATCATTAATTGAAATTTGCATTTTTATAACTTAAACCGACCACGGCCCGAACAACTTCGACATTGCTCGAAGTGGTGTGACGTCACTACATCCCATCGTCGGTGGTTGTCCGACGCGTCTGTGCTATAAGTATTGTCATTTCCATATATTACAGCAAAACAAAACAATATTTTAGAGTGTTTTTCTTAACAAATTTCATTTGCGATGCCTGGTGTTTTTGTTAGAGCACAAAGTGACAATTAAATAAGACGATTTAACGCAACTTACCTCTTCCGAAATTGCTTCGTTAAAGCGCTATCCAACACCAAAGATCTTTAAAAAAATTCTATATTTTTAAATAACAAAAGATTGTATTTAGCGATTAGGATGAAATTTGGAATGTGATTCTTTACTGAAAAAAGGTGTTTTTTGTCATCATTTTTTTGTTCAGGAGTGTCGCGTAAGTGGTCAAAGGTTGATCATCCACAGTCAAATAAGCTCATATCTTTTTAACAGTTCACCCAATAGTTTTCAAAATCTTTTTGCAGAGAGACATTCTTATTTCAATAATTTTTTGTCTCTTGTTTGATTTCGGTATCTGCCATAGTTTAGGCTGAAAAAAATATTTTGATTGGCCGCAGTGCATTTCCTAAAACAGATGTAGTAATCTAGTTGTCCGTATGTTGAGAAATAAATCACGAAGAGACAATTTCATATAAAGTTTATTACTAGCAAGTATGTAAAGGGTGGCGCAAAATAATCTGAACCATTTCTGAATCAAAGAATCACACCCCAAATTTCATTCAAATCGCTAAAAACAATCTTTTGTTATTTAAAAAAATTGAATTTTTTTGAAGATCTTTGACGTTGGATAACGCTTTAACGAAGCAATTTCGGATAGAGGTACCTGGAATCTGTGGTTAAGCTATGGCACCATATTTTAGAGACACCCTGTATATTAGCTTTCAATTTAGGTGGCATCAATAATGGGTGTATCTAAATATGCATGTCCAGTGTTTTTTCTCTACTTTACAGCATTAGTGCGGGAAATTGACATTTCCGATCGTCAATTGCGTGCGCGGGTATCTAGTTTCTAGTTGTCGGTTCAAAAAATACCTTGTTGGGTGTTTTAATACTTGTATTAGTACACATAGGTACAATACAGTATTTATAAGATTTTTTAGAAACTTCTGCCATCTTTTCACGCGCTATGTTCAAAGGATGCTTTGGAATACTAAAATCACACCATAAGATGCATGCACCTGACCGCACAGAAACGACAGAAAAGGATGCAGTGACGTCGCTTACGTGGCCATCGCAAAATGTGACGTCATCCACGTTTACGCGGTACTTTAAAAAGCGTGAACTTCAATGTGTTATAACAGTGTAATTAGGTCACGTATAATTTTTTTGATTAGTGATATCATTAAGTTTACTCTTATAGATTATGTATAAATTATAAAAAAAAAATGTAATTCTCCCCTATTAGTGCCTTCCACAATTGGTTATAGGCGAAGGTTCGCTACACGCGTCTTGGCTATACAAGAATGTTACAGTTATTGCGAGTGATACAAAACACCCCATCAAAATTGTGGAACCCATAACGACTTTTATATATTTACAGACACAAAAATATATTATATAAACCAAATCATGTAGCCAGAGGCGGCTCAAGGTAAATTTAGCAAGTGTGGATGTTTGGCGCCTCCCGCAACCCTTATAGAGGGTACACTACAATTACCATAAAATTGCAACAATTCCAGAATTAATTCCTACAGTTCTCAAAGAATTCCCCTCGCAAAATAATAAAAGCGTTAAACCACCCCTATATTTCCCACACCCTGTAAAAGTTCTACCGATCTTACGGCATTTAAAAATTTCTCCGCTATCTTCGCATGCTGTTCCGGACGTTTCGAAAGAGTTTGTATTCTTTTCAAAAAGAATCAGAACGAATTTTAATTAAATCATTAAGAATTGGCTCATATAACGACCCACGTAAAAAAAAGGTAAATTAATAAAATTAAACGAATTTAAAATTAATAACAAAGTATAGGCATCTCATGCACGGGTGTGATTATTTTTGTGGGAAATGTTTTTCTAAATTCGTTATAACAATTAAAAACTGCCAGTTTCTTGTAATAGAAGATGGATTCGGGTTAGTTTCTAGATATTTTTAAAAAATAAAAGGCTCCCCTCAACTGTTGAATTGAATTTACTTGGGTGTATACGTTACAGGGTTGAACAATGCCGAGATAATTTTCGGTTTTCGTGGTTAAAATACCGTGGATGTGAATGTTGTTGGTGGTTATATATTTCTTATTATATCAACAATGGGGAGTTGGTAGTAGTAAATTATTAGATATTAAAATCGTGTGTAATAAGGCTTTGTAAGAAATTGTTTTGTACGTTAGTAACGTCGTGAAAAATTATTTACAGTAATCATGTAAACCTGTAAAGCTACGCCACTGTTTACAGTGGAATTTACAAACCCAAAACTGAATTAATTTAAAATGCGTCTTACGAGAGGTGTAGAATTTCGACCTTTGGCAGTCGTAAAATAGGTGATCGCGTGTGTTATGCAACCAAAAGTAATACAAACTCGACCTAAACGAAACGGTCATAGTACGTTATTCATATTTTATGTAACCAGCTTGCCTGTTTCAAATTAATGATTAGACCCAACACAAGTTATCGATATGTAATCGCTTGTTATATTAAATTTAAGCATTTCTTATCGGCAAGTTAAATACCAGAACCGAGAAGAAAAAACAATCAAAAAGTCGATCTATAAAATCCACGATCTCATATTTAAATATAAATGTGCTAATTCTCCTCGAAAAAGTTGGGCTTAATACAGTAGCTAAATTCCTCTTAATTAAGAGTAAACACATCCTGTTTTTCTTACCTTTTATAACGACACACTTTCACCTCGACGTGGAACATAAAAACTTTTATAGAGCACCCGTGTTACTGCTAATAAGAAAACAAGCGCCACATTTCGAACAGAAAGTAAATAACTCAGCTCCTACTTGGTGATTCATATTTGTTTATTTATTCTGAGATTTAAAATAATGATTAAAATCACAAAATAAACGGCTTTGAATAAATTGAAGAAATTTTAATCTAAAAACAAATCTGCACATAAAATAACAAAAAGAGTATTTAAAAATACAAAGTGGTTGACCAAAAATACCCTAACAAGAAAACAAGAGCCACATTTCCCAACAGAAAATAACAAAAAACACAAATCTGTTTATTTATTCGGAGATTAAAAATAATAATTAAACGTAAAAGAATCTTTGAATAATTCCAAGACATTTTAATCTAAAGAAATAACTCAAAAAAACGATTAAAAATACGGTTGGGCAAAAATACCCCAAATACTTTAAGTTGACGAACTTGCCTTGAAATAATATATTGGCGTTTTTTGAACATGATAAGAGAAATTTTGACTGAATTGTTTGTAAATTACGTACAAAATACAATTGATGGGAATTATTATAATGAGGAAGGCCAAAGGACATCTAATCTGAAGCAAAAACATTATAATCACATTTAGAAATACGAAAACAAATAATATACTCGTTTCCTACAACCACAAAACTTAAAAACTTGTTTGTAATCGCAAACCAAAGCGATTACGATATTCTTTTAAGAGCCTACAATAAAAATCAGATTTGTAACTTCTGGGTAACCAAGAACTCCCAACAATGACGAATGTAATAACATATGCGAGCATACCCCTAAACATAGTAATCCTAAATCTTATTTATAAATCGACCTTCTCAGCAATTCTTCACCAAAGTTTAATTTTCTTAGCCAATAACGTTTTCACATCAAATTCGTCTTAGGGGTGGATGCAAATAACCTACAATCTCCTAACAATGACCATGGAACTCTATATTGGAGATATTATTTTAAATAGAAATGGTTTTTGCGCGAACAACTATAAGGATTAAATTCAATGTTAACAGGAAACGAACTAGGACAACTTAATTATATAAACCATAAAACCAAATATTAAATTTTGAAGGAAAACCTTACCTGTAAAAGGTTTGTAACCATTCAGAAACTTGGTTTTCCACCACTTCACCAAGTTGTTCGCCATATGAGCCGTATTGCAGTTGGAACTCCAGGAGTTCATCACATTTGGGGGTATCCAAAACACTTGTGGTAAAACATCCCCGTCAAGACTTGATACACCGCAACACAGCACTTTGACACATTTTTTTAAAATAAATCCATTACTCGTATTAATAATCCACACTTAATCACGAACCTTGTTTATTGATAAGATTTTGGGGTAAGTTCGCACACTAAGCCATAAACGTTATTTGAAAAAGTTTTTTAAAGACTTCAACACAAAGGCACCGATAGGAAATTCTGTTTACGAAGTTCGTGCTCATAACATACATACGTACTTCGTCTTCTAAGTTAAATTCTCGTAAACAACTCTACTCACTCACTGGAGCAAGCGAACTGTGTGTCGGCCGACGCTCAACGTGGTGGTACGCACTACATCGCCGAACGGAGGGACCAGGTGCAACAGCCTTGCTCTATTTGAGGTGGGTGCGTGGTGTACAAGAACCACACCATTTATCAACCCCCACTTTTAATATTCAAGCGAATTCAAGTAAGCAAAACCACAAAAAATCGGACATTACCAAAACAATTTTTAGTTTATTGATTATAAAAAAAAAATTGCTGAGGTAAAAAAAGGGTTGTAGAAAAATAGAACTTTCAATAAACTATTAAAACCTATTTTGGGCATCTGAGGAAAATATATTAGAACAATCCAAGAAGATCTAACATGTGAAGAAATGCTGGAAAAAAATACTATACGGTATAGTTTTTCTTAACAAAAACAGCAAAAATACACAATAATACGTGAAAAGAAATAATTATTTTCGATACTATGATTTGACAGCTTTTTGTGTAAATAAATGTATAGGCGAAGACCTGTTATTATCTTCCGAGGTTCATAAATTTTTTCGACAACGTGTGTCTCGAAAACTTATGTAATTAATAGAAGCAAAAATTTCCACTAATATCCTTCTTGGAAATCACAATTCTGGCATACATGAAAATACTGCAAGTATCACTCAATTTTTTTATTCATGTTGATTTCTTCCAACAATATTATTCTATGAGTAAAACCGTGCATTATGCTGGTTTAATTCTACGAAAGAAAACAAGTACCATGTAAAAAACCCATAGCTGAATTTGAACTGTCAACTGCCACTCGTATTTATTTTTATTATTATAATAACCTTGTTATGATTTCATAATATAATTCCAAGGCTTGCATAACTTGCTGCAAACTTCCACACTCCCACTCGATACTGATTAAAGTTAAAACACGAAATTCGACAAGGGCTAAAGGCAGACTAAACATCGATTATTAACAGCTACATGTTTGCCGATTAATTGAAACGGAACATACAAAAAAAGTTAGGATCTTTGACGAAAGCCTGAGAAGAAATGTCATATTTTTTTATATCTTGGTATTGTCTGTCAAATAATTCTATAACAGTACTATAAACGGTACCATTATTATAAGACGATCCTTTTAAGCAAAATGTAGACCTAAAGGCAGTTGTGTATAGCTACAGTGGAGCAGTTGGAGCAATTGCTCCAGGCGCACGAATCATGGAGGCGCAAAATTTGTAAAACAAAAAACAAAATGTACATTACCACAATTGTGAACCAGACCACCACCGCAGGAAAAAAATAAACTATTTTGAATTTGAATTTATATCAATACGTCACCGGTTACCGTCATAAGAATAATATGGGGCGCGAGCAAGATTAAACCCATTTATTTTTTTTATTAATTTCTAAATTGATAATAAATAAGCAATAAAAGTGCAAAACATGTAATATGAAGACCACCCAGTTACAATTACGTAAGCGAAGGACCTTTTGGCAGCCGCGGTGGTTAATACCTGGTGTTTGATCAATCGCATCATCGATAATAGCATTGCCAACATCCTCAGAGTTGAAATTCTTAATCTTTCTACCCAGAAGTAATTACATCCACGACGATGTTAATATATGTTGCTACGGACGAAACGTTGGACCAATTACCACTAAGGCAGAAATAAAAAAAGAATATTAAAATAAAAATTATATTTGGGAAAGAGATAAAAGAGTTTGGTTACGTGGATCGAGTAATACCAGTACCGTCCTTCGCTTGGTTCTGCGATAATGATCATGGATGGTATTTGAAAATTTGTGTAGGATTTTATGCAAAAAATTAATTAATCATAAATATGAATGAAAAATAAAGAGATTTTGAAGACTAGAGCAGAAGCTCGCACGCTTCTCTATTATCATCTACTAAATAGCGTTAGTGCCCCGCACGCCGCTGGCCCAAGCTATCTGTCGGCCGGTCTTATGTCCTCCTCCTCTCCGCCAAGAACAGCAAGCGGTCATGAAATTCTCTTTCTATTTCATTTTAATCCAGCTATCTCAGTCATGGGTTTCCTTTGGCGGTGTCGGCGGTTAATGTTAAAGCCCAGCTAGTGAGACCCCCGGATATAAAAAGAGACGGGGCTCATGTAAAGGAAGAACTGTTGGCTTTAAGAAATCGAAAAAAAAGTTAATAGCGCGACGTTGTCATGTCAGTTACGCCATGAGGTGTTTCACTACATCTATCATATATAATATTTTATAGTCCTACAAGATATATTTCTCGTAATTATTATGTTAGAGCGTAAAATTAAAGAATTCTGTGTATACATGACCATCCTATATACCTACTAACAATTCACTGATACTGAAGAACAGTTCATCATTTTTTGATGAATTCAACTCACCACGCTTTCAAGCAATCATTTCCAATTTTCCAGAAAAAAAAATTAAAAATAAAGATAGGAAATATATTTCCATGACCAATTTCAAGCATTTGCTGCTTAACTACCCAATTCAGCCATAGGCGAAGCGAAAAAGAAAGTGGACAGTGGCGTAACTAGATACTAGAACAAAATGAAATTGGATAACGTTTGGCCTTACGAAAAATGTTTCTCAAACAGGTGGCCCCTAGCATTAACATCGACACAATTAAACAATAACTTCTTTGAAACAACAGGAAGTGGAAGAATTATTCATTATCTGCATTTAGGTTTACTTTAGCAAACTATGATAATAAACCTAGCGTTGATTAATTCTATGCTGACTGAAAAACAAACTGAGAACAAAAGTTCCCATACAAGTGCTTTTGATGAACTTCTATCCACAGTAAAATTGGTCAGCACAGAAAGACTCTATTGATAAGATTATTTAAAACTAGCCTGTCCCAAGGAATTTAGCAAATTTTACTTCCAAAATGACGAACGGAATCACTAACAAAATAGCCTAACTTATAGCCCACCCATATGTTTTTATTTTATATGCAAAACCAAATCTTATAACCATGTTTGGTATAGATACTACTATATCACTGGAATGTACCGAGCACGACCTTGATGTTCTTGATATAAATGATAACGCCAACAATTAATTATTTCATAATGATTATGTTATGTTATGACTGATGTAAAAATGCAACAATAAAATAGCATAACCTGATAAAGTATTATACCTACTGCTTCCCATGTTAGTGATAGGTAGATTTAAAAATATTCAACCCAAACAATTTTATAGAATTGTTATTTTGTTTTGATTAAATTTCCTGTGAATTATAAAACGAAAAAAAGTGCAAAATTTAATCGCAGAACTTTTCATTTGTTTTGTTGGGAAGACGAACCATATTTCCATAATTTTTTTTTCAAATATTTTAATATCATTTATGTCAAAGTTTAAATTGTAAAAAATATTGGATAAAAGAAATTAAATTTGCCGGTTACATTAATCAACAATCACTTTAAAAACAAATCTAAGAACATGCTTGATAACACTACAGAGACAGGTTGATAAAATGCCCTAATCTAGTTTAAAAACTTTTTATATTTATACTTTATCAAGCCGGCAATGTAAATACATTCTTTCTTTTTGTCAACTTTTTTTCAATAATGAAAAGTAAGAAATAAACAAAACATTCCGATTTTTGATAAATTCAAGTAGGAGAATCTTATAGGTTACCGTTACTCTACTGCACCTCCGCGCCACCAGCCCCCAATTCGCACACCTTATAATTATTATTTTTAGTTAATTAATTTAATTTTATTTTATTTAGTTTGTAGTTGTTGTTGCCTAACAATTTAACCATCAATATTCCAAGGCTATCTATTTTTTTATTTTTACTTTAAACTTGATTATCTGGAAAATTGTCAATATCTGTGACATAGCTAATTATGCAATCACTGTTTAAATATGGATTGTCATCTAAAAATTTGTCAACATTCAGAAAAAATACATTTTCAATAAATAATGCTGCCATGGCGGGTATTTTCTTTATCGAACCCGTTTTCAATTTTGTTTTGCATTTTGCTAAAAGAAATTTCTACATTTAAAGAATGAATTAGAACATCAGAGTTCTTAATAAGTTAATGCGAGCGAGTCGAAAGAAACAGAATTTGAAATCGGTACAGTTAGCCTGAGGGGTCAGTAAGAGTGGTTAGTTATGCTGCTCGCTGTTGCAGCTGCCGTTCGGCATCCTTTGATCTCTTGGTCAAGATGCTGCCGCAAAGGTGTGGCAACCAACCAAAAATGAGGAGTTTTGATCATCTTAACAATGGAAGTTGACATCTTTCTGTTCCAGGTGCATTTTGGCACTATTTGAAAAAACATTAATTTTTTCTTACGATTAGTTATTTCTATTTTTATTTATTCATAAGAATGGTAGGTTGACGATTATAGAATAATTTTATTTTTTATTCCATGTACAGCGTGTTTCTGAAAAGTCTGTACAAACCGCTATCACTAAACGATTGAACGAAACTTACCCCTCTTCCAAGGTGGTAAAATATTTTT
This sequence comes from Hemicrepidius hirtus, assembly GCA_963082805.1. NCBI lineage: Eukaryota > Metazoa > Arthropoda > Insecta > Coleoptera > Elateridae > Hemicrepidius > Hemicrepidius hirtus. The sequence goes on from OY720168.1 coordinate 18,843,352, forward strand.
TTAACTACCATAAGGAGAGGTTTCTAGTGATCAGGGATGTAAATTTTATAATAATAAGAGACATTTTTGTCATAACTATTGTGTTAGTTATCAATTACTTGTTATCAGAAAAGGACAGTGTTTTCCAATGGTTCTAGTTTTTTCTAAAACACCCTTTAGGATAAGAGCTAACTTGGGTTGAATTATTGAATCGTTCTATTTTGGTCCGTTTTCTAGAGCCTGTCAAAGACACCCTGTGTATTAAGGTTGTATGCATTAAAGAAAATGTTTTAGATTGCTGTTAATCATTTATAATACCGACAAGCGTTTCAGAAAGGGTAATAGGGATTTGTAGACGGTTTAAATGCACATTATATAATACCAGTTAGAATATGCACACTTAATGCCGATAATAAATAACTTAATTAAAGCTGCCGACATTCTACCCTTGCTGCGTTAAGGAACGTAATGTTTGTTTTCTCTCGTGGTAGATTTTCATACCATGTGGGTTGATTATTTAAAATAGCAATTAAAATATTTAATGCGATTTAAATGGTTTAAATACCATAATATATACAAGTAAATGTAGGCGGCTTAGAGATTTTAAAATTGCAGACTGAAAGTATTCGATTTACACCGGAAGAAGTTCTTGGCAGCAATTGAAATCGGCGTAAACCGAATTTTTTATTATGAGGAGTTAATGGGACCCCATATGACTAGATTTCGCACACCCTTAAATATTAATAAACATTTTAATTGGATTTTAGAAATTGACGATCTTCTGTAGATGACCCTGGATGACAAGGATCGTTTTTCTAAAGAAAGAATGAAGTGTTGATTGTCTGGATTTATTTCTCCTATTTGCACGAATTTCAATGTGCTCAGGGTTGATATGAGAACCATTTTAAGAATGCCACTTCCCTCACAGTCCTAGCAGTCAGGCTTATTGTAACAGCGCGGCACAATAATCATTATGTAATACAGTTCGCTTACAAGTAGATGGGATCGAGAGCGACAACAATTAAAAATATACTGAAATTCAGTAAACGTTTTATTGTGCAAAAGTATCACTTTCAAAATTCTGAATTATCAGCTTATTCTGTTTAATATCCGACTGTAGTTGTAAAACCTTGATAATTTGAATTTAAAAAGGGAAGAAAAAAAATCGAGTTATATCAAAAGAAATAAGCTAACGCCTCAATTCGAGTTACAGATATAAGATTTTTGTTCGTAATTTACAATTCGTTCGAGTAATCGAGGTATTCGATTTATCAGTCCGAGATATCGAGGTTGGACGTAATTTAATCAAGGCTGCATTTTATTTTAATTGGTAGAGTCCTAGATGTGTTACATACAATAGTTGTTACGTAGAGGTTGTAGTACTTTCTTTCCGGGTTTAAAGCATATCATATAAAAAGTTGATCCAAAGTACAAAATAAGAATTGAATGAATTTCAACAAAATTTGTTATAAAAATAACGTATAATTAATTTAAAAATTTAAAAATACGTTACAATTAGTGTTAATCAATATCGTTTCTGTTACATTCACCACGATGATTTATCGGATACCTAAATCTAACCCACCAAAGGACAAAAGAAAACAAGTAAATGTTATACCGGCACATGCTATGTTCGAGTAGCTCTTTGATCTCGCCGGCCCGCTATTAGACGCCCCTTTCCGCACCGCAATCTCGACAGATCACTAGAAATGGATAACGGTCGATAAAATGCATTCTCTCTCTCTCTTTTAGCTGGCACGTCACAACCTAAGTTATTATGTTCTTTAGATAGAGTTAACAAAGCACGCGATTTCAAAATACACTTAAAAGAGTGGGTTGCTACTCTAAGGAATTTTTATTGAGGGGATAAGCCAACATTTGATCTAATAACATCAATTTCTATATTATTTTTATTGCGATTCTGCACCAGATTGATACATTCCTTTGTTATGATTAAAAAATTTCAGTTTCAAACATAGTATCCAAAACACAAACAGATAAAACAGTAAAAAAAACTTAACGGTAGGCCAGCGTTCCTGGTATATGCAATTCTTGTAATAAGTAATAGGAATGAATACTAAACTAATACAAGGAAGCGTGGGGTAGTAGTAATACTGGACGGGGTATGTGTTGAGATGGCCAAGGAAGATTTTGGAATAAACGTCTACGGATGCATTAAGTAGGCAACGTTACTCATCAAATGATTATGAAGTCAAGGAAATGCGGAGATCTATGTCTAACACTAGATGTAAGAGTCGGGACGGTTCTCCGCGAACATTTCGCTGTAGCCGTTTCGCCGCAACGTGTTCCAGAAAAATCATGACTTCCATTTAACAAACCGTAGAAGGTTTGAATATTTCTGATTCCATAAGAAAGGGATTCTTTTTTCTACCGTGTTAGCAAGTTTCACAATAAATGTGAGCGTCTAACGACGGGATGTAGAAAAATTGTTGTAAACTTGTTTACGATTGATTCAAGGTGTAAAAAGTTTTTCCTTTCTTTTTAAATCTTGAAATAGAACAACAACAACATTCCATTAACACAAGTTCGAAAAAGAAACTGCTTTGATCTCTTCAAAGGCGATGTCGGTAAAAAAACATTAATAAAGAATTTGTTTGGCAAAGAAAATGCAGAACATATTTTTCACCCACGATTGCAGTTGCCGTGGGTTCGGAATTTAAAATATACATATACAGCTGTGAAGTGTAAAATAATAATTTCTTGACGTGCCGCGGACGAGTGTACGAGTGACCGATCGCGGGAGGTGTGAGGGACCCTCTAATTCAAGGCCAACTGGTAATTGTCCGACTTCAAACGCCGCGCCGACACTTTGATGTTGCCGCCGCCGCACGCACACAACACTGGTCTTTATGCACGGCAGATATCAAATTAAACTGTTTCAGAAAAATTAAAACTTGTAATAGTTGTGGGGAGTCTTCGAGTTTCGAGTTGCAACATGACCATTTTATCATCGCAGTTCCACGTTCATTTTCAATTTTATTTTTATTTATTATTCAACACTTTCGTTGTTTTTTCTATTCTCTTACCAGTCATTTACAAACTGGAACTAAATAACTATGTATGATAGAGGAATTTTTTTTATGTAACCACACTTATAAATCGTAGAACAAACTGTAATGAAGATAAATTTGAAACGCGCAAATATTGGCAAAGAAATTTACTTTTAGAATCTTTGTACTATTTCAAGTTCTGAAAATAGCATTTCAAATTCACTTCAGTAGTTTTGACATGAAAGGTTCATTATAGTTCCCATAGTAGAAGAATATTTTTGCAATCTTTCCGGTATGATCCTGCCGATTGTTTCACAACATTTTCTTTTTTTAAAAGATAGTCATTAGTCATGATTATACAGGGTGTCTCAATTAATAGTCTTTACAACATACGGCCAAATATTCATGATCATGAGACTAAAAGAGAGCGATTTAACCAAATTTTCTTCTATCCAAAAATGCTTCGTAAAGTACCCTCTACCTTAATGTTTTAATTCAAATGAGTTTGTCTTTATTTAGTTTAAAATTTAATGGGCTCTAGGCTCTACTCTTTTTAAAACTGGTATATGAATGTTAATGTTTTTCAAAATCATTTGAAATTTATCGCAGTAACAAAAATGAGTGGGGATGTGTTGGGTATATAGTTAGTCTGCTAATAATTGGATGTCTTGAGGTCAAGTTAAAGTCATCAAATGTAAGTATTTGGGAGACGTTTTGATAGAACGAGCTTCGGGTTGGTAATTTTAATTTCGTTTCACTTGTAAACGCAGCGGGTGGTGTGTTATAAAGAACCCTTTTCAACTGACTGGTATGCCGTACCTTAAAACTTGGATGTGCCGCGGTTCTTCAAAAGCGGAAGAGCTTCGGATTTGTGTATTAAGCAAGTTATTTAAAATGGTGAAATGGCAATTTTAAACCAACGGTGATTCTAAAGCAATTCAAATTAATTAAAAATGCGTGGAATCTTAATCAACTTTAGTAATTATTGTTAGTTGTATATGTTATTTTTTTCTAATTTAAACATAGTTTTTTTTTATTAGAAAGTTATTTGCATATTATTGCATATTATTTGCATATTATTATTATTAGTAGAAAATTCGAAGTAGGTGCCTAGTACTTATAGAGAATAATTTCTGAGATATGAAGTTACAAAATTATTTACTCTTTTACAGAACAGACTTTGTTACAAATTCTTCCTTCATATCAAACTAAGAATGCCATGGATTTGAGGTAAATAGGATATCAACTGTCTCCAAAGACCATATTCAGGAATCTATGATGCCAACATATTCCTTTTCCTCAAGGAGCAAAGGAGCTGAATATTTTAACGGTACCTACGTGTGGATCGGGAAACTACAAAACGATTACGAAACTTCTCGCCAACTTTTCCACCTAAAGCATGGAATCCCCCTGGGGTCTCAGAGGATGAATCTAGGAAAAAAAAACCCCGGAAAGAAAACCCCGGAAATAAAACCCCCGGTAAAAAAACCCCCGGAAAAAAAACCCCAAGGAAAAAAAACCCCCGGAAAAAAAACCCCGGGAATAAAAACCCAGTTATTATACAGGGTGAGTAAAAAGTATGGAATAAATTCATTATCTCCCAAAATAATGTTTTTTTTTGGAAAACGCTCGCACAGGTATAGCGATTTAAATTATGGCGCATATTTCAAAGTGTTTCAATTTTTTTTTGCGACTGTCACTTTTTTGTGGTGACGTCAGAGTAATTTTTTTTAAATGGCACCCCATACTTTTTTTGACGGATTTCGACAAAAGACGTCATTCTGCATCTGAATAAGTATCGTGACCTTGAAATCGACAGTTTCTGGGATGTTCATTTTTTAAATCTGAAAACTGTTATTTTCAAAAACATTAATATTACTCAATTTATTTATTAAGAACCAATAATTAACATGAAAAACAATCAACCTATGAAACTGGTAAACTCATACAACCAAATATAAGCTAAATTAGGTGCTCGAACTGTCTCCCATTAAAGTTTTACTTAACAATTTTTCAAATTTAAAAAATGAACATAGCAGAAACTGTCAACTTCAAGGTCACGATACTTACTTATTCGGATGCAGAATGACGTCCTCTGTCGAAATCCGTCAAAAAAAGTATGGGGTGCCATTTAAAAAAAATTACTCTGACGTCACCACAAAAAATGACTGTCGCAAAAAAAATTGAAACACCTTAAAATATGCGCCATAATTTAAATCGCTACACCTGTGCGAGCGTTTTCTAGAAAAAACATTATTTTGGGAGATAATGAATTTATTCCATACTTTTTACTCACCCTGTATAGAAAAAAGGAGATAAAGGTCAAGTGGTACATATTAAAATTACAGAGAAAAATAAATAAAACACACGTAGATGATCTTGAATAAAAGCATATTTAATTAGTTTAAAAGTTAACGTTTCGCATTAATTTAATGCTTCTTCAGAACAACATATTTTTTTTTTTTTATAAATTAGTTTAAGTTCTACTAAAAAATTCGTTATTTAGAAAACGACAGTCATAGTAATTTATTTTACTTCAAAATAGCATTATTTTATTTTTTTTTCACAGAAAAATTTAATTAAGTAGGTAGTACTAACATTTATTGGAACCATGCTCACTTTCCATTCGTATGCTTATTTGCAAGAGTATAATGGCGATTCTAAATAAGCAAAACGCACATTTGCATTTTAATAAATACCTATTGGAATTTTAAATCTACTTGAATGTAGCCATCCATAATTATTTTCGGGGGGTTTTTCTTCCGGGGGTTTTTTTTCCTGGGGGTTTCTTTTCCGGGGGTTTTTTACCGGGGGTTTTTTTCCGGGGTTTTTTTTCCGGGGGTTTTTTTACCGCTACCCCAGAGGATGAACCAAGAATCAGAAACCACATACCATAACGAAGGATTGAATCACCGATTCTCAAATATAGAAGATATGAACCATCTAATATAGTATAGTTTTTAATTATGAAAACGCAACAGCAGATAGTTGTTGACAAAACCAAATTATAGCACCAAAATCTGGGACGATTGCCCCGAAAAAAAGGAAATATTACTTTATTTTATAATCCTATTCTATTCTTCAATTTTTTTTTATTTCTTAAGGGGTTTGTTTGCTCCATGTTTCTTATCAAGGAATTTGTTTTCTTAGATTCCTGCAGGAGGGTTAAATTTATACGGACCATTATTTGATTTTCACTTTGTAAACACCGAGTTACTTGCTAAATACGAAATATTATAAAATACTTTAGTCTATGTTACACAACAATGAAAAATTTTTATCAGAGAGCCTAGTGATTCATGATTCCGCTTGGAAATCGTAGCAAAAATCTAGCAAGAAATTCGTAGTCGCAGAAAGAAAAATGTATATTATGGTAGAATAACATTACGAAATAAAACTGATACATTAATAATTAATGTGTAATTTATTTATAATATTATGTTTAGAACGCTCCTAAGATGTTATGCAACTAACAATACATTATAAATAAAATATATTTGCGGCATCTATATGCAACCTCTGTAACAACCTGTATAGCTCAATAAAAGTTTTGAAGTTATACAACCCCTTATACTCAGAGTAATTGAGGAAAAAAATGTATAGCGCACTTCGTTGTAAAATACGATGTAAGGGCCAAGGGGTTGCATAATTTCAAACCTGCTATTTTATGAAGCGCGGAACAACTTTAAAAAATTTGAAATCTGTTTTAAGAGTTGCCATATTACATAGACTTCTGGTAGAAGAAAAGGAAGCTTTCTCGTCACGATAAGCTTGGATCGCCCGCCTGTTAGGATTATGAAAATTTTAAGTAGTATTATAAAAAGCGTCATAAATACAAATAAAAAAATAATTGTGACTAGGTTGGATTAATAAACAGTCGTTGAAATTTAATTTTCTTAGGTTTCAAAAATGTGTTTTTTTTAAACAGAAATTTTTGAAAACGTCAGAATTCTAGACATTCAAGGCGTTGATAAACAGGATTGGAGTTTCTAGTAATCTCAATGCATGAATCATTTATAGTGTACTGTTATATTAAATAGCCAGACTCATATTTCGTAGGAATATCTACAAAGGATAATTAAATAATGTTAACAGATATCAGTTGCTAAGGTGTTTTTGTCAGCTGTTAAATGCTACTACATTAAAGTTTATTCGCTTTCCAATCGGTGATTTATTGCGATTATATTTTATGCAAATTAAGAACGTTGTCAAACTTGATTGTTTCTTGCAATTTTCTGTTTATATTTTCGTTGCTAAGTTAAAAATTGAATTTTTGAAAAAACGTTAATTATCAAAATGCATGCAAATGCAAAATTCAAATCGTCACAGCATAGTTTGCGGAGTTATACCAAATTACAACCCCTATTTGCTTCCACTAGATAAGCTAACTACAAAGAATATAGGTTATACGAAAATACATTCTCCTGAAAACTGAGATAAAGATAAAAAAAGATAAAAGGCTGAAGTCTGCAGTACCTAACGTTAATTTCTGTATGGTAATGAAGAATACTTATATTGGAATTTTCGTTCTCATTGCGGGGTGTGTATTGGGTTGGAGCCCGAAAAATATTTGCTCAATAAGGACATTGAAAGATTTAACCTTTCAGATTTAAAAAAGTGCTTTCCTTGTTCAAGCGCGGATCTACGGAAGGGGGGGGAGTAATCGCCTGGGGGTCTCCGTACCTCCCGGACCCCCCCTCGCAGAGCATTTCTCTAGATCCGCGCTTGTCCCTTTTTAAATGCGACATTGTCCAATGAGTTAACAGAAATAGAAATTTTTTTTTCAGGCTGTGATAACTGAAACTGAAGGTCTATCTTTCGTTTGATACTACCAAAATTATTCAAACCCTTTTATTTTCTGAAAGGTGGAGTCTAAATATATTTTTTTAAATCTTGATTATGGTTGTTCACAAAAAGTGGATATTTTTGAAAAGGGGTAAATCAGCCCAATAATTTTGAATTATCGAACAGTTATCGGAAATACTATAAGTATTACGAGGATGGGAAATATTATTAATTTAATGATTAGTGGAAATGTATTTATGAGTAATTATTTCATACTCGTATTATTCTGGTTGAATCATTCCATTCAGGTTTTAGATAACACAAAACAAAGACATGTTTATTGGAACATATTATCTTTTGTTTAGATTTAAAACATTTTATTAATGGTTTAAATACCTACCTATAAATAACATTCGTATTTTGTGAAACCAAAAGCATTTTATTTTATGTCATTTCAAACAAATTGAAGCGAGCAAAAACTTGGCATTAGAAAAACTTAAGAAGGAGAAAATTTTATACTATAGCTAAAAATATTTAAATTTATATTAGAAGTAAAAATTAAAATATTTTTAAATATAGATATAAAAAAAAGTTGTGCAAGATATTTTGCAAAATTCATTTGAGTCCTAATACCTCCGATAATTAAAATTTATATAATAATTGTTATCAGTGGCTATTCCCACGTTTATATAAGAGATAAAATAATGAATAGACGCATTATAAATGAAATCGGCTGCAGAAAAATAGAACCACTAGGAATAAAAGTCTTGAACTGATAAACATTTTCGCAGACTTATTTTTTGTTATACCAAATTTAGAAATGAAAACGGAAATTATGTATCTGAAAAATTATTCCTTTACTGAAGTATATAACCTGCTAAGGAACTAAATTTTTGGAAATATAATAAATAAAATGTAATGCAAAAGTGAAGACGAATTTAATTTAAAATGTTTTGTATTAAACAGAGACAAATGTATAATAAAAATCAAGTGTTAATCTCTCCTCTTTCTCTTTCCTTAGGTTGCGAAAATTACCTTTCTACTGTATTTATTAGTTACTGTTTGTTCCGCTACACCCAGTACGTTAGCGCTGCGGTCGAATTTAAAGCACTTCCTTTCAGGATTTACTTATTTTCTAATTGCTATCAAGTACTGTGTGCAAGTGCGGTAACTGTCAACTAATAAGGTAATTATTGTATTTATTATCTCACGATTAATTTGATTTATATAATCACGATTATTTGAACTACCTATTACCAATTAATAGGTAGGTACATACTTTGCACCATCAGACGTAAGGATTTAAAAAAAAATTTAATTTTTGAAATAGGTAACAAAAAATTGTTTTTATCGATGGGAATTTTATTTGTAGATGTGAATCTATTCTGGGAAAAGGAATTTTTTGACCAAACGTTGATCATCCTCCTCTAAAGAACCTCATTCTTTTGCAGTTAATCCAATAAGTACCTTTAAAGTTTTTCTTACAGACATACATTTTTATTTCAAACATTTATTATTTCTTGTTAGATTTCGTTATCTGCCATAGTTTAGGCAGAAAAGAAATGTTTTAGCCATGCACTGTAAAAGATATTCAAAATGAATTAAAATACCAAATGAATATTTAAAAGGCTTCGTGCTTGTGTTGCATAACGTAATGGATTGTAGTAACATCATTAACAATGTTGATCGATCCCAAAAAGTGTAGGGGCTCTTATAGCCATAATGTATAAAATAAACTCCATATGTAACACATAGGATTTTACGTGTAGATGTTGAATAGTTTTCCTTTCTTTTAATTTTTGAATGTCTAGAACATCATGGAAAAATTGTGGGCAAAACTTGTTGGTGGAAACAAACAGCCAAAACGTGACAAAAAAGAAGATCCAGAGAAGAAAAGGATGTTAACTGTTGATAAGAAAAGCTTGGCAGCAACAAGTAAATCTACATCTGATGAAAAGAAACCTCTTCTTGAGGATAAGGCCAATGAAGATGAAGATGATGAGGACGATGTTTTTGTGAATCCATTTCGAGATTCATCGACTGACAGTTCAAATAAAGAAACTGGAGGATTGGATGTGCTGGATGAAGATCCAGACTATGCATTCACAACTGATCTTGTACGTTCTCCAGTACCTGGAATGCACTGTCTAAGTATTTGGGTAAAAAACAATTTATAAGATATTTACACAAATTTAATATAAATTTGATTTCTTCTAGAATGAAGTAATGCGGCCTTCAACACAATTGCAGCCACAAGAACAACTAAACATCTTAACACTTGGTAAACTGAAGACACACATGAAGCTTTCAGAGCGAACAACACTTCTGTATCATGAACAACATGTTTCGTTGGTAACAGCATACTACGAGGCGGCTGAAGCTAAGAAATTTCTAGCTCCTTTCACAAAACATTTGGCAATTTCGGTATCCTTCACAGATATTGCATTGTATTCAGATTGTGTAAATAATGGTCTCATAACAGCAGCTCCTGCTACCGTAGCACGTGGTCGTATTGTTTTCTGCATTAAACCGTAAGTGTGTTTATTTTTGAATTTACAGAATTTTAATTTCAGTTTTATTTCAGTGTTACGCCTTTAGGAACCATACCGTATGTTCGATATGGGCACCCTTTAATACTTCAACTAACTATCGCAGCAGTAAGTTTTATAATTTTATATATAAATAATAAATAGTAATATGTCATTGTCAAAAGGATACAATAATTGAATAACCATCAAGTAGCATCACTGGATTCCGTTTAAGTCAGCTTCTTCAATGTTTAGCTTTGTTCTCTTATGTTTTGTTATTTCAGACTCCACTGTATTTAGCAATTGGTGATCAATTGGGATCAGATAATTCTTACTCTGTTCGTTTGAGTACAAGATTAAACAATGCTTGTTATTTCCAATTTATAACCAGCCAGCAGGAGGAAGGAGGGCAAATAGAACCATACCCTGTGCCTGTAAGTCTCAATCTTTGTATTATTTTATTATTAATATTAATTATTTATACTATTTCAGTCACATGCCTCTTTTCTTGTACAGCATGTGGAATCAAAACTCTTTTTGACATTTAAAAGTTTTAGTTGGGTGGTAACTAATTTCGGTTACGTAAGTAAACTGCAGCAGTAAAACCGATTGTTTTTAAAATTTTACAATAATTTTAGGAAAATGTTGTCAGATTGGAGCCCATTGAATACATTGATAAAAGAATTGCAAAATGTCAGTTCTTTAAGGCATTTTTAAAGGAGACATCAACCTTGTAAACCGTTACCATCCCTATGAGCAATAGAGGATTTTTAAATAATATATTTACATAAGAAGTTTATTTTAAAATTTAATTAAATTTATAGTAGGTATAGTAATAATATGAAGAATTCTTTTATTTTATAGCAAGATTTTTCCAAATTTTAAATTATGTAAGGGCACAAGCATAAATGTTTTTCATTTTAATATCTAGAAATATGGATTATATGATTATAGAATTGTATTTGAAATGTTGTTTCTAATGTAGAGTTTAATAAATAAAAGCTTTTATATAATTACTTTGTCTGATTCTCCAGTGATATTTACTAAAGTTTGCATAAATTCAGTTAAAACAGAAAATTATCCTTATAAAGGGATATAAAATTCCACAATAAAGGGTGTTTTTGATGTAGTATACCTACTATATCTATCTTACTATTGTATTGTAATATTGTATGCTGTTGTAATTCTTTGTACACTTTAGGGGTCTGAAATTCCACATGCATGATGTATTACATGTTAGGTGATTATTTGAAATATTATAACATTGTTTTGCTTTAATTTTGAGTGGAGTAAGGCATGTTTCTGATGTAAGGGATGGTATGGGCTATGTGTACTTCAATTGTAATTTGGTTACTTTAGGAGTCTAAAATCTTCACTACAGTTAGGGATGTTTCTGAATACCTAATACAATTTATTAGTCGATATAATTTCTTGTGAGAAAATGTACCTTACAAGCATTAAGTATATAGATTTTACAAATTTTCCTTATCCTTAAGGCCATTTTTCGGAACGTGACATTATTCAAGAATATTTACAATGAGAATTTAAAGAAACAAATAAATTTGCCGCCATATCTTTTTGAATCTAAATATGGAATTAGTGAATTACCCATAGTGCAAAGCAGTGAACAGTGGTGGGTATGCGCAGTAGTTTAAAACTCAGATGTTATATTTTTTTAATTTCTTTTGCACGTATAGTTTCGTGCAAATTCGCAGTTAGTAACTTTTCAGCGCGCTAAAGCATTAGTGTCCATTATAGTTATTTACTCTTAAACATACTATGGTGATGCAAGTGTAGTTATTTCAACGGATAAATAAAGAGGTAAGTAAATATAGTCATAGCAACCCTTGAATATAGTCTCCAAAATTTGTATTAATATGAAACTAGTGCTGTACAAGATATCAGTTATTACTGTGACTTTTAAAAGTTTGGGAGTGTTTTCAAAATTTAATATTTTGGATGTAGCAAAATTATACAAAATTATGGATTCCTATGCCCAATTTTTGGATTTTGGTCCGGAAATGCCTCATATATAATAGAGGGAGTAACAAATATTTGCAAACGATATTCAAAGGTGTTGATCCTTTTGATCAACCCCTAGTCCAGACAATATAGTAATTATAGGTAGGTACCTATGATAATTTATTTCACTCATATACCTACGAATTCGTTTTGTAATCGGTACCTAGTGATTTTTATTTAAGTAAATGTTCATTATATAGTAGGTAGGTTTTGGGTGAAGATGGAAGTCAAAATGTAAAACATAGAGATGAGTAATATGTGTGTGAATCTATATGAATGTTGAGAATGGGGTGAGTAGCCAAAAATTGAAAATGAGAAGAATGTAAGCTAAATAATGAATAAATCAAAACATAAGTATTATGAAAGGTGTGGTACAAAGTATGAAGTTTAAAATGGAGGAGCCATAGCATGATTCAGTGTCGAAGAATTCTAGTGGGTGGATATGTCTTGAAATCTGAAACGAAGTGCTGTGTGCAAATAAGATAGCAAGGGTGTAGAATTACTAATTGGATAGTGAGAATTCAAGTAGTAGATATGAAGACCGGATGGTAACAGATTAAAATGAAAGAGAAATGATGTTTAAAATGGAGGGGGGGCATAGCATGATTCAGTGCCGAAGAATTCTAGTGGGGGATATGTCTTGAAATCTGAAACGAAGTGCTGTGTGCAAATAAGATAGCAAGGGTGTAGGATTACTAATTGGATAGTGAGAATTCAAGTAGTAGATATGAAGACTGGATGGTTACAGATTAGAATGAAAGAGAAATGATGTTTAAAATGGAGGGGCAATAGCATGATTCACTGTTGAGAAATTCTAATGAGTGGATATATCTTGAAAATAGTATGTTATAGTTCTTGGATATGAAGAGGAATCTGAACGAGGTCTTTTGGGATCTCGGCCTTCCCCCCCCCTTTTCCTCCTTCGTTGGGTTTTCTTCCAATCACATACCAGACCTTATTTATTAAGTTTCTTAAGTTTCTTGTGCCGCAATTCTGTATTTAGGACGACCTCCCTATAGGGCGCCTCTCCTTGAAAAGGCGCCTATTCCTTACCTGGAAAGTCTACTGCTACTATTGTCCTGCAAAGTATTAGAAATATTTGTATCAAAATAAAATAAAAACTTTACGTTTTCTTACAGATTTGTGTACCTACTGGAAAAACGACGCAGGGTCTCGTAATTGTGATAGTTTCTGCATAATCTTGTAATCGAAGTTTCTAAATGTAAGTATACCTATAGTATTATTTAGTATAAATATTTGTGTTGGGTAATGATGATTACTACAAGCTACTTTGAAATAATTGAAAGAGGAAATTTTTATTAAATATTCTTAACTCTTTCAATTTTTATCACAACTATGGATTTTATTTCGTCTGTATACATTTTCAGAATTGACCATAATGGGCGGTGATTCCAAAAAAGATAAAGATAAAGAAAAGAATCGCAAGAGAAAACAAAAGTCAGAATCAGACAATAAAAAGTCCTCAAGAACCCGAGAGGAAAAAAATAAACTAACAACCACTCAAGCTTCTGGAGAAGTAACACCTGCTTCATATAATTTCGCTGCCCCATGCTCATCCACAAGTCACACGCCTGACAGACCAAGGTTGAGCACAGAGAAACCAAGCCTAAAGTGTAAATTACCGATCACGGAGAAACTTGCGAAATATCTAAGAAGCATTGGTGCAGAGGTACCTTTGCCACAAAATGAACGAGCTTCTACCACCGTAACAAACCAAATGCCACAGACAGATAAAAATCTTAGTACCATTGCTATGGATGTATCTCGGCCTCACGATGAACTAGCTTCCGCTACCGTAAAAGACCAGATAGCAGAGACAGACCAAAATCTTAGAAGCATTGGTATGGATGTATCTTTATCACAAAGTGAATCAGCTTCTGTCACCGTAAAAGACCAAATACCTGACACAGACAAAAATTTAGTAACAAAATCAACTTCTCATAGACAACGGAGAAAGACATCGAAGAGTAGCAAAAAGGATACTGCTTCAACACTACCTGAACAAAATACTTTACCCATTAGGGTTGTTGATCTTGCTGCCTTGCTTGTAAACCCGCCCCTTCCGCGCTACAGATTAACAACTAGCAGTACCCAAACAGAAGTTTGTCGCACCCACTATAACTGTCCTCTTCGGCACGTTAAAACTCCAATCCACCGGGATCCAAGTTCCACATTAATTACCAGCAGCACCCAGACAGATGTTCCCTACCGTCTCTATAATTATTGCCCCCTTCAACACGTCAAAACTCGAACTCGTCGACGTCGGTCAAGTACTGTAACTTCAAGAAACGTGGAATATAGTTCGTCTTCTAGTAGTAGTGATGATGATATTCAGAATCAAGCGAACGTGGAAGATATGGGACAATCCTCCATGATTCCTACTGCTCATGCAGCCGCTACCAATTTACAATCTCAATTACCACAAGATCAATACTTAGAACAACAACGTTCATTTACAATACCACCATCAACAGTTTGTCCACCAGCTCAAGATTCAGGAATAAATGCGCTACAAGCAACAGTATCAACACCATTAACACCGTATCTAAATTCAGACGCCAATCCGCCAGGATCAATACGGCCTATTGTTTCAAGTGAAACAGAAGCAAATCAAGAACTTTCATCAAATCCACAATCACCATCGGCCTTTAGTAGAAAACAGCATCGATCACTTGTTCAGCCACAACAATCACAATTTGTCAGACCACCCCTGGCAGACCACCATTCACAACAGTACTATCCGGTTCAAGATCCCGAACTACCTCAATCATCAGCTAATTTACGTCCACATTCAGTGCCTCAACAACCATCACCAGAGCATCGATCACATATTCCATGTGCACAAGTACCACTCCCACCATTCCGATTACCACAACGTTTCCCATTTCTTCCATACCCCCAATCATCTACAATTCTTGGGCCATCACAGCTGGACTTATCTACCCAACAGCAGCATCCAGTTCCTCAACATCCAGTCACACATACTACACTCAGTCATACTACACAAGCAGGCGTTGCAGGATCTGCAATGCAATTACAACCAGCACAAATGCGACATGTGCCAATTCCAGACCAACGTGAGCGACAAACAATTCCTGCGTACTTACGCTATTTTACGGAACAGCAGCACCCTGTTCCGCAACGCCCAGTTGCAGACGACCCTGCTACGCAATCCGGCGTCTTAGATTCACCACCACAATTGCAACAAGCCCAACTAGCCCAGCAGCCAAAACGAAAGCAACATAAGCGAAAAACCGTCCCTGGGGCATTAAAATTTCGTCCTAGAACTCAACAGCAGCACCTAATTCCTCAACAGCATATTACACAACCAGGCGTCACAGAAACTTCGCCACAATTACAACTAGCACAAACACGATATGTGCCAATTCCAGAGCAACGTGAGCGACAATCAGTTCCTAACCCATTACAGTTAGGTCCCTTTACTCAACAGCAGTACCCAGTTCCGCAACACCTAGTTGTACGTGATCTTACACAATCCGGCGTTAGAGGATCTGTACCACGATCACAACTAGCACAAACACGACATGTACCAATTCCAGAACAACGTGAGCAAATATCAGTCCCTACGAGATCACACATACGGCCCTTTACTCAACAGCAGTACCCAGTTCCGCGACACCCAGTTGCACACCCTACTATCCAATCAGGCATCGTTAACTCTTCACCAGAATTACAACAGGCCCTGCTAGCACAAACAGCCCAGCCACGAATCAAAAAACAGCGTAAGCGAAAAACCGTCCCTGGCCCTTCACAGGTTTCTCAGATCACTCAACAGCAGCATCCAGTTCCTCAACACCCAGTCGCACACCATGGTACTACACAACCAGGCGGTACAAGGACTACATCACAATTACAAATGTCAGTTCCAGAGCAAAGTGAGCAAAAAACAGAAGACCGTGATCCTGTCAAGTAGGTATGACAGATAAACTTAGGTATAGGTATACCTATCTACTTTGTATGTTAATTCTGATTTCTAGTGTACTATTCACAATAGGTTAGGGGTTGTTAATAACCAGTGACATCAACGTTTTGTTTAGGCACATGCAAATATTAGATAGGTACCTATGATTTATATTGTTACTTTCATAATCCAATATAGGCTACACCTACTTTAAATGTAAATAAGTTCATCTTAGATTAAGTTAGGGGTTACTAAATTTAGAAGTTTTCAGTATACTGCATTGATTCCATTTTAAAATGGTTTGTTCATTCCATAAACTTTACTTTTTCTTTAGGTATATGTAGAATTAGGGACAAAAGTAATGTTCCCCACAGCTTATGCTTATACAACTCCTTCAGCAAGTTAAAACTTACTAAAATTAAGCACAAAGTATTTGTATAAGCTTATACCTGTGAGAGATTAATTTTATCCCTGGTTGTGCATATGTATTAGATAGGTATGGTTTACATTGGATACCTACATTACTACTATGAAATGTTTCCTAAGTGTTTGGGCATTTTTAAATTTTATTATCCAATACTTTAAATGTAAATATGTTCATCTTAGATAAGTCATTAAATATTTTATATATCAATGTATCATGGTATTTCAAAAACGCATATTTGTACCTAGTTGCTTATATTATTAAAGTTTTTGCTCTATATTTTGTGTATAATTAATGATTATAGCCTTAGCAAGTCATAAAAACTGTATCAACCTACTTATATAATTATTTATTTAATTTTGTAAAATGTTTGTTTACCAAACAATTTTACTTATATTATAACGGCTGATGTGTATTGATTAATAATAATTTGGAGATTAAGCAGCCAGAAATAAGACGACGAATTAATGTTGAAAAATTTTTAATGACGACGAATTAATGTTGAAAAATTTTTAATGACGACGTTTCGCTATTTTGAATAGCTTCTTCAGGTCAATGCGACAAAAAATTAATACATTTTACAAATAATATGACTATTGAGCAGTTAAGAAGAATACGAGATGTAAAAAGCTTTACAATTTCAGTACTTGTTTTTTTAAACTTGTGAAATAATTTGGTGTACCAACAACTATGGAATTAAATACACCAAATTATTTCACAAGTTTAAAAAAACAAGTACTGAAATTGTAAAGCTTTTTACATCTCGTATTCTTCTTAACTGCTCAATAGTCATATTATTTGTAAAATGTATTAATTTTTTGTCGCATTGACCTGAAGAAGCTATTCAAAATAGCGAAACGTCGTCATTAAAAATTTTTCAACTTTAATTCGTCGTCATTAAAAATTTTTCAACATTAATTCGTCGTCTTATTTCTGGCTGCTTAATCTCCAAATTATTATTAATCAATACACATCAGCCGTTATAATATAAGTAAAATTGTTTGGTAAACAAACATTTTACAAAATTAAATTACCAAATCAATTGGAGTTGATTTTTCGATTTTTATTTTAATTTTGATAAATCTCAGAAGACCACGTTCTACACCACCTGCATCTTTCCAAGCCAATAGAATATTTTGTTCCTTATTTTCACCAATTTTTACATCATCAAGAAGATTCCTCCACATCAACAAATTCGTTACAAATATGGATCAACCTTTAATTACCGACCAATACATTACCAACAACTATGGAATTAAATACACCAAATTATTTCACAAGTTTAAAAAAACAAGTACTGAAATTGTAAAGCTTTTTACATCTCGTATTCTTCTTAACTGCTCAATAGTCATATTATTTGTAAAATGTATTAATTTTTTGTCGCATTGACCTGAAGAAGCTATTCAAAATAGCGAAACGTCGTCATTAAAAATTTTTCAACTTTAATTCGTCGTCATTAAAAATTTTTCAACATTAATTCGTCGTCTTATTTCTGGCTGCTTAATCTCCAAATTATTATTAATCAATACACATCAGCCGTTATAATATAAGTAAAATTGTTTGGTAAACAAACATTTTACAAAATTAAATTACCAAATCAATTGGAGTTGATTTTTCGATTTTTATTTTAATTTTGATAAATCTCAGAAGACCACGTTCTACACCACCTGCATCTTTCCAAGCCAATAGAATATTTTGTTCCTTATTTTCACCAATTTTTACATCATCAAGAAGATTCCTCCACATCAACAAATTCGTTACAAATATGGATCAACCTTTAATTACCGACCAATACATTACCAACAACTATGGAATTAAATACACCAAATTATTTCACAAGTTTAAAAAAACAAGTACTGAAATTGTAAAGCTTTTTACATCTCGTATTCTTCTTAACTGCTCAATAGTCATATTATTTGTAAAATGTATTAATTTTTTGTCGCATTGACCTGAAGGAGCTATTCAAAATAGCGAAACGTCGTCATTAAAAATTTTTCAACATTAATTCGTCGTCATTAAAAATTTTTCAACATTAATTCGTCGTCTTATTTCTGGCTGCTTAATCTCCAAATTATTATTAATAATTATTTATGTAGGAAGTATACATAAATCAGGCGATCCAAGACTAGTAGGTAGGTACTAAATAAAGAAAGAGGTAAAAGATATTCTTGATGCAAACTATCAGAGGTGGGATACCTACTTTTAAGCCAGCTGTAGATCAGAGGTGTATATTGCGCTTGCGCTTCGCGATTTCCGCTACAGCTTTATTCTATAAGAAGTTACCCTTGCGATCATCCCCTACACTAATAAGGGGATCCCTGTTGGTGCAGAATTTTGAAATGTTCAGTATAGGAGAGGATCAAAAAATTCAAAGATGAATAAAAAATATTTTCAATTCAAACTTATAGGTACAAGAAGAATTAGATGTGAAGAGGATTTAAAGGTGGTTGCTCTAATAGATTATTTTAGAAACCATGAGCAACTTTGAGTAAAATTAAATTTTTTTTACTTTCAAATATTTTTATTTACATTATTTTTCTAAACCTAGAAACGAAAATAAAATAACTTTTTAAACTTGTTCATAGAAAATTTAGGAGAATGTTTATACAATCTCATCTGAAGTGGTATCTATTTGTTTCCCATCTGGAGTTTTAATTTGAACTTCAGTCAGTTGTGTCTGCATCAGAGCTGAATTAGGACCATGTAGGGATGTAGGTTCAATGTTTCTTTCTCTCTTTGCATGGGAAACACCACTAATAGAAGAGGCACGACTGTTAGATGCAAAATGATGTTCTTGTTCAGCAGTTAAGGAAACTGAACAGATTAACACATTTACTTGTTCTGGAGTAGGACAACCAATAATTAATAACTCTTCACTGGTATATTTTGCTGTGGTTAAAATTTGTTCCACTTGCATAAATGTGTTTATAACACTATTCTGAAAATAAAGAGAAAAGAAATAGTAAAGAAATAATTTTTTAAAGTATTATAGTACCTTGATAGGTCTGAATAAAATAAATTCAGTTTCTCTATTGGCAAGATACAGTTGCATAGAGCGTTGTATTTCAGGAATTTTGGTTTTAATATTTCTTTGGGCAATACTAATAATTCCATTCAATATTTGTGGTTTTGCAAATTCTTGTTCTCTTAATGGAACAGTATTTTCCTGATGTGTCTTAGAAACCTTTAAACAATTTTCAGCCTAGAAACATGAAATATTTCTAAACAATTCAGAAAAAAAATTATACAAACCTTCTGAATCCAATGAAGCATATTTCCAACTAAAAGTACTGTTGTGTGTGAAATAAATGCTTCACAAGAAGCTTTTAATTGTTTATCAATTTCTTTACGCGAATCAACTAAATATTCCCTAACACGAGGAGTGCCTTCTAGTAAAAACTCCAGAAGAGCATTATTACTACTAAAAGTAAATAATTTGTCTCGATTGTGTATCAAACCAACTGCAGCAGCTCTGATGTTACTGAAATCCAAACTAACTTCTTTTATTGTAAAATCAACTTGGAATGGTGCAATTTGTTCACGCAATATTAACAAATGTTTTATTTGAAAAAGACGTCCATCCACAATTGACTGAAAATTTATTTAATGTTTTAATAAAAAGGTTAGTTACATGGAAAATTTTACCTTTTTAGCAGCAATTAGTCCTTCTGCTTTTGCAATAGTTTCCACACAAATGGAGAGTGCTTCTTGAGCTAATCCTTGGAAAATTTCGCGATCTAAACAAAAGTAAAGACGGGAAAGACAAACCAAAGTGCGTTTTACTGTAGGATACCACATTCCATGTAAATCTGCTGGGGAATCTGGGATAAAAAATAATTAAATTTACATTTAAGTAATTAGATTGTGTTATTTACTTCCAGTGTATGAACGAACCAATCCCATATGACTTGTATTGATATTTGCCACTTCTTGAGATTCCATTGATACTATAGAAGCTCTGGATTCTGTACGATATTCGCTGATTTCTTCTGCAATGTTCTGGAATGTAAAAGCTTTGTTATATTCAGAATCGGTAGAAAAACACGGGAGCGGGCGTTTTGGCGCAATCGGTTTGGCACAGGGGCTGTTTGACGGCGCGAAATCATCCTAGACCAAGAAAAATATGCTTACTTCCATTTGTTCTAGTTTTTCTGGATAAGCTAAATCTCCAGGTGATGGTTGATAAGACATTAAATCATTGTGGAAGAAAATGTGGGTACGGAATACTAATCTTTCTTCCATATCTTGTAACAATTGTCTAACTGTTTCTGTAAACTTATCCAAAGTTTCTGCAAGAAATTTGTTTTAAAAAATGGTACTGACTATTACAAAATCAGAGAATCAAAAATATAATTAGTATGCATTACTAACCACTACTCTGGTTATAATCATTCAACATTTCTCTTCTGAAAATCCCACAAAGCTCTGTAAGAACTTCCAAGTGATATATTCCAATTAGACAAGGTCTTAACATATCATATAAATTTTGGCATAAAATCCCAAAGTATTCACTAAAAAAGTAATTTTCTTGATCATTATAAAGTTTATAATAAAAAAAAATCTTACTGTAATTGACTTGAATGTTCAGAGAAGAAATATTTGAAACAAGAAGCTTCATCCTGGCAAACTTGCAGTACAAATTGTCCTGCTGAACGAAATAGAATACTGTGGTCAAGTTTATGTTTGTTTTTCAGCTCCATTAAGGCTTTGGCTACAGCATCAGTCATTACAGGTGATCTTTGGGCAAAATATGTTTGTTGACAATCTGAGAGAAGTTGTTTATAGCTGAAAAAAAACATTACATAATTTATAGAAAAAAAATTAAATATGGAGACCTTACCTATTATGTTTTTCAATTTTATTTTCAATGTGATTAATAATTGGTTTAACTTTCACTGCAGCACTTTGAAATTTTCCATAATATAATGAAAAAGCTGATTCATTAACATTCTCAATGGAAATGGAAGTATCATCAGAAAGTAGATTTGTTCTATTATCTGGATCAGTTACTTGTTTTGTTGCATTAATAATAACATCATTAAAATATCTTCGAATTATTATTACCGCTTTTGATAATAAAGTTTCATATTTTGCAGTATATGCCCTGGTTTCTTTAAAATTTGGCTGTAAGAAATTTTTATTTAGATTTAAAGCTAAAATTTTACAAAACACATTATCTCTACAACATTAACTGAAGTGTTATATAAGGAGATTAAAAAAAAAAAAGAAAAAGAAAAGAGAACATTAATCTATCTTTCAAATTTAAATATGAAATTGAAATTATTTCTTACATGTTCCTGTAGATAGTTCATACATTCATCTATTTTGTCCAAAGTTTCCATGAATACATCACTGCTTACATTACCAGCAAAATGATTTATATTATCAGACAAAGAATGAAATAATCGAAAATAATGAAGCCTTTCTTTAACCCCAGCCTTTTTATCTTTTAGTTGTTTTTGATATTTCATTAATTGTTCACTTAAATTATGAAGTGAATCTGTTTTTGCAGTAACTAATTGATATTCCTGATGTAAATGTTCTACAGAATTCAATGTAGCTTCAGCCTTTAAATTAAGAAAAAAATATTTATATTATAATAAATTTTTTTTGCGAATTTTTTCATTTGCTGCGTTCAATTGACTCAGTAACTCAGCACAAACGCTCAGCGCGTTTTAGCGCAACCAATAGAATGCGACGTTTTCAAAAATCGAGCCATTCTATTGGTTCACACTAAAAAGCGTTACGCGTTTGCGCTTAATTGCAATGGCTATGTTCAATTGACTTAGCAATTCAGCGCAAACGCGTAGTACTTTCTAATGTAAACCAATAGAAAGGCTCCATTTTTTGTCGCAATAAGAAAACACATAAAAAATAGTCGCGCCTATATGAATGAGGGTTTTAGATTGTTTTAATTATTTTTCCAGGCTTACATCTTTGAATAAATTTTCACATTGTGTGGACTGTTCTTGGAGTTTATTATTAAATAGTAAATATTCGTTTAAATTAGCGGATTTCATTTCATTTTCAGCTTTGACCATCCACTTGATATAATCCTGATTGGTGTTGATTAAAGGCATTTCAATACTTTCTACATCCACAGATAATTCATCGTCTACATTTGAGTCTTCCCACTATAACAAAGCATGTTAATATAAGAAGGAATTTTCTATTTATCTTACCTTTGATGATTGATAATACTGTTCCTCTAATAAATCCTGAACTTGATAAATAAGATCCAATTGTGCCTCCGATAATGCAGTCAAAGGAGACTCTCCTGATTGCCAATTTGCAATGTTTACTTGAATTTTCTGTTCTGCAAGTTCCTCAGTAGATTGTTGTATTTCTTCTGTTACTATTGGGCGTTCCATTTTTTAACTATTAAATGCACAAGTTTCTTGCAAATCTCGATACTACATCTACACAAAAATTAAAGGCTAGGAATACTGCTTAGAGTTAAGAATAAGGATATAGTTAGGGATAAACTATTTACGACCCATCCAGGACCGGATTGGGCATTTCGGAACCCTTGAGAAAAAATTCCGGGCGCCTAGCATAAATTAAATCTGTGTAATTGAGTATTTTGAAGAAATTAGGAAATCAACGACGTAACACTTATCCTGTGAAGTTCTCTTATCCCACGGACCACGATGTGGAACCTACCTATTTATGGCGTGCTTTCTGCACCAGTTGACAATTTCTAAATATTATTACATTAATAACACACAGAGAAGGAAGTTATAATTCGATCAGAAATGTGTAATTTTAAAAACACCAAATAGGAAGCTACCCCTACTCCCGATCCCATGACCAGGGGTTGGGATACTGGGCAGTCTTTTTCAGAAATTCTAAAATACATTATACACAATTCAAAAACATGTTTATCGGGCATTTGAAAGCATTAGACGTAGCTTGTTTGTCTATGTTAGAATCCGGCCCTGGAGCCCTCAATGGAGGGGAACTATACTACGAGGGGCTAGAAGCTGAGAGATATACGGCTTGTCTGCGCATGTCAACGTTGCCATTTTGTATGTATATACACAAGTCCACTGGGTTTACACAAGTCCACTGGGTTTTTGTAACAATTATGTAAAAATTAATTCTCAAACTGCAAGTAACCTAAAGCTCGAGGGGCGCCCCTCTAGTGTCTTTGCTTTAGGTTATTAGCGGGGACACTTAAACTTTAAAAAACAAAAAATGGAGGTGCCGGGCATCAATCCCGGTACCTCTCGCATGGTAAACGAGCGCTCTACCATCTGAGCTACATTCCTTTAGGTTAGTTGCAGATTTGAGAATTATTTTGACTTGTGTTTACATGGTAACGTTGGCATGCGCAGACAAGCCGTATATCTCTCAGCTTTTAGCCCCTCGTAACTATACTAGCTCGATGTTTTTCATGGGGTTGACGTATTCAGTCCTATAACCTTACTTTTATCTATCAAACTCCTGTAAAAAAATTAACAGCTGTCGGCTCTTTGAATACTTACGTGTATTATTTATTTTATTCACACGTTTACAATATGTGACTTTACTCACGTAGTAGCTGTGTATGTGTTGGTTTTATTCATTCGTTACTTAACTTTCGCAAATAAAATACGTAATACATTATGTTTTCGAAATATGAAATTTCTATACACGTTTGTTTACTATTATTTATAATTAGTTGTTGTTATGGATATTTTGGAGTGCAGGAAGATGAACATTGTTTTTGTCAGGTAAATAAAAATACGTCTACCTACAAGAATCGGAAAAAAAATTAAGTACCTCCTTTTATAGTTACAGGGACGGATTGATGATTGTTCCTGTAACATTGATACAGTAGATCATTTTAATAACGTAAAAGTTTATCCAAGGCTACGAAGTCTTCTTATGAAGAATTATTTTAGATTTTATAAAGTAAACTTAAAACAAGAATGTCCATTTTGGGTAGATGATAGTCGGTGTGCAATGAAATATTGTCATGTGGAGGCTTGCTTAGAAGAGGATATTCCTCCTGGTTTAAAGGGAGATCTTAGATCTACATTTCTTCCTGTTGTTCAAGGGGCAGAAATGGTTTGAATTAATTGAAAAAAAATTCTATTTTATACTAAATATTTTTTTCAATTTTAAGTATTCAGAATCCCTTAATTGCAATGATGATCATAATGATGAATTAGGATTCCTCAATACGACCATTAGTGCAAAGGCACAAAAAGATTTTGCTTTATGGACTGCTTATGACGCTCAAGATAATTTCTGTGATGTGAATGAAAATGATAGTGACGCTAAATATGTGGATTTATTGTTAAACCCTGAGAGGTATACAGGATATCGCGGAAAATCAGCGCATCGTATATGGCATAGTATTTACATGGAAAATTGTTTTAGGTAAATATTAAAAAAAAATTCTTAATACAATTGAGCGCATTTTTAAGTTAACAATGTACCAATATTGCCTAATTCCCAACCTACATTACTATTGAGCAACACAAAATATTTTATGCCTTGGCTGTTTTTAATTGAAACTAAGAAAATTGAATTTTATCACTTTCCACTGATAATTGCAATTATAATCTTTCAAATTATTTTTACCTCTTATCAAAATTTAAAGATAATTGAATCACTAAGCCACTGATTACAAACATTATTGTTTGAAGCCAATCTTGTGGAACCTGCATATTTGAGTCATACAATTTTTTATTAAATTTGTGAGTAATCTCTGTTTAAATTATAATTAATGCATTTCCTTTTGTTCCATATCTGAACCTTGAAAAATATTTTTTTTTATGAGCTTGCGTCGTTTTGTTTTTTGATGGGCAATAAAAGAACATTTTATGATGACCTATACCATATTTTTTTGTACAAAGTAATCTTCAATTTTTAAAGTACACGAATATTTTGAATAAAATTTTTACAATTGTTTATAATTTTGCAGACCCCGTAATTCTTATAGTTCATATATCCACAGTGATTTATTAAATGGTATGTGTTTAGAAAAACGCGCCTTTTATCGAGCCATATCAGGGTTGCATACCAGCATTAATATTCATTTATGTGCAAAATATCTTTTATCTGAATCAAATGCACTGAGTAAGTAAATAAGACAAAACAGTTCCATAAAATAACATTTTTATTTTAAAATTAGGTTTAGCTTCTCCTAAAGGTGATTGGGGACCAAATTTAGAAGAATTTAAAAGAAGATTCTCTCCAGATAACACTGGAGGGGAAGGGCCATATTGGTTACGTAATTTATATTTTTTGTACTTGTTGGAGATAAGAGCACTTGCTAAAGCTTCTCCATATTTACAGAGAGAAGAATTTTATACGGGTAAGACATAATTTTTTTAAAATCTGATTTATTTAACTCTTGTAATTATTATAGGGGATGATGCACAAGATTGGGATACTCAATTAGCAGTAAAAGATTTACTTAATATAATACAAATGTTTCCTGAACATTTTAATGAATCTAATATGTTTAGTGGAGGAGAAGAGGGACACAAAATGAAATATGAATTCATACAACATTTCCGTAATATTACTAGAATTATGGATTGTGTTGGATGTGACAAATGTAAACTTTGGGGAAAACTTCAGGTAATTTTAAAAATTAAAGTCTTGTTGAATGGATAAAAAAAAATGTGTATGTAATTATTTTAGGTTCAAGGATTGGGAACAGCTTTAAAAATCTTATTTTCTGGAAAATTTGATCATGTTAATGCAGATCAGTTTTTACAACAGAACAATCATAAAAAAGATTTCCAGTTGCAACGTAGTGAAATAGTTTCACTTATCAACAGTATTGGACGGTAAGTTAAAAACCTTTTAATAAATTTCCATTTAATATTAATATTTTTTTGTACAGGTTATCAACAAGCATTTATGAAATGGATGAATTCCGTCAGATGTTAAGATAGCATTCCTGATGTCAAGACTTAGTTTTAATTTTTATTTAAAACAAATATTTGTCTAATTTGATTCAAACTTTTAGCATTGGAATTTAAAATACCTGATGTGATAAATTTAATGTTAGTTTGTTTTTTAATTAATAAATCATAGTAGTTAGAATTTATTGACATCACAGCTCTCATGGATACTTGGTTCCATTAGTGGAAATAGGGGAAGCACCAGTTTTATTGTTTTATATGTAAACTAATCCAGAGAATTATTTTATAGCTTGGTATAATTTTTTGTACTTACATTTTTAGAAATTAAAATAGTTTAATTTGTTGTTTTATTGTTTTATATGTAAACTAATCCAGAGAATTATTTTATAGCTAGGTATAATTTTTTGTACTTACATTTTTAGAAATTAAAATAGTTTAATTTGTTTGAATCAGATATGGACGTATTCTACCAAAAATTGTCTCTTTACAGATTGTTAAAGATTCAATGTACCACATTAAACATCACAGTTAAATATTAAAATGCAATGGCAGCAACTGATTGAGTTTTAACTAAAATTATTATGGCAAGTAATGATATTTTCCTTTAGTTATTGTTAAGTTAAGTTTAAAACTCAACCATTTATTGTCTTTCCATGTAGTTTATAGTTAATTTTAGTAAAATTTTCTTTCCTTTTTTGTGTATTAATACGTGCAATCTTCTAGGTAACTACTTGTATAGTTTGTCTCAGACATACAAATATAGTTTTGTTCTTTTTGCTTTGAAAAAGGGAGAAGAACAAATTTTTATTGGAATAAACTGTGTAGTATTTTGTTATACCAAGTGAGATTCCAGTTTTACCGTTTTTTATAGTTTTAGAATTTTCTTTTTATAAAAAGAAAATAACACAACAGTGGACCTGACAATTACTGTTAATATACACCATAAGGGGCATAATTAATTTAATTAATTTTGTCAGTTGAATTACTTATACATTATTTTCCAATAATATTATTTATAAAAAACTATTTTCGTATAGATTCTAATCCTTAATTGTTAATTTTTCTTGTTACAATTTTTCAGAGATTTATGTATTTTAGTAATTATTTAAAAATTACTATTATGTAATCCAGTAGTACATGAGAAGTTGCTTAAAAGAAACTTTTAATGTGATATTTGTTAGTTATAATTTAAATTAATCAATGAATTATAAAAAAATCTAAAAGTTGAATTAAAAAAAAAAATAATAATTTGTAAATCCATTACAAAATGGTTATGATTTATCCAAATATAATATGATTGGGTCTAAGTTATCACAATTTGTGTTGCACTTTTATTTTTTTAATACAGGTGTTTGTAGAACAGTTGGTGTTGAAATGACTGATTTTAAAAAAATATAATATAATAAAAAGGAAGTTTTGCAGTTTTTTTTGTAGCATGTAAAATTGAAAAAAGTTTTTCAGGGATAATTATTCTTGAAAGCCATTACATAGGTACTCTAGTACCTGTTGAAAGCAGTATGCGCACTTTGGTGTTTAGATTAACCAGTTCCGTTGATTGACGCCAGTTCTATATGGTATAACTAGCGCCCTCTATGAGCAAGCGTTAAAATTAGTTCCAAATTCCTATTTGTGATAGGAAAAACATACAGCTGACAATTTTCAAGATGATACTAAAAGTTTATATTGAATCTTCTCAACAATTTTGAAAGTTTATAGTATGTTAGTGACAGTTTGGAAATTGATAGGTTTAGGGTATTTGGACAAATATAACTGTACAACGTTGCTCATAGAGGGCGCTAGTTATACCATATTTGTCAGTAAATCAGATCGTTTGCTCTTTTGCTGGTGAAGGTAGGTATTGGTAAGTTTTCAATGCAAATTATCTTGAAAACGAATCGACATATCGAAATTAAACAAAAGTCTCTCTTTTTTGTAAAGAAGATTTGTGGTTCATTTTCAGCATAATTGTATAAACAAAAAACGTAAAGATGCAAAGTTTCAAGTTGATACTATGAAAACTTTCGCAATTATTCAGAAATTTCAAAACAGAATTCCAAACTCTCTTAAACCAACAAGACTTGTATTTAAGGCATATCGTTATAGTTTGGTCTCTAGCATCTCAAATTTGGACATTACCCAATGAATAGGTACTTACCCTGCATATTAAATTTTTCAACATTTGTACATAGAACAGTTGCTCTGGACTGGAGCATTGCTGTGAAGCAATTCTCTATCATTTCTTAATTTAAAGTTTCAAATTACCTGTAGGTATCAAACGCACATTAAAATTAATTTCTATAAAATTTCTACAAAAATTAAATAATGGATTAATTAGAATTTTGAGTTGGTAATTTCACTGTTCAAGTTAATATTAAAATCAGAATTTAATAATAAATGTAAAATACATTAAAAAATATTTTTTCTTTTACATTGGTCATTGTAAAGTGTCTAAATTAAAGTATTTTTTAGTTATGACTTTAGGATTAAAATAATTACAACATTTAAATATATTATACCACATCATAATTTTTTTTAATAATATTTTGTAGTTAAATAAAGAGATTCTTTGCTTTGTAATAGAGAATCAAGTTGTGCTAAATGATGAAGAAAACCAACATTTGGGAATACCCTTCTTCTTCGAAATACAAATTGTAAAGCCTCTGCTGCAGACATTTTTCTAGCAATCATTAAATATGCAATGACAAGAGTTGCAGATCTTGAAATTCCTACTACACAATGTACTAAAACTTTTCCTGAAACAATAAATTATGTAGGTCTAATTTTTTTCAAGTGTAAGCAAGCAAGTTTCAGAAATAAATTTTTAACTTGAAAACTTTTATATATATTGTGACAGGTTAATGTACTTTTATTTTTAATCTACAAAAAAATGTTTTATTCTTGGCAAGAATTCTTATACACGTGTATGCAAACAAATGATTTATAATCCTCGTGGCTCAATTGGGTCTTTGTAACCGTTCTAATGACGTAAATAAGCGTCACTACGCTTTTCTAAACGTTTCCATTTTTATAATAGTGACGTCGTTAACATTTTTGATGATAAATTTTAGTTATTTAGCGCAAGGTTAAAAACTATTTTCCAGTTAACTTGAATGAAGTTACAGCCTTGACCGTATGATGACGTTGATTTAGGAAATTTGAAATATTTATAAAACAGTTTTACATTTATGAAAAAAACTGAAAGCTGACAATCGTAACTCTTCGGATAAGCAATAATTAAAAAAAAAATACAAATTACCTCCACTTTTAATTGCGTTATCTATAAACTTAGCTGTTTGTTCAAAATAGACGGATATATTCCATGATGGTCTATCATGTCCTGGAATCCCTAAGTATTTTATCTTGAGATCCTTGTAGTAACGTTCATTTGTATTTACTTGGTATTCATCATACCCTTCTGCTGCATTTACTATATGAGTAAAATCATGTTGTGCTAAAAATCGTTTGTCTTTTGCTGAATATCTATAAAATATAAAGTATATATAAATTTCGCCCGATTTTCGTAAGGGTGTGTAAGTAAAATATAGTAGCTACTTACTTGTCTCCAAGATATAAGCCGTTACTAATTCTGTTAACGGAATGAATATTTGATAAACTAGTAGTAGGATTTGTTGAAATAGTTGCTGTAAGTTTATCTAAAAGAACATCTAATTGGGAGCCTGTCACCCCTACTATTACCGGTTTTGGTCGTAAAGTTCCCTAAATCAGCAAATAAATAAGAATAAATAATAGAAAACATTATTTTACTTACACTATAAACAGATTCTCGCCACATTTTCTTCATTTTAACAAGAAATAAGTTCAGTATCAACGGCTTGTGCTGGCAATTTAATTACTTTGCTATAGGGTCACCACGTGAGTAACTGCTAAAAACTTTCAACCATGTTCTCTAAACTATTGACACATCCTTATAAATAAAAAGACGCGAATCGCAATACTGTTTTAAAATTGGATCAGGCAAACATCTACGTACGTATTTCTAAAAATAAAATGTTAGTCCCCTGCCAAGTTTCTACAATGATTAGCGAGTTGAAATAATTTGATTAAAAATGTAAATTTAAATTCTAACAGATACCTTTATAGATGAACTGAATTTATTACGAATGAGACAAATTTATCACTTTTATACTTTGTCAAGTGCCAAGTTAGTTGTTTTTTATTTAACTTACATGAAACTACATCCACGTTTCTCTTTGAATAATAAATTGTATTAATATTTATGAGCATGCCATCGCAATAATATAAAGGGTACATTGAACGCTTATCAACGTGAAGAGTTTCTAGAAGTTTCTAGTTTCTTTTAAAAATATCGTTCTTCGCCATTAAAGAAGTTTTTTCACCCCTCTTGTAGCAGGATGAAGCGTAGGAATTGAGAGATCATACTTTAGCATCGTCACATTTGGAAAACATGAAACAAGAAAAATCCAACAATCTGTTTTTATATGAAAATACTAATTATTTACTCACTGAGGGATCGAACCTCGTCAATCTTGACGGATAAATCACACTTGGAATAATTGGACCTGGTTTACGATGAATAAATATTCTTTCCAACCAATTACACAACTTAAGTACCTAGAAACCAGTCAGTTATGTTACACCCTTTGAGTGGGCAATAGGGGATGAACAGCCAAGTACTTACATCACAGTGACGCAAAGCGTAAAGAACGTAAAACATTACAAAGATTTGATTTTTGATAACTATTAAGTGAATAATTCCATTTTACAATAGGGATTTTTAAAATTATGTTAATCCCTCGTTTATTTCCTATGCAAAACTTTATCGTAAATTAATTAAAAAGTGAACCTAAGGCTGTAGGTACCCTCCATTGTTTATAATACAAAAATAACACGGTAAAAGAACTGAATAAAAATATTTTAGTAGCTAAAACCGAGGACACAGATTATACATTACGATTACAGACATTACAGTAGAGCTGGAAAAAGGTGCAGTATAGTCATTAGTTTCAGACCTGCCCAGTTACTAAAAACTGCATCATTTCAGTAGAATTTCATAAGTAACAGAGCGAAAATTCGGTATTTTAGTAAAATTTCAAAGCATTCGAAAAAAAATAATTCTCACTGGATAACCCCTCTTGGTTCTCTACAAAAAAATTGAAAAAAGACTTACTACTTTTCCAATGAAGTTCTCATGCCTTTCTTCCACTGGAAACACAACACTCACTGCATTTTATATTGTACAAAGTTTTTTAATTTAGCACCTTAATTTTGAACACAACTGTTTACGTCCAGAATTATCGTCTAACTGAAATAATGTATAGAAATAATGAAACAACGTACGTAATTGTAAAAAAATGTTTTTTGCATTACATAACCGTGATTATTAACTAAATTCCTTAAAATAAAAACTACTAGTATTTACAAAAATGAGAAAGTCGACCTTAAGCTGTATTGACGTTTTCTTTACTACTGATAAAAATGAAAACATAATCATCTAGCATCTT
The DNA here is from genome assembly GCA_963082805.1 of Hemicrepidius hirtus. Lineage (NCBI taxonomy): Eukaryota > Metazoa > Arthropoda > Insecta > Coleoptera > Elateridae > Hemicrepidius > Hemicrepidius hirtus. The sequence continues at coordinate 18,875,393 of OY720168.1, forward strand.
CCTCTTACAACCAAAACACAGAATTGTTTCTTTCACTTTTGATATGGGATTTACTTTGCATTTAAATTGTATAGTTGTCTAACACTTTGATTCTCGGAATCAAGCAATGATATTGGGTAAAGGTAGAGGTACGTAAAGTTTTAGAGTTGTTCAAATTTCCAATTTCCTATAATATAGGCTACTAAATATATTACAAGTAAAGGAAATAGTTTTGACGGCCTGGCATAGCGTTGTAGAATCGAAAAGTTGTTTCCCCTTCTACGATTATTCGCCCCCTAATATTATTCTACCCTGTTATTCGTGTTCGGGCAGATCATTTGAAATATTGGATTCGACTCTTTTATCCTCAATTTTTGTTAACTGTAATAGTAATAGAACATTTTAGTACATAATATTTTATAATTTACATACGCATTTAGATAATGGTACTATTACCATCCGAATTTACATTGCAAAATTGTTTGTCCTGAGGCAAACTGTTTCGGAAGGAATTGTGTAGGGAGGCGAAGTGGCTGCAGCTCGTCACCCAGTATCTATTCGCTATACGTATTTCTATAACTGTAAAAGTTTTAATGTTTATTCACATGTTACTGAAATGATTTTATTTCCACCCCTATTGCTCTGCTACTGTATAACCTTGCAGTTGCTAGGCCGCTAGATTGTTTTGTAGAAAACAATAGAGTGGTGGCTTAAGGGAAGAGCACTCCAACATGAAAGGTTCTCGGCGTAAATTTCTAAAACTCCTTTTTCTGGGTCGTTCAAATTCACCCTTAAACAGCTAAAAGAATTTATATTAAACAACGAAAATAGCGTTGCAAATATGTAAATACTAGGAACACAAACCCCTACCACCAAAATATTTAAGTAAAACCTAAATACGTATTTCGGCAGCTAAGCTACCATCCTCAGTAGGAAAACTACTAAACTTAATTTTTAATTTAATTTTTTAGTTGAAGACACTTCCGTTTAAATCTTCAATTTTTATAGCATGTCCGGTTTCGTAAATATGTTGAGCAACAGTCGATTTATCAGATCTGTGATTTTTGAAGTGAGCTACATGTTCTCTAAACCTAATTTCAATGTTACGTTTAGTTTGCCCAATATATTTATGATTACAGTGGGAGCAGTTAATTTCACCAAAGTTACTCTTGGAGGTGTCGAAAATAGCAAAAATGTTATCCACATACCTGATCCATACCCTAGGGAAATATTGTGCATGGTTCTTAAATTCAATTTCAAAATTACTCATAACATTCAATTGCGAATATGTTCTTGGATGGCTGCTAAATTCTATGGAATTTCTTATGACATTTTTTTAATTAAAATTGTTATGGGAGTTTTTTTTGAGATATATTTTAGTGAAGCATCATCATTGATACAAAATAGTTTTGAAAGTATTCCAAGTATAAATATTTTGGAAGTAACATTCCCTTGTTTGAAAGACTTTCCAAAATGTATACTAGGTTTAAAAGTTTGAGAAAGTATGAAGCGAACTTCAAACTCGGCTTACCTGTTCGCGTTTTCGTCTGAAACTTGTTGCATATTTAGATTGGAATTTATAGCCTGTCATTTTACAAACACATACAAAATTCTTTAAATTTCATGTTCGTGCGTGCATTTTATATGCAGATTTCTAACGGAAAACGCGATAATAATTATTTTCTTTTTCAAGGAGACGGATTTGTTTTAATGAATTTTATACTCATACAACCCCTAATTTTTCTTGCCCCATATTTGAGATTGCGTGATAGAATTTGTTCATAAAAGAGACCTAATTTCCTTTCTAAGTTTCAAGCGACAATGCTACTTGTTGCGCGGGATGGGTGGGTGCGATGTATCGATCTAAATAGGGGTTGTGGAAAAGGAAACAAGAGCGCAAACGCGATTCATCCCAGTATCCTGGTGTTATCAGAGATTCAGTAGTGGATGTGATAGTGCACGGCCACTTGCTGCCTCCTAGACATGTATGACTATTTCTAATACTACTCCTGTTTACTTTAGCATCAATTGCCTGTTGCATGCTAACACTTTCCTTTTATTTTTAATTTTTCTTTTATGATTTTTCATACATCAAATTAAATTTTTGATGTGTTTTGAATGTTATAGAAAATTAATTTAAAAATATTTTAATTCAACAGGAACATACATAGGTATTTATATTTTATTATTCAATTTCGTTTTTCATTAATAATAAAAAAAGTTTATTTCAATATTTCTATCATTTTTACTTTAAAAAATTTTGATTGTTACAAAAAAACACTGACACGTAAAGTACAAGTTGATGTAACAACCGTCGAGGTAAATTTCATTATAATTACATGACAAATCAACAATGATAAATCTTTTTAATTATTATTATTAATAACTAATCAAACATTTCAATTCAATCTGTTGATGACAACTCATCCACGTGTTCGACTAAATACGCTAGTATGATTGTAAAATATAGTTTCGGTAACAATCATTTAAATAATTTTCAAAAATTGTTATCATAATTTAAGCTAAAAATACATTCACCATAGCGCCTTGTATGGAATGACGTCAATCGCGCCGAATTTTGTAAATTGATTCGACTCAGCATCAAAGAAAGTTAATAAACCAAAGCACGTCGTGTCATTTAAGCGACTGTTTTTGATTTCTCATTTATCCCCAGGTGTATACAAAAAATGGGGTTTCTTAATTAAAAGAGATATTTTTAGAAAATATATCTTCTATGAAATTTCAACGTGGTAAACAGGACTTTCCAAATGAAGTTGACGATACAAAATATTAACAATCTCCTCAAAAGTTTCAATCTAATAGTTTTTCGGGTCCTAATTGTAGTAAAAGGAACCGAGAATGAGTAGGTAATCGAGATAAAAATGTTTTTTCAGTGTCATAATCCTGCTTTTGATATTCAATTTTCTAATTTACCGAATTAATTGAATAGAAAAGCATTCAATTCACTGCTGCTCGTTATTTAAAAGGATATCATTTCTCACTCTCTAAATCCTTTTCGGAAACATTATATCCTTTCGTGAAAAAAAGGTGTTTGGGAAAATATTACTAATTAAAAAAATATTTTTCAGTTAGAGATTGAACCATTGAAAAAAGCTTAAGGATAAAAAGAAAAGGTCGGCTTGATATAAAAATTAATAAAGCATACTGTAGAGCCCCGGATTTTACGTATGCATTTATTTTTGGTGTGTGTTTTGTTATTTTGAATAAAGCTTTCTTATTACATGGTACAGGTATCGAATGTATTGTTTCTATAAGTATGCAATAGCTTAAGAATTTACCTTTCACTCCTTAAAGTAAATGCAGGGTTTTTATTCATTAAAAGAACTGATTCTGTAATTTGTAATAATTTGAATAAAGCTTGACCACCGCCGCCGTGTTGACGCCAGTACCGAGACATCAGGTAAACGTCTTGTAACGGAAATTGGGATTACCAGCTCTGTCGGGGTAAACGACAAATAAAGTTTATGATGTCGCAATAAATGCTCCTTTGCTAAACGCCGACTTGGGGGTCGAAAATAGGTTTCCCAGGGAAACATTTGGCACACAAACGTGGGAATGCAAATTAAATGTGTCTGCTCTCATTGTTTCCAATACTCAGAAATTATTACAAAATTTAGGTCACTCGTGGGAATTTTTGAGAATCCGGCGTTCGGCTCCCACGTGCAGCGAAATTTCACCCCCGCTGTATCCAAGTTTGGACTATATAAGCAAAACAATTTTGAATGATAGGATATTCTTGATCTAACAGTCTCGAAGCAACATCTAAATAACCAATGTTCTATAAGCGCTGTAGGTGTTCCTCGGCTGCTGAATATCCTTTTCCTAGCGCTGTAGGTTTTCCTCGGCTGCTGACTCTCCTTCTCCAAGCGCTGCAGGTTTTCCTCGGCTGCTGACTTTCCTTCTCCAAGCGCTGTAGGTTTTCCTCGGCTGCTGACTTTCCTTCTCCAAGCGCTGTAGGTTTTCCTCGGCTGCTGACTTTCCTTTTCCAAGCGCTGCAGGTTTTCCTCGGCTGCTGACTTTCCTTCTCCAAGCGCTGCAGGTTTTCCTCGGCTGCTGACTTTCCTTCTCCAAGCGCTGCAGGTTTTCCTCGGCTGCTGACTTTCCTTCTCCAAGCGCTGTAGGTTTTCCTCGGCTGCTGACTTTCCTTTTCCAAGCGCTGCAGGTTTTCCTCGGCTGCTGACTTTCCTTCTCCAAGCGCTGCAGGTTTTCCTCGGCTGCTGACTTTCCTTCTCCAAGCGCTGCAGGTTTTCCTCGGCTGCTGACTTTCCTTCTCCAAGCGCTGCAGGTTTTCCTCGGCTGCTGACTTTCCTTCTCCAAGCGCTGCAGGTTTTCCTCGGCTGCTGACGTTCCTTCTCCAAGCGCTGTAGGTTTTCCTCGGCTGCTGACTTTCCTTTTCCAAGCGCTGCAGGTTTTCCTCGGCTGCTGACTTTCCTTCTCCAAGCGCTGTAGGTTTTCCTCGGCTGCTGACTTTCCTTCTCCAAGCGCTGCAGGTTTTCCTCGGCTGCTGACTTTCCTTCTCCAAGCGCTGCAGGTTTTCCTCGGCTGCTGACTTTCCTTCTCCAAGCGCTGCAGGTTTTCCTCGGCAGCTGACTTTCCTTCTCCAAGCGCTGTAGGTTTTCCTCGGCTGCTGACTTTTCCTTTTCCAAGCGCTGCAGGTTTTCCTCGGCTGCTGACTTTTCCTTTTCCAAGCGCTGCAGGTTTTCCTCGGCTGCTGATTTCCCTGTTACCATTTCCTGGAGCGTGGTCTCTACCGATTATTATTTTCTTTTTCAGGATCATTAACTATTAGCCTCAGGCTATCACTACGAGCTTTAGCCGCACGGCAAGCATCATCGAGCTTTGGCCTAACAGCTACAGCTACTAATTACTACCAATTATTATTAATTAGCCTCAGGCTATCACCACAAGCTTTAGCCGCACGGCAAGCACCATCGAGCTTTAGCCTAACAGCTACAGCTAATAATTACTACCAATAATACCTTATAACTAGAATATATATATAATAACTGTTTTCATACCCTGGCTAGGGTTTTTGCAGTTTCCCCTAGCCATTAAGGTGAATACCGGGGTATTTGTTTACATCGCCTGCAACCTTTTTTTTTTGAGGACAATAAATAAATTAATCCTCTGTTTGTGTTTTATTTTTGATTAAGGTCAGTACTCTAGATCCCGAACCTAATTACCGTTACTACTAGACGACCACCACGTAAGGCGAAGACGATCATTGGCCAAATTTACTCAAGAGAGTATCGTCGAGACGCACGGGACGTTACAATTGGTGCCGTGACCAGGATCTAGAGTTATAAACTGAACTTAATTAGAAATGGACGACTCCCAGCTGAGGGAGATGTCTCCAGGGGCTCCCAACATCCCTAATGAAGAGTATGAGGGCGAGCTACCGGAATGGTTTGATAGGTGGTCTCATACCCAGCAAATGTTAGAAAAGGAACGCCACGACAGTTTAAAACAATTCTTGGATGGTATCCTGACCAGTTTTAAGAAGGTAGCCAGCGTCGTGTCCACCCCAAGGACTTCAGTTGCTGACCTTCCCGCCACGACATCCGAAAATTATTCCCACCGGCAGGCCCCAAATTCTCCTACCCAACCACCGACTGTTAGTAACCTCCGTGAGCCTAATAACTCGCATCTGGGGGAGTCCAGCAGTACTTCGGTAGACCGAATTTCCCCCGCTTCCTGCTTACCCTGGGAAAGATCCATTCTCATGGCCACTATGCCTGAAAAACCCTCCTTCAGTGGAAATGGAGACCGCAACCCCGTTGATTTTCTTTCTAAGCTTAAAACGTTTTGCAAACGCTTGAACCTCGACTCGTCCCAAGAACTGGAAATAGCCATTGAGTGCCTGAAGGGACCCGCCAGTCATTGGAAGGCAATCTATCAAGACCAATGGCACACCTTCCATGATTTCCAACGAGATTTTCTACGCACGTATTGGTCCGAGCTGGAGCAACAGCAGCTCAAGTACCATTTAAGTACCGAACGTTGGAACCCAGAAGGATCCCAAACCCTGCTGGAACACTTTTCATTTTACATTAGCCGAGCAAAGCTATTGTCCCCTCCGATTCCAGAAGCCGCCTTATTATCCGACATCATGCGCCATTTTCCCCGGCATATCCAGTCTCTTTGGCAACTAAAAGAAAATAGAGGTCTGACCGAGGCCGCCGAGTTCCTGCATCGTCAAGATTCCGTCCCAAGAGAGCTTAAAAGAACGGTCCCCCCAAAGAACCCAGATCGAGCTGTACCCATGGACGCCCCACGATGGCCCAAACACGCCCAAAAACCTTACTCCCGACCCTTTCCGGAACCGACCCCAAGAGAGATCCAGAACAAACCCCCGCTACGAAACCCACCTAATGCTCCAACCAGACCGGGAAACGAATGGGGGAGGGGACACCGGGCCTAACCACCTCCCATTGCCACCTCCTTCAAGGTCCAATAAACAGTCCCAACGATGAAAACTCCTTCTCCGTCTATCACCAGGGCGCTCTGCTCGTAGCCCAAATGGGCTGGCATCCAGGTCAAGGATTGGGAAAAACCGGACAGGGGATTAAACAACCCATTATAGTAAAAGGGCAGACCAACCGTCGTGGATTTGGTTGTTCACATGATGCCCCGACTCCTGATACCACCCAGCGGCCCATTAAATTTGTCCGTGCCCAAAGCGCCATGGAAGCAGAGGATCCAACCCACAATACAGACAAATCAACCAACTCGGTATGTCCGAAACAGATCTCCTCACTTAATTACAAACCCTCCAAGGATGACAACCAATCCATGGGAATTCTGCCAGAAATTATCGTTAAAGCTCCCCATAAATCCATCCTGGCGTTACTTGATACGGGTAGCGAAGTTACTTGCATCTGTGAAACCATATGGAACGAGATTCTAGCTGGAGGTTTTTCCCCAGAAGCATTACCAGTACCAGCAGTGCATTTGCGGGGTGCAGTAGGGCAGAGAAGTGCCAGAATCAAAACTCAAGCATTAATTCCCTTGATCATCCAGGGGTGTAAATTTTATGTACGAGCCCTGATCGTGGGTAACCTCATCAAGCCAATCATTTTGGGATCCGATTGGTTGAAGCAGCATGATGCGATCATCAATTATGAACAACAATGCTTGCAATTAACCGAAGGCCCCCGCAGTTTGACCGTTCCATTTAAAAATCTGGCCAAGCCAAGTCCGCCCTGTACACCCCTGCCTCGTAAAGATAATAGTTATTGCCTAGCCCTAAGCCAAGAACCTGAAGAAGCTTTGAGAGCTAAGGTAGCCGCGACCCTATTAACAACCGACCAACAGGACCAGTTGCTGGACCTCCTCATGGAATACCAACCCAGTTTCTCCTCGACGCCTGGGCTCACGCACCTTTACCAACATAAAATCCTGATGAAGGACGAAACCCCGTTTGTTCGGCGTTCCTACCCGGTACCATTTCGTTTACGCCCAGCAGTCGAAGATACCATTAAGGAGATGCTACGGTTGGGGGTCATTAAGCGCGAGGCGTCCCCCTACTCCAGTCCACTAACAGTGGTTAGAAAAAAGGATGATAGCGTGAGGATTTGCTTGGATGCTAGGTATTTGAACGCTAATATGGTTTCCGACTGTGAAGGTCCCCCTGCCGCTGAAGAACTCTTGCAAAGATTTCATAACGTGAAGTACATGACCTCGCTAGACCTTCGTTCTTCCTATTGGCAAATCCCTTTACATCCCGACAGCCGCCAGTACACCGCGTTTTTATATAATGGTAGGAGTTATACCTTCCAAGTGTTACCCTTCGGGCTTAAAACGGCTGTTGCTAGCTTCTCCCGTTGCATGGACCTTATCCTGGGGCCGGAAGTCCGAGGTTACACTGTAAATTATATCGATGACCTGTTAATCGCCTCCCCAACATTCGAGGACCATTTACAACACCTACGCAACGTGCTGGAACGACTGAAAATGGCCCAATTCACTATCAACCTAACCAAATCTTCCTTTATACAACAAGAAACCAAGTTTTTGGGGCATATTTTAAGTGCGGAAGGGATTAAACCAGACTTAGAGAAAATAGAAGCCATTCAACAGTTTCCGGCACCGACAAAGCAAAAACAGCTACGAGCTTTTTTGGGTCTATGTAATTACTACCGCCGATTTTCCGATAGGTATAGTGAGAGCACGCGAGCTTTGACAGCCCTACTCAAGAAAGAGGTTAAGTGGAAATGGGGGAGCGAGGAACAAAGGGCTTTTGAGAAAATTAAACAACTTTTCCTAAACACTGTAATGCTGATTCACCCCCGTCCTGGGAAACCTTTTTATCTACACACTGACAGCTCCGCTTACGGATTAGGGGCCGAACTGTACCAGCTAGAAACAAATGGCCAAAAGGGCGTAGTAGCATTTGCAAGCCGGTCGCTTACTGGGGCTGAGCTGAATTATACCGTCACCGAGAAGGAATTATTAGCCGTCATCTTCGCGTTAAATAAATTCAGAACGTTTGTACAGGGTACCCGGTTAATTATTCGCACCGACCATCAAGCTCTGAAATTCCTGAATCAGTGTAAGCTGTTAAGCGAACGCTTAACTCGATGGGTCTTAACCTTAGAACAATACGACTACGAAATTCAATTAATAAGAGGAAAAGATAACATCGCCGCTGACGTACTTTCCCGCTACCCCGCCGATGGGGGAATGGCGGGTCCTTACCGCTACGAAGACCCCGTGATAGCCGCCTTTGCTGTTACCAGTTTTCCCCAACTACGAAGACGACTACAAAACCTCCCACACTTACTGGAACAAGATGAGTTCCTACAGCAAATCCTAATAGCTAAGAGGGCTCCTGCCAGGGTACTCCCACAACCAATAGCTAGGGTGCTCCCCAATTACACCCTCCACAAGGGTATCCTTGTCTATGAAGACGCCAGCCATCCGAATCCCCGGGTAGTCGTTCCTCAAGGCTTGGTTGAAGAAATAGTGAAACAGCACCATCTCGAATTTGGGCATTTTGGTCCTGCTAAAATTCAGAGCATAATCAAGAAGCATTTTTATTGGAAGGGGATGAATCGAAACATACGGCAGATCATTTCCGCTTGTGATGTATGTCAGAAGGCGAAGCCCAGTAACCAGGTCAACAGAGGTCCAATGCATCCAATCTTGGCTGATGAAGTAGGGCAACTCGTAGCCGTTGATTTTTATGGTCCACTTCCTCCCTCTAGAGGAGGAGTCATGTATGTCCTGGTAGTCCTCGATATCTTTTCGAAGTATGTCCGCCTATATGCCCTAAAGAAGGCAAACGCGAGAACTGCTGTAGCTCGCATTTTAGAAGATTTCGCTACGAATATACAACCTAAAACCATCCTCAGTGACCATGGATCACAATTTACCTCCCGGCTGTGGTATCAAAAGTTACAAGAGGCAGGGATCCGGACGATTCACTCTTCCATTCGCCACCCGCAGTCAAACCCCTCCGAAAGGGTTATGCGTGAGTTGGGGCGCATTCTGAGGACCTACTGTCATCAACGTCACACGACTTGGGCCTTACACCTTCAAGATATTGAGGTGTGCTTTAATGCAACTCCTCACCTCAGTACCGGGTATTCCCCGCACGAAGTAGTGTTTGGCGAAAAACCCAACATGCAATTAACCAAATTCCTAAAGGAATATTTAAACACCCCTCAGCCCTCTTTAGAGGAGATTTCGCAGAAGGTCCGGCGAAATTTAAGATTGAATGGAGAATTGAGAAAGAAACAGTTTGATAAACATACTACTGAAACCAGCTTTTCCATTGGTGATCTGGTTTTACTTAAAACAAACCCTGTAGCAAACGCAGACCAACGAATTTCCCCCAAATTGTGTTTGTTATATGAAGGCCCCTATAAGGTGATTCGACGTCCACAGAATAACGCATATACCATCGCGGATCCAACCACGGAGACCCTTAAAGGCACCTACAATTTAACAAACCTAAAACCATACCGAACTCAACCCCCACACGAGACGCCCATGGCCATGAACGTCGTTGCAGAAGTAAGGGCTGCGCGGGCAGGTAACAAACCCTTCCGAGCCGGACAACCTTTACCGGTTCAGTCTCCGTGCAACATGGGCCGCAACATCAAGAAAGATCCCCGCTTGAGCAAGGGAAATTATGGAACAGCGAAGGCCACCCCGCTGAGTGTTATCAAGGACTATTCCGAAATACCAAAATGCCGGTTAGCTAGGGGTCGTGAACCGCGACCGCATAAATCAGTGCTATGTGAGTTCCAACCGAGTAAAGAACCCGAGAAGGTGCCACAACCGGCCGCCCCCGTATCGGCCAGTCCTGATATCAGCCTCCTAGGACTGGAAGAATATATTGACTTAGAAGTCTCCCCCTGGGACGAGGATTTTTCCAACCGCCCTCCGACGCCGTTTTCATTAAGTGCCCGCCTAGCCGACGCGAACCGGTTGAAACGGATCGCCGCCGCCGCTAACCCGCCTCTCCAGAGTCCGGCTGTGGTGGCCCCAGAAGCGCTACTAGAGAAACCCGTCGCTGCCAACTCGCCTCTCCGGAGTCCGGAGGTTGCGGCTCAAGTGCGACCAGAGAGGCCCGCCGCCGCCACCTCGCCGCTCCCGACTCCGGAGGTTGTGGTGCCAGCACGAGCAGAGGGGCGTCCACCGCCAGCAAAACGTGGTCGCGTTTCGGCAGCAGTATCTAACAGCCCACCTGAGACGGGGTCGTCAGTGATTTCCCAGAAACCGCCTCTTCAGCGTCCGTCCAAACATCAACGAAGTCGCCGGGGGCAGAAATCGCGACGCACGCACGGCCAGCAACGCATTAGAGCCCAACAAATAGTGTAGTGGGTGAGCATAAGCAAAGTGTCGCGAGTGTTAATTTATGAACAGCTATAAAAACAAACATTATTATTAAATTTTTTTCTTTCTATTCATAAAGGGGGAGATTGTAGAGCCCCGGATTTTACGTATGCATTTATTTTTGGTGTGTGTTTTGTTATTTTGAATAAAGCTTTCTTATTACATGGTACAGGTATCGAATGTATTGTTTCTATAAGTATGCAATAGCTTAAGAATTTACCTTTCACTCCTTAAAGTAAATGCAGGGTTTTTATTCATTAAAAGAACTGATTCTGTAATTTGTAATAATTTGAATAAAGCTTGACCACCGCCGCCGTGTTGACGCCAGTACCGAGACATCAGGTAAACGTCTTGTAACGGAAATTGGGATTACCAGCTCTGTCGGGGTAAACGACAAATAAAGTTTATGATGTCGCAATAAATGCTCCTTTGCTAAACGCCGACTTGGGGGTCGAAAATAGGTTTCCCAGGGAAACATTTGGCACACAAACGTGGGAATGCAAATTAAATGTGTCTGCTCTCATTGTTTCCAATACTCAGAAATTATTACAAAATTTAGGTCACTCGTGGGAATTTTTGAGAATCCGGCGTTCGGCTCCCACGTGCAGCGAAATTTCACCCCCGCTGTATCCAAGTTTGGACTATATAAGCAAAACAATTTTGAATGATAGGATATTCTTGATCTAACAGTCTCGAAGCAACATCTAAATAACCAATGTTCTATAAGCGCTGTAGGTGTTCCTCGGCTGCTGAATATCCTTTTCCTAGCGCTGTAGGTTTTCCTCGGCTGCTGACTCTCCTTCTCCAAGCGCTGCAGGTTTTCCTCGGCTGCTGACTTTCCTTCTCCAAGCGCTGTAGGTTTTCCTCGGCTGCTGACTTTCCTTCTCCAAGCGCTGTAGGTTTTCCTCGGCTGCTGACTTTCCTTTTCCAAGCGCTGCAGGTTTTCCTCGGCTGCTGACTTTCCTTCTCCAAGCGCTGCAGGTTTTCCTCGGCTGCTGACTTTCCTTCTCCAAGCGCTGCAGGTTTTCCTCGGCTGCTGACTTTCCTTCTCCAAGCGCTGTAGGTTTTCCTCGGCTGCTGACTTTCCTTTTCCAAGCGCTGCAGGTTTTCCTCGGCTGCTGACTTTCCTTCTCCAAGCGCTGCAGGTTTTCCTCGGCTGCTGACTTTCCTTCTCCAAGCGCTGCAGGTTTTCCTCGGCTGCTGACTTTCCTTCTCCAAGCGCTGCAGGTTTTCCTCGGCTGCTGACTTTCCTTCTCCAAGCGCTGCAGGTTTTCCTCGGCTGCTGACGTTCCTTCTCCAAGCGCTGTAGGTTTTCCTCGGCTGCTGACTTTCCTTTTCCAAGCGCTGCAGGTTTTCCTCGGCTGCTGACTTTCCTTCTCCAAGCGCTGTAGGTTTTCCTCGGCTGCTGACTTTCCTTCTCCAAGCGCTGCAGGTTTTCCTCGGCTGCTGACTTTCCTTCTCCAAGCGCTGCAGGTTTTCCTCGGCTGCTGACTTTCCTTCTCCAAGCGCTGCAGGTTTTCCTCGGCAGCTGACTTTCCTTCTCCAAGCGCTGTAGGTTTTCCTCGGCTGCTGACTTTTCCTTTTCCAAGCGCTGCAGGTTTTCCTCGGCTGCTGACTTTTCCTTTTCCAAGCGCTGCAGGTTTTCCTCGGCTGCTGATTTCCCTGTTACCATTTCCTGGAGCGTGGTCTCTACCGATTATTATTTTCTTTTTCAGGATCATTAACTATTAGCCTCAGGCTATCACTACGAGCTTTAGCCGCACGGCAAGCATCATCGAGCTTTGGCCTAACAGCTACAGCTACTAATTACTACCAATTATTATTAATTAGCCTCAGGCTATCACCACAAGCTTTAGCCGCACGGCAAGCACCATCGAGCTTTAGCCTAACAGCTACAGCTAATAATTACTACCAATAATACCTTATAACTAGAATATATATATAATAACTGTTTTCATACCCTGGCTAGGGTTTTTGCAGTTTCCCCTAGCCATTAAGGTGAATACCGGGGTATTTGTTTACATCGCCTGCAACCTTTTTTTTTTGAGGACAATAAATAAATTAATCCTCTGTTTGTGTTTTATTTTTGATTAAGGTCAGTACTCTAGATCCCGAACCTAATTACCGTTACTACTAGACGACCACCACGTAAGGCGAAGACGATCATTGGCCAAATTTACTCAAGAGAGTATCGTCGAGACGCACGGGACGTTACAATACTAAGCTCCCTCCTTTGTTTATATTTCTTGGCAATTTAGTGATTAATGGTAAATCTAATATTGGAATTGTACCCAAAGGGATTTACCCGTTCCGCGGTCGGGTTTGAACCACTAGAGTTTGTAATCGCAGCGAGTTACATTTCTACCGCTGCGCTACACTTGATCATGGATCATGGATTATTAATATAATAAAAAATTCAGATACCTTTTAGAACTAGAATGATACAATATTAAAAACATTTTATTAACTTAGAATTCGAAGAAAAGACAAACAAAAATAAATTGAAAAATAATTTTGTTTATTCTGTATTTACCGAAGCTTTAGAGCAGATTAACGTTAAGTTGATGATTACAATATTATTAAAACATTTTGGACTACCAGAAAAAGACACTGAAACTCTTAACTTAATTATTAATGTTGGTATTAGTCTGCAGCATTCCTTATTATAAAGCTATGGAAATAAACAACTGTGGGTAGTATATTAAAAGCTGAGCTTTCCATAGGAATGCAATTAAAAACGAAGTTTCTTTTTTTACCGTTAATGAAATGCAAAACATTTTATAAATCTTATACAACTCGTCTCCGATTTTCTTAGGTAAGTATTGAAAATAAGTTTTTTAGTTCTCAGTCACATAAAACTCTCTTAAGATTTCTTTAAGAGAAGCTTTTTTCGCAAAGTTCACTTAATCTCAACTTCTCTGTGGCGCTAAATTAAATATACAGTACTTTTCAAGTTTAAAAGTATACGTTTGTAGACTTTTCAGGAAGAAATCAAACTTTTGTCGGTGAATTAAATATTTTTCACGATTATGAGGACGTGAAAATAATATTTATTTACAGATTTTCAAGGTTTTAGTACTGACCAATATTTTAGTTTTGTGTTTCAAGAATTTGAAAAATTTTGATATAAATAAAATTTTCATTACAAAAATTAAAAATAATTTGTTTTTAAAATATAACTTCCTTTCAGAAATTAAGATTTAAATTAAAAAAGTTAAATTAAGATATTTTAAAATTATCCTAAAAATTAATTTAGAAACAAAATTCTTTGTAGGATTTTTCAAGATAAAATCAACGAATTGTAGGTTTTTAAAACTGGAATTAAAATAAAAAACAGTCTAAACTTTTTCACTGGAAAATAGAAATTGTAGTGACACATGATAATGCTTGGGGATTAATTAAGTTACTACAAAATACAATCATGAATAAATATTGTTACGCCCTGGGGGAACGGGTGCGTAACGCCAGCGAGCCCCTGTAGCCCAGTGAAATTAGACTTTAACCCGGACAAAATTAGTAGTAAGCTACAAATTGCAGAATCTGTTCCTCTTATTGTTCTTTACATCCTGTAAAAACCCACCGACCCTACGGAGGTGGGAACCACCCCAAAACCACCCCCAAATGTGCACTTTTACGGTTTTTATTTTTTTTCTCCCAAACCATAGCTAATATCAAAAAATTGCAAGAGACATTTCTTGTAGCTTATAAAATTTTCAATCGATTGGTGTAAATTAATATATAAATTAATTATATTTGTAGGGTTACAAATCGCTACAAAGTATAAACTATTTATTTAAGTTTAAATCCACTCTTCCAAAAATGATAACGCGTATATTTAATGTTGCGGTATATCTAATTCCAATATGTACGTACTTACTTAGTTTTGTTTATACAGGGTGTTTCCTAAGTACATGTGCAGTACAAAATGCAGGAGGTAATTCCTGGGTGTAAATTAAGGGTATAAACTTGTATCCTAATATGCGTAACTCTTCAGGGAATCTTATTAGGATACAAGTTTATACGAAAAAGTAGCCTTAATTTTCACCCAGCAATCACCTCCTGCATTTTCTACACGTACTTAGGAAACACCCTGTATAAACAAAACTAAGTAAGTACGTACATATTGGAATTAGATATACCGCAACATTAAATATACGCGTTATCATTTTTTGAAGAGTGGATTTAAACTTAAATAAATAGTTTATACTTTGTAGCGATTTGTAACCCTACAAATATAATTAATTTATATATTAATATACACCAATCGATTGCAAATTTTATAAGCTACAAGAAATGTCTCTTGCAATTGATATTAGCTATGGTTTGGGAGAAAAAAAATAAAAACCGTAAAAGTGCACATTTGGGGGTGGTTTTGGGGTGGTTCCCACCTCCGTAGGGTCGGTGGGTTTTTACAGGATGTAAAGAACAATAAGAGGAACAGATTCTGCAATTTGTAGCTTACTACTAATTTTGTCCGGGTTTAAGCTTATTTTCGTCTAGATTTACTGGGCTACTAATATAAATTAGAGAATCACCAGCCATCGGGATTATGGATGAGAACACAAATGACCATTGCACTAACAACCAATTTTATTAAAATAAAATAACCTAAATGAACTTAGCATTACAATATAAAATTAAAACTAGTTATCTTACCCTAAGACCAAATTGATAAGACTCAGCATCTTGACTTCTCTGAGTACTTAGACTTATGGAACTAGTCTGACTCAATCTCGAACTCTTCACTATGACTCGATCTAAGCCTCTTGGCACTAGCACTAACTCCTTAACTAAGGAACTAAACCTTTTATAATGCCCCACTCGTTCTTTCCCTGCAATCCTCCTTATCAGCACTTTGAAAATAAGTAGACTTGCTAACAACAAGGATTGCAGCAATTAACCATTGCAACTCTATTCAAATCTAGGACAATTAGGCCAATGTTATTATAAAGCATAACATTCCAATTGCGATTTGAATAACAATTATAATTTAACAAATACGAAATTATTTTGAAATGACCCAAATGTAACAATATATGTAACCGGAAAAATCTCAAACAATCCTAGATTTGAACCTCCATAAATTAAATTAACAGGGGATGAAAGCTGTATGTGCAGATTTATTGCGTGTAGTTCCTGGTAACCGTTAGAGAATATAAATTCAAAACATGAGGGATTTAGCTAAAGTAGGATTTGCAGAAAATGATGTGAGGGTGGTATACACCGAAATTTACAACGTATAGGTGTGTTAATATTTTTTATGTTTTTGTCCTAATTGTGTGTTCTGACATACTTTGCTTGATTAAGCTCATCAACATGTAAAATATGCAAACAGCAAGCATAGGTTTAATTTGATTACATCACACTCAGTACATTAGCGGATTACTTTGGATTTGTTTATTCTGCTAATAGATAAGACATGTTATGTCAGCCGTGGTTTAGTTTTCTGTAATATTGCCGTCTTTCTCTTCATTTTCTATTGTTTTTGCGCTACATTTAACCTAGTCGTATTATCCATTTACATTAATCTTGTAACTCCCCTACTTCTACGTTCTGAAACACAAAGATGTCAAAATATCTTTTAAGCTTGTGGTTTTACCGGAAACGATGTTAATTGTGTCGACCAAATTAGAAATACATAGAGAATTGGTTCAAGCACCATTGGAATTGCAATGCAAAAATTTTAATGTTCCTCTATTTCCTCCCCTAATTATTTGAGAGCCGAACTGTAAATGAATCTGCATCTGGGAATTTTATTGTTTTTGACTTTTAGTTTTATACAAAGAAAGAATTTTCCAAAGTTCTAAACTCTGTATATTTCCTTCGCAGTTTTCACAGAAACGTGAATAAATGTAAGAAAAAACAATTATTTTATACAACAATGACACACATTTAAATTGAAGATAAGGGTCCATGTGTTTCGATGACATGCAATTTGTTTCAAACCTGTTGCGCAACGCTCTGGATGATTAAATCCAGGAAATTTCGGATTAATCTTTCTTTGCAGCTGCTTCTCGGTTTGGACTACTTTCAAACTGCCCAGTTGTGTATTTAGTAGAGTTTCTTCGACCCCTGTTCCGGCACCTTTCTCTTATAAAGCAATACGAAACTAATGAACATTTTTTCTTTTTTCGCAACTATTTCACTTTGTCTTTAGCATTTTGTACGCAAAAAATTCCTACTAAGCGTCATAAATCGATAACGATTTTATGTATTTTTTTATTTTTCTAAAAAAATTGTGAACAGAAAGTTCACAGAAGTATTGATTAAAAACACGAAAACTTTCCTAAAAGAGTAAGAAGAAGATAACAAAATCTTTCGATTTGTTATTAAATTCGTTTGAGTCGCAAAGTCGAATATTTAATATTACATAATTTTGCGGTTGTGGGGAACGTTTCTAAAAATGAATATAAACCACTTGATGTACGTTACCTTGAATTACACGAGAATCGTTCCTGGGTATGGAAGAATTTCCAAATGACTGATTTTGTCAGAGAACACTTCTTTATATTTCATGTCAGAAGAAATTAAAGTTTTAATGGAATGGAGCAACCAATTTGGTAAATATAAATAAGGCTGCCTTACTTCAAAGAAAATACATGTATTGGGCAAAATTAACAAAATTGGGATGTGCATTGATATAATGTTTTCCACAGAGAAGAACAACATCAGTTTTCTAGTTCGGAAACTACGGATTAAATAATTTGGAAAAAGATTTCGATTATTATTTAAGCCCTTATCTGTAATGATATTGAACACCTGTTATTATATTCACCGGATAGATAATAGTAACTTTTTTTGGGCCGGCGCAGACCAGCGGTAAGAGTATCAGACTTTTACGCTGATCTACTAAGCCCTGAATTCGAGAAAAATTTGAAAATTATTAAAAAGCCTCTTCAATAACCCTGGGTCGCGAATCTCCATTCCTGTTGGTGTCTTTAAATCCGACCAATACCTTTCTAAGATGCTACTACATTAAACTATTTTCCAGAAACTGCAACGTTTTTGTTTTTATTTAACAAACTAAACTTCATCTAAAATTCTAAACGCTTTAACTAGGAAATATGCCGTAGGGATGCAATAAAGTAAGAAAATTTAAATGTAATTTCAGGTTTCAGTTCAAAAAAGAATGTTTTTCAAAACTACGATTTTAGCCAAAGGAAATTTAAATAAAAAGTTGGAACACAACATCATCTATTATATGTAAATAGCTCTAGGAACTGAAACGAGTTTAGCAGAAAAATAATAGGAGATTGATAAACAAGGAAAATTTTAGTTACCAGTTAATTGGAATACGAAGCAAAATATTTCACAATGGAAATTATAAAAATAAATTTAATGTTGTTCATTTGCAGTTATAACTTTGTTTGTAATTGAAAATAGACCAGTATTGTGTTATTTTATGAAATTCATTAGCTACGGTTTAATAAAAACGACGCTTAATCAAAGTGCCAATTTAATACAACTTGATAAGGTTACTTTGATTGCTTAATTAGCTTGTAGGGGTTTTCAAAGCTCAATTTACTGTTTTGTAAAAGTTCAATAAAACGAAACAAAATAGAAATACGTCAAAGTAAAATAATTTTACACAGAAGTATAAAAAACTACTCCGAAGACTTTGTATCGGTTGTTTGTTCTTGTAGAAGACAATAAAACTTTCAATTTCTATTCCTTTTAAAATATCCCTTTGTTTCCAATAAAAATGCAAACCCCTTCAATCAGCACACAACGTCAACATCAGTAGTGCCTTTTACTTAGCTGTAAACCAACGGACTCCTACTCAAGTACGACGTAAATATCGAAAAATAAAAGAATGGACTTGGGAAATCATTTTATTTTCTTTTCAACAATTCTGTTCAATAATGATTTTGAAAGTTTTATTTGGTCAAAATCATTTTAATGGGACCAATATTTTTTGCATTATTCCATTATATTTTTATTTTGTTAGATATATTTTCATTATTTGTATCTTTACGTGAAGCAGAATTCAAATTTATGCCCGAACCAATAAAAACACTTGTATGGTAATAATAGAACTTAATATTTTTGTTACAGGGTTCACTCTCCAGGAAATGCCCTAAAGGCTAGTTTGCCTGCTTTGGAATGGCGTTGAGGATTCTTTGAAACAACCCCGTGTTTCTTCCCTGCCAAATTGAAGAAATAGTAGCAAAAAAGTAAGTAAAATATGTAAATAAATAATAAATAGTAAAATATGTAATAAAGATTTAAACACAAAAACAAGAAAGTCAAGCTTTTAAAACCAAAAATAAAACTTAGTTTTCAGTTTGGTAGGTACTGGAAATTTAAGCTACGACCACCTTAAAGATGATCCCTGGATTCTAGGGTGAAACGTTAGTACTTTTGTGTTTATGGAGCATAGGAATTAAATTGTTGAAGTGATATGATATAAACTTAGTTGTTGCCTGTTGAGTCATGTAAAGTATAAAATCGGATAATATTGTTACAAGTTACAACGGGGTCATGACGACAAGTAAAACATATACGATGGAAACTTTTGAAATTTAAAGTTCTTTTAGCTTGGTTAATGAAAAATAATGTGAACTTTTTCTGCTCGTATTAAGTTCTTGCAATTAATTGAAATTAATGTACATATTGTTCGTGCAAATAAAAAATGTGTACAAAAGTGTCGTAAAGAAAAGTAATATAAAAATATTTCTTGATTATTTTGTTTTGGTAATCAAGATGTCTCCTACACAAACAGGGCAAGGGATTTGAAACTTTTATATTATTTTCGATACGCAGTTCGACAATTGTAAACATTTATCTCGGCTGTCTTTTCGCGACTTTATCATTGGTAAGCCAAGTCAATTTATCGACTGACATCGACAAGCTTTCTGCTAATAACGAAAATGTGTAAACGTTAGAAGCAGCGAGAACCTCGATAAAGCAATCTAATACAAACGTTCATTCGATTCGGTTGCGAATTCCAAAGGTATATATATACAAAAACAAACAAGGTATTTCTGGAAGTACAAATTCCCAGTGGCGGTTCCTAAATTAAAATTTCTCGAAACCAGAAACCATTATAAGTACTTTTAAGATTATAGATGTGTCTTTGGCTTTTATCTAACTCCAAAACTTTCCTTTAATGGCACAACTTTCGGTTTTTATTAATAATAAAATTTCCGACACACTTTAGTAAGATTTGTGTTGTATATCATCCTGTGGCTATTTCTTTTACTTTTCCTCTCTCTTAATTAAAATATTAATCTCATATTCATATTTTTCAAATTATAAAATTAGGGTCCAAACTATCAATCATTTTTGTTCCACTTTAGGCTTTCGTGTTCCTTCTGAAGATATTTCTTACCTACGTCAATGCTTAAGGAACAAGTTTAACATTATTCATTTTTATGTAACATTACCAAAATAAAGCTCCCTAGCCTACGGCAGGGTCTAGCGAGTATGGAATAAATTTATAAAAAGCTTGTAAAAATGTTACCCTCAAATCCCCAACGCACGGAGAGCCATGGAAGACGTTAAAAGCCAAGTTGAAAATGAATTTACCACAGTATACCTAAGTAGTGTAAAAATAAGACTCTTCACACTTTTCAAAATAATAAATACGAATTATTCATTTAAGTAAAACGTAATTTTTTTATAAAATATTGAATATAATAAATCTTAACGTTGAACGGACTGGAATGTTCTTATAATAGTAAGTTTTTTTTTCACAGTCTAGGAAAAACAGTTTAATATAATTACAAAATTCCGTATATTTAAGTAAATCTTGGAGGTGCCGTGGGTTTGACTTAAATTACTTTTCATTTGCTGCAACATATTTCTGCAATCTGAAAATTTACTTACTTAGGTTAGCGGTAATGGAAAAACTAAGCAGGTGGTTTTAAAATGCAACATTTTTCTACAAATCTAAATTTATTAACTTGGGTAGAAGTAATGGGAAAATTATGGACGTTTCTTTTTGAATTTAAAATATTTTACAAACGTGCTAAGAAGCGGATGTTAAGTGTTGGAAGGATTTTCATTTAGGTGTTTGCTTTAGGAGAATCACTCCACACTTACCATTTTATTCGTAACAACCCTCATCTCACTTGTTAATTAATGACTGCACTTTGCGTAGTACTAATTCCCCAACTGTGTTACATAGCTTTAATTACATACAAGGGGTGATCAGAAGGTTCGTATTTTAAAACGGAAACAAGGATGTGGATTGAAATAGTTACATCTTAGTTGTGTGGTAATGCTTTCTAAATATACAGAGACGATTGGTTTTTGCATTGCACATAACTTTTAACATTTGAATGTTATTATACATTTTGTTAGATAATTCCTCAGTTACTAAGGGGGTTTTCAAGTAAACATTATATATTTTTTAGAAAATTCGAGTCCGATAAAAATCAGGACATTTTAGGAAAATATCCCTCTAGAAAAAAATTATACATAAAATTTAATTTCAAGTCTGTTATCATATTAAAGAACCTGTTAAATATGCAAATCTTTTACAAAGTTGAGTTTTAAGACTTTAAGTTTCCATAGCCTAAAGTTATTAAAAATTAATAATTTTAATGAAACAATTAAGATATTCCGGACCAACAAAACTGTAGTAATTTAGCTAAACGTCAAAGAGAATCTTAAAATAAAAAATATGTTAAAAGAATAAGTAAAAGCGTGGGTACATCCCCTGACATCGTTTAAATAAACTATATTGCTTTGATGGTTTGTCTGTTGCCTTTAGTTCATCACGTTTAAAAACCACTTGAATACCTACCACCCAGAAAATGTATTCCGTTCCTCAATTTGCATACAAATGACCAACAGAGGATAGTAAATCTCCTTAATTAGTTTTTAAATGTCATTTAAAACAGTTCATTTTTTGCAAAGAACAAGGTTTTGTAGATACGAAATGTTTTACTTTTTAATTTGAATATTTAAATACTTTTGGTAATTCGTTCCATATATAAAACAAACGAAATTTTAAATACCCATGAGAATATCCTAACGTGTTTGCGTGACAGGTACAAATTGAGATAAATGCCAGTTTTTCAATATTTTCCCATACATTTTCGAAATTTTCAAAAGGTAAACTTACATATTCAAATATTGTTTGTTTTTATAATATCCTCTTTCGAAAATTCTAGAAGCTTTATGTTCCATAACAAGAGTACACCGTTTAACGATGTATGAAGCCTTTGGGTACTACATGAAATTCTATATGCAGGTTAATTTTCAATGTCAGCTTAATAATAGAAGCTCATTTGCAATATCATAAATATTAGTCGATAATTTTATCTATATTAATGTAGAATAACCGCTTTACATCATAACACATTGTATTGATTGTTTATTGATTGCATACTAAAACGTAATTACACTAATTCATGTCGCATGACCTTAAATTCAAAAGAATATAAGGCATTCTAATTTTATTATCATATTTTGTAATATATGGTAACAGTTCAAAATATTTCATAATGAAAAACAACTTACGATGCTACTGCAAATTCCCGTAGGGACGCTAAGCCGGTCAAGACTATAGGGTTTAGGGGTGGATTTTGAGTCCTTGCCCGTTTGTCTGATAATTTTACACAGGTAGTTCGCCTCCATATAAGGAACTTCCTCTAGCATCGTTATACGTTTTTATAGTGTTTCCAGGTTTTTAAGTTCATTTAATTAACAGCTGAATTATTGAAAGCCCAAATTGTTCTTCGTCCGAAACTAAGTCTGACAGTAATTACTAATTAGTCAATTTGGTGAAATTAAGTGGTCTGTTTGCCAGGTGTGTACTTTTTCAGCTTTTCAAATGAGTTTTTTTTCGGTACACGGTTTGTCATTAATGTTTCCAATAATATTTCTAATAACCCAATATTGATTATATTTTAGGTACTGTGGAAACACTATAGCGAATACTAATTTTTAAGCACTTTTGGTATGAGAACTAACGATATGTGTGTTTTAATAACAACAAAATAAAATATAATCCTAACTAATCAAAAATGCGCTTATTGTGTTTACATACAAGGTAAAGCCTTTAAAAGTATTGAATTTAATTGCTACCTATTTATATTTCGGCTATGTAGAACGTTTATTACAAAATTCCAATTATTGCAATTAAATAATTTGTTGTACTAATTTTCATGAAATAATTTTGGAATACTACAGGAATTTACATTCGTTTTCTGATTATTAATAAAATTCCTGTGGTGGAGTGTTTTAAAGTAAAGCACATAAAGATAGAATTTAGTGTTACAGCAGAGGAAAAATACAGTAACCTACTAATTTTTGTAATCGTTCCAGTGAATATTATCATATAACCCTATTAATCCGTCTCTTATTACGCATAGGTATAATTCCAGCAACGGTAATTTCGTAATTCTGAAAGCGGGGTAGATTTTCAGTATAATACAGGAATAAATAACACCTTGTAATTTCCCATTAGGGGTAGAAAGGAAATTTTGCTTTTAAAATAAACTTCTCAGTTTTCATAATCCCCGCTGAGTTACGCTCTCATTGAAAAGTGTCAACTACAATGTCCTTTTATTTAATATTAAATATATGTTGAAGTATCATAGAAAAGTTCCCTTTTCTACAGAATATAAATTAAAATAACGGGAGTTTAAAGAAAATTATTTCAAAAAATATTCCGCAGAAATACGCTTTGTCAGTATTTTTGTGTAATTGTGTAACTTTCCCTAATCATTGAAGGGCACGAAATTGTAGACACAATCAAATGTTTTTCTTTAAAACATATCAAGTTTTAAATTTGGAATTTATTTCCATCTATTTTCTATTGATTAACAAAAAACATTTTAGTGCATGTTAAATAAAATAAACCCTACTAGTTTCTTGGAAATGTTCTACTACCCCAATTCTAAGTGCAATTAATTTTCTTTTATTTAAGATCCATAAAACAAATTGGTTGGGTAAACGATAAAGTTCTATAATGTATTTGCTCTATTAAACACTCAAGTTTCTTTTAATCAAGTTTAGGGCCATGTGTTGACCAGGGCCAGGGCTAAACCGATATTTGTTTTCATGCGTGAGTGGTGAGCTTTCGTTAGAATTTCATTCCCTGCTTGTGTAATTCGAATGAGGATTCAATAAATACTTGCAGATTGTTTTCGTACATTTGAATTATTCAACGTTTTAAAGTATTCTGGAAAGTTTTATCTAGCAGAAAATAATTGTTTGGAAACATTAATTCTGATTTACTTGAAACTGTAAAACTGATTCTAATTGTTTTTTTTTCATAGAAAATTCAGATTTTGTTGTTCTTGGTTCTTGGTATTTGTGCCTGATTCAATTTTTTATGGTGCTGAAATTAATTAGAAATAGGGTTGTATTTTTTACATGTTGCTCTATAAAAAAGTATTTGCTGCCACTGGGAGTAGCGCCAATTAACTTTTGATTTTATACTTTATAGAATAGACCCCTGTGCTATGCTTTATCGATCAAAGGCAAAGCAATACCTATGCTTTCCTTTAAATTCATCTCAATGTCATACTGGAAATTACACCGTTTGTCTTATTGTTTCTACCAAAATGTCAATCAAGATACGATATGCAATAGTAACAGCATTTCAACTGCAATAGTCCAAATAAACATGTACGCTACAGTAATACTGCTTGTCACAAAGCATAAAGGATATTATATCCCCTTTGTCGTGCTTGTTACAAGGATAACGTGATAGACGCAATACTAATGCAGTAAAGATAATGTAATTATCTAAACTCAAAAATTCATA
The DNA here is from genome assembly GCA_963082805.1 of Hemicrepidius hirtus. Classification (NCBI taxonomy): domain Eukaryota; kingdom Metazoa; phylum Arthropoda; class Insecta; order Coleoptera; family Elateridae; genus Hemicrepidius; species Hemicrepidius hirtus. The sequence continues at coordinate 18,899,958 of OY720168.1, forward strand.
GCATCAAAGCAACATTTCTAATTTGTTATCTCATCATCATTATTAATTGAAACCAAAATTTTCAGAAAATGTTACCTATGTAAAACAAGAAATATTTACATCTAACGTTTTTGTTCGTATTTCAAAGATGTCTTGCTTTTGAGATACTAAAATACCCTACCTCTGAATGTAAGTAAACTTTTTTAATTAGACGCATGAAATTGTCAATCCTTAAAGTTTAATTACGTACCTTGAAAATTACAAATCGACTATATCCCTTTTTATTTAATTGGATCCTTATGACGTCATCGCTTTTCCTTCTGTTCAAAGTTTTACCAAAATAAATCGAAAAAAAAACAAGCAAAAGATCAAAGAAACACATTTCCTTTAACCTTTAAATCCGTAATTTAACTAAAAATAAAATAAAAAAAGATTTATATGTATGTAAAGTAAAATAAAGGTTGTAATTATTAAATTTTCCATTTAAAACGAGTGGTAAGTTTCCAAATCAACCTTTTGATCTGGGAGAAAATCAACCCTTGCATAAATGTCTAATTTAAGGCCTGTCTAGGACATTCGTCCTTCGGGATTTCCTTGCCATTTCTTAATTCATTCGTTCTGAGCCTCTCAAAGCTGCAGGACAGAAACGATATTAAATAGTAAGCTATAATGGATGTAATCCCTTGCTTGTATACTATTTCTTTTGTACATAACAAACATGCATCAACCAATCTAAAAAGAGAAAATAGTGACTAAGCTTTTTATTAGTTATTTCTTTATATTCCACCTGTTGTATCACGTAAATACGTTAAGGAACTGATGATTCAGCTCTATAAACTATTTAGTTTTGTATTTAAACTTTAATCGAAGTTTTATTAAGACTTTAAATTGGATATATGCATGAGGGGTCTTAAGGTAAGAATTCTGAGAGGCAACTGTACGACCAGCAAAGGAGAAAGGACTACGACAGCCAATTTCCTGCCTTCAATAAAATCTCGTCCTCAAATCCAACCCAATTGCATTAGATCAAGGCGAATGAAGTACTAAATTTAACATCAGCTATGATTAATCTGCACGTTTCTGGGGAAAAATTTTGTCAACCAAAAATGCTTTATCATGTGAACTGTATTCTTGTTAATTGTGGTGATAGCGTTTCAGTCACAGAAAATTATTCTGATTTGAATATAATTTTGTCTTTCAATTCAAGTAGAAAAAAATTTCCATATTAATTAAAACAGTAAACAAATTGAAGGGGAGATTGTTAACGTGAAAGACTGGATCTAAAACCGTCAACAACAAACTTTAACAATTATCCTTCGATTTCGCCTTTTTACAAACAAACTAAGTAAACAACGAATAAACAAGCAATTTGGTTTTAATATGGGTCACTAAATATTTTCTATTCGACAACAAAAGTTATTTGTTTGGAATTACTTCAACTGTGTTGAAAGAGAATTTACTTAAAACCAGTTGAAGTAAATAAAGGATAATTTTTGTTACAATACATATTCAAGTTATTACCGATTATATAATATAATATAAATACAGATTGAGATAACAATAAAAATATAATTAAATAATTTTCTTTGTGTGCTTTACCTTAACGTCCTTAACTCCAAGAGAGATACCTCATCAAATTAAAAAAATTCACAAATATTCAAGTTGAGTGCATCAAGGGAAATGTTATAACTTATAAACCCTGTTTGTAATTCAGAAAATGTGCCTCTTTAAATTTGTAAAATAAAATATATATTTTAGCTTTATGATTTAAAAGCCTGGGAAACTGTCAAAACTGTCTACCCCAACGGGTCCTGACTTTAACTGAATCAGACGCCTGTGAGTAATTCAATTACTCCCTGAACTTGTGAAACCAGGTACCTACAATTAGAAAGATTTGTTGTTTGAAACTCCAAGTTATATTAAATGTGGGGGTAAAATTGAACTGCACAGAAAATTAGGAAATCAATCAGGGCATGTCTGAATTATTAATAATTTTATATATTATTAGATTAATTAAATATTGTATCAATTTAGTTTAATGTAATTTCCCTGTTATCCGAATTTAGCAAATCAATTTATTTTGTTTTAATAATTGGAAAGGGAAAATGTGCGCACACAAATAATTTCCTGTTGTTTTCTTTGAAAATACAAAAAATTCAGGAATTCATCAAACAAAGAAAAATGTTCAACACATTTTTTATTTAAAAAATTTTCTAGCCAAAAACATTCTAAACTTTCATAATTTTTTTGAATGTAGTAATTATACTTTAAAGGAAAAGTACACATAGTATTTATCTTTAAAAAAAATTGCCATTTAATAATTTAGTTTTACAATTATTATAATTTAGAAAATGAAGTTTATATACCTGAAAATTTTTAATTTAGTTAAAGTATTTGACATTGCATTGTTGTTATGTTACTTACAGGTAGCATATATTTTAAAAATAAACGAGAAAATATTTTATTAAAACATTATATTATATTTATCACATTAATATTATGTCATTACTAGAAAATAATATCTACCTAAAACTAATTATAAATTTACAATATATACATATATTACACAAAATAAATATTAAAAAGGAAACTATTTGCAATTGATATGTAACCAATTGATTAGTCAATAAAATTGAGCAAAGTTCTTATTGTCGTCAGCAGTCTCATCATTTATAATTTTAGATATTAAATATATAACAGTCTTTTTTATTCATATAATGGAAACTAGAAGTTAAAAGTTTAGTAAAGTTCTTCTAATGACTAAAACGTGGACGTAGTTATTTACAATTTTTGGGAAACATCTTTTAACTAAAAGACATCGTGAAAGTTTACCGATAAACCCGATATATGACCAGATAGGTCATCCCTATCTATATTATTTTCATAAAAAATTTCTTTAATTTTGAAAAATATACGTCCCGTAAAGAGGGCATCCGATCCAGCTTGATGTGCCGACCCAATCCTAGTGACCTGCAATTGCTCTCCAACACTTTCCAAACCGCCAAAAAGTTTCTTTGTGGTATGAGCAAGATGTTCGACATCATATAACGTGGGGAAGTATATTTTTACTAAGGCGACAAAATCAACTTCCTCTATTGGCAGGAGACTGCTAGTTACAATTTTTAATAGGTAGGCGAAATCATAAGATGAATGAAACGCCGCAAATTTTATATCATCCATAAGAATGACTCCTGAAGACATTAGCAATTCGGCAAATTCAGAATGTTGGATACCATGCGTTTTGAGATTTTCGAATTGTATGCCTGAACGTTGTAATAATGCAATGCTGTCTCTAGCATATAATTCCGTGTTCAAATCATATGCGAAGTTAAATTGCCATGTGCTACTGCCAAACTCATTTATGGGGGTGTTGCCTTCTTTGTCGAAAAAGGCCAAGCCTAGCTGGATTAATTTTAACTGGTCCACGTTACTTTTTATATTTTTGTACGTATATTCCGTTTCTATGGGGTTGTATTCCCCAGATTTAATAATGACGCCCGGAAATTCTGTATCGAGTACAACATATTTGTACTTTTGTATAACTCTTCGGATTTTTACAAACTGTTCATGTAAATTAAATTGCCACACATCACAAATTTCACCTGTAGTTTCAAAAACCGGATCAAATGGTTGATTTCCGGAACTACGTCGTTTGGTTTGTGAACAGCTTGGGTCTTCCATAATTGTTAATCTGCAAATGAATCTTTAGTAGGTACTTCAAATATATATTATGTAAACAGAAAAATAGAATATCTGGAAAATGTTTAGCAATTTTTTACGAAAATCTTCTTTAGTTTCAGGTTACCAAATTTCTGTAGAGGGGTTTCCAGAAAAAAAATTCTTCTATATTTTTCAAATTTTTGATAACCGTTGTATAAAAATAAATAAACTTTCTAGTTTTCCTCTGGCTTAACAATAGATAATACTCTTTCGCACTCCTCGTGAAATTGTCCCTTGTCACGTTTATTCGCGTTTTTCTAACTATTAACTAAGTAAGGACAATTAATAATAGCTGAGGTTACCCAAAAAAAGAACAAATTTAACTGACCCTGATACTACATTATTTTTAATGAAATTGTTTTATCATTTTGAGTTAAATTTTAATGTCTGTCTGAAAGTAGAATTTTAAATCATGATTTATTGTTACCAACGAGAAACAACATTATGAGAATTTTATTACTTCATGAGAGCAGAAATTATATCTGTCATTTTTCATGTAGCATTCAAGTGGATCGAGGCAATTGTATGCTATTTTCCATTTTCTATTATTGGTTTAAAGATTTTTGAATTTTCGCGGTAAAAAGCTTAGGTAATCCTTTTACGTCATAAAGTAAAAATTACAAAAGGACATTTTCTTAAAAGCTTGTGAAGTAGTAACTAAAACTATAATAACTTAATCCTTTCTATTATTTAATTAAATTGGTAATTTATAATTTCTAACAAGTGAGCAAAATAGTTGAAATTTTTGGATGTCTGAGATTGAACCATAAACAAAAATCGCTGTCAGTGTTGAATTCAGTTCCTACTGCTTGTCGTGCTTGGCTTCAGTGCGCGAGTACGTAACATATTAGCTACGACATGTCTTCTAACATACGTAGCCAACTGGATTAAAAGTTAAACGGAAAATATTGGAAAGTACTTTTATTTTGAAAATGACAAAAAAAATGCAGAAATAAACATACCAATTGATATTATCCAAGATTGAAATTCACCAACCAGTCGACTTTTCACCCGTCCATTTTATCACACCAGCAACGCGTTAGATTTCCAAAAGAAAATACTTGTGTTTTTAACCGCACACAAACTATAAATTATTTACACTGTAGGATAATTTTTGTCCTTAAAAAGTATAAGGTTACACTCAACACCGCAAGAATTCACAAAGTTTTATAATTAAATACTTTAAAAACGAAGCCGTTTGAATAACTCTACAACTTGCTTGTATTTAACAGTTGAAGATTGTTAAAAAAGACAGTGTAACCAAAACAATAAAATTTTAGTAACTAAAAGCTTCTGTTCGGGGACGTTCGGGCGATATAACGTTTTAAGAGTATAATTATTTAAAATAATTTACTGGTATTCCTGGTATTGGCGGGAAAATTAAACTCGGTTGCTTTGACTCTTATCAATATGTAGTGCTTTCAATTGAGAAAGATAGGAATTGTGATCAGTGCTATTAAAATATTTTATTACGATTGTGCGATCGTATTTACTTATTTACTTTATTCAGTATCTTTCTTCAGTATTTTATCTAGCGATCAACCTACAATTGTGCTGCGATCGACTGGTCGATCGCGATCTACTGGTCGATCGCGATCTACTGGTTGCCAGCCCCTGGCTCTAATACCTACAGGAAAACCGAGTTATATCACCCATAAACGTTTTGAGGAACAATAGATAGAGAGATTTCCTGCAAAACATAAATTTTCCAACAAATGACGTAATATCTTTGTACATGAATTTGTGCAGGTGTTGGACGTATTGCTTCAGCACGGTTAATTCCTTAGAGTGCCGATTCTATGGATTTAGAAAATCCGCCTTAACTTGCATAACAATAAAATATACGTAACTGTTTAAGAAATGGTAGGTTTTAAACCTGGGAATGCTTTTAGCAGACTTTTATATACAGATATAAAATGCGATCAACTGAAATATTTGTATATATTTTTTATTTATATATATTGAAAATTTAGAACATAAAAAATTGGGAAAAGTTAAAAAATCGTTTACTTTAATCCTACTACCAATTACTCATTTCACCTGAGAATTTAAGTCAATGCAGTTGATGGGTAGGATTAGAGAAAGGTTAAAAATGCGGAGGGCAATTGATAGGTATACACTAAACCGATCCTACTTAATCGAGTACAATTCGCTATCGCTGAAGCAGAGCATCAAGAGTTTTTCAACCTAAATTGACCAACACATTGCTTTGTTTCATCAGACTGTCAGTTAGAATCAATCACCACTTACGGCTTTGATATTTTAAGATATCGAAGAACTGTGTGGAAACAAGGGTTATTTGGCAACTACACCTTGTTAGATCCTTTCCACCTCTACCTACCCAATAATAACTCAAATATCTTTAGTGATGGACGGTCTTCCCCGTCATTAAATTCTAAATTAAAATATGTCGGAAACGCCACTGATTATTACATCTTATTGAATAATCTTGAAAACCCAACGCTTATGATAATAAAAGTCAATTTCTGTAATAATTACAGGAAACTTGTAGAGAATACAGTTCTTTTGCTCCACACTTCCAGCTTTTAATTACCGTTTGAACCTTTTGTATCTGTACACTACTATAAAGCGTCTTTTGTTCCAATAGCTTGAAATACATAGGAATTCTCAATTTCATTCTTAAATCAGGAAACGGGTTGAGATCAATGCCTGTCAATAGGAAACACAAGATCACTTTATAGAATAACAGATGCGAAAGGCAGCTTGTTCGATACGCATGGAACAAAAAAGGTTCTTCTTGTAAACGCACCTTTTCTTTCTTTCGATAGATTGGCGTAACATTTCAAAGAAAATTCTTACGTCTCTTGTTCTGTATTTCACAAAATAATATTTTTTTATTTGAGGACGTACTTCAACTTGATGAAATTGAGATTGGGATTGGAATCCGATCCGGTACCTCAGATAATATTATTTTGAAGAACATTCAAAGATGTCACAATTATGTCGGTTAACAAGAGTAACAAGAGAATTTATTTTACTTCAAAATTGTGGATAAATGAACAAAATTTTTAGGCATTAAAAAAGTTTACTGTGACATCTTTATACGGGGTACCTATACTTAATTGATAATACTGGTTAAACCAATGGCTAATGTTAGAAAAGGATTTAATAGTAGCTGCCAAATTTCTTTCGAATAATTGTGGAAAGTTAGGGTAACTTAATAGAAGTTTGGTAACTTCCAAGCATTTGGGTTTAGTCTCCTAAACATGATACTATTCTAAAACATTTAGATTCGGAATTATGTCTAAATTATCCGACTGAATTCTTCGAGTTGCGGTTCGTTTCTCCCGGCGGTTTTAACTAGAGGTAAATTTCAGGATTAAATTTCCTGAAAGATATGTATAAATGGTGCCTTTTGGTATTTCAACGATTCGCTTGATAATTAGGAGAATTCATTGTTGAATGAAGTTGTAATAATTATCTTTCTATAAATTATAATACGCGTATAAAATACGCACATGTTATTGTGTTACGGTTTCAGGATTGTAAACATATGAATTGTTTAAAATTAAAAATTTGTATCCTGATTATAGGCAATCCCGGGAAGGACGTTTTTAGCACTTTAAATAATCGAGTATTTCGAATAATCGGATTAAAACAAGTAAATAAATTCAATTTCCATTCAAGATCAAAACAGTAATTATGAAATTATTCTAGCTTCAATAAATGTTGAGGTTTAATGATAAACGAGGATATACGTTTAGGTTCAGTTATCGCTTTAGTGGATTGTTTATTACCGGTACCATACGGTACTGAAAATGACCAACTACATCATGTAATGAGTATTTCCTAATAATATTACTAGATAAATTAACCTGAATTTACGGAACACAATTTGGTTGATTCAAAATTGATGGAGAATAATTAATCACTAAATAATAACAGCAAGGGTTGATAGTTATTATAAATTAAGTGCACGCTATTCGGTTTGAATAGTTTAACCCTTTTTTCGTTCCGGTTATGGAAATTATAATTTAGTTAAATCAATATTCTTTTCTTAAGCCTAAATGGACAGGTAATTGGAACATGTTCCTATCAGTACTAGAGGATATTTTTCTATCCAGTGGCAAGTTACTTGCTCGATTGATTTACCTGCAAGCTACAAGAAGTTGAAGACCGACTACTATCGAGACAAGGGTCTAAGCGTCTAAGGATGGAATGTCTGTCTATCCAACAACTTTACTTTAGTACCCTTGCCTTTATATATACGCAATACCCTATCTAGATGTATGTTTTTACTAATGATAACGTTGAATTTCTAATAATTCAAACCCAAGTTGGAAGTTCATAATATGATCATAAATCATAAATGATATTTATGCATTTATTGACATATTAGGTTTTCCGGAATATAATACCCTTTGTGATTCGTCAATAAAATCGGGCGAGATTTTTCGTAAATGTATTTCCTAAAAATGATCACTGCGTTTCTATTTGTGGAATACAGTTTTATTTCAGTTCGGTGGAGATAATAAAAATACGATTACATTCTTACGGCTGATGTTTATTATCAAGAGAGAAATGACTCTAGTTTAACAGCAATTGTCCATAACACCTACTTATTCCCACTGGAAACAGTTTATAACACAATTTTATGTACTGTATCTTTTCGTATAAATAACAATTTCGTTTACAGTAAAACTAATTGTAAATAAAATAAACACATGTGAGCTTTAATATTAAATCGTTTAAACATTGATTCTGAAAATTGCAGCAGGTTGTATACTAAATTGAATTGGTGGTGGGTGGCATTTAAAATAAATGCGTATAGTAGAAAATGTATGAGATTGGAAATAATTACGCAGTTTGTCTGAACACTGATAAATATGATGTAATTAAACGCTTTGTGATAATAGCGATTATTTGTAATCAATATATAAGCGTTTCTGGATGTCTCCATCAAGCAAAGGGTAGTTCAGAGAAAGAAAGATGGAGGTGATAGGAATTTCCCAGTAATGGTGAGAAGGCTAGATGCTAGGGGGTGGTCTATTGGCCTTTTGTTATATATTTGTTCCTTCTCGTATTTCTTACTTCCTACGCATCCAATTTCTTCTTCCACTGATATCTATTTCTCCAGCTATTCGAGGGTAGGTTCAGTGGTGTTAGGGGCAACATATTAGGTTTGTTTTTCAACTGATTTGTTTTCGTAATTAACGTAATTCTCGATTTAAGACGTCCTCTGAGATAAAAAAGCAAAACCAATATGAAGACTATGACGCAATCTCCACGGTAGCATTTTTGGGAAAAATCAAAACCTCTTGAAAAATAGTTTTTTGAAAATAAATTTGTATGTTAAGAGTTAATTAAAAATTGGAAAAATAAAGAATTCTACCCAGATAAGGCTATTAGGTTCAGTTTCAAGTGTGGTCTTTCCAGGCAGGTTTCACCATGGCTGTATTTTTATGAGCACCGATTCGAAGGTAAATATGGATTATATATACATTTGCCCTAAAAATTAATTCCTGAAAATTATCGACACATAAACAAAAAAGTGTATCTACTAAGATTAGCTTTTAAATTCTGTTAATTTTCAGTGTTGCAGAGCTTTCTAATTAAGGTAAATTTGTATATAAGTAAATGCCTACTTTAAACTCGTTTCTAAACAAACTCCATCTTTGTTATTTTCGTAATAGGGTTCTATTGAAGTTTTAATTAGGTGATCTCGTTCACGAAATAAAGGGTTCTAAACAGAGTTTAAAAATACGAAGTGCTAAGTAAACAAAAGTGCGTTTTCATTAAAAACTCTCTCGGGCGAATGAAGTCAATTCCTCTACCTGTAAAGTTAAAGTGTGTCAAAAGTTTAAATTGGATATAGAAATTCAATGCTATTGCTGAATTTTAACGCACTACCACTCCATTTACTTTTAGCTATTTGAATTTCAAATTACGAGGAGCAATCATCACGATTCGGGTAAGCAATATTAATCGTAGATCTAACATTAGATTTAAAGCGTTCAGGCCAATAGGAGGAAAGGAATTCTACCCTAGACTGCATGTTTATAACTCCGGCAGTGAGAATTTTTCCGGTTAGTCACGTTTATTGGGAACATCTAATAAAACTCCAGCTCCGACGATTGAGTTGCTCTATAAAAACGACGTGTGTTTATTTGTAAGCAATTCCCGCTGTTAAAATTAGTTTTATTACATCATAATCTTTTTTCTGCATTTCCTCAAACGATTTATTTACTCCAATAAAGTATATTCTTTATATAGTAGCCAGCCAACTTGAACAAAAAAAGGGGGGGTAACATCCTCCACCATTATTTCTTTTCGTATTCAAGAATTTATTTATGGAAATATAAATTTCTGTAGGCTATTTGCCTGTTTACATGGAAATTGCACTAAGGTAGGTAGCTCGTCACTATACCTATAAGGAATAACCTCTTCATCGGTCATCGGTCAATATACACAGCTATAGTACCTTAAAGGAGACAAATCAAATTTAAATTTTAATGAAATTTTCAAACACTTTATAAAACAAAGTAATAAAATTTAGTATCTATACTGTTTAGTTGTATCTTGTTTCAGAGTAAGAGAAACAAATGTGTATTGCTAGTTTTTTCCAAATTAGTTCGGAAGCTGAAACTTTCCCGGTAGAACGAAGTATTGCTTTCAGTAAGTCCCAGAAATCAATTTGTAGTACACTTAAACATTACACATTTTAAATGTATTACACAATGAAAAAGGGGTTTAAGGTAATGCCTTTGTTATAAAAGCTTATAATATATTTTCAAACTATTTCAACACTTTTCTGTGAACTTTATATCAAACTATGTTGGTTAAAATAAAGTATAGAAGTAGTCATACTGGTCTGTTTTAGTTGTACATTTTATTAAAGACCGAAACAATTTCCATTTTGTGTTTGAGTGGTGAAGTAACGATAAGATGACTACAAACTTACTTGCTCCTATTGTTCCTTTGTTAGAGGAACGGGGTGTGTATAATATCATATGGCACAGAAATACCGTTCAAATAGGTCACATATGATATCATTTAGTTCTGTATTAGCTTGAGATACAAAATTAAACAATAACCCAAATTTATAATTATAAAAATATTCTAAGCATATTAAAAATATTTTATAATTAATATACAGCTGAAATCCCTTTAAAGTAAAGAGATAATTAAGCTGTCATCATCAGTAGAAATAATTTAGTATCTTAAAATGGGAACAATATGCCATCAAAGCGTTTTGTCTGTCTTGAGAACGATTTCGCTTCTTTTGAATGGTACTTTGTTTAAACTTCAGTTCTAACAAAGATTCCAACAAAGGTTTCAACAAAGAAAGTGTTTTAAATTCACAAGTTATTAAATTAAACGAAACGTAATAAAACAAAAAGTAACAACGGTTGGTAGACAGTTTCATTTTTAAATTCAGAAAAATTTTATTATTAAATTGTGTGTGGTGTTTTAATAATTGAACGTAAGCAAGGTTTGTAAACAGCGGAATTATATTATTTATCAGAGAATTTGGATCGCAAAACATCTGCGCCCATACATCTAAATTCAGGGTACAAGGAAATTTTTGTTTGTGATTTAAATATCTTTTTTAAATTTTAATAAACGTACGGAATCTTAAATTTATTTTGTTTATTTTCATTTTTTTTATTTCGTACAAAATATTTATAACTTATTCTAAAAATAAATTATGATGATAATTCTGTTTCTATCTATGCTCGACATGGATGATAATCCTGTTAGAATATCCTCAGACATTGTTGACGGCATCACTAGGTTTTTTTTATACGTTTTAATGCACTAAAAGATAGTTCTACTGTATGGGTAGTAGGCGGTAAGACAGCGAATATTTTTAAACGTGGGGATAACATTTGGATTGTGTGGGTAGTAAAAAGGTACATCTGAAAAATTTTCAATATGATTATTTATAACTTTACTGATTTTTTAAGTATGGTCGAACCTATATTATTATACGATTATAGCTTATTCTCAATAAAATAAGAAATGTTGGCCGCAAAAGAAAAATAAATGTTAATAACATTCGAGGCGTTAAACAATATATTTTTAATGTAAATTATATAATTAGTAACAGCCTAGTCGGTTTTCCAGGGTATAGTGCATTTACACCCCCTTGCATTCCCCTATGCGTCCATACCGCAAAACGTTTTGCAGATAGACTTGAGTTATGGGGGGTCACTACAAAACCACAGTATTACAGCATGCTGAGATATGAAATCGGTATGACAAAGCAACTATGCTGATAACCAGCTGCAAAAAACTTCATAAACCCTAGTTTACAGAAATGTGCAATATATCAAGCAAATGGAGCTAAATAATTATTCTATCTAACATTTTCCACTTCTATAAATAGTGAAACGATTTTTGATTAACGTTTTTGCGTCATGGCTCCTTTTTTGCTTCCTTTAAACCAAAATAGCTAAATATCTACCTAGATATTTTAATAATTTTGGATGCTGCATACGCTGTCATTAACTAAAGAGCTTTTAAACGGTTAAATTCAAATTTTAATGCCGAACTGTCCTATTTCAATATTCAAACCATTAGTGCTTTTAGAATAGCGAGAAATGGAATATTCTCGTATGTCACCATTTGCAATTTCGAACTAACAAGGGCATCAGATCATAGAGAAAGAAGGTTGAATAGGTAATAATTAGTGGTGAGGATGTGAAAAGGATAAAAAGGGGAATACTGAAGTCCTAGGAGAAACCGGTTTCTGAATTCAAGGGGAGTGGTTCAACTATTTTTGTTGAATAAATGAATTATACAAGATCCCATAGTGTAACAGATTTTATTCTTTACGTTTATTCTAAAAAGCAAATTCTAGGCTCATAGATTTAAAAGATTAAATGAATTATTTGGAAAGGAATGAAGGCTGTATTTCCCAAATTATCTTTCTTGTGTTATAATATGTATTTTTTGAATATGGAGTGAATTCTGATTGGCTCCATATACTAAAACATTTAGGTGGTTACTGCGTTTCTCTATGCGAGGCTTTATATTTCTATCACAAAATGTAGTTTTTATGACCTTACTCACGCTTTCTTGTATCCTTCTACCCTTTTATTGTGCACTACATAGCCCTCTTTGGAGGAGTTATTTCTCACAAAAATTATTACGCCTGAAAATTTTATTATACTTTCTCCCGAAACCCTGCTAAGTTCTTTTGATGAAATCAAAAAAGACATGAATGCTTCGAATTTTATCCAAATTGAATTTATAATTTTTCTCTGTAAATATAAATCTCGAATTAAAATTTCCAAGTATAATTTCTCAATTAAGCGTTTTAACTAGCAAAAGTTTTATTCTTCCCTAGTCGTTTCTTCGAAAACTTTTTAAGGGGTTTGTTACTGCTGCAGACTGCACCGATCTTGATGTATTAAGTAGGAGATAATGAACTATGAAAAAGAGATTTTTTTAAAAAATGATTGAATTAAATATAGATATCTAATAATTATAATAGGAAAAACACTTGTTGGATAAGTTTAGCAAAGATTTCTTTTTACAAAAGGTTACGTATTTATGATAATTTGTACAGTTTTTCTAAGACATATTTTTAAATAGATTGGATTTAGACGAGGTTTGAATGGTTTTAAATTTTTTTATTTAAATTTGTTACAGGTTCAAAACAAGGTGAGAAATGTTAAGCCCCAAGATGCAAAGGACAATCCGCGTGAATGAAAATCAACTGATTATGTTATCGGAGAGGGCACAATTCGACCATTCCCAAGCAGGATATTTACACAAAAGGTCCGCCGATAGTAGCAAATGGCAGTTACGATGGTTCGTGCTATATCAGGTAAATGTCGAATTTACGACAAACTTTTTGAATGTTGAACTTGTCAACCGATCCCAAAAGAATGTAGCAAAAGTGTTCATGACGTTCATTGAATTTTAGTCGGAGCTCAATTGGTTACTAGTTACAAGAATACCTTCTATCATCATCATTTTTGTTAGGAAACTTCATATTTTCTTAATAATCTTAGCTGTTGAGTTGTCATAATTTTAAACAATTTTAAGAAATATTATCTTAAGGTAAATTATGTATTTGTTTGTATTTTCAGAATCTGTTATTCTACTACGATTCTGAGAGTTGCCACAGGCCAAGCGGTGTGTTATTGCTGGAAGGATGCTACTGCGAACGTCTTATTACTACAGGAAATGCTTCGAAAACTAAGGATGGCTGCTCTGAGAAACAGGTAAATATATTTCTCATGTATACTGCAGCGATGATGAACCAACATACATTTTCCAACGTCAATAGACGTTTTCATATTGAAAACAAACCATCTTCATATTATTATAAAATTAAAATTATAGTCTAAGACGTTGGGTCAGGTTTAAATCTTTTTATATGGAATAACCTTATACTATAATAGTATTTTATAGCATATAAATACATTAGGTATAAAAGAAAGAACGTAGTTTAGGTAGGTCAAGATTTGTAAAGCGATTTCCTTGCGCCATGTATTTTTTTCTAAAAAAAGAAGGGCAAGCGAGGAAGGTGGAAATTTTTTAAGTTGTATTTAATAAATGATTTGTTTACGATATGTTTTCTTAATTTTCATATAGGTCGTAATATAAAGGAAATGTCCGGGTACATTTACTTTATAATATGTAAACGGATTCTAAAAAGGGTTGAACAACGTTATCCTATCATAATAATTGGTGTAACCTAACAATGTAAGTAAATGTGGATTTCCTGGTTTATTGGTGTTTTAACAACGTAAGTTAGACGCAACAAAGGCAAACATGTTTAATTAATTATACATTTTAGCTTAATCAATTTCTGTCGTTTCAGTTCTGTTCCTAAAGGATTTACTTAGGCAACAATTAACAAATGTAACAATACCGTAACACAATTAATTGCAAATTGAGTTATTTGGGAAAATACCGAAACAATATATTATAGCTAACCCTAAAAAACATTATTTTTTTCACGCCTAACGTATTAACATAACACCTTTGGTGGTTTAATGAATATGTATAAGCCGAAAAATAAATATACTACCCTTTGAAAAATAAAAGCTTTAGCGATACTTGTGAAAGGTAACTCATAACTAAATTTGTCTATAGATTTTTATTAGAACTTTTTTTTCCATGAAAAACGAAAATGATGGTTTTCAGAATTAATGAAAAAAAAGTTTTTCAATGTTTCTTTTAAAATTACCTGAATATTAGGATTTGTTAACAACAAAATTCGACCAAAGAATGAGTTATCTATAAATCTTTTTTTTTTCTTTGTAACTTTGTAACATTAAGGTTGTAATTAAATTTACTGTCATTCGCGAGGAATTTTCCATAATTACATCGACTAGACTACACTGATCCTTTTGTAAATAGCATTGGACTCATGAATATTTAAAACAGCAACTGATCCTTAGCCCACTCAATTTCATTCAATGAAAAATTCTAATTTTATATTTGCGTAGATGTCTAAAAATTGAAATGTATTTTGAATGATGACAAAAAATTTTCAATAAAGACGTCGCACCACAATTCCAAATCTTTGTATCTTCCGTTTAGAAATTAATTTAGTAGTGTTAGGGGATGCAGGAATTTCTAACAGTATTGTGTGTTAATGACGGGAAGGTAAAATGTAATGTTCTTTCAAAACCGAATTCTTAGCTATTCTCTTTAACGACCTGGAGTAGCTCTTCTTAAAGCAGGTTGGTAAAATATTTGACTCGGTGGAACAATATAAGAACCAACCAAAATAAAAGTATTCCTATAGGAAATTTATCTTCTGAAACTGTCTGTAAGTAAACGAATGTAATTGGAATTGCGTTACCTTTTCTTGATTGTTCAAAATTAGAACCAGTCTCAAGAATTTTATGGTCATTTCCTAAAGCATTAATTTATTTCATCGACTGCAACAGTTTTTCCAGAAGGCTTGAAGGTTGATTCAAAAAACTAGAGTCAATTACACAGAAACGAGATTACTCACACATGATGAAACAGAACGTAGGTATTATACATAATGCTCGGTGGCAGATTGATCTTATGTAATGTAAAGTCAAAACTGTCTGATTTATAATTTATAAAAATATGTGTATCAACAGACGTGTATTATTTTTAAACTTTTACTGAATATGTGACAAAAAAGTAAAGAGCTAAGGAAATTTAAAGAGTGTAGACATCGAAATTCCCACATGGGACACCACAGTGACAGGATATACATAAAGTAATATGTCACAAAGATTCATAGAATAAAATACTTAAATGAAAGGTACAAGAAAGTTCCTATAAACTGCCTAAAGACTAATAATCATCCAGCTGAATAGATTTAAACGTTAAAAGTTAGGAACAATTACAAAACTGAACAGCAGCAAAATTTCAGTTAGGTATTGTACAGTCGTTTTACTTAAGTAAACCGTAGTCCTGTCTACACTAATTATCAACTCAAAATTGACTTTAAAACTTTATAAGTAAGTATGAGGAAGCTGTAAACTAACCTCAGGTAGTGGAATGCAAATTATTCGCAAACATAGTAAATTTCATGTTTATCTTTCGTATAATGAGAGAAGGGTAAAATATTCATGACGCCTTATTTGAAAACTTTTGATTACCATGTATACAAATTTACACATTACCGATTGAAAAGATTTTCAACAACACAAATTGGCTAATCTTTCAAGATTATATCTATTAGCATGGGAATATTATACATCTATGCATAATTCATGTGAAAATTTACTTAAAGAGACGTGAGTGTCTATATTTCACGCATGCTCTTACTACATCACTGCATTTCTCTTGAGAAAAAATCAATGGAAATATTTTCTTTCAATTTTGTTGTTTGCTTCTTTTCATTTTAACATATGTAAAATGTTTTGAGTTGGAAGCTAGGTCTGTCTGATGAGCCATAAAAAGAGCAAACCATATGTTATGTTATGGTTTAGTCACAATATTGAACACTAATATAAACATAATAGAAACATGTATTTAGTAAATAAATCGAAAATTGAAAAGGATTGTTGAGTGTTAGATTCACGAATTGTGATAAAAATTTAAAATTGCCTTGCAACATTTATTGCGTGGCAGAAGTAAAACCCTCTTTCACTATTATTTGTTCGTTATGTAAGTTTTGGGTTTGGTAAACATTTTTTTGAAAAGGGTATGTAGAACAATAATTATAATCGGATACTACATTAATTAAGAAAAATTCACAGATTTCGCAATCCTTGCAACCATCGGAGCCATTGGAAATGATAACACTGACTATTACCATGGAAATACAGAATTAGACGTACAACCCTCGGGCTAAAGCCCTCGGGTTGTAGTTGTACACCATCGGCCTCGGCTGGACAGGAGCACGGCGCACACGCCAATTTGTATGCCCACCGTGCTATGCTGTCGGCCCGGACCGGCCAGCTAGCGGCGAAACCCGATCGCGACACTTTTGTCTTCTTTGGCCTTGAATAAAAACTCGTAGCTTGCCCCCATATACGAACATAAACATTTCCAATGTTAAAACATAATAGATTCGTATTTTACAAATTGTCACAAGCATAATATTACAGAAAATATACTTTTCAGTACATGTTTATACAATTTGTATTTTTGTTTCGTTAGTAAATATAACGTATCCTGCAAAATACATATATAATAATATTTCAAGGAAGGGGTAGTACTCGTAGTAGGTATCTCTGGAGACTTCTGCATGCGGCACTGCAGGCTGTTTTAATGGCAACTGAAAATTTAATAACGTAGGTACAATGCTAAATGTAAAATGTAACGAACATAATTTTATAAAATTTGTTATTCTTTCCAAAACCAATTTTTAATATTGCTTATTCTAAATGTATATGCATTTGTAGTGCATAATTTATTTTATTACCGACAAAAGTCACAAATTTTTGATAAAATACGTTAAGATTAGACACTTACTAAACATAAATTATACTTAAATAAAAATGATTACAACACAATTATCTTCTTTATGTAAAAATTGGCTCTCATAATAATGCTTAAAAAGCGTAATAAACGTACACCGTTTCTTTCATAAATATCCTTGCAGTGCTTTTAAATGGTCTACTATCCCTTTTATGAAGTTATCCGACTAAGCTGCTCCATGATAGAAATCTAATTTTCATAAACCCTCTGTCACTTTGAGTGGATAGAAAGGGAAGTAAATTTCCTTTGATGCGTCTTCTTTTTCGAACATGGAAGAATGAAAAATGATGCGCTGGGAATACAGTATAAGAAAACATATTAGCCTTGATTTAAATTTCCATTGCATGTAAAACATGCTAACTTGAATTTTTAATTACCTAAAAGGTTTTTTTTTATTTTGTTAATTTAATTTACCTATATAAAAAATTAATTGTTCCTGAAATTAATTACTGAGTAACCTTCGAGATTTACTGAAACAAAAAAATTAACTTAAACTGTATGTTGATGTTTTTAACGTCAACATTTTAAAAAGTAGAACGGAAACTAAAATACAAAGAACAAAAGTTTAAAAGATGCCCTGAAAATACTGTCTATCGGAATTTCTACATAAAGTTGTTCGTTTTCTCATATTTTCAGATATTTACTAAAATATCCTTGGAATTTCTCCGACATTCCTCCAAAATGTTCGCTCTTAAACTGTTTAATATATACATAGGTGATGTTCAAACTGTATGGCTTCTATGTTATTCAAGCTTACTTTCCATATTTGATTTTTCATCCCAATCCTGGATGGGTTACAATTTCTCCAATAACATAACCACTTTATCCTTGATCGCTTTCTTCTTCTTTTAGCTGAATTCAGCCTTATGGCATCGCGTAAACTCCCTTTTATTCTTATACTGTACCACGTTTCAGCGTTTGCAGTCTGTTTTGTATCTATACTAAAACATTCTCGTACATTGTTTATTGTACGAGTCCTTTTCATATATTCGTTCTCAAGCTTCCCCCCTATCGCCATCTATTTTTCACCACTTCTCGGTCGCCTGTTCTTCTTCAAAGTCATTTTGGGTTTTTACATTCTGTACTGTCTTGAATGTAAATTAAAAAAATTAAAAATATATGAAATTTCTTTTCCGTTTAGAGTTCCGTTTGAAAATTCCATATTCTAGAGTAAATAAGAGCGACATAACTTACAGGTTTATCTACCATTTTTACATGCTCGTTAAATTCCACCCTCTGCAGAATGTCACATGTTCAAGTGGATCTCAGTGAAGCCTATAAAACACTACGATACGGTTTTATGAACAACCTGTTGTCACAACAGAGGTTGGGGCTTTAACGACCTTATATGCTTTTCGTATAACTTAATAACATCCCAAAACGTATCGACATTATTTAGATGCACGTATTACCCTCGGCCGACCCTAACCATCTCTTGGGGTATAAAATGAATCATGAATAAAATATACAGGGTGCTTGATAGAACCATTATTACTTTAAGACTTTATAAACATACAGAGGATTATATATAAAATATTTTTTTTATAGTAGGTATATATTCTTCCGATTTTAAGAAGCGTAATAACGGAAATTTAGTATTAATTATGTCATCCTGCTTTCTATTAACAACTACCTACTAATATAATTCTTTAGATTTTAATCAATTACACCAAATTAACAGGAAATCTTTTAATTGAATTAGAAGTTAAATTCAATTAGCAAGTTGCTAAAAACCTATGATTTTGTTAAATTGAGTTTAATATTTGCGGGATTCTGTGTGGACAGGTTCAAATCTGAAACTAGAACTTTGATATACTAGTTTTAAGTTACTGTCACAAACTTCGCTTTTAGAGGTGGTTATTTTTTAAATTGTACTTGATTTAACGATTAATTATTACATGGTATAAGGAAAATTCCCTTTCATTTTTCAAATTCCAATTGCATTATTTTCACTCGTTGAGCCATTAGTCCATAGGGAATTTATTTAACGAATGAAAGGAATGTGGAAAGTGGAAGGGAAGTGTCCTCCTTTAATTTACATCCATGAATTAATATCATGATCAACTTCTGACATAACAAACACTTGCCTATAAAATGTGGCGACTGAGTAAAAAAACTGCGCTAGCCTAAACGTTTATAGTACTATACCTACTAGATTTGTCCATAAGGTAAACGTGTTCATCAATGTAGGTTTCATTGTATTTCTGGTTGTATCAGGTAATAAATATATATACATAGCTTAATATATATCATCAAATGTTATTAATTATATCACGCCTGTAAGCGTTTGCAGGCACTGCACAGACAGAAGCCAATTTATATTAAATGTGTATTCGCAGATAGCAATCAATGTTAAAATGACAGTTTATGTGTATTAATTTAGGAAGTGTTACCACCTAACTCTATTAATTCTGTCTAGTTAAGTGTGTGATTCAATCATTAACTATAATGACGTGCATAATTAAGGCAGGTAATCACTGCGACCGAGCGCTCGTTTACATTCTCGTCGTTATGGATGCTGTGCGAGGATCGATAAGGGCTAAAAATATACTACCAGGACTCGCCGTTTGCATTATGCTGTAACTACTTACTATACCACCAAGTTCCTGCAAATTGCAACCGCATGCAAATTATCTTTATATATCTATGGTTGCAGTTTAGTACCACTTCAGGAATTTTATTTCTACTCGTTTGTTATCTTCAGCCCCCGTATCAACTACCATGGAAGTAAATTATTTGTTAGTAGTACTACCAATAGCAACTCAATGTGCCTAAATTACTATTTAGTAATTATAGATTTTTCTTCTAATAGGTACTTTGTGTTATTATGTTTTGAATTTTCCGAAGGCCACAGATTGCTAACTTATTTCATTTCTTAAATACATTGTTGAAAGTATTTTAATTTAGTACCTATACCTTATTATCCCACTATTCTTCGAGAATATAATGCTATCCTTTTTTAGGGAGAGAATAAAATATCAATTACGTTAATTGAGACTATTTCTTAAGATACCTATTTAATTTTTTCTGGAAATAGAATAGAATGTTAGCGAAGAAAAAGGTCAGACCTTTATAATTACGACATTGACAAAAACGTTCTACGAATTATATTTTTGGAGTAACACCGAGACACTTATTAATAAATAATTTAGAGAGAGTGGTTTGAATCATAATTGAAAAACATTTTTATAATATTTTTACGCAGTGCGTCGACAGTCCTTGAAAAATATTTTTTTTTAAACTAGACTGATTCGTTAAAAAAATATGATATGAAGCACGAAGAGGATTGTTTAATGCAAATATTTGTAGAATCATAAAATGACAAATTTGTCCTTTACTGTCTCAGGTCGAAAATGCAACAATTTGACTTGGTTATTATTTACTTAGGTTAGTTAGGTTACTGTTTACGTAGGTTAGTCTATTGCTTTGCTTTGGTTTGAATGAATTCCTCAAAAAGTTGTTTCATTTTCCGTGAAATCGATATTTTCCTAGGGAAAAGTAAACACACTAAATATTTTATTATAAAAAAGAATAATGATAATTAATAATATATTCATGTTGTATTTAGGCTATTATTCTAGATTACTAATCAAGATTAAACTCCGCTTACATTTGCATCTATTTAACTTTGTTTTCAATGAGGACAGACATGTGAGTTAAAAACATTGAAAATGTAGATGGAATACTGCACGAAAGTAATATAATTTATTGAAGCGGTGTTTACGGATAAGTTTCAAACTACAAAACAAAGAATGATTTCAAATACATATACCAACATTTTGTTAATCACATGTCTTGTAATAACTTTCATTCTAATTAATTAAGGGTCGTTTATAATATATATAATATAATATGATTCCCAGTCGCAGGTATCCCAGATATTCCTTCAAATTGAATAATCAGTTAATCACCCCTAAACTTATGGCCATACCTTTTAGAGGCTTTGTAGAGACGAATGACCTGCTCGAACATATGCAGAATTCTAGTTTTCTACAGCAACAGTAGCAGTACATAATCTGCACTTTTATTAGGAATAAGACAAAAAATATTTTTTGCACAAAAACATAACAATCTGATTGAAAACGTATTTTCTTATACACAACATTTTCACCGTTATTAGTTTTAATATCAAGTTCCTTAATTATCCTTTGAAATTCTATCACATTTCTTGCTACCGTCCGATCTACCCCTGTAGGTATACATTTTCTCCTGGCTCGAATAATTTACCCAGAAAAATAATTATTGTATTAATACATTTTTTTTAATCCGTTTGTAAGGGTTGTTCACAAATTTCATGCTCACAGTTTTCACTGTTATTTTAAATTTAGTAAAAAAAAAACTTAAGCCTTCAACCTAATAACTAAATTTTCAGATCATAACTTAATATGCTCTAGAATGTCTAGATGTTTGCATTTAGAAATGTTTGGTGCGGGGTAAAAGAGATTCCGTGTGGGGGACAAGTCAGTTTTGGGAAACTAGTCCCAATATTTTGTCCTACCCGCAAATGCATATTTACATCAACTATTAACACAATATAATGGATTTTCCTGTTGACTCCCCTGATGTACATTTTAACATCACTTGTTCTGCTTCACTTACTACGCCTGTCAGCAGATAGGATAAATTCAACATTTCAGCAGGATTAGGTTCAATTTCACTGGACAGATTAAACGAGATGTTATCTGACATGACATTGTACCCTAATACGTTCAACACCCTTTCCAAATTTTAACTTCAGCCCACATCATTTGTCACGCATCTCAATTTTATCATTTTCTGTTTTTTTTATTTAATTCAAATCATTCATTTCTGCTGAAAGTTATCACATTAGAAGGTGGGTTGTGACGTAACAAGATCCTCCCTAGTGACACCGTTACTGTATTTGAGTAATATTTCACATACCATTATACACACTTCCGCAATTATCTTGTATACGTACCTCGTGACAACTTTTATGATTGATGTCGTAACTTTATAACATTCTAAATTTCACTTTCCAACCAAAATGTATCATTTTCAAGAACCCTGAGAAGCTGTTAAATTTAACGAAATAAGAAAGACGAGTTTTTTTAAAGTATACCCATGATTGAACAGCGCAAAATGTGATCCTCTTATCCGCTCTTATCCAAAATTGGAAAGCTAATTTATTTCGTTTTCTGTTTTTTAATTAGTTTTGCAATATCGTACTGTTTACTGTTACTACCTCGTTTGAAGAAAAATCATGAAATATTTTTCCTCCGAATTCTAAGCGTGTAGGGTACGGTAGTTCGAATCGTAAAGTTAGGTAAAACTGAATATTTTAATAACTCAGTTGAATTATCAAACGAATATTTATAATTATGTTGAAATTCCCTTTGGGATTAAACCGTTCAAAAAGTTGGGATGGTTGTTCAACTTTCTTCTTTATGTCGTCGTCAAAGAGAAAGTTAATTTGAGTTTTATATATTTTTAATTATAATTTAATTCCAAGGTTGAATACTTTTGATTCATATTTTCCTCAAATTTTTCTATGGATTAAGGTCACTGTTATTTCAAACATCAGTTCAATATAAGTGCTACTCTATATTTGAAAAAAGCTTCTAACAAATGTGTGTTTACTGGAAATCCTAAAAGCTTGAAAAGTTTGCGGACCTGCAGTGAAAATGTTTAAAGATAACAAGACTTTACACCTGCTTTCAGGAATATACGTTTAAACGTCTTTAATAGAACGAATGTTTTAAATTATATGCAAGTAAATACCGAGAACTAGTAAGAAACGTCGGTATTTGAAAAACACACAAAACAGAAAATTAAAACGTCAAAAAGCGAGAGATTAAAGTCGTCAAGAGTCTTACATAACTTTTAATCACTCTTAACTGACACTTCTCACTTAGAAAACAGCAAGTTTACAAAAAAAACAAGTTAATTTTTTAAGAGGAATTTTAATTAGTAGGGGCAGGTTTTGTAGGCA
The DNA here is from genome assembly GCA_963082805.1 of Hemicrepidius hirtus. NCBI lineage: Eukaryota > Metazoa > Arthropoda > Insecta > Coleoptera > Elateridae > Hemicrepidius > Hemicrepidius hirtus. The sequence continues at coordinate 18,923,500 of OY720168.1, forward strand.
CTTAAAAATTTTAAAATATCCATACACTCATAACCCTTAAAAATTATTACTTTAATTACGAAGTATGTATACCGCACTTAAAGTTACGGCCTATTGGTAATAAATTCTATGCGCGTTATCCGCAAAAACTACTTTGTTGTAGAGTAGAAAAGAAATGAACATTAAGAAACCGTTTTGTTACATGCTGTGAAATGGAACATTAAAATCAAGTACTTTCGTATAGATGTAGAATTTTTCCCTCTACAAAACATCTCTTTACAATTTTCATCTAAAAGAACAATGCAAGAAAATAAATGCACAATTCAAAGCTGAACCTTGTATATACAGAAAACAAGAATCAAAAATAAATCAATTGTAAGTCGGTAGGACTTTTAAAAACTCCACAGATTCTCAAAATGTCTTAAAATAATTGATGGACATTTGAAACGACTTCTTGTAACTGCCAAAAATATCAAAAACAGACAAGATATTCTTCCAAAACCGTTGAAACATACAGGCATATCGGAAATCGTCTTACTGCAATGTATTTATATGCACTTTGTAATTCTCTCTGTGCACATGTTTACTGCAAGCAAAAAAAAACATGCAAATGCGTAGAAATCCTATTCCTATTAATTAATATTCTATTAATGTTTAGTTTCTAGTTAAGTAACTACAACCACATAGGTTACATAATTAATACAAAGCAAATTATGTATAGCTACTGCTTTGTACAGGGTTATCCAAAAGTAAGCTTTATTGAAACTCTTCCATTTATTTCAAAATAGCGATTAAATATGTCAAGAAACAGCCGTGTTTCCTTGTGTTATAGACAACATCTTGGGAGTGAATAGGCCGTAATAGATACCACTTTTGAAATGGATTCTAGGATAACTTAAATAATTCCACAGTCATAAGTGCTCGTTAAATTCAAGTTAGTAATAAACAATTTAAATATTGGTAACACTCATGTTCCGCCATGGTAACAGAAATAAGTAAAACCTTTCAGGACAATGACAATAATTACTTTCCTTCTTTTTTATTATCGTATGGATTTGTAATTCTCGAGAGAGTTAAAGACTTAAATTTTAAGGTTTCACTGCAAAAATATAATATTTTCAGGGGTTGGTGTTGTTTTCGAATCTTTCAGACAGAACATTTTAGTACCTAACACGGCTTCTACGTTTTTCGCAGAATAAACAAGTTTTATCGAGTCGAGGCAAATTGAGACTGAAGTTCAGTTGGGGCGTTCGAGAAATACGAAATAGTGACATGAATTATTTTCGTGATGCTTTTATCGCTAAAAGTAGGATTTACGGTAACTCCATCTTATAGTATGGTGTAGGTTTTCTGTATTTGCCTGATAAAAAAGTTTCTGTTTTGGTGATATATTTTATTGTTTTACTTTATGTGCATATCATAAAATTTATGTATGCAAATCTTGATTTCAATTCAAAATTCGATTAAAATTTAAAATTTTTTTAGTTTCAAAGATAATTTAAATCTAACTTTCAATCTGCGTATGTTTGGGGAGCGATCTTCTTTTGCTAAAATTTTGTATATAGTACAATACAACAGGAAGTGCCTTTTTATTTGTTTTAATAATATAAAGTAATGTTGTGTGTAATCTACTATTAATTATATTAAAGATAAATCCAAAAATGTTTTATTATTGCGCTTTACTTGACATTTGACCCAATTTCTGTTCTGAAAAATGTGATTATTTTATTGTTTCAGTTCTGCTTCGCAATTTCCTACCGTAGAGAAAACCAACGGCAATATGAGCTTCGAGCGTTGAATGAAAACGATTGCAAAAATTGGATTGAAGCAATCCGAGAAGCCAGGTAAGTTCCTAATTCCATAACCTTAATGATTTTGTCTCTTTTCGGTTGTTTGAACAGAAGAAATCTGAATATTGCTTTGCATAATGCATATTACATCCTGTGGTTTGCACTACAACGTACAAATACAAATTTGTCATATTTATTTATTACTGTGCTTTCGTCCTTTCGAATAAATAATAAAATTGAACTCGAGCTGAAAATAAGCTTTTCGAAAACTGTTTATGTAGCTAGAAGGGTGGACTTTCGTACAGCATGCAGATACATCAGAACCACTTATGGTGGCAGAGTATTGGTTAGTCAACTAACTAACCCGATTTAAATCTTTCAAAAATTTATAATCTACGTCTCTTAAATCGACAATACTTCTTCACCCGTCTTCCAATTGGTCATATAATTTCTTTTAGATTAAAAGCACAGATTCTCATTCTCAAAAAATCTTAGATTTATATCTGCTCCAAATTTCCCTTTTATGTTTTATTTGCTCACTTTGTTATTTAATAATTAATTTATTTATTAAAAAATAAAATTAATGTGTAAGTGAAATAAAAAGACATCATAAATACAAGTCAGTTCCATGGTTCCCTAATTTCTTAACATGTAGAAAGGCACAAAGCAAACACAAACAGGATCTAACGCTGTCAGATAATAAACACATTACATTAAATTGCTGTGAAACTGGGGAAATAATAACGTTTCAGCTGGATAGTGGACATGGAGAAGTAAGAAAACTTTGTTACCGTCACCACCAGAGACCAGAAAATACTTTGTTTTATTTAAAACCTAAGTTTAAATGGAAAATTTCGTTTTTGTTTATTTGACTTTCGATTAAAGAATTGAATTTTTTTTTCAAATAAAAACCGAATGAAATTGATTTTGTTTGTTCTTTTTATGATACGTCTTTTCTAGAACCAGAATAAAAGCTTTCAGAGTTGATTATGAAACTGGGCGTAAACTATAGAATTTTGAATACCTGCAGTTTTCAAAAAAGTTTGATAGCAGTACATGCAAATGCATGTACTGCTATCAAACTTTTTCGTACATGACTTATATGTATTTATGAGTTTGGTTCTCAAATAGTGGACTTATGCAACTTAAAAATTTAATGACCTACCCATGAAGAGTTAAATCTAGCATAGAAAATTCCTTTGGTGTAGTAGAATTAGATCGTTTATTAATTTATTTAGATAATAACGTTTCAACAGCGGGCTGATAGGGGGTTCGTTGTAAGCAACACCCTTAAATCCCAATTCAGTTTTGTGTTGAGTTTTGGGTCGACTGGTCAGCGTTTGTGTTGGAAAATTCTAATTAACCTAGAATCTGAAAAATTCGTTTTAATCAAGCGAACGCAACCATTAAATGTTAAGTTATTAATATATCTAACTGGACATTTATACGTAGTTTAAGAAGGGGTGACCTAATGACATTTTGCATACCAATCTCGACAGCAGGAACTCAGTTATTTTCAACCTTAATTGGAAATTAGTTATTACCCTTACCTGCGAAGTATTGGGACAAAATTAGCGAAGATAATTAGCGAGGAAGGGGGACGAAATTAAAGAAAAAGTTTGAATTCTACAAAATTTCCTACAATAGTAAGACAATTTAGGTCAAGAATAATAGTTTGAAAATAATGATCGTTTTATACTTTTGCTAAACGGTAGCTACTTTATGAATTTGTTATGATTACAAAATATCAACGGTTGAAATGTTTTACTATAGTGATTGATAACATCGAGTCAAGAACAGTAGAGTAGACACAATAAGGTAGTGGCCACTGGTGGTGCTTTCTTTATCGAGCTTATTTTTGCCTCGATAATTGAGTAGTAGCTGTTCTCAAGGTTAGTTCTCCGTTGTTCGTGTGATCCTATTCCAAACTTTTTTAACTGTTCATCGAATTAGTTTCGATTTGAGGTGATTGTGTGTGTAAAACCACACATGGCTCAAAAACTTTTAATTTGGTGTCCTAAATGTTTTACTGTTGTGCAAGTTTTAACGTTAAGTGCCTATTTATTTTTATATCTTCAGCATAAAATAGCAGAAATAAGGTGAAGAGGTAATAAATATTCAGATCTATTTCTAATTTGAACAAAAATAATTGGATATAATTATATATGTATTGGAAATACGGGGAAAGAACTTTTCGCTAAATTAATGAGACCGAATTCAATTCAAAAAGAGTTTTTTTTGTCCTAGCACCTGAAACTTTATTAGAGTTGCAACTGTATTATATAATAATATCGTGCAGCAAAAACCATTTTTTTTGCTTTATTATAAGCAACTAGGTCTGGAACTCAGATATTATCAGAGGTACCTACTCCGTGCTAAATATGTTTGGGTGTGTTGAATCAAAAAACAAAGCAATCGTATTTCATTGCTACCACAAATTTTAAAGTACATTTTTCAATTTTTTCTCTAAATGTACCTAATCTCTTATCGTAACGGGTCGGTTAGTAATTGAACTAACAACTAACAGCAGTTTTACTGCCATGTATAATTATGTGTCGTGGAGGCTACCCGATGTCCGTTCGCGCGGAAATATTCATTTACGTACCCTATGTAGGTTTGTGATAATTGTTCTTTTACAGCTTTAACAGACTGTTATTACAAAAGGAAGAATTAGAACAGAAGCATCTACATTTACTACAAATAGTAGAATCTGAGAAGACGGCGAAGTGGCAATACACTCAGCAATGTGAGGAACTAGCGTCCGAAATCAAGAAACTACGTGCAGAGGTAAATAAACACATGGAAGAGTATTGACATAATCTTGCTTTGAGTACCTTTGAAGTAGTTTGTATACCCTATTACTGCCAATTTCTTACGTATTTGCTGAAGACAATTTTAGTTACCATTCCCTATCAATACGGTTTGATCAGGACCGTACTTAGAAATACTATGAATATATTACCTACGACAAATAATGTTTATCACGAATCGTCAGCGTAACAGTTTTGGTATAGCAAAACGACTTGAGTTTTGAGATATCCTATAAAATAGAAGAAAACAATAATTGTTTATTAGAAATATAGGTACAAAAAGTTAAATATAAACACAACACAAATTACACGGTGTCACAAACTCAACAATTCGGTCAAAATTCTAAGTTGTCCGTACCTACTTTTTAAATTACAGTTGCAGTTATACATTTATGCGATTGTTAATGTATTTCCCAATTTGGAAACGGCAGTGGTGTAGCATTTTAGCGATAAAAATCGTTTTTAAAATACAATTTCCTGCTATGCTCAGTGCTCTAGGGTAACATAAATTCTGCAAAGTAGCAAATTTACTGAAATTTCCCTGTAATACGCAATGAAAAGTTTTGTACCGATTTCATCAATAAAATTACGCTCATTACTCCTATTTACTCATTCGGGCATGAATTTCGACTTTTGTGGGTTATTACATGATTGTAAACTTCGTTGCAAACTCTGTAGCATCATTTCTCATTTATTTTATGAAAAAAATAATTATGAATAACGCAACAAGAATGGATTTCATCTAGTCAGTTAAAATACAATGAGTACTACTAAATATAAATTCGTCATTACACTAACATGCACAACATCCATAGATTACACGGATTCCCGAATCCACTACCATTACGACCAAACTTTGGAATCCAATTCTCAGACCACGTCAGCTCCTGAAATATTTTTTGGAACGTGGCGAAAACGTTAATTACATTTCATTTCTGGATCGTAGTAATGTTTCAAAATTTCGTTCATGGTAACATTTCGTTTCCAATCATTTATGTACACCATGGATATTCTTGGCGTTCTTGGTTTTTTTTATCTTCAGATTTAAATCTTCCTTCTAAAAATTTCAAGCACTACTAAATTAAATAATATCAATCAATCTTACAGTATATTTTGTTTTCCCGTGAGTATGCTGTTAAGCATCCTCACGAACCCTCCTCCTTTTTCTGGGCTTGGGACCAGCTAGAGAGTAAGCCCTTATGGCATATCTTCTAGGCGGAGTTAAAACATTTTATAGAATTATCGTTGGAGAACGAAAATAATGATGATGATGCAACTATAGATTTTTAAACTACAACTTTAATATACGATTTTGATTCAGTTGTTTGCACTGAAAAAGGAATGGAGGCCAGTCCAAGGTTACCAATCGACAAGAAGTTCAGGTTCAAGCCAAGGGACGCCAGCTTCTGATTCAGCTTTAATAAATCGAATTGAAGAAGATTCAGCTGAATTAAGGAAAATAAAAAAAGTACAGAGTTTCTTCAGAGGATGGTTATGCAGAAGGCGATGGAAACAAATAGTGGAACAGTATATCAAAAGTCCACATGCAGAAAGCATGAGGAAACGTAATAGCTTGGTTTTTCGTATGGTAGAAGCAGAAGAAGAATATACAGAGCAGATGGAAGTTCTGATTTCTTGTTTTCTACGACCGTTTAAAATGGCCGCATCTTCCAAGAAACCCCCTTGCTCACATGAAGATGTGAACTCAATATTTTTAAATAGCGAAACTGTGTTGTTCCTTCATCAAATTTTTCTTAAAGGATTAACTTCAAGACTTGAAAGCTGGCCTACTTTAGTATTAGGTACGTTTTTATAAAGTGTTGAATGAAAACTGTTTATTTTATAATATTTTCCAGGTGATTTGTTTTCGATGCTATTACCTATGTTAAGCATTTATCAAGAATACGTACGCAATCATCATTATTCTCTACAAGTTTTAACTGAATGCAAACAATCTCAACCTTTTGCTGCTCTCTTGTCTCGTTTGGAAAATAAGCCTGGGTGTCATGGGAGATCTTTAGAGACTTTTCTTACATATCCAATGCACCAGGTACGTAATTCAATCCGTTTTTATACGAAATTTAATAAATTTCTTGATGGTTGAGAAGATGAAAAAATCAATAACTATTATTGGGTTTGATCCCAGACAATGTAAAGGATCGGTGGTAAGCACTGTGTATTGTGACTTTCGCACTTACAAGAGGCTTGAGGCCCGATTTTAACTGGCTTTTAATAATACATGAGGAAAGCTGCTTTAAAATAGATGAACCATTATTAATGCAATACTTTAATTTCAGGTTCCTCGCTATATCATCACCTTACACGAACTGTTAGCTCATACTCCTCATGATCATGTTGAACGTAAAAGCTTACAAAATGCAAGGCAGCAATTAGAAGATTTATCAAGACAAATGCATGATGAGGTGTGTTTTTATTTTAAAATTTAAAATAAATTTTAATATATTTAATATAAATTTAACAGGTCTCTGAAACTGAAAATTTGCGAAAAAACTTGGCTCTTGAAAGAATGATTGTTGAAGGGTGTGATATTCTGTTGGATGTTAATCAAGTGTTTGTAAGACAAGGTAGGAGGTGTTGGTAGTTTTTGTAATTAAATTTTAATAAAATGTTTTTTACAGGAAGTTTAATACAGTTGCCATCAGACAAACCAAAACCACCCCGCAGCAAGTTAAACTTCAAAAGTGAAAAGGAGTATCTCAGGCAGTGCTTTTTGTTTTCCAATCATTTGATCATCGCAACAAGGTAATGTTATTTTTTTAATTTCAAGTACACACATCAAAATGGTATTTACATAATTAATACCTAACCAAAGAAATAAACTTTCTGTAAAGAATTTAATATGAAAAATTAAATAAACTTTCAGTGAATTTTTCCATGTTGCTTCTTTTTTTTATTGGATGACAACATTTTTGTATAGAAATTCCTTGAAAAATTTAATATTCAAATTATTAATTGAATTTAACTTTATAAACTTATTTTCTATTTTAAACAATCAGTGACGTAATAGTGACTTTTTTGCAAAGCTTGCTAAGTGTGACAACCCACTCAATTTTCGGGTAAGTTATATAGGTTGTTTTATGTAAAAGACGATAAAAATAAGTAGATATTGTGAAAGTTTTATGTTAAATAATTATTACATTTGTTATTTTAAGAAATTTAAATATTCGTTGATTTTAAAAACAAAATTTTAAAGCTTTTATTTTAAAAAGATTAGAAGTATTTCATATTTTTTGGAACAACTAATATGAAATTATCCTTTAGGGACTAAATGTATGTACAGGGTGTTAGAGATGTTGATCATAGTTTCTAAGTGGTAAATAAAGTCCAAATATCTTGAACCACTTTTGGATGCCACAATATACCTATTTTGAACTGCTAGAATTTAATTTTCATGTAACTTAATATTATGAATACTAATTTATGAATTGACGTATACCAAAAGTGGTTCAAGACTTTTTGACTTTATTTTTTGTACACCTTGAAATTATGTTGACTTCCCTAACATATCTTACTTTTTTAAGTAAAAGCTTGAAGTAAATAATTTTTAAAACCTTACTTAGGATTAAGCTTAAATAGGGAACTTGAATTTATTTGAACTATTCAATGACCGAAAGTATAGGTGAACCATTACGTTAAATTATTTTGGGTTACTTGTTTTCTGTCAGTATTTCGCGACTTCGTTAAATGGAAGTCAACTGTATTTGCATAAATTTTTCAAAACGAGAAAATCAAGTTCCCCGTTATAAGAAGTAGTAAGTTATAACTCAGGCTAGAACCATTTTGGTGTGTGTACTTAAACAATACAATTTGTGAAATTTATTCCAACTACACTTATAGGACATCCAGTGGAAAACTACACCTTGTCCCAGAAATTGGTAAAATTGCTCTTGCAGATACGTTGCTAGTTGAAGATCCAAATGAAAACCCGGAAGATGATGGTATGAATTATATTATATAATAGCACAGCTTTATTAGGTATTTCATTTTAGAATCGTCTGTTTGTTCAGTTTCAAGTCAATCATCGGGAATAAGTGAAACATCTGCTGCAGGTGCCAGTAATCTCCAGAATCGGGACTTCAAACTGATGGTCGAAATTAAATCTGGATCCCAACCAGGACAGGTGAGGTTAAGAAGTTTAGGGGATTAAATTAATGAAAATTAAATATTGTGAACGATTTTAGGTGTGTGTGCATTTAGTAGCACCCACTCTTCAAGAAAAGGCGGCTTGGATTTCAGATATAAGTCAGTGTTTAGATAACGTTCAGTTTAATGACATGATCCGACCATCAGCTGATAACAGCTCAATTACCCTTCCACAGTCTATCAAGAATGATCCTAAGTTATTTAAAGATGAAGCAGACATTCGATTCAGTCGTACCCTGAACTCTTGTAAAGTTCCACAAATTCGTTATGCCACGCCTGAGAGACTTCTTCAAAGATTAACTGGTAAATTAAATGGACAATGATCTTCTTTATGTTTTCACATCGTTCATTGACTGGTGTTAAATCCATACAATCTGGGGACCAACTAATTGTTTCGTTATCATTTATTCTTACTTTTGAAAATGCATGATTTCCCATCCCCTGATCAACTTTCTGCACAATCATTAAAGGTACCTACATAGAAAGTATCACAACAGGTGATCGATAAACATGGCAGTTCTTTTCAGATCTGAGGTTCCTCTCGATAGACTTTCTCAATACCTTTCTACTTACTTATCGAGTGTTTACTGATGGTGTCACTGTTCTCGAAGCGCTCAAAAAAGTTTTCTACAGCTCTGATACTGAACCCCAGGGTTCAGTTATGTCATTAGAAGTTTTCTCCCAAAAAGATGAAACTACTCCACAACTCTTGTATGATGATAGAAGACGAAGCAGCTTTTCTCCTAGGAGAACTAGTGGGGCTAGTTCTGTCTCTGGTTATGGTTCAGAACTTAGTGAAAGAGACCGCTCACATAGTTATGACTCTCAAGGACATCGCCATTGGAGATCAACGTTACAAAAATGTATGTAACAATATTCGAAAATTATACCTAGTGCTGATATTTTTCTAATAAAAACGATTTTTGGAATAGATGAGGAGGAAAGTCGTGAACACAGTGGACAAACGGAACATCCACATCCTCGTATTGTAAAACACAGCCCCACTCACCACACACAAGCAAAACCATCTGAATCATTGTCTCCTGTTCAAAAAGTAGTCTTCATCAGAGTAGAAAAGTCACAGGACTCCCAGGAAGACCACGCCCATTTATCTATTCCAAAAGTAACTGCATCCAGTAGTAGCGAAACTCTTACAGGTAAAAATTAACCACAAGAAATGTGGAGAGTTGGCCTACTCTCCTACTTACTTTACCTACCTACTCTAGTCCACCTTACTACCTTCTACCGTATCTTACCTCCTCTGGTCTATCCTCCTCTTATTCCTTTTAACAATCTTCCATTTCTATGAATTTGGGAAGTTAAGTTTCGTAACCACAGGACACTTCTCTGAAAAGAAAAAGAAAATTATTGGTGTTAATTTTATAAAATTTCAGACGTTACAGTGCTTAGTGCTCCATGTTCACCAAGTAACTTGAGTTCTGTAACTCTAGTGGGCTCAACATCTTCAGAACATAATGTATCCCAGGCGACACAAACAACTCCATCTCATTCGCCAACAACTGAACCACCACAATTACATCGGCCGTCCGTTAGCAAACATGAACCATCCATTAGTGACAGGAAAGTAGAACGTGGTATATCAGAAGAAATTGAAGGTATGTAATGTTAATCATTATTTAACAACTTTTTCACACACATAAACATTCATGGTTGGCACGGTTTTAATTTATTCAGAACAATATCGACAGTTACTTTATGGTGCAATTTCAAACGTCACGACCGATTAACTACAGCGACCCCGACTATTTCTGATATTGATTATTTTACAGAACAATCAGATGAAATGAATTTGTTCTACAATCCGGTGCACAGAGCTTCTTGCAGTTCATCAAGATCAGCTTCAATTTCGACAACTAATACAAGTGCAGTGATACAAGTAATTTTTTTTTGAATATTGATCAAGGTTAGTATAATTAAAAATTCATATGTTTAGAGTTATTATGGATCTAGAAGATCTATGCAAGAAGGAGAGACCTCGACCCCAAGATCAAGTTTTCAACATGATTCTCCACAAAAACCAAGTAAAGCTGGAGTTGTAATTACTTCCTTTCGTCAATCTAAAAGAAGGTGTGTATCTGCTTTACACGTTGAATGTAATGTTTGATTAGGCCTTTGTATACTTGTAATAGTTTTCTGTACAGGATGAATTCGATTCTTTAAAACGCGCACCAAGATAAACTTTTCTTCCGAAATATGCTATGGTGCAAGTTTTGACCACTTGATTCTTTCAGAAGCAGTACCTCTAGTGCGGCAGCAGCCTTTGCTATTGCAACATCAGGATCAAGTAACCCTAGGGATCTCTCCCCTAGTTCTCGTGCAGCAGAAGCTAGATCTAATGTTATGGAAAATCAAGATGAGTTTTCTGTAGATAAAGCTCGATGTAAAGAAAGCATTATGTCTACAGCTTGCACCATGCGTGTGTTAAATGTCTTAAGGTATACCTAAATTTTGGTTAAAATTAAAATTGTTTATATATAAATTATATTTTATAGACACTGGATATCAAAACATTCTCAAGATTTTGAGAATGATCAACGCCTAAAGAATTTAACAATTGAGTTCTTGGATGATATTATCTACAGCCCCAATCTTCTACCTGCAGAACATAAAGCTGCAGCGCAGTTGTTACGATTGCTTACAAAAGAAGACCCAGAAAGTTCAAAAGTTGATCTTGTCTTGCTCTTAACAGTACCTTCGGTAAAAAAAATTTAATGTAATTGAAACTTTATTTCTACCTTTTCTTGTTTTAGACCCCCACTAAAGAAAGTATTGAAACCTTGTCTGCTCTAGAAATAGCTGAGCAGCTTACATATGTTGATCATCAGATATTTATATCCATTTCAAGCGAGTAAGTTGGAAGTTTTTTTTTAATTCGATCCCTGATTTTTCACTTCTATTACAGAGAATTTTTGGGACAAGCTTGGATGAAAACTGACAAAACTAGTAAAGCCCCGCATATTCTATTAATGACTAAACGTTTTAATGATGTATCAACCCTGGTTGCTTCTGAAATAATTAGAAGACCAAATTTAGGAGCAAGAGTAGCGGCCATTGAAAAATGGGCAGCTGTAGCAGATATTTCTCGATGTCTGCATAACTTTAATGGAGTTTTGCAAATCTGCTCAGCTTTTACAAACAGTTCAGTATATAGACTAAAGAAAACTTGGGACAAAGTTTCTAAAACGGTAATAATTTTATTTCAAGTGAAAAATTTATACTTTTGTTTTAATTTTTTTATTTAAGACAAAACAAACCATAGATAAGCTACAAAATATTGTAACTTCGGATGGTCGCTTTCGTGCACTTAGAGATGCACTGCATCGTTGTGATCCTCCATGCATTCCATATCTTGGGCTGTATCTAACTGACCTATCCTTCATTGAAGAAGGAACTCCAAATTTTACTCCAGATGGTCTATTGAATTTCGCTAAAATGCGAATGGTAAAAAGTTTTCCCCTATAAGAAATTATTTTAATTATATTTTTTATTTTGTAGATTGCACATGTTATTCGAGAAATTCGACACTTTCAACAAACCCCTTATAAAATTGAGCTCATTAGAAAAGTAGCAAATTACTTGTTAGATACTTCATTGCTCATGGAAGAAGAGGAGATGTATAAACTTTCTCTAGAGATAGAACCGAGGACCTCACGTCTAAGTAGTGCAACTCTTGGTCAACTACCCCTCCCTACTACTACTAAACTTTAAGTAGGTACCTAAGGTGTTTGTTTATATGTGACAGGATTGATACGGTGTGTAGATTTTTGCTGGTATTTACAATGATTAAAACATTATTGTTAAGAAACTCAGACAATCCTGTTAAAAATTAACTACTCTTTGGTAATCATAGTTGTTGATTCTACTAAAACAATCAAATCAAATACTTCCACATGTGTCAATCTACAGTTTTTAAATATTTTATTTGATTAGCTTTAGAGAGATTAATCACTCTTAAATACAATACAATCACCATGATTATAAATGCTTGTGGTTGGTATTTAATGTTCGAATATTGATTTTATAAACACCAACCACCAACTATTTCATTCATAAATTTTTAAATCTTTATTGTGTTGCGTACCCAAGGCTCACATAAATTTCTTTGATTACTTATTGCAACCTGCATCACAGACTACTGCTATAACATAAATACTACTACTACTACATAAGAATGCAGGAACGTTTTGTAGGTATTACATTTTTTCTTCAAAATTTTTAAATCAAATTGGAAATTAATAATAATTTAAAGGTGGTTTAGAGAAAATGGTCTTTGTCATTGAATAGACATTTTCTGATTGTATCAAGGTTGAAAATCTTTATTTTTGTTAGCATCAAGAAGAAAAAACACATTGATTATGTAGGTAACTTGGGTACTCAAGACATACTTTTTTATTTTTAAAATTTTATTACGTCAATTCGGTCTTACAAGACAATATCTAGTTATTGTGATTTAAAGGCATTGAAAAGTCAAAAAAATTGAAAAATTTGTAGTAAAATTATAGCATTGAGCTGTCTGAACGAATATATGTGATAGTTATTTCCTAATACCAACATAATTCAAATAATAAAGCTAAAGATATAAAAAAATTTGGCTATTAAATCGAAAGTTTGAAAAGTATATAAGTACATGCTCATTGTTATATTAGAGTTAATTGTACTTTTCAAATCTGCATTATGCCCTATTCAAATAGAAAATCAATTTTAAAATGGATGTTTTGAATTATTTGTACTACTACACTGAATAAACATGAATCACACCATGGAATCTTTCCTTAATATACAAGATATCCAATTTATGTTTGACACTACCTCAATTTGTTAATATAAGTGTTGCTAAAGATGTAGAAATTTACTTTTTTATCAGATTTTAAACTAATACATATCTCTCGTTAGTGGTTTCACAAAGTGAAATTAGTTGGAGGTGAACCAGATTGTAAAGTTTAATAAAAAGTTCAGTTTCACTGAATTAATGTAGTTAGAAAAATATAGTAATAGTTACTTCAGTTAATTCCAACTGATTTTCAAATCATTTTAACAATTGGATCGTTAAACATAGTGCAAAATCTTTGTTATTATTGTACCTTGCACTAACAGCCATGGTCATATCTATAAGATCGTACATCTTGGTACATAATATTATGACTTCCCATACCCCTTTCTGAATTACTGTATTGTTAAACTAGATAAGTACTACTTATGTAGAAATATTTCCAATAATATTTCCATTCAACCAACCAATATTGAACAATGCATTGTGTTTTACATTCCAGTTATTAGGTACTATTTGAAAATCTGTAGTAGTTTGTGATGTGTGATGTATGTTAATCTTCGCACAAGAATGTTATGAAATATAGAAAATTTAATGACAATTATCTTCCTATTTGACATTATAACTTGATGCACAAATAGATCTTTCGATCAGTGAGCTATTTGTTATATACTTTTGTGAACATTCTCTATAGAATTATGATAAGTGTTTCAAAATTAGCTTTATCTACTAAGTATCTGTTTATTTTGAAAATTTTAATTAAGGTTATTAGAATAGTCAGTTTTTTAAATATATAATGAATGTCGGCCTATTTCTGGTGTAAGGAAACCTATCAAAACTGGAAAATTTTCTAAACCTTAGTTTTTGATTAAATATGAATTTTTTATCCCTCAATTATCACCCTAAGTCTTGACTATTTTATTTTACTGGTGACAGGTTCAACCCCTAAATATTCCACGGATAGGAAATTGCAATTAGAAGTGGCCAACTGCCTTCAGTCTTTGAACTTAGAATTATATGCAGATACTATTAATTTGTATGTAAATATGTACTACAAGAATCTGTAAAAGCTCATTGTTGGAAGATCTTAATTAGAGTTGTAGTCTGTTTAATATGGCTTGGAAGCTGTGTTTGTTCTCATAGTTATAATCATAATCACTACCAAAGACATTTAAATAATGCAACACTTTCGCTGTGAAATGTTATAAATGTCAATATTTTCTTGTTCTGATGATGCAAGCACATAATGTAACCCATACATTTTTCCTCAAAATCAAGAATGTTAATTATTAAGATGTAAATAGAAAAATCTATTTGTTCCATAAATTACAAAGCTGTCGGGTTAAATAAAATAAATTTTTATAATAAAGTGTTTTCTTTTTATTTATACACAAGTCTGTTTTTTCCTTTTTTTACTGCAGTGTGTTCTTGGACAAGGAAGACTTTGATTACTGTGAAAAGCTATTTTCAATTGACAACACCTCATCTTTAATTATTATAAATTCTAAATCATACAAGGGGTATAGGTATCAAGTACTACCGTTACCTACTACTAACTACTTGCAGTTTTTTTGGGAAAATTGTTATATACTCATTTAAAATTAAAGAAAAGTCCTAACATTACTGTTTATCTAATCTTTCTGAGCAACTGAACTAACCATAAGGTAGGTAATACAATAATTACTCAGACATGTAGCCTACGTAAGTGTTCTAGAGGACCTAGAGAATAGAGCTATAGAACTATAAATACTGATCATAATCTTGAAGTATTTTGAACATTTTACCCTCCTGTATTCCTACCCTGACTTTCTGTAGGTAGGCTATAAGTCCTTTTATAAATTACTAGTAGTAATGACTCCACCCCTCTCTCAGCCATTTAAAATTTTTCAACTTTATTGACCATTGAAATTTTGTACCTGCTATCCCATTCCCAGGTAGGAACTTAAACAGGTTGCTAATTATGCAACTCTCTCCCTCCTCCTTTCTCATCCTGGCTTGGGACAGGCAATGGCGGAGTTTAGAGAGTATTTCATTGGTCGGTAATCTTTCTATAGTGTTAAGGGTACATTATTTATAAAAATGGGTGGGTAATATTTTGTACTGAATTTGTCGACCAGAATCTTTTAAACCTTGTAAAAATAAAGTAGGTACTTAAGACACTGGCCAGGCAAATACTTTAGTTTCATTTTCAATGGGTGTTCAATTTTTGAAGACACTGAGGGTGGGGGTGGTTTTATGGATACAATTTCAGATTACATTTAGATTGTCATTGTAAAAGTATTCAGAAATAAATTCCCCCCTTAGATATAGATACATGAATTAACTAAAATTCTTCTCCAAACTTCGGGAGCGAGTTCGATATTTTGCGGATTAAATTCGCAGCATGGATTCAGAAGATCTAGACTGGACAATCAAAAACAGTCATATTTGTCCGCAAATTCATAATTTACCAGGTACTACAACGCAATAGATTTTTACAGGGGTTACTTTAGTTACTTTTTTTTTCTAGTTTTGGTACTTAAAGAAATCTGGCTCCTAAAGTTTGGGCATATATTTTGGTTACACACTGTATATTTTTCCGGTAACGGTATAAGTACCTGTAATATATTTGTTAAACTTAATAATAGAAACTTTTCCGTTTCAAAAATCACTAAGAAAAAGGTATCAAGTCGAATAAATTAAATAAAGGTTGCCATATATTTTATCCTCAGTAGCCTGGCCCCTTACTTAGATAAACTTCCAACCAATCAGCGGCTAAAACGTATAGAACTTAAGCATTCCATAAATGTAACCAAACCAGTTGACAGCGAGTCTGCTTTACGAGTCTGTGATTGGTCGGTAAGTAACTTTCACTTGTAACTAACCAATTACAGGCTTGTGGAGCTGTCAAGCATTTACCGAAGGACTTAAGTTGCATTTGCTTAAGTAACCAACATCGGTAAGTGGGCGGGAACCCCCCCTTTTATACTTTGGCCCTAAAGCTAGCAATGGGTATTTAGTGTAAGGTAATTTTTTCGAAGTACCGCCTAATCTGAATAAGAGATTTAGGTAGGTATAATGTACTTTGGGTTAATAAACAGCACAAAATTGTTATCTTTAGAACATAAAATTCATATAATTCATTTAGTATTTGAATTTGTGCCGTTATAAATATATAATTCTGGTTTATATTGTATGACCCTAAATGTATATTAGCACACCCGTGGGACGGTATAAAAGTACCGTCGGACTACCTTTGGATACGTTTGCGCAAATTTTAAACTTCAGTCGACAATCTAAGCATCAGTCAAGAGGGACGATTTGTGTAACGGATGCCATTCAAGATGCCGTTGTTAAATATTTGTAAGTATAAAGTTCAGAGAAATAATTATTCGAAATAATAAAACTCAATTTTTAGGGGAAGGTGTTCGTTGTGTCTACAATGAATTTTACAATTTGTGCTTGGATAACCAACCAGATTGGAAATGGGGCTTGGCTTTCATTGCTTATAATCAAGTATGGAAGTCCTACTTCGTTTGGGTTAATTACAAACGTTGTGGGTTCAACCCCATAAGATCCGTAAATAATATCATCCCGCTGATGATATTTGATAATATCATAATGTGGATGCTTATGTCTCGTACCCAAGCACCATTTGGATTGGCAGTTATTGCCTTGACAATTATTCGTTTACAGTATTAATTAGATTGTTTGATATGTATTACTCCGGTTGCAGTATTAATTAGATTTTGATATGTACCTACTTTAATAATTAATATTTTTTGATGTACTACTTTAATTAATACGATGTTTTGTAATACAATGTTCCTAAAATAAAAAGTTGTTGCTATTTTGATTAATTTGAGTAAAGTTTTGAATTTGGGATAATTTTTATCAATAACTGAAGAAAGGTACAATTTTATGAACTTGATTGATAAATAATACGGTGTTTTGTAATACAATGTTCCTTAAATACAAAGCCGTTGCTATTTTGATTAATTTGAGTAAAGTTTGAATTTGGCGCCATTTTTATCCATAGCTGTGAAGAAAAGTACAATTTTTTGCACTTGAATTGATAAATAACTGAAACTTAAACAAATATTTATATTCAGTGGTTTAACCTAATGTTTTTATTATTTTTGGACTCTAGATTGGACAGTTTTGGTGATTAATATTGTTCATTTTTGGGTATTTTTGATTCAAATGAAACTTCTCCGTCGCCATTTTTAGCGAGTAACGGAACATGACTTGCAAATTTTGCAAAATAATTGAAATCTAAACAATTTTATACGTCAACTTGTTTGATTTAATTATTTTAATAATTTTCGTGTATTGCTTGATCAATTTTAATGGTGACTTTGATTAATATCTGGTATTCTTTATTTTGGTTCTGGGGGGAATCTTAGTTTTGGCTTTTTCTGCAACACTGCGCAGAAGCAAGTACAATGTTTTTTTGGTGAAGAGTCATATCTGGTGTTTGGTAGCGTCGTAGTTGTTTTGGTTATTGTTGCAAATGTGGGACCATTTTGGATTGTAAGTATATTTTTAATAATTTATTGAATTTTGAAGGAAATAGGTAGTACCCAGTACATCAGAAGAAAATCTGATGATTAGTTTTTCGAATTTTCTGCTTAATGGATCATTTTTCCGTCTGGTTGTAATTGCATAATATACTCTTTTTTTTGTATGAATGAATTATAAATTTAATTTTTGTAAACAGTTGATTGAAATTGCTAACATGTTCTTAAATTTTGTAGACAAATACTTGATGTACCACCACCTGGGGCGAGGGTGATAAGATCACGTTATAGGCCATCTCCACCGGATTATAATTACCTGGTGTTTCGTGATAATTTGGAGTTAGAATACAAACTAGGGGCAACTATAATTCTCTGTCCAAATGGTATCGGATCTCGCCCTTGCCCCTGCATCTCGAAATGCCCATTTAAGCACACCTTTTACTGTGAATTATGCAGACGAATACTTGTAGAGGTAAATCCTTCTTTATTTAGTTGAGCATTATACTGCAGCTTATAATTTTAATGTTGAAACTTTATTATCTTATGTTGTACTTGATGATCTCAAATTTGAAAACCTACTTTATCTTGAGGTTTAATTAATTTTTGTTTGTTTTCAGGCTTCATCTAAACGAAATGTGCCCAGGACTTGTTCAATCTGCAAATCTGTAAGTAATATTTAAAATTGTATTGCTATTGTTGCCATGAATGAATCATACAATACTTGTTGCTACCCTTGCCTTGCAAACATATAATGCCTATGTTTTGCTTATGGGAGAACCCATGGTGGTGTTACCACTATCGCTAAGCCTTTAACAATATTTTGTCATCTTCAGTATGCTGTTACCTGGTTAAATTTAAACCTGAAACTAAAATTGTCAGCATTGTATTCGTCTCTTCTCTAGTACTGCTTGGCAAGGGTGAAACCGAGTATAGCTGTAATTTTTGCACTTTGTCTCATATCTTATTCCATAATTTCTCTAAATGTACCTATCGTTGCTATTGGACAACCACGCTGCCAGATAGCAGCTTATTTTTCAGAAATCATCTCTGTAGATAATAATTTGCCTCTATTTTTATGCCTTTCTTTACTGTTTCCATTTTTACTGATATAATACCATGGTATTTATATTTATCCAGTCTATGTGTTATTTGATATATTGAATAAAATTTTTTGAATTTTCTAGGAATTTCCGGACCCCGGCGAAGGTACTTCTGGTTCAACAACTACCAGACCAGGTATATAATTATTTTCTGATGTAAATATTTGTTAATTCTGTATGTAATGTAAATAGTTTAAGAGTTTAGTTTTTGTATACGTTTGTGATAAATGCCTGATGTTGATGTAAATGTTTGTTGTAAATGTAAACATTTAATCATTTTTGTACACGTCTGTGATAGATCGGTACCTGACGTAAATATGTATGAATCCTGTGTGTACTAATGTAAAAAGACTAGAGTTTAGTTTTTGTATACTACATCTGTGATAAATTCCTGATGTAAATATTTGTTAATCCTGTATATAATGTAAATAGTTTAGAGTTTAGTTTCTGTAGGTATTATATCTACGATAAATACCCGATGTAAATATTTGTTAATCCTGTATGTAATGGAAATAGTCTATAGTTTAGTTTCTGTAGTTTCTACGATAAATACCTTATGTAATAATTGATCAGACTACAATTTTGGTAACACATCTGTGATAAATACCTGATGGTAATATTTGTTAATCCTGTAGTAATGGAAATAGTCTATAGTTTAGTTTCTGTATTATATCTACGATATAAATACCTAATGTAATAATTGATCACACTTAAATTTTGGCAACACCTGTGATAAATACCTGATGGTAATATTTGTTAATCCTGTATATGTAATACAAAATAGTTCATAGTTTAGCTTCTGGCATAAATATCTGATGTAAATAATTGTTAATCCTGTATATAATGTAAATATTGTAAATAGACCACAATACACCAAAATAAGCGTGAGATTTTGTCACCCCTTTCCTAAAATCTAAAAACAAAGTGGTGAGGTTATATCAAGTTTTGAATCGCCCTGTATAGCAATATCAATATTGATAAATTTTCAAATATTAGTTCTGAAATGCTTTTGGGAATCAGAAACCCAAATGAGATTCTAGAAAATAGTGAATGTGTTCTAAAATTTAAAGAAAGTTTTTCAAATTTTACATTTTTGCAACTGGATTTTTATATAGAATAGTGCAAATTGTTAAAAACAGCATGTGCAAGAACTAAAAAATTTGATTGAGCAGAGTTATAAGAAAATTCTCACAGGTAATAAAACTAAGATAAGAAAATGCGCGCCAACTCTGTTTGAATATTTCCTTAAGACTTTTAGACTTCATACTGTCCCAGTAAAGTAATCAAACAATACACTTATTGTTCCTGGCACTATTAATACAATGACGTTATCAAGAATGAACCAATCCGGTTCAGGACATACCCTTTTAGTTAGAGAATAAAGTGTTATTCATGCTCTTGTTCTTTAAACTGATTTAATATGGCCGCGCATATTTTAAAGCAGTGTTTCCGTGCCACATTATTAAATCGCGTTTTATTTACAACAAATAAGTGTTTTTTAAGGAAAACCTCCGATATAATTTGTTCTCCTTTACAGAGTGTTCAAATACCAGATTTAACAATTCCAGAATTTGTTTTTCAAAACTTTAGCTTCTGGCCTGATAAAACAGCGGTGGTATGTACCTAATGTTTATTTTATTTTAGATTTTAAGATTTTAAATTCAAGGAATGTAGTGTAACCGGCAAGAAATTTTCTTTCGAAAAAATACGAAAAAAATCGATAAATTTAGGAAATGGATTGAGAACGATTTTAAAATTAAAAGAAGGCGACGTGATTGCTGTTGTACTTCCTAATGTTCCTGAATACCCCATTTCTGTTTTGGGGGCTCTACATGCTGGTTTAACTGTAACAACTATTAATCCAACGCATATGCCACGTATGTATAAATTTCCAATGTATTGTTTATCTAGTTGGTTATCTTTATCACTGGATACCATTTTTTTGCCAAGTCCTGATAAGGTATGCTTATATTTGCTGCGACGTGTCGATGAGTAATAAGTAGCCTAGTTAACTTTTAAATATAGACTTATGAATGATAAAACATATTTTTTTTTTCAGTTATTCATGTTCTATCATTTAAAGTGAATCTGGCTTTTACTAAATCATTACTACAGGGAAAATTTATTGTTTTATAATTTATTCAGAAAAATTTCCGTACCGCATAGGGCTTGAACTCACTAACATTATGGCCGAAGCTTCAGACCGCTCAATTACGATGGTTCCTTTATTAATCACACAAAATATTCGAAATTTTTAATGCTACTCGATTTTTTATAAAAATTGAATTATCTCGAAAACAGTTCCATAAAGGAGAATTTTCGCAGCCATGTAAGGGACAAAAGTAATGTCTCTTCCATGTCTTAATGCAACCCCGTTGGCGAATGATATAGTAAACCTTTTTTTCATGATTTGCTGTGGAGTGAGACAGCCAAAGTTTGGGCAAGCACTTTAGTTACACATTGTACATAAAAAGTTATCCTCTCGGATATTTTCTGTCTCATATATTTCAAACAAAATATTTGTTCAAACTCATTAAACGCAAACATAGCGACCGAAAACTGTTTCAGATGAATTAAAACGACAGTTTCAAGAAACGCAAGCTAAAGCAATTATTACCCTTAATACGTTATGGATTACAGTACAAGTGGCTATAAAAGATACAGACAAAAATCTTCCTATTTTAACAATTAAAATGAAGGTAGATATATTTAATTTTTAGTATAATAGTTATTTAATATGGGAATTTTATTTAGAATGGTGAGGATGTACCAGCAGGGGCTATAAACTTTGAAGAATTCACCGACACAGAATTCGAAATACAACATGCATCTCGTGGAAATCCAACTGATGTTGCTCTAATTCCTTTTTCTTGTGGAACCACAAGATTACCAAGAGGAATAGATCTTACCCATCAGAACATCGTTGCTAATTTATGTCAAATAAATGCACCGTATTTGAAAAGCACTTACAAGACGACATGTAATTGATACAAGGTTTAATTGTTGTTCAGTTATAAATTGTGATTTAAATTCCAGATAATTTCCAAGATGTAGTTCTGGATATGACACCTTGGTCCCATATTTATGGATTGACAGCAATATTATTCAACCATCTTTATAATTTATGCAAAATAGTGTCTTTGCCGCAGTTGTTACCCAAACAATATGTAACAACTTTGGCCAAACACAAACCATCAATTTTACATGTTCATCCTTCCATTGGTAAGATAAAACTTTTTACCCATAATTACTTTTAACACAAACAAAAATCTTGTAGTTGCGTTTATGTCGATTGATTCAACAGTTAAAAAGGACTATCTACAACCCTTACGTACTGTGACATCAGTAAAAGGTACTTTAGAGTCGGTAACTGAAGAAAAGTTTTTAGAGAAAGCTGGAAAGTACATCAGTATGTTACAAGGTCTGTAATTTTAATTATCATCATAGTACTAGGAAAAATTGACTTGGTAACTTTTTAGTATATGGATTGACAGAAACAGCTTCTTCAGTTATTATGACATCGCGAATTACCAAAAGGCACTGTAATTCTTTTGGATCAGTTGGTGAAATACTTCCCAACACCTTGGTGAAAATAATTCCAATTGATGGTATGGATACTAAATGTGGCGAACTTTTTATTAAAGGTCCTCAAGTTATGAAAGGGTTTCATAACAACCCCAAAGAAACAGAATCCGCGTTTGTTGATGGATGGTTACGAACTGAAGATGTTGTGTATTATGATGTTTACAAAAGATTTTACATAAAAGATCGTTTATGCGAAATGATTCATGTAGATAAATTTAAAGTAGCCTCCACTGAATTACAGGAAATTATTAAAAGCCACCCTTGTGTTCTTGATGCTGCGGTCATAGGAATTCCCCATTGTATACATGGGGAAGTACCAAGAGCATATGTTGTTCTGAAACCAGGCGAAATAATTGATGTTTCTGAAATACAGGAGTTTGTTGATGATCAACTAGTTAGTTACAAAAATATTGAAGGTGGTATTACAATTGTTGACTATCTACCAAAAACAGTATTTGGTAACGTCCTTAAAAGACGTTTACAGTTGGAATATTTAGCAGAGGAAAATTCTATTTATTGGTAATGATCTTATAATGTGCAAAAGTATTATTATTATTATTATACGTATTATTATTCTTAGCCCAAAACGAATTAAATAATCTAACAAATATTCGCTTGTTTTGTTTACGATTGATTAGGAATCCATCATCAAGGCTGTAACAGTCCTTGACAAACTTATTTTACCTGAAGAAGTTAAAAGCAGCTTCCTGCTTGAATATGACCTTTAGCAGAGATGTCCCCTCCCCTAACCCACATGTAATTCAAAAAAATATTTTTGTAAATTTATTTTATTTTAAATCTTAGGAAAAAAATTGAACATAGATAATGCAATAGGCAAATCAACAATACAAAACTAAAAAAAAGATAAGTACCTACGTAGTAAGTAATAAACACAAAATAAAACAGGTCAAACACAAAATACGTTACCAGTGCCTACTATAATAGGTAAATAATTGGTTCCAATACCACAGTTTGGCTGGAAAAATTAAACACTACTCTCTAAATATGAATAATATGATAAATGATACATAATAACTTTTGTAATTCGAAGTTTGTTCACTTGGATGACTTTTTTTGTTCCAATTTTTTTGCCCTTAATTTGAGCATGACTTTTTTGCGCATTTCACATTGCCTAATATGACTACGCGCATCACTGGGTCGTTCGAAATCTGCACCACAACCGCCACATTTGGGGGAAACATTGTTCGTTTCCCACTCTATCATCCACTGTGAATAAAATATTAGATAATTAAATATTAGAAAAAAGGCAAAAACGTTTGTCAGAATATAAAGTAATATTTACGAAATTGGAATAAGACTTTTTTTCAACTTATATTGTTTACCTGGCGGTCCACGTTAACATTGCAATTTTGGATAGACATAGTAGGTGTAGCTTTTTTCTTTAATTTATCAATCGAAAATGGGCCTACTGTACTTTTAAAATTCTTTATGCTATCTTTAGTCATGGAGTGTTCGACGAAGAGATGTCTGACGGTGGCGGCGTCAGTTAGAAAGGTAACCGTACAAACGGGGCATTGATAAAATACATTTAACCCGTGAGCCTTTTTAAAATGCTTGTATAACTCGTTTTTAGTCGAATAATCTTGTATGCAGTAGCTGCAGCTATTCACAAGTGTTGCCTGGCCAACTTTTTCATCAGATCTTACTAAACTGATTTCAACATTTGGACGTCGACTCAACACCTGTTGAAGATAGGTACATAAATAGCATAAAAATAAGTACGATAAGAAAAAAAGTTTACCTTTGCTCTTATAAGCGCATCCCTAAGTGCGGGAATATACGGTGTTTTAAAAACACCGTTATCAGTAATCGGCGGTTGAATGGGCATGGACTCCAGTCTGGTTAGAGATACACCACACATTTTCAACTTAAATCGGTTACCAAGTTGTTCACTAAGCTGCCGTTTTGGCGCATCCCTCAAAAGTTTGTTGGTAACCCGCTTCCTTGATTTTTCTATTTTTTTTTTGCGTTCCGTGCAACAGATTTCACATACACAGTTAGGTGCTTTTGAGGATGACGCTTCGTCAATGATAAAAGCTCTGCAAAATTTTACTTTATTACACTTTGTAGTGTTGGTCTTTGACGCATCATCTTCCTGATGGTTTTCCGTTTCTGCCATTATTGTGCTTTCTGAAAGAAAATACGTTGAACTTTTAAATAAAATATCTTAAAACAATTTTTGATCGAAGCTTGCCCTCCCTCTCCTGAGCGACCATAAAAAAATGTAAATTAAGTAACGCTTGACCAACGTAGTTATAAAAAAATTTAAAAAAATTAAATTTTTAAACAAAAAAAATGATATTCAAAGGGGACACACCAATCCTAAATACCCTTGAAAAAAATTTAAATAATTATTTCAATACTATAGATCAAAGCCTTCTAACGGTTCAATTGCTTTTAAGTTTGAATTAAAAAAATGGACCCTCACAGGAAATACAACTATTTCCCAGACGTTTTTCTCTTATTATAATTTTCCCTTTGTACCATTTCCTATAAATATATGAATGGAAAAAAATAATTATTTCTAGCGTTTTTTTTTATTTTAATGAAACAGAAAATGGCGTTACCAAACATTTTTTTTGAAATGCGTTATTTCAATTCTACTGTTTCCAACGTTTTCTTTAACTATAAATCAAAACTAAAATTTAAATCCATTATTTTATTATTATTCTTAATTTATTCAAGATTTTTTCAATTTAATTGAATTTCACCAAACATCAGTTAACATATAATCAAGAAAGATGTGGGTTCTATTATTTTTGAAAACGACATCGTTTGTGAATTTTTCTTCAAAAAAAACAAATAGGTATCATCCATTTTTATCCGCCCTCGTGATCTTTTCTCATGTTATAAATAACATGCCTTATATTTGGAAAAAACGCACTTACTTTTTAATATCTTCTGCAGTTCTTCTTTATCAACAACTTCTACACTTCAGAAAACGTAAAGTGATGACCATGCAATTATTAGATGTACTACACAGTTACTATTACTATTCACACGTAATTTCTTACAGTAGCACCATCAACAGTCGTTAAGGCGGGAGTGAGGCTGAGGATAGTGAATAAAGTTGCAAACAACAGTGGTTCTCAAACTTTTGTTTGCGGCTAAAACTTTAGTAACGTTTACGTTTCTTGTCCAACGTTACTTTAACAGTTGCAGCGTTGAGTTCTTTGTATAACGTAATGCAACTTAATTATTAGATAAATATTGATATATTAATATTCAAATGTACTTGATACACAAGAACCACCACTACCAACACCGTTAAAGCTAGTGGAGTTAGGATAGTGTTTAGTCTTGCGAATAACAGGGCTTTTCAAACATGGTCAAAATTCAAACGTAAATCGACATATGTAGTGGGGGTACAACAGCAGTTCTCAAACTGTATTTATACGACTCCCCCACCACTTATCTTAAAATAGTTCTTTTAAATTATTCAATTAAACTAATATATGTGCTAAACATTATTTGAATAGATACTTATTGTACAAAAAAGATATGTAATAAAACAATATAATAGTATAAAGTCAAACCTACGAGATATGTTTCAAATAAAACGTAGTTCAAAACAACGGACTTGAGGTTTTTATATAACGATTTTAGATAAACACTTAAGAATTATTTTAGTATGGAAAAATACTATTAAGGAAAAATCATTCCCAATCATATTCAAGTATAATAATTATCTACCCGCAACGGAATAAATTTAAAAAAATCTTATTACAAAAGCAAGCCCATTAGGACACCCCTTTGTTTAATAAATGCTGATATTCAACAGCGGTGAAAACAGAAGAGCAGTGACTACAAACGAACCGTAACTCCACCTATCAGTTATCATTGGGCGAATTTTACTACTCAACCACTACTCAACTTATTCATTTTATGTGTAGGTACCCTGCATTTACCGAGGGCATCAACAAGATCTTATCTGTCCCCTATCCAATCCAGTATGTACCAGACAAAAATAATGTTTTTTTTAAACAAGAGATTAATTTCATTTATTTAAAAAACTTTCTGCCCCAAACCGGACTCAAATCCACAAAATACAACCCCCAACTAACCATTAATCTAAGACGAAACGGGTGAAAAGTTATATTCTAAATGTGATATAATTTATTTTTCTTTTTCAATTCAAGTTTTTATTTCGCACAAATTTTTATAATGAAAATAATAAAGTATTATAATGTTTATTCTTTTAACAAAACATTTTAAAATTTTGCAAACCATGTAAAATGTATGACATTAAAATGTTTAAATTACGGTAAAATTATGCAAGGGGTGTTAATTCCCTGTTTAATTCACGCAACCAACTTTCAGGAGATAATAAAAATGCGCACCCTTTTATTTCTGGCAGAAAATTTAATTGGTAAAATTATGGTATTTTGCATAATTTTATATTGTTGGAAGAAAATTCTTTCCAGCTGTGTTTACATTCAGAATAAAATACTCGATGAAGGGAAACTGTGTCAGATTTAATAGCTTTTTAGACAGAGGGGATTTTTGTGCTAATGCTTTAATTTTATGTAATTGTAAAGTACAAGAAACGAAAAAGATACATTAATACAATTTTTTTTACATTTTAGGTTTGTAAAGAAAAACAAAGGAAGAAACGTTTTTCTGTTTATTTTCTAGAATCGAAGCAGATTCCTGTTATTCAAACGCTTATGTTTGTATAGATTGTAGTCGCACTCTAGAGATTTCGTTCTATTATTTTCGAGTTCCCAATACAGGAGTTTGAATGTTCTGAAACTACAATACGTATTTCTCCCTGGCCCGTCGAATCCCTGTTTGCCATTTGTCATAACCTGATTATTTTCAGATATTACATAAAAAAATGTTCTTATGTTCTATCTGTTAATATTTTATAATTTTTTAAACATTAAAAGTTATTACCAAAACACTTGTAACAGTTGAACCATATTAATTTTAATTGAAGGTTTATAGCATTAAGTTTATTTAATTGAACATTTGTAAATGCAAAAACGCAGTTTCCACTTTCAATAAAACAATTAAAGCAAAACTGTCATCAACAAGGGATGGACTGTTAATGTTAAATTGTTGCACTCTGTTGAAACTCTACCCTTTTAATTAGAAACTTTGTCGTACAACTAATTTGAAAATTTTAATTAGGTTTGTTTCGGTATATTAAAGATTGTTTTTTACTACAAAGCTATTACATTCCAACATGGTAGGAATGGTTCTCGAAAATCATTATTCGCTCCCACTAAGATATATACCTACAGAGGGGAAGCAATTAGAAATTTAAACTGAGAACTGGTGCGTAACATTCACGGGGGGCTAGTCAAATTTTATAAAAAAAAATTTTCACTATATCATTGTATGGGCTCTAAAAAATTAATAAAAAAAAGTGATAGCATTGACGAAGACAGAAAAGGATTCGACGGGAAGATTCCCTGCTGTACGAGAATATTCTTATATAGGTACATAATAAAAGAATATGGATTTTAAACTCGAATGTACATTAGACATACTTATTTAATTGTAAAACACAGATAACTTTAGAAATGTTATTATAAGAACCTCGATAAAAGATTTAGGTATATACCTAAAAAAATGTATTTAAGGTAATTACAACGAGGTTGCCAAAAGATCCATACGTCATTCATCTGGGTCGTCCTCTGGATCATCTTCTGGATCATCATCTGGATCGACTTCTGGGTCCGGTCCAGGATCAGGGGCAGGGTCAGGTTCGGGTTCTGGTAGTGGGTCAGGAACAGGTTGACATCCCAGCAAAATCAAAAGTAGTTTAACACATCCAATATTTGTCGTAATCATTTTACGTTTATATAGGTATCTGAAATAATTCGATGAAGTTTTAAATAATTCTCAAAAAAAATTATTCTTACCCAAGTATTTCCACCAGTTTTTCTATAAGCAAGACTTTTGCAATATAATCACCGACTACAAGTTGGCATACAATAATAACCTGCATCTCATATTTCGATTTTTCTCTATTACAATGGTATCGCCGTAACAACAAAACACTGATTACGGTGGAATAACACAAGTTTGTTATATTAACATATACGCTGTTTATGGTTTTAGTGGTTTTCTGAGTCACCGTTTAAAACTTGTACGTTTCCGAGTGGTTACCATTCTTACTTGCCAGTAAAGGTCGTCTATTAGCCATTGGCGAGCTAGGTACCATAGATAAGCTAGGTACTACCTGAACAGATTATTGACACTTTGTGTAAATACTATATCCAAGAGATTACAAGCTTAAATTGTAATTTAAAAATAAATCTGGAGGAAGAATTTTAAAGATACCTACGTTAACTTAAAACAACAGATACTAGTAATTCTAGATTTCCTTATGGGTGTATGAGAAGTTTTATTAATGACAATAGTACGCTATTGGATTTTCCTATGTCGCATTTTTACATGTGATGCAATAAAGATAAGAACTGTAAGAACCAATAGGGTTACCACCAGCAGGTAGTTCGCCAATGTATCAAGCCTACTACCATGGTAGTGGACAACTTCACACGCTAAAAATTTGGTTTGAATGTAAATATGCGACCACTGGTATAACTTGTGGGTATATACTAACTAGCGACACCGTTGACTGTCCTAATATTATAAAAGTTCCTTAAGTCTGGTATTAAAACCGACGTCCTTTGCACCCCTACTAAAACTAGAGCAAACAATAATTTAACCCTCATTTCAAACAGCGTGTAAAGTTTAGAAATTACTACAAATACCATCGTTGGTGATTTTTAAATTTCCCGCCAGGATGTGGAATATAAGGGAGGGAATGGTGGGGGACTAATGCATAGCTTCTGACATTTCCGTTTTATCCTTCAAAATGGTCGATGAAGTGAAAGAAGTGAGTAAGTATTTTTAGTTAAAACTTTTTTATTTGCGATAAAGAAGGACGAGATATTATGAAATGCATAGCTTTGTGATCATACTTACCTCAAATCAACAAGTGATTGCGAATTAGCTGCCCCATTTTTGTTAAATGAGTTAACCATCAAACTTGTTATGTACAACAAGATGGTAGATAATCCTCGTGAATGTTCACAGATAATTTGAAGCATATATTAGTTTAATGAAAGAGAAACGGTTTTACACAAATATGTGTCCTATATGCCACTTAAATTGACAGACCTCGTATCGTATAATTTATAAGATTATATAAGTATTAGAAATAGTTTTTACGTTTCATTTAATAATATAATTTTATAAAATTTAGTCCAAATTGTGGTAAAAGCAGTCAAAGAAAAGCGACGGAAACTAATAACTGCTCAAGAAGAGCAGAAAGCAGAAAAAAGGAGAGCGGAAAAAGCGAAGAAAAACGTTGAAGAAGCAACTGCAACCGCTATGAAAAGTTTTGCGATGAAAAGTGTTGCACCAAGTGGGTGCACCATTAAATTAGAAAATCAGGGAGAAGAAGGATACCCCAAAAAACGACGTATTAGCAGCTTCGATCGTCAAGTCGGTGTTAAATTAGAAAAACCATTAACTCCAGAGCACCACGTCACTATAAGTAAGATTTTATTTAATTAACGTTTTTGTATTTGGAAAAGAAAGAAAAAACATAAAGTCTTGCTTTTGTACTTTTTCTAAATTTTAAAAACTGGGCTTGTTTATAAACTAACTGAACAGTATAGTACAACTAATTAAACCTATTATTCTGAGCACAAATGAAATTAAATCATTTATTGTAGCAAGACTATAGCTGTAATGGGATTTGCTATTGCATGTGTAGTACATGTAATGAACGGTTTTGAACAAATTTGTGTCCTACTTGCCACTAAAATTGATAGACCTCGTATCGTATAATTTATAAGATTATATAAAGATGAGAAATAGTTCTTAAGTTCCATTTAATAATACAATTTTATAACATTAGCCGAAGATGTGCCAAAAGAACATCAACGGCAACGAGTAAGTACTCGAGTAGAGAAGAGAGCAGAAAACAGGTACGACAAGAAAAAGAAAGCGAAGAAGAGCGTCCATGAAAATGCAATTAGAGGCGGCAAGGAAAGTTTTGCGGAGGAAAGTGTTCCGTGCACAATTAAAGTAGAAAATCAAGGGGAACGAGAATATACCAAAAAACGACATGTTAGCTTCGATAGCCAAATCCGTGTTAAGTCAGAAGACAAGTTAATGCCAGAGCGCTGCGTCACCAAAAGTAAGATTTTATTTAATTAACGTATTTGAAAAAGAACGTCTTGTATTTGTACTTTTTCCGTATTTTAAAAACTGGTCTTGTTTATAAACTAACTAGATAGTATACAATCTAACTAAACCTATTATTAAGAGCACAAATGAAATTAAATCACCTATTGCAGCAAGACTAGCTGTAATAGGATTGGCTATTGCATGTATAGCCTAGTAATGAAAGAGAAACGGTTCTGAACAAATTTGTGTGCTATATGCCACTAAAATTGACAGACCTCGTATCGTATGATTATATAAACATGAGAAATAGTACTTACGTTCCATTTAATAATACAGTTTAATAAAATTAGTTCAAGATGTGCCAAAACCGTCGAGGGAAAGGAAATGGCAACGAATAATTGGTCACGAAAAGCAGAAAGCAGAGAAAAGGGACGATGGAGATGGAACAAAAAAGGCGAAGAAGAGGGTCTATGAACAAGCAACAGAAGGCGGTAAGAAAAGTTTTGCGGAAAAAAGTGTTGGGTGCACAATTAAAGTAGAGAATCAAGGGGAAAGAGGATACCCCAAAACACGATCACGTATTAGCTTTGATGGCCAAGTCCGTGTTAAGTCAGAAGAAATATCAACTCCAGAGCGCCGCGCCACCACAAGTAAGATTTTAAAATTAATGTTTTTGTATTTGGAAAAGTAAAAAAAAGAACGTCTTGTTTTTGTACTTTTTCTAAATTCTAAAACTGGGCTTGTTTACAAACTAACTGCACAGTGTACAACTAACTAAACCTATTATTCAGAGCACAAATGAAATTAAATCATCTACTGTACCAAGACTAGATGTAATAGGATTTGCTATTGCATGTATAGCCTAGTAATGAAAGAGAAACGGTTTTGAACAAATTTGTGTGCTATATGCCTCTAAAATTGACAGATCTCGTATCGTATAATTTATAAGATTATATAAATATTAGACACAGTTCTTACGTTCCATTTAATAATACAGTTTTATAAAATTAGTTCAAGAGGATCCAAAGCCATGGGAGGAAAGGAAATGGCAACGAATAATTGGTCACGAAAAGCAGAAAGCAGAGAAAAGGGACGATGGAGATGGAACAAAAAAGGCGAAGAAGAGGGTCCATGAACAAGGAACTGGAGGCGCTAACAAAAGCCTTGCGGAAAGTGTTGGGTGCACAATTAAAGTAGAGAATCAAGGGGAAAGAGGATACCCCAAAACACGATCACGTATTAGCTTTGATGGCCAAGTCCGTGTTAAGTCAGAAGAAATATCAACTCCAGAGCGCCGCGTCACCACAAGTAAGATTTTATTTAATTAATGTTTTTGTATTTGAAAAAGAAAGAAAAAAAAGAACGTCTTGCTTTTGTACTTTTTCTAAATTTTAAAACTGGGCTTGTTTACAAACTAACTGGACAGTGTACAACCAACTAAACCTATTATTCAGAGCACAAATGAAATTAAATCATTTATTGTAGCAAGACCAGCTGCTATTGCAGTGTATAGCCCAGTAATCAAAGAGAAACGGTTTTGAACAAATTTGTGTCCTATATGCCAGTAAAATTGACAACCTCGTATGGTATAATTTATAAGATTATATAAATATTAGAAATAGTTCTTAGGTTCCATTTAATAATACAATTTTACAAAATTAATTCAAGTGGTACCAAACCCAGTCCCTACAAAGCGACAGCAACGAGTAACTGCTCAAGAAAAGCAGAAAGCAGAAAAAATGGGCAAAAGAAAAGAGGAGAAGAGCGTCCATAAAAAAGAAACTCCAACTCGAGTAGAGAATCAGAGGGAACGAGGATACCCCAAAAAACGACGTATTGACTTTGATGGCCAAGTCCGTGTTAAATCAGGAGAAATATTAACTCCAGAGCGCCGCGTCACCACAAGTAAGATTTTATTTAATTAATGTTTTTGTATTTGGAAAGGAAAGAAAAAAAAGAACGTCTTGTTTTTGTACTTTTTCTAAATTTTAAAACTGGACTTGTTTATAAACTAACTGGACAGTATACAACTAACTAAACCTATTATTCGGAGCACAAAAGAAATTAAGTCATTTATTGTAGCAAGACCCAGCTGCTATTGGAGTGTATAGCCCAGTAATCAAAGAGAAACGGTTTTGAACAAATTTGTGTCCTATATGCCAGTAAAATTGACAGACCTCGTATGGTATAATTTATAAGATTATATAAATATTAGAAATAGGTTCCATTTAATAATACAATTTTACAAAATTAGTTCAAGAAGTGCCAAACCCAGCTCATAACAAGCAACAGCAACGAGTAACTGCTCAAGAAAAGCAGAAAGCAGAAAAAATGGGCAAACGAAAAGAGAAGAAGAGCGTCCATAACGAACCAAAACCAACTCGAGTAGAGAATCAGGGGGAACGAGGATACCCCAAAAAATTACGTACTAGCTTCGATAACCAAGTTGATGTGAAGTCTGCAGAAATATTAACTCCAGAGCGCCGCGTGACTATTAGTAAGATTTTATTTAATTAACGTTTTTGTATTTAAAAAAGAAAGAAAGAAAAAAAAGGAGCGTTTTGTTTTGGTACTTTTTCTGAATTTTAAAAACTGAGCTTGTTTATAAACTAACTGGACAGTATACAACTAACTGAACCTGTTATTAACAGCACAAATGAAATTATGTCAATTATTGTTGAGACTAACAGTAATGGGATTTGCTATTGCATGTATAGCCCAGTGATAATATGCATTTATGTTCATTTTAATAACGTTTATAATAGCTTAGATAACTCTGAGGTATTCTTGACATCGAATGTTGTCTTACTATTTTTTAAAATTATTTCAATGACTGTTCAAATACCGTGCAAGTGTCCGACTTGGCTATCACTAGAAAAAAAGTTTTTATATTAATCAGTTTAAAATAGCTAGTTTATATGCTAACCAAATTTATGCAAGTAATACTTACATAGTTTGAGCAAAATTAAATTTTTCTGAAATATTTTTTTATATATTGTATAATTTTTACAGCAGATTTAGATGCAAGAGGTCGTTGTCTCAAGTGGTATACACCCTACAAAATAGAAGAGGAGGATAAAGTTAAAGAGAAGCCAGTACCTATGGTACTAAAACCTCTAATTAAGATGACGATATACATGGTCGCGGAAAAAGACGAGAATGATGTACAACACAATGTGCCCCCAAAGCGTGGTAATTCGCCCAATCATGATAAATTGCAATAGTCTTTAGTATATCTTCAAAAATAATATACTAATACAATTTCAGAAAATCAAGAACAAGATCTGCAAGACATCGATGCTCCTATCCCTAGTGCTTCGCTAGATTTTGGTATAAATGATATACTAATAGAATATCAGGAGGGCAGACACTTTAATTTGTTTGAATCAGGATAACTGTCCGTTATTTGAACCAATATTTACATAACCGCATAAGCATCTTAGTATTAAAAATCAACTATATTAATAATTGTTTTATCTTATAATTAAATAGTTATTTTTACAGACAATAAATTTAAAAAAATACCAATTTAAAATGTTTTATTGTAGTTTCAAGAATTTTAATTTGTGTGTGTAGTATTTTTCAAATACACATAGGACACTAATTACAGCGATTTTTTTTAAATCAAATTTAGTTTAAAGTGATTTTTCTTTATTTGATGTCAATATTTAAAACATTTCCTTATCCGTTTCAAAATAAATTGTTCTGGAAATTTTTTTACTAGTTCACATTTTTGGTATTGTATTGTACGCCAGTCGACAAAGTGGCCTGAATAACTGGCTTTATCTAAAAGGTAAAGTGCAAAAAAAGAAGCAGAAAACACCTTATAAGAGAAGAACAGCAAATAGTATAAAATATGCGAAATCAACAAAAAATATCAGAATACTAAAAGTAACAATGAACTTTTGGAAAAAAAATAAGAACATCCGAAAACTGTATCCAAATACAGTACCTAGTAGTTGTAGAGGTATCTAGTTTACAAAAATAAGTTACAGTAGTAAAATGTTCTCTGGCAATGTAGTCATAACCAAGAAAAGTCAATCACCATTGCAAGAAATTTTAAACCCACAACAATACAAGGGTAAACTAAACCCCTTGTGAAAGTGCAAAGTGAATTGGCGCAATCTGTTTAAGTACAGGTATATACGGATTAGGAGGATTGACACCTGTTTTAGTTGTAACCCTTTGTTAAACAAGCTATTTACCTATTAATTCTATTGTTAAAGAGTTTGAATGATTGACATAATCTCCAAAGCCACTTAAACAAGGAAAATCCTTCTTAAGCAGACTGCGTTCACTTTGCACAGAGTTAGTCTATACTTATGAAAATGCTTGGGGATAATATTTTCTAGAATTTACCTATCTTAAAAATTTTAAACTGCATTTTTTAATTGGAACATACAATACCTTGTATTTCTTGTAATAAATATTAGGCCGTTACCTAACAATACTTAGAAACACTTCAGAAATTTACAGCTGACAGCATAAATATTACAAATTCAAACCATGTTTTTAAAATAAAGAATAGAAAAAAATCATATTTTTAAATTCTTAATTCATGTGAAATTTCACTCTCTTGCACTACAATATGGGAGCTCATGAATCAAACAAGAAGAAAAGTGGCAAACAATGTTAATTTAGAAAAGATGTTTAAAGTGTCCTTCACCCTCCCGAATACAATGTTATGCCTTTCTGTTGATGCATACTGTCTATAACAGTTTGCAAGGTGTTTGGCGAATTATTTAATTCTGTGTAGATGTTCTATTGGATCACAGGATTATCCAAACAGTAGAGATACCTATATAGAAGATACCTACACATCATTTGTTAATAAAGTTTTAACAAATCATAGACTTTTGTCAAAGAATACTTTCAACATTGAGAATTTGGGATGGTGAAAGAAATAAACCTAGAAGGTCCTAGGAGTATTTAGAAAAATAAGACTTCGATACAGATTATTGACATGGCAAGAGGATGAATTATATAGGTGCGCTTCCTTTACAAAAAAGTTGAAAATATATTTTCCCAATTTAAAAAAAAAATGTTATTATTGCTAAAGCAAACTCGAATAAGTTTTTTGAATTGTCTGCTCCTCTTCCTATGCCCATTCTGTAAAGAATTTTCGACTTAACTAGAAGCAATGTCATAAGATTTATGACTTAAGTACATTTACCTGTAAGTATGTTGAGCTAACTTCAGGTAGTCAAAACTTAAGATGTTTTAATGTCACCTTCCATTCTAGATATACCTATATTTGAAAAATACCACACAAGAATGATGACGTCAACCTATTACGTAAAATAAAACATTTCCAAGTGCTTTTAAAAATTTATTTTATAAGTATTTAAAAAAAACTAAAAACATAAAACTTAAATGTCTAAAACAGGTGATTAAAACTAAAAGGGTGATCCTAAATTTCGTGTTTTTATCCTCTTCGACTGCCTGAAATTGTATTCGTATATTATTTCTGAAGGTATACTAAAGACTATTGGAATTTACCTTGTGACGGTGAATCTCCGCCCATAGGAGGGGGCATATCGTCTTCTAGATCATCCAAATCTTCCTCCTCGATCAGTATAATGGCTAGTTCGGGAGCAGGTTGCACGACGACCATTTCTTGTTCTTTAACCTGCTCCTCGCTGGGTGTACATTTTAATATACTCCTCAATTCCAACCCCTCCCCTGTAAAAATTATATAATAATAATATATAACATAATATTTCAAAAAATTCAGATAATTAAATAAAATCTTACAAGATGGCACTGGTACTGGTCGTTCAGGGTGGACTATTTGATCGCTCAGGGCATCAACCTCTTCGTTAAAGCTTACTCTACGTGAATGAGCCTCCCCCTGTGACCGTGGTTGCTCCTTGTCCTCCGTATTTTTTCGAGTTACTTCCTCGCTGCATCCTGCAACAACCTCTTCCACATGTGCAACTAACATTTCTTTTATCTCAACGGTTGTCAACCGTTGGTCTTTTTCTGATTGCTGTTCTTCAGCAATCGGCAATTGTTCTTGTTCAGGGGGTTGAAGCGGATGGCCTTCAGCTGTATGCAATGATCGTTGTTCAGGGGCTAGAAGTTGATACCCTTCAGCTGAAAGAAATGATCGTTCTTCAGTAGCTAATTGCTGAGATTCTGTACCAATCACTTGTTCTTCTTCTTCACAGCCTTGCTGTTCATCCTCTCTAACAAATTGCTCATCTTGAGTCGACATATGTTGTCCTTCTTCAGGAACGTTTGGTTCTTCCACTAATTTTATAAAATTCTATTATTAAATGAAACTATTTCTAACATTTTTATAATCTAATAATTTATACAACACAATATAGGGACAAGTTTATTCAACATTTTCTTTTTTATCAAAGTACATGCTTCAAATTAGCTGTAAAACCTCCAGTAATCATAAACAATTAAAGATATGGCTACCATCTTTTTGTACATGAAGCATGTTTGATGGTTAACTCAGTTCACAAAATTGGGGTGGCTAATTCGCAATCCCTTGTTGATTTATGATGAGAATAATTATAAAGATTTGTATTTCATTATCTGGGCCTTTTTTATTGCAAATATAAAGGTTGTAACTAAAAAAACTTACTCTGTCTATCCTGTTCGTCAGCCATTTTTCAAGGACCACGATGAGATGAACGGAAATGCCAGTAGTCAGATGACCGGTAAAAATGATATCCCCCACCACGCAACTCGCCCCTTCCACATACGCTGGCGGGAAATTTAAATTTAAAAATTTCTAACGACTAACTTTACTTAGGTACACGTTCTTTTGAACTGCGCAATATGATTGGAATTTTCAATTAGTTTGTGTATGTTGAATAAAAATTGCGTTTCGAAAAGGTTCTATAAAATATGGATAAAAACAACCTTGTAATCTCAATAGCGCATTTTTAAAAAATAATTAATTTTGTGTACTAACTTATGTTAAAACCAATTATGATAAATGTTAAAATTTCATTAGAACTTTTTATTTAGAAAGTGCTAAATTAACAAAATATTTTAGACATCTTTAAAGGGAATTCAATATACCTATATCATAATAATTAACAGATTGGCAGTATCTTCACCACAATTGTTTGTGTTTTGGAGGGAAGGCTTTTTAGCAACTGTTTATATTTAAAAAAATTATAAACGCTCGGAAACTGTCAGTCACTAACATAAGCATTTTTACAATTAAAGTTAATTTTCGAAACCCTTTATAATCTCTTTAGGGACAGTTCAAAGACTTTGCTGTTGCTTTGTTATATAAAGGTTAGTACCCTCAGGTGCTGGACCGTTAATTTATTAAGGTGCACACCCCGTTCTAACTTTAGGACAGTAATTGAAAGGGACTACTTTCCAACTTTTGGTAATTTAACAAAGATTGTTAATTTTATATTATAATATTAGGGCAGAGTCAGAGTTTTCTAAATTTTTTCATAAGCAAAATCGTTTGAATACCATTAACACTTTTTGTTCAAAGTATTAAAGAACATCTTTAATAGTCTTCCTGATTACAGGATAAGTAATGTAAGTACTGCCCATGTTTAAGTACCTTGTACTGCCCTATAAGGTCAGTGCATATAAGATACATGCCTTTGAATAATCCTTCTTTGAGAAATTGTGCCTTTACCCCCTGAATGATGGCCTAAACTATTCAGGGGGTGAGGGGCTGCAAGGAAAGTGGATGGATAAGAGCATAATAATATTGTGGCACGCCTTTTAACACTAGCACCCTCAGTTATTACCACCCATGTTTCCACCATCTATTATGGTAAACAGCAGGTAGCTGGTAGGGGCTATTTTTTAAATAGTAGCGAGCTATACCTATAAACTTCTCAGGTAGACGGACAAAGATCCCTCAAACTCCAACCTCCAACCCTTACAACGAGAAACAATATACCATTTTTGTTGCACTATTGGGTAGTTTGCAATTACATAAGGAATACTTTCTACCACCCATATTCAATATTGCCCCATTTCAAAAGATTAACCTACCAATGGGAAATAATAAGTATACCGGGCACACAAAGCCTATTGGAGGAAAATCCCTGTACAGAGGGGAGTTTGTACTGGATTTATAAAAAACTATTAAATACTGCATGTCTTAACAAATAGCAATAATGTAATGTATGTATCGAATGTGATAAATAAAACCGTATCTAGAAAGCGCAGGATCCGATGCGCCGTTGGCGTCGTGACGTCTAGTCAAGCGGGCCAGTTGTTCCGCAACGTGGATTTGAAACGGCCGCGAACGTTCCGATTCGGATTACGCGCTTCGTTACGTTCTATGCGTGATTTCTAATATAACTCGCTTCATTTATAATGGTAAGTTTTATTAATATTAACTTCCTTATAATATTTTTAAATTATTATTTTTATTTTTCTAAAGTTTTTAAATATTTCGGAAATTAATTCGGCTACGTAAAAAATAATGTTTGGATAAATAATAATTTATAGTAAAGTAATATTTATCTCCAATTAATATGAACTGCATATATTATTTAGCGACTTTTAAAAAATAAATATAAAAACTTGAAAGTTTCTCGCAACAAACGGAAAGTGCTTAAGTTGGCCGAATTGCTGCCAAATAGTAGAACATTACGAATGATTTTACCGCAAAAAATTATAATTTTGGACTCATATAAGAGGGAAACGAGAAATCGGATGGGAAATAACTCAACGCTTATGAAAATCTCGTGTAAAATATTCGCTCGTCACATGTGGCCAAAATAGGGTATACTTAGGTAGAAATACTCTCTACTTTACTCTATGTCGAATTTCACGTATATTATCGCATATTTGTTAATGTTATAAAGCTATCTACTAAGTACCTACATCCATCCATCACTACTGTTTGCATTACTGTATATCAAGTCTATAGAATGGGTCGTAATTATTTACATAATGATTTTATCTGCTCTTTAGTTACCGCTTGCATTAAAAATATATGTACACAGGCAGGGACTATTGTTGAATATATTTTAACTAAACATTATGCAAAAACAGTCCCATATTCATAATGTTCCAAACTTGAAAATATAAACTTTTTCAAATTCAATTAACAATTTTTTTCGCTGTTTTAACTTTTAAATTAATAATTACCAAGTTGCAGAGTATTTCGAAATAAAACTGCAAACATTGCGAGCGTGCCTTGAAAAAATAACATTTAAAATGATTACAATTCCAAAATACGAATATAATCGTAAAAAAAGATATTTCTATAAAACAGATTGTAATCGGGCAAAAAGAAAGTCGATGTGCGGACGTAAAAATATATTACCCCTAAATGGTTGTCAAAAACGTGTAAAATACATCGTTACGCGTCTGCTGTCGATTACTGAATATTTTCCGATATCAGCATATGATCAGGGTTTTACGGCGTAAACGAGCAAATAAATCAAGTTTGAAACTTTAGAAACCATAAGGTCGTAGGTTAAGGCAGTCTTGCTTTTAACTTTTAATATGCGGTGTCCCATTTACCTTTCTACACTTCATTACACGCCGATCATATAAAGTTGTAGCAAAACGAAAAAAAATCCTTTCAGCTTTTCAAGTTTCAGAACTGCACTCATATGTTATAATTATTACATTAAGGGGCTCTTAAAAAGAAACCAATTTTATTTAACAGAATTAATAGGCTTTTGGCTATTTGTATGAACTCCATGATTTTTAGATCTCCACCCTTCTATTCAATGCACCCTAGTTTAGATGATTTGCATCCGGTTTACTGGAAACCGGCCGACTTCTGAATCTTATTTTTATTTGGCGGCTTTTTAGGCATTCCCTAACACTAACAAAATTTTCTTTTGCCGTCACTAACCTCCGTTCAGACGCTGTTTGTAACATCCGAATCAAAGTATGGACGATGCTTTCTGTATTGGTCCGCAGGGGGGCTTTATTTCTCCCTGGTCATTGCCTTTCCGAGTACTCCTGCTATTTACTCCATCTATTTCTTTTGTCCACTTTATTATAGGAATTTCTTTTAGTTGCCCCCACCTTGTAACCTCCATTGTGCAGTTCCACTGGTCCATCTTTTGATCAGACACCCTTCCTGCTCAAATGCAGTACCCCACTTTCTATCGCATCATATCGTCGTTGTTATGTTACTCCTATAATTTAGTTATATACATAAAATTTTGGCCTATCCATTTATGTCATTTTGTCATATTATAATCAAAATCTTCTACTTCTGCTACTTACACTGTAGCAATATCACAAATTTTGAAAAATCTGTTCCCTGTTTAGGGGCACTAGGGTTTCTATACTTCTCTTTGTACCTTACATTCCGCTATGTTTGCTTGTATACTTGAAATATTTATATTTCGGCTTGTCAAAAGCTTTGAAATACTGTCCAAAAGCTCTATTTAGAAAAACTGTTTCCTAATAAAGTGACGTGAGGAAGCAGCTAAAGAGGAAGTAATTTGTCATTTAGATTTAACGTATTTTCTTTTAAAATCCGTTTTATGTTTTTCTACTAAATGTTAATTCATTTATGGAACTTTTCATTCCAAATAAAATGCAATTTGCGGCAGCCAAACAGGAAATTACAAAGTGCAAATTTGAATTCAGATGATCGAGACATCTACAGCAAAATGTTTAGACGGAAAATTATATAGTATTTTAACAAGATTAAAAATTTTCTCTGACCTATATAGATTTTTTTTATAAAAACTAAATGAATTTAACTATTAAAAAATAATTTCTATTTAAAATATATACATTAATGACATCCAACAATATTAATATTCTGATCTCAAGAGTTTATAATTTTAATTGCTAAACTTTTCCAACGTCCCTAAAGTTTTTGGAGACGGCGTACATTAGTAACTTTTTTAAATTAATTGTAAATTCGTCATTAACAGCATAACTTGGAAACATAAAAATAACTTTGTTATATTTTATCATACAACAAACTTATAAAACGAAAAGAAGAAGGACAAAATAATTTTTGGAACATAAAACCTGCAGACTACAGACTAGTAAACACAAAGTTTGTTAGCATTCTATTTATAATTTATGTACAATGTGGTAACACTAATGATGAAACAAATAATTATCTGCGTCGAGACGTATTGGAAATAAACGTAGCACGTATTTCGATGCGGAGGTTTTGTTGATAGTAAATTAATCTGTTCCTGTAGCCTACACTTGCTTTTGTAATTTATTTTGATAGTGCATTCAAAATATTTCACCCCTTTTACTAAAAAGTTAAACAAGGTTTTTTTTAAATACAGGTAGTATAAGTAAAATGTGCATCGTAAGAACTAACTGTTACTGAAAAGCGAAATGCAAGTTTGTTGGAAAAAGTTCTATCACTGTTTTGTATTTTGTCTATCGACACGAAGACTGCAAACTTTCTTGATCTTTTTTACAACTATCACGCCGAGAGGTTGCGAAGTTGGCCGGATCTGATCAAATAATTTATATGCTATAAATCAAGTTGATAGAAAAAACTTTCCAAGTACCGAAATTTCATATTCCTTATTATTAAGGTGCGGATTTTCTGCTAAATGTTTTTTTAAGAGCATATTTGCATATCTAACGCATTACATAAGATGTATTTTCAAATTTTCTACACAAAAACGTAAGTGTGGACGTTATTGAAAATCCAGCGTTTTTTATTATTTAATCATTAGGTACACAATATTAAATTGCCTTAAGAGAAAAAACAATAGAACTATTTATTTTATTTTTGTTATCTATTTACTTCATATCTATACGTTTCTACATAATCACCTTTGTTTATATGATTTGGTTAATTATTACTCGTTTGATAGCTATTAATAATAATAATGTAATAAGACTTTATCGACACGACATTTCAAGCAGAATCCATTTTTCCTATAGTTTTAGTTTATCACAAACCGGTAATTGGTAACGTAAAATTACGGGGGACACAAATTTGCAGAACCCTACTGATCCCTGTACAATCCAATTAAACAAATTAAATTCGAAATATGTTAATGAAATGCATCAGATCTTGAAAAAACTTACACTAACAACTAGGTATAACAATAACGGTTTGTACTATCCATAATATATCACATAATTTCAATATCTTTGCTACGTAAGGGTAAATTATTTTCCTTTGTCAATTAATTCATGAATAAGCTTTAGCACGACCTAAATTCTAATTGCTAATACATGAACTGTAAAGCTGGATAAACCTAAGCTATAAATTTAGTTAATAATGCCGTATGTTAACGTATCGTCCGATGAAACCCCCAAACCGCAATCGGAACCCAGCGTATTACAACAAAACACTGCACCCTTAATTGTCTCGCTGTAAAAGGTAATTAAAACTCCGGAAATGTGCACCACCCGTTCAATTAATGGCATTCGATTATATTTAATTTTATATAATTTTTTAGGTTGCTCAAGAAATTGTTACTAGAAATTTGTGATTCATCCAAATTTTCGTGACGAAAAAATATCAAATCTTTCTTCATTGTCATAATAAATATTGAAGAGTACATTGATCTCTTGCTTGAGATTATTATAATAAGTTTCTATCCAAACAAACCTTGCTCTAAATAGCAAAATATTTGGTTTTTATTTTTAGAAAGCATTTCAACAAAGAAACAAGTTGTGGTGTATACGCGCTTGTACTAAAATTACTTTTCTAAATATTTTACATTTTTTGGCCGATTTATAAGAATTTTAAAATCACTTGATATAATTTTTTTTGTCTGTTTGTTAAAATTAGAAACATAATATAAGACACGTATTAAAACAAAATTAATAAAATATACATTCAAAATGCTTTATTAGTTCTATTGACGCTTATAATAGCATAAACCAATCAAGCAGAATCCATAAGAGTTAATATTGCTCAGCTAAAAGTGGAAATCACGTAGTTAGCAATGATTAACAGCCGCCCATTATCGGAACTAACAAGGTTTTGGGTTTTGACAGCGACGTTAGGTACCGAGCCGTGTAACGTATACAATGTTATTAAACTAATAGAAGGGTAGAAAATGGAAAGTTACGACATAGGTACAAGCAGGACATAAAGAGTAATTAATGCTTAATACACTGGCATTTCCAAACGAAAAATACTTTTTGATCTAATATGAAGACATCTTTTAAACTACCCTATTTTTTGATTGATGTTTCATAAATATTATTCCTAAATTGTGTACGAAATGCGGGAGGAGTAGTTAGTTCTATTTCACTTAGAATCATACGAATTCTCTTTTTACAGTCATCCATCCACCAGGCATCACGATTTGGCAATATGCCAGGTTCTCTTAGTTTTCGTTTAGGCAGTAATATTTAATGAAACAATTTCAAAACTACTATTAAATTAACAGATCAGAAATTGTATTATTAACCTTTGACAGGAACTCCTCTTCATACTTAAAAATTAATAGTTGCACGCGCTATAATACTCGAAATACTTGGCTGATTGACGCATAAGTGACAAGTGAATAAATTTTAAACAGGATCTCGATAAGACTAACTGGAAAGTGGGTTGAAAATTACCTTTTAAAGATTCAAACGGTAATTTTAAGATTAAGCGACGTTGTTGGATTTAAATGAAATAATAAAGTATTTGTAGAATGAAAAATTGAAAATTCCATCATGTAGACTGCTTTCTCCAATTGTCTTTCTAAGGAGGCTTGTTCACCCATGAAGATG
Source organism: Hemicrepidius hirtus (assembly GCA_963082805.1). NCBI lineage: Eukaryota > Metazoa > Arthropoda > Insecta > Coleoptera > Elateridae > Hemicrepidius > Hemicrepidius hirtus. The sequence goes on from OY720168.1 coordinate 18,968,023, forward strand.
ATCAACACTCCACCTTTTCGTAACAGCTAGAGCAAACAATATTATGACGTACCTACACAAAAGACATTTTTTTTTAATTCACATCATATTTTTTCTCACCATTACATTTTAATTTCGACCCAATTACTTAACTTTCCTACGGCTGGTCGATCAGGGGATTTTTGACTTGTATTTAGTAGACGCTCGGATCTGTTTCAGCGACAGGAGATTTTTCCTATGCGCCTAATGAAAATAATATATAGGCAACTATCTTTTCAAAGACTGTTAGAGTGGGAGAGTAACGTGTCCGGCCCTTAGGTCTGGCCATCGACCATCTGCATTGTATGTTATCAGTTGTCAGCCACGTCACAGTACGTCACAGCTACGTATATCAGACGTGCCTGTAGCTGGTGTAAAGCCATCATTCGTGTATTTTTACTTTCCCATACCACCACTCGTATTTATGGGAAATATTGATATCATGAAAATTTTCGAAATTGAGATTTCCCCGCAAATACGTGTTTTGGACCTCCAGGAACCCAAAAAAGTGGTCTAGAAAAAATGTCTGTCTGTGGGTTGGTGGGTGGGTGGGTGTGTGTGTATGTGACTCCTCTAACGCAAAAACTAGTGAACCGATTTTGATGAAATTTGAAATGAATGGTATACTAGTAGTATAGCACAGCTCGTTTTCCTCCTGTACGGTTCGTGTAAAAGTTTGGTTTTTACACTAATCCCATGGTCACCAGTTAGCTATAATATAGTGTAATGACATTATTATAGGATCAATGATAGCCAGTTGTCTAACAGCCGGTAACTGTCCTGAAAAAAAATTGTTAATGTACTCCACCATAGTGGAAGTCTTGAAACTTGTAGGGAATTCTTCTTTCGCTGTGGTCGCAGCAACACCTTCAATTTTCTGCCCTTCTTCAAATGAACTGTACTGCCATTGTGTAGTTTTAATTCTCGTTCCCCTGCTTTCCAGAGTTCCAGTTGATGATGCACTTGAAAATTTCTTGATGCCAAATAACGTGTCTTCCTTCATTCTGTCAAGTTAACTTCAAAAACTTTGCACGTAACTACACACTTCTGAAATGGATTGGGCCCGTAACCTGCAGAGATTATTCTGATAACCTGAACAGATTATCTGTTAATTAAATAAAAAAGTAAAATGTAGGAAATTAGTTATTATTACCACTTATATTTTGTACGTAACAAGGTATACTTACTCTTAACCTTAGTAACCTCTTCTGCAAGTAAATGGAACTAGATTGATTGCCAATCTCACTACTACACAACTAGCCCCAAAAAATATTTTTTTCATAAATTAAAGTAATACACACTTTGACTACCGTTGTCAAAAGGAACAGGTTTCGAGATGAAAATTGAAAAGTCAAATCTTTAACTTACCCTGAATTGGACGAGAAATTATGATATTGAAGGCACACGCCACAGCTCCCCATTAAAAATAAAATCATTGGGGACTGTGGTTTGGAAAATAACAATTAAAATTCTAGACCACAAAAAGTTTTATAAGCCTAAACGTGTTTCGGGAACTACGTTCCCATCTTCAGTAGACTGCAATCTAGGCTTACTAAACTTTTGGTGGTTCTAGGGTTTTAATTCTATTATTATGGGGAATGTGTCGTAACAGTTTTCTCTTCCGTCCAAGTAGACACTTTTCCAGTATGTAGCCAGGGCGGTCTCCAGATCTCAATCCCAGGACTTTCTGATTAAATGACTTACCTAGAATAAAATATTTCAAAATTTAGGGATTTAAACAAAATTAAATCTACAAAAAATAGCTTATAATTTTAAAACAAATTTTGATTATGGAACATATATTTTCACCAGTGTACCAATAAATATTATTTTTCTTATTGTGTGTATTTAAAGAAAAAAATAAGAAAGAATCTTGGAAGGTTATTTGTACCTTCTATATTTTTAGAAACGTGAATATGAAGTAAATTCTTTGAAATATTCAAGAAAGCTTTATTAATCCACAGTTCACAGTACACGTAAGGAATACTATGTACCTACCTTTCATTATATGAAGGTGGAATCGAAAAAAGAGAATGATAATATTTTTCTTTGGAATACTTTACTTAAATAGTCCCTTTGTTAGAACTACATATAGGTACCTATGTATGATGGATAGGTAGTGGCTTTGTGTATTTATTTATGAAACGTTTTAAGAGTATTACTTGATACGTATACGCTATTGATTAAACTTACAAAAACAGCTTTCCATAAATACAACTAATACTACTATTTGTTGTTACGGGACGAAAGTTACATTTTCCTACAGTCTACTTGTAATATTAAGGAATTGGTGAATAATTTTTTCAAATCAGCATCAACTATTAATTATTTTTAAAAGTGGTATTGATATCTAAGCAAGTCACCTTGAAAGCTTTAAATTACACCCTTGGTGCTAATTTTGTAAAATGTTTCTAACAACAACCAGCATTCTTCATGGAAGACCATTAAAAATGTCCCTAGCAATGAAAAGCAAAGAACTGGGTACACACAAAGCTGAATTCAAGCCCGAGATTTATGAAAAGTAATTTGTGTACAATTCGCAGATAATCCTACTACATGCGAGAGAAAAAACGCATTACCTTAAAAGAGTAAGTCTCTAGCCATTATATTAATTCCGCTTTCTTATGTACTTTCGTTCTCGTTAGAGACAATATATTTAGTATAATGGCCTTCTCCTTTATGTTATGCTCTTTTAAAAGAGTCCCAAAGAAAGATTCTTATGTATTTTTTTTAAGTGTACTTAGTAGAGGAATTTAATTGTTCTATAAATAAGGGTCTAAATAGGAAATCCTCCTAACACCTTTTGGTTTATTCTTTTTTAATGTTTTTGGAGGAAATTTTACTATTAACAGTAAAATAAAAATCGAGAGATCGACGTAAAACTTCTAGCGACTTTATGTAATATTTCCATTGTAACCCTATAAGCATCAAGAACGTAGTTCTGAACTGATCAAAATTATATATCTACGTAACGAGTATGTTAAGTAAAATTCTTTACTGTAGTATACGTCTTCAATATATTAAGTTGTTGCTTTTAAGGGATATATTCCTTTAACAAAGGTAGGAAATTCTAACTTGGAAAATTGTATATGTAGATGATGATTAATTTCAACAAAATTACGAACTTTATTAATAACTGATATATACCTACTATTAGTTGATAAAAGCAAAATTATGTTGATAATGATTCCTGTAACGATAGAGGAAATAATAATTTCATATCCTATAATTATTTATAAACCAACCAAAAGAGAAGTTCAAAGTTTCTACAATAAAAGGGAACTTCAATGGAAGACTTTGTCTGCGTTTCCCTTTAATAATGTTTTTTCTTTAAAATTTTTTCCTTAGCTAATAATAATCTTACGGCAAAGAGCTTTATATTAAAATCGTCGCAAGAAAAGTGTTTTTGTATGTGCTACTCATTTGAACTTAAGTCTTTATTCGTGTTATCTTAATTATAGATCTTTTAAGGCATTGTGAATATCAGTGATTCTTTCGAGCTTTTACTTCATACCAATTACGACCACTTCAAACACGCGATGCCGTGATACAAACGTTATACAATTTATTCAAGTGCTTAATTTATTAAATAAATTGGAGAAAACACTTTTTTCTTGACAGTCTACAATTTTAGATTTTCTCCGTTATTGTACGACTACGAATTTGCTTCATTCTGTAACATGAAGGCAGTATTATTAAAGGAAAAAGGTTCTATTTTCATTTAAATAAAAATCAGCATAATTGACATGTATCTGAATTATTTACCGGCCACTAAAGTGAATTTTCACTTAATTTAGGCAAATTAACGTGTTTCCACCGATAATTTTTCTTTATAGCTCTCTTCAATTTCCACCACATTCTCGGTCGATTTAAAATTTAAGTTGTATGCGATACAATTGGTATATTATTTTATATGGTCACTTTTATATATGTATATATTTTGATGGAGAAAAATAAAAGGAGTTTTTAAGGCTAATATAACATTATGAAGGAAGACCTTTATTGAAAAAATTATATTTTTAAGTTATAAAATAATATTAAATTTTCAGTTATGAAAAACGTGCTTCCACTACAAACGCAATACGTTCTTTATATTTTATTTTCATCATATTCTCATCATATATAATAAGGACACGGGTCTAAAACCAATATGAAAATAACTCCCAGCACTGCAATCAATGACGTAAACGTTTTCGTTCTCTGCTTTTCAATAATTTACGTACCTATACGAATATTCAACGTCAGAGAAGTCTCGATAATTTACCCAGATAGAATTACTCTTATCTTACTTTAATTAAGCCAATCGATATGTCATTTCCATATCTGGTCGTAATTCTCTCTGTTGATTGAAAAAGAACAAAGAATCTGAAATCTAATCGAAAAGTATCACAAACATTTTTTTTATTCATTTAATTACAAATTTGTTACATACAAAATTAGAGTTTAAAATTGTAATTTTCTTACAGTAAAAGAAAAAAAAAGAAAAGAGTTATGTCGTCTCGATTACTAAGTTAAAATGTCCTTTGGTAACTTATGACTGAAGTTTAGCTAAGAGGTGTTGGGGTGACATTAAACAAAAGACAGTATCGTTAACTTAACGTGCGGTTTTACGAGTACCTAAGGTAGGGTGGCTGTACCGCAATTACGCATTTTTAAGGTTAATAGCAGCGTAAGTGCTATAGTTAGCACTGCACATCGTAGTAAATGTAATGTATAAAAGCGAAGCTGTTGGAGAGTAAGATTACTTCCCATTTTGTGCGAAAGGCTGTAGAATGAGCGAGGTAATTATGAAACCTTACCAAATAATGTTTGAGTAAGAACGGTGCTGGAATATTGTTTTAAACAATAAATACTTGGGCTTGTGTAGCTGACACGATTCTAATCCGAAACAGTTTATTTAGGATCGTGGTTGTAAGGTGCTCTATTGAAAGGTGTGCTAACAAGACGTGTTTGCCTAATAAAATAATAATGGATGAATGTTGCCATACAATATTCATGGGCGCTAATAGGATAACAACCTAGCACCTAAGCATACAAGTTGTTACATAGAATTAAGTCGATTAAAGGTATATGTTATGAACAGGCAGTTAAGAGAACATTTCTCATTTCACTGTACTAAAGGTTCAATTTTCTAATTTTAGGACGTATTATCCAACAGTGTAATCGTATAATCCCGAATTTAAGCTTTCTGGCTGTGGTAGCAGTATAGAATTTTAAATCAGTAAGATACCGATACCTTAATCTTCACATGACAAATGAGTTAGATTAAAATAACAATATTTTAATTGGAAATGTTTAATATATAACGACAATTATTTATATGCAGATATATAACTCGTACAGGATTATAAAATTACCCTGCATCACACATAAAAACATCCTTCACCCAAATTTAATTCAACCTCCTGTAGTAGTATTCCTAACTTGAATAATTTGAAATCAGCTTTAATTAAATGGAAAACTTAGCTAAAAAAATCAAAGAAGTACTGTCTTGCATGAAATGCTTAAGAAAATAAATGAAACATTTTTAGAAGAAGAGATTTCAACAAACCAAATTTTATTACATAATAAACCGTATAACAGTTCTCATTCTTTGTTCTACTACGCTTGCTAAGGCATTTACATGCATAAAAGGGCTGTAGCATACATAAAAAGCTCAATATATCTTAAGAGTTAACACTAAAACTAGTTTGAGGGTAAAATAGACAAAACCTTGGAATGTGGGTCAGCACATCAAGGAAGCTTTTTTATCTCATAGTTTATTCGAAATATCCCTAGAATGTAGAACAAGCAAATATCAAAAACATTGTCTATGCCACTATCCTACAAATCACCAAAAAATCGATGCAGAACATTCTAAACAAGGGCGCCCAACTGGCGCCGTCGTAGAAATTTTGATGATGCTAGAAGAATTCTTAGTTTATTTTCTTAGGAACTTTTATGCATTTAACGGAATATATCTCAATATAACAATGTATTGGCAAAGAAGCTTTATTTTAGCTATACCGTCCACACCCTTCTCTAATACAACCCTTATCTCTTTTAAGATCCGTGAGGTTATTATAATCAAATGGATAATTTAACGGCTTTTGTAAAAAAAATATATATTTCCTATTTGAAAAGCGTTTGAATGATTAAAACTGATGCTGATATTTAATACCTATAGCATTACATGGAAGTTTTAAAACTCTTAAAAGCATCCAAAAGCTTCTTATATCTTTACAAGCAACGAATGCTTAAAATACTTGCATTCAAACAGCAACCGTTATTTTGAATTACAAGAAGAAACATGGGAAGTAGTAGTAGTGGCGACTTATTACTATTTTCCCGTCTAAGCTTTCAACGATTTTGCTTTTAGCCATTATTTATTCCATAGAGTATTGCTGTATGAAATATACAAGCCGCAGTACAAACGATAGTGATATAAAGGAGCTAGAATTTTCCCGGTGTCAGGGATATTGCAAGAAGTGTGATACATTTTTGGTTTACCCAAACCATAAATCTTTCTTTTCGTGAAAGCAGCGTTGAAATGGAACGAAGATTTTCATATCGATTTATTGAGTTATGTTTATTTTCTGTACCTAATTTTGTAATAACCGGATCAAAATGTATTTGGGGTTAACAATCTACAAGACTGTAGGGTTGGGTACGATCACGGATAGCTAAGCGATTAAAAATTGAACCCTGAACACTTCTCTGTTGTGGACAAGTCTGATACTGTGCTATGATATATTTCCTTTATAAAACCCACCGGCTATGATGTGTCTAAAACACTTTACCCATTTTTCAACACTGGAAATTAAATATCTTTGCAATTTCCTAACGTTATATTAAAGAAAGTTCACTATTTTTTGTTCACTTGCCGAGTCTACTTAGGCAATATTAAAATAATTTTTGTTTAAATCATAATTAAAACTTTTCCACTATGTTCCTAGTTACTCGTGTGGAAAAATACTGATTTTATTAGACATAGAATAAGATATATGTTCGTAAATTCTATCTTAACAGAAGAGTTTACAGATGTCTAAAGAGAACAAAATTTGACCGACTTTAGGAAACTAAACTCAAGTAATAAAGCGGAAGTTAGTAGCTGCTTCAGTGAACTATCTGCATCTCAAAGCAGTTAATTAAGCACAGTACCGAGAAAGCGAATCAATTTATTTATTAAAACATTTTCAGTTTTCTAGTCTACCATTGTTGATGTAGACAGCATTGTTGAAAATATATTGCTATGATACGCTAATATTTTTGTTGAAAAATGCCCCACGTTGTGGAAGCCAAAAATAAATGCTATGCTACGAGACTTTAATGTCCTGAAACACACAATAAAAAAATTGTTGTTGGGCGCCAGTATTCTTCTTTTGAATACAAAATGAAATTAAAGAAAAACAACTCTTGTTCCTCAGGGTCGTTCCAGGTCGTCGATGAATAGAGCTAGATATTGAATATTGAAAAATTTTAAATAAAACCTCTTTTTTAAATTGAACACAACCATAAATTTATTCAAACAACAAATAAATAAAAAAAAATTAACTATTTACGACTCAAACCAAATCATTCACTCTAAAATTACAGAAAATTGAACTGTCAACGTCCAACAATAAAACCCCCCAAATAAATTATAAATTGACACAAATTAAAATTAAACTTATCTTAAATTTCTGTTAATCCTAAACCCGGTGCTGTAGTTTGAAGTTATTCCAGACTTTTGCGCAAGTCAATCCAAAATGATTCCAGTTTAAAATGTCGGCAGCAGAATGCAACCCAAAAACGTATCCAAACAAAGTGTAACTTTGGTGAAACTTCACTACACAACTCCAAACATCTAAGTTATTATATTAAAACTTGTTGCACTAATATTCCAATTATTCAATCTTGAATCATTTGACAAATGATGACAGACTTAACCAAAACACCAACTTTTTCTCAATTTTAGGTTATAAAATTTCACGTGGAGCTGCGAATCTGTTAACGACAATCCTTTATTCCGGTCCTGCACAATGTTTTCCAACTTCCAACTTGCGCAAGTCTGTTCCAAATATTCCAGTTTAAAATGTCGGCAGCAGAATGCAACCCAAAAACGTATCCAAACAAAGTGTAACTTTGGTGAAACTTCACTACACAACTCCAAACATCTAAGTTATTATATTAAAACTTGTTGCACTAATATTCCAATTATTCAATCTTGAATCATTTGACAAATGATGACAGACTTAACCAAAACACCAACTTTTTCTCAATTTTAGGTTATAAAATTTCACGTGGAGCTGCGAATCTGTTAACGACAATCCTTTATTCCGGTCCTGCACAATGTTTTCCAACTTCCAACTTGCGCAAGTCTGTTCCAAATATTCCAGTTTAAAATGTCGGCAGCAGAATGCAACCCAAAAACGTATCCAAACAAAGTGTAACTTTGGTGAAACTTCACTACACAACTCCAAACATCTAAGTTATTATATTAAAACTTGTTGCACTAATATTCCAATTATTCAATCTTGAATCATTTGACAAATGATGACAGACTTAACCAAAACACCAACTTTTTCTCAATTTTAGGTTATAAAATTTCACGTGGAGCTGCGAATCTGTTAACGACAAACATTCAACAAGCTGCTGTTTTTCCTGCGCTCTTGTATTTATAACTTCAGCAATTTTTAGAACAATTGAAGATCGTTGTCATGGTAAATTCAACATTTGGTTATCTTTTCTAGTTTTGTAACCAGAAACAATTGCAAGTTAATCACTAGAAAATATTATAATTTTCTTTTACTTGTGCCTTTCTGGCGCCTAACAACTTCTTAAATCTGAATTCATATTCTTGTTCTAATAATTTTCTTCTTTAATTTGATGTTGGTTTGGCTTCGAACACTTTTAACACTTTTTGATAATTTTATCAAATTTTGTCATCAACTGTTCTTTTAGTTCAAAAACACTATCATAATCTTGTAGCTCATAAACAACTACTTCTATTTACATAAACATCTTAACATCTAATCAATTTTAAAACCCATTATTTAAATAAATACAAAACTTTTGACAGTTCCCGATTTATAAAAATATCCAGTCATACATACTTTCACACCTTAATATTAATTATACATAATTTAAACAACAAAAATAACTATTTACAATGATTATACATACTTTTTACCCTAATTACAATCATCAAAATCCATTAACCAGTTCAATTTTTATGTTTTAACTTTACCGTTCTAATAAAATTTACTTTATAGGTTTTTAGCCATCTAAAGAAGAAGTTCTATCTATAATTGAAAAATTGAAATGGAATACAACCATCGACGAACTAAAATACACCACATATGGAAAAGAGTTAAATGAAAGAAAAATTAATTTTGAACTGAAAACTTATATCGGAAATGATACTCGCAACCCTGGTTTTTATTATTTTGTGTTTCATACTCTACAATATTACTAACCCATTAACTAATGGTATTTTTAAGCATCAAACTAACACTACTAATCTGTATTTTTAATCCTTAGTGATCATATCACAGCAATATATTCAACAAAATAAATATTTATTTCATTACAATTACTATACTTCTATTTGCGAACTCCAGTAATTTAATTTTGTTACGTCTGGGAGTTTGAAAAGGAGTAATAAAAATATTCTTGTTCCTTCTTATTGATTACTGCAACGTTATTTTGAAGTTGCTATCAGTGCCGTACTAGCGCTAGTTTAGAGGTCCAAGATTTTGAAATATTTGGCTACTACATTTAGGTACTAAACAGGTAAGCTGCGTTATGTACTATTTAAATGCGTTCCATGCTTGAACTTTTAAAAACTCTTTAATTTAATTCTTGTCAAATAGTAGTAAATATACTTGAATCAGATAGATTCAAGCAACCTTGGGGTGGGTAATCCTGTGATTAAAAAACCTTGATAATAATATTTTTCAAACGTTAATGAGCAACATTATTTGAGCCTGCAAGGTAATGAAATGTACGGAAGGGTTGCTTTTCAGTTTACTTAAAGTAAATTTGCGTGCTCGTTATCTTATGCCCAGATAGTTCTATTAGTCAACCAAAACATATCTTGAAAGTTTCTTTATTTTTGCATCTTTTAAAGAATTTATTATACGAGCTCATTAACGTTTTCGAGATTATTACGTTTGTATACTATTTTAAAGCCGTGATTTTCCATGTGAAAAATTAGCTCTAATAAACGTAAAAACAAAAACGACACTCGGGTTTATTACGAAAACTGCGAGTTGCAAAGGATTTTTCTTATGGCATATAAAAACGATCGTTACACACGCGATATTCAAATAAAAATATTATGCCAATTAACATTTCCTTCTTGCAACATCTGCTTTTTATCCGAAAATCCTCAACATGTTTCGTCAGTTCAAGGACAAAACAGAAATCTATTAAAGAAAATTTTTATAATTGGACTTTGATGTATCTGGTACGAGTCGTTTTTTTCACAAACTGCGTCTGAATTGGCAATAAACGTCTATTCACATGAATTCAACCCAATAAAGGAAAATAATCTTACCGATTTAAAGCAACCAGCAAAAGTATGCAATTTATTTGTTTGAAAACCACAATTATTCTATAAATTCTTTCTTTTCCCTGAAATATTTTAAATTGCCATGATATAATTCTTTAGAAAAATATTATCAGTTGGAAATAGATATATTACATAAATAAAACATACACTAGCATCAACAAACTAATTGGTATAGGAAATCTTCAACTTCTGAAGGATGTATGATTATAAAAAGGGTAATCAAATAAATCTGTAAGGGTTCAAAGGAGTTAAACAATTAAACCGAACGCATTGCTTTTTAAATTTACATAAAAAGACATTTTCAAGAACAAAAGGTGCTTGTTTCCAACCAGAATGGCCATGCCTTAAAAAGGAAACCCCAGTTTGTGCCCGCTACCTGTAAACAATGCTAACTTACAAAGGGGTGCAAATCCGTATTATTCACAGATTTATTTAGCTTAAACCAGGATTTTTATAATTATGTCTTTCGCAGGTTGGATGCGATATCTAAAACATTTTAATTGAAAACGCCGTATACAGTGGGTATATCTTTATATAGTGACGAGTTTAAAACCTTCCACCTAACTTCGTTCCTACAGCAAATTTACAATAAGCAATGGTCAAATGCACAGTATAGCCTTAAAAATAAACAACCCTACCCGCCTATAAGGGGTTCGCAATGTCGTCCCTATACCATTATTAGTTTTCAGGACAACTGTACTGTAGGAACACTAAGCCAGGCGACTCGAGACGTTTCGAAAGACTACTTCACAATATTATTGAGGTATCTCACTCTAATACAACATTCATTTATGTTTGTGTACACCTCATGTCATCATGTGGTTCGCCATTTAAAAGGAATATATTCGACTAACTTTCTCGAGAATAATGTTATTAAATAGAAGACTCTGTTGAGTACATGTTTTGAGAAAAAAACCGAATATTAATTATATTACAAAAGTGTTCTGCTGACAAAAAAAATAGTTAAAAGGAAAATGCACTCTATTTAATTAAAAGCACACGTTTTTCTCAGCTAAATGTGATTGTTGCCACCTATAACACTGAAACGTGCTTTATCAGTCATGTCTGCAATGATTCCATAGATCGTGTTTTAAAGTACTCATTTAATTAAGGGTCTAGTAACAAGAGTGTTATGAAATTCCACCGTAATTAATTTTAAAAAAATGGTTCCATTTAATAACTTTATGATTATTAAAAAAATATTTTAAAAAGCCTACAAGTTCAGAGAATGAAAAACATCAGTCCTTTACAAAAATTAATTAATTAATTTTAAAAATTCTCCCACAGGTTGTGGTTGAGAAAAAAATTTCATAAAACAAGCGACATTAAATCAAAGCCGAAACAAACACTGTAATAATCAATAAATATAGTACCACCTAAGCCTATTATTTGAACAGATGAATAATTACTGAAGTTTTTGTCCGATTTTTTTCTTTACAAGAAATCAATGAATTCCCTGAAAGTTAACAATTATTTTGCAATCCCAACCTTATTGCTAACTTGTATAACAATCAATTTTGTTTCAGGTGAAACGACGTATTTGGACACTTATCTACAGGTTCTTCAAGAATTGACAATAGTTTTTTTAAGGTCAGTAAGACATTTGTGTCGCGATCATTGGGTGCGTTTCCATACTTTAAAACGAATGTAGGTTTTTTAAGGTGGACGACATACCTGCGGCAATACTTTCGTCAGTTACACTTCATGCGGTCATTGTAATTATACCTGAATAGATGGTTGGTGTGAAATGTACGAAAAATGTGAAGGCGTTAAAACCCCTTCTGCGACAAAAAAGTACCAATGGTCAGTATCAGCGCTGGGTACTACGTTGTACCTTGTATAAGAAGTACAGTTGATAATATAATGAGTAATATCAATTATCATAATCATGAAATGGTTGGTGTGTTTTAAAGATTGAAGCAATTTCTTTTGTATATAAGAATCAACGTCATCAATTATCTACAGACCAGTTAACAATTTTAATAAACCAAACTGAAACGATTTAATGAATTTATTATGAGTTCAATTGAATTTAAGATTCGTCTTGGGAAGCTGTACACCTTTTGTGAAAACCGAATTATATCATTGAAAATTTCCGCATTTAAAATTGTTCAGGGAGCGGGAGCTCGTCTATAGGTAGGAGCTTTAAGCAAATTGATTGTATTTGAGGTATTTTCAGCTAAAATTCGAAAGCTGTTACAGGAACCTAACCATATTACAATTTCCATCACCTCAAGTTTCATTAAAATGTATAAGGAATTACTGGTGCTTAAAGCCACAATCGAGCAAAAGAAAAAGATTTTTCAGCGATTTGTATCCAAAGCGAGAATTTCAGGCGTATTAAATTATTCAACAGGTATTGCTGTAAATTTTATAATAATTTTATAAGCGGTTAGCTTTCAATCCATTACCATTATCTTCTGTTTCCAAGTATAAGGGTTTATTAATTTTTGTGGGGTAAAGAAAAGAAGAGACTCCCTGTTTAATACTACATCATAAAGTCATTATTATGTTCGTTATATTACCTTAGGTAGGTTCCTTCTAAATTGCTTTTTGTGTAGAAGATATCGTAATTGAGTTTTAATTTAACCGAGGGATCATAATTAAAGGAGGCAAATAATGAGGAAGCTTTAATGAAATGATGTTAACAAGCTTCAACATAAAAAATACGTTATTAAAATTAATATTCATTTTATATATTTGATGATCTTTTCTACTGGAAAGGGTTTATTTTTATTTGAAGAATTTCCATCAAAAGAGTTAAGAAATGCATCCAAATCATTTTGAGGTGTGAATCAGTGATCAGTGACCCGTACTGGTTTTAGTTTAAGAGAATATATGAACCGCAAGCCTTTGACGTGTCGAGGATTCGAGTTAAAAGTTCGGAATATTTTTCTTTGAATCGTATCCTTTACCAAACTTTTCAATTCGTTTGGTCTGTAACAGAACATTTTGCTATACAATCGCGGGTTATTCAGGCGAATAATGAAGGTAGAAATAAATGTTCGATAAAAGAGATTTCCTTCGAATAAGTGATACCGGAAACTAATTACGTACTTTTATTTCTATCCACAGAATCGCAGTAGAGACAATATCAGTAACGCCACGTGAACATCCCAACGATTTTCACAACAACTGAAAATTTTAATATTGGCATGGTCTTTGGAAGTTGCATGAATGTCCTTTTTTTTTAACACTAATGAATTTACAAATGGTTTTATTTTAGTAGTAGGGGAAATTTTACATTAGAATAAGTAATAATAATAATAATGAAATTTGTCACATTACCCGCCACTGTTAGAAAAATCCGATGTAAAATGAATTCTTGCTAGGTTTCCGGTTGTAGCGAGGGATTCAGTTCGGTAGGAAGAGTTTTAACAGAGAAAGGAAGAAAGTGGGTATTCCAATAAAACATTTAGCTCTTTTTTTTCAGATTTAATAAGTGTGTTGTCCTATTGTCAGCGAAAATCGACACGTGCGGCTGACAATAATCGTACTGTAGGAGGGAAATTTGGTCATTGTGCCTCTTCTGCAGCGTAAACGCATTTACTAACGTTGTTCCAGGACAAAGAAATGAAACCCTCTGCTAAAAAATTTGAATTTCATATATAAAATGCAAATACCAAGCAGGATTAACTGCTGAGATGTATAGAAAGATATGCCAAAGCAAAATCTTGCGAATTCGGATAACATAGATATTTACATTCTTATTCACAACAGTAGCTTATTGGATTGTACGTTTCTCTGATTCCGAGGTTTAATAATATTGCTGTTTCAGTTAAGAAATGTCTAAATTTTGGCAGACAACAAGAAACAATAAAAGGTTTTACACAAAACCGAGAAACAAATCTGGTCAATAAAATTTTGATGTTTCCCCACCGGATATTTATCTATGCTTAACCCCCTACAAATATAAATTATTTTTGTAGGTATACCTAACGTACGTTGGATTTCGTACCAGACTGTAATCCCAAGCATTTTATTCAAATTTTATTAGTATTTACACAATAAAATTCAGTCTATATACATAACAATAAGTCACAAGTTGATTGATTGCTTTCCACGAATTTTATTGTCGCTTTCGTCTGAATTTAACGTGATGTATATCTAAAACGTATTCAGAAGTTCTCACACTACAAATTAGTATAGAAGTTAAAGTGGATATGTCTAGGACTTTTCTTAAAACGTAGAGCTTTTAAAACTTATTTGTAAATGCAAATAGCTCGCCTTTAGGACTACTACAAGTACAAGTCGAGACCTTTTTCATTTGACTTTCCCTTGAACAAGCTATTCAAAAAGACGTCTTCGCTGCTATTCTGTAGTAGTATTGATTTGACATACAGAAATTTTTGTAGGTCTAAAAACACTTTCCAAAAGAGCTTTTAAATGAACTACTGGTATTAAGGTTGCAATAAGTTAATAGTATCCCAACATTACACCACTATAAAAAAAACAAATATATACCTTCAACGTCATAATATTAGTCATAGTTCATTTCGTCGTTATTACGTTGCAATTAATTCTAATAACTTTCATATCCAACTAACTCTACCAGAGTTTATAATTCCGATCGTGCAACTAAATATTTGCAACAATAAAAAATTATAAGAAGTTTTTTGGTGTCTGAAAGGAACGTCGTCCATATCTTAAAAGGAAAATAAAGACAGTATTAGTAAAAGAATACAGGAAGAAGGTTTATAGACACCTTGAGAAAAGGAAGGGCGCATTTAAGAACACGAATGAAAGTTCTCTCAAACGACAAACAGAAGAGGAAAGGTGAAGTCCCACAGGAAAACTGCTATTACAACAAAATGATCTGAAATAAGAGCTTCAGGGATTAAAAAGGTAACAAATTTAAAAATGGAAGAGTAAAATTTTTCAGTGTTGCAAAAAAATAAAATAACGGTATTTTATTATCAAAACGGTTGGTGTCTTGGAATACTTCACAAATAAATTCCCAACAGATGGTAATTTATGGCAACGGTTTATGCTGTAAAAGCTCTCATGTGTTTAATAAATTCTTAAAAAAAGTCGGCTACCGAATCAATGATCGATTGGTAGAAACAAAAGGAACTTTGAACTTTTCACTTAATATCGGTGAACGCTGCAGAACACAGCTAAAAATAAAATTAAAATATCAAAAGACTTCCTTTTTTATGAAATTCAAATGAATTTGTTATTGTGAATACCGAGAACCCGTTGGAGTGTATAGATTCCAGCCCTTGGGATGATTTCGACACTCCCTTTTAAATATTCAATGAGTACCTACTTCATAAACGAACTAAGAAGGGGAGCCTGCTTTTATAATGGAAGTGTGACACTCCAATCTTAACTATGTGCATCGGTATTCAGAGCTCCAATTTCCCTAATGTACACAAGTTCTAGAAACATCGAATACACCGTAAAGCACGAATCATAGATATCTTGAGATTTATCTGGAAACTGTCTTTTAAATATTATGCATAATTAAACGAAATTTAATTTGTTCAAACAATTGAGGATGTATTCCCGGATATATATTCAACCCTTTCCTTGGAGAGAATCTTGCTTATGGTTATGACAACGTTTTGTAAATTTTGAACTTTTAATATTTTAAATTTTAATGCCATCAGGTGGAAATTGTTATACAGGGTGTATAATATTGGTTCACGCACCATTAGATATTTAAAAGAAACCGAAAACCCTATACTAACGGTTAAATCCATTTTGTTATCGAAAATCACGAACTAGCTATTCAATCTCACTCAAATTAGTTTATCGTTTTGCAGATTATACAAACAAGAAGATAAACAAGATAAAATTGAGTTACCGTGAACGTGCATGCACATAATTAACAACATATTACCTGAACATCGAATTCCCAAACGCAAAAAAAGTAAACATAAACATGATGCCGTAGGTACTTAGTAATTTGAAAGTTCTAGACACAAGTAGATATGAAGTCCCCTGGGGAAAAGTGAGCCATGAGACGAATTAAAAAAATTGTATGCCTATACCATAAGGTAGCATGAAGATGGAAAGAAGTTAATAATAATAATAGGGGAGGGGAGTGGAATGAATAGTCACGTTATTACTAGATTCAGGGAATGTTTATGTCAAAAAGCAAACTTTAGGAAAAAAACTACTTTCTGCAAACTTAATACAGCGAAACACTTGTTGGAGTTGGATTCGGCACTTCTTTGTCATTTGCGCGTAAATCTTAAATTTTATATGAGGTAAACAGATATAAAGGCTACCAAACGACTTTGATATAGTACTAAAAAGCTACATAGACGATTAGAATTTATTGCAAAAAGAAAAGGAAAAGGAATTGATAAAAGACGTACGTAACTTATGGCAATGTAATAAAACCTTTTCGACCCTTCTATTTCTTATAATGTGATCTATTCGATGCTCATTTAAAATGCATTATCAGTAAGCAATATTGACTTTGAATAACGATACAAATTTTTGTCGTAACAGAAAAACAAAATTATTTCCGAGTGTTCCGATTTGTTGATCATATAATAAGTAATTGTTATTCAAATTTGTTTATATAACTTTTAACTCGCTTAATTACATAAGGGCAGTATATAATGACGACATGATGGTCATTCAATCCTACCCATCAATAATTGCACTCTGTTCATTATAATGGAGTCGACGTTTATGGTTAATTAATCGGTACGCCAAACGATTACCGAGACGACAGTTGCCTAGTAGAAAATTATCTACCTTCAATAATTAATATAATAATAAAATAAAAATTTATTTTATACCAATTTCGTGTAGGAAACATATAAAGGGAGTTTAATACCTAATAACAATGTGTAGAAGCCTAGGAATGTTCATTTCAACTAATGTGAAAGTAATCTCCCCTGTACCTATAATAACTTCAGTTTAAAAACGAGGTGCTTTGAAAATGGCAGGATTTAAAAATAGTTCTACTATATTATATTGACAAATGATTTTATAGAATCTAAATGTTGTTATGGTCATGCAAGCAATCACAATATTTTTCTATCAATAATATCCACTATTCAACCATGTTTAGGTCATTACAATATTTTTCACATTATGAGCAAATGCACGTGTTGCCTTTCCTCGGTTTGTATTTTTACACATTCCAAACAAGTTCTGCTAAATGTTTAATAATGCTAATTGTATTTGAAAATTTACTGTAACAGTTGGCTTCGTTCAGAAAAAAAACATTAATTAACACACAACGAGTAGCAATTTTTTCCCTTCACATTGATTTTAAAGCCTCCCAATTTATCGACTGTAATTTAAAACCATAAAATTATGCGATTGTTCCGCGCATATTAATGTTGATAGGAAGACCTTTTAATTACAATTGCCCCCTAATGGATGTTTTAAATTGTTGGTTCCGATAGACAAAAGGTAATAATAGTGACAGCAATTACAAATGAAATATATATGAACATCACTTAAAACACGCACACAGTCTTGTTGTTAACTTTCCAACTTATATTTAATTCAGATACCTACTTGCAGTTGCAGCAGATGTGATTAGTAACAAAGTAATAATTGATCAGTTTAATAATTTATTTTCCTCTAAATAATTTATGAAATGCATTTGTAATGACTAATGACATTTCAGGCCGGTAATTTTGGATATTATCAAATATCATAAAAATTAATTAAATCAAAACAATTTTTATAGGCAGTAAAATTAGTTTGTAATACGTGAACTATATATAGTGCGAGTTTCTACCAGAAACGTTTTGCAATGGATTTATTCAACTTTCTTGTTGTGATTCAAATTATCTTATGTTTGGTATTACTTCCTATTGCAATAATACGTAAGTTTTACAATAATGAACGAAACGTAGTGATAATCATCTTTCACCAATAGGTTATAATGGCGGGGATGAAGAAGATGAACTTCAAACTAATATAACTCAGGAAGAACTTGGATTTAAATGCGCAACATGTCAAAACAAGACATCTCACTAAAAATAATCTTGTCAAATTAAGACTATTTTTATGTAAAACTAGTTATTCCGTGTAATTACTATTAATCAAATAAAAGTTAATGTTTGCTTATTTCTAAATGCTTCATTGTATTAATTGTAGTTCGTAAAAAACAAAGAATGGCCCATTAAACAAATAATTAAAAGTTAATTGCACTACATACAATTTTGCCAACAAGACGAGCTTTCTAATTTATAATTACGTGAACAGTAAATTTTGGATTGCGACGTCTTTACTAGCGAACTTTTCAAATGTTAACACGATGCATCTTCTTTGTTGTTATCTCGGCTCCCTGTACAGTTTACTATATCTTCTATTTACATACAAAAAGTTAATTATATCATACATGAAAGTTCCCCACTTTAGTACAACATTTCTGCGATTTACCAACACATTTTCAAACCCATCAAAATCGTGACCATGAAACCATTCTAATGGTCCTGAATTACATCACCGCACGTCATGTATACAGAAAGAAATACACCATGTGATTTAAACCAAAACCATGTATCAAATTCAAAGGAAATTTGGGTACTAGTACTGAACGTCTGAGCATTCACATCCGGTTCTAAGGTTTTAGTATTAAATTTCATTCCCGAAAATAATTTGTTAAAAGTTATCGTTTGTTAATGAGTAAACATAAATATAGCATCTCAAAATATGTTTTCTTTTCTTCTTTTATATCACAGGTTTACATGGCCTTACTCTGTTAGGTCAAAATAAAATAATATGCACTTAAACCATAACATATGATTTAATATAGAACAACCGTGTGCAATAGAAAGGAGTAAATGCAAAGTTAGCGAGATGTTTCCAAGTAGAATTGAGCGTGTAAAATGATTCTCTTTTATAGCAGTTCATTGTACCTAAATACGTTACAATAAATGCTAATTACACATAAATGCTATCGATCGGTTTTATATAGGTCAGTTGCAGTTTTGTTCCATTACCTTAGTTCAAGAATATTACCAGGCTATAAAAATAATAAGATTGAACAAATATAAAACTGTTTATAGGATATTTGATATATTATCTTTTAAACTAAGAATGTTATTAAAAGTACATAATTATAAAATAGAATTGTTTTATAAAGGGTTTGTTCTAAGTTCGGATTTTTTTCTAAAAAAACTTTCGTAGAAATAAATCAGGCGTTTGCCCTAATGCCTGTCTTCTTTAGTGAGGCGCCTAGGATTTGAACCCAACTTATCCCACTTAATCCGACCCTGATGTCTATATCATATATATAAACGTAGCTATTATCAAATCAATAAAATACGCCCACTGACGTGTTTGGATGAAACAAAACGATGTGTGACCTGCAATATACTAAGAACGATATGAAACTCCGATTAAACGATAATGGAACGAAATTTCCCACAGATCAATTTACTTATTAACATAAAAATACATTGAGAATCATTTATGATGATGTTCATCGCGATATTTCCCATTTACAGAAGTTTTATATAAATCCATTTCTGAATATGACCTAAAATTAAAAATAAAAAAAAAGAAACACGTTTTACTTTGACACCTAAGATAGATTTGGGGGGACTAAAATTCGAAAGTAGCAATCGTATTCGACGTTTCCATACGAAAACATGAAAAATCCCGCTGGAAAATGGAAAACTCTTGTTAGAATATTGATGCATACTAAATCATCAACAAGCTTTAAATCACAAAAAGGTATTGCAATATTTCAGCTGTTTTTTCGATATTTTCTTATATCACTTCCTCATCATGTGCGTTGAAAAATTCTGTGGATTTTTTCCAGTACATATTGGAAAAAAAATTGTTTTGTAAAGAAATTATTTTATTCCCAGCCCTTCATCAAAAAATATCAAACCTCTATAACTTTTTTATTTATAATTAAAAATATTTCTATGGAAAATATCTAGTAGATTTAAACAAACATTTAATATGACAATCAATGTATTATTCAAACAATTTGCCTTTTCAAATTGAAGTTACATTGTGTTAGTTATCAAAGTACTAAAACGACTGACTGACAAGACGTTGAATGAATAATTAATATCGTATAATTCTATACTGACTGAACAGTCCTAATCGATCAAGAAACAGTTGTGAGTACCTAGCAGGTGTATGTGGATTTATCTCGTTAATTATTTACTCACGGTCCCGGAAAATTATGGTACCTTATTTCAACTGTTGAATATCTGGGGAAGGTTTGGAGAAAAGTTTGAAGTTTTCTGGTTTTAAATTGACTTCATACAACAAATTTCCAATTTATTTCCAATTCATTTCAAGTTTAAATTGCCTAAATCTTAAAATATGTCTCAGAAAGTCAGAACATCAAAGACGTAATTACAAAGTAAAATGTTTCTTATAGTATTTAAAACCTCGTTACAAACGCATACTTCCACACCAACGGTTTTTTCTCTGGAAGAAATCCAATTATACTTATTTTCAATTTCAGTATACAATTATTTTTTTAATTTCTAAATCTGTTTCTCGGTATAAAACTTGACAGTCAAATGTACCAAAAAAGAAACTACGCTTTGTATAAACGATTTCGTCCATTACAAATTCCTTTTTTAATAAAAAGTGATATCAAACAGGGACGTTTATTTACAATTTCATTTCTTTCGAATTGATCGGCGATACTTGAGTGATAGGCCGATAGGGGATGATATTTAAATTCGGCAAACGTCTTAAGGGATCCCTAAATACCTCTTCAGAAGTATTCAAAATCAGAAAGTCGTTTACTTAATCGCGCAATTATGAACCAAAGTTTGACGACTCGCAACGCATTTAAAATATCCCCGCAAGTACATCATGAATTTTTTCTACCATACTGCCTATAATAATTCATTGGAAATCTTCAGAACTTCATATCTATTCAAAATTTACTACCTGAAACAGATCTAGTTCTCTATATTAAATAAATATTTATTTATATATAACAAGGGGTCTGTTATCAAGTGACTACTTTCAGTTACGACCGTTTAATCGTTGTAAACCCTTTTTCCCCATTTTGGTCCAATCTATATTCATAAGCATCGGTTCCCACTACTCTTTATATATTTATTTATCTCGCGAGAATTTGCTATCAATAAACATCTACCTCCAAAATTTGCTGGTTTCCAATTATTATAATTTGCAAATTTTCCGCTTTGCCAGATTTCTGCATTGAAAACATCGACACCCCAATCTTAAACCCTTGATGCATTTACATTGTCCTCTTATCCAATTACCTTAAGTGTATGTTAGAGGATCTCTCACAATCTAATCCGAGCACCTACCCGCTATTGAGATTGGTATTACAGGCCCGGATTAAGTCATTGCAGCAGGTATGCCAAACTTTCCAATAAGTAACTTTGCAACGTTTTTAAATATGTATTTGTAATTTGATTTCTGCATTTAATTGAAGTGGATGCAACTTATTTAAAAAAAATCTTCCTCGTGTAGGTATGGAACCAACGGCCATTATGTAACCAGTACCGGAACAAGATATTCTAAATAGAGTTTTTCAGGAAGTTTGTTACTAAAAACTACATTCTCAAGAATTTGTAAAGTCAGCTCTTTGTTATTGAATTGTGTTTTAGGATCCTATTATCCTATACTATTTCGTTTCAAGGATGATTAATACTTGGTGGTTGTCATAAACTAATTTTCCTATACTGGGTGATACAATTTATACTAAAACAAAGTTCTTGGAACATTGCCACTGAAAAGGCTAAAGTTGCAGTAAATTTGGAAAGCAGCCAAAATAATTCACTTAATACACGACAGGGAAATCTTTGATGCTAACTTATATGAAACACTTAAAACCATAGTTTCACATAAATGCCAAAGTAAAAAACAAACTTTTAATTATTGAATATTACAATATTTAGCTGTACATCCATGAAGGTGAAATATCTTTAGTACCTATTTATAAAATTTAGTTTGGAATACACGTACCCGCTAAGAAAACCTTATTTTAATCTTTTGTGTGGAATTATAACAATGATGAATGATATGGTGAATGATATGATAGATAATAATTACAATCAAGTAGTTAATAAAAATTATTGATTTGAATGATAATTTCCGATGACATGTGAATTAATAGTCAAAATCAGTTTATTGCATAATTAGTGGTGACCCATGAACAACATTTAATCGTAATTGCATTTCTAGTTAATGCAAAACGAACACGTTCCAGTTACACATTTCACGCTTAAGCTGAATAATAATTATCAGTGAGCATATATTCTAGTAAAACTAATCATTTTGATTTCAATGTATCCTATACCTTTTGATCGCCGCAAAATTGATTGGATTTAACACGTCAGTTGAGTGAGCTTTGTTCTGAAAAAGAATTTTGGATGGTTGGGTGGTAAAACAAAACCGTTTATATCATGTGTCGAAACTGATAACGAATTAACCCGGATAACTTTGCATGAAATTGCTGTGCACCTAAACGGAGCATTAAAATGTTACAATCTGATATGTTGCCCTTTCAAAGTCGTTGCCGTAACATATTAGACCGCTTTATAATGCGTTTATCAGGATTGAACCACCCTAATTTGGCTGTGAGAAAGGTAAAAGTGTTAGACGAGATATGCTTTATATCTTCAGGCATTTTTCACTAACATGCAGAAATAATCACACATGTTATAACATCCAGCGCCATTCCCACAAAAAAATTATTCACAGAAATATGTTCATAGGTCATGGTGGGGTTAAAAAATTATTGAATAATTTCCTTCAAATAAGATTCGGTTCCACCATTCCACGATCTTTAAATTTGCCATTTGCACTCAAAACTTTTACAACTTACTAAAGTTTGGAGTATGTAGGTCAACTCTAACATTCTTGGACTTTTGTTGTAGTAAAGTTTAGACACATTTAAAATTTAAATCAATTCTGAAGAAGGTATTTAATATTATATAATGTTGCGTATTTGAGCTCTGTTATTTTAGGACGGTTCTTACATAGATTCGTAACAGACGCATAACTATTTTTTTACGATTCTTAAAACTTTATATAAAGAAGCGTGGGTAAATTTATAGTATATGGCATGAACCCAAGACGTAAAAACAATTTAACAAAATGTTTACCAATCATTTTTCTGTTTCAACACCTTTTATTCTCATACAGGGAAGACAGGCCCAGACCTCCCCCTCCCCCCCATGATTCCCGGACTTCCAACAAACTTCTCTTCGACTACCCAGACATCTTTGAGATTACCCAGATTTATCCGAGACCGGGTCACCCAGAATTCCCCTCACTATCCAATTTACCTCCGACACTCCACCCAGACCTATGAGTTTAAAGTTATCTGCAGGGTCGTGAAAAATATTAGCCAAATGAGTTAATAAGTTTTAGTATTGTTTAATAATTGATCCTTTCGTGAACATTATTTGATAAAGTAAGGGTCCTCAGAATATTCAAGTTTGGGGACCCCTGATATAAACGGTTCTTTTGTATTTTCCTTCACCTCGCACTTCTCCATATATAGAATATCGGTTTATTCAGCATTTATATGCCTACAATCATATTTAATAATTTTGATGATTACTACAAATTGGGTGACATTGACAAACGTACCTTCTGACAAATAACGATTATTTGGATAAGATACAATGTACTATGTTTACCGAATTTCTAAATAATAATCAGACTTGAACACTAAAGTCTAATAAAATACGTCAAGCTTTAAAACGTGAGAAAAACAATTTAACAGTTTATTATTTATTCATTACCTGTGTTTTAAAAGGATGTCCTGTTTGGTTTATTTTTAGGATGTCTACGTTCGATAAGAAAATGAAAGCAGTCCTTGGTCCTAACATTTATTACAAAACTACTACAGACAACGTATCAAATATTCATGCGATGTAGAAACCTTTTTTCGGGAAAATTTAGTACTAGCTGACTAAGCTAGCACCCTTGGGTTAGTTAATAACTGATTTGACCATTACGACAAATATTTAATAGCGTGCGGAATGGAAAGTCTATTTTTGGTAACAAAACTGTAAAAGGTAGCAACGAATTGGTACCTTCATTCATATTTACGAAGTAGTCTTTTATATAGCTTCTGCAATTGCTTGTCCCTTTTTAAATTATGGTTCCTTAACCATTTCTATAATTACAAATAATTGTTTGTATTTTGTTAATAAACTTATCTTAATGGAACACTGAACAAATACAAATTAAGTACTAAATTAGAATTTATAGATTACGAGTAACAAATGAGCTGCCATTAACCGTATGCAAGGTTGGCGTATTACATGCTTTCGTGTATTATAACGACCAATATTTTCTCTTTCTCTAATTACGTGTTGCCTGGACAATACACTGCACACATCGGATAATTAAACTAGTGTAATGGAATATCCTGGACAAACTTGTGAACTTGTTAAGTTACATTACACTGCAATTTGATTGCAACTTACTAGTCAAGACTTCCTATGTCGAGTATTGTTCGTATTTTATCTATATTTTATTTGGGAAAAAATCCAATAACAGGTTACGGAAGTGTTACTTTAGTGGGGAGGGGGTTGTTTTTGTGTAAGCGTTTTAATTTACAAAAATAGTTGCAGCATCAATATTTTTAAATATCGATTGACAATGAAGAAAAATATGATAAATAAATAAATTGAGTATAAAAATATTCCAATTCAATTGAATATACGCTCTTTGTGCACGCCGCAAAGATACCAAAGTGTCGCTCTAACGACGAATGAATTAAAATTATTTACTACCAACTATAATAGCTAATCTTAGATAGATATGACAGTCATGAGTCATGACTCATGTAAAATACTATACTATACTAGGTATAATACTTGTCTGCAAAGTAACATCTAAACAAGCAGTAGGTATTTACGACGTTACTAAACTAGCCACTTTCGTGCCGCTTGCAGAAACATTTATTGTAGGTTCAAAAATAACAGAAACGACTGGTTTTAGTACATTCTGTTAATTTTATTTGAATGAAAATAGTAGTAATATTTAGTTTGAAATGGTTTTGAGTTGGAAACTAACAAAATGTTAATATTAAACTATGTGTTTAGCTGAACTAACTTGTAAAAGTTTCGTGTTTTCCACCTCAATGCTTGCTGCGTTGTTTTAAGCACAAAATATATTCTTATAACGTAGGGAGCAATAAAATATTTTATAGGTAAAAATAGGAAAAGTGCGGAGGAAGAGATAAAAAAATAATGTTTCATGAACTACCAGCACGGTTTAAAACTTTTATATTTTCATTGTAAACCCCAATTTTGCTGTATATTTTTACTTTATATTAAAAGCAATAGAGTTTTGTTTATATACACATAAAGTAATTACGGCTTTTCCCATAATTTCTCATAAAATTATAATAATGCCTACAACATAACACTTTTACTTTATTTACTTATTTACATTTTTTTCAGGTAAAAAAACGCTTGTTCTATAAGGATATAGAAAATTACTTGTAAGTTATATCTAGTTGTGTTAGGAATTTTTTCCAAGATAAAAACTTCTGTATGACTGATATTTCTAGCCGCAGGGGCTTTTATATTAGAGCCTTTAAGAGTTTCTTCAACATCAATGTCGTACTTGACCGTGCTAGTGTCATCTTAATACAACAAAAAGCGTTCTTCAATCTAAGAGATATTTCCTTTATAGATTCATTTAATATTATCAGTCGAAATAGTAAACGTACATAAAAGCTCAAGCTGTAAATACTTTAAAATTTAATAATCCTATAGCCTTGTAATATTTCTGATTTAAACTATATGCGTCACTTCAATAGATATGAATATGAATTTTACGATTTTACTGCAATTTAAAGGTCGCGACTGATTTTCCATTTATTGCTAGGCACTCTTCGATGTTCAGCAACTATATTGACCTCGATTTCGGCTACAAGAAATATCAGACAAATTGACACCTTTGTATATCTTTTTATTGCCTTATATAAAACTCCGAGAACTCTTAATAAAGTCAGCTAATGCGACTTAAAATTTTATATGCAACGCTTCTTATTATTGGTTGTGCTTTCAAGGGTAGCATAATGAAAGGAGGACGTGAAGAGACAATATGTTATTTCTAATGAAAACCTTCTAAACGCAGTAGTATTAGACCGCAAATAATTTCATTTGTTACCTGAATAATACCTCAACCTCCACTGACTAAAATATTTATTGGGGTATAAAGTAGTGGTTGCGCAAACATGATTGAAGCTTTCGTCAGACATTTATTAAACGTATCGATGTACCTACTTGCTTTCGAAATTTTGCCTACACAAATATTTCGTTAAAGGTTAATGTACGGACCAATGGACCTATTCCTTAGAAATTTGTACAATTGTTAATGACATCGTAAAACTCCTTAGGTAATAAGGGAGTAAACAACACAACTGTTAGAACTTGTTACAATTAGTAAAGTTTATCAAAGTTTATCGGTGGAGGTAGGCACAAAAAGCGTAACGAGGCTCGTGTTTTGCCGGGCGATAAAATCTTTATAATTAACACTTTTCATAAGGCAAGCGATAACCTGCTCTTTTATGAACCTACTGCTGCACTTTTCGACGCTTTCAACTGAATACCAAAATGTAAAAAATAAAAGAAATCACAAAAATTGCAGTTGCAATTTTTACTACAGTAAATCGATATTGCTGGATTACACGTGAAGCTGGCACAAAATTGACGGTTGTTCTAAATTTACCAACGATTTCATTCAGATGAAACAAAGAAAAAACTGCTGGAACAAAATTCAATTCTGAAAAACCACCAAAGTTTTATATATCAGCCTGAAAAGATCACAATTTGGCTAAAATTAAAATTCTCCAGTAACTTTGACGTAAAAAAACTTTTTCTTTAAATAAAATAAACGCTATTAAGGTTATTACAGAGAACTGGAACAATATCCTCAAATATTGAGGATCTTAGGGAATGTAATTATGTAAATTGAGGATCAAAACTTTGCAATCAGCTTAGGAATGCAGAAATTGCGATTTGTGTGGGTTGCAACACAAACTGATTATATTCAAATAGGGAAATTGTAGTAAACGTTTTGAACATTGAACATGTGAACAGTAAACGGCCAAAATCTAAAAAAACTTGAAGGAGTTTTACTCTGACCATGATTCAGATTCATTAATCATTCATAACTTCAATTCGTAACATGATTCTACCGTCTACGATATCCGAGAGTTTAATCTGGTCGACTGGGATGTTATGGTGTGCTGATTAAGTGGAATCTTACATCCCCACACATGTAAATCGTACGAGCGCAGTCGGGTTCCTGGGAATGTAAAAACGTAATAGAGTGAAAGTGTTTATTTAAGAGCCATATAATTTTTTTTGTATAGTATTGATTTTTTTAGTTTTTTCAGTTTTCAGATGTAATAAACAAAAAAACGTGGTCTTCTTGAAATATTAATTAGATAGCAATGAAGCCTAGAGGTATTTTTCAGAGCAGATCGCTGTTCGTTATAATGTTATAATAAACAATTCCGCTGTAACAAAATTGTTTTAGCATCGTTAAAAATCAATTTCTGTTTGCTATAAAAAGGAAATTTTATTGCGTAAACGTTTTGCAAGAAATTAGTATTACCAGCGTGTATTCGTACCTAAAATGTTTAAGTTAGAGAAAAGAAAAACTTGGCGTATTTTGAAATATGATTCTGTAAATTGGGTTGAAATACTAAAAGTGCGCTAGCTATATGATCCATAAACTTTTCATCGCGTTACACTCGTATAAGTTCAATAACTGTAAAAGAGATATATTCATTGCTATATAGTACTTATCATGAAAGTCAAAGATTAATTTTCAGATGGAAACTGCGAAACTGCTTTTTCTATTACTATATAATGCTCGTTACTCATTGTATTTTACCGAAGAAGCGGGAACCAGATAAAAATCGTTAATGGAACAAAAAACAGAATGCAATGAGGTCCAAAAATAATCGTTTAATCTATTGAAGCAACTTTTTAACTTTCTACACGGAAACTGAATGATTAATTACTTCTAAAACTTTTACTCCAATAGGTAATCAGGAGTTTTAACTGTGAGGTTGGAGGTCCAGATTCTGTTTATTAGAAACTGAGACGTTTAGTCTATTGATCGACTTTAGACTTTAGTTAGCCAGGCGTGGGGTGGGATCCATAAACGAATATTAAACTATATCTTCTATACTTTTTGCTTACGTAATATAATATTCTTGCTAAAATATCTCAGATTAGCAAAGTTGAGTATCTAGTGCTCCACAAACAATGATGTTGGAGTAAGTATTCATTGAGTTAATTACTATCGTATTATCTTCGTTATTCGCGATTATACATATGGGTTTATGAGCAATTTCCTCAGATTCGGGGCAAACTAAACTATCTCTCTAACTACCTTTTAGATTTCCTCA
Source organism: Hemicrepidius hirtus (assembly GCA_963082805.1). Lineage (NCBI taxonomy): Eukaryota > Metazoa > Arthropoda > Insecta > Coleoptera > Elateridae > Hemicrepidius > Hemicrepidius hirtus. Next base: position 18,996,900 of record OY720168.1, read on the forward strand.
TGAAACCTGTTACACGGTAAAACATTTCCGACATGTCCCAGACAACAATAATAAAAGGTTTAAGTTGCAGAACTTTGAGGATCCTCTTTAGTATTTATTACTTTTCTAAATTCAACTTAAATGTTCATGAGGTATTTAGAAGAGAGTTTGATCGGAAAATGGTGGTCTTGGGAGAAACGATTTGGAATTTAATACAAAATAACTTTATATAATAATCGGTATGACGTTTAAAAATAAATAGAGATCGAAATTATTGGAAAAGTGTCGAGTCTTCCAGGATGGACCTGAAACTAATTTCGATCGTACCTACTATAGGGACAAGTCTTTACTGTTTCAATGGTAGACAAGGGACAAGGAAGATGATGTTCCATTGTGCTCGACCATGAATGGTGAAATATATTGTATCTGCCTTCGTGAATTTTACTATTGGCTATTTGTTATTTTTTAAAAGTCCCAACTCTCGAGGGGTTTATTTCGCCATTCACAGTTGGTCTAGAAAATTACAGATCATTTTGGGAATTGTTCGAATTTTCTCTTTTTACTTTGATATTATTTTCAATGCAATTATGTTTCTCTTTTGTTAAAGTTTATTTAGAATTTATTATTTTATGTCATTCGTGATATGCCAGAGTTCAAATTACATGCGTAGATCTTCTTCTTTTTTTATATAATGACAGTTTTATTTTTAGTTGTGTTCAAATAATTTCAGATTTTTTTTAATTTGTAGGGAATATCGGTCAAACGTATTCAGAGAAGCGGTCAATTATTAGCTACAAAAGAATCGTTGTCTATGGCAGTTAACTTAATCACAAATATGACTTGCTAATAGGAATAACCACGCAACGTATACCGCCCCAGGTGAAAGTTTTAAAAGCAGTTATGATAATTTTATTGGCGTAAAGTAGTAAAATCCTTTGTTGCACGCTAAAAACACCTTTAGTTTTTTATAGGTCAAACTAACATATATAGTACAACTAGAAGGATATTAATCTTTCATTGGTGAATATTAAGCGCAACTGAAAAAGTAAAATTCTAAATAACCAACGCATATAATCAAATCCGTCACGCAATCGCTGACCAGGGGATTGATATCGTGCTGGAAAACATGGATAGACAATTTCAGACAATAGTGTGTTTGCCTTGAAGTTAAATAACACAGATACACAATCTAACTACGAGAAAACGTGGTAAAATACAAAGGAAAATATGGGAGGCTGCGCTTATCTTGAACTTTTAAGGTAAAATATGTTAACTTCCTCCGTTCCACCAAGAGAAGATGTTTTTAAATTTGTGTCATCAACAAATTCTCTGTGGGATGATTAGAAAAATAAAAATTTGTCTCAGAATTAAATACTATTTTCAATAACTTGCGGCTATTTTGAAATTTGTTTCAAGCTACTTTGAATGTTCTGCAAAGACATTTAAATTAAATATTCATTTTAATATTCAAGCTTTTAAACGAACAAGGTAAAAGACTTCTGAAGTTCGTTTCTAAAACAAATTTTAGTAATTAATGTTCTGACACTAAAACAACTACAAAAGTTTGTTGAGTGCCTAAGAATCGTTTGTATAGAAATGGATAAAATACCAGCTGTTAATACTAAACGATTACGTGGCAGTTTTAAAAGTACCTTACAAATTCTGAAAGCTATGAAAAATACAATACGGCGACGTAATTCATTCTATATTAAATTCACATTTTCCCTCATTTTAATAAGAAGCAATTACAAAAACACAACAAAACCTCTGTCTAATCGGTTTAATTTTCAGTTTTCTAAATTAAAAAATAATGGTAATTCTTAATTAGTTACGAGAATTGTTTTTAATATTTTTTTCTTTTACGAGGATTCAGTCAGGAGACTTTATATTAACTGCATCATTCTGAATTGTACAGGATATTAATTTCAGGACAACAACATTAAGTACGAAAGTTTGGCTATCCACAGGTGTTTGTGTTTGGGATCATTAATACACGTACCACTAATAATTTTAATGAAGTGGTTTTAAAGTTTTAGCAAACTGAATCTAACTACGAGTGCGGTATTTGTTATACTCCCTAGTGACTTTCCACCCCTAAAATTATATACTGCGTAAATCAAGAGTTAAGGACTTAAACTTTGCGAAAACTTTTCGAGAAGTACGAAGACAAATTAATGTTTAAAAAATTAGGTCAAGAGAACATTTATTTAAAATTAATACGAATTGTTCTCTAATTTCGTTTATTACAAAATAGAAATTATGTCCTAAACAAAGTTTGTTGAAAAACACATTTTTGTATTTTTCTTGTAGCAAAATCAATTTCCTGTACATTTATAGAATTTTCCAGTTTTGAATCTTCTCTTCAGCTGCTTTACCGCGAAACAAATTATTTTTTCCCCGAGACGACTCAACAGGTGAATAGCAAGTGTGACAAGAGGATTCCCGAATGATGTTTAGGTACAACTCCCAAGTGAAATCTCACTGGTGAATTATACAAACATTTGAAAATAAAATGAGATTTTATATGTTGACATTGCGTTTTATACAACAAGTTTGCATAAGCCCAGCGAATTTACACTTGACTTACGATTTATAATCTCAAAGTGCTGTAAAATTAATCAACGTATAATTAATATCGGTTTTTAAATATTTGCAAGGGGTTAATAATTAAACAACAGTTGTAAAAATAATGATTATTTCAAAAAACTGTCACGACTTAATAAATAAATACAAAAGAAAATAAAGTAAAAATGGAGTTCATTTAATCTTGTGGACTTTTTTGTGTTTAGAGACAGTTTGAAACTTGCTTCTAATTACGTAATTTTACAAGCGATTTACTTACTGTTCGTAATTGACTAGTCAATATATCTGTCCTTACAATGAAGGCAAGGCAACTGTTTCGATTTTCCATTAGAACTTGTTTTCGATTTGTTACATTAAACCACTATATTTGTATCTTCTATTGTCTGAACTTTATTTTTATTTCCCGATTTAACGTTAGCAACCCAATTTTGCTACGAAAATTGAATTTGGATTATAGTAAATCGGTTAAAGATAGCCACAAAAAAATTAGATTGCTTTTATACTGAACTGTACTATACGGTTATTTACTTAACATTTAACCATCATGTTTATCTTTCTCGAAACCATATTTAATGTTGAGTGTATTGAAACATTTTTTTATCCCAGACAAATACATCTCATTTGCGCTCTTTGCCTTAAAATTAGAAATGTAAAAGATCACTGGAGAAAAAAAATCCCCGAAGAACCTCCAAAGAAATAAGTCTCTGGAGAAGAATACTATTTATTACAGTTCCGTGGCAAAGTCGAGTAAAATATTAAAGTATGAAAAAGGGAGAAAGAAATCCAGTATGTTATTGAAAATGACTGAAAAATTACTGTAACTTTGCATATTTTTTCAAGGGAATATTTTTATATGAATGTATTGTAATAATTTAATAGAAGTTGAAAATACAAATCGCAATTAACATTTTCTTATACATTGTACTTTTACCCCTTTCTCATTAAGAGTTAAAACGAAATAGCTGAAGTTAATAGAATTTCCCAGTTAGTGCATCATCAGTTGAGGAAATTAATTTGAAATGTGTCTGTGGCTGTATCCATACTTAATTTTACTTTGATTGTAAACATTAAAACCGCATTACTTCATCATTAAACGCGGCAGAGTTGCGAAAATACAAGTACGTTTATTTAAAGGGGATAAATTGGAAAGGGTCCAATATTGAGGATTAATATCTACTCATTCATCCATTATTGTGTTTTCATATCAAATCAATATCAATTTCATAATGACTACTACAATACAACGTGTGAAAAATTAGAGCGTTTGTCACTGAACGAACTACTTGTTCAATTATATTGTGACGTTTATAAAGTGATATCTACAAATACGAAGAACGGAAAGGTCCGTTGAGTTGTCTGTTTTGACGTTTATCGATCCTTTTGTTCTTTACAACAGAACTCGGCAAAAAGAGTTAAAAATGCGACATTCAATTCAAGACAACAGTTTCTCTTCGAGAGAATAATACTCCAAAGAACCCAATTTTTTTACCCTTAAGGAGTTTTTAGAGAAGGGTGAATAATTGACGGCAATGTTTCATACAATTGTTATGTTTGAATTGACATTATAGATTTTTGTGTTCATCACGGCTTAAAGAAATATTTTGATATACCCGCATTTAATTTAGACATACCCAATTTTTTATTAATAAATAATTATAATAATAAATATCGTCTTTAGTGGTGAAGGACGCTTAAAGTTTGAGATTCCACTCAAACGAAGCGGGTCCAAACCCTGATAACGGCAGATAAAATGCAGGAATAGATAATTAAAATTGACACAAAAAAATATCAATAATAATGCTTATAAATTATTAATTTCATTGAAATAATTAAATCGAATTGAAACGGAAGAAGAGAGCAATTTAAAACTATAACTAGACCATTTGATTGGAATTGCGATGGTATATAAAATAAATAGACTCCATATATCACTATTACTGATGGAAGATTTTTCAAGTCTCTAGAGATTAATGTGTTGGTGGTATTTTCATCTGTAGATGTACCGCAGCATTTGCTCTATTATTTTATTTCTATTGAAACCCTGTTCTTATAGTAGTTGAACATTCCTGAGTGTAGCTTATTAGAAGTAAGAAATGTCAGGGTAAATACAGCAGAAACCGCTACATAATTAATGAGTTTTATTAAGAGACAATCTTGTACTGTTAAAATATGGAAGCTATTACCCAGTCTTTCCCTAACCCAATGCAGCTATTTACGTGGATTTTCTTTTTATATATTTTAAGAAGAAAATTCGATTAATCTTGTAAATCCAATTTGTACAAAAAATTGAATATTGGAGCGTTACGCGATTATAAATAAAACTTGAAAGTGTAGGTAGACTATTACATGTTACGGTAAGGAAACAAGAGTGACTAATGCTAGAATAATTTTAAAATTAAGTTGCTTTTGCTCTTATAAATTAGTATTATATATATTGCTATGATACGCTAATATTTTTGTTGAAAAATGCCCCACGTTGTGGAAGCCAAAAATAAATGCTATGCTACGAGACTTTAATGTCCTGAAACACACAATAAAAAAATGTTGGGCGCCAGTATTCTTCTTTTGAATACAAAATGAAATTAAAGAAAAACAACTCTTGTTCCTCAGGGTCGTTCCAGGTCGTCGATGAATAGAGCTAGATATTGAATATTGAAAAATTTTAAATAAAACCTCTTTTTTAAATTGAACACAACACATAAATTTATTCAAACAAATAAATAAAAAAAATTAACTATTTACGACTCAAACCAAATCATTCACACAAAATTGAACTGTCAACGTCCAACAATAAAACCCCCCAAATAAATTATAAATTGACACAAAGAAATAAAATTAAACTTATCTTAAATTTCTGTTAATCCTAAACCCGGTGCTGCAGTTTGAAGTTATTCCAGACTTTTGCGCAAGTCAATCCAAAATGATTCCAGTTTAAAATGTCGGCAGCAGAATGTAACCCAAAAACGTATCCAAACAAAGTGTAACTTTGGTGAAACTTCACTACACAACTCCAAACATGTAAGTTATTATATTAAAACTTGTTGCACTACTATTCCAATTATTCAATCTTGAATCATTTGACAAATGATGACAGACTTAACCAAAACACCAACTTTTTCTCAATTTTAGGTCATAAAATTTTACGTGGAGCTGCGAATCTGTTAACGACAAACATTCAACAAGCTGCTGTTTTTCCTGCGTTCTTGTATTTATAACTTCTGCAAATTTTTGGACAAAAGAAGATCGTTGTCATGGTAAATTCAACATTTGGTTATCTTTTCTAGTTTTGTAACCAGAAACAATTGCAAGTTAATCACTAGAAAATATTATAATTTTCTTTTACTTGTGCCTTTCTGGCGCCTAACAACTTCTTAAATCTGAATTCATATTCTTGTTCTAATAATTTTCTTCTTTAATTTGATGTATAACAACCTTGGTTTGGCTTCGAACACTTTTAACACTTTTTGATAATTTTATCAAATTTTGTCATCAACTGTACTTTTAGTTCAAAAACACTATCATAATCTTGTAGCTCATAAACAACTACATCTTTTTACATAAACATCTTAACATCTAATCAATTTTAAAACCCATTATTTAAATAAATACAAAACTTTTGACAGTTCCCGATTTATAAAAATATCCAGTCATACATACTTTCACACCTTAATATTAATTATACATAAATTATACAACAAAATTAACTATTTACAAAGATTATACATACTTTTTACCCCAATTACAATCATCAAAATCCATTAACCAGTTCAATTTTTATGTTTTAACTTTACCGTTCTAATAAAATTTACTTTATAGGTTTTTAGCCATCTAAAGAAGAAGTTCTATCTATAATTGAAAAATTGAAATGGAATACAACCATCGACGAACTAAAATACACCACCACATATGGAAAAGAGTTCAATGAAAGAAAATTAAATTTGACAACTGAAAACTTATATCGGAAATGATACTCGCAACCCTGGTTTTTATTATTTTGTGTTTCATACTCAAAAATATTACTAACCCATTAACTAATGGTATTTTTAAGAATAAAACTAACACTACTAATCTGTATTTTTAATCTAAAGTGCTTAAATCACAGCAATATTTTGCTTTATTATGTTGTTTTACAAATGATTGTTACTAAAGTTGATACTTCAAGAACACTAAGATACATTATACGTGGTAAAATGAACGCTTGTTTCTGAAACTCCTATTCTAAGTATAGGGGTACCTATTTACAAAACACGGATAAAACTCCTACTTACATTACTTTATGCTATGTTATCTAATTAAAGTAAATTTTGAACAGAGAAATTTACTTTGGATTTCGCTAAGTCTTACCACAATCCCGATTGTAAAGTTCGGTTCTCTGATGCGTAGGATACATAAATTTAAACTGGTTAAAATCAAATTAGCACCTGTAAAATAATACACGCTTATATTTCAAAGCGAAAACAAAGCAGCCCTGAAAATTTAGCTGCGACGACAAAACATCAGATGTGTATATTCCGTTTTCTAATTATACTGCCCCTTAATGCGTAAAATTAAAAGAGAAATTTTGCACCGGTGGATCGTGAACCTTCATTTACATCTAAAACCCACGTTAAGCAATATTAAGCTTAGTGCCAAATTTAGTCCCGAACAACAGAAATTATATTGCGATTTCAGATTTCAGTGTCGATGTTAAAATTCGCAGCTTGTGGTTGAAACTGCCAAAAACTAAATTCGTTAATTAAATTGAATTACCCGCAGAGTATAGGGATTTCCTAAATTTTACATCACCGGGTATTTTAACCGGGACAGTTGTACTGTAGTTGTACTTTATGATGTTATAAAACGTGCACTAAACTATAAAATGTTCTTCACGTCTTCCTAAGACTTGTCCTGCATATAAACGCAAGATTTATTTCACTAAAATAATATCCCGTATATCCCGCAATTAAACATGGAATCAGGGCCAGTCACAGAAAATTCGGATCCCGGGCAAGCCGTATTAAAGCAATAACAAAAAGAAAGTAACTACAAAAACAAAACGTTGTTAGCGAAAGAGACCGTGGAAGGACTCCTAGATCTTCTGATTTATTCCCTTTGGATTTTTTTATCGGGTCATTTAAAAAATCGTATTCATAGATTTGTAATCATTGGAATTAGGTAAATAATATCCGTATCGATGTTAGGTAACAAAACCTGATCAAGACAGTCCAGGATATATTCAGTATAATTCCTCCTTTGTATAAACAATTTTATTTTAGAAGATTCGTAGATGATGTATATGTATAAAAGAGAAAACCCGTTGTCGAGAACCATAAATATTAATAATAAAAACACTCCTTTTTTAAATTTATTTACACCCTATCGCCTCGTATTAGTTAAAAGAAAAAATGGCCTTGTCATCTCCTGATGCACCCCTATTTTGGCGTTTATATATTGCACCATTAGGAGAAATAAGAAAGAGGGAGAGAGTGGTAGACAAAATCAGGTAGATTTATATCACTTGTGGGCCACAAATTATATTTTGCTTCTCCATACTTCGTATTATAGAAATATACGCTTGAATAATATAGTAACTCTATTAAAACCGTAGAATAATGTAAAAAAAAAGGTGACGCAAACAAACCCAAGTAAACATTTTGTATAAAATTACTCGTATATTCTTTTACCTACAGCGTTGCGACTTTCAAGAGCGTTTTGTTGTTACGTAAACAATACTGAATTTAAATTGTAGATTCGGTTCAACACAAAATGGAGGCAAACACTAAATAATGTAAAATTATTCACTATCTAAAATATCAATTTTCAGAAAAATCTTTCTAACGTGCTGCTCATATACCTACCTGTAAAACTGAAATTAACTGAAACTTATTCTAATTATTTCTAGTAGGGAGTTTCTTTTTGTAAAGGAACTTGTTTTCTAAAGTAGCTGCTTTTAAATAGGAAAAAGTTTGTATTTCCAAACATAAAAAGTTTTAATTGTTATTTGACGCTTGTAATATCAACAAATGAACACCCATCCTACACCCCTCACCGATATTTGGCGCTAAGATTTCGATGTTATGGGCACATTCGCGGAAAGGTTTTAAGCGAACCACCTTTTCGATGGTTTGCGCACTTTTAGCGACGATATTAAGGTAGGTATTTACGAAATTGACATTAGATAATAATAATAATACTTTGGGCACTACTACAAAATCTATAGAGTAGGTCGCAACTATGATAAGGGAAAACTAACAATAACATTTTTGTGAACGTCAATCACAGTCTTGTAAATAACATAATTTTTCTTCTAGTCTTAGAAATTGGATAACAATCATAGAATCACTCAATAACTAGACCATTTATGGAAGTTCTTTTATTTGCTTTATATTGTAGTTTCTACAATAGCCGCTAACAGGACCAGACCGGCTATAATTGGACTGTTATTTTTGATTATTTCATCCTTTGTTTGGCACCCACCTGATAAGACATCCACATTTTCAATTTTTAACAAGATATTATTACGACGATCTGCTGTCAGATTCTGATGATAAGCTTTTTATTACAGTTTCCTGCAGGGATTGCATTATTCTCACTCAGAAATAATTAACGTATTAGATATGATGAAAGAAGGAAATAGCGGAATTCCGATAATTTAGTAACCAGTAAGACACTTGCGAAATGTTCACCGAAAAAGCGGTAATTTATGTGTTTTAAGCTCTCTTACGCTGCTATGGAGATGTGTACCTATAAAATGTAGTAAATCAAGCCATAACGCTCCGATTATAATACGACTACCCTTAATGTTTTTCAAATCCGCAAATACTAAAAAATTAACCACTTCTAGTTTTTCTTTTCATTGAGTTTATCGATATTTATTTGGGTTATTTATTCTTTTACCTTTACCCAAACAGCTTTTTTTCCCACTTTAATTATATTTTATAGGTATACAAAAGTTACAGAATTCTATCCAATGTTTTGTTTGTGCATTCCAGCTACGCACAGAATCTCATTATTCCAAATGAGGTCACTAGAACGTTTGAATATTGCACAATGTGAACGTTTTTTTAGAAGTTTCGTAATGTTAAGGACTGCGCTGTAGTATACAACGTAGTCCTACAAAACAAAATTCTGAAAATAGTAAACTTTTCAAATAGTAACTGGCACATGATGCGATGCACATGCAAATTATTAGCCGTGTCGTGTTTTACATTAGACTGTTTAAATGTCAAATGTTAACCCTCTTAAAAATGTAATAATCAAGATAATAATCAATAACAACGTTAACGTCAAATTAGTTTGAGCTTATACTGGAAAAAGATATGTTCAAATGGTTGATGATTAATTTTGAACTCTGAATCACAATACTAACAAGTTACCTATAGAAGTTTGCTGCTGCCAAATCCATTTAATGATCGTATGTCAAGCGTAATAAGCTCCTTGTTTTGACTCCGCCAAGTGAATCATCAATGTTCTAAACGAGCTATTTCTGTTATAACAACATATTTTTCCTTGAGTACCTACTCGAACGTTACCCTTGGATACCTTGCATTAAAAGAGACCTAATACCTCCTGTTCCTATCAAAAGCTTTCAGATGTTATGCGATTTAAGTAGATAGGTTAATTTAATAATTCTGAGTTGGAATGTGACATCCGTGTCCTAGGTGACCGGATGAACCGTAATGTTTGGGACGGTAATTAAACGGAATAGCAATTAGTACGTGATTACCGGTAACACGTGTAAATATAACTATTAGTACTAACTGCTTCAAGCTCTGACGGAACTAATTACAAATACTGCACAACTTTCAAATACATGCTGACAATTAGAAAGGGAGTGCTATCAAGATAACTCCAAAATTTATTGGGCCAAGATAATTCTAACTGAAATCGTTCGGATTTACCCTTTAATTATGCAAAATCTATAATACCCGCCGATATAAAGCGTAACATAAATTTTATTGGCTCAAATAATATAGTTATAATGGTCAATCAACCAACAATGCTCACGTTTGAACAAATTTCCATTAATTCAAAATATTTAAATTACAAAAACTAATGAAATTACATTATTGTAAAATATTTTTATTTTAGGAAGTAGCCTGTAGCATTATTTTTTCTTTACTAAATATAACAATGTTATGATTGTGCATGGTTCGACGTTAGGCCGAAGGCCCATTGTGGAATACCGTCATACCTTGCTAGCTGTCAAAGAATCGCACCTCACTGAAAAACCCCTATGTTTGGACGCAAATTCTGAATGTCTTTCGACGTAGAATATCAAATTATTATACCTAGGTACTTATTTAGAGCCTAGAGCATCTGTCACCGTATTCCCAATGCTGCCGTTACGGCTCAGAGCTCAGTGTAGCGTAACTATATTGTTTGCTGATACGGTTGTTATGACGCGTCCAACAATCAACCAGATTAGAGGTTACGGTTGTCCAAAGTCTATAATTCTGCTCTACTATCGAGTAGTATTATTCTTATTGTTACTAATATAATGTCTTATGACAATGAATGAATCTTAGTTCTTTATTTAGCTCCTAGTCTTCTTTAAAGTGGAAATCGTTTCCCAAAGGTAGGTATATACTTATGTTCATGTGGTCGGTTCAAATAGCATCCCGAGATATGTTTTTTTTTTCTTAGAGTGAATAAATACCTACAAGGGAAACTCCATTAAAAACAGCTTGTACAAAATATGAAATTTATTTAAGCAAAATAATTTAATAAATTTGTTTCGAAAACAGCGAGTGGCTACGCAAATAACAAGCTTAATAGAAAGTAAATTTAGCGGCGAAGAGTTTATAAGTTCTCCTCAGTTTTGCCCTATTAGAGGGTTATTAAATAAAGTTGTCAATTAACTCAGAACGCCGACCGATTAATTTTAAGTAATTGCTTATTCGGTTTATAACTTTTGTTGCTTTTGTTAGCCAAGCACAAACTGAAAACTGCAGTCGGCTAATATAATTAATATCTCTGGGGCTTTATTGATTTATAAGAGCAACAGCGAATATAAAATATTAATCAACCTCCTCAGACAGGGTTGGTTGACGCTGAGCAGGAGATAAGATCTTGCCATCCGAGAACACAATCGCAGGACTGTAGTCTCTTGTGTTACATTTAATCAAATCACTAAACAAAAGACCGGAAAAATTTCCTTGCAACCATAGAAATACATTTATTATTTAATATTTTGCCTCCTTAAAACTTAAATTGCTTCGTCTGAACACAACCGTCGTTCCCTCTTCTTACTAATTTAGCGAATGGAATTTCCTATACTATCAAGCATCAATAGGTTACATTTGAAAAGCTCCAAATATTTAGCCTATTAAGCTTAATGAAAATATTTGATTATCATTTATTTTGTTTTTTTTTAATTTAAAAAGATTTAGTCTTATCTTACCCGAGGTCCGGATAACTGCGCTCCGAGACAACTAGGCACCGTAAGGCACAATTCTACACGACAACAAATAGTAGAAACCTATATTCACATATTTCTAAGTTCTAACTAAAGTATTTTGATTAAAATACGTTTACGGCGCACTATTGGTTCAGTGCCTAGTTGTCTCAGTGCCGACCGACTTGTCCTAGATCGACCTTGGCAGCCTAAGTTGAAATATTTTTGCAACGCGTTTGTGTAAGTATTTTGTTACATTAATCTAAAAGTTGGAAAAAAAAGTAAAAAATGTTGTTGGCTAAATAATCCTGTGCTTTTTATTATTCGCAGATTATATGTCAGAAGGAAAAATGGGAATGCGATTAAGAATGTATTATATACAAAAAATCGCATTAATCATGCCATAATACAAATTGAAACAAACCCTCAAATTGAATTACATGTTCTGTTCTTCCATTCTTCACGGTTTTACGTAATATTCCAGTGGTGCGATTTAGAAAATTACGTTGAGGCATCCAGACACATAAAGGTAAAGATTAATGGAGAAATCACACGTTGTTCAGCAAACAACGAGATTTCATTTTGAACATCTGTCATAAATTCAATATAAAATTATTAATGAATTTACTTTTTGCTCATTACCACTTTCCAAATAGCTTTAATATATTGGAATATTATTTAATAACCTTATTTTCCTCTTTCAAACCGTTTTAATTAATTTTTACCTTCCTTATTGACGTACAAGGTATAGACTTACAAGCAAGGCATTATATTTTCACGAAAAGTTTAGGAAAATTCCTTATCGCAAAAGCTTATTTAGGTTCATAAACTTCAATATTTTAAGTTTTTTGCACTGAAAATATATGTAAATATAGCAGAGTTGAAAAATACTTTAGGAATCGTATTTTACGCATACATAAATGTTTAATTTATTGAGAAAGATTTTATGGCAAAAGTCCAACAGATTTTTTAAGCCTATACTTTACAATATGTAAATTCTGTCCGTATAAAAATAGGATATCACAATAATAGAATGTGGTTTGGAAAAGACCCTTAAAAGGAATAAATTTCATTTTTAAGACAATATTTTCATTTCGTCTTGAGAGTAGCGTTTTTAGCTTTTCGCTTTCGACTGAGAATAAACCACTTTACTAGAATTAGATTTAAAAAACACCATCAAGGCTTTCTCCGATTGTAAACAAAAAACGGATTGTTATGCACTGTAACATTAACTAAATATATATTTTATTAAAAAAAAACTGCATTTAAACATTTGTTTGAATTGAGAAAGATAATTATGCAAACCATGTTATAAATATTTTCTCTCTGTTACTAATATGTTTCTATTTGACGGTATAAATAAACTCATATGTATTTTTTATTTACAGGTATGACTTTGACGTAAATGGATAGATTAACTATTTTCCTGTAATAGTAATGGAAAACGTAATCAATGAAAGTAAGTACTTAGTACTGGTTTGTTAAATTAAGTGCCCCCCATTTAATTTCCTATTATTTAGAGAATACTAACAACTTACTTTTACAACACACCACTTGCGTGGAAAAACAGGATTAACTGTAATTGAGCAATACCTCCGAGAATTTAGAATTCTGTTGGGCACCTAACCTACACAAGAAGCTGGAAACTAAGTTATCATTGATCTGGTATAAAGATTTGCGCCTAAACAGGGGTTCTTTTTCAGCTCTACTTCATTTTGTTCTAACTAAATTAACTATTCGATATACTATAGCCATGGGTAGAGTAAATAACATAAAGCTTACGAAAAAATTGGTTTATCTTGAAATTTGAAAGTAATTTCATCCAGGATGAGGATATAAACTTTACTAAAAGTTATTAAACTACGTTTTTAGTAGTTTGTAGTCAAAATGAATTTCATTTCAAGACATCTTAAAAGTATATTTTATGTTTTTATATTCGCATATTACCACTTGCATTATCCTTATAAACAGCAAGAAAACAAATGTGATTTAATATTGGCATTCATTTCCTTGATATTTAATGCTCTAAGCCTAAGGAGTTTTAGCCAGGATGTGGATGTTAATTTTTTATTATTTAATCAAACCTAACTGTAATTTATTTTCATTTTGGTTAATTAAACGATTTATTTGTTTTTGTTCGTACCGTAATCAACTAATACAAGAAGTGGAAAATTAGGTTTCACAAACATAATCTGTTTAAAAAGTAATCAACTTTTAGCTTGACATTTGAGAGAAAAGAACGAACAGCGTACAGAAACAGCATATAATATTTATAATTTTTCTCTTGTCTATATGAGACACATTTCCAGGCTACAAAAATTACTGTAAATCCTATGGGAACGGATGATCTTCTTGTCAAAAAATTTTCAGAAAAGATATAACTAAGCAAAATCTGCAATAAATGAATTTTTTAAATAAGAGAAATGCTTTTTTACGCCAGCAAAAGAATTTTAAGCAGCGTTGTGTTTTATGTTTGCTTTAAACATACTTGCTGTGGTGTTTGTAAAAGCGTGTTTAATTTGGTTACAATTATAAAATCTACATAATGTCAAAGTAGCGAAAGACGAATTTTCCAGGCAGTAACAATTCCGTGTTGAATTTAAATCATTCCACCTACAAAAAAAATTCTCACAAGAGATAAAAGAAACAGCTTTCGTGTCTACGACTATTTATTGCTATACGGAAAACAATCAATCTTGTTTTGACTGTACAAGTCAATTTTGTAAAAAGTATTTCGGAAATATGAAAACAGGACAAAGGTTTTGTAATAAAAAGAATTTCGTTTTGTAATACAACGAGGAATTAGGGTTAGTCACTAGGGAAACGATGCCGTTCTGGTTCTTGTAAACGTAAAATTCTGAAGAAGTGTAAATTGAAAGCAATAAAAAGCATAGGTGGCTTCGATATGCAAGCTTCGCTGAATACTAACCTACATTTGTTCTACACGAAATGCAGCTGAGATCGTTCTACTTTTACATTGAACACTATGCATTTCACGCTCTGATATTTCTTTTACAACTGTATCAACTGAAAAATAGCTTGACACGATACAGATTTTCAGATGAATGTTTAGAAACAGTAACAATTCCTAATTACAATTAAACAAACGTTTTGCCCTATGATAATGGGTTTATAACTCCGTAACAGCATGTAAACCTTTAAATGGGGCTAAACAAGTTATTCAGTAATGTGTATAACAGTTTACTCAAACTTGGGAGTTCTGCTAATTAGTGGAACTGCTTATATTATGTGATAGTACATACAAGATACCTACGTAACACAGTCTAGTCGCTTAAATAACTACTACTTACTAGTACTACTACTCACTGAACATTTTAGCAGTTCCAAGTTGTTTGTTTCATGAAGGTTAATTTTCAGTCATTGTTGAAAAAAATTGCCGCAATGCGGGAAACCCTTAATTTTGTTTATAGAATTTTTTAAAATCTTTACATTCATAAAAAAAACATATAGGAACGACTATTGATTATAATTAAGAACGCTTGATGTATAAAGTATGAGAGGTATTTTTAAATTTGTTAATGATCTTCGTATATATAAAGTTGAGTATATTTCCCAAAGCTAATAATTTTTGTTGCAGCGAAATAAGGGAGTCCTTTTTACGGGGAGCAATAAACGTAAAACCGCCCCAACAGCTCAATGCGCGTTTTCTAAGTTATTCCCCAATAACTAATAATTCTACGTAACGTCTGGGAGGGAATTCTGTAGAGCGTAAAATTTCCTACAGGATTATATATCAGTTATAATAAGTAAGCCTACTTTATACACTAGCGGCAGGTGGCAGCGGTTAGGCGAGCTTCCTAAATTTACTGGATACGATTCCGCGGAGTCGACATGTCTGCAGAACGAAGCAACTTATTTTTGAAATTGCTTTAAGAGTATAATAAGTTCGAAATTGTTTTCATTATACGTCATGCAATAAAGTTTATCGAGTACCTAAAGTAGCAAAGGTTTCAACGTTTCCGCTTTTTTCAGCGTCGACGCAACCTAAAAAATCTGGGACACCACACTGAGAGGGATGTTAGCATAATTAAAAAATTTTACCGCTAATTGTTCTTGAAAACTAAGTTTGTAAAACGTTTTCATTTAATTTAAATATCAAGTCCAGTTTAGAAAGTTTTTAAGGAAAAAGAAAATGATAAATTAGAGAAACATATGAAAAGGTATGAGAAATCGAGTATAGTGACTAAAATATTGGTGTATACTGCATTTGTATTGGTTGAGTAGGCCAGCTTATGCTGAATTACACATTGAGATTAATTTGGGGATTAGTATAGTAGGTACGTCTCAACCTCAGGATGAATGATTGATAAAGTTTACTATAAGTAAAGTAAGTACTAGGTATTACACCATTCTAAAGTTGCCATAAAATAATAAATTACTATCTGTAAGTTACGAAGATGATTGTAAAATCTGTCTAAAAAAACAATTAAAGTTATGGAATTTTTCAAAATGTTGTTTTAGAGAGAACAACTCAATTTCGTTGGAAATACCTATAAAGAGAACATTACGTCCCTGCAGCATTTTGTATATACCACTCAACAGAGGGTTGCGGTAGTCCTCAGGGTCGATGAGGTAGTAAATCGAGCCGAAACTGTCACTAAATCTGTTAAATAACTGACACCGTGCGGAGGTATGGAAACTAAAATTACAAGTGCTTTACTTGATGTTCTATTCCAGCGAGGGCAGAAAAATGCCGCATTATTTAATAACCTACGCATGCAATTTTATAGAATCGGATTACCCCGTTTTGGCATCTTTTTATTACTTTTATATCAGATACGGTCGTATAAAGTAACCACCCCATTGCGCCCTGAACGTAATGTTTATCAAATGAACATAAACGCAATACCCTCGTTAAACTTTAAAGTTGTAAATAAACTGAGAATACGTCACGTACAAATATTAGACATGCAGCCGTATTTGAAAATTTATTTTATCCATTACAAAAGATTAAATTTTAGAACGTTGGTAAGAGAGTTGAACATGATTTTAAATTATGAAATTATATAAATGAACCAAATCCAAGTTCATTTATTTTTTTACATTATTATTATTTATTTTTACTTATATAAAAATTGGATTTTCTTAGTTTATAGGAAAAGTGGTCTACAAGTTTCTTCCATTGCATAACCAAACTCGTGGCTACGTTTTCCTTCTAGTCACGTTTCTTTTCCTATTTCTTTAGCTTGTCAACCCATTCCCCTTTCTATAAAATAGCTGCAACTAATGTTGCTCTTCCTTTCACCATGTCCCTTTTTCGTACAACAAATATAACTCTGTTTTTACGATCGCCAATGCTTTCATCGTTAAGATCTGACCAAAATATTATCAATTTTGCGTAAACCCTTGTATTGCACAATGGAGGCTATTGCCCGGTGTATCATCCTCATTCCCCCATGATAATATCGTCCTCTGTCAGCGTTTCCTTCATCACCCAAAATTCCTGACAATTCCTTCCTCTCCTATTTTATGATTTGCGCTGCAATTGCTATTTTCATATTCTTGACTAGTTCTAATTTCCGCCCCTTTGTTAAGATAATGTCTTTATTTCTGAAAAAGTTTACGAAAAGGTTTTTTATTTTATTTCCCCAGCAGATGTTTTTAATCTTGTTTATTGGGATATTTTTCATTAACAATCATGATTTTTGATTCGAGAAAACGAAAAGAGAAGACCACGAAGTGCCAATTCGTCTCTGTATATGAACACCTGTTGCTCAAATAGAAAGCTTAACCATCAGCTTAACGCTTGCATCTCTAACCTAATCATTAAGCTGTCAGTCAAAATTCTTGAAACTTCAATAGTGCACTTTCTACATACAAATTGAATACAGAATACCTAATATAAATTTAATCACGACAAAATGATATTTGTATATCCCCTTACGGTTCCTTTCATAATTCTTGAATCGATGCAATTTCAATTTTCTGTTGCATACAGAATCCGAACTCATTAAATAATAATCATAAAGATTTCTATTACTGAAAATTTTATTATTCATAGCTTACAGCAATCATGATTAAATATCCGATTCAACTAACACAAGCAAAGTTAAATTTTCTTGTTTCTGACGTTTTGCCAATTCCATCTGTTGTGTACAAAAACCGACAAAACACGTTTAAATCATACAACTGAAAAATTGTTAATTTCAAGAAATGCTTTTACGTTATTAACTGAATTAATTTATGAAAATTTAATAACATTACAGTCGAATTGACGCTTAACCCACCATCATTGCCAGAGGTTTTCACAGTCAACTTGATAACTTATATAAGGTTCAAAAAGGAGTATCTTTATGTAAAGCACGGCCCACACTCCGCACAGTTTATTAAGGCGTTGCGTGTAGTTTGGAAACCCATGAGACAGAATAATAAATTATTGTTTTTAAGAATTGGCTAGACTAACACTTCTTCCATGATGGATTGCCCGGAACCGTATGAAAGAACGGTGCTGAAAATTTTACTATCCTTGAACTGCATCATTTTTTTACACAGTTATGTTTGCGCAGATAAAATCTTGCGTATGGACAGCGCTTTAGTTTTATTAATTTTTGTTCAAATAGTCATCAACTAGATTTCATTTTAATTCTATAATAAAATATATTAGTATATAAAATAAAAAGTTTGTTAGATTATAAATTCTATACGATTTTATCAGCAATACGTTTTATGAGGAATATAATGAATTGCCTGCGGTTTGCAATAGGTTTCACGCAAGCATACTGTAATTAATAAATCTTTAGGGATTCCAAGGGGTGCTATAAATGGTTAATTCCTCCATAGTGTATACTAAATTTATTCAATGTGCAAACCAACTGTAACAATAGGCAGCAATAGTATTGGAGGATATTCGATAGATTTGTCGATTCATATTTTATCAAAAACAGAAACGTAAAGATCAAGTTATGCAATGTTTTACTTTTGTAAACCGCTACCTATTTCACAAACAAGGTGTCACTCACTACTCACCAAACAAAACATGTTGTTCACGTTTGTTTCAGAACATCGCAAACAATTGGATTTTCTTTTCTCGTGTAACTTTTCAAGGGTTTGTTGTATTGAGAATGACATTTCTGAAACTTGATGCGAGTGTTAGCAATCCTTATTTTCTTGTTGTAATTTTTATACAAACCTTTTGGTTTATTTCATTTCATTATAAATTAACTTTTGTTATATTTAGCATTTAATTTAATTTATAAGTGGTTTCTCTAAAATTTACATTT
This sequence comes from Hemicrepidius hirtus, assembly GCA_963082805.1. Classification (NCBI taxonomy): domain Eukaryota; kingdom Metazoa; phylum Arthropoda; class Insecta; order Coleoptera; family Elateridae; genus Hemicrepidius; species Hemicrepidius hirtus. Next base: position 19,016,079 of record OY720168.1, read on the forward strand.
GTATAGTTATTATACAGTTGCTAGTATAAAGATTTATTTACTTGTTTTGGGCATGTATTTCCAACCCCGTCTAACCCTATCAATTGCAAGGGTTCTCTATTGTATTCTATTTGTTCCCCGGCAATCTAAATTCATACCCAATAAATTACAATACACTGCATGGAATTTAATTAAACCGATATAATGCATTTATTTATTTTCTACGTTAATGAACTACAATTTTGCAGTAGTTAAATATTTACCAATGAATAACAAACGTTTAAATGTAAAACGGATTATATGATTAAAATAAAAAATTTCCTTGAAAAGATAATCGAGAATTAAGGTATAAGCCAACAGGTTTCTTACCCAGTAAAAACTTTTAAGCAATTTGCTTCATTAACAGACGTTTAAACTTTTCTATTAAAGCAAGAGTTTAAATTTGCCCCTTTTAAATTGGGCCTCTAGGCGTTTGCTACAAATTTGTTGTTTAGCAGACGTTTACAACACTTATAATTATATTAAACTTTAAAATTAATTAGGCACAGTAAAAAATACATAACCAGTTTATATTCTTAAATGCTAATAAAAATTGAAAGATTTTACATTATCTGAAATATCAATGTGAAACCAATTTACAAGAGTTAGTAATAGTTTCTCTTTATTGTCGAGGGTAATTGTTGTTCAAACATTTATTTACAACTCCCTCGGGTTGTAAACGACGGTAGGTTTATTAACCCTTATTGTTGACTACCTCTATTATTAGTTAACAAAGGTTATGAGTAATTGGAGTGGCTAACATACAAAATTGAGCAGCTTGAGGTAATGTTAAATAATTTAAATTATTCATTATTAGTTACTATCTATTAATCTAGTACATAAAAAAAATGCATTTATGCTGAACTATTTCCTAATTCCAACAAATCCTCAGTTCCCGCTGAAAAGATAACTTGATAGCGTTTCACTGTATTATGTTTAATTCTATGCAAAATTGTCTATTATATTTTCCCGCAAATCAATTCAAATTTTAATTTATTTCTTTTACTTTACCTATTATATCAGGGCAAGAAGAAATATAGTTACATTTTGCAATGTAGGTAACAATAGGGAAATAAGGAGGCATGTTTGAGATGAGTACCGTAAAATGTAATTCACTGTGGATGGTAGATATTCTACCAAATATTTTTATTTAAAAGTCATAAAGAGGCAGTATGAAATGTTTATTCAGAGTTTTGGTGCGCCAGTATATGACCTTCCGGGGTAGTTTCAAATCTTTACCTTCCAGATTGAATTGGAAAACGAGTGAATGTAAAACTCACTTCAGTTTTAAATAGGAATGCAGTTGAGCACTATTAATACAGATTAAATAGAAATTTTGAAGAAACTGGTAAATTAAGTTCTATACCAGTCTATACATGAATCGTTGCCATGTCATAATAGAAATTATTACGACCAAGTCGAGACCGTTTATACTGCACCCGCTTGGAATGATCTTCCGGTTGTAATGAACTAAATTCTATGGTTATAAGTTATAACCGAACGTATTATAATTATTTTCTATTGTTTTATATGGTTTCAATTTTTTAACGTAAAATTGACGAAAACTTCTTAACCGAAACTCTTTAAATGCTCAAAGGCTAAAAGTTGAAAATTAGTAAAAAGTGAAGAATGTTTAAAAGATGAAACCAGTATTTCCAATCTATTATAGCTACCCATTACAAAAAGACTTTCAAAGGTTAGCAATATTGATTTTAAAGGCAGGTATCCAAATATCAGGAAAACATCCCCCTAAAAGCAAGATAATATCGTAAAGCGACCACTAAACAAAAACTTTTCTCACTCACTGACGATGACAGCAATTCCTTTTTGCAGCGTTACTTTTTCAAGGAAGCGTGCAAATCTGTACAAAACACGTTCATAATTCAGTTAACCGTTGTCACGTCACCCACAGATATTTTTTGTTATTATTTATAGACAAGCAATGAAAATGCGTCTATCTGCGTTTCTCTAGAGGCGTATGCGTGCTTTGGTGCTTTTGTTTGGGGATGGAAATTATAAATTGTAATTTTAGAAAAGTGTGGCGTTAAGTGCAAACCCCGAGGGACCTTTCGTTTGTTGACAGACGGATATCTGTGTATTTCCCCATTAGAGAAGAGCGAGTTTACACAGTTATATGAAAATCAAATTATACTGAAACGGAAGGAAGCTTCAACTACCTACACGTAAAATTTACTAACACTTAGTAAACCACGATTTTTCTCAGAAAAGTTAGTATTATCTCTTAAAATTTATTTAAGAATTATCTAAGAACTATTCTTGGTATCGAGTATATGCCACTGCAATAAAATCACCAATTTTTGTGGCTTTCGAAATTTTGTGGAGGTGGAACTTCGAGTTTCTTACATTACACCCCCTCAACCCTTTTCCTATACAGTGAGATTCATAATTATGTATGAAAAATTTAACTAAAGGCCTGACAGAAAAATATTTTATTTCGTTTTTTTTTGTCTGGATAACAAAAATATGAATCCTCAAGTTCAGCACTTAAGATCCCGCACCTACTCATTTTCGTAATATTCAATGAAAGGCTGTTTGGAGGAGGTTACATAAGGAAAAAGTATTATTGCTTACACAAATTTTATAACCTCTTACTTCCATAGGACCTTAATACGTTTAAATGATAAAAAAATCATTTCTTTAATGAAATACGTGTACCTACAGGAAATATTTTTTGTTTATGGTCTTATAATAAAAAGGGAAATAAGAATTGCAGGCCTGGTTATGTTGCTTTTGCCTGACCCCATTTTCAGTAATAAGGTCAGATATTATGGCTACCTCCGAAATAACCCTTTTATAAGAAGCAGTTCAATTTTCTTTGTATTTCCCTGGTCGTATTAGAGATTGTAACAAAAAGTCTAGGCAAAATTAGGAGATCAAGCTGACGGACATTCATTAAAGTCTTGCTACAGAATAGCGCTGGTTTATTTATTCCAATTCCGATATAAATCTAACATAAGCCGCAATTTCCTATTTGAATATGAAATTGCACTACATACATCAAATGAGCAAAATCTCTGGTATATGCGACGTAACGACAAACCTACTAAAAGGGAATATGGTATCTGAAGACTTTCACGAAGTGGATAATTTAAATAAATTTGGAGAAAATAGGATGCATGTGTATTATAATAATTTATAGAATACCTTCTAAGTTCTAAGAGGTAATGAGAAATTATTGGAAAGGAACGTTAGTAGTAGTACAGCCCTGTATATTTTACGTAATCCAGGATAGTTTGGAGAGTTCTATATCAACAAAGAAAATTAAAATCGGATTTCTTTTCTCTGTCACTGAGCATATTATGTGAATTGGGGCTTCATCCTCCATATCACACTTCCTACACGTTGAGTCGTTTATTATCTTTATTGTGCTGAGGTGTTTCTTCCGGTTACAGTGGCTGGTCCTCTTCAGAGATAATCACCCTGAAAGGTTTTGTGAAGTGGAACTTTTTGAGAATTTTATACGACTGCATTTTGTAGTATGCAGTTCTCCTTTATTTTCTTGGAGATTTCTACTTGAAATCCGAGAAATAAGAGTCTTCTAGATTATATTATACACAGGGTGTTCGGAAATTGGATACTTGAAGATTTAATATTTGAATTTGCAATCCTACTAGGCGAAATAAAAACAGCTCTATTCGAGAATTCGTATAAGCAATAACATTTATCTTGTTTTGGGTCGTAAAACAAAATCGAACATGACATGTCACCAATAACCGTAACGTATAAACACGAAAGGTAATACAAAACACAACGATGCAGTTTACTGTAACCGTTTGCCCTTACTTGATAGAGTCGTTTCGAAAAGTATTTACTATTTATTGCGATAAGAAATTCGGACATATATGGTTGATCGAAATCTGATAGAAATGCCAAGAACGAGATTGCTTTCAAGTCTAGCGTTATTGGGATGTCAACGTAACATACTGCTTGTGCTACGAGACCGTAAACGGTCGCTTGTGAAACAAACACTTGCCTCATTGTTCACGTACGAGTTCATCTATTTCGAATCAACATTTTTGCGTACCCTTTTGCGAGAATTTTAAAGCAACAAAACTTCCACTGACAACAACTCTGACAAGCCCACGTCACTTACTCCAACCTATGCCATGAACTCTAGAAACCGATGTATTATTTATTTCGCTATTTACAGTTCGTTATTGGATCACGAATTGCATGTTTGTTTTGACTTCTGTAATAATTCTATTCATTAATTAACTTCTGATTGTTAATTATTTAATCAAAACAGTTTTCAGCAAAGTATAAATTATTCGACAGCAATCAATGTCATTTTGTATGTCACTCTTTCCAACCTTACCAAAGTAATGGACTGCTGATTCGTATAAATATTCGAAAGATTATGTGGGTAGTTGAAAGGTTCTCAGATCCGTTTAAATTATTTCGAAACCTACACTTTTCCCAATGTTATTTTTGTCGGTTGTAAAATCGATTATCTTAAAAAAATATCCTGCAGTAAATGGCAATGGAAACATATATTTTCTTTTCTAACCGAATTTCTTCATAATTTATATTTTAGAACATGAACGAGAAAAACATTTTATATCACATCTAGTGACATTGGAATTGGAATAACCGATAACGTAACCCCATATGCATAAAATGGTCAAAAATAAAATCAATTCCTTAGTACCAGAGGTTCTTTTTAACACATGAACTTTTTTAGAATGTAATCGATGTTCGCATATTAACTCTCTACAGTGACAGCCTGACAGCTAATAAATACAGCTGAAACTTTGACAACTTTCAGGTAAATTTCAATAAAAATCGATTTGAGATGCGTGATATTCTTTGGTTAAGGAAATGTACGAATCATTATTTTTTGATAGAAGTAAGTTGTTTTTTGAAGGGAGATTTTAAATCATTTTTCCTGCGAGCTTACACAAGTGAGCACTTTCGTGCCGCCTATGGTCTGTTTTGCAACACTGAAGTTAAACTACTACTGCTTGTTTAGGTGTTACTGCAAGATGTTTCGAGCAAGGGCCAAACCCGGATCGCTAATAATTTTTGTACCTTTTTCTTCACTGTCAGTAGAAATTATTAATAGTGATGACTTACATATTTTGTTAATAAAAGTGCTTGGAGCAAAAATATTATTTTTCAACAGACCCCCTCGCCCCATTAAGTGACTCTTTCATGACTTAAGGTTACATAAATATCTATTATTGCATTTAGTTACATAAGGATATAGTTACTGAAAATCATATTAAGTACCTTGCAAATATCTGAATATATTTAAAAAATGGTGAAAAATGATTAAGTAAATAATATTATAAGGACTGCGGCATGATGTATTAATATATCTTAGCACCAGGTTCACCAACAGGCTGTTTGCAAACCACAATTTCGGGCCTGCTCTACTAAAAGCAATTAATTTGTCTAAGAAATTTGCATTTACGCGTACGGAAGACTATTTATGTAAAGGTACGGTCTGCTCGTGTTGTAATTATACCTACCCTTGCATAAGTTCCTAGACAGAATTAAACTGTCACGTGTAATAAAAAGTAATCTAGGGGAATGTGAAGGTTCAATCATATATCAATTTTAGAAGCAACCATAACTCGAAGTACACGACGCGTTTGGTTACGCAAATAACCGAAGTGTAGGTAGCTGAATTCCGGGATGACCCCAGAGTTCCAGGGTCTGGCGTGACACCTCATGCTCCGGGCAAGTCATTCAAATTCTCGGGTTAAAGGAGGCATCGGAAATTAAGCGGGAAGTGAATTTTAAAAATACGCTGGCTTCCTGAAATTCTTGCCGAAGTTGCCTATATTTTGAAATTCTTGCTTAACATTAATCTCTAAACCACCTTTTATCCAATATTTCGATAAAGTTACGATTGATGCCATTCATTTGCATTACTTGATTTGTCATTCCATGTAAATTCGATTTTAAAAGCCGAACTCGCGTCGATCAGTGTTAAAAAATAGATTAAGCTGAGAAAAATGAGATTGAGTTTGAAATATGTTACATGCAGTCAAGAATTTTATCGAATTCAAATATTTTTTAGTTAAAGTAATCTACCAAATGGTTTTTTAGTTATAAATTATTATAGACGCATTCTACTTTTTTTAAATACAAATAATTATATCTGACTACAAATTTATTATTTTAATTATTGGATAGTCGTGGAGGCCTTGCAAGACAAAAAATCTTTTTACGAAAACTTCAGTTTGAGATGATGCTGTGTAAAGAGAAACAAGCTCGACAGAGAAACCGAATTAACTAATTCTGATCCCAAGCTACTAGTGCAAACGTGTGCACTTCCGCTTTGAAGATGTAGAGCACGGAAGAAGCAAAGACATCACCGTTTACTGTCGGAACTGGGCCACAGAGCTGTAGATATTTAGTGGTGAATAGGGGTAGAATTTTTATGCATTTGCGTGTTTTTTTTTGTTAGTTCATAAACATATCCAAGAGTTAAATTTGTACGTGTTTCATCCGTGAATTTGAAAGTGTAAGTAAAAGCATATTTAAGACCTTTTCATAAATACATGCCCATTTCAGCAATTCACTTCCATTTTCTTCATGAATAGCTACATCACTTTTTAACTCCACTGTAAATTATATCTCAAACAACCAGGAAAAGGAAACGTCGGTTGTAGTTTCTAACGATGTGAATATCGACAAGGGCAAACCAATGAATTGTCATATTATATATGAAGTAACGTGTCTACAATATTTATAAGGTCAAAAACAACAGTATTTTCGCGTAGGAAGCGAAATACCTCACAGAATAAATTCTTACCTTAAAATTTAGAATAATTGAATGTTTATTAGAGAGGAGGGAATATTGTCAACATGAAACAAATTAAAAGTAGGAACGGTAAAGAAGAGGAGCAAAAGAGATAAACCAACAATTTAAAACAACCCCTGTGCTGTAGCTGTAATTAAAGCTTTTTACACATTAGCGTTAGCAAACAGGTAATAAATGGATAATTGGTAATTGGATAGTTTTAAATTACAATCAATACGTTGACAGACATCTTAAAAGCATGATAGCAGATACACCGATACACCCACTTAGGTTCTAATTTTTATTTACAAAGAGGACGGTTCCACTTGTCTGACGCATTATTATTATTCTTATTACACATTTATATAAGTACTACATAAATAGCTCATTAAATATTTTTTTGTTGGTCGTTAATATATTTTTTTAAACCTGTAACTATCTAAAATCCTTTATTTAATTAAATTAAAAAGTTTTCATACTTTATTTAATTTTAAAAATATTAAAGTAGAAGTAGAATTTTGTAATTTAATAAAATATTTTTATAAATATGCGAAAGTTCACCTAAAATGTTTGGGTTTTGGGAGATGCTTAGGATACTTTGCGAAAGACGCTTACCGCTTTGGTTAAATGGAGTAAATAATGAATTCATATTTATAATTCCATTAGCAACAGGAGAGCCTTTTAGCACCTGTTTGAAAGCGCCTTAATGCATTAAATAATAATAAATAATTTGATTTCCATACATTTACCCAACCTGACTCTTGTAGTATACAAGCTGTTTCAAAATTATATCAACAAACTTTGAAAGTTCTGTCTTTAACTCGTTTTAAGTAAAAGAGTTTATATAAACCGCGTAGAAATTAAAATATAATCAATTTAAGACCCAAAGTTTTAATTCAGTATTTAAATACTATTTACCCGAAATGAAATTTGAACAAATTAATTCCATTTGGTGCAGTGTATGAATTCTGTACGAACCCTTGAAAGTTATCGGACGCAAGCAGACTATATAGTATTGAGAGAAGTCTAGGACCCATCTACGATCTCAAAATAAATATCAGAACACTCTAGGGCTGCCTATTACGTAGAAAAGTATAAGAGTCTAATAAATGGGGTTTATATTTAAAAAATCTACACTGTACGGGACCAAAACTTATGCAGTTGAATTGGATACTCGAACCGCTGACCAAACTGGACCCCAAATAATTTTAGATTTTCAAGAAGACCTAAATTAATTTTTCACTGAAATTGAAACAAGACGAAAGTAGCCATACCATTTCAATTAGGACGCAAATTTCATTTTCGAAGTTTTCAAAAACATTTGTTGTATAAAATTTGCAGTTGGTGCTCTGTGCAAACTTTATAAAGTACCTATAGGTATTTTAAAATAAAATAATGTAATTCGTGCAGAATAGAAGCTGAATTAAGTCATGGATTAAAATTTACGCATATTTGGATATAATAACACAAAAATAGGTGAAAACCCATGTTTTTATACTGGAATTATACCGGGTTATGTTTTGGATTTTAAACAAAGAAACGAGATTTTATTATGTTGTCCTAATATTTTAGGTTACAGGAGGTTTTTTTTGATACGGATTAAAGTTAGAATGAAAAGAGCTTTTTGTTAAATTTAACCTCCACGTTCATACATCACAAAACACATTGGATTCAAATTCTAGACTTTAATATCATCAAAAATCTCATGACAACCATAATTAAGAACAAAATAGGGTCAATTAGTAAAATTTTCTTATATCTGATTTTATTATAAAACTTATTTTTAGGCGTAGTGTTGGGTTTGACTTATTGATAAACTAATTTAGTTATCTCCCTATGATACGAATCTGAACATAACGATCCCGACAATGAATAATCCAATCATTTATCCAACGCTAACAGTAGAGCCTGAAAACACGTCGAAACAGAACAAGCCCGTGAATAATAACGGAATGAACAAAAAATTCCCCTTTACCCTCTTCTTGGTACTACGAATGAATTCATAATTATCATTATTTCACTATAGGTTACGAATTTTAAAATTTTTTTTACAAATACATGTAATTTTTTGATTACAATTATTATAAAACTTTTGTTTCTATTGAAAAATTACTTCTGTAATAAAATGTTTATGTTTTAAGATTAAATTAGAAGTAAATGTGAACAAAACGTCACTTACAGCTTTGGCTACATTTATCTGGATAACTAACAGTTTCCTTTCTTAGTGCAATACAATTTAGGAGAGCTTTGTAATTACCAATACCGAATTCCATTTCTGCAAAAGCCGAGGCAAATTGTTACATTTAGCTTAATTAATATTGATTAAGCAAATTATTTCCGAATTGTTATTAGACACGAACTATATTTCATTCTGAAGTTCGAAAAATTTATTATCCTTGCAGGATTATGCTTGATCAATTGTTTAAAAAGTTTATTCTAAAATATGTAATTATTAATTACGCTAAAAGATCAATGGTGTCATTATAGGCGACTTTAGAAATATGTTAAATAATTATTTTCTATGCAGAGAGTTTTTAGAAGAGATTATACTACAAGATTTTTTTAATTTAATTATTATATTTCTGATTTACAATTTCAGTAATCATTTTTCAAATGTGTCTAATTTAAAACCACAAAATGTTTCAGGTACTTTTTTTCATGAATTACATTCGTATTCTTTTTAAAAGCTTTTTATTTTTTTATTTCCAATCAGGTCATTAATTTTTATAATTATCTGAAATCGGGTTTTAATTTTTCCAATAAATGAAAACTTGTTTTCAATACTTTCTTGTATATTTAGGAAATTAGTAATATCTAAATTTAGATTGAGTTTTAAGAATACACAGTATGAGATCGTGCGATGTTATATGAAATGTTGCTTTTATTTCTCTAATGCTTTACTTCCTATAGTGCTTATCATTTGTGGGCGTAATTAAGTTAAACACTTTGTAGTGTGCTGTTTTCAAGTTTGTAGTTGTTTGGTGTCAACACGTAAGGTTTGTTTTGCATACTAGAAAAACTCATGGCTGTATTTATATTACCCAAATTTTTCATGAGCTGCATCAGGTATGTACAAGTATATTTTAAGAATTTCATTTTAATTAATTAATAAAAAAAATAATATTGTTGTAAAATAGGGGATAGAACAACGCATCTTGAATAGATTTCTGCAAAATATTTCTAATTTCATGATAATACGTATTTTATTTTATATAAAAAAAATTTGGAAAATATTATTGTTTTGCTGTGTATATTCGGAAGTCCGGATATTTAGTACATTATCTATTCATGTACTTGAACGTGTCAAGTTCGGCCTTTATTAATCAGTATCGTCCAAGGCAATTCCGTCAATAAGTTCTGTGATGCTTGGACAACGACAGATGGCGGATATAGGGTGTGCGTAACCTGTGCAAAAGGGCACATCGTTCATTATCTAGTGGCAAACGGATGCTCGCTTTGTATCACATTGTCCGTAACGGCACAATCAGCGCATTCGTCGATGTCAGACAGAGGAAAAGAACGAATGTTTCCCGTACTAAATCTGCACACAAAGGGATGGTTTACATAATAGCTTGCATTAGGAGATGAGTGCACGACTGTACACGCGAGATAAATGCTTACATTCCGACCACACTTCGATCCAACTAAACTTGAGATGAAATCCCTAAAGTATAGACTATAGAGCACAATAAGCTTTTAGCCTCCTTAAAAAGGTATGGAAATTAGGAAATTAGCGTCCTAATTTAACGCTAATTAAAGACTTGTTTCGTTTCTTCAAGAAATTTTAAACCCTACGCAATTAAGAATTTATAACAGATTACAAGGAATTATATCCTTTTTCTCTTTAAGGCACATAATTCATCAAATGTTTTATAAAATCGACCAACCAAATAATTTTTTTATAACGATAGATGGGAAACTCAAAACGAGGAGCAGGAGCACTTTACCTATCAGAAATCTAAATGCAACAAGTTCAAACCTTAAACCTAACATATTACTGTTAAAGATGTAGAAATAATCGTTGATATTAAACATTTAGTAAAAAATTCCATCTAAATTTTATTTTATAACCAAAATTAAAGATTTAGCTAGAAAGAAAACTTGATCGTAGCAATAAAACTTTGTTGGCATTAACCAAGAACTTTTAGAGGTTTTCTGGCGTACCTACAGGATCTTGGATGTCGCAACATATTTAAAGACTACTTTTCCAAATCCCCGAAGTGAACGTGACTGTCCAATTAAATGATCTCTACGATATCGCCAGATCGTAGGCATATGTTTTTGTATAAGAATATTTAAAACTTTGGTGGTACATTAAACGAAAGATACGATACTGAACTAAAGGTTAAGTGCTTGTGCTTTAGATATATTTTTAACTTTTAGGCTTTGCTAGATGTTTTTAATAATTTGCTATAACTGACAGCCTCAGATTAGGTATTTATGTTGAAAGGGGTTGTTCAGAAAGGATCCGCTTTGGTAAAATTTTAATGATTGTGATTTACGTAATCCTTTTAAGTGGCTTGGAATGGATCTATTGATCACAGGAGATGAAAAGGGTCAGTTTTGACTCTGGGTTTACCTGAGTTTCAACAGAAATTACATTTTATCATATAATACAGTAGGAGGAAGCAATTCTACCTATACAGCGTTATAAAACTTGTTTATCCATGCACGAGCTATTAAAATACATTGTCGTGAATAATGAAGAAAGTGCTTTAAAGGTCAAAGACAACAATATACCCAGGTTGTGTTTCTGAAAATATTTGAAATGTGCAAAACATTGCGTAAAAATGATGCATAATATAAAATTATTTTTTCGGTATACAACTCCGTGTTCTTTTTAAGAAACTCTCGAGTTTATAAAACAGAATGGATCCGTTTAGGAATACTTTGAAGTCACGAACATAAGGTGCTGATACATCACATCAAATTAGAGATAATACGTGATTCAAGAAAAAATGAGTGCAATTTAAAAAACAGGGCTTGTTTCTGTTACGTTTTACGAGTACTTTTTATCAGAATTGCTCTAAAATTACACTGTATTATTATTCATAGCTTAAAACTGAGAGACATTGTTACGTGCAAATACTGATTACGTTCATAAAACAAATAAGTTTTTTTGAAGCAGATGAATGGAAGTTTAATAGTTACTTCGTAAACGGTACTAAAACAAAGACATAAAAAAAGTTATTTCATTTAGCTTCTTCTAATAAATTTGTGATAGAAGAGGGAATAAAGCTTTGTAGTTGTAACATATATTTTATTACAGTGTCTTCAGTGTTCTGCCATATTTTCAAATTTTGTAAGTCTCCGAAGACAAAGAAAGAAAAAACAAAATACGCATGTGTAGAAAATAAAGTACCCCCACCTCTGCAGCACTTTATTTTTCTCACTTAATAATACCTTTTTATTAATCCTACGTTTATAAAGGAAGAATTGAGAATACAATGTGCTTTGTTTAACCTTTTTTTTAGCACATAGGGTTGTTGCCCTAAGTCATTTTATAAATATAAATTACAACATTTCAAAATTGTAGTACCATGTTAATTGGTTAGCGTAATAAATTTTCATTAGATGTAACAGGAAATAATTGTCGTTCACATTAATTACGTGCTCATAAAAATTAGGAAATTGCTCATCTTTTGCAAGCTGTATGCTTGCTAGTTTTTTTAAGGATAATAACTCTTATAAATAATATGTTTAGAATATTAATACGAAAATGATATGTTGGAAATTAATGGGATTAACGACGTTTCATCCATGGTTGAATAAGACATCATCAAGGTTGTAATTACCCTTTAATTGTGATCACGGCCCTGCGATGTTTTGTTCAGCACTGACCGAAACGTCGACAGCTCCATTTTAGGAATGGGGTGGGTAGTTCATGATATTCGTCAGATCATTAGATATTATTATCTGCGTATAAATTTCTTATGTTATTTCTCTTTTTTATAGGTAAGTGTAAGAGCTACATTTTTGATCACTTTATTGGAGAGATTATTGAAAGGTAGGATACATAATACTTTTAACGGCATTTAAAATTTATTTTTTCAATAAAAGTAAGAATACCTAGGACTTTCGTATACTCAATCAATTTATTTGGGGAATTTACAGAACAGTATTTGCGACTCTGGTAAAAGCATTATCCCACAAAATTCAGGAAATATTCGTTGGAACGTGTTCGGTGGTTTATATTATATGTAACAGAAATTTGTAGGTTTTTAAATACACACCTTCTATAATATTAAATTTGTAATTGGATCATGAACAATGCCTAAATATGTAGTGGTAAATTTGAAATCCTGACGATTTCGGTTTCCATAAGATGAGAGAATACACGAATGCTTTTTATCTGGGGGGCTGTTAAGGGAAGATAGTTCTATGTATTTCTGCTACTTATGAAATAAAAATTAGTCATTCAAATGGCGTTTGAAAGGATTTGAATTAAAGATTAAAATCCTTATTCACTTAGAAAATCTGTCTATTGTTGTTATTCTACATAATAACGAATTCAAACAAAAGCACGTTATTGGAAAAATGAGACTATTTGTTCCCAACAAGGAAAGCGGCTGAAAATCTGGATGCTTAGCAACTCCACGCGCTTAAAAATGCCTTCAAGCCGATAATTACATCTCTGTGTACAAAGCTCTAATGCAGAATCCGAGCTTTGCGCTTCTCGAAAATGTCTGCAGCTTTCGCGAAAACGTACTGTTATAACTCGTAATTATAAATCTGATGTTAAATGACGCGAAAATTAAAAGGAAGTAGTAAATACATTAAAACTGAATTTGTCAGCGTTTCAAAATTACGTGCTAAATCGAGTGAATGCGTGTTTTAATATTATGACTTGAAATTCTTCGATTTCCTTGCAACCGACGTGCATAAGAGGCGGTTTTTACAACCCCTTTTCGACGAAACAATCTTACCGCCAGATTTCCAGACCGAAAAGAGGAAATAAAATTTGCTCTTGCAAATACAGGGATTTGAATAATATTCCAGGGGTTACGCCATACACGTTACTACTTCAGTTTGCAAAAATTTTTATGCAATATCCTCGCAGCTGATCTGCACGTCATTTCATTTCCTAAAATTTAATATTGAAGCACGAATAATAAAGGGAATGCTCAGTTCCGTTTTGTACCTACATGTTTTCTTGGATATTAAATTTTACTAACATACTGAGTATATGCGCTTCTATAGCCAATGTAGAACGCGGAAAAGTTCGATAAAGAGTACCTATTCATTGCCTATTCCTCCATAATATCGAACAAAAATGTTTCATTTCTGAATTATGTACTTTTAACTTGCGCTAATTAGGTATCTTATACAATTAAATTTAAAAAAAAGTCTTCAAAAACTTTGGAAAAAGGGAGTAGTAGTTACTGGAATTCGAAAATATAATAGACCACTTTAAAATTGTTATATACGAGATTTTATGTAAATATTTTAGTACCATAGATATTAGATAATACGTGATAAATGTTTTTGGAAAAAATCCGGTGCCTCAACAATTCTAACATTCGTCAATAAACATGGAACATGTAACAATTTAAACAAAGACTAACTACTATGTCACTCATCAAAGGCTTGTAACATACTCAAAGGGGGCCTGACACCCCCTTGCGTGCGGGTGTGGTTGCTAACTGGAAAGAGAACGACACCTACTCGTTTTATGAGCATCTCAACCGCACCGCCGTTTATAGGCGCACATAGTAAAATAAAATAATAGGTATATGTAGCAAAAACAAACCCCACATAATTAAATTAAGTACATCAAACTAAAAATAACAGGCAACGTTTATGTTTAATATTTTCAAATTTGTTTATCTGAAACTTGCTCATTCTTTAATAGATAATTACTACCGCTGCAGAATTGAAACTTGTACTCCCTTAATTTTCCCTTTCGATGAAAATTCATAGTCCTACCCCCAGCATTATAATCATACAAACCCCCATTATAGTAAACTATAATTGCAGGGTATCTACCAAATTCAACTTTTTAATTTCCAGGATAAATTTTAAGGAAACTATTTAATATTAATAAATATTTCTTCTTCATCCTAATATACAAAATATTCCACACTCATTTTCAAAATTAACATCTCTAATAGTTTGATTCAAATTTTCAGATTTAAAATAGTAGGGGAAATGCAGACTATAACACATTATAAAACAAGTTAATTTGTTTCCTTAGACAACACACAAAAAAGCATGCGTATCAAAACAGAAAAGAGAACCTACCTTTATAACAACGTTGTCCTTTTACGAAATCCATCCTCCACTTCCCGGCTCTGGTACCCAGGATCAGGAATTGCATCTTTCGCACTAAAGTCCACTACACTATAGTACAGTTAGTTCACTACACTGAAGTCCACTTTAATTCACTACACTACACTTTATAACTGATTTGGATATCTAAAATAAAAAAATTCATTACAATCAAAATTTAAAACTTTGTAGTAATACATACACTATAGATAGCCCAAATTAAAGGAGCACCTACGGGATTTTTTGTACCTCGAATTATTTATACCCCTTAATAAAGAATATAAAGACTTGCACATAATTTCGAACAATAATTTTATTACCAAAATGGGAATGCACTTTCCTTTCCCTAGATGTTTAACAAAGGATGAGCAATCAACGCTCAGCGCAAGTGCATGATATACAATGGGTGTGTTATCTGCACATGGTGCGGTGTGGTGTATACGTATTTTGAAGGAGAATTAGACAAAAACTTGTTTTTAGAAGATAAGCGTTAAAATATTTGTTACACAAAGATGAATCCACAGGCAAAACCACATTTCAAATCTCAAGGATTTATTATTTTTAACACAATTTGAAATTACTCATAGTAAATGAATATTGAAAATATTAAAAAAATTACATACATACTAAACAGCAAGTACAAGCTCAACATCAACAGCTAATAAATCATCCCACTGTTAAAATACAGATTGTAAAAATTATAACTCACCCAAATAAGTAACAATATTTATAATTTGTTAGCAACAATGTTTCAGCTTAAGGTACATGTATGCACATTCCCTTTACATCAGAGACTGTCTGCTGAAACCGGACCTGCCGTTCCTTTTCCACTTCCCAAGAACCTGACCAACATGGTTGGGTTTTATTTTATTATATAACACGTGCAACTTTCTGCTTATCCAAGGGTTTATTGCCCATAGCAGTCATCCTTTACTTTATTAAATACAAACCCTATGTTTTATTAAAACCCCAAAAATTTTTTAGAGTTGGTTAAAATTTTGAAAGCTTCATCCTTGATTATACAGAATATGTCAAGTATGGCATAAAATTGTGCTTCCCCCCTTCAAATCACGATGTGCATACCTTTGTAGTTTAAATATGCAGGTTGATATAGGATCATGATTAAAAATTAAACAAGGGCGGCGGGAGGTAACTTTTTTCAGTACTGTACAGTAGTGTAATGATGAGTAATAAATTATTATTACGATACAGTTTAGCTGTTACCTGAGATATAAACAGTACGACGTTGTAGTCTTCTCCTCGTCCCGAAAAACTACACTTTCTTGACTTGTTTCTTCAATAACTATTAGCAATTTGAAGTTAGTCTGTCTAGTTTTGTCGTTTCGTCCTTGATTACAAGATTATAGTCACTACCACTGGGTACCGCTGTTTTGAAGGTGCTCATGTAACATAAGAAAAGTCCTCAATGACAGAAGGATTTTTCTTTCAATTTTATGCCAAGAAACATATTTGCTTTCCCATAAAAAATTCAGAAAGGATCAGTAACACAAAAACAAAAGAGAAACAAATTATATTTTTAAAGATTACTATTAGTAGTAAATAATAAATAAATAATAAAATAAAATAAATAAATAAATAAATAAATATTTCATAAATTGATATTTTCTTATCTAGTCTCCTTAACGTTCAGTAACTGCAACCTGTGGGGAAAAATATAAATTAGTTTCTATCAGAATTTATCTATCATATAAATTTCAGTATTACCTAAATTCAGAAAAAACTTTTAAAGTAATCATGACTGTAGTATCTATATATAGCTTTGTCATTTAAAATTTATCATCATGTCCACTTGAATTGGATTGGATTGAATTGAATATAATTTAATTATTTGGTAACTCATTTAAAATTTTGAATAGTTTGTAGTCTGAAAAGAAAAAATGTTGCTTTTTAGGCCTACAATGAATATACTAGTACAGAGGGTAATTAATTTTGCGATATAATATAGAATTAATTTCAATTTTAATTAACATTCACTCACACACAACATGTCAGGGTAAATACAATATTCAATTCAAATTTTCATTGTTTGGTATGCTTCATATCCATATACATGTACAATTATTTACTGTAAATATGAACGGATTACCTTTGAAATATCTTGATACTAGGAAGTACTATTTGCAATAGGTTGTGTGTGCTGTAACTAATATAGAGGATAGATTATGAAATTAATATGAATATAGCACAGCGACATGTACTAAGGTATTTATTATATCACAGTTTCGAAACAAACTCAACATTGGGAACATTTTCAGCTCACGCACTTGTTGCACAATGTACTATAATAGATATAGCTACTGTTTCCAGTACTAATCTTAGATTTACCGTCAACTGACCTTATGCAAATCAAATGCTTGGAGATACAATTTCCTGCGCGTGGTGACACTTCTTAATGGCTTTCACACGATTTTCTGCAGCTTCATGAATTTCTTAAATAATAAAAATATAAATTAGATTATACCAAAGGTTTCATTATGTCTCTTTATTCATTTTGTTATTTTTTCTAATTCTTACATGTTTAGCATAAACTTACCTATAACGACAATAAAATATTTGCAGATGTAATCCGGAATTCCAACAAGTAGTACCCTAACAAAAGAATTACTCTATTAAAATCTGATAATAACAACATAAAATTAGTTAATCTCTCAATGTTCTAATTCAGGGCTTAATTTGACAATATCAATCACATTTGCATTATTGCATATTCATTTCTGAGCTTTCATCATGTTGGATTCCCAAACATAGCACATTTTTCTACAATTCACCTCCAATTTTAAACTGTGTAATTACAGTTATGAACCATATTCTGATGTATGTGAACGTACCAGACAATAATTAAATTAAAAATCTAATGAACCTGAAAGTTTATATGAACTTACCTGAAAATATTCATACGTTTCACGATATAGCATCCCAGCAGCCATGTGCCTTGTCTTGTAGTGGTTACCCTAGAACAAGAATTTCTCTATTCAAATAGGATAACATCAAAATGTTACAGCAGTTTTTTTTTTCAATTTTCTAATTCAGGGCTTAATTTGACAATATCAATCACATATGCATTATTGCATATTCATTTCTGAGGTTTCATCATGTTGGATTCCCAAACATAGCGGGTTCCGAACATAGCACATTTTTCTACAATTCATCTCCAATTTTAAACTGTGTAATTACAGTTATGAACCATATTCTGATGTCTGGTACAGACAATAATTAAATTAAAAATCTAATGAACCTGAAAGTTTCTATGAACTTACCTGAAAATATTGATACGCTTCACAATATACCATCCCAGCAGAGCTATGTGCCTTGTCTGCAGCGGTTACCCTAGAACAAGAATTTCTCTATTAAATAGGATAAGATCAAAATGTTACAGCAGTTTATTTTTTAATTTTCTAATTCAGTGCTTAATTTGACATTCTCAATCATATATGCATTATGGCATATTCATTTCTGAGCCATCATGTTAGATATAATAACACACGTTTCCTTTCATACTGTGAACTCAATGTAAACGTACCTTACAATCCTTGCACATGTAGTATGAGTTAACTAGGAACCAGTGATTTCACTAGAAAGAGAGGAATATTATTAAAGTGAAATTATATTAAACTCGACTGCAATTATTTCTCGATTGGTATAATTCAGAAGAAGGTCTCATAACACACGGTTGTCTTAACACAGCAAGACGTTTCATTTTCCCTTTTTAATCATCATGTTAGTATTATGTCTAATTGAATAATCCACATATTTAGCATAAACTTACCTGTAACAATGATACATCATTGCAAACGTAATCCCAAGTAGGAAGATGTCCCATGCAGTTTAACAACAGAATTTCTCTATTGAAAATGATAATAAGCTTGAAGATCTTGTAGTCCCTATGGAACGAGAACCAATTATTATCAGTCTATGGTCACGTTTTTCCGAATATAGATTTTATGCAAAAAGTTAATCAGATGCCGACTAAGATATCATAATTACCTTTCATTTATATAATTACATCAGTGTGTAAAGTGTAAATATTACAATTACAAGAAATTAGTTATGTAGGTGGTTGTAAACATTAAAATACGTAGTACTCTGGAAGTATTAGCGGCACTGTATTTTTTAATGCCGCATCTTTCTCTTGCTCAGCAGGAAAAGTCTTGGAGGTATTGGTGTCCCTGTGAAATGAAAACCAAATATTAGTTGATGGTCAGGTTTTTCTCTGAATATAGATTTTATGCAAAACTTAATCAGATAAGCCATACTAAAATCATGGATCTTCAGTCAAATAATTACATCACATTAAAGTAAAATATTCATAAATACAGAGTGTAAACATTACAAGAAATGAGTTATGTAGGTGCTCTTAAACATTAAATTACGTACCCTGTAAGTACTAGTGGCGCTGTTTTTTAATGCCGCACCCTTCACTTGCTCGGTAGGAAAAGGCTTGGAGGTTTGGGTGTCCCTGTGGAAGGAAAGTCAAATATCAGTTTATTGTCATGGTTTTTTCAATATAGATTGTATGCAAAAAGTTAATCAGATTGCTAGTTGGATAATCATATTTCCTTCATTTAAATTATAACATCACATTAAAATAAAATATTCATAAATACAGAGTGTAATTAATATTGCAAGCAATTTGCGATGTAGATACTCTGAGTCACTGAATTACATACCCTGAAAATATTAGTGGTGCTGTGTTTTTCAATGGCGCATCCTTCAGTTGCTCAGCAGGAAAAGGCTTGGAGGTTTTGGTCTCCCTGTGGAAGGAAAGTCAAATATCAGTTGATTCTCATGGTTTTTTCAATATAGATTGTATGCAAAAAGTTAATCAGATTGCTAGTTGGATAATCATATTTCCTTCATTTAAATTATAACATCACATTAAAATAAAATATTCATAAATACAGAGTGTAAATATTGCAAGCAATTTGCGATGTAGGTACAATGAGTCACTGAATTACGTACCCTGAAAGGTTTAGTGGTGCTGTGTTTTTCAATGGCGCATCCTTCAGTTGCTCAGCAGGAAAAGGCTTGGAGGTTTTGGTCTCCCTGTGGAAGGAAAGTCAAATATCAGTTGATTGTCATGGTATTTTCAATATAGATTGTATGCAAAAAGTTAATCAGATTGCTAGTTGGATAATCATATTTCCTTCATTTAAATAATTACATCACATTAAAATAAAATATGCATAAATACAGAGTGTAAATATTGCAAGAAATTTGCGATGTAGGTACTCTGAATGACTAAATTACTTACCCTGAAAGTATCAGTGGCGCTGTGTTTTTTAATGCCGCACCCTTCAGTTGCTCAGAATTCTTACACATGTAGTAGAAAGCAGCTGTGATTTCACTGAAAAAAGAATACTAATTACAGTAGGATTATAGAACATAGAACGATAATCACTCTTTCAAAGCTGTACTTCAGAAGAAGGTCTCATAACACACAGTAGTCTAATAGAACAAGACGTTTCATTTTCCCATTTTATTCATCATGTTAATATTACTGTAATTGAATAATCCACATATTTAGCATAAACTTACCTATAATAGTGATACATCAATGCTGCATTATTACAGATGTAATCCCATGCAGTGTAACAAAAGAATTCCTCTATTGAAAGTGATAATAAATTTGGAGGTCTTGGGAGTCTCTGTAGGATGAAAACCAAATATCAGTTGGTCAGCAAGAAAAGCTTGGAGGTTTTGCAAATAAATAAACGTAAAATTTACATACACTTGGCTATGTGCATGGATCCATACAGGCACCTTCCATGCCATTCATTTCAATTGATCAATTCCTGATTTCCAATTGATGGGATACCTTAAATGCAAATAATAGTCAGTGAATGGTGAATTGTAGTAGTAGTAATACAGATAGATTTTGTTCTTAAAATAATCAGACCGGTGAAATGTAATAATCATTATTCTTCATTAAAACCTTATCATCATTTAGAAATTCAATATTGGCACATTTACAGATCATCACAGACCGTGATTCACTAATATGCCAGTATTATATAGGTATATATATGACAATAAACCTAAATATAAAAGTGCGTACCCTCTATGTACTGCATTCGGTTTGGGGGTGGATCCATACCATTCATTTCAGTTCATCTCCCTTGTTTTGGAGGTCTTGAACCCTAGAATGAAAATAGTTAGTGGATAGTTAACTATATTAGAATGTAGTAATAGGTTTTGTTTCCTGCACATGTAGTAGAAGGCAACTAGGCAGCAGTAATTTCGCTGAAAAAGAAGAATACTGATTGTAATAGAATTATATCAAACAGGAAGCTTCCTTTCAAGGCTGCACTTCAGAAGAAGGTCTCATAACACACAGTAGTCTAATAGAACAAGACGTTTCATTTTCCCTTTTTATTCATCATGTAAATATTACTGCAATTGAATAATCCACATATTTAGCATAAACTTACCTGTAACAATGATATATCCATGATCCATCATCGCAGACGTAATCCCAAGTAGGAAAATGTCCCATGCGGTTAAACAAAAGAATTTTTCTATTGAAAGGAAAATAAACTTGGGAGATCTTGGCGTTCCTGTGGAATGAGAACCAAATATCAGTTTATGGTAACGTTTTTCGAATACCTATACATTTTATTCAATAGTTAATCAGATGAACCAAACCAAATCATTGTTTTTCATTTACTTAAATAATTACATCACATTAAAATAAAATGTTCATAAATAGAGTATTACAAGAAATTAGCTCTGAGTCACTAAATTACATAGGTACCCTGAAAATATTATTGGTGCTGTGTTTTTCAATGGCGCAACCTTCATTGCTCAACAGGAAAAGGCTTGGAGCTTTTGGTGTGCCTGTGGAATGAAAGCCAAATATCAGTTGATGTTCAGATTTTCTCTGAATATAGGTTTTATGCAAAACTTAATCAGATAAGCCATACGAAAATCATGGATATTCAGTCAAATTTATACATCACATTAAAATAAAATATTCATAAATACAGAGTGTGACACTAAAGTACATACCCTGAAAGTATTAGCTGCTGTGTTTTTTAATGCCGCATCTTCCAGTTGCTCAGCAGGAAAGGCTTGGAGGTTTTGCAAATAAATAAACGCAAAAGTTATATACATTCGGGTATGTGAATGGATCCATACAGGAGCACCTTCCATGACATTCATTTCAGTTGATCAGTTCCACTATCCTGATTTCGAGTTGATTGGGTACCTTAAATGCAAATAATAGTCAGTGGACGGTTAATTGTAGTAGTAGTAATGCAGATAGATTTTGTTCTTAAAATAGTCAGACCGGTGAAATGTAGTAATCATTATTCTTCATTAGAACGTTATCATCATTTAGAAATTAAATATTGGTACATTTACAGATCATCACAGACCGTGATTCACTAATATGCCAATATTATAAAGGTATATGATAATACACCTAAAAGTGCGTACCCTCTATGTACTGATTTCGGTTTGGGGGTGGATCCATGCCATTCATTTCAGTTCATCTCCGTTGTTCTGGACGTCTTGACCCCTTGAATGAAAATAGTCAGTGGATAGTTAGCTATAGTAGAATCTAGTAATAGGTTTTGTTTCCTGTAGTAGAAGGCAACTAGGTAGCAGTAATTTCGCTGAAAAAGAAGAATACTGATTGTAGTAGAATTATATCAAATAGAACAGTAATCTCTGTTTCAAGGCTGTACTTCAGAAGAAGGTCTCATAACACACAGTAGTCTAATAGAACAAGACGTTTCATTTTCCTTTTTTATTCATCATGGTAATATTACTATAATTAAATAATCCACATATTTAGCATAAACTTACCTACAACAGTGATACATCAATGCTGCATCATTGGAGACGTTGACGTAATCCCATGCAGTTTAACAAAAGAATTTCTCTATTGAAAACGATAATAAACTTGGGAAGTCTTGACGTTCCTGTGGAATGAGAATCAAATATCAGTTGTTGGTTACGCTTTTCCGAATACCTATACATTTTATTTAAAAGTTAATCAGATGAACCAAACAAAATCATTGTTTTTCATTTAAATAATTGCATCACGGGTACCCGAATATCTAATATAAAAATTATAAATATTACAGGAAATTTGCTATGTAGGTATTCTCAAATTCTATATTACGTACTCTGGAAGTACTAGTGGCACTGTGTTTCATAATGCTGTATACTTCATTTCCCCAGCAGGAGCAGCTTGAAGGTCTTAGTGTCCCTATGGAATCAAAACCATATATCAGTTGATGGTTACGTTTCACTCATTATAGATTTACGCAAAAGATAGCTAATCAGATGAACAGCCGTTAAGAAATCACTATCCTTCATTTAAATAATTACATCACATTAATATATGTTCCTAAATACGATTGTATTATGGTGTATAACAGGAGATGAGTTACTTTTAAGGACTAAATTACGTACGTACACTGTGTTCCATAATGCTGCATACTTCATTTCCCCAGCAGGAGAAGCTTGAAGGTCTTAGTGTCCCTATGGAATCAAAACCATATATCAGTTGGTGGTTACGTTTCACTCATTATAGATTTACGCAAAAGATAGCTAATCAGATGAACAGCCGTTAAGAAATCATTGTCCTTCATTTAAATAATTACATCACATTAATATATGTTCCTAAATACGATTGTATTATGGTGTATAACAGGAGATGAGTTACTTTTAAGGACTAAATTACGTACGTACACTGTGTTCCATAATGCTGCATACTTCATTTCCCCAGTAGGAGCAGCTTGAAGGTCTTAGTGTCCCTATGGAATCAAAACCATATATCAGTTGGTGGTTACGTTTCACTCATTATAGATTTACGCAAAAGATAGCTAATCAGATGAACAGCCGTTAAGAAATCATTGTCCTTCATTTAAATAATTACATCACATTAATATATGTTCCTAAATACGATTGTATTATGGTGTATAACAGGAGATGAGTTACTTTTAAGGACTAAATTACGTACGTACACTGTGTTCCATAATGCTGCATACTTCATTTCCCCAGTAGGAGCAGCTTGAAGGTCTTAGTGTCCCTATGGAATCAAAACCATATATCAGTTGGTGGTTACGTTTCACTCATTATAGATTTACGCAAAAGATAGCTAATCAGATGAACAGCCGTTAAGAAATCATTGTCCTTCATTTAAATAATTACATCACATTAATATATGTTCCTAAATACGATTGTATTATGGTGTATAACAGGAGATGAGTTACTTTTAAGGACTAAATTACGTACGTACACTGTGTTCCATAATGCTGCATACTTCATTTCCCCAGTAGGAGCAGCTTGAAGGTCTTAGTGTCCCTATGGAATCAAAACCATATATCAGTTGGTGGTTACGTTTCACTCATTATAGATTTACGCAAAAGATAGCTAATCAGATGAACAGCCGTTAAGAAATCATTGTCCTTCATTTAAATAATTACATCACATTAATATATGTTCCTAAATACGATTGTATTATGGTGTATAACAGGAGATGAGTTACTTTTAAGGACTAAATTACGTACGTACACTGTGTTCCATAATGCTGCATACTTCATTTCCCCAGTAGGAGCAGCTTGAAGGTCTTAGTGTCCCTATGGAATCAAAACCATATATCAGTTGGTGGTTACGTTTCACTCATTATAGATTTACGCAAAAGATAGCTAATCAGATGAACAGCCGTTAAGAAATCATTGTCCTTCATTTAAATAATTACATCACATTAATATATGTTCCTAAATACGATTGTATTATGGTGTATAACAGGAGATGAGTTACTTTTAAGGACTAAATTACGTACGTACACTGTGTTCCATAATGCTGCATACTTCATTTCCCCAGTAGGAGCAGCTTGAAGGTCTTAGTGTCCCTATGGAATCAAAACCATATATCAGTTGGTGGTTACGTTTCACTCATTATAGATTTACGCAAAAGATAGCTAATCAGATGAACAGCCGTTAAGAAATCATTGTCCTTCATTTAAATAATTACATCACATTAATATATGTTCCTAAATACGATTGTATTATGGTGTATAACAGGAGATGAGTTACTTTTAAGGACTAAATTACGTACGTACACTGTGTTCCATAATGCTGCATACTTCATTTCCCCAGTAGGAGCAGCTTGAAGGTCTTAGTGTCCCTATGGAATCAAAACCATATATCAGTTGGTGGTTACGTTTCACTCATTATAGATTTACGCAAAAGATAGCTAATCAGATGAACAGCCGTTAAGAAATCATTGTCCTTCATTTAAATAATTACATCACATTAATATATGTTCCTAAATACGATTGTATTATGGTGTATAACAGGAGATGAGTTACTTTTAAGGACTAAATTACGTACGTACACTGTGTTCCATAATGCTGCATACTTCATTTCCCCAGTAGGAGCAGCTTGAAGGTCTTAGTGTCCCTATGGAATCAAAACCATATATCAGTTGGTGGTTACGTTTCACTCATTATAGATTTACGCAAAAGATAGCTAATCAGATGAACAGCCGTTAAGAAATCATTGTCCTTCATTTAAATAATTACATCACATTAATATATGTTCCTAAATACGATTGTATTATGGTGTATAACAGGAGATGAGTTACTTTTAAGGACTAAATTACGTACGTACACTGTGTTCCATAATGCTGCATACTTCATTTCCCCAGCAGGAGCAGCTTGAAGGTCTTAGTGTCCCTATGGAATCAAAACCATATATCAGTTGACGGTCAAGCAATTCGAAATGTAGGCAGATTTTGGGCAATAGCTTCAATGATTTACTCAATTAAATCAAGGTGATTCGTTTAAAGATTTTCATCATGTGAACAGAAATTATTGATCAATTCCAAGAGAACTAAAAATTAACAGGAACTTTATATTTGATGTAACTGTATTAACATACCTGAGCATGTAATAGGACTCAACTATGCAACAGTGATTCCACTGAAAAAGAAGAATATTAATTATAGTAGGATTATAATCACAATGAAACAGCAATGTTACGAGCTCCATGGTTATAATTCAGAAGAAGGTCTCATAACACACAGTAGTCTATAGAGCAAGACGTTTCATTTTCCCTTGTTATTCATCATGTTAGTAGTATGTTTGATTAAATAAACCACATATTTAGCATAAACTTACCTGTCAGTAACAATGATGAAATCTTTGTAGACGTAATCCTAAGTAGGAAGATGTCCACTCCACCACCATGTAGTTTTACAAAAGAATTCATCTATTGGAAGTGTTAATAAACTTGGACGTCTTGGAGTCCCTGGGGAATGAGAACCAAATATCAGTTGATGGTCAAGTATTTCGGAATGCAGATTTTATGTACTAGATATTCAGATTGACTCAATTATATCAAGGTAATTCATTTAGAGATTATCATCATGTGAACATTCATTATTGGCAAATTCGGAGGGAACAAAGATAAAAACTCAGTACTAACTGTACGATTATGACAACATCCTAAATATTACAATTAAATAATTATCCGTAAATAAAAAATACCATTACGTACATTCGCCTATAAGAATGGATCCATGCTGTCCATTTCAGTTGTTCATTTCATCTCCCTTCCTTTGGAGCAGTTTGAGCCCCTTGAATTAAAGTAGGTCAGTGGAGGGTTTACTATAGCAGAATATAATAGATTTTGTTCTTAAAATTGTCAGACCGGTGAAATCTAATCATTAAATTTCATTAAAAGTTTATCATCATTAACATAATTGTCCATGAATTATCGATTGTGGTTATATTCATTTCTGAGTTTTCGCTGGATACCGAAACATAGCACATTTTGCTACACTCCAGTATATTGGCTTCCCTTTTAAACTGTTTCATTGTAATAAACTATATTTTGATGAATTATATAGGTACTCATACCGAACAATAATTAAAAATCCTTGCAGATGTAGTAGGAGCTATCCAATCCTCCGTGGTAATGGAGATTATAAAACAACAAGAAATATTATATAAACAATGAGATGAAATTAGAATAAAAGTAACTTATATTTATGTGGCAAGAATTCATAAAGAAGACCACATAATACATGAATGTCTAAATAAAATATGACATATTCATTTGGTTTTATTAATCATTTCTTATATTATCAAAGAATGAACTTATGTTGATATAAACTCACCTGAAAATGTTCATACGCCCCACGATAAGGTAGCTGACCATGTCCCCAGTGGAAAAACTGGAACCAAACTTACTATAATACGAAGAGAGTAACAACAAAATGATAGCAGTTAATTTCTCAATTTTATAATTCAGGGCTTAATTTGACAATCTCAATCACATACGCATTATGGCATATTCATTTCGGAGTTTTCATCATGTTTGATATACAATCTTAACACAGTTTATGTATATTAACGTACCTGAGAATCTTTAAATTCGTGCATATCTAGTAGAAGGCAACTAGGCAGCAGTGATTTCACTGTAAAGAGAAGAATATTAATCATAGTAGAATTATATCAGACAAAATTAATTATTTCCCTATGGTTATAATTCAGCAGAAGGTCTCATAACATCACAGTAGTCTATTGAGCAAGACGTTTCATTTTTCCTTTTTATTCATCATATTATTATTAATATGTGTAATTGAATAATTGAACTTATTTAGCATAAACTTACCAAATAGTAATCAAATCCTTGGAGATGTAGTCCAAAGCAGGAACATTTTCATTCTACCACCAAGTACCTTAAAAGAATTTTTATTGAAAAGTGATATTAAGACAATGAAATTAGTTAATTTGGTGATACTATTTTTAATGCTCCACCCTTTAGTTGCTCAGTAGGAAAATGTTGGGCGGTATTGGTGTCCCTGTGGAATGAAAACCGAATATCAGTTAATTGTCACGGATTTTCTGTGAATATAGATTTTATGCAAAAATTAATCAGAATGCCAATGATATATCATATTATCCTTCATTTAAATAATTACATCACATTAAAATAAAATATTTGTAAGTACACAATGTAAACATTACAAGAAATTACTTATGTATGTACTTGAATCATTAAATTACGTACCTTGAAAGTATTAGTGGCGTGTGCAGTTAGTCAGTAGGAAAAGACTTGCGAGGTTTTGGTGTCCCTGTGGAATGAAAACCAATATTAGTTGATGGTCAGGTTTTTCTCTGAATATAGATGTTATGCAAAAGTTGATCAGATTAGTCAAACAAGATCATGGATATTCAGTCAAATAATTACATCACATTAAAATAAAATATTCATAAATACAGAGTGTGACACTAAAGTACATACCCTGATAGTATTAGTGGCGGTGTGCGTTTTAACGCCGCAGCCTGCAGTTACTCAGTAGGAAAAGACTTGCGAGGTTTTGGTGTCCCTGTGGAATGAAAACCAATATTAGTTGATGGTCAGGTTTTTCTCTGAATATAGATGTTATGCAAAAGTTGATCAGATTAGTCAAACAAGATCATGGATATTCAGTCAAATAATTACATCACATTAAAATAAAATATTCATACATACAGAGTGTGACACTAAAGTACGTACCCTGAAAGTATTAGTGGCGGTGTGATGTGCGTTTTAATGCCGCAGCTTGCAGTTACTCAGTAGGAAAAGACATGCGAGGTTTTGGTGTCCCTGTGGAATGAAAACCAATATTAGTTGAAAGTCAGGTTTTTCGCTGAATATAGATGTTATGCAAAAGTTGATCAGATTAGTCAAACAAGATCATGGATATTCAGTCAAATAATTACATCACATTAAAATAAAATATTCATAAATACAGAGTGTGACACTAAAGTACGTACCCTGAAAGTATTAGTGGCGGTGTGCGTTTTAATGCCGCAGCCTGCAGTTACTCAGTAGGAAAAGACTTGCGAGGTTTTGGTGTCCCTGTGGAATGAAAACCAATTTAGTTTATGATCAGGTTTTTCTCTGAATATAGATGTTATGCAAAAGTTGATCAGATTAGTCAAACAAGATCATGGATATTCAGTCAAATAATTACATCACATTAAAATAAAATATTCATAAATACAGAGTGTGACACTAAAGTACATACCCTGAAAGTATTAGTGGCGGTGTGCGGTTTGACGCCGCAGCCTGCAGTTACTCAGTAGGAAAAGACTTGCGAGGTTTTGGTGTCCCTGTGGAATGAAAATCAAATATCAGTTGATGGTCAGGTTTTTCTCTGAATTAAGATTTTATGAAACAGTTAATCAGATGAGCCAAACCAAGATCATGGATATTCAGTCAAATAATTACATCACATTAAAATAAAATATACATAAAGTGTAAATATTAAGAGAAGTTAGATATGTAGGTACTCCGAATTACTTAATTACGTACCCTGAAAGTATGTAAGTATGTATTAACGTACCTGAGAATCTTGAAATTCGTGCACATCGCTAGTAGAAGGCAGCTAGGCAGCAGTGACTTCACTGGAAAAAGAAGAATATTAATCATAGTAGAATTATATCGAACAGAATTAATGATTTCCCTATGGTTATAATTCAGAAGAAGGTCTCATAACATCACAGTAGTCTATTGAGCAAGACGTTTCATTTTCCCTTTTATTCATCATATTATTATTAATATGTGTAAATGAATAATTGAACTTATTTAGCATAAACTTACCAAATAGTAATCAAATCCTTGGAGATGTAGTCCAAAGCAGGAACATTTTCATTCTACCACCAAGTACCTTAAAAAACGAAGTTTTATTAAAAAGTGATATTAAGACAATGAAATTAGTTAATTTGGTGATACTGTTTTTAATGCTCCACCCTTTAGTTGCTCAGTAGGAAAATGTTGGGCGGTATTGGTGTCCCTGTGGAATAGAACCAAATATCAGTTAATGGTCACCTCTTTTGGAATATAAATTGCATGCAAATGTTAATCAGATGGACCGAATGAAATCATGGTTATTCATTTAAATAATTACATCACATTAAAATAAAATATGCATAAATACAGAGTGTAAATGTAACAATAAATTAGCTATGTAGTCTCTAAATTACGTACCCTGAAAGTATTAGTGGCGCTGTGTTATTTACTACCCCACTCTTCACTTGCTCAGCAGAAAAAGGTTTAGAGGTTTTAGTGTCCCTGTAGAATGAAAAACGAATATCAGTCAATTGTCACGGATTTTCTCTGATTATAGATTTTATGCAAAAGTTGATCAGATGAGCCAAACCAAGATCATGGATATTCAGTCAAATAATTAACATCATATTAAAATAAAATATTCATAAATGTGTAAATATTACAAGAAGTTAACTATGTAGGTACTCTGAATCATTGAAGTACGTACCTTGAAAGTATTAGTGGCGCTGTGCGTTTTAATGCCGCAGCCTTCAGTTACTCAGCAGGACTTGGGAGGTTTTGGTGTCCCTGTGGAAGGAAAGCCAAATATGAGTTGATGGTCAGGTTTTTCTCTGAATATAGATTTTATGCAAAAGTTGATCAGATTTGTCAAACAAGATCATGGCGATTCATTAAAATAGTTACATCACATTAAAGAAGAAGTTAGCTATGTAGGTTACTCGGAATCACTAAAGTACGTACCCTGAAAGTATCAGTGGCGCTTTGTTTTAATGCAGCAGCCTTCAGTTGCTCAACAGGAAGGTTTCCACTAGGTCGAATTTCTTGGCGCCCCTATAATAAAAACCAAATCAGTTCATGCGTCAAGTATTTCGGAATGTAGATAGAATCTAATAGATTTTCAGATTGACTCAATGATATCACTGTGATTCATATATCAAGATTTTCATCATGTGAACATAAATTATTGGCGAATTTAAAGACAAATATGTAGGTAACTAAAATATTATCAGGAGGCGGTACGTCTAAGTATTAGACAATCATAATCCTGTGGTGTTTCTTGAAAATCAAAATTTATTCAGATTCATCATCGCTATTCGATTCATCATATGGATGTAGTAGAATAAGAGTATTTATTGTTAAATTCAGAGTAAAATATATCATCATGATCAGTGGAGGACTATTTCATGATTGTAAAATCTATAGTTCGTTAAATTACCCGTATATACAAAATTACGTACGTTTCAACAATTAGTGATATTCTGTTTGGTGACGGAGCCACTTCAGTTGTTCGAAAGGACCATT
Source organism: Hemicrepidius hirtus (assembly GCA_963082805.1). Classification (NCBI taxonomy): domain Eukaryota; kingdom Metazoa; phylum Arthropoda; class Insecta; order Coleoptera; family Elateridae; genus Hemicrepidius; species Hemicrepidius hirtus. The sequence goes on from OY720168.1 coordinate 19,047,255, forward strand.
TCCATTGCTTTGAAGCTTGTTAGTGTCTGTCGAATTAAAACAGATATTATTGTGAACTAACTACTCTGAAATATAAAGTTTCTCTACAATTGGTTAGTTGCTTGGAGGTTGGTCGGTCCCTTTAATGAAAATAAAAATCACTGGACGCAGTGATCAAATTTAGATAAATTTACTACATAAAATTTTGAAATACAATAATTTACTTTGAGGTTCTATGTCAGAATATACCATGGATATTGTGTAGAAAATTATCAAAACCGCAGAAATGAAACATGGTTATACATTTTAGTAACTTACTATAATCATTAGCACCATCAATTGCAAATAATTCTTAGTTTTTAACTTTAAAACACAAAATGGTGCAATCGACAATGATTACGCACGTTACGTTTGAGAATGGGAATATTCTATTCTAGCTACAATAAAATCTTTTGTAAATGCCAAAGAGTGAAAAGAATAGTACTGGTACCGTGATACCGGTTGAAATAAACAGTACTGTATAATAATTGTTATTATTTTTAAAATAGAAATAATAAGGTCGATTAAACAGCATTGTTAATCTATATAATTTACTTATCAGTTATTTACCATAAGGGAAGGAACAATGTGCTAGAAATAGTTTTAATGTTTTGTGGGTATTGCAAAAAAATTTCATTTAATTACTTTTTGAGCTCGAAATTATAATATATGCAGTTATAGGACAGGGTGAGAGTGGACGGACTCTTGAACTGAACCACAAAACACCCCTGACTCGTTCATGGGTGTTTGATTTCTTCTTAGATTACGGGATCTATGCAATAGTCTAAATTATACTTAGAATTTTGAAAAGATTTCCGTTAAAAATTACGTTTAGGATTCGTTAAAGTTTAGATGTTACTTAAGACTGAAATTGTTCAAATTGCAATTGTAAACGTATGGTATTTGCAATGAAACGAACAAGTTTGGTATTCTGGAAACTCTGAAAATTTGCAAACACAGCAAAAACAACTGAGTTAATTTAAATCAACGCATGAACGAACAACTCGACCCTTATACCTCCCATAGTCCCTTGTTAGAGATAGAAATTAGATACGTATATTTGTTTCCTAAAATAGTTTTACCTAGATCCCCAAATTCCAACGATTGTTCAGCTAAAACTATTAAAGTCGGAGTCCCCTAATGTTTGCATTGAATTTAAAGCAAAATGTATACAATGTCTTTAACTTTGACCTATAGGGGAATATTACGGAATTAATTTAGAATAATTACTGAATTTTGTATGATATGTACTAGGTCTGTTCCTTTTATTGCGTGACTAACATGTAAGTACGTTTCTCCTAAATATATACGTACTGTATGTGTAATGTATGAAATGAAATTAAGACGCCCCTGCGTTGGTTAAGAGGTGCTATTGTATTGTTGCTGTACACTCTCCGCCTTATTTACCAGCAACATTCCCGTAATCTTTGACAGGTATATTGCGCAGGTAAATGGGGTAGCTGTTTCAGAGCCGCCTGAAATAATAGTAATTTATCGTAACAGTTTAATTGTAGCGAAGCACCTTTGTGATGAGGGTCGAGACGCAGGAGGGCTTTCTATAGCAGCAACTTTCATTATTTTGTGCATTTTCAGCTTTAAAGCGAATTTATTATTCGCTTAGGAAGTAATCATCTATCGCGTTCGTTGTTCCAAGAGAATACCCCGTAACGAGTACATATGAGACTAAAAGGATGAAAGTATCGGTCATGGCTCTGTTTCTATTTAGGATACCACTTCAGACGATTTCTTAAACCGAATTTAAGTGGGGTGGAAAATTCCTTTGGATATGTATGCTTTGCCGTATTTCCCTTTATATTAGCTTTTACAATCCTTGTTATTATACTTAATCCTTATCCCTTGAATATCTCAATCGAAAAGAACACACTTGATTTAATGATATACTTAAAAAAACTAGAAACGTTTTAAACTTTTACCATTTTTCATACCTAATTAGTTTACATAATCGAAGTTGACCCACCGTCCACAACGTTTCGTATGTGGCGTTCGTAGCGTAACGGCAGTCAAGTTTGCTTTGAATAAACTTTTAAAACTGGGTACAAACTGGTCCCTAAAATAGACAACCCAAAGTACCCTTAATGGCTTGAATTAAAGTTTACACCCTGTATATTATGATGTAAATTATACTCTGTTCCACACCACCCATGAGGTCGAGTATCAGGCGCATTTTTTTTTACGTGGTATCCCTATAAAACCAGGTCTAATCCACGGATCAAAACGTTTTTAATGCATATAGTTAATAAAAAATATACTATAAACAATAGTAGGTACTTTTTTAGAATTTAATTTCTATAGGGTAGTTCTTTGAGGAGATGCATAAACAAAACTGACTCTCCTCGCGCTTCTGGGGCTATACATACTTAAACCATTGATTAATTAAACGCTGTGGACGCCTGGGTCAACTTCAACACGGTTATGTAAAAATGATTGCTTGTACATACTTGTACGGAAAAATATATAGAACCTTATTTGCACAAAATTACAACAATATTATCCGAATAATTTCGAAAAAGTTACTTAGATAAGGTCTGTTGGTTTTCACCTCCTTTGGTTATATACTCTCTCATCTGACGTTATAATACAAAAAAACCAAACCATTGCATTTCCTGTTCATTTGTTACGCTTCCTCCTACCAGTCTTTAAAATACAACAAAATATTACATTTTAAAGTTAGAACTGGCTAAGAAAGTCCTTTGGCTATCACCCCTTTTATTCCTATGCGCCCCGATATTAAAATATAAAACACATTTTGCATTTCCTGTTCATTCGTATAACTGTACTTTAGTTACGCTCGCTCTACGCCTACAGCGACCCAGCAACTGAGCATATAGGTATTCACAAGTCCACTGGGTTTGTGAAAAATAATTCTCAAACTGCAATTAACCTAAAGTCAGTGTGGCGCCCCATTGACTTTAGGTTAGTTGTAGTTTGTGAATTATTTCTCACTATTTTTCACAAGCCCAAAAGACTTGTAAATACGAATGTTGAGCGTATGGTCAGCTGCTGAGTCCCTGTACGCGTAAGTGCTATCCGCTTGTTCGACAGGTATTGCATTTTAAATTTAGAACAAGATAAGAAGGACTGTTAGATATCACCCCATTTTGTTACATGCGCCCTGAAATTAAAATGCACAAATATTACATTTCTGTTCATTTGTAAATACTCCCTCTTACCAGGCTTTAAAATGCAACAAAACGTTGCGTTTTAAAGACTGGTAACATGGAGTTAGAATTGGATAAGAACGACTGTTGGATATCACCCCCTTTTGTTATATGCGCCCTGAAATTAAAATACACAAATATTGCATTTCTGTTCATTTGTAAATACTCCCTCTTTCCAGGCTTTAAAATGCAACAAAACGTTGCATTTTAAAGACTGGTAAGAGGGAGTTAGAACTGGATAAGAAGGACTGTTGGATATCACTCCCTTTTGTTATATCAGTATGCGCTTTGAAATAGAAATACAAAAATATTGCATTCCTGTTCATTTGTAAATACTTTGGTTACGCTCCCTCTTACCAGTCTTTAGAATGCAACAAAACATTGCATTCTAAAGTTAGAACTAGATAAGAAGGACTGTTAGATATCACCCCCTTTTGTTATATGCGCCCTGAAATTAAAATACACAAATATTGCATTTCTGTTCATTTGTAAATACTCCCTCTTACCAGGCTTTAAAATGCAACAAAACGTTGTATTTTAAAGACTGGTAACAGGGAGTTAGAACTGGATAAGAAGGACTGTTAGATATCACCCCCTTTTGTTATATGCGCCCTGAAATTAAAATACACAAATATTGCATTTCTGTTCATTTGTAAATACTCCCTCTTTCCAGGCTTTAAAATGCAACAAAACGTTGCATTTTAAAGACTGGTAAGAGGGAGTTAGAACTGGATAAGAAGGACTGTTGGATATCACCCCCTTTTGTTATATCAGTATGCGCTTTGAAATAGAAATACAAAAATATTGCATTCCTGTTCATTTGTAAATACTTTGGTTACGCTCCCTCTTACCAGTCTTTAGAATGCAACAAAACGTTGCATTCTAAAGTTAGAACTAGATAAGAAGGCCTGTTAGATATCACCCCCTTTTGTTATATGCGCCCTGAAATTAAAATACACAAATATTGCATTTCTGTTCATTTGTAAATACTCCCTCTTACCAGGCTTTAAAATGTAACAAAACGTTGTATTTTAAAGACTGGTAACAGGGAGTTAGAACTGGATAAGAAGGACTGTTAGATATCACCCCCTTTTGTTATATGCGCCCTGAAATTAAAATACACAAATATTGCATTTCTGTTCATTTGTAAATACTCCCTCTTACCAGGCTTTAAAATGCAACAAAACGTTGCATTTTAAAGACTGGTAAGGGGAAGTTAGAACTGGATAAGAAGGACTGTTGGATATCACCCCCTTTTGTTATATGCGCTTTGAAATAGAAATACAAAAATATTGCATTCCTGTTCATTTGTAGAAACTTTGGTTACGCTCCCTTTTACCAGTCTTTAGAATGCAACAAAACATTGCATTCTAAAGTTAGAACGAGATAAGAAGGACTGTTAGATATCACCCCCTTTTGTTATATGCGCCCTGAAATTAAAATACACAAATATTGCATTTCTGTTCATTTGTAAATACTCCCTCTTACCAGGCTTTAAAATGCAACAGAACGTTGCATTTTAAAGACTGGTAAGAGGGAGTTAGAACTGGATAAGAAGAACTGTTGGATATCACCCCCTTTTGTTATATGCGCTTTGAAATAGAAATACAAAAATATTACATTCCTGTTCATTTGTAAATACTTTGGTTACGCTCCCTCTTACCAGTCTTTAGAATGCAACAAAACGTTGCATTCTAAAGTTAGAACTAGATAAGAAGGCCTGTTAGATATCACCCCCTTTTGTTATATGCGCCCTGAAATTAAAATACACAAATATTGCATTTCTGTTCATTTGTAAATACTCCCTCTTACCAGGCTTTAAAATGTAACAAAACGTTGTATTTTAAAGACTGGTAACAGGGAGTTAGAACTGGATAAGAAGGACTGTTAGATATCACCCCCTTTTGTTATATGCGCCCTGAAATTAAAATACACAAATATTGCATTTCTGTTCATTTGTAAATACTCCCTCTTACCAGGCTTTAAAATGCAACAAAACGTTGCATTTTAAAGACTGGTAAGGGGAAGTTAGAACTGGATAAGAAGGACTGTTGGATATCACCCCCTTTTGTTATATGCGCTTTGAAATAGAAATACAAAAATATTGCATTCCTGTTCATTTGTAGAAACTTTGGTTACGCTCCCTTTTACCAGTCTTTAGAATGCAACAAAACATTGCATTCTAAAGTTAGAACTAGATAAGAAGGACTGTTAGATATCACCCCCTTTTGTTATATGCGCCCTGAAATTAAAATACACAAATATTGCATTTCTGTTCATTTGTAAATACTCCCTCTTACCAGGCTTTAAAATGCAACAAAACGTTGCATTTTAAAGACTGGTAAGGGGAAGTTAGAACTGGATAAGAAGGACTGTTGGATATCACCCCCTTTTGTTATATGCGCTTTGAAATAGAAATACAAAAATATTGCATTCCTGTTCATTTGTAGAAACTTTGGTTACGCTCCCTTTTACCAGTCTTTAGAATGCAACAAAACATTGCATTCTAAAGTTAGAACTAGATAAGAAGGACTGTTAGATATCACCCCCTTTTGTTATATGCGCCCTGAAATTAAAATACACAAATATTGCATTTCTGTTCATTTGTAAATACTCCCTCTTACCAGGCTTTAAAATGCAACAGAACGTTGCATTTTAAAGACTGGTAAGAGGGAGTTAGAACTGGATAAGAAGAACTGTTGGATATCACCCCCTTTTGTTATATGCGCTTTGAAATAGAAATACAAAAATATTGCATTCCTGTTCAATTATAAATAATTTGGTTACGTTCCCTCTTACCAGTCTTTAGAATCCAACAAAACGTTGCATTCTAAAGTTAGAACTAGATAAGAAGGACTGTTAGATATCACCCCCATTTGATATATGCGCCCTGAAATTAAAATACACAAATATTGCATTTCTGTTTATTTGTAAATACTCCCTCTTACCAGGCTTTAAAATGCAACAAAACGTTGCGTTTTAAAGACTGGTAACAGGGAGTTAGAACTGGATAAGAAGGACTGTTGGATATCACCCCCTTTTGTTATATGCGCTTTGAAATAGAAATAGAAATACAAAAATATTGCATTCCTGTTCCTTTGTAAATACTTTGGTTACGCTCCCTCTTACCAGTCTTTAGAATGCAACAAAATGTTGCATTTTAAAGTTAGAACTAGGTAAGAGGGACGTTGGTTATCACCACCGTTTCTTATACCTATGCGCTTTGAAATAGAAATACAAAAATATTGCATTTCTGTTCATTTGTAACCATTTTAGTTGCGTTATCCTCTTACCAGTCTTTAAAATGCAACAAAACGTTGCAGTTTAAAGTTAGAACTAGGTAAGAGGGCCGCTGGTTATCACCACCGTTTGTTATACCTATGCGCTTTGAAATAGAAATACAAAAATATTGCATTTCTGTTCATTTGTAACTATTTTAGTTGCACTATCCTCTTGCTAGTCTTTAAAATGCAACAAAGTAATGCATTTTAAAGTTAGAACTAGATAAGAAGGAGTGTTAGCTTTCACCCCCTTTTGTTCCTATGCGCTCCTGTTGACTGTTGGTTTTTACCCCTATTCTCAACTATTATATACTATATATTCTCAACAGCTGTTTCGTACATCCCCCCCAGCCAGTAATACATTTTTGGGGTAGGGATTGTACTAGAGCGTAAACTAAATGAGTATCAAATATTGATGATGTAAACAGTATAATTTTCCGTACCATTACTATAAATTTTGGGCAGTAGCTAATTGCGTTATACAGTTCGTTTGTACAACCCTCCCCAGCCAGTTATATCATATTGGAGTAGGGATTGCACTAGAGAACAAAATAAATGAGCATCAAATGTTGAAGATGTAGACGGTATAATTATTGTGCGTATAGGATTTTGGCTAATTGCTTATAAACAGTTCTTTTATACAACCCTCCCCAGCCAGTTATGTTATATTGGAGGAGCGTTTGTACTAGAGCTTTATATTGTAATTTACATTTGTACAAATTTAAATAATGAACATTACTGGTTCCCAAAATATCCGAAACCGGCCCGAATTAAAATTTACACCGTTTATATTGTGATATGTATAGTTCAACAGAAATTGGACGACCTTTGACTCGTGGATGCGCAGTGATAAAGAAGAGAGAGAGAGAGAGCACAGCTACCGGCCGTGTCCGTGGCTATATAAACACTTTCAGTTCATTCTTGCTCGTCTACATAATTCGCGAGCCATCCAATTTCTGTTGAACACCACGCTTGAGGTCGTTCAATATACTTACCCATTGCAGATCAAAGATACAATTTATCATTAACATCGTGGTGCACCATTGGTAAACATGCAGCTTTTCAGCTTTTTTAATTTATTAAATTATTCCTGGGGAAGACTTTGTGTCTTTTTCACTCCTTATTGGTAAACTTGGTAAGAAACTCGCCTGAAAATTAATTTAATATTAATATTAATAAACATTAACAGTCGTATTCATAAACAAATTAAGTCGTTACTAAAGCGCAACTAGCTTAGCTAGGATCAAACCCTATGCACAATTCTACATATAGGGGTTGATCCTGGCTAAAGTAGTTGCGCGTTAATAACGACTAAATTTGTTTATGAATACAGCTGTAAAAGTTTTATAATACATGGCCAAACAATATCAACATTAATACAATTGAATTAAAATATTCCCTGATGTTAATGCTAAATGGAGTGGGGGCAGGACTAAACTGATGATACTCAAGCTTTTTTATTAATGAATTTCATATTTTTGCTGATTTTTATGATTTGGTTAGGATACAGTAAGCACGTTGTGCAATTTTTTATATCAAATTTAAAAAAAATTTAAAAAATCAAATACTTGTATAGTTATAAATTATAATTAATATTGCTCCCTTCACACTAAATTAATTTGGTAATTTAAAATCTTTTAATTTCAACAACAGACTTGTTTATCCAGCTGAATAAAAAATAATATGAGCAGTTAATTGTACAACCACAAATAAACACGTCCACCAAAACAATTTGAAGTTCTAAATAAATACAAGTGAACCTGTTATTCCATAGCAATAACGTGAGATAAGATGAAGCAAAAGAAACAGAATATATACAGTAGGGTCAAAAATAAAGACTGCATGCAAATCGTTAAAACAACTTACCGATTTAATGTTTGAAAGACGTTACAGCACCACCATTATGCATCAGCATTGTCGGCGCATGAAAGCGGCTCTCCCGCGGAAAACTAAAACAAAATTCCACATGTTTCAAAAGAACTGCCTATTTTTCTTTAATAAACGAACGTGTTTATATCAGGATGAATACAATTATGACCGATTATTAATTTACCCACCATGTTAAAACAGTTGACCGTTTCAGCATCAGTGGTTCAATGGCGTCTTTGCTGATGTGGAACTGAATCTTTTTAGAGTGGGGGGACCTAAAAAACATGGAGGAAAAATATAAGTTTGTTTTAAAATTTCTTTTCTTTTTAAAATTCTTTTATTTATGAATTTTTATTTGAAATATAGCAAAGAAAATGGGAAATTTTCGTTGAATTTTGAAAATACGTAAACGAAGCACTCTAGTGGCCCCACCCAATCGAGATTTTTTATCCCCACGATTACATACCATTCACAAATCCGAAATTAACAATGTCAGATTGTTAATTATAACAATTAACCATGAATTTAACACTATTTGATAATGGGCAGGATCCGTTAAAAAAACAATTAACTCAACCGATTTTCTAACCAACTGTACACCGAAAGACGCTGAACCATGGTGGCGGTGGTGGTGGTGGTGGGGATGATACAGGATATGGAATACTGGAGTGGGGGCAACAGCAACATTTACCCAAACGGTTTTTTTAACCGACATCCGGTTATTTGAATTCAAATATTCAAATATTTTTGTAACGAATTTTTTTTTTAATTTTTAATCATGGTGTCAAAAAAATTGTAATCGGCAACCAATAATATAAAAAGCTCTAAATAAATACAAGTGAACTTGAGAAGTTCGCTTATTTTCAACATTCATTGTTGATTCAATCGTTCACTTAAGTTTTGGCCAAAAGCACACATTCCTAAAGAAGTTCATGGGGGTGGAAACAGAACATTACATTTGGGATAAATTGACCAGTAGCAAAATCAGATGGGACATAATTAAGTATTCTTGACTTTCGGCTAATAATACTGACAGTTCAAGTAACCGCGAAAGCCTCAAACAATATATAAGTATTCTTGTATATTCGATGGTAGTAACGTAAGATAAGGTGAAGCAAAATAAACAGAATATATACAGTTAGAGTCAAAAATAAAGAATACAGTACAGTACTGTAAGAAAGTTTCATATTTAAAAAAACACGCCATCTGTTGGTTTGATAAATGAAAATTAGCGTCCATGCTAATAACGTATAAATTTTTTTATTTCTGTTTATTATGCAAAATTACGTTATTGGTAATGTGAATGATAATTTGCATGCATATTGTTAAAACAACTTACCGATTTAAAGCTTGAAAGATGTTACAGTACAACCACTGTTTTCAGCATTGTCGGTGCATCAAAGCGACTCTCCCGCGGAAAACAATAACAAAATTCCACATGTTTCAAAACAACTCACTATTTTTCTTCAATAAACCGACGTGTTTATATCAGGATGAATACAATTATGACCGAGTATTAATTTACCCATCATGTTAAAACTGTTGACCGTTTCAGCATCAGTGGTAAAACCAAAACGGCGTCTTTGCTGATGTGGCCCAGAACGTTTTTAGAGTGGGGGGAGCTAAAAAACATGGAGGACAAAATAAATTTCTTTTCGTTTTAAAATTCTTTTATTTATGGATTTTAATTAGAAATATAGCAAAGAAAATGGGAAATTTTCGTTAAATTTCGAAAATACGTAAATGAAGCACTCTAGTGACCCCATCTAATCGCGATTTTTTATCCCCACGATCACATACAAATCACAAACCTGAATTCAATTAACAATGTGATATTGTTAATTATAACAATTAACCATGAATTTAACACTATTTGATAAATTTGGGCAGGACACATTAATATAAGAAGTAACACAACCGATTTTCTAACCAACTGTACACTGAAAGATGCTGAACCATGATGGTGGAGGAATAGGATATAGAATACTGGAGTGGGGGCAACAGCAACATTTAGCCAAACGGTTTTTTAAACCGATATCCGGTTATTTGAATTCAAATATTCAAATACTTTTTGTAATTAATTTTTTTTTAAATTTTTAACCATGGTATGGTGTCTATTTACCTATATCTATGTTCAATGTTTATAGGTACCTACTATTCCGATTTATCTGATAAACTTTTTTATTTCAGTGAGTTAATGTAAAATACTTCATTCTGATTATCATATGAAGTGTTTTTATCACATACAAAAATATTTTGGAATGTATGGGACATTATAATCGGAAAAGTAAAATACAGAAGATCAATCAATTTCTTGTAATAATAAAAATATAAAGTACTAGAATGATCCTTACCTATTGAATTGTTGAATATCTTAGATTAATGTCGAAAGTTTCACCCTCTTTCTGTAATCTCTTAGCAAGAAAATTGTAATCGGCGAACAATAATAGCACTTAATATCAGTAAACAAATTTAAACGAAAAGCTGTTTAAGTACTTGTAAGATATTGTTAAGCCCTTTCAAATTAACTTCGCACCTTTTAACAAAAGGATTTAAATTTTATGTTACGCAATGTTGAAGTACAGCAAGTCAACGTGATTGGGGTATAATGTCCAGAAGTCAGAGGGATTCAGAAAAATTCAAAAGTGCGTTGCAGAAAATCTTTGGCTACTGATATTTTGGGGTATTTATCCAGTTTTGTAGTTAATTTGTTAAAGGGTAAGAGTAGAAAAATAGTCAATGTCCAAAAAAATACATTTCCTTGGACATTAACATTCCAACCCCAATCATTAATTTTTTTTTAAATTAATCTTCAATTATTCTCAATGTAGGGGTTAGATCTTCAATTTTAAATTAAATCAATTACGATCCCTTTACACCCAAAAATAATTTCATTTACAAGCAGATGCTTAAATAGTAACATTATTGTATAAATTATTACAGTTTTAATGAATTCACATTTTAGCAAACAAAATTCATTGCTACCGTAAGTAAGGTATTTAACACTTAAAGAGGTATTTACAGGAAGAAATTAACAATTAACTTTGTTTAATCTTTGTGGCACCATTCGTAGTAATCTACTACCGTTTAGAATTATTTCGTTTAAGTGATAATACAAGCTTTGTTCATTGATGAATATAATCATGTAATAATAAATTGTTGAAGGCTTTTCACTTCTTGGTGGTTAGCTATACCTACTTCGAAATATTTTTTTAGGTAGGTAATCGATCAGATCCTGGCAGCCGGGATCCAGTCGCTTGCAACTACAAATCCCGTAAGTGACACGGGAGAAGCTAAAATTTTAAAATTTGTTGACGATCCGGGTTGGCAGCGAAAGTCTAACGGCGTAATGGATCTTTTTTTGTTAGTGAAAATAACTTTAAATTGTTTGTTTTTCCAAAATTCTTTATAATATACAGGGTGAGTCATTAAAACTGCCTATAAAACTGCCGATAAACCTGTTATATAAATGAAGTTGGTTTAAATGGTACGAGGTCATTTTCTGCTGTGATATTGATACCACCGAAGCGTCATATCAACAGCTGATGCAGTGTACGTGGGTCAATGTATGGGTATGTCAACAAGCTCATGCAATTTCTCGAAACGATAGCGGCCCTCTTTGGGATACTTGATATAATTACCAAGTGCTCCCCTGAAATAGTTTTCAAAAGGAAAATGTTGTTTGCCGATTGTTTTTGTTTAGCCTATGTAGAACTGTTGTATCTTTCAAGGTAAACTGGTCGGGATTTTACTTCTATCATGTTCTACTACATTCCGACAGCCGGGATTTATTGATATTTTGAATCTCTACTGCCCAGTTTTCCACTCAACACTGTTCAGTCTGTAAAAGTTTTATAAAAAATGCAGAGCGCTAAATAACAAAAAAGAACCCTCTTTGTCTGAGGGTCAAGCAAGCAATTTTTAATTTCAAACCCCATATTTGTAAGAACTTTAGAAAGATTTAAATATTCATTAAAGTTCTTAGACTTTCCTTAAAAATTGGTGCTCGCTATATAAAATCCTTACAGTTATAGAACCTATTATATCTCACTTTCTCTGTTTTCAAATATTACTCTAGCCTGCCTTTGTTTTGATATCACTGAATTTTTTACTTTAGCGAATTGAGTATGCAATATTCTTTTTATGAAATGAGGGCTTGGAGCTTTAAAAACTGACTTTAACTGAAATTAAAACGGAAAGCAAGCGTACGGTATTTTAAACCAATTCATTTTCATAGCTGCTTGGAAATGTTTTTTTTTTGTACTTACAGCTTCTTTAAAATTACTCACATATATTTTTCATAAAAGCGTTTGATACGTAATTTACACTTCCAAAAATAAAATAACGTTTGAATAAAATATGAATAAACGTATATAGGTAGTACTGGAAAATATAAACTTTTATATTCATAAAAAATGATAAGATATATAGTAGTAGTTGTTTCGTTTCGCTGGATAGGCTACTACCCCTCCACCGCTGCATTTTCCATAAGAAATAATTTTCAGTCCCTAACAAATACAAATAATGAGGCTGACGTAAAAAATAATACAAGTGCAGTATCCCGAATCTAGGAAAAAGTATGATCAGAGAAAATGTCACGGAAAAAATGTTACGGTAAAAATGCCACTGGAAAAACTGTAAACCGGAATAAATGTCACCGTTAAAAATGCTACTACTTAGAGTTAATTTAAAATTCTCTAATATAAATAAGCAGTGTTGCAATGGGTATAATAAAAAAAAACTTAACGACGATAGATAATTACTACAAAAAATGTTTTTTAAATTACATTTAAGGGGGGCGCCCCCCATTTTAACATGTAGAGACATACACACACTATCATGGTTGGGGGACTTCAACTTAGTTACAAAAATACCGCCCCGCCCTGAATATGAACCAATAGTAGTCGTGTAGCTTCGGTTGGTAAGTAAATCGCTTAGCCATTGCAAGCGTTATGTCCGCTGAGCTATGGATACTCTAAGCATGTCTTCCGAATAAAGAAAAGCCTATGAAAAAATCCAAAATTGACATAATAGGTACCTATGATTAATCAACAGTAGAGAAATGTTAAAACACCCAATGAGCATTCTTTGGTTGATCTCTTTTCAATTGATATTTATCTTTCAAATTTTACACGCTTGAAACTATAGGATCTTTTGGAATGGTATGGCTAAAGGACCATAATATTTTAATATGAGCATTGGAATTAATTTTTATCTACTGACATTTCTGAATAGAATCTGCGTCATTTTCATTTTTTCATTTTATTTACCTGTTGGAATCAAAGTTGTTTCGCATAGCGTATCAATTAAGTAGCGTAGGTAGGTACTTAGTCATGGTATCTATATAAATAGCTCTCTATCGAGTAATACGTGTCATTCTCCGAGCGAACTATTTCCATACAACAAGAGTTATCGTGTTAACTGTGTGTTAGAACCTTAGAACGCAATTAACTTTACTAGTGTGTGTTTTGCATTTATTTCAAAAACTGTATTCTAAAATTTGCTGTTTACGATGGAAAACTCGACTCCAACATCTAGAAATTCTTCTAATGTGGCATCAAAATCTGCAAAAAACTTTGAACGCCAGCTGTACGAAATGTTAAACCTAGTTCTGCTACTCGTCGCAGCTATTATTGTATGGGCCATAATATTATTCTACTGCAAAAAAAGAGAACATGAAAACAACATGACTTCGCAGGCAGCCATTACAGAACCACTGCTGGAAACACCCAGCTCGAATCCGCAACACAACGATCAACAAGTACCAACTGGAACTGGAACGATGAATCTTCAACGTGTTCCATCTTGCATTTCCAAAAGCTGCGAAGCAGTTCCAACCAGCAGTACACCAAGTAGCAGTAACGACCAAATTGTACCAAATTCACCTGAAAATGATTGTTCTTTTCATAATGAAAATCATCATCAATTTACCACTGAAAATGCTCGACGTCATTTATCCACGGAAGCATCACGCGTTATCGAGAATCTGAAAACAATTCCTCATTCCAAGGCCCCTAAACTTGATCCAGATATTGAAAAGCTCAAGAAAAATTTAAGAAACCTCAATTTGTTTTAATTGTTCTATTTTGACGTTCTAGTTTAATGTGCTTATAGGTTATGTGTGGTGTAGGGTTATGTTAAGTTTATAAATGCAACAAATCGTTGTAGTACTGCAGAAAAAAATGTTAATTTCGTATGTGTTTTATAAAGTTTATTTACATTGATTATGATTTTTTTAAGCAAACTGAATTATCATTGATGAGCATTATGTATTTGAATTTGAGTTTTTTAATGGGTACAATAAACAAAAAAAATTATCTTGTTATTTATTAAACCATCAAACTTTGAAGAAAAAACATTTTATACTGTATTAGGTACATTAAAGTGAGACCGATATCCTTACTCGCTTAGTTCTACCCGTCTTGCTCTACTCAACTCTAATATTACGTACTTCTCTAGATACTATAGTAAAAGTGACTATTCTTTGTCGGGTACAAAGTCCAGACTGTGGTATGAAGTAAGTTAACTCGACTCACTATAATTCGAGACCATTTACTGTTTTGCACCAGTGACACCAGAACAGTTTTAAGCTATCTATTTGAATATTAATAAAAATATTGGTCATAAAATCAGAATATGTTGGGAACCGCTGTATTGGGAACCCGAATCGCTATCCCAATAGCAACTTTCTGCCAATCACATCTACCTACTTTGTTCACCACCGTACAGGACCAACATAACCGATGTCGCCCTGACGTAAAGAAAAAAATCTAGACATACGTTTCTATTGTACATGTTGGAGGTTATACTATAAAAAGAAAGCAAACAATAAAAGGGGTACGTCTATACTTTATTCCGATTCATTCCTACAAGCTACTAAAAATTATCACCTTTACTTTATTTTAATATCGTTCGCAATTTGAGCTTCCCTCTATACTCTACATGTATTGCCAAGTTTTTCACCATGGATTCACATGGCATCATGGGGGACTGGCAGACAGGGATGTCACTTCTTAGAAATGAAAGTAAACAATAAACAAATTTGTGGCGTCACAGCTTTGAAAATCCTAAAATAGTTTGGTGTACGATAGTCTCAATGGGTTGAAAATGTTTTTAAACAGGGAATTTCGGTGTTAGGTAGGCGACGCATTAGGTCGCATTCCAGACACCAATCAGCAGGATTCAGTTAAACAATGTGACAGCAGGTCTGTCCGTTTAAGCCTTCCTCAATAATAAATTTTGCTATGAGTATAATTATGTAATATGTATATGTCCCCTGTTTCCTACTCTGCATAATTTTAATATGGATATTAAGATAGGTATATGAAAATATCGGCAAGTTCGGAAGAGACAGTTGTATTTATAATGTTCATGATAAACCCTCAATGTCTTCACAACATTGCGCTAACCACGAATGAAGTTGCAGACAATTTATATTCAACGTCATTAACTCACTAGAGAGTTAGTTAATCACGGCATTTCAGTCAGTCAAGTCATACTTCTAAACACGAGTACTTAAATTACCCCCGTCTCAAAGGAGCTGTAAATGTTGCATTCGTGTATTCTACTCTACATAAATACATATTAACGATGTGATAGCAACTCGAAATAAGACCCACACTTCTAAGTGGATTTTCTGAGATGTGTTTTACATTCATTAGACAAAATTTACACCTATCTTATTAAATTGAATGCACATCATATTCAGGAGCATTATTATTAGATATTATACCCAGGGATATAATATACCCTAACCATATTTCATTTATAAATTAAGAATCGATATCTTAATTTTTTTTATCCATATTTAATTTTCTAAAATTATTAATTTAAAGGTAAGTATACCGAAAGCACTGAATCATCTATAAATAATGAATCATTTATTCTTAACGCTTCCCATTTGTCTGTCAAATTTACGTTAAACTTCGAAACAAATTTAAAGGTTAATACAAAAATTTGATTTATTAGTCGCTGTTAGTATACGAAAATTGATTGCAAAGATAAGAGGACTTGGGAATTTCAATAAATAAAAACTGATTTGTTCAACCTTTTCAAGCTTCATGCTTGCTGAAGACGTCCCAAATGCAAGACCTCTGATATGGCGCGGGAATATTATGCGATTAGCGTTAGTTCAAATTTTTATAAAAAGGCAAAACAAACAAGTAGCCTAGAGGGGAGACCTAGAAAAACAAACGAGGAATAAAATTCGCCGAAGACCCTTGATAAACTTTGAATTGGTAAGAGACAACTGTCACGGAATAACTAGACTGTGTCATGTTATAAATGGAATTTCTTCTAAATTGATATAGACAGCCCAAAAGGTAATTAAAATAAATTTTCAAAAACGAATTATCACCCTTCTCTATGTAAGTCGCACCTCCCTTTGAGCAAGACAGGGGAAGTGACGTACCGTAGTGTACGCAGGGTAACTAGAACTATGGACCCCTTGCTTTCGAGGATTGGACGGTATCTTTTCAACCCTGTTACAATAGGGACTGGACCTGATTTGTTCACCTGGTGCGAGAGCACTGAAGGTTAGGTTAACCCTAACTGTTGTTAGACAAGGGCTGCTATTGCCTTGCTATAATTGGGTTATTGGGTATTTTAACGGGATTGGACGCGCGTGCATCATCGATGACGAGACAGCAGAACGTGGTTCAAGTATGTCCTACTCTCGCGAGAATAAAAGGATCTTATGTTGGGAGGTTTCTGCCATGACATGGTTAAGATCAGCAACACTTTAACTGCGGAAGACCTTAAGTTTATTCGAAAGATTGAATGAATCTAGCGATACTTAATCAGGGGATTTGTATAATGGGCCCGCCTATTCTTATATTTAATCGGGTATTTAATCCAGAAGAATCAAAGACAACAACTAAGATTCATATGGCAGTAACAGTAAGGAGTCTCAACAGAGGGTAAATTTTTACATGCATACCTATACATCTCCTATGTCGACCTTGGTTGATTTATCATTATTTGATAATTACAGACTTGTTATTGTTAAAACCGAATTTAAAAACTTTAATAATTGTGCTTTTAACCCTACAGTGAAACGTTTGTTGAAGACAAAACAAACGTGCTGATAGCAACTTTGGTATAACGATGATTCACGCGTTCTACTATGTTTCATCTTTATCACTATCAGTTAACAAGATACAGTCTGGGGGTGGTTTAACATTATTTTATATTCAGGACTGTATATTTTAAAAATACCTGATTCATATAACTGCCGATCAAAGAATCACAGAAAACACAAAAAAGTTACCGACACTGTGGGATTTTCATCCCCTAACTCTGCATTGGTAACTTCCGAACACCCATCCACTGAAATATCTTAATATCAAGTGTCCCCTCGCTAATACTGTGCAATTAAATTTATTAACATAAGAAGTCTGAAAATGACTTGCAGAGACTGGTGGGCTACCTAAGTTTTATCTTGGAATAATAAATACAGATTGTTGTTTAGTCTATATTTTTGATATCAACGAATAGGTACGAAATGAACCAAACCTTTTGTTTGTCACGTTATTTCCTGCAAACAAGAAAGTTACGCAACGCACCAGATTGACATTTGATATATTATAAACTTTTTTTTTTACCATTTGGTATTTATCTTCGAAATTTCGGCACGTATTAAGAAATAAATAATCAACAAAACATGCAGTTGTAGAATAAAATTCAAATGCACCTGTTGGTGATTAACTCATCGTTTGGAATGCCTACTTGTTACTGTTATGATAAAGAAATATAGATAGGACCAAATGTTTTATATGAGTCTTTTGCTCTGGAATTAATTTTATCATTTGAGCAGTGGCGTGCTGTGAGATTTTAAAGAAAGGCTAGGAGTGGTAAAAATATCGTGGGCATATTCCGACATATTTCTAATGATACTATCGATAACATTAAGAGTTTGTTTTGGCCTGTGGAATTTTTTAATTGGTTTTGGTAGCGAAAAACTCTGTTCAAACAATTTAACACTTCCGCAGCCTTATCTAACCCCGAAAAGTTCTATAATACCTTATGGTTAATTTTGTGTTTACTGCTTCTTCACTAATAAGTTTAGAACGCAACGCAACAATTTCAAACATTTTCCCGTAATTATCGATTAAGCACTGAAAAGCATTTTCCTGTAACGACTTATTTCTAACTTCACTAAAATCATACAATAGTTCAAAAAACTCTTGCAATTCTATACGTACACAAGGGTAGGATTCAAGGTAGAAGTGCTGCCCACGCCACAGAGATTAGCGTGACCGCTGCGGACGCTTACATTAATAGGAATTAGTGTGGCCATTTACTAAAACATTGAATAATGATCTCAACGTTATCTTATTTTGAGAAACAAGTTTATTTTCTAACAGTAATGAAGCACTGATTCCCTTGCTACCATGAAGTGCACGCTACTGTTATTGAGATATGAGATTATTAAAAAGGAATCTGTGCATGTGCATCTTAGTCAGCTGTTGAAATCAAAGTTTTTCAGATGTTTTACTGATTAATAAACGTAGGCGTCATGGTGTACCTATATAAACAGGTGCAAATCAAATATGCATCTCATTGTCCGAGCGAACTCCCTCCGTACGGAGCTTTCGTCTTAGTACTTCCCGGTGCGGTGCGCGGTGCATGTTATTATTTGTAACTTTTGTCGGTTCATTAATAGTGCGTGTTCCCAAAGTTTCCTGTTTACGATGGAGATGCAAAACGTTACTACTGTATCCAGCAATGCTAATGCTGCACAAAAAATAAGTGAAAGAAATGCAAAAGCAGAGAAAGTGTATGAACGTTTAAACATACTGATGGTTGTTATTGGAGCTATTATAATATGGGCCATATTGTTAGCACACACCCAGAAAGCAGAAGCTGAAAACAGCATGAATGTACAGACAACCGCTATAGCTACAGAACCATCCCTGCAAACACCCAACCTTGATCCCCAATCACATCGTAGACGTTTTCCTAGGATTAATCAGGAAAGCAACGATCAACAAGTGCCGGCAAATACGACTCTGTTACCACCAAACCTATTATCTGAACAGGTTCCATCTAGTTCTTCCGAAAGAGATCACGCTGTACCCAACATTACTCCAAACGAAAGTGTAGTGATAAACAATACCGACCAAATTGTACCAAATTCAACTGAAAATGGTACTTCTCTTCGTTATGAAAATCTTCCACAACCTACCATTGAAGATTTTATCGAGATCCAGGAAATAAGTCGTCATCCCAAGTTTCCGGAACCGAAACAAGATAAGGAAGAACTCAAGAAAAATTAAAGAAAAAATTAACTTGATGTGTTATGTTCCTTCAATTTTTTAGTGGTGTTGGGTTATATTAAAGTGATTACTTGATTAGTATTAGCTTTTTTGTCATTGTTTATATTTTAAATGTTTTTTGGTGTTGGGTTATATCATGGGTTATACTTATTAAATATGTAAATGCAACAAATGGTTGTGCTGCAAATATGGTTGCAAAAAAAATGTAATTGTCGTATGTAGTTAGTAAAGTTTACATTAATATGATTTTTTCAAGTAAACTGAATTATTATTGTAATGTGTATTATTTAATTGATTTTTTGAGGTGTTTAATAAATCAATTAACTATACCTACATACCTTTTTATTTTATAAACCATAACTCTGAAAAACAAAATTTTTATGCAGTACTACGTATCTCCTTGGAGTGAAAATAAAAAAGTATTTAAAGATAATAAAAAATCATGTTTGAAATGAGCAAAATTTTTTCTAGGGGGAATTATATGGCACTTTGTATCAAATAAAAATAATTTTAGTGCATCACATTGCAGACTCCTGGAAAACAAGAAAGTCGATGGAAAGAACATTGCTGGGAACCAATGGTCAAACAATATTTAAAAAAAATTGTAATATTTTTACAATAGTAAAATAATAGATTTTTATAAATTTCTATCAAAACAATGGTTAAAGTAGACTCTATATCAATTTTTGCTACATTTAAAAAAACAATTCTTAAAGAATACAAAAAATAAATTTCTATGTTGTGGGTTTATCAAACTTTTGAGTTTGAAAAAAAAGTTAAAGTATAAAAGCGTTACTGTTCATGAAAATAAACAATTTTTTATTTGATTAGAAATGATAATATACTCAGAAGAACTATATCAGTAAGAAAATAAAAGACATTTTATTCATACGGCCCACTGGCACTGATTGATATCAATTATCGTACTAGTCATGGTGGTCATGGTGTATATAAACGGGCGCATACAGATGCGACGTCTCATTACCGTATTGTCGCTCTTACAGGTGTGATGGACGATAGTGCAGGTTAACAATCGATTATTTTGCCAATCATTAACATATTACCCAGGTGTGAGAGGCAAATAATTAAAATTTAACAATAATCAGTGATAATTAATATTAACGAACATTCAGTGTTTTTGTGATTAAAACTGATTTAATAAGTTATTTCAAGAATTCTGAAATTTTCTGTTTATAATGAAAAACACTACAAATTTCAAATTTCTTCCTGGTAATTCTACCGACTTTGCACCAAATTTATTTTACCAACCAATGCCGATTATGGATCAAGTTTTCCTAACTGCAATTGTAGTGTTCGTGGGTGTCTGTGTTATCTACCTTTGGATGTCGATGTGCAGAAAGAACTGCAGAAACGAAGAAACTCCCACCAACTCGACATCCCAAACAATCACTACAACTACTGCTACAGAACCGGAAATGGAAAGATCCATCAGCTTTTGGAAAAATGATCCTCCATCACGTCGGAGTAGCTTATATCACCCTATCCGACAAGATAGTAATGATCGAGAATCCCCAATTGAACTGACGGTACTGTCAGGTAACTTATTAGTTCAACAGTCTCCATCTAACTCTTCTTTACAATCTGAAAGTGGGGTATCAGTAACAAACAGTGTAGGAAGTGCAAAGGTAGAAATAGACTTTTCCGATCAAGTCGTACCAGATTCAGTTAAATATCATAGCTCTAGTTGTCCACAATTTTTCTGGGATCCTACAGATCTTCCAAAAGCAGTCCACCAAGATACCTATGAAAATGTATCGGAAAAACCGCGTTTTGTTCGGAAATTGAAAAAATGTCGTCGTTCCAAACGTGAGGAAAACAAGTTTGAAATTGATAAATTGCCGTACCAGCTGAGGGATCAATTAAAAAGAATCCATGTGTATTAATCGTTTTGTTTTGAAATTTTAGCTTATCGTATCTTGTATATTAACGTAAACATGTAAGTGTCGAATTAGTGTTGGGTTGTGTTACAAATATTGTATTGTCAGAGAAATAATTTGTACTACCTATTCAAATTTCTTAAATTTATTCTTAAGATTAACATAATTTCTTTTACAGAAAGTAGGTATGTATTACTTTATGTAGTGTATAACGTGTTCATTTTTGCTAACGTTTTTATTAAATGTATTAAATTATATAATATTATTTCATTCAATCAAGTATTAGTTAACTCAGAACAACCTAAGTGAGAACAAAAAAAATATTAAAGAGAAGAAAATCTTGCTTCATCCGAACTATTTCATTATTGATAGATAGAAATTATCTTTTGATTTATTTGTTTGGTGTCCCGGTTTAAGTAGGAGACAATTCAACTCTATCATGGGAGACAACTGCACCCTGTGATTTTTGATCACCGGATTATACACTGATCGGGAGACAACTGCACCCTGCCCCAAAAACCAGACGTCCCAATTTTTAAAATAAAACATCGATCAAAAACTTTTGTTTGGTCCACCATTATTAATTTATTCAGAAAGTTACACACACATGTGTACAGAAAATCTTTAGATACCACTATTATATTATATTATTAAAGTAAAATCTATCAATAACAGGATAACTTTTTTTAATGTCTGAGCCTTTGCTCGACCCTTGCTAATAGAATTTTACAAAAGTCTTTGAAAATATTGGCTTGAGTGGGTTGGATTACTGTTAGACTGTTACAGTTTCCTTTGTGTAACATGAGAAAGCGAGTTTGAATATTTGATTTTTCTCTCAATACAATAGAAAAAGTACCTATTTATAAAAAGTAGAAAATAAATGTACTTGCTCTTCGTTGTTTTAGCAGGTTTAATCGTATAATTATATAAAGCTTATGAATATACACTGAGGTGCAAAAAAACGGGCCACCTATTTCTTTTTTAACTTTTGATATTATAAGCATCCGGCATCCCGGTCTCCGTTTATTTTTGCCGGTCTCTCTAAACCGTAGGTGGCCCGTTTTTTATGCACCTGAGTGTACAACAGAAGTGAAAAAAATTGTTGCTGTAAACCCAAAAGAACAGTGTCCATGAAATTAAATGGCAATGAAATTAAATGTTATTTAATAAAAAATATATACACGAAGGACGAAGCTCTCTTTATTTAACGAAAAGGGAATGGAAACGAATTTAGTTGGATTCAAACAACTCCATCACCAGCCAGACCCTTTTATTAGGATAGCAGGAATGGTAATAACTTGATCATTTCCAAGTACAAAATCTAAATTTGTGTTCAGCAAATTTAAGATCAACTTGAACTTCTGTGCTCCTAGTAGCAGAATCAGCTGTTTCGATTCGAGTCGCGCTTCCAAAATTTCCGCTTAAGCGTACGTTACAAGGTTATTTTATAAGGGCAACTTGCGAATGATAAGACAGCAATAATGGTACTACATTCAATCTTTGAGACAATCAAATTGTAGTCCATTACCTTATAACCATTCACGATATTACCCTTATTAACAACGTTAACCCTAACATATGTATCTGGGCAGTAGGATTGTTGTCGGTGGGTGGTGTATAATAAAATTATAAACCTAACAGTGATATACCACCTTGTTTAGTATAACCAGACACACAACAACCCAATAGGGTCCTTTAACTTTCTAGATCCTGTAAGAAAAAACAGCAAAGGGACCAATTTAATACGAGTGGGGAAAAGCTCAACGCTAGACGACTCATTAAAGGGTGACTAGGACACTGCAATAAATACTATTACTAGAAAGTACTTTTAGAGTATTATTGGAGCTTCAAATATAAACGTTTTAGAGAAAAATCGCATGGGAATTAAAAAATGGAAAATTTTAAAGAATTTGAATTGTATAGGTATAATAATAATTAAGAAAGTAACAAGGTCTTTACCCGCAGAAATAGAAAAAATAGATAGACGTATATTACGAGCTTTCGTTTTCATTTTTCATTTATAGTAGACTGTCAAAAGAACATGCTTCAGGAGGTAATTGGAATGGCGATTGATGCTGTAGCGAGATCAAGAAATATGGCTGCAAGATGATGGAGCACCTGCGTATTGTATTTAATAGTATATACGGTTTTTTTGAAAGATTGGTTTCCTAATAAGATTTGAAAGAATGATTACACCACCTAAACCTGCATCATAAGCACAGGAAATTATTTTCAACACATTGATTTTTTTTGTCTATAAAATCTATTTTCAGTATTTTCAGTAAAGGTCGTTTTTTATATTTATTATTTTATATTAGAGTTTTGTACATTTTGAAATTAAATTTTTGTTTAATTACTTCCTTTTGTTATTTTATTACTTTTCGAAATACATGTTTTTCAAAAGCGTGTTTGACAATCAGAAAGGATATTGCACATATGATAGATAAAACACAGAAAACAATTTCATTTTTTGCAAATTTGACTAGTTTTTAGTTTAATTGTTTATTTTTTTGGGTTAAAACGTAGGTAATTAAATATTATTTACACGTAAAATATATAAACGAAAAACTAGAAACAAAACATCAAAGTATATGAAATTTGAACTACCTAGTATTCACTTGTTTAATTTTGAGTTTGGTTGAAACCAAATTTGAATTTAATATGCAATTTTGAATCAATTATCCTCTAATTGCACACTTTTCAAACGATCGCTGTTACAAGAATATATTATTTAAACGAGAGATAAAATATATAATAAGAAATAAATTTTCTGAAAATTTAACTATTTTTCAGTGACTTTAATTTTCTTTTATTAACTAATCTATTATTACTTATACATCATGCTCACTATATACTTTATAATAAAGATTATTCAGCCTCTGGTATATGCCAACAGTTATACAGAAACCTTTTGTTATCTTTTAAAGTTTTCAGGAAGCAAACAATCCAGGAATATGAGCGTGTTATATTACTCGAAAACTTTTTCTGCTTGCGCCTTTGTTAATTTTGTGAAGCTGCTTCATTTTTCATTCCATAGCTGCATTCAAATCAACTTAGTAGGAATCTTTGAAAAAGTGGTGTTTTGTTACTTGGAACTCTTGCCAAACTTAGTCGACGTACTCGGTAAAGCTCAAGTTGTCATCTCTGAACAACCAGTCGTTGTCAAATACTTCTATTTCTCACGCAATTTTTCACGTATGATATGAAGTGAAAGTAAGAAATGGGGAATTGATGATTGATGAAAGCTATTAAGGTGCCTCTGAGGTCATATAAAACTCGCTTGCTGACTGCAGTGGAAACATTTAAGTGAAATTACGTTTATGGTTTACCAAATAAAATTTACATCCAATGATTAATACTTTTATTAATTTCCACTATTTAACGCCAGCTTAGTTTTGCATCCACCAACTTCAAGAAATTTTCCTACAATACCTAGAAATTCTGAAAATCCTATTTTCTTACAGGATAAGCGGTTGATGGCCGATGCTTTCACTTATCTTATCTTATGGACTCCTAACATGTAACACTCAATCCTGTAGGAGCGTATATAGAGAATAAGTAGAAAAAGCCTCCGTGCTTCCTGTTCTGGAGTAGGTACCTATATATTTAATAAAATATTTAATGTCGGCAAGATAAGACCAAATGTAATAGTTGTAGTATACATTAAAAAAATTGGATATCTAGGATAGGATTGGTTTAGGGTAGTTGCGCCCCCAATGCTGCAGGGAGTTACAACTTAACTTTGGAGCGCAGTGGAAACCCTGTATCCCATGAGCTGGAACTTACAAAACTCTTTTTGGTGACCGGTATAAACTTACCCTACTAAGGAATACTCAATAGGTTCTTGTATTTTTTCCTAACATATTTTATATATGTCCATGTCAATAAGAGTCGGCAGGAAGGAAACTCTCCAGGCGACAAGATACGTATAATATATTCTACTTGTCTAGGATGTATAATACCCGTAAATGTGACAGCAGAGTAGTGTTTTGTATAAAACATTATAGCGCGTGAGACAACATTTTTGATCAAGTTGGCGTGAAATTCTTTTTTTAGAACGAACAGTGGTAGGAAAACCAAGTTGAGACGTTTTGTTAACAAAACTTAAGTTCATGACATCATGAACGATTATTTACATGTGTGGGTATTATCATTTCAAAATGCCTTCCTTTAGTAACCTAAAAAAAATATTAAAATAACTGTCATGAGTAACAATTTCTGCTGACAATTTTACAATGTACTGCACTTGTTCACTATTATTATAAAATAACCAGGAAGAAAATTTGTCGTTGCAAAATTCAAATAGACGGTAACATGTAAAGCCATTAGGAAATTACGTTTCCTACACGAATGTAGAATTCAAAAGCTGCAACAATTGCACTTTAATTGCATTCACACCACAAGCGACGAAAATTCCATACATTTCTAGATTTTACCTGGGTATTATATTCACTCATATTGCTGGTGATATTCTCTTTGGAACCAATTTCCAGTCGCCTTTATGCTTTATATTTCCGGTTCTCTTTTCGATGTCTAACTTAATCGCTCTGCAATGCGCCTAACCTGGCATATAAAATTTCGTTTCCATTTATCAATAGTTCCGTGATGGGGTAGATGCTTACAAAAGTAGACATGCGTTTTTAATTTTCTTGTCGATAAAGAGAAGATAAAGCTCCATAAATCAGGATTACAGCGCCCTTACGTTTCCGGAGTTTGCCTAAAAGCTTTAGACTCTGAAAGAACAACGAAAATGTTTAGAACCACTGATTGTGGAGCTATTACTTTTTATAAAATGTCTTCTTCCGCAGAATTGCCTAAATCGTTCAGAGTACATCGTTGTTTTGTTTCGAAATAAGAGATGACATTCCAGAGTTGCTTGTTTATTTGTCATAAAAGAGAAAATTCGATTCTGTAGTTATCAGTGGCCGCAGATAAAACATTTGATGACCCTTTAGAAACCTTCACGTAATGGAAGGAAGTTAGCTTTTCTTTTAATAAAAGTATTAACTAACTACATGGCAATAAAATAAATCTGTAATTAAATTACAAACAAATACCCACTATACAGGGTGTAACACAACGTATCCGAAAAAAATTAACCATATATGCACTTTTAAATAAGAAATCGGTTTGTTAAAGTCCAACAGAAAACGAGATAAAAATTTTTAAAAGTTACAAATTAATGAAAAAAAAAACACAACTTATACGAAAAAATTTAACCATATATCGAATCACGGTTTGCGGGAATGGATTTGAACCGCAGAGGAGAATCGATTCGTCTAGGGTTTAGTGCGAAAAAAAATTTTAGCGTCGCCTTTCGTTGACCGACGTGTTTTTGCAAATTTGACCCTGAAGATGACCTTTTTCGAAACTTTGCCACCCGAACGTAATTGTAGAGCAGGAAATTTGCTATTTTTTGCAGGTTGAACGAAAAGCGCCAAGACGCTCCGTAATCCCCCCCAAACCGTCAAAGTGGAGGAATTTTTTGAACGACACACGCGGCTATCGCCTCGCTTTCGAGATCGCCCTCTATTTCATTGTAAAGAGCGTCTCTTTGGCCGTTTAAAAAAACCGGGACCCTCTAGCTCCCCCCGTTCTCCCTCCACTGGCGTTCGACCGTTCGCTTCCGTTTTACCAGTGGCGTTCGCAAAGGGGGGGGGGCTACCGGCCCCCGCCTTGTGAAGGGTACTCCAAACGGACCCCGTCACACGTTTACCTAGTTTAAATCGGATTCCGTTCGAAAAACAAAAGTTGTCTTTACAGAAATTTTCTTTCTTTTCCAAAAAACGTTTTTTGGGCCGGAGACCATCGTAACAATTTCGGGACGCGATCATATCGATATGGGTGATGCACGAGTGCGCTAGAAATCTATCGCCGCCGGCCGCAAGTCCCTAACCGCCCTGTGAGCCGAGCAATCGGGGTGGGAAGTTGAAAGTTTGGCGCCCTCTGGCGGCCGACCCGCGCATCGAATCGAAGTTTGCCTAGAACTGTTGGAGGCACCTCTCCTAGCCGTACGCGATGCTCCAAACCGATTTTTTGTACCTTCAAAATTGGACACTCGCCCCCCTCCCCTGCCCCCCCTTATTCCGAAATCTCGTTCTCGGCCCATGCACGAGAAGCGCCGATTTTTGTTACGATTTTACGTTGCAACCGCGGCCGTCTAATCCCGCGGGTTCCCTCGCAAACCGCGAAATCTTCTCCCGGCCCTCTCGATCCCCGGACCGAAATTCACCCGGTCCTAAAAGATGCGGGGTGAAGAGGTGCTCCCTGCTCCCCGAACCCCGTTCCTCTACCTCTCGCAACGGCCGAGCTGTCCCGATTTCCACGCGAAAAAAACGTCGAAAATCCCGGGTTCGAGGCCCGGTAGCGCAGTTGCTCGGGGTTGACGACTTTCGCCTTCGGCGGGGGAAGCGAGGATTTGCTGTATATATATTTTCAAATGAGTTTTATATATATCTGAAATAAATTTAAATAAATATAAAACACGGAGATAGCGGGGGGGCGAGCGGGGATTTGTCTTATATATATTTTTAAATGAGTTTTATATATATCTGAAATAAAATATATATCTGAAATAAATTTAAATAAATATAGAACATTTCCCCGCTGCTCTCCCCGACCGCTAGCTTCGTTGATCATCGCATTTACAACGAAGTGCGGCGGAACGGTGTTAGCGGTCGGGGGGAGCGGGGATTTGCTTTATATATATTTTCAAATGAGTTTTATATATATCTGAAATAAAATATATATCTGAAATAAATTTAAATAAATATAAAACAGGGTGATAGCGGTCGGGGCGAGGGGGGATTTGCTTTATATATATTTTTAAATGAGTTTTATATATATCTGAAATAAAATATACCGCGATCTCCCATCTCGCTCCGTTTCGGAGATACGGAACCCCAAAAATCGTCAAAATAGAATGTTTCGTCAAACTTTTCGAAAATTTTGAACGCTCGTCACGGGCAGACGAAAAGAGATATCGAATCGCGGTTTGCGGGATTGGATTTGAATCGCAGAGGAGAATCGATTCCTCTCGGGTTTAGTTCGAAAAAAAATTTACATAATACTACATACTACATACTACATAACATAATACTTAAAGAGATAAATATGTTCTAGTAATAATTATTATTGTCGCAATAGATAAGTTAGTTACGTATGGTTATTCTCAGTACCTGGTGCCAACGGGAGTAACCTAGGCATCAATTCGATAATAATAACACAGTAACTTGACTCCACTGATTTAAACAACAGGATAGCTGCAAGTTTATTGTACATTCTTGATTAATTTTGCATTCGTTCAATTATTGTACAGTACAGCACATTTTCTCTTCTATCGTTTGTTCTTTATGAATAAAATCCAATAAACCCCTATTAAAATCTTTTAAACAATTTATGAAAATACATGTCTACTACTACTAGCGATAAACAAGACCTGTTCATGAAAATCGTATTAAAGTTGTCTCCAAGAATGAAATTCTCTTTTAAATTGACAACTCAACGTTATACTCAAATACAACCCCTGCATAATAACATACTACCCTACACGCGTCACTGTAAAGTGTTGTTTAGTTCTATTTTATCCCTTTAGAAAATAACCCAGAAATTTTAGAGGACATTTATACTACTTCATGAAGTCGTAATCAGAAAAGCGTAGTCAGGAAAAGAATAATGAATAAAATTTGTCATTTCATATTACATTGTGAAAAACAATGTTGTCATATCCAGATTTCGTAGTACTATAATTTATATTTGCTGTTACTAATGTTATTATAATTTCTTTTTTTCCCGTAGTTTTTAAATGAATTACGAAAATAAAATTCATGAAAACCTAATAAGTACGATTTTGTATACTATACTTTTTCAGAAAAATAACAAATATAGTTTGTGCTTCTTAATTTTAATTAATACTACGAACTAGAAGTCTAATAAGAATACCCAGAAAATGTTTTCTGCTATTCTTTTGTTTTTTGGAATTCCTAATTTCCATTAGGGGTGATTACAAGTACCTATTCAAAAATTTGATTTAAATTTCCAATGAGAAAAAGTAAGTCCCACGGGATTTTTTGATATAGTCCCAAAAGAAAGAAAAGAGATCTAGAGGATTTAATTCGGGTGGTCTTGAGGGATTTTGGGCCGCTTCGCCTGGCCTATCCATTTGTTATTAAATTGGCCTCCCCGTTCCGGACAACTCTTATGAAATTCTTTGACTAAGAATTTCCATGTCATGTACTAAGTGTTCATTAACTATATTTCGCATCAAGTGAACAAAATCCGAGCCTTAATATAACTTACTAGCTAGCTAGAGCAATTGGTATTTTAAAATGATAATATGTTATATTGAGCAAGACGTAAATTTTAGCCGAAAACAAATTTCTTCTCGAAATTCAAAGATAAAAAGGGCTCCCTTCTTGTCGGATCAATCCGATATTATATTAGCTTTGCAAAGATCTCCTTGTGATAACGAGGTCAAGGGTTCTTCTAGCTCGACATTTAAAACTTCAAGACATATTTCTTTGGATCAAAGTCACATTTGTTGATTGTTTGGGATATCTTCTTGTCGAGTTTTCTTTTTCCTTTCTTTCTTGATAATATTACACCGATGAAAAAGTAATGAACTCGAATGGGTTTGACGTTCCATTTGGTTGATTCCTGTTAATTACTAAGGTTCTATTCTTACAGTACGTAATGTATTGAAAAATAAAACAATTTATTACTTCTGATTTTGATGTATACAAAAAATATAAACACAGTAAAGGATTAATGAATGTTTTCTTTCCACCCTTTGTACATTCCAAAAAATAGGTCAATAATGATTTCTTTTAAAGAAGAAGTTTTGTAAATCGTCATTTATGGTGGTGTGAGTTCAGGGTACTAATAAATAATATCATGACGATCGATAATAAGTAATAAGGTATGTTTTGCGTTATAACTTCCTGAAAGTAATTTACTTTACAAGGGATTGTGCTGTAAAACTCTTTGTACACACCGAGTTTCACTAAGGCGCCTTTTAACCTCTATCTCTATTAGTTATTATCTCATTTCATCTAAATGACAGTTTTTATGAATTTAAAAACCAAGATTAGCTATCGCCCTTTTATTCAAGGCTGGCGCTGGACATAATTGAGTTTGTGAAGCATTAAACGATTATAATAGGTATCTTTTACGTCCACAGTATAAAATATGGCTGTTATTAATTTAATACACCGCATTGTGCTAAACGAAGGCATTGATTTTTAACTAAATTTGATGATGAGTGTTTTAGTTAGGTTACCAGAACAATTACTATGCAAAGAGATTAGGTATACCGCGCTAAGGGATAATTGACTACCCGGTTAGGGGCACGTTAACTTCGTTTACATGTGAACTAAAAGCCAGTAGCCCTGATAGGTAACCGAGATAATAACATACACATAATAGGTAAATAGACAAAGTTTCACTAAGGCCCTCCGGCTAAAACTGCATTTTACATACAAAACGATGTCGTAATGTATGCAAATTCTTGGTAAGGACAGGGATAAACGACTAGAAATATAGTCTAGTCTAGTAAGCCATGAGGCTTTTGCCAACCGTATAACATTTTATGCAAAGTATTTAAGGTGGATCACAAAATAAAAATTTATTACTTTAGTTTTGCATTAAGCATATTTTTGAAAAATTGTAGGACAACCTTACAGGCCATCCTCATTTACTCCGCATTTGTTTATCTCTGAATCATATTATGTATGATTCCCTTATCAACATGCCTTTGTTCTGACCTTCTACCAATACTATTTAGACTCACGCTACCCAAAAAATAAACGATAAAAAATGTAGACACACAAGTTATATCGATGATATCATCAACAAGAGGTACATTCAAGAAATAACTTTTTACAGGTCATAGCATGATAAGAAATATTTCTTTTTATGTTGATTAGATTATCACATTCTTTTAAACCCACCTGGCGTTATATAATTGCTAAGAGTATGCGGCCAGTACCACGTTATCTGGATAGACGAATAATTGATAATCAACCACCTGTGTATTACTGTATTTATTGGAATGTATATACAGACTTGAATTTTCGCAAAAGAAAGTTTTATTTTACTCAAATGCCATTTATAGTATCTAAAGGGGGTTACGGTGATCTCCACGTTTCCTGAAATTCCTTCTAATATTAAGCGTTTGATGTATTTTTCTTTGGTTTTTCGATTCTCCAATAAAGCTGGGATTTTGCATTTAGTTAGGTGTTTTTTCAAGAGTTGGAATTCGTGCCCAGACAACACGATAAACATTGCTTTGCTGTCAACTGCAAGCAGGAGAACCTATTAAAGCCGCTCTACATTTACTTCAGCACACTAATAAATAAAGAGGACACTAAGATAGATGAAGCTACGTAATGCCCTTTTAATTACTACCTATTATTTATTATGGCAACATTTGTTCTGTTCCTAAAACACTTTGCAACGTGCTTTGAATTTATTTCTGCTCTTTGCTGGCTCACAATAAAAGGATACAAACTTTCGGACGTGTTTGAATGTTCCTGGGAATCTTTAGGTAGCAGAAGCGAACACTCTCTTTTAATTCCAAATTTTCGCACAAAATTAAAATTATGCAATAAACAATTAAGGCGAGAAATCCTTTTGCTTTTATATTTATGAATATATTAAGATTTTTAAGCATTCATGGCGCATTTGCATTTGTGGGAAAAATTGGGAATGTTTTTTCATGTATACGCACTGACAATAGTTTCAGAATTGGTGTTGTAGAGCTTATAGGACAAGTTTACGTCTGCCTCACTGATTTTTTTAGTTATTAACAATGTAAAGGAATTTTCCGATTATTCTTTACATTGATAGTAGTGAGGATTGTATCTCGGGAAAATGGTTTAATAGTGGAACAATGCCGGGGTCCAAGGGAAATAAACAAACAATAATGCAACACATTACAACTATACTGTAATTAAAAATTTCAGCTTAAAAATTTTACCGATAGCATTTATATAAATGTAAAAATAATAAACGTAATAAAATTTAAACTGCGTAAAAGTTTAATTTAGCATTCCTAATATTTACTTGAAGTTCTTCTTGGGTTTGAAAATAATTTAAAATTTTAGCTTTACGTTTAAATAACAAACGCAAGGTAGTATTTAATAAATTTATAACCATAAAGAAATATTTCTTGAGGGAATTAAATTGTGAGCATTCCTATTATCATCCCAAGCGAAATAATTATGTTTATCAAGGTATAAATTTATTTTCAAGTCTCTCCAGCACTGTGGAAAAGTACCACAAAGGCTGGCATGTGTAAACATTTTGAAGGCAGAGATAGGGGCGACTCTGATTACTTCTTGAGAAGCTAAAAGTAATTAAAAACGGGTATTATTGATTTTATGTTATGACGTTTATAAATTTATTGTCTTACATTCAAAGCTTCTTTATTTCTTTATAGCACGTTTTGATTAAATATAAAAGAATGTAATAAAAATATCAGAACTTTCCCCATTTAACCAATAAAAACCTTTTAACAATAATAAAGCGAATCCGGAGCTTTTGCTATTCACAACCTACCTTGATATTTATTTGATCTGAATACTTTCCTTGTTATTATAAATTCCTTTCCTTGCATTAATACAACCTGAGGAAATATGCTGATCAAAAGTTCTCTGTACAACTGTAGTCTGTTTTATTTTTGTAGGATTCTAAAATGATTTATAAATTTTATCTCTATACTTTCTCGCTGAAGTCACTTGGGGTTAGAGATTCTTAAAAATGTCGCGAGGGAATTTCTATAGAAGTCGGTAGCTTTTGTACAAAAATTGCTTACAAACGCGTGTTTATAATGTTGAAGATTATATAAAAATATATATCCTGATAAGAATAAACTGAATATAGAAGCTGAAAATGATTCAAAATTCAACTAAATGGAGAATATGGAAATATTTTTCAGTGTAGTAACTAGTCAGAAAAAAGTTTTCTCTATCCTTATTCCTAATTTTTAACTTTTCCTTTTTTTAAACTTGGGAGTTTTCGTCACGATTTTACCCGAAAGGTAAAAAAGAAACAAAAATCTAGTAATAATAAAACGTCTTTCATGGTCAAAACTAAGTAGTGATTCCTTTACAATTCATACAAAAACCAAATTTTCCAGGAAGTTTCTGTCCTTCGACACAGTAGTTTAGAGATTATACATCCCGTCCTTTTCTCGCGGAACTTTTTCAATCAGGATGTGCTAACTAGTCCGCATAACACTCACAGCCAATCTCGGGGGAAGTTATTTTTATGTAAGTAGTTCAAAGGACGTGTGAGCAGGAACGGGAGCGTACTGAAAGGGTCGACCGTCTGAATCTCCAGATAAGATGTTCACCTTTAACATTTAATCGACTTTCTACGATTTCCGCCTCAGGATAAAGTGTAAGGGTGCAACCTCCTGCACTATTAAGTTTCTCAAGTCACCCGTTAGGTAAACATTGAAAACAGGAAAAGTTTGGTTCGATATTGACATATTCTCGTCATAATTCATTTCTCCCTCTGACTTTCCATATTGTGGTAGTACATAATAATTTTATTTTTCGGTATATAGTATTTAATGATTTTTTTTTATTTTTCAGTAAAGCGGGACGATGCGGTGGAGCGGCGGTTGACAAGGGGATGAACGCGCTCCTGCCGCTTCTGTTGCTGCTTCTGGCAGGTAGCGCTCGGCTTGACCAACAGGTCAGTGTTCCAGGGGACATCGTTTTAGGGGGGCTCTTTCCAGTGCATGTAAAAGGAGATCGGGCCCCCTGTGGTTCGCAAATTTATCATCGAGGCGTACAACGTCTAGAAGCCATGATGTACGCCGTGGACCTAATCAACAATAATCCTGATGTTTTGCCCAACGTAACTCTTGGTGTACACATCCTTGATACGTGTTCTCGTGATACATACGCCCTTAATCAAAGCTTACAATTCGTACGTGCATCTCTAAATAATATGGACACTTCTGCCCTAGAATGCTTAGATCATTCCATTCCGCGACCGCGTCATAACTATTCCGGCCCTGTATTCGGAGTTGTCGGAGGTTCGTATAGTTCGGTTTCGTTGCAAGTAGCAAATCTGTTGGGTCTCTTCCATATTCCGCAAATTTCGCCCGCTTCCACCGCAAAAGCATTGAGTGATAAAACCCGATTCGAATATTTCGCGCGTACTGTTCCGCCTGATACCTTCCAGTCTAGTGCACTCGTGGACATTGTTAAAAACGTCAATTGGTCTTATGTATCTACCGTATACTCGGAAGGGTCTTACGGAGAGTATGGTATCGAGGTGTTCCATCGAGAAGCCCAAGAAAGAAACGTCTGTATAGCAACAGCAGAAAAAGTTCCAAGTGCAGCAAATGATAAGGAATTTGACAACATAATTGCTAAACTTCGGAAAAAAGTCAACGCTAAAGGAGTCATCTTATTTACAAGAGCCGAGGACGCTAGGTAAATAACAAAATATGGTATCAGGAATTAAATATTAAATGTAATTATTGTTACAGACGAATTCTACAAGCCGCGAAGAGAGCCAAAGCAACGCACGAATTTTTTTGGGTCGCCAGTGATGGTTGGGGAAAACAACAAAAGCTTGTAGAAAATCTTGAAGATGTTGCTGAGGGTGCTATTACGGTAGAACTGCAATCTGAAAATATTCCGGGGTTTGATCGATATATGATGTCTCTTACGCCAGAAAAAAATCTTCGAAACCCCTGGTTTGAACAATATTGGGAAGATTCATTCGATTGTATTTTACCCAAAAATCTACCTTTAGAAACAAACACATCCTTTAATGTCTGTAGTCCGGAAATGAAATTATCGCAAAAGGCGGGGTAAGTGAATTTAACTAAAACTTGGTAGAAAAGCGAATTGGAACTGCGTGTAGAAATCTAAACATTTCCCACCGGGTTGCTGAAGTTCCAGTTCGCTTCTGTCTAAACAGCACCACTTGAAATTTAAACGAGCTCGCTCATATAAACACTGAAATGGAAAAACTATTTCTGACACCTTGAATATTTAATATGTTCAAAGAAAGATTAATTTTTGTAAAGCGCTTTTGTCAAGTCATTAATAAAAATTTTATTTTTGTGATTTACAGATATGAACAGGAAAGCAAGGTTCAGTTTGTCGTAGACGCAGTATTTGCGTTTGCACTCGCCTTACACAACCTTTACATGGACCTCTGCAAAGGATACGATAAGAAAGGGATATGTCCAGCGATGAGACTGTACGACGGTGGTGATTTCTACAAACATTATCTGCTCAACGTGTCCTTTAACGGTTAGTAAACGTCTGGTTTAAAAGCTTATTATTGAATTTTCATAAAGATAGTAGTTTCTACGACGCTTGTGTTATCCACTGTCTAGGAAATTCTTGTAAAAGCAAACACTATACCGGACTTTTTGAAAATTATTGTAGATATAGGGAATCGGGGACGGTTTTAATAGTACATGGGTTTTGTTACTGTCTCTATTAGATTTCTTTGGAAAATTGTGCAAAACTCGGGGAAATGCTGATAGGGTTGTGAATACGTTTAGAGTTGAGTGAAATATTCATGCTTTCACTACTACTGCCTGACAAAAGATTAAATGTTGAATGGGTTAAAATTTCAGGAGTTTGTATTAGCAAAATTCTTAATAACAGGCAATTGTTTTTTCCCCTTTATAATTTTTTCTAAATAAAATTTCTAGACCCAAAAGATGTTATTTCATTAATGTCATCGAATTCTTGCCAAGTTTTTATTTCCGAGCTTTTTTATTCAGAAATACGACGCCTGTAACAGACGCTGCATATTTATTAAAAATATAAAATTATGCAAAGAATTTTTTTCATTATATTATTTTGCTACGCCTTTTCGATTTTATCCAATTTATTACGAAACGCCAGCTGTTTCACCTAAGTTTGTACCTCGGTTAAACGCGGTAGTTGCTTATTCAATGATGCTTAATTAATTACGCCGGGTGCCATAACCATTAATTTGATTAGTAGCTGATTGCATTTCCCTATAAACAGTGAACTATTTTACATAAAAATATGCAACGGAACTGAGAGTTTGTAGTCTTAATTAATAGAAGGGTTTAAAACTAACATTTCAGATCCAGCAGGAAGTCCCGTGCAATTTGATCGAAGAGGCGACGGCCTGGCACGATACGATATTCTAAACTATCAGAAATTAATGAACGCTTCAGGGTATCACTATAGGGTGAGTTCCACGAAACTCTTGTAAATTAAATTCAGTTAAAAAAAAGTGGCGTTTTTGTTTCAGGTTGTGGGGAAATGGTTTAGCTCTTTGGAACTGAATTCTGATATCTTAGTCTGGAACAATAACTCAACGTCCCCGCCAACTTCGGCCTGTTCGTTACCATGCGAACCCGGAATGATTAAAAAACAGCAGGTAACTTTGTGCTATTACTTTTTTTTAGGGAAAAATGGGAGATATAAAATATTACAATATGGCACTTTGTAGGAAGATCCTTTTACTCGAATCTCTTGTGTGCTGTTATTGTTGCATTTATAGCACGCAGATGCCACTTTTATTACCGTTATTTTTCCAAAAATTGAATAACACAATCTATATGTATGCTCACAAGCAATGTGGGAAACCATTTTTTATATCTCATACGATTTTACAATTATTTCTTATATACCTATTCTAAGATTATTTTCAGGGTTTAATTTCAAATATTGTATATACCAGAGAAAGTTTAAGGAATTATCTTAAGATTGTCAGAAATTCCACATACAATGGTTGAAATCAAAATTAGACACCCAAGATTTAAATTTAAATTGCAATTACCCCAAACAATGCTTGAAATATGCAAAACGCCATGCATGTAACTGGGTTGATACACAAGTCGACAAGTTACTTCCTGCCTGGCAGAGGTGTGAAAAGGATTGCATTTAATTAAAGAGGAACAAGACTTTGTTACCTAATAAATGTATAAAAATCTTTTTTATCGTGAGGGAAAAGATAATAAACAAGCGTTAAGAATTATGTACCTGCTACTTATAGACCCATTAAACATAAAACCCATGTTTTTATTTATAAGTAGGTAACTAACAAAGAAAATTGTATTTTTCTTTGGAGCGAATTTGTAATAATGGTGTCTGACAACTTCTTTATGGAAAGCTTTTATGATTTATTCATAATCATACACTTACTGACATGCAGTTAGTTCTCATTGTTTCAAACATGTGCTAACAGACTACCTAATGACACACGCCTGTCAGTTCAACATAATCGTTCTTGCGCTTTTATTAGTTTTTATGAATAACAAATAATGCTAGAGGAAGCAGGAAGGATAACTCGTAAAATATTAACAAGGTGAATTATAATTTATTTAAAGCAAGGAAATTATGATTGCGAATCCAAGGATATTAAAAAAAATCGATAATCACATTTTTTATATGTAGGGTGTTTTTTGAAATACCTAAAGTAATGTAAACTGAAAAAAAAAACTGTAAGTAATTTTTGGGAATAGTTAACAGAATCTTGAAAGACCGTACTATCCTGAATATAAGATACCCTATACATTTCAGGATATAATTGTTGTTAGAAACAAGGCAGAAAAGGATAAGTTAAAAGTTGGTTATAATTTCATTAGAGCTAAAGACTGAAATTCGAAATAAAAACTTAAGTTTGTGAGATAATTGGAGCGTAAATATTTTTTCATCGTAATCATTCTATGCCACCGTGAAAAACTGGAAAGCGGAGTTGCTAACGTTTTTCCTAAAACAGAAAAGAATATCCAGCATTTTAAATCTTATCTAAAGCATTAACGCAAAAGAGAAACAACTCCTATTATACAAACCCTGCAGTAAACACAGAAGATTTCTCTTAAAAGTTTGGAAACACATTTATAACTGCTATTTCGTCGCCGCAAAAGATGATCTGTAGAACGGTTAGAAGAAATATATTCCTTGCTTTTCGTACTCGTATACTTTTGAAAGTATGCGATATTTATAAAACTTTATTTTAGACAGAATGATTTCCCAGAGCTCGCTTGAATCAGACAGATTGTATGCGAACAGATAACGACAGTATAGGTGGACTTCTGTTCCTTTGGATCCTTATCTCTCGTATACTCAATAAATGGAGTTTTCACGTGGAAATGAGGTCGCGCGGGCATTCTTACTGCGAGATTGCGTTTAGAAATAAAGAGAAAACAAATTCTAAATTAACTTCAATTGTTATACATCAGAGCACAATAATATGTTTTATTACACAAACATTTCTACGATTATGTACCTCTTCTCCAGATCATAAAGTATAAACAAAACCAACAAAAACACATTAACACATCCATTATTACACCCCACTTTTATTTTTATCACCTTTTGCTTTCTATATATCGTTTACCCTTTACGTAATAATTATACAACATGTCACTGTTATATTTTTTTACTAATACCTCCCAGTCATAAATTACAATAATTAACATCTCTTGGATTAAATCATTCTATATTAACAAAGATTATAATGTTGTATATCTATTTTTATTGTAAAATTTAAGAGTGAAAGTAGAAATAACGGGCTATATAGGTAGATGATATTTTATGAGAACAGTAATGAAGAAAAGTAATATGACTTGGCAAAGGGGAAGATGAAATGAAATGTAAATTTAAGCGTTGGACAATATTTCACCTCAAATATGACTGACATCATAAACCTACGTTGACTGCAAATTTATATAAAGTTTGCTCTAATTTACAGTTAATATGAAACATGGCTCTACACGTAGAAAAATCAATCTTAAATATTTTTCATTGATTTTTAAATTGGATGCTTAATTATTAAAGAAATCAATATTGCGGAAATAATGATACCCAAATTAATTCCTTTAATAGGAAAACAAAAATCAGTAATGGTTTCAGATTTAATGACCGACGTAAGCAGTCAAAGCCCTTTTCCTATACGCAACCCCAAAATAATAAAATAGAAAATTTGAAAATTTCCATTTTATTACATTTATTTAAGAATGGGAATTTGATTTTATTCCAACGTAGGGTTTATATTGTGACATTTTTGTAACAGCAACCTTAATTTTTGATGCAGGAAACACGGCTTTTTCTTCCACGAAGACAAATCTCCCAACATAATATGTATACGAATTGTCTTATATATGGTAATTTTATGCGTTGTTTTTTTGCAGGGCGACACATGTTGCTGGATATGTGACAAGTGCGAAGACTACGAATATGTGTACGACGAGTTTACATGCCGAGACTGTGGCCCGGGTAACTGGCCGTATTCTGACAAATTATCCTGTTACCCTCTCGAGCTACAATACATGAGGTGGAACACAGCGTTCGCCCTATTTCCCGCTGCATTTTCCTGCCTGGGCATAACCGCTACACTCCTCGTGATTAGTTTGTTTATTAAACATAATGACACACCCCTGGTGCGGGCTTCCGGCAGAGAGCTTAGTTACATGCTGCTTTTTGGCATTCTTCTCTGTTACCTCAACACTTTCGTATTGTTGGCTCGTCCCACAACAGAGACTTGCATCCTGCAGAGATTTGGAGTAGGAGTTGGCTTTTCGATAATATACGGTGCTTTGCTCACGAAAACTAATAGGATATCGCGTATATTCGATTCCGCTTCGAAATCTGCTCAAAGACCTAGCTACATAAGCCCTAAATCGCAGGTGATTATTACCTGCACCCTTATTGCTGTACAGATTATTTTGACGTTGGTTTGGATGATTGTGGAAAGACCGGGAACTAGGTACTACTACCCCAACAGAATGCAGGTCAGTATTATTTTATTTATAATTAATTTATTTGCTAATTTAAAACAGAATACAATGCCCAAAGTTTTGAAACGTAAACAGTTACGCGGAATGAAAAATGTCCAAGATATTTATTATAATGAAGAACATATTCACATGATTAAATAGACCAGTAGCTATATAAGGGGTGTTGGAATATTCCTATTAAGTCGGCAGGTATATGCCATCCCGACTATATCGACATCCGTTTAGCCCTTAGGTAAATACCGCCCCCGATTATATCGGTTAATACCATTCAACCTTTGAACACAAGGAACAAAGATCGTATTTTACATGCTGTATTCCCCCTTTATAGTTATTTTTCTCTACCGTATTACATAATTAACCCACCCTTATTTTTTGAATCAAAATAGTTTCCTTCTTACAGGCTCACCCCCTGAAATTACTAATTTTTTTGACCAATCGTTCAAACCCCCCAATCTGGTAGTTTACATCCCTGATTCTAATTGATCTTCGACTTTTTACTGACCACCTGTAACCTTAACTGAAACCTTTTGTTAGATTTTTTTTATTCCTGTTTGAATAAATAATCATTTTTCTATAAATTTCCAAAACTGAATTTTCCTTTCTAAGTATCCCGAGAACTAAAATTTTGTACTATAATTTAAACGGTATAATTCAAAATCTTCTAAGCATAAAATTTAATTTCCGGTTACAAAAAAAAGACTTTGCCTCTACAAACATAAATAAACTACCTTTAACGCTTTTTGCTTCCAAGTAATCAAAATGAAACGGTATCTCTTAGATCTCAGTAACTCAAGTTTTCAGAAATGCCTTTCGTGAACGCAGTCCTATAACTTTGAAACTAATAATATAGAAAGGGGGGAATTTAATTTAGGAGCGTAAACAGCATTCAGTGAGTATGAAGAGGTTATCGATCGAATTGAAACTTTTAAGTAGTACAAATTAAAGGTATCATTTGAAAAATTGAGCAGAACATCTTTTAGATACCTACGACCTCGTTCCCCCACGTATCTTCTACATGATAGACTAATATATAGAAAGGTTTATATAAGAGTCGTTTCGTATAAAGCGTAATATGTATATCCCAAAGTTCTGTTTCGAACACGAACAAAACCATTTACTTTACAGGATAACTGAAGGAATCTGATTAATTATTACAA
Organism: Hemicrepidius hirtus; assembly: GCA_963082805.1. Classification (NCBI taxonomy): domain Eukaryota; kingdom Metazoa; phylum Arthropoda; class Insecta; order Coleoptera; family Elateridae; genus Hemicrepidius; species Hemicrepidius hirtus. The sequence continues at coordinate 19,088,690 of OY720168.1, forward strand.
AGCCGTATGAAAATCTATATTAATTAATACCCCTATTATCAGTTCGGGCTATTGTAACTCTGGAACAAAGAATAAACTCGCAAAATACCGCTTATATATTGTGTACAAAATAAATTAACCCAAACAGAGACATCACTCATGTGTCCGTTTGATTCAGAAGCTTTGTCCGTTTATATTATATACAAACGGAGGGCCCAGCTCCACGAACCCTTAACAATAGGGATGAATAGTCATAATCAAATGAATCGCATTCATAGGTTGTGTCTGTGCAACAGAAACCGTGTTCATGAACGAGGTTGGTATTAACACTTGCACTGTTCTAAACACGTATGTAAATGCCGTTTTTGTAATTGCCATTGCCCTCCACTTTAGGTATGTCAAAAACTATCGTCCTGAACACTTATATGAAATTTTAGTAGTGGCTAGTGCTAAATATTTTTGAGCGTATTGTATTAGAAAATAAAGTAAGGCAAGAGGAAAATCTTAAATAAACCGAGTCATTGCTAATACGAGTTATCGAGGTATTGAATCTCAACAAATTAATCTTCTTTGTCCTTGAATAGTAATCCTGGAATTCAATAATGACTTGCTCACTGCCTAAAAATTCTATACTCTATAGTTATACGTTCCCCCAAATCAGAACTTGATTGGATGCAGATATGATGAAGGCATCTGCACCTCTCGCGAATATAAGGAAAAAAATTTTGATTTACGTTCATCTTATTTACCCCGTTCAAACTTTTTCAATTTACTACATGTGAAATGTTAAGATTCGAAAATACGAATACTTCTTCCACATTGTGATTGTGAAGTGTCAACTCCAGAGACTAAAGTTAGTAAAAATTTTTTGTTTGCGTAGGAGTGAACCCCGTTGTTTGGGGTTTTCAGTTAAAGCCGGGAGGTCTTCAGAATGTCTATATAATATCAGAATATTACTATTCTATTATTATCCTGCCAGCAGAATGATGAATCTGGTTGGTATTTTACACTTTGGCTGTATTAGCAGATCCTTTATCCTTTTATACCTTAAAAAAACGTTTTTTTTTTAAATTTAAAAGCAAGTAAGAAGTTTTTATGTTTTACATAATCTAAATATATTCATTTGGGGAAAAAACAAACAAAAAACCCTACATTTCAATCGTAATTTGACGGACTGTATGAAGTGTTGTATGTTTTAAAATCGACGTCATTAGCTCATTTTGAGCCAATTTTTTTTATAACTTCCTTGGGAGAGAATCTCAAGTTATTACCACCACAGTTAGTTTCATCCAATAGAGAAAATTCATTGTGGCTATTGTGTTCATTGTGTTCTGTTTTAAATCGGTAATATTTTGAAAATATCAAAATGGCTATTATTCAAGCGAGAGACTTAAAACAAACATAATACTCGTTGAAACTTTGTGTAGGTTTTAATAAACAATATCAAAGGTATAACTGTATCAAAGGTTTTAATGAAAAATATTCTCGAATAATACAAAAGAGTTGATATTTCACCTTTTGTTATGTATTTCAGGCTTTTGAAACACCTCATGTGCCTGAAACAATGTTAAAGTCAACAAAATATTAAATGTTTGCTTATACTTGATTTATTCCGAGTTCTCACACCCGTGCTTTTGAACACGGTGCACTTTATAAAGTTTTGTTAAACTTTCTGCGGGAACTTAAAGCAGTATTTAGAAGTGTTGTGAAGATGGTAAACAGAATATAAAGGAACATCAATATAATTTAAAAATCATTCCCTGTCGTTTACATAATAAAATTATTCATTTATAAAACCTTTTGTAGGGATTATTCTTGCTTTATTTTGTTTCGAACTTTTTTTTTGTAAACAGATAATCCATATTTTCATTTTTGTTTTTCAGGTCATATTGAAGTGTAAAATCCAGGACATGTCGTTCCTGTTTTCGCAGCTGTACAACATGGTGTTAATCACAATCTGTACTGTCTACGCCGTCAAGACCCGCAAAATCCCCGAGAACTTTAACGAGTCAAAGTTCATCGGTTTTACGATGTATACCACATGCGTCATCTGGCTAGCTTTCATCCCCATCTACTTCGGAACCGGAAATTCCTACGAAGTAAGCGATTTGTAATTAGTTCTTATTTGTTTTCGGTAGGAATTCTCTTGTTCAATGCGGTCAAAGTTACTTTCTATATATTAAATATGCAAGAGCAAAGTTCTCTTGCCTCATTTATAATGTGTACAAGATGTACTGAAACACCGAATAGTTTTACAACATTTTGTTCAAATTTATTTTCACTTGTCGTACACGTGAAAGCCGCACTCCTGCCTTCAAACCTCCGCATTTTCAACCTTCTAAGTGGTTAAACTGTAGGTCCCCTATGCTTGTGATACATGGTTGCAACATAGCACGAGAGAAGTCAGCAACCACTTAATATCCAAAGCACTCCAAGAAGAAGATTAAATTTTAATCAGCAGCTTAATTAGCAGTTTTTCATTAAACTTGGTCAAATTGTAATTTTATTGTAACCTTAAAGGTATAAGGGCCAGGATATCCTTTTCTATTTTGTCGTATACTGTCTTGTACGATGTCTACCAAACAGATTTTATTTTGTTCACGAGGAACAAATCGTCAAACAGAATTTACAATTTCTAGGGTAAGCCTACTTTCGAAGAGAAGACGCAAGGTGACAAAAGTGATATCTCAAAGTTTCTTCCTCTCAGAGGTGTAGATCAGTCGGATGATGTTAAGCACTCGACCAAGAAAAAAGAATTTCGTAAAAAAATGAAAAACATGAAAGCGAGAAATTTAAGAAAAAATCTTGAAATGGAAACATTATAAAATGAAAATGTACGTTACTATATACTAAATTATAATCAGTCGTTTTGATTAACATTATGAATCATATAAACGATGATGTCATATATTAAAAGAATCTGAAAATAGATTAAATGATGATGTTTTTTTAGTCAACAGTATAATATATAGGTAAATACGAACAAAGTTAGCTTACCCGCGGCGAAGTTTGAAAATATTAATTTTAAAAAGAACTGATCAAAGAAAATATATGAGGGTTAATTACAACCTAAATATGCGTAACAAAAGATGAAAATGAGATGTAATTTTTCATAAGGGAATCGTAGTATGAGAAACCGAATCACAGTGTAAGAAATAATGAAAACGCCTGAAAGAAATCATACCCTCCTAAAAAATAAAAAAAATAATTGCTTACTTTCATGCTCTTCTTTCGTACAGCATTAATATACTGGGTGTCTTCTAAACGATTCCGTAAATTTAAATATAGATTTAGGGTTAGTTTATCAAAATTAGTGTAGATACATTATTTATTAAATTTAATTTTTAAATAAAAAGTTCCGCTCATAATATTACGTACGATATAGATTTTATATTAATAATATAATATCCGTTTTCATACAAAAATATTCTTGTTGTAATTCATCTTCGCTTCTGAAATATCCTGAAGACAAAAACTGGATGTCTGTAATTAGATTTCTATTAACCTATATATACAGGTCAGCATATTGTATTTTTCTTGATTAAAAAAGTTTTCCAAAGTAATGAATAAACAGCTAACTCAGAACAATAATATAACAAACAAAAGTAAACAACAAGCAATAAGAACACTAACAAAAGACAAAACATTTCAATTGTTTTGTAGTAATTTCAAAGCAACGTACCTAGATGAAAACAGTTTTTCTTATTTTTCAGCCTCATTTCCATTGTTGGCATGCATGTTATACCTAGTCGTAAAGCACATTTTGTACTTTGTTAAAAAATGTAAAAGTCTAATGGCGTCCATAAGAAAAAATTAATCGTACGTGTCTTTGAACTCTGAAAATAGTTGACTTAGAAATTTTTTGGAAAAGAAACCCAAATTACCGAGTTTAAATTGGATATCTTTAATAATGAAAAGCTTATTAGAAATTTTCTGTAATTTTCGATATTCCAAAGTGTTATTAACGTTTTCAATCTGCATACGTATTATTTCAGAAGTGCTTGAAGACATTTCGAAAATATACACATTTTCGTATAAGGGATTACATTTCGTATCTTATCTCGGACACCCTGTATAACATAAAATCTTATTGAGGCATGGAACTAAAACTTGTTAATTATTTGAAACTCGAAACACCTTACGCTGTTAATTTCAGCGGCTTAAATATGTTTTTCATTTGTAGTATATCTCACAGATATATCCACTTTTTCTAATTAATCTTGATGCCACTTCAGTTATTTTTCGAGCCATTGTATTTGTCGAACAACAGCCACTTTTCCTTATTACTACTTTTCCAGAATTTTTTATATTCACACTCTACGTTTGTTCACATTTATGCTTTAACTGGGCTTCATTATTATTTTTATGCGCCAGGGTGTTTAGCTCGCTGCTAGGAAATTACTTTGACGGACACTTGCTAGGCTAACCGGATTTTATAAAATCCTTTACGAATTGTTAGCTAAACGGGACTAAGTTGACTGTTGGGGCTAATTACCTTCCTGAATTAAATTTTGAATATTTTTTTGGTTGGTTTCTTTAAAGAACGATATTGGAAATAGAGAAAATATATTTTTATTGCAAATTCAAACTTTTTAACTTAAACATTTCAAAAGGTTTTTGAGGATAAAATGTAGGTGAAAATGAAATAAACATAGCTGTCTTAGTACGTAGTTTACGGTTAGTCTTTCAGATTCAGCGAACCATTAAAATGGTAGCTACTCATTTCGTGTCAGCGTTTCGATGAAATTGAGGGTGAGTATTATTGAATGACGAGAGTCCGGTACGTGTTACGTTACACGGGGTTAACTAACGTTAGAAATCCTTTTACACTTAAAATAATCATTATAATAAAAATTATATCATCTATACTAGTGAGATAATTATTATATTAGTGTTAACTACTTTAAATGCCATAATTTCGAAAATTACTTAAGCTTGTTAGAAAACTTTGAAATTAAAGACCGGGGTAAAACTTTAGGACTTCTTGGTTAGTAATTACACTACCCAATAAACTTCCATAAACTCATCTAGCACGTAATATATTAAAGGATTCGCTTTACTCAATCGTGTAGTCCAACGTGTGTTCGGTCTACGTATAAGTATAAAAGCTGTTTAAATCCCCGACTGATTAACCTTTTTCTTTCGACAAGAAAACTTTGCAACGTCATTTCAACCTCAATTTATACAAAAATACATCGAAGCTTTTAATCACTCTAAACGCATATGTACTAAATGACAATGAAATTTAATGCAAATCTAATTGTTATATATCACTGAAAAGAGAATGGAAAATGCTGTCTACTGATGCAAATATCTCATATAGCGTCCTTAAGGAAAATAAAAGGTAACTGTCGTAAGGCAAAACATGTAATAATACTTTGAAAAAAATATTGTATTCCCAAATTGATATAATGTAAAGATAGAAAAAGTTCTGTCTTGTGTAACCAAGGGTTGTTATTTAATAATTGCAGCAGAGAGTACTAGTAATTGTGAATACTCTACGTTTCGCTGTCACTCAGTATAATATATTAAACGATTGTTATATAAATTACGTAAAGGAAGACAAGACTATTAAATTAATATATTCGACATAACGTTGATATAGGATTCTATAGAGGCTTTGTAGCTAGCTCCTCTGCTTAGGCAAAGGCAATTTTGTTATGAAAGGCTTTGCCTGTAAGCGTTCTCTTTCCAAGCTGTTTTGAACGTACCTAATTGTGAAAACTATTTGTTTCCGGACTTGAAAACTGCAGCACATAAATTTAATATTAAATAGTGTACCGTGGTACAATGAAAAGATCGAAGGTTCTCTTGAGGTTACAAAACTTTTCTTTTATTCAAACTTTCGTTGTTGAAACCCGGTTACTCCAATCTCCACAGAGATTTTATTAATTATTCACGATGAAAAACTGTAACTTGCTAAAAATTGGTTCAAAGATTAGTCGACTCTCAAAGAAACTTCTACGATGTGGAAGTAAAAAGGTGCTGAAAATAGAAGTTCAATCTAGCGGCTACAAAAAAGTAATTTACATTTTCAGAGCCGCTTGATAATTTATTTCCTTTACAGCCACACTAGTGTTTATACTTTATAGTCTCGCTTCCATTGAAGACTCTACGTTTACTGAAAAAATGTACCCCCGTTTTACTTCCTCGCCACATACACCATTCCTTTTTCTTAGATTTATTATAATTTGATTCCGAACCGTTCCAGAATATATTGTAATTGCTTTGGTTTAAAGAAACACTTTTAGGAAGCCTGTGGTTAGAATTTCAAATTGACTAATGACATCAAATTTAATTTTTTTTAAACTGTTTTTGCAGGAACTGTTAATTTATTTTCTTTTCCGGTTTTTAAATATTACCTACAATTTGTTTACACACCGTTCTATATTCTTATTGTATCTAAATAAATTTTCGGTATGATGAGAAAGTGCCATAGTAGGTAGTTTTTATGGCCCAGAATGTTTGAGGGTGTATCCGGAATTCTTAAATTAATTGAGTCGTAAAGGAACCGATAATATTACTCAATTAATCTTTGGTAAGTTTAAATTGTATCGCATTTCATTCACCGTTATTTTTTGTTATCGATTACAAATAATTGTTGTATAAAAACAGTATATCAAGGATGTGTTGATGACATTGTAAAATAACCCTTAACATATCCCTTCAACACAAGATTGATAAAAATCCGAAGACAAATAGCGGAAAAGATGCAATCTTGAAGCAATGATGGATGGAACAGTAAATAGCCTATCACAACTTCCCTAAAAAATACTGTGTGAGCAACTTTCGCTTCGTAAATTAATTTTCAACGACACCTAATGTTGTTGTATAATGTTTATGGTTTAAAATATTGGTTTGAGGTAGTGGAAAATGAAACTACCTTCATATTATACGAGGGTTTGAAGGTTTTGTTCACAGTTACTTATTATTATTGAGAACGAACACATCACGTAATTTTACAATTTATTGGTCGTCTTTGTTTAAACGATTTTATTCTTCTTATTTTATTCTCTTACCTCGAGACAACTTAAGTGATACCATACCGTGACAGGGACAAGTGGTCGCGACAACTCGGCGCAGGGACAATTAGACTATGCATAAGTACAACATGGAAAATGTTGTTAGTATAATTATAACAATTACATTATACAGTCGACTTTTCAGTAAATGCGAGTAAATGTAATAGGGGTTAGCTTGAGAGCTTTATAGCAGTCGCTTTTAATTCCAAGAAGTTTTATTAAATGTCCTAATTTTCAAAATGATATAAACTGCCCAAAGGCTTTGATTATACCTCAACTAGGCCTTCAAAGGACTAGCCACTTTATAGAGAACATCATTTACGTATAATGAGATTAAATGTTAATCAAGTAATTCTAATTTCCAGTGGTTTCAAAAAATCGGGTAATTCCTCAATGTATTGCAATTTCCAAAATAAATTAAAATGTTGCTATTGGCAATGTAACCAACACTCAAGATTTTGGTCTGTGAGTCATATTCGATAAATAAATATATGTACCTTATCAAAGATAAACCTAGCGAGAGAATTTCGGGCAGTTTGTATACCAAACGTAAAATACACGCTATTCTCATGGGCGCTTTCGAAAAAGATGTGCAGTTTAAATACCGATCACGGAAACAGCGAAAGTTATGTGGAAGGAAAACGAAAATCCATTCTATATGTAAAGGATCATTTCATAGTTGTATATACCCGCGTTGAGGGTCTCCTATCAACAACGCGAAAGGCTAACAACTATTTTAGGGGTATATGAAACAAGTTCTGTCCTAAAATTGATGTTTCTTGATGCTCCCGAGGTTGACACGAGGGAGAATTTAGGGAAGTCCGATATTTTGCTAACGACTATTATAATTAACTATTCATGCAAAAGGGTGGAGTGAGGTGGTATTCTGCTAGGACTTGTTAACTAATTGTTGTTTCTCCTTGTTTATTCGGTGCATAAATTAGTGCAATTAACTTGTCTGAGTTATTGCCCTGCAATTTTACATTTTCAGCCCTGTCACTTAGGTACTGATCTCTTATTTACCTGAATGAAACAACGAAGGAAATGTAATTATAAGAAATGTAGGCAACATAATATGTAAGCTGTTTTTCTGTTGTTAATTCATATGATTAGTAATAGGAATATGTTTTATTTATTTATTTCTTTTTTGAACACTCACCATGAATATAAAAAAAGGGAAATTTGTTTTGAACCGATTATAGTATACATTTTAAGAATCAATTATAAAACATCAGTTCAAATTTTAGTTAATTTATTTGATTGTATTTCGTAATTTTATGTGAAGACGTTATGAAGTTTGATTTCTTTATAACATTTCAATTTGTAAAGAAACGACTTGTAGTGAAACTATTCTAGAAAATGTTTCGATTCATTTCTTCAGGTTCAATGAGTTTACAAAATGAAAAAATCTTGGCACTAAGGATAGCGCTCTAGCAAGGAGCTTTGCAATAATACGAAGGCTATCATATTTCCAAGTTTGAGGATTGCTATGAAATACAGTTTAATGATGTCCTAAGGGTGTACCTACTATACGGTGTTTGGCAGAGTAGGATCGTTAGCTTTGATCTCTCTTAACTTTAAGCTGTCAACAACAAGATAAGTTTTGCTACTTACAGTTAATTCCAAAAAGGCCTGTTAGACGAACAAGAACACGCGTATTAATTTTATAAGGTGTGCTTCATTTAGAAGGCAAAGCAAATGCAAATTCGGAATTTTCACGCTAGTTAAATATTTTACGCAAAATGTTAAAATAAAATATAATAAAACATGTAGAATAATGAACTTAAATCAAACCCTAAATATGCATGGGAAATATTATAATTAGCCCGTAGTTCTTAGTTTATTTACAGTTCATTACTAATATTAATTTTCCAAGATGATATTCCTAAACCCTAACCCGCTGAAAGTAAGAAAAATTATTAAGTTAGATTTCAGGCAGACGAAATTCCCATAAAAGATCACCTAACATCCAGATGTTCGTGAGAATTAGCCTTAAATTTCTGGTGTGCGGTAAAATATTATTTTTATTTCCACCTCAAGAAATTTTCTTCCACAAAGTATAGATATAAAGATCCCTTAATGATCGCTTCGCGCCTTATATTTTTATATAATTTCAGCTCCCATTTGTTAAGGCAGTTCAAATCGGACCAATTTAATTTATTAGCTTGGTATCCTTTTCAATTTATAAACTCTGGGGATTATTTTTGTTAAATGAAGATCCATTATTCAAATATAAATGTATAAATGTCAGAATTATATTTAAATATTTAATGATTTTAAATTTTTACATCTAATGTTTGAAGTATCATCATAGGTAATGGTGATAGGTTTTGATTTCGCTATAGCAAAATAGATGATGCTTCCTTTTGAATATCGAATTTTTACTTAGAGTTTGAGCTGAAGAAGGTTCTATATTTACGTATTTGTGTCAGCACGGTTCTTTATTGTTTAGTGGGAAGTATAAATATCGAAAATCACTAGACATTGTATGTAAAGTAGTGCTCTCTAATTTATCTGAAACGTTGACGTGACAACCAACTTCAACGAGACGCATAATAAAACGATCAGTTCGCAACATCGTTAGACTCGACGCCACCTCTACAGTTTCGGTTGAAATCAATAATTTCCACATTGAAAACAAGATTCAAGAATTATGGTACTAATAATTAGCTAGAAGGTTGTACTACAATTTAGCGATGTTGCAACTTAAAAACAAGACCATCATTATTTAAAATGTGTTATTTTGAAAATATAGGGACGTGATATGTCTTAAAATTTCCTGTCCCTATACAAACTGGATGAAAAATACTTTAACCAAACTGTAATGTTTAGTTTATTTTTACATGTCTTTGCCTTGTTTTAAATGGTAAGTTGTTACAAAGAATTTTACAAAAATAAACCAACAAGTTTAATTTGTTGTATCAGAGAAAACATAAACAAAAGTATAAGACACGGACGAATAACGAAACAGAAAAATTTATGTTATTTCCGTACAACTGATCCATTTATATTAAATAATAGGAAAATTAAGCGTAATTTTAAGTCAAGGAATAATTTAGCAATTAAACAAGAGGTAAAAAAACATCGATCAATATTTATTCAATTTTATTATAGTATCTGTTATGTGTAAGTGCGTATATTATGTTAACTTCTTCCTTGGAGCTGCAAACTCCCATACATACACCGTTTTATGAGGATCATAAAAGTTTTTCAATGCCAAAAGTTATAATAATTATTAATGCATAAACAATTTCAGATTCAGATCACCACATTATGCGTGGCCATCAGCATGAACGCGACTGTAGCCCTAGTCTGCTTGTACTCTCCAAAAGTATACATCATCGTGTTGCATCCCGACAAGAACGTGAGAAAACTTACAATGAATAGCGCGGCCTACAGGAGATACAACTCCGGTCCCAGTTCTACCTATACGGCGTCCTCCACGCATAAAGGTTGGTGTAACTTTAAGATCCTTTATCCCTTTGAAATGATAGCTGCGATCCGGTAAGAAGTGAGGAAGTGAGAAGTTTTATCAAAAAGCCTAAATGTGAAACACTTTCTTTTGGATTTATAAAAAATGCGGCTCAGTTTTGGACTACCCCGAGGATATTCGCGAAGAAAAGAACAGGTAACGAGGAAACCCAATAATTTTTTTAACCAAATGTTGTATGATATTAAAACCATAATCATCATCCGCAAGTCTCTTAACATCTACCGCTGGATATATAGACTTCCCCTAGGTGTTATTAAGGGATATTTTAGCAAGTAATCTTAATCTTAATAATGCAAATTGGTGGATGGAGATCACATTTCCTTAATCTCCTGATGTAAAGGTTACTTTACCTTGTCTTAGTTGTCAGTCCGTAAACGTATAGTAAATATTGTGCTACACTGACTCATTACCATTTATTTATGTATTTCTTTTATATACATAATATATGTTCAGGTGCCTTTCCCAGATGCATGAACAATAAAACTTCTACGAGACATCCTCATCATTCTAATGACTTCGTATTCTAGGGTGGAATGATTACAGCTGCCGTGAACCCAACAGTGAAGATACCAAATCAATGGCTATACATATTACATTTACATTTATTTTCTCCAAATTTCTGTAAAACAAGTGATATTGTTTAGGGAAATCTAGTCAGCTATTTATTCCTTTGGGATAGATCATGAAAGAAGTTTAATTCGAGTATTACGTAAAAGCTTTTTGATTTTCCTTAGAGACTGCCAAGTTCAATAAAAAAAGGCTGTTTTGAAGAATTTACTCTTATGAGAAATAATTATTTCTTTATTTTTCAGGTGGAGAGATTAGCGAAGCAATTCCAATGCACAGTGTAGCACCTAATACACCTTCGCGAAGTTCTTGTACTGCAGGAACAGGACATGGGAGCCATAGTTCTGTCGAACCAAATGCAGAGCCTTCTGAAAATGTAGCGCTCTTATAGCAAGGACGATAATTACAAACATTCATAATATAAAAAAGAACGTCACTAAATTCACACTCAATTCTAGTCGCCATAGAAGTGAAACAATGATACTCAAATAAGAATATTAGCGAAGTTAGATTTAGAAATAAATTATAGTCTTATTGTTGTCAAAATTAAAGAACGTTTGGGGCGCTAAACAAAATCATATCAATTAGTTAGAATTTACTAAATCTCTGCGCCCCTGAAGGAAGAATTTAGAAGAACTGAAGATCTTAAAATTGATAAGTTTACAACACCATAGCATTTGTCTCGCGTGACCGATATTTGCGATAATTTGCATAATTTATCAGTATTACAAACGTGTGCTGTTCTAGAATTCGGATAATCAATCAGCAATTCAAACACCTTTAAATACAAGGTCTCCAAATAAGAACGCGGAGGTTTAATAAAAAAATTAATTAGCGTACAGCAAACTTTTTCTATTTTATAAAATTTTTTGCCCCTTTTTATTTATGAAATTTTACATTACAAGTAAAAATTGTAGCAAGATAAAAATATACAGCGTGTTTAAAAATTACAGATAGTATAGCGTAATAGATTAGATTAGCCTTAAAGACATTTTCTTTATAGCCCTGTTACCAAAAATTGAAGCAGGGTCCGGCAACAGAATTGCACTTAATTGAATTTTCATTTCCTCCATTAACTAAAGAAGTGTAGGCTTGCGCTAACCTTAAATATAAAAATTTTGTGGGGCTAAGTCGGGAGATCCAGAGAGCGTCCAGCTTTAAAAAAACATTACTTCCCTGTTTGGCCCATCTAAACATCTCGTTTCCTTGTTGAAATCTTTCCGTGCCTTGGTAGATTTATATTCATGACGAGACAATACATTAGACTGATTGCGAATAAAGTACTTTACTACAAAAATGGGTTGATTAATTGCCAATTACTCATCACGCACGAAAATACAACCAGCCACAACAAACCATCCCTAACAATTTAATAATCCAAATATTAATATTGTTTGAATGTTCAATTCTTTTTGCCGGGCCCTGTACAAATAGAAAACTTCAATAAATTAATATACCTATATGAAGGACCTCGTAAAAAAACTTTATACACTTTTCTGTTTTATAATTTTACAGTAATTCTCAATTTAATTTAAAAGGTTGTAATTATTAAACGCCATCACCCACTGGAATTGTTACATCTTTAGGGTGTTCCAAAAAAATCTGGATAGTGTTTATTTTGAAACACACGTTACATGTTTCAGAGAAACGCCTTTAATTTACAATAATCACAACAATAATTTATTTTAGTTAACAATTTGTTACGTATTTTTATTTTAATCTATCTTGTTGTGTTTGAATTGTTATTATACATTATACAAATGTTTTTGTTTTACACTGTTTTTGATATGATGAAATATATCTTTTTTTGTTAAATAACATTACTACTTATTACACCTTTTGTTAATTACAACACTAACCATCAGAACATTTCCAATTAAATATATGTAAGTCTACGTGACCAATAACCCATTACGTTATAGCTTCTAGAAAATATTATACGCTAGTATTATATAGCGGGGAATATTGTAAGGTAAGCGAACTGAGATCCCACAAACCCCACCCTTAAACTCTTGTTTTGGTCCCCATGAACATCCCTACAGGGACATCACTTTGTATATGCATCAATGCATCTGAAGTAGCCTACCGTATTCGTATATATCCAACAGTTATATTGTAGGTACCCTGTATCTACTGTGGGAGAAGCAAAGCCCATAACAAAGTTAACTGCAAAACTTTTTTTCAGGAACTTTTCAGTGGACACCTTCTCAGGGATTTTGTACTACAAGGAAGATTAAAGGTATAATTTTATTCTGTGTCCGAAACAATAAAATTTAATTGCGTTTTGTTACAAAAAATTTTCGGTTAAAGATATTTTTAATGCTATGTTTACTTATTTTTATTTTAAGCTATAAATCCAGCCTGAAATTATTTTTGAAAGATTTCAGATAGTAATGAGTAATGATCTTTCTTGATAAACGTCAACAAAGGAATTTGAGGGTATTTGTCACTTGCAGATCTTACACAGCCAATCATTCACCTGCAAGACTAAGCTTGTATATTTGTCACCAGGACAGCTACTTTAAAAAATATGATAAATCTTCATTATGACAGTTCATTTCTAAAGCGGGTCTGATCCTAAATTTTCTGCATCCAAACATGGATTATAGTCAGCTAACAGTTTCGTTTTGTTATTTTTAAGTTACGAATTTTTTACAAGTTTTGGGATCCACTCGGCATTATAAAACGATACGACGCTTCTAATGGAGACCCAGTAGCAATTCTCTTAGACAATTTGCACAGCATGTTATTTATTCATGTGGTTATTCAATAATTTATACCGTAACCTACCGTTACACACCAGTAAAAGCTGTGCTGCATTGCAAAGCTACCACAATACAACCTAGTGGTATAATAAATTTCTGATTCTACCATTTTTTATGTTGTTCTGATTTATGAGCTAATTTCGTGCTGGTCTTGTTTGGTACTACACATTTTTTCAATATTTTTTGAAGTTTGAGTATCTTGTAAATTCTCAAATTGTCAAATTCAAATTTTTATTTCATTACTTATATAATAATAGACAATACGTCAATACGTAATTTTCTATTTTATACTTCCTTCCGAACTATTTTTCCTAATATTAGAAAGTTTTGTGTTGTTTTTTTTATAAGAATTTTCTGTTTAAACATAAACACTAACGCCACCATGAAATGCAGTTTTGCTTACTCACAAAACACCCCAATGTTTGTTTATAATTTTATTCTTTGCCAAAGATGAACCGGAAAATTATTATTAAATATTTGAAGTGTATTTATTTAGGGCAACGTGGTATAAATCCCTCCAAACTAAAAGGGATGGATCCCCGAATTTAAGAAAAGTGTTTAAAACCGTATCTGATTTGGTGCTAAATTGTAGGTCCTCCATCAACACCTTTGGTGTTACGGAAATCAACGGCATTGGATCATGCTATAATTACATTGGGGCTTTGGTTATGGGGATAATGTTCTGAAAGTTTGATATTTATATTTTTGTATCGATCGTATGTTCTTCCTTGTGTCGGGAACTCGAAATCTCGGAGGAACAATGCGTCTGTTTTTCTTTTAATACCACATCTAAGTCAGGAGTGGCGAAACTCTCATCGATTTCGTAAAACATTCATATTACATTTACTACAACAAAAACCAACGACTGCTCTTTTTATATCCCTAGTGAAACGTGGGAACTGAAGTTACGTCATTTCAGCATGACAACGTCGATCTCTTCTGAAGCGGCTTATCTTGTTTTCTCATGATTAAATATGAGAATATTTTACGAAAATTAAACCCACATTTAGAAGATTTTCTGACAAACGACATTTTACCATCGAGAGCAGGAAATTTTCGAAATTGCGTTAAAGTTGTAATTAAATATTTTTGACGAGTTGTAATTAATTTCCGAGGACCGAGCAATATTGATGTTTGAGAAATATTAAATGCTCGAATCCGTAGTGATACTTCAAGGAGCAAACAGCAGTAGGTGCTTTGAGCGAAAAGGCACAGAAACAACAGCAATTTAATTTTGGAGTTCGGTTTTGTTTGCTTTACTTTAGATTGAGTCAACAGTGTGTGGGAATTTAAATATACGCGTACGTAAGTTATAAATATGCATCAGATTAGCTTACGGATTTACTTGCTGGGGTATAATTTATTTATTTGTTGGGATAAACCAAAAAACATGAAAATTTATGTTTCTCAATTTAACACTTTACAACAGTTAACGTTAATTTGTCGAAAACCTCTTAAGGTAGGTAATGTAAAATGTCCAACCTTTCAATTATAAGTCCTGCAAGAAATCCTTCCTTGGGAGCTCAAATAAAAAATATTAAATTAAAAATACCTAGTATTCACTCATAAATTTCTATTTATTAATTTTCAATTTCCACTTTCCATTATCAATTTATTAGTTTCTCCGGATTTGTATTACGTAATTTATATCTTAATATACTGGAAATTAGCAAATTAAATCTGATGTAGTTCTAAACGTCCAATATGATATTAGATTTGGTAATTTACTTCTCAATCAGTGACGTTAATTTAAATCTCGGTAGCGTTAATGAACTCCTGTGCATTAAAAATTTGATTGGCTGCTAGTTGAAACCTCAATTGTTAATTCAACACTGAGTAACACCGAGTAATCTCCGGTATGGCTAATTAAATTCTGCTATCGTTAATTTAAATCTCGATATCACAGCAGCAAAGTACATTATTTTAGTTTTTAACTTATTATTTGCTACCTAAAATTTGTGGATTTTCCCGATGGAGGCGTGTTTTGTAATAATTTAATCGTGACATAACGTTTTGATGCACCCCAAAGCGACAAACCGCTTTTTTCCAAATCAATAGCCAAATCATAGCCGCCTATTATATTAACGTTTTGTACTGACGGTTTTCATTGAATTTTACATGACATAATGAACCTGAATATTATGGAATATGCAAAGACAACAGACGTAGCCTCATTGTTCAATTATAGTTAACTAGGTTAACATAATTTAGTTTAACTGCATTCATAATTAAATAATTGTGTATGTAATATGTCATACACCCTGATGTGTTAAAAATCAAATAGAGCTAAAAAAAACAGAAACGCATTTCGGGAGCTAAGTTTCGGTTTAGACTTATCTACATTTTTTGTGGAGGGGATTTTTTTGTGTTTAATAAAATTATGTACAAATTTTCAATTTCAAAATACCTGACAGTGGATCAACTACGTCTCTTTCCGATTGATTTTAAATTCAATTACAATTTTCGAAAGTTATCGGAAAATACAGTTGTATTTTTTAATTATTATCCAATGACCTAAAAAAACGTTTCCAAAGGATCATAACAACTGATCAACCGCCAAAAACAAATTAACAACGACAAATTTTCATATCTGTTAAAACGACAAGCTCCACTCGATAAACCTCAATTTTATCTGTCTGTAAAACAGCGTTTCAATTTTACATTTCATATCATTAAATGGTTGCATGTAACAGGGAAAAATCAATGTCATATCATGAAATAAAAAAAACGCAAAAAACTGTATTTTTTAAACAAGATTTTCATTCTGTTACAAACTTTATTTAAATTACACATACTTCATATTTTTTTAAACAAAAGTAATGCTTTGGATAAATTCAAATACTCATATAAATTGTGAAATCTTCCACAGAAAAGGTTTCACGTATTAACAGTAAATGAAGGGAAGATAAACAGAGCGATTTGCCGTGGGCTAGCGTCTGGTCGCTTCCAGTAAGCTATTACAAAAGGTTTCATGCACGTATTTCATCCCTTCTAGCACTTCTTTAAATTATTGTGAATGAAAACAAAAACAAACCGAAGAAGTTCAAAGTCAAATGGAGAAAAAAGAAATCAAAGAAATTTCAGGAGTTAAAAAAACTTAAAAGATGTAAATATTTTGGGACTAAAGGAAATGGTTGGACAAGGATTTCTTTTAAAGATAGGATGCTTTAGGGAAAGGACAGAGGTTACCTTGAATTAAAGTTGGGCTTTTCAAACTGAATCTTTTTACATTTTCTACATGAGTGCTTTCGTACAACATTGTTCAGTAGCCTTTGGGAAACAACTTATAATATACCTACGTAAGTTGATAAAATATTTTAAATCAGTTTTCCTCTATTTTCCAGTTGGCAAGTCCGTTCCTGTTCTTTGTACATTTCCACTATTTTCTGATACACCTAAACAATATTACAGCATGTTAGTACGTGAACAATTTTATTACAGTAAGTTCAGGTAAGCTAAAAAGTAGTCTTTTTCAACTCCATATTTTCAACTCCTATCAGCTATAACTGCAGTTTAGATTAATGGAAACTCCTCAACTCTTGGTTTTCGCTGATGTCCATTATGTCCTTCAGCAGTATTTCACGAACCATTTCTGAAAAGGACACAAATATTGTTCAGTAAAACATGTAAACCTGGACGAACTTCCGGGACTAGATTAGGTCATCTTAGGGTCAAACTCTAACCAACTTTTGGTGTACATTGGCAACAACAGAATAAAGCACCTAAATTTGTATGATGTCCCCTCTATCTAGAACATAATTACACAGAAATTTAATCAAACCTCAAACAGCTTCCGTGCTTTCGGTGATATGTCTATATAAATTTCTTGATCCTACTTCTGGTATGCTTTTCAAAATTATTCTCCCTAAAGCAACATTATTAAATTAAAACCAACCGAATATTAGCTTATCCGTTATATCACACACGTGTCATGGTGTTTAAATAAATATATGTCATAAATTAAATTGCGTTTTAAACCGTTCGAATAAACATCTCCATTTAATTGAAGAATTTAATTTTTGGCTGGATTAAACATGGATTTCCAGTAAATTATTATCCCCTATATCCAATTGCACTCTGAAATAATTCAATCACTATTAAAACTATCTTGAACTTCCTTACGACAGTTGCCTTAATTTATGTACGAATTACCATTAGACACTAGTGTAGCAGCAATATTTCAATTAAATGGAACACCAGCTGGCGCGCTTCGCTTTAACGACAAAAACTTTCTTTAGCGCACATTTTCCATGACAATGAACAGGACAACATGAACCAATTAATGGGTCACCTGAACCACTGGACGTAACATATTTTTCTCTGAAGAGCAAACAAAAATATAATATGATTATAGGAACTTCTTCTTAACATACCTCGATAATGTTAATTTTTATTATTAACAAAATTTACAAAACAAAGACTGCAAAATTTTCGTGAAGGTCCAAAGGAATGTGTCCAAAAAAGTTCTAGAAATAAGATTTTAAAAATGGAAGAAATTCTAGCGCTTGAGATCGTTCTGCCTTAAAGTGAAACATCTTCAAGCGATACAGTTATAAATTGAAAAATATCTGGGAAAGCAGGAAGGAAATGGCAATCATATTTCGTTATCTACTGCGAATATAGTAGCTGAAAATCGGTGGCAGTAGCAACCAGTCTATTCGAGATGAAATTTGTTTTACCAAACTTATCAAAACTTTGCTAGATTTAGTTATACTCATTATAAACTTAAACCCTCGTCAACTTTAGTAGAAGTGATTTTATTTAATGATGCTCTTCCTGAAATCGATTTTGACTGAAAAAAAAGCTTGCCTAACGCTTCGTTAAAAATTAATTAAAACGTAAAAGTTTGAAAGTTGGAGGTAGATAAGTACATGTTTATGATATATTAAGGGGAAACATATACCTATTATAATTCAAAACTTCAAGAAAGTCCCGAAAAAAATATCCATCTTATGGGCCACTAAAATTTATAGGCATTTGATATTGACAGATATTTTACGTTGTTCTCAAATAAATCATCGTTTTCGTTGGAATATTATAAGTCATCGCTTTGGAATTTATTTAAAATGGAAAAGAGAAACATGAGAAAAAATAAAGTTACAAAGAAAATTGATCTTTCATATTTAGTATTGTATTTCATAATTATTTTTCATATTATGATTAAGAAATAATATTTTTCCTGCAAGCGACACGAAAGTCCTCTCGAAAGTACTCTCGTAATGATTACTATTCTGGTAATTACATCAACATCTAGACTTACCCAACAAAGAAATTCATAATTTCCTATATTATTATTCAAGATACATGAAGATATATCGGTTTTAAATTAAATCCTGTTATGGTCCAATCCAGGTTTGTATTTGAATTCGACAGAGTTACAAGGATTATAAACCAATCACTGCTATAAGTTTGGATGA
This sequence comes from Hemicrepidius hirtus, assembly GCA_963082805.1. Lineage (NCBI taxonomy): Eukaryota > Metazoa > Arthropoda > Insecta > Coleoptera > Elateridae > Hemicrepidius > Hemicrepidius hirtus. The sequence continues at coordinate 19,107,933 of OY720168.1, forward strand.
ATAAGGGTTGAATTTTCGTCTGCAAGTTTTATAATAAAAATGCAAATTATTCTGACAAAAATAATACAATGTTGAATAATTCGTCATGAGGTCAATTTTTACATCTAATATTAATTTTCAAACCCTTATATTTTTTCTTGCTACAATTAATAGAAGTTGCAATAAAATGGACATAAAAATCTGTTACATCGCTATTGTTTATTTGATCAGTAAAAGTTATACGAGACAATTGTTATCTAAAAATTATGCTCAGGGTATCAGCAAGGATAGACGGGGTTTATGGTAAAAAGAGTTTGGTATAAAAATATACATTAACATATTGATGAAATTGATTTTAAATCAAATCTCATCAATTTAATTATAAAGCAAGTAAGCTTATACGCACCTTGCGCTAATGCAACTCAATTCATTGTCACCGATATGTTCGCTACGTTGTGTATCTGTTTATTGGTCGTTTAGATTTCCAAACAATTTAGGTAGTATTAAAATTTTTAGCTTGCACAATTTGCTGATATATCTAACCCTAACTATTATTTATAACTAGGTTAATTTTACAGGCCTATATAAATATTAAGAGGGTTGTTTTTAATAATATCCAGCAGAAGATTTTTTATTTCCTACAGTTACAGCTTAACATCTACGCCACGCTAAGTTTGGAAAACCAATTAAACTGATAGTACAATACAATTTATAATCATTTATTTCTGATCCTCCTAACAAATAATAAAGAAAGTTGGGCTATATGGAATTATAATTTTCAAAATGTATATCTAAATTCTGCATTGTCAATATATGGCTCGATTATTGCTTTTGCATCGTGTGCAGAACAATTTTGAAATATTAATTATTCATATCCGACTGTTGTTGTTTTCCAATGATCTATACTTGTTATTTTATTCTAAGATTTTTAGAAATTTAAGAAGTAGTTTCTTCGTATACAGTGTGGTATTTTTATACTATTTTAGTGCTTGGGCGAACCCTAAACTGAGCTTAATACAACGCAGAAGGAAAATTAAATTTTCCTTAACGGTTCTAAAATAACTAAGCTCATAGGAAAGGTTTTCCCTTCTACTATAAAATCGAAAATCGCTTTATAAATAAAATAATTTCTTCAGCTCTATACCGTGTGTTTCAAGATAATTCAAATTAAACTGAAACAGTTAAATTTGTAAATTTTTTGAAATGCTGGATAGACTTTCTAGCTGTGGAAATATTTTAAATGAATGTTTTATTCATGAAAGCCTTGTGCTGCAACTATATGTCACATATCTATTTCAATGTAAATTCGTAACACTTTATTGTATTAACGCGTACAGAGTGATACTAAATTTATTGCTTTAAACTAGAATTAAATTTAGTATTTACATAAAACATATCATACTAATTATTCAATTAGGTTTTTCATCAGTGTATAGAATATTAATAAGTGTAAATGTAATATTGATTTTGTGATTAGTGTATACAATTAAAAATATTTAAAACGAATCCGCTTCCAGATAGAAGAATGCATATTTGTAAGATTCGAAAATATTTTATGTCACCGCACTATTACACACCACTGACATACATTATAAAAACTTTTGAATAGACACCCCTATAAGTTATATCTAAGACAACATAAGATATATTTTGTCATACCCAAAAAATGGTTCTAATGGCGACTATTCAAAAAAAAGACTAATGTAGGTCATGCAATACCACATAAAATGTAGTGTATTAAAGATGCTTTTAAAAATATCTGTATAATTGTTACAGTGAATATCCAACAAATAGTTAGTTTCAATTACTCCGTTATTATATAAATATGCAAGAATAAAAAAATTAACCCTTATACATCTCCCGCATTATAATTTAGTACTCAATGGAATTCTTATTTTGTTGATTTGTATACAGTCATAATAATAAATATATAACAACGGAGTATAAAGTATATCAAAGTATATTGTATATTCTATTCTGCCCGAGATAGAATAACAAAATAATTAAAAAACTGGATATCAGTTCGTTCGCTTAAAATGTTCAATGTTTATGTAATAACTGGCACTAAGCATTTCCCTGCAAAAACTAACTTTATCTTCTGTAAATGTAATTAATTATACCACCGCAATCAAACTTCCATATTACGAACTTGCAAAACTTATAAAAATTCCTTCCAAATAATACCTAAACTTGTTAATGGGATGTGGAAGGTAGAATACCAAAAGTAAAATAGAGGGTAGGATAATTTTGGAACAAACAGGTAAGTTGAATAACAGGGAAATAGGTAACCGCCCCAAATATAGATGTCTTGGGTTAATTCTTCATCGGGATAAAATAACGAAACAAGGGATATCGTGGGGTCTGGGGTGTACAATAATTAGAATGCGTTTAGCGAATACAAAACGCAATAAAGGTATGGATCACAAGTAGGGATGGAAAATGAACATGGTGGCCTAAAGGTACACAAAGAACCAGATGCCGACAACCCTCAAGAATGAAAGATAGGATCAAGGGAGTGGTCTGAAACAGGTTTATCAAGACAAAGTTGGATGTAGAAGATGGAGGACATCTATCTTCTTATACCTTGAATAAATATTTTTGAGTACTTAATTATGCTTCAAACCCCTAAAAATGAGGATAATGTTGATTCAAAAAAGCATAAGCGAGAAAATTGATTTGTATGATTTGAGAATTGCCCATAAACATCTTCATTTCAATTTAAGAATTTTTTGGCCGGCGATTTCGTTAAATGGAAGTTCGACAGTATAAAGTAATTCAGAAATAAAATATCTTTATGCAGAAAGTAGTAAGTCATATTTATAGAATAAACATTTTACATATAGCAAAAGAATCTGTACGTACCATGCTCCTTGTACCTACCTACCTATAGAATGCTACAAATATTTTTAAAGTTAATAATGGTGGTAAATTGTGATATACAGTAATCCCTCGATTAGTGCAGTTCTCGGATTAGCGCTATACAATTTGATACCAAAGTATAAATAAAAATTATTTTGCAGCATTTTTAAAACGATATCTGCCAAAAAATGCATTCGTTATAAGATCTAATTGACTTATTCGATTACTGTAGCGTATTTTTAAGGAAGGCATTGACCTCACTAATCGAGGGATTACTGTACTTACTTAGGTATAACAATGTAACTTATTTGACTATGTTTCAATAAAACCTATTGCGCTTATGACTTATTTCACTGTTTCCCCTTTAAAAAAAAGCAACTTGCATTGATTACAGCTCAGCTTCTTTGCCTACAGAAGAACCTACCAACGCAAAGCATCTTCTGCATCATAGTAAGTCAGATATTATAACTATAAGAGTAGGATACAATGTCATCATCAAATTATGCAAATGAAAGTTATTTCTTTATAGTACGATACCAGTAAGTATAGTTAAAAAATATTCGTAACCTTCTTTACAAATGGCAATTTTGCAAGTTGATTAAATAACCGTTCATTAACTTTCAACAAATATACTAGAAAGAATTTCAGTAGTAAAACTTACCTGAAGGAGTCACACACTTACATCAATCACATTATGTCGTTCTTAAACTACAATAAACTGCAATACGCATCATTGTCTTTTTAGTCGAGCTATAAATACATTATCAAAAAGGAGAGGCTATAAAAATAACAAGGAAACAGGATTGAATAACACCACAAATATACATTCTTCTTTACCTGTTACTCATCTGTCAGTAATCTTTCGATAACAAATTCTGGCGGGTCTGGCGTTTGGGTTGAAACATGTGCAGAAACGATTTCTTATCAGCTGACGCACACCACTCTATGAAGCCAATAAATAGTAAAATATTATTTCCAATTGAAATTAATATGTTATTTAATGTTTATTATTTCTATAATTATGGATTTCTACAAAGTAAATGCAAAAATCTCAGCAGTTTGGATTCTACTTGAACTTATTTTACTTTACTTTACAAAATTTTTCCTGCGATAAAAACATCTTTTTTAAAGAAAGGACCCACGTTACTTCAAGGGCGGATGTAGAGAAATACTCTGGGGGGTGTAAATGATACGGGGGGGGGTACAAAATTTTGTGTAATAATGTTAATATACAACACACAACCTTTCACCTTAAATTTATTTATGTATGTATCTGGTGTCTCTGAGATGGGGGAGGGGTTATTACCCTTATTACCACCCGTAGATCCGCCCTATCGTTACTTAAGCTTCATTAAAAAAGAGGAGACTAGGCCAGAATGGCTATTCGACCCTGTTTTCTATATAACGGCCAATATTATGACCTTAACAGCCAACACCGCCCGCATAACCACAAAGGCCAATTTGATCATATCGTCCAACTAGGTATTCAACCATAACGACGATCATCACCACAACCACAATGGGCAAATCACAACCGCGCCTCCGCCATTTTAGTCACGGTAGTCACCGCCTTATACGTTTTGGGGTCTCTGGCAATTAAAGCCATAATGACCACAACAGCCAACTGTGCAAAAAATAATTACACAACAGCCAAAATGACTACCAAAATTTGGCCGTTGTTGTCATTTAGTCTGTTGTGGTCACGCGCTACAGTTAGCCGTTATGTTATGGTTATTTTGGGCGATATGATCGACACCGTCAGCGATGTAAAAATATATTGGGCGGGATTTTGATTTGGTTGTTGTGGCATTATGGTCGAATATCTAGTTGGGCGATATGGCCAAATTGGCCGTTGTGGCTATATGGGCATAACATTGGCCGTTATGATCAAAATAAAGCCAAACTAATGAATGGGCGTTGTGACCACTGTCCATTGTGCCTTTATTACTTACATAGTATATGTTTCCAGCGATCAAATAGCCCTCCATGTACCTACTTATTTTATATTATACCTACTACAAGGTTATTCAAACGTAATTTCATTTTAAAACTGTTGACTAATTTGATTTGTAAAAAATATTGCATATTCAGCGGTCAGTTGTAGACACCCCCCCAACATTTTTCTAAAAGGGTTTAGGGTTATAGATTCCATTGCGTATGTCGTATTTTGTTTACGTAAGATGCAAACATAGGCTCAGTCCGAACTGTCAACAGTTGTATAGTTCAATCAAAGACTCGCGAAATATGCATAGCTCTCTTTAATTAGAAAACTTTTGATTGCTTGGCATCTACCTACCTTGAATCTCAAAAGCTGTTTAATATTACTTTAGCAAAAGGAAAAACATTCTAAATTTATTGTATCAAATATATTAAATAAGAATTTACATTATCATTTAATAAAACACGAAACGAAAGAACAATAAATTAGTATCATAAACAAACATATTTCAAACCTATTCTACATAGTAATTAATAAAACACGGAACGAAAGAACAACAACTTAGTATCATATAAACAAACATATTTCAAACCTATTCTACAAAATTAATTAAATAAGAATTTACATTTATCATTTAATAAAACAAGAAACGAAAGAACAGCATATTGGTTTTTACAACCGCTCTTGGAAGAAATTGCCAATAATCGCTCACAAGAAAACTGACCGTTACAAAAAGCGAATCATAAGCTAACAGCAGAAGAATATTTTCGAGTGCTATAGTACACCTGAGCGAACAGGCAATACGACGTTGATCGGCAAAATATGTCTTCACAGTGCTAATATACCAACAGGAATTGTAAATTATGAAGAGATATTCATCTACATACGCAGGATCAGCAGTATAAGAAATGATGGCAATTTCCATCAAATAAAAATACAGGATTGCTCCAAGAACTATAATAATAAAATTAAAATTAAAAATTTGTTCTTACCGCCGCCATTGAATTTGTTACTTACAGCGGAATCCACCTCGCCTCATTTTCAGAAATTGTATCCCAAGACACACAGGCTAAATGTTCAGAAATGTCACAATGACACTAATGTATCATAAACTATTAAAAAGTCGATGTTAGGTACACTGGATAAAAATTAAATATAACCGAAATTGTCACTCGATACACCAACCACTCTTCGTGGTTACTGTGTTAATAACTGAAAAACTACAACAAAATTTTAAAAATTCAACTGTTAAGCTCATGTTCTGAACTATTGGTGAAGTTGTCAACTAATCAGTTACTTCCGGTTTATTTGATTCAAATTTGATTTTTGGCGTTTTAAATGTTTTTGTTTCACCATACACCTGCTCTAAAGAGGAATGAACGTTTATCACGCAGTGATTTTAAAAAATACGTACTACTGCTATTTATACTGTAAATCTATCTTATAAAGGGAGTACCGTAACGAAACCCTTTAACTATACAATCCTAGAGTCAAAATAGTCTGGCAAAATCAAACATTTCTTAATCGGCCTTTAAAGATAAATATTTTATTTCTATTGTTAACAAAATTTAAACTGCAATATGGATATGTTTTAAGCGTACGCAGACACAAACGATAATTTATTTTTAGAGATGTAATTTTAAAAAAATAAAAAAAATTCTTGAATAACTACGATATATTAAATTTTGTTGAAAGGAAATTAAGAGATTAAATCAACATTTTCTGTATCATTAGATAGGTTGGTTTAATCGGTCTATTTTAACCCAAAAAATTACCGTATTGTAATTATTTTCTGTTAGGGTGTTTAACTTGGATTCATGTTAAATGACATTGTTGGAGTATTAGGGGATGTAAAATATTTTTCGGAGCATACAGCTTGGACTTTGGGGTTTTAATTTCAATGTAAGATCCGGTACTCCCTGAAAAACGAGATTTTTTTACTTATAACTTTCCCGTTATACTTTTATAACTAGTTCACCTTAATTTTTCACTTTTTGCACATGAACACAAAAATAATTAAAATAAGTAACCAGAATTAAAAAATAAGAGCATTCAAATTTAGTGTATAGTACATAATTCAATGGGTAATACTTCATGTAATTGCTTTTATTAGATGTGTAATGAAAGTCTTGATTATTCATATCCCTGGTGTATGATACGGAAATGTAAATAAGGTGCCAGTGTGTTTCAGGTATATACTCACTTATTTATTTAAATTCATTGAAACTATACAGGGTACTAGAGAAGTCGACTTTTCTTTCAATTTAATTTTTCTATTTTTCGAAATATTATTTATGCCTGGATAGTAGATTGTAAAAGTAAATTTCCAGCAGTTTAAACATTTTGTGGCACTAATTTTCTAATTTATAAAAACCAGTAGTCTTAAACCAAAAGCGATTTAGGACTGATTGATTGCTTTTTGAACCTGGACTTATTCTTTGAAAAAAATGATAACACTGACTACTACCATGGAAATACAGAATTAGACGTACAACCCTCGGGCTAAAGCCCTCGGGTTGTAGTTGTACACCATCGGCCTCGGCTGGACAGGAGCACGGCGCACACGCCAATTTGTATGCCCACCGTGCTATGCTGTCGGCCCGGACCGGCCAGCTAGCGGCGAAACCCGATCGCGACACTTTTGTCTTCTTTGGCCTTGACTAAAAACTCGTAACTTGGCCCCATATACGAACATAAACATTTCCAATGTTAAAATGTTGACTTCTCTAACACCCTGTATATCTACGTATTTCTCATGGTTGTTTAAAAACCGATTATAGTGTACGTGGCGCAATCTGAACTAGTCTTACGGCACTGCTTAAAATATTCTCTATATATCATGTTTATAGATTTCTTTAAATGTAGGTTAGTATCTGGAATAAAAGAACTTTCCTTCAGGAATTTTTACAATCCAAAAGTATCTAAAAATATTGGAGTGATTAAAATTTTGTTCTTCTTTCTATAAAAACTATACAAAATAAAAATACCAATAGAATACGGAAACAACTTTATTTTTCATACTAGATAATATCAAATTATTTAAAAGGCAACACAATATTATTTATTACTATAAGATATTATAAATGGCACATCAATGTCAACATATTTTAACGTCAATATAAAGAATAGATTGGAGTGCACCTTAATATGAGTAAAGTCGCTAAAACTTTTGCTCTACATTTCAGGCACCATGGTAATACATTGTACTTTATAACATTATCACAGTAAGAACTATTTTACAGCCGTTTAATAACACATCATTTACTTTAAAAAATGTTATATTATCTGTGTACACCACTAAAAAAAGCTACCCTCTTACCTACAACTCAAACTAATAAATTGGAAATTATTCATGTTGCTTAGGACCAATTTCATTTAGGGACAAGAACTTATTTAAAAGTAGTGTACACATAAACTTATATAAATTTACTGTATGAACTGTATATAATTAATGCACTAGTGATTCCATTTACATAAACCATTAAATACATGGTGTTTTAAATTTTTAAGACTTCATATTAGAAAATGTTTTTCAAATACCAATTACATGCCTAAAGTGAAGTATAAAGAACACAATTTTTAAATATCAGACCTTTTGGTAATTGGCTAAATGTAATCTTGAGCGCTATAGAACTTGAATTTTCTATATTACACTTGAAAACAAACTGGTGCAATACGTAAATTTAAATGATTGACTTAGAGAAATTTGTTTTGAAAATTGGAATTCTAGATAGTAATCCAAAATATTGAACACAAACAATTTTGTCTTACACATAAACATCTTGGGATATATCTTTGTCAATACAATACATATATAACACTTAGAAATAAGTTTTTCTTGAGCAAAATTAAAAATAGTATACATAATAATTATAAAGCTACAAAAACTAAAGAAAAGTTGGAAAGTTGAAGCATTGTTTTGCGTATTAATTCTTATTAAGCTAAACTTTCCAGCTTTATTATAATTATAATCTAGCAACAGCTATAAAAATAAAATTTAAACATGAAGCACAAGATTAACAACATATTAAAGTAACATAACAAATCTTTACTTGGTTTAACAATCCTTATTTGGAAGAAAACAGTTTTGTAATGTTGAACACAAAAGCTTCAATAAAAATTTTACAAAACTTATTCAAAATAGTTATAATAACAGAAAACTTTAACATAAAAAAAACGAATACTCTATAGTCTAATTTGAAAAATTATAACAGACTAGACTTGTTTTATATCAATCCAGTCCAAATATAGAAACACACACAATTAATAAAACCATCCATAAGAGCTTTGCGATCAGACATACAAATATCTGAATCCTTGTATTTATGTGAGGCACGGTATACAGCATATAAGTCCTAAAACCAAAAATAATAAAATCTAATCTAATAATAAAAATGTTGTTACTTACACCACGTGATGTATGCAAATCCATAGATAGCAACATAAATGCACCATCATATCTGGGATGTAATATCACATAATGTTGAATATTACCATCAGGTGATATAAAAGTTCTATTTTGATCACTATACTTAACAAGTAGTAACTTTGCTAATCCTTGGTACCAAGATAATGGTTGATTAAGGAGTGAACTAAGATTAGGATGAATGTCACACAAATTTTCCAATTTTGCCAAGCTTTTAAGCTCTAAAAATTCGTTGTAATTTAAATGATTTTGTTCCTGATGTGATACTAATTTATTCCACAGCAAGTGTGTTCTACAATCAACCATCCCTAAAAAAAATAATTACTGTGTAACTGGACAAAAACTAAAAATTAAACCCATACCTTGTGCAACCATTTCTTTTATTTTCTTCCTTGTTGTAATTGCTCTGTCCAATATTAACTGTTGCATAAGTTGCTCATGAGATGAATAGTATCCTAAATAATTAACAGATTCCTCTTTAATTTCAACATGAGAATGAGCAGCATTTTGACTGCTACTTATCCGAATTTTTTCTTCTTGGGAATTTAATGTTGTTTTAGACTTTTGTGAAGTGGTTTCTGCTTTGGAATCATGTGAAGCAACCAATTCTGACTTTTCCAGTTCTGATTCACTTTCAGAATGGGTACATTTTTGACTAATTTCCAATTCTTCAGGATTACTATCTTTTCCATATTGTGAAATTGAACGAAAAGTTGATGAAACAGTTCTAAATTTACCCAATTTTCTATCTACTTCTGTTTTTGGATATATTTCTCTAGAGGAAACAAATCAGTTATATTGAAAAAAAAATTAATTTGTAAAAGTTAATATACCTGCGCGATGTTAAGATGAGGTAATATTTAAGATGTAACACATTATCCCAGGATTCATAAGGAGTGTACATACGGGTTACTACAAGTGTTATGTCAAAATCATCAGTATGTTGGCAATCTTGTGAATCTTTATAAGACATCTGTGGTGTGCTTGCAACTTGTACCAGCACATACTCAACATCATCATCATCTCCATGCATGCTAAACACATCCATACCATACTGATCCACATTACTCAAGAGATAATCATACAATTGCTTTCCTTCAGTCATAAGATCTTTAATTGTAATTGTTTCTGTAATCATTCAAAATTAAAACATTTTTTTTATAAATTAATAAATAACCAACCTTCATGAACCAAATTTCGAGCAAAATTAGGGGCTTTATTGTAATACTTCATAAAATCATCCAGAAACTGAATAAGATGAAATCCTTCACAAACTTGACCTATTGTACTAGTGGTACTACTCGAAATATAGTTATGTATACACCTCAGATGAAAATCGTAGGTAAAAGAATGTAAATGCATTGCAACTTTTATTCTGTCACATTCATCAAGAAAACTTAATGTAAACTAAAAAACAAATTTAATTAAAAATATCTTAATGCAAAGGGAAATATAAAAACTAAACCTGATTAATTGATGTCCTTGAATTAGTTGATTGAAGTCTACTGCATTCAATTGCATGCAATTTTGTAATAAGGAAAGGTTCACTAAGGTGTATTGTAAAAATTAATATCCCTCCCAGCATAGCCTTTTGCACATAAAATATTGAATTGTAAGAAGTTTTCTCAATTCTTGTAAATCTGGCAATAAAAATTATTTTTTTTTTCTTTTCTTACAATGTAATATTGTCACTTACCCATGTTTCTTGTGAGTGTTTTCAATTTGTAATGGTATAAACCCTAAAGTTTGAAGATAGCGTTTGTATTCAGCTATGAAGCTATGACATAAAATATTATGCCAATCATCTGAATCTTCATTATTTGTGGAATGTTTCTTATTTTGTACTACAGTAGATGCATAATTTGTAGCAATAGCAGTACAAATAGGTGTAGTAACAGCAATAGTAGAAGTGGTAGAAACTACTGGAGTTATAGAACTGCTAGTAGGAATAACAGTAACAGAAGGAGGTGTAACTGTAGTGATAGGAGTGGTAATAATAGCAACAGTAGAAATAGTGTTGGTAGCCATAGTAGTAGGAGTTGTAGTAGTGGAAGTAGCTGTAGTTGTGGAGATAATAGCGGGTACAGCAACTGTTTTAAGAATATCAATAGGTGGAGCAAGTGAATGATCCCTTGTTGAGGCTGATTGAAGACGCCACCTAAAAGTTACTTAAATTAAAATTAATAACTTATAACAAAATAATATTATTACCTTGACAAAAATAATAAAGGGGTATGACAAAAATGTATAACACGTGAATTTTGTTTAAGAATCTGGATTTGCATAGATGTACATGTACTTGTTCTTGATTGCCACATTGAATGCAGTTTTTTAAGCTCATCTATAAACAAATTAAATTAAAACTAAAAAAAAATACTTTTTTCGAATTTTACCTTTGTGTTTTTTATCTGTACGTTTCAATTCTTGCATTTCCACAGCAAATACAACAACAGGATCATTATGGCAAGGTTGGATAGTACGGTATGTATCTCTAAATACTTCCAACATTGCCATTGGTTGGCTACTTGCACCTGAAGGTGGTGGACGTCGATTTCTATCTCTTGGAAATTTCATCATGCATTCAACATCACTGACATAACTTAAATATGGATTGTTTGATGTTAACTAAAACATTTTGTAGTTCAATATACAAGGTGATTTGAATTTGGATTTCTTTGATGAGTTTCTATTGAACAATTATTTTGTTAGTGAGATATGTTACTTACTAAATTGGTTCTTGTTACTGCTTGGTTATAAAAAATCCCCAATTTTTGGGCTGTAACTGAATTTAAAACACTGGCACGAACACTTAACCATAAACCAATATTTGATGCAAGTTCCAATAACTTATCAACATTATCTTTTGACCAATTATATGTATATAGAGTTACCTGAAATAATTTTTTTAATAGGTTTTAATTTTATTACTATTACTTACATTATCACTTTCAATGATAGCCCAGAAAAGTTTTTGGCGAGGCACAAATTTATTTTCGGCAGTGGTAATTGGTAAAAACTTCTGGTTGTGTTTTAAAACTTGAGGATTAATTAAATCTGGATAATCTAAAGGATTATTTGATAAAGTACATGTTTTCCATTGATCGAAATTACGCGAAACCAAAATTGATTTTGTTGGGGAATGTGATGAACTATAAGGCACATAAACTTCTCCACAAATTTCGTTTTCAACATCTTCAATAGGCAATGATCTGAACACTTTAGTTGTATCATGAGATAATTGTGTAACTATATGTTGTAATTCCTTTATAGTTACACTAACTAAATGGCGATTTGTTAAAGTAATTGTATTTTTTCTTACTGCAGGAACTGAAAGTTGAAACCCAAAATCTAACCAATCGCGTAAAGTTACAGAACAAATTTCTGTCATAATTCCTTCATCTCCAAATTCAAAAGGGTCAAGTTTAATTGGTTGTTTTTTATCATCAAGTTTACTAGACATCTTTTCTTTATCTTTATAATCATCAAAAAGTATACTTCTTCGAGCAGTTGAATTTAGAGGAATATATTTTTTCTGCCTTCTAGAAATAAGAATTTTGGGTACATCTATTGGTTTTAAAGGAATTTCTATTTTTTTCTTTGTAGTTAATTTTGTATTTTCATCTACACTAGTGTTAAGCAAGACACTACATTCAATTTCTTTATTTGTATGCACTGTGATGGGTTTTACCAAATCATTATTAACTAATTTGTTTGCAATTACGGCCATTTTACACCGATCTTGAGAATCTTTTTCACATAAGGGAGCTTGCATTAAATAATATTCAATCACAATATCCCACATGGCTTGACTTGTTGCAGCACATAATTTATGGAATAAATTATCTGTGTTAACACGACCTTGTTTCCATAATCGAAATTCTATGTATGTACCTGATGGCTTTTCTAAAAGTTAAATGTAAATTTTTTCCCTAAATATAAAAAATTCAGTTTTGTTACCATTATCTCCTAACTTTTTCAAGGAAATAATTTCCTGAAATGTTTGATTTTGAAACATTTCTGAGAAGTTCCCATTAAATTCAACATTATTTTCAGATTGTACAATAACAGCAAGAGCTATACAGGCAATACCTCTATTTCCTGAAGATGGATTTTGACTTTGATTATATATAAATATATTATCTGATAATTTGTTAGATAATGGTTCAGATTCTGAGTAATCCTTAAAAAATGTAACATTAATATTTGCTTGATGTATTAAAATTTATTTACCTTAAAGTGGTAATGAGATCTGCTATCAGTATATTTGGGAATATTTAGAAACTGTAACAGGTTTTGTCGCAAATAATGAATAAATGAATCCAAATGTTTCAATGCATATTCTTGGACAGATAACTAAAATAGTTTATTTTTTATTTAATATAATTTTTTTTTAAACCAGTCAAAATTCTTACCTTTATTACAATCTCAGGCATCCTAAAGGGTTTTTGTAGAAAATGTACATCTTCAGGAGTCAAAGGGCACATAACATTCCTTGCTAACATAATTGAAAGGCATTCTAATACAGCATCATCTAACCGATTCTGCAAGACCTGTACAAGATCACACCGGACATCTTCTCCAGCTTCTGTTATTCCATGAACCTTTAAAGTTAATGTATCTTCATATGGGGTATCCTTGGTTTCCTTTTCACCAAATGATCTTACACGGGGACGAATATCTGATTCTCTCTGGGAATAGAAAAGGAAATAAAAAAGATGTTCTCTCTTAGAACAGTAGACCATAAACTTACACTGTTGGAGGATGCTATACTATGCTGAGATTGTGTTAAATTATTCTTTTGTGGTCCTAATGGTAGTGATGCAATAGATGGACTGCGAGATACAATTGTATGTTCAAATTCATTAGATCTTATTGTCATACTCTTAGTACACAAACTGTGTACATTTTCATGCAACCTAAAAGCAAAGATTTTATTACCATATCATAATTTTATCCAAACAAAACCTTACCTTAAATAAAAGACATTGGATTTTACATCTTGATACACAAACATATTATTTCTGTTTGATACAGAAAATTTATCCAAAACAGTTTTTAGTGCTAAAACTCCTCTTGAGAGACCAACTTTCCCTGGACCTGTTTTAAGACGTGGATGAAGAATAAATTGTGTTTGCCAGACAACAGGACAGCTAAAGTAACCACGTTTAAATTTGAGAGATGCTTCTAAACGTTCTATGGGATATGGTTCAGATTCATCACTAGCTTCTGAAAAATAATTTACAGACATTCTTTAATTTAAACCCTACCCTGTATTATATCTAATTTTTTATGTGACATAACATAAAATAAATTACCATCCATGCTCTTCAATCTTGAAAATGATGTGTTTCTTGTAACAGTGGGTGTATTAGTGTCATTATGCCAATCCTTGTAAGTATCATCTGGCTCCAACAAACAATCACAACTGCGTGTATCATGCAATGATTGTAGTAACAGTGATTGATTGACTTGCTTACACAAATCTCTGATAGCATCACGTACAGCCCTTTGTACTTGTAAGTATGTACCAACATGTGTTGTGGGTAGTTCTAAAAACCTTTACATAAAATGTTTTAAAATAAAAGTTTGGTAACAAAACAATTAAAACAAACCTGCAGTGGAAATAAATTGTAACAGCTTTTTGGTCAACTTTCATTATTAACCAAAAATTTGGTAAATTTTGTCGTTTATTATCAAAATGTATTAACCAACTGAAATCCTCTTCATCTTCACTTACATCTTCATCATACCCTGGAAATAAAAAAATCAAGTTCTAACCCCATGGAAAGTTTTATTTTAATAATAAAATACCTCCATCTGTTCCTATATAACTATCATTTATACTGGATATATCACTTTGTTGTGAAAAAACTTCATTTTTTGATGAGGCATCTTCGCTTGCTTCAATAACATCCAAAGTATCACTTCTATCAGAAAGGGATACTGAATCTACCCCTCTAATATCAATTAAATGTTCAACACAAACGCGAGTTAAATAATTGTGAGGATCAAAAACCATAGGGACATAATTTTCATGTCCATTCATTTGGGAAGTCCCATACTGAGAATTTTTTGATATGTAATATAAATCATCTTCTCTACACAATTTATAAAATGGAACTTCAATTTTGGAAAACTCCTAAAACAAATTTTAAGTTTGATTTTTAAAGATTTTAAAGAAGAACAACATACTACCTGTACAAATTTTTCATAACTTTGATTTGAACCATAAACAAAATTAAGATCTATTACATCCAAAACACATGAAGAACATCCAGCACTTGCTGAGACATGATTGGTAACAAAATTTAAAGTTTCAGATGTCACAGGCTCAACATCCAACAATGCAGTTGCTATTTCATCTTTTAATAACCATTTGATCTGAAAAAATATCTGGTTAATATTAAAAGTGGAAATAAAAGATTAAAATCATACCTTATCCCTTAAATTTGCAATAGCTCTTCTTTGGACTTCTGGCAAATGTAATAGTGGATCAGGAAATCTAAGAAAATCTATTTTATTAATAATTTAGATAAATTTAAATTGAACTTACTCTGGCATAAAACTAGTTTCTGAATTTGCACTATCTATACTAGGCTGAAAACCGTCTGAACAAAATGAAGTTGTTCTTAAACCTTTAGCAGAGTAGTCATTAATAACATTTTGAACTTCCATTGGAAGTGTTAAACAAAGAATATCTAAAGTAATTTGCAAATTAGATCTTTCCAAATAATTAGTGTCAGATTCAATGTTTTGCATCAATTCACCTACAAGATAATCATTGATATATTATTGAGGAAATTAAAAAAAAATTACATACCAAGACAAGTTGGTAAAACTTTCACTGAAGTATTTGCAACATTATTATTATAACGTATAGTACAAATCAAATGTATAAATAAAGGTGTAATGTATGGAACAAGGTACCCACTACTTGTACTTTCTAATCTCAGGAAACTAGGAGGAACTTCTGAACAACAGCTAACTTCTTTATCTGATTTGAATTCTACTCCATCTGAAGGAGGAATTGAGATTTCATCATCACTATCAGCTTTTAATCCAGTTTTATCCAAAATTAAATTCCGGCAATAATAAAATTCTCTATTAGTAGGTACTGGACTAAATGCTACATTCATGATGTCAAAAAATTTTTCTTTTATTAATCGATGTAAAGGTTTAAGCTCATTGCATAATAATGGTTGATTTAACATACTAATATCAATTTCTTCACTTATATGTTGTTTTAAATGACCACATATGGTCTGAAAATAAAAAACTCAATAAAGAGACACAAAACAATCAAAATAATTAACACTTACTTGCATGTAATAAGAAATATCAATGTCATAAACAGTTTCTTCACATTGATCCATTGCAGATTGTACATCAGAACTATGTACAAAAGCCCCATATTGTAAAGCAGAAAATAACGACATAACAAAACATTTGGAATGTGCCAAAACAAGTGCCTTGCAATGTAATTTAACATTACTTTTATTTTCATTACTTTCTGATTCATCACTCTTAGGTTCTGGACTACCATTTAAGATATCCCCACCTTTCAGTCTAAAAACCCACAAACAATATTAATAAAAGCGTGATGTAACCTTAGCTATTGAGTATGTTTTAATTTAATATGAATATAATTGCAAACCTAACAGAATCTTCTTGAACAATAGATCCAAATTTAAATCTATGATCCTCATATATATCATTATTCCCAGACTGCAATTCATCAAGATTATTGACATAAGAATCAACCAATAAGGCTAAAGGACAGTCAAAAACATATAGAGGCAAGACAAGGGAACTTGTAGCATTAATTGGTACATCACTAAAGTTGCTTCCCCTTGAAGATGCTCGTTCAGTACTTTCAGAACTATCAATGACACTAGGTGTATTTGTCCCTTCTGGGACTACCAAATTTTTTAAACTTTGCAATGTTGCTGGTATAAATGTTAAAATCACATGTGTTATAGATATTCCTTTAATAAAACATCTCCATTGTGATAATCTCAATTCATTTGATGAAGATGTTGGGGTTAAATTAACTATAAAATAAATTTTATTGGGAAAATTTAAATATTTCTTAATATCATATGAAAATATATACCTCTGTTAGTCCCTAAAGAAACTGGACATAAATGAGGACATTTATTTCGATGTCTTGACAAGATTTGTAGAGTAAGTCTATCAGATTCTTCTGCAGTAAGGTCTAATTCATGATCATGTAAACATAATAAATGATCTTGAATATTTTCCAATAATAATTTGTTAGATTTTTCAAAATCATAATGATTAAGTGATGTAATTCGTTCGTTGCCTAAAATAAATTTCTTAAAACCTCATAACTAAAATATTTTCTAAGACTTACTTTCAACAAACATGGAAAATAACAGTTCTGTTTGTTGACATAATGGTAATATACTTATAGGATCAAAATTAAATGGAATGTGTTGAATTCGCTCCCTAAAAAAATTTAAATGAACTTCTGTATGTTAATTTGTTACTTTACTTACTCTACATCACAAATAGAAACCGTATGTTCAATTAAACTAGTGTTACTATTTCTATGACTAGAACTTTTTCGGCGTTTACTAATTGTGCTGAGGCGACGACTAAGACTTGAATCAAGTACAGGTAGGCGCGATCTGTTTTGGCAAATTAAACTTAAATGCTCCAGTGTAAGAAGAGAACTAATGCACTGCAAATCTATTTCACGTATCTGCAAACAATTATTAAGAAAAACTCTAGAAAATATTCAGTTATTTGTTTAGAATTTATAATAAATTAGCGCTGAGTTTATTAATAAATGTGGTTAACACAAGGAGATATAGCAGGATTGGTTTTGTTGTTGGTTGGCTTTTCTCCAGTGTCATTCTTTGTTACACACTGGAGAAAAACCTTTCAAAATTTGTAACTGTTTACTTAGAATTTATGAAAATCAGCACTGATTTTATAAATAAATGTGTGTACACACTAATAGATATGTTAGCATCATTGATTTAGCAAATATGTTAGCAGGATTGATTTTGTTGTTGGTTGGCTTTTCTCCAGTGTCATTCTTTGTTACACACTGGAGAAAAACCTTTCAAAATTTGTAACTGTTTACTTAGAATTTATGAAAATCAGCACTGATTTTATAAATAAATGTGTGTACACACTAATAGATATGTTAGCATCATTGATTTAGCAAATATGTTAGCAGGATTGATTTTGTTGTTGGTTGGCTTTTCTCCAATGTCATTCTTCGTTACACACTGGAGAAAAACCATTCAAAATTTGTAGTTGTTTACAAAACTACAAACAACAATTATTTGTTATACACGACGTTTTGAGACAATTTTTTACGTCTTGAGGGGGGGGATAACCGGCAAAAAAGGTTCATATCCATTTATAATTTTTTTCACTTACTGTACCCCCCCAAATATGATTTAGATATTTGCGACAATATTTTAAAAACGCCCTGTATAATAATACGAAAATATGAACTTACCACATCTGCCAATTCATAATAATGTTTTCCATCAAGATAACATGTGCGAGGGTCAGTTGGTTGTACAATACCATATTGTGGCTCAACCCAAACTTCTGTTACCATTTGCAATTCTGAATCCAATTCAGAATCTGGATCAACATCCTCTTCTGATCCGCTAGTAAATTCTCCTTCTCTCCAAGCTCTGTGGGGTGGAAAAAGTACATATTGTACCACACAATTGGATAAAGGATCCATACATAATTCCAAAACCATCGTAATAATTCCTGAAGAAGAATGAGCAAAACTAAAACCTTCCTTGATTCTCATCCTGCAATTCACAAAAATTAAACTCTGAAATAAAACAAAAAAAAAGAAGTATTATGTACCTAGTGAGAGTGCTTAAAATTCGAGATACCGCGGCCATCTCTAATTTTGGATTACATGTATGTGATGTACTCCAAATCCATCTTTTATGATAAAGGTAACGAGATAATGTTGTAAATAATGTGCCAGCAAGAGGAGATGATGGAAGGCTTTGTAAAGAATTAGGAGGTTGGGTACCATCCGGAAATATCACAGTTGTAAAATCACAAGGCATTCTTTCATATCTAAAAGTATTTATTTATGGTCAGTCATTTGTAATTTTTGGAGTTAAAAAAAATTACCTGATGAGTATTCTTTCTAAAGGCTTTTGTAACAAAGTACAGCACATGTTTTCCTTACATTTTATTGGACTTGATAAATACGAAAGAGAAGACAGCTCTATTTTTAATTCTTCACAAACCTTTAAATAAAAATGAAGTGTTCGAGCATTATTGATTTTATTGTTGGTTGGCTTTTCTCCAATGTCATGACTCTTTACACACTGAAGAAAAACTTTTGCCCTTTTTAGTTTACTCAAGAGTTTATAATAAATTGGTACGGATTTTATTAAAAAATGGTTGTATATTGGCAGATGTGCTAGCATTATTGATTTTATTGTTGGTTGGCTTTTCCCCAATGTCATAAACTCATAACTCATTACACTCTGAAGAAAAATTTTTGGAATTTTTAGTTTACTTAAGAGTTTATAATAAATTGGCATGGATTTTACATAAATGTGGTTACATATTAGCAAAAGTGCTAGCATTATTTTTTTTTTTTGGTTGGCTTTTCTCCAATGTCATACTCATTGCAGACAGAAGATAAACTTTTGAAATTTTTTAGTTGTGTACTCAGAATTTATAATAAATTAGGGCTCATTATTACTATTACTATTATTATATAAACGTTAATCAT
The DNA here is from genome assembly GCA_963082805.1 of Hemicrepidius hirtus. Classification (NCBI taxonomy): domain Eukaryota; kingdom Metazoa; phylum Arthropoda; class Insecta; order Coleoptera; family Elateridae; genus Hemicrepidius; species Hemicrepidius hirtus. The sequence continues at coordinate 19,127,892 of OY720168.1, forward strand.
ACCTCATGCCTAATGTGACCTGGTGTACCAGTAATAAATCCAACATTAATTACAGCACAAGGAAACTTGGGTAAAACACGAACTATACAAAACCATGTAGGTGGTCGATCATGTTCCCTATACAAAAGCTTCAAATATGTGTGATTATCTATTAACACAAAAGATGACCACTCTGAAAGCATTCCATATAGAGCAGTAGCAGCTTGTCGACACTGTATGACCTAAAATTAACAATTAGTAACTCCAGTATGTAAATAGTTAAACTGAAATTACCTGAAACCTTCCAGAAGAATTGGCTAAATGTAAATGTCTGGGTAATGGGTGATCATACTTTAAGGCTACTGATATTTTATGGGTGTGGAACCATTTTCTCCAATTGTTGCTTTCAATTTGACAAATTGGTTGCCATACTGATACAAATTTAGGACAAGAAACATCACTAGAATTATTAATTTAATTAGAGAAAAATATTTGTAAATGAGAAAAAATTTATACCTTGGCGACAAGATTAACTTTGTTGTATCATTACCATTTAAAATAAACACAGGGATCCCACTTCTCACACTTTCAGGTAAAGTGTACCAAACAGAAGAATTTTGAATTGAACTCAATTGTTGCGCTAATAAAGTATCTCCAGAAGATAATTGAGTTATACGCAACCAAAACCTTTCTATAACAGCTTGTCTGTATGAGGACTTTGGTTCTTTTTTCATAAGACATGTTATGTCATGGAGAAACTCATAAGGAGCTACAACGAAATTAAATTTATTACCAAAAAAAAAAAAGCTTTACAAGAACATTTACCTGATATATGTACTTCAACTCGTGCTACATTTTTTACTAAAGGCCATTGACAAGTCAAATGGTATTGAATATAAATGTAAGTTTTCCATTCTAAACTTAGACCTACTTCTAACAGACCATTGTCATATTTTAAAGACTAAAAAAAATGTTTTTTTTAAGTTTTAGAAAAAATAAAAAATAAAAGAAACATACATTTACATTATATCCTTCCCTCATGCGACGTGAAAAAAGGAGAGCTACAGAAGCAGTCACATTTTCTTCAGTTTGTCTTTTAGATAATAAAACAGGTACTTTATTGCTATGGAAGCTGTCTTTTCTAAAATAGCTAAAGCGTAAGTTTAAAATAATTTTTAATTTTAATTTCACTTACGGCAATGTCCATTTATTTTGGCGAACTAAAGGGGGGTTGTAACAATATTTACGTCCACTTTGAAAAGTCCAAAATAAATATGATTCATGATAGATATTCATCGACATGGACGGTTCAGGCTTCTTGAATAAAATAAAATTTTATTACTTTATGCAACAAGAATATTTTTTTAAAAACTTACAATATCAGGAAATTCTTCTAAACATGTTCCTAAAGTAGACTGTGACAAAAATTGAAGCAAATCTGTATAAGACACATATCCTGCACTACTTTGTGGGTGAAATGTAGGACCAACTTTCAAAAAAGATACAGGTATACTATCATAATGTAATTGGAGTAAAAGTGATTCCATTATATTACTATCAGGCATTGCAACGACCCCATCAGTTATGACTAGAATATCTGAATCAAATAAATTAAAAGTGTGCTTTCCTGTTGATAATTAAATAATAATACTTACGACTTAAACTATTTTCTGGAAGAAGTGAAATGGCTAGCATCGAATATCGAAGCATATTTACAAAATTTGCATCAGGCAACACCATTGGAATATTAGGAATATTTTGTTCACCTTCAGTCAAATGAAAAAGGGAACCTACAATGCCTTCATTTTCTGCCTAAAAATAAATTATAAAGTACCCATCTAAATTATTTTTCTTAATAACCCACCCTTTGTAAATCTATTTCATCATGTGCCATTGCAGATACTTGAGCAATGCGACCCTCCAAATAATGAAACTGGCTTTCAATCAAATTTACAATTTCTTGAACATTACGGGTTGAAACTTTTACTCCTTTAACTAGTACTTGCTGAGCAGGACTCATAAAAAATGGAGTATTGACTATAACTGTCAGGTACAAACTTGGTTGGAAAACTAATGAATTTCCAGGAATGGTAAACTATAAATAATACCACTATTATTTCAAAATACATACAAAAAATAAAAGCTAAAATCATATTGGACAGCTTCTTGGTTGGCTTTTCACCAATGCCATTGCCCATTACACACACTGAAGAAAAACTCTTTTGAAAATATTTATTTGTTTACAATTAATAGTAAATTAGCCGTGATTTTATTAATAAATGGGTTTAACACTAGGAGGTATGATAGCAGGATTGATTTTATTGTTGGTTGGCTTTTCTCCAATATCACTCTTTGTTACACACTTGAGAAAAACCTTTCAAAATTTAATTGTTTACTTAGAATTTATGACAATCAGCACCTTATTTTATAAATAAATGTGTGTACATACTAATAGATATGTTAGCATCATTGATTTAGCAGATATATTTGCGGGATTGATTTTGTTGTTAGTTGGCTTTTCTCCAATGTCATTGTTGGTTACACACTGGAGAAAAAAACCTTTCAAAATTTGTAGTTGCGTACATAGAATTTATGAAAATCAGCACCGACTTTATAAATAAATGTGTGTACACACTAATAGATATGTTAGCATCATCGATTTAGCAGGTATGTTAGCAGGATTGAATTTGTTGTTGGTTGGCTTTTCTCCAATATCATTCTTTGTTACACACTTGAGAAAAACCTTTCAAAATTTAATTATTTACTTAGAATTTATGAAAATCAGCACCTTATTTTATAAATAAATGTGTGTACATACATACTAATAGATATGTTAGCATCATTGATTTAGCAGATATATTTGCGGGATTGATTTTGTTGTTGGTTGGCTTTTCTCCAATGTCATTGTTGGTTACACACTGGAGAAAAACCTTTCAAAATTTGTAGTTGCGTACATAGAATTTATGAAAATCAGCACCGACTTTATAAATAAATGTGTGTACACACTAATAGATATGTTAGCATCATCGATTTAGCAGGTACGTTAGCAGGATTGATTTTGTTGTTGGTTGGCTTTTCTCCAATATCATTCTTTGTTACACACTTGAGAAAAACCTTTCAAAATTTAATTGTTTACTTAGAATTTATGAAAATCAGCACCTTATTTTATAAATAAATGTGTGTACATACATACTAATAGATATGTTAGCATCATTGATTTAGCAGATATATTTGCGGGATTGATTTTGTTGTTGGTTGGCTTTTCTCCAATGTCATTGTTGGTTACACACTGGAGAAAAACCTTTCAAAATTTGTAGTTGCGTACATAGAATTTATGAAAATCAGCACCAACTTTATAAATAAATGTGTGTACACACTAATAGAAATGTTAGCATCATTGATTTAGCCATATATATTAGCAGGATGGTTAGCTTTTCTCCAATGTCATTTTTGGTTACACACTGGAGAGAAACCTTTAAACATTTGTAGTTGCGTACATAGAATTTATGAAAATCAGCACCGACTTTATAAATAAATGTGTGTACACACTAATAGATATGTTAGCATCATCGATTTAGCAGGTATGTTAGCAGGATTGATTTTGTTGTTGGTTGGCTTTTCTCCAATATCATTCTTTGTTACACACTTGAGAAAAACCTTTCAAAATTTAATTGTTTACTTAGAATTTATGAAAATCAGCACCTTATTTTATAAATAAATGTGTGTACATACATACTAATAGATATGTTAGCATCATTGATTTAGCAGATATATTTGCGGGATTGATTTTGTTGTTGGTTGGCTTTTCTCCAATGTCATTGTTGGTTACACACTGGAGAAAAACCTTTCAAAATTTGTAGTTGCGTACATAGAATTTATGAAAATCAGCACCAACTTTATAAATAAATGTGTGTACACACTAATAGAAATGTTAGCATCATTGATTTAGCCATATATATTAGCAGGATGGTTAGCTTTTCTCCAATGTCATTGTTGGTTACACACTGGAGAAAAACCTTTCAAAATTTGTAGTTGCGTACATAGAATTTATGAAAATCAGCACCGACTTTATAAATAAATGTGTGTACACACTAATAGATATGTTAGCATCATCGATTTAGCAGGTACGTTAGCAGGATTGATTTTGTTGTTGGTTGGCTTTTCTCCAATATCATTCTATGTTACACACTTGAGAAAAACCTTTCAAAATTTAATTGTTTACTTAGAATTTATGAAAATCAGCACCTTATTTTATAAATAAATGTGTGTACATACATACTAATAGATATGTTAGCATCATTGATTTAGCAGATATATTTGCGGGATTGATTTTGTTGTTGGTTGGCTTTTCTCCAATGTCATTGTTGGTTACACACTGGAGAAAAACCTTTCAAAATTTGTAGTTGCGTACATAGAATTTATGAAAATCAGCACCAACTTTATAAATAAATGTGTGTACACACTAATAGAAATGTTAGCATCATTGATTTAGCCATATATATTAGCAGGATGGTTAGCTTTTCTCCAATGTCATTTTTGGTTACACACTGGAGAGAAACCTTTAAACATTTGTAGTTGCGTACATAGAATTTATGAAAATCAGCACCGACTTTATAAATAAATGTGTGTACACACTAATAGATATGTTAGCATCATCGATTTAGCAGGTATGTTAGCAGGATTGATTTTGTTGTTGGTTGGCTTTTCTCCAATATCATTCTTTGTTACACACTTGAGAAAAACCTTTCAAAATTTAATTGTTTACTTAGAATTTATGAAAATCAGCACCTTATTTTATAAATAAATGTGTGTACATACATACTAATAGATATGTTAGCATCATTGATTTAGCAGATATATTTGCGGGATTGATTTTGTTGTTGGTTGGCTTTTCTCCAATGTCATTGTTGGTTACACACTGGAGAAAAACCTTTCAAAATTTGTAGTTGCGTACATAGAATTTATGAAAATCAGCACCAACTTTATAAATAAATGTGTGTACACACTAATAGAAATGTTAGCATCATTGATTTAGCCATATATATTAGCAGGATGGTTAGCTTTTCTCCAATGTCATTGTTGGTTACACACTGGAGAAAAACCTTTCAAAATTTGTAGTTGCGTACATAGAATTTATGAAAATCAGCACCGACTTTATAAATAAATGTGTGTACACACTAATAGATATGTTAGCATCATCGATTTAGCAGGTATGTTAGCAGGATTGATTTTGTTGTTGGTTGGCTTTTCTCCAATATCATTCTTTGTTACACACTTGAGAAAAACCTTTCAAAATTTAATTGTTTACTTAGAATTTATGAAAATCAGCACCTTATTTTATAAATAAATGTGTGTACATACATACTAATAGATATGTTAGCATCATTGATTTAGCAGATATATTTGCGGGATTGATTTTGTTGTTGGTTGGCTTTTCTCCAATGTCATTGTTGGTTACACACTGGAGAAAAACCTTTCAAAATTTGTAGTTGCGTACATAGAATTTATGAAAATCAGCACCAACTTTATAAATAAATATGTGTACACACTAATAGATATGCTAGCATCATTGATTTAGCAAATATGTTAGCATGATTGATTTCGTTGTTGGTTGGCTTTTCTACAATGTCATTCTTGGTTACACACTGGAGAAAAACCTTTAAAAATTTGTAGTTGCGTACATAGAATTTATGAAAATCAGCACCAACTTTATAAATAAATGTGTGTATACACTAATAGAAATGTTAGCATCATTGATTTAGCCATATATATTAGCAGGATGGTTAGCTTTTCTCCAATGTCATTTTTGGTTACACACTGGAGAGAAACCTTTAAACATTTGTAGTTGCGTACATATAATTTATGAAAATCAGCACCAACTTTATAAATAAATGTGTGTACACACTAATAGATATGTTAGCATCATTGATTTAGCAAATATGTTAGCAGGATTGATTTTGTTGTTGGTTGGTTTTTCTCCAATGTCATTCTTCGTTACACACTGGAGAAAAACCTTTCAAAATTTGTAGTTGTTTACTGTGTGTGCTATGCTAGCATTATCGCTTTTAATCATTTTATAAATAAAAAATAAAAAAACCTTTAAAAAAACTACTAATTAAAGTTACTACCTCAAATTCATAATTAATTTTTTAATCAAACATCATAAAAACATAATTTACAAAATTTTAACAAGAAGAAAATTCCAATGAGAAACACATGGCTTGATAACTTATTATCATTCAAATTAAACAATCACACATTATGATAATTGGACAAGGTTACAATAAATTATTATATAAAATCAAACCTGTCTGCACAGCCCTTCAAGTGTAGATTTGAAACATGTAAGTATTTCATCAAAGAGAATCTCCCCTTTTTGAATATTTACAGCTGATTGTGATGGACTCATATCAACACAGTATACAAAACGATACGAGTGTGCTAGAAATTTTACTTGTGTCTGACTAGTCACCAAGTATTTGTTAGTCTTCACTGCTACTTTTTCTTTGGGAATTACAGAAATTACTGCCAGCTCAGTTGATGTATTATCCTTTAAAAAAATTATAAATTGATGTAACTGCATCTTTATATTAACATACCAATTTAATATGAGTTGGAACTGAAATAACAGTATTCAGGTGATCCAGAAACCATTGAAATCTTGCTGCTCTTGATATTGGAACATTTTTTGGCATAAGCAGATGAATTGTTTCTGCTTCCAGAAATGCCGGTTGGTTATTTTGTGCCATGCAGGAATATTCTCCCAACTCCAAGGATATAAGATCTAGTAAAAAATATTTAAAACAATATTGATTGCGCCAAAGAATAACTTAAAACCTGTTCCTAAGACAAGTTTCACTCAATTATATCCCTAATATGCATAATAATTAACTGATTAACATTCTAATGATTATAACACCAAGGTCTAATTTTAATCAATTTAAGTACCACCTACCAAATCGCATATGGAATATTCATTTTACATAAAAAAATTAAATGTAACCAAGATTCAGTTTTATTTAATGCTCACGCGTATCTTGTAAACATTCATTCCCAAATTAAAACAGGGGTCAAATTAAGACAAAACGTCACAGAGCAAGTTAACTATTTTCATGTGAAAGAAACTTCTCCAAGAAATGCCTAGATTAATTAAAAAAGCAGGGACAACCCAGACTTCCCAGGGACTACTCAGACTTTCTGAGACCACCCAGACTTCCCAAAAACCACTTAGGGATTAATCTCGACTTTTCAAACAACATTCAGATTTCCCAGAGACCACCCAGACTTCCCAGGAAATATTCAAACTTCCCAACAAGTACCCACACTTGCTAGGAAGTACCCAGACTTCCCATAGGCTACCCAGTCTTCCCAAAGAGTAACCCAGACTTCCCAGGGACTAACCCAGACGTCTCAGGAACTACCCTAATTCCCAGAAACTAATAAGACTTCTCAAAGACCATCCAGACTTCCCAGGAAGTATTCAGACTACCCAAAAAGTACCCAGACTTGCCAGGAAGTACCCAGACTTCCTAAAGACTAACTCAAGACTTCCCAGGGGCTACCCAGTCTTCCCAAAGAGTAACCCAGACTTCCCAGTGACTAACAGAGAAGTCCTAGGGACTAACCCAGATTTCCCAGGGAGTAATCCAGACTTTCCAGGGACTAACCTAGAATTGCCAGGGACTACCCTGACTCCCAGGAACAACTAAGACTTCCCAAAGAGTAACCCAGACTTCCCAGGGACTAACCCAAACATCCCAGAGACTTACCCAGATTTCCCAGGGACTACCCTGACTCCCAGGGACAACTAAGACTTCCCAAAGCCTAAGCCAGACTTCCCAAGGACTAACCCAGACCTCTTAGGGGCTACCCTGACTCCCAGGGACTAATAAGACTTCTCAAAGACCACCCAGACTTCCCAGAGACTAACCCAGAGTTCCCAAAAAGTACCTAGACTTCCCAGGAACTAACCTAGAATTCCCAGGGACTACCCTGACTCCCAGGAAAAACTAAGACTTCCCAAAAACCACCCAGACTTCCCAGGGACTAACCCAGATTTTCCAGGGACTACCCTGACTCCCAGGGACAACTAAGACTACCCAAAGAGTAACCCAGACTTCCCAGGGACTAACCCAGAGTTCCCAGAGACCAAGCAGACTTCGCAGCTACTAAGGGACTAACCCAGACTATGTACACCAAATCCCAAGTGGTTTCCCTTGATAGCTACTATCAGAACTAATCATAGCTTCTTGTTTGCTTGGTAAGTTTTAAGTAAACAGAACACAGAATAATTATTATTATAAGCACTTACAATTCTAATATTCACTAACATACTAGACAGATACTATTACTTTAATTAAAAATACATTAATTACAAACACAGGTCTATTAAAAAATATATACAAAATAAATGTTACTCCTTCAAGCTTGTAAACAGGACCCCAGCTATACAATTAAGACTTCTGCATGTATTCTAATTAAAATTATTAGTTACATTAGGACAACAAATGTTAATATCTGGAAAAGGAAACTGGATGTTATAAAATTCTAAGCACATAAATCTTACCCCCGGTTGGTGACAATTCAACCCCTTCATCAGAATCTTGATTAGCTGAGTCAGTTTCCATAATTTAGTTGCATTTCATCAACACATAAGTTACTCTATTCTGCAAACAGTCTTTGAAGGGAAAGCACGAACACATTAACCTGATAACAGCTGCATGCACACCGCTTTGGAATATTGATAGAAAGATAATTAACACGACTACTGTTCTATTGAACCTGGAAAGAAGTCAGAAGATATCTTTTAAGTGCCCAAAGTCCATCAACAAGCTGATAGCACTTTAAAACCAGATGTAAAGCCTTTGCTTCAACTTGACAATATGTACAGTCTTCGTGCACTGGTGTGTAAAATCGATTTCATTAATAAAGACAATTTTGTTTATATAGTGTCGATATACAAATATTTACGATAACTCACTTCAAAAGATTACATCACACGCCAGTAGTAACATAACCCTCATTTGACGTTTGTTTTGATTTACGACAGACCTTGAAATGTACCAATACTCTACTACACACAGAACATGGTATACTACATATATTTCATACAAGTTACCAACATTTATATTACCTCTAGTATATGTATTGACCATAACTTTGCTATGGCTGAATACCAATCCCCACAGAATAACCCCAAGACACTTGAAAAACTGGACAGAACTTCTACTAAATACTTCCTCTATTATAAACTACCCCCAAAAATCATTCTGATTACTGTTTTTCTAAATACTTTCTCAATTATAAAGAACTTTATTTGCTTGCAACGAAACTTTATTGTAAGATAACTAAATACAATCTATATTAAAACCATTCCCTTAATATAATACACAGATAAGATCTATGTAACAATAACCCTTCACCAATAACTAAACCTAATGTATTCTAAAACTGCATTAAAACAAAGACAAAATATTTGATTACAATTAACTTGAGGTAGCAGTATTTTTAAAATAATTAATTGACTTAAAATTAGATCCACAATTCAAAACCTTCTGGAGGAGGTAATATTAGAACTGTAGTGGCAACTTGATTTGCGTTATTGTTCCCATTAGTTTCAAAATTATTAATTTTTGCGACTGAAGAAATGTCATTATGATGGTCAATTTTCTGACGTCTATCAATTGCCTCTAACATGTTTTCTGTAGCCATACTGTGATTGTTGTACTGATGCATTTTCAGAGGCCTTGGTTCTATAGTTTCATACCCTTGACAAACTGTCATTACCGAATCTATGGATTCTGTAGAAGAATGAATGCTTGCATATGAAGCACAAGAGTTGGTTCCGGTAGAATTGCTAGAAGATGGTCCGGGATTTAAATCATCGCAGGAAATTGGGCCTGAAATTTGTGAAGCAGCATTCCTTTTAGCTACTGGTTTCTTATAGTTGTATATGAAAGACGTTCCTCTTTGTAGCGGTTCGCGTTCTACTGGTTTTTCTTTCTTGCATTGAATCGCATGATACGTGCCAGAACACTGCCAAATTCCAATCCATAATAATGCAAATACAAGAAGTACGTACAAGGCCCCCATTATTCCATGGTTGTTCTATAAAAAGAAAAATGCAAAATACATAATCCGAATAATGGAGATTTGCTTTATGCCAGTAATTACTCATGGGATTACAAATTTAAATTTAAATTCAAGGAAGATGAACAAAATGAAGAGAAAATGGAATAACAAGTCAATATAAATCGTAATAAATTACGGAGACACAATAGAAATCGAAGAGGAAATAATCTCAAATAAAATAATTTTAAAATTATATAAATATTTCTTACTTCTTTTTCAATTATAGCCGCAATTTCATCGCTTTTATCGTCGCAGTCTATTACTCCATCACCATATTTAAATTTCTTAATACACCATCCATTTTTGCATGCAAAATAGTTAGATGTATTGGAAAGTACATCACATTTAATGCTGTGACAATTTAGTTCATCTGAATGATCCTTGCAGTTAGATACACCATTACAACGTTCCTCATACGTGTAGCAACCGGATCCATCTGCACATTGAATTTGATTTATACAAGCATCCACTGAAACAAAACGTTAATCATTACACAATCATCTACAGTACTTTTTTTTAACATTTTTGCATTACCACAATTAAATTCATCTTCTCCTGTACGACATTGGAGAATTCCATCACAACGGTGCAATGCTGGGTTGAAACAATTTATATGTTCAATAGGCATGTTATCTTCATTATTACACATACTGTAATTTGTTCTGCATTTTCCACAATTTTGTTCATCAGTGTGATCTTCACAATCATATTCACCATCACATATTTTCTCAAGTTCATAACAGCCTTTTTTATCGTAACATTGATATGAAGTTCTGGAACAAGGTGCAGTCCTTTTTCGAATGGAATATTCCAGTTCAACTCCTTGTGAACGCTGAAATAACATTTTTAAGTTTTAAGAACCGAATAAACCAATTTCTCGATGTTTATTTTAAACACCTATGAAAAAATTGGATACTTACAAATTGTGATCTAAATGTAATAACAAAGTTTGTTCCATAAGATATTACTGTCTCAAACACATTAACAGCACAAAAGTCGTTGCGATAAGAATAACTATTTGGAACAGTAACAGAATTTTCAGGGCAGCATCCTGGGCATGGCAGGTTCAGTTGGTAAAGAAATTCCAATCTCTTGGCGCTAAAGTAGTTTTTGTATAAGAAAATGAAAATAATAAAAAAGGATAACTCACTGTAGTGTAAAAATGACGTCCTCAGGAAGGGTAAAATTCCAAATTATCTCAACGTTTCGACTAAGAATATGAAAATTAAAAGTACTCAAAGTCCCTTGCATATTCTTAGCCAACTTTGTCGTATTTATCTTCATTCTTCGAATTGGATAGCTTCGTGCTACCACTAGATTCCATACCATGGTTAAAATCACTGAAAAATCATTTGAAATTAGTAATTAGTAATTTACAAAGGCACAACTAATACAATTTGGAAGAATTTATCTCCTGTTGTAAAAAAGGGAGAACAAAGGTCTAAGCAGAACTAAATATCCAAAAGTTTTACCAAATGCTATAGTAGGCTGCATGGATATATACTCATCATACATGTCCATGCACCCTTGATTAAGAATTCAATATTTAATACAAAGTTAAGCTAGAACAATGTTCATCAACAATTAAAGTCTAAATAATAGTCATTAAATCTTTTTGAAAAACTGAAAACTCCAAAAAGTTGATAAGCCTTGTTCATCAAGTTATTATTGTATCTTACCAATTCCAAAAAGCACTTTAGCAGGATTCATTTTACCGGTGACAAAAACTTGATAAGGTAGGTAACAAGAACTGATATGTGAATACACTAATCACTATCTGCACTGATTTGAATGCACAATGCGCATAAATTAAGCGAAATCAAAGCTCAACCTTACCTAATATACCTGGGGTGGTAGGGATGGTTATGATAACTCCACCAATAATACATTGACTACGTACATTATTATTAATACAATTAATTGCTATTGGTTGAATTATTACTACCACGCTTTTTAAAAGGAACGAAGAACTTTGAAATCTCTTTCTTTATGATTCATTCCTAAGAAATATTATGACGTCCCAAATGAAAAAAAAAGTTTAGAAAAGATATATAGACAATCCTTTATTCCCAAAGAATTGTGAATACTCTGTATATGTTATATAGTACTATCTATGGAGCCTATACTTACTTAAGAAGATACTTCAAGTCCTTGTATATTTGTCTTATAGGAAGAATTGTTGATACCTAACACTGCTCCTGGAAGATCATAAATTCAGGATTGTGTAGTTCCTCTAATTTGAGAATATCCATGTTTAGAAAGGTTTTGCCTTACAGCAATCACTTTTTTTACTCGAGTTTAACTCTTGTGTGTAACAATGAAATAAAATACTGTATAATAAGAAATATTACATATATTCAAGATATATGAGACTTAAATATTAATTCAGACATAACACGATATAGATATATAGGAACTGTTTTGTTAACATAAAAAATACTCGAACCAGGCCTCCTTTAACTAATAGGTAGATTACATGATGCAGTTGAAGTAACGTTTTTAAAGATATCTTAGTAAATCTGAAATTAATTAATTATTAGCCACATGGGAAAACATTGTATGGATGTTATACTATAACAGACATTTTTAAGAAATAGATATATTATACCTAATATGTGAATATTCTATGAATCATATCGCAAAATGGTGTCGTATTTTTATCTTTAAAAATGACGAGGAGATCGGAATATTTTTATTTACTGCTATAATACTTTAACTTTTAACTTACTTAATCAATTTTTGTTATAGTCCTGATGAACGTATGAGGTATGACCATTTGATGAAGTGGTATTTCATGTGGACATGTATAAAACGTATACCAAACATTAGTTAATTTAATTGATGTTGTGTTATTATTCTTAACAGTTCCCCTGAGAGAACAATCATTTTTTAAGAAGATATGCACATTATCACCAACACAGAAGCTAAAATTATGAATTTTTAAATATAAAATACAATAATTAGATTATTAGAATCACCTGAACGCCATATTCATAGAATCAAGTAAGGTACGAGAACAATAATTCAAAATGACTGGACTGATACAAATAAAAGAGTTGTATTACTAAGAATTGCTGATAATAATTATAACATAAACAGTTGCACCGCGTTGGGCCTACGCAAAGGACAACAGTTTTGCATTGTTGAGTATAGAAAAGGATACGAAATGTAGTTAGCAATAATTATATTATTCACGAATGCCGTATTATAGGTATGTGCAGAAGTTAAATTTAATAATCGATCAAAAAATTACTTTTTTTGGCCGTTTTACAAATTCATTTTACTATGCATTATAGAAAAGTAAACATGTATATCATGCCAATTAACAGAAAGACTGATTCATTATATAAGTTACTTATAGTATTCATCACGAAAATAAGCGCTACTAGAAAATATTTGTAAATAATTTTTCCTACGTCAATTTAATCGTAACGTAATGTATGTTGATTTTAAACATCCCCAGAATAGTCGAAAAATGATGCACCTATGAATACAATGCGTCACTTTATTTAAAATGTTTAATTGTAAAGTCTTATTTATATTGATTTTAAATGTTCAAAGAACACTCGAAAAGTCTTGTACCTATGAATATAACAAAACAATGTGTCACTTTGTTTAAAAATCAACTAATAATGAACACCTGGTATTAATGGCATTGTTCTATGTTGTACCTACTTTATTACGTCTGCTGTAAATTTCATAAAAATAAAAAACAATTAGTTCAGAGTCTTCAAATACATTTTTTTCTATTAAGTACGTGATTATTTCCATAGTTTTTCCATCGTCTGTATGATACTCCTTAATAATTTTTGTCTTCGTGAGGTAATCTGTAGAGCTTTTTCCCCAACGAACACTATTCCCAAAGTTTACACTATTCCAGGGTAATTAATATTTAGGTTTTTCAAAAATCGATAATTGGGTCAGTTGACTCAGATTGTTATACAACAAAATTAGAATCAGTTTGTAACGTTTCTACAAACTCAAATGAATCATTTATATTGTAATGTTTCATAAAATAATAAACATATGAGGCTTAACACATCGACAATGACGACAATGCCCCATGTCCCATACATTTTCCTTTTCGAAATGATGAGAAAAACCAACATTTTGCAAAAATGAAGAGAATGCTGTTGATACCAGACTTCAGTTTCACCGAGTTGCATTGTTGGTTTTCCTCAAAAACGACCCCAGATGGCATTTCCCTCCTACCACCCCATACGCGGTCTCTACCCAAAAATTCCAGGAAGAAGATATCTAGGGAGTAAATTACGCGAGGACTTCTGATCACAAATATTAATAGTCTTTTTGTGTTGTTTTTATTTTTTAATTGCTTTTTTAGTTTAGTAGTAGGAAAAATGGCTTATAAAGTGTTACTACGAAATCTGGTAGTTAGGCAGCCAACCATATAGTTAAACGCAAACTTGTGTAGCCTAAGAACTATAATCGTATTGAAAATACTTTCATAAGTAATAAATGGAATGCAATAAAGAATTCTATCCTTTTCATTTTACATTTGCAGGGGAGGGGCACCCGCTTCATATTGATCCCCCCTTACGGACATTCATAACTGTAACGGGGATATGAACTTGAAATTTTGGTATTTTGAGCTTTCAGTGCTTTCACCTTATGCACCCATCCTTTACAATATTATTATTGTTTCATACCAATACTTCGGGTAGTAAATTTTACCAATGCTTACACGAGTCAATTTTGTTTACGAAACGAGGTGGTAAAGAATTCCCTTTACCCACACTGCTGTAAAATTTCTAGAGAAAATTCGTGGCTTTTGCAATCCCCAAATAAAAACCCTGGCGTTTTACTAACTACAAAAAAGAGCATCCCCTGAACGATGGAAAACTTATAAAATACCTAAAACAAATATTTATACAAGTCAATTTTGTTTACGAAACAAGGTGGTAAAAAATTTCCTTTCTTTGCCCATACCTGCTGTAAAATTTTTAGAGAAAAGTCCTGGCTTTTCCAATCCCCGAATAAAAACCCTCGCAGTTGCAATACATAAAAGAGCATCTCCTGAATACTGGAAAACATATAAGAAGGCTTATACAACAGACTGATTTTAATTACAAAACGAGGTGATAAAGAAATTTCCTTCGCTCAGCCAAGGCCTTGCCTCATCCTATAAAATTCCTGACTTCTGCAACAGTATATTAAACCGATTATACATATTATGTACCGATCAGTTATATCCTGTACACGTGAAAATGTATAGCTTATCCCTTATCATACGGCAGGGAAATCGACTATGTTTATAAAACGAGGTAGGTATAGTAAATAAGTTTCCTTGATCCATCCTGTAGAATTCCTTGCCTTTGTATTTATTTATTCTTCCCACTAATGGTACTACACCACTGGAATAGCGAGCAATAAAAGATGTTTGTCATGCGGTTATTCTATACCTACAAGGTACAGCGACCTTATCAATGTGTCATTGTCTGTAGCCCATCCCTAGGGTGAATGCCATTAGTAATATATAGTAGATGGGTGAACTGTAACATGTGAGTTACAGTAAAGCAAAAAAGGATGTAAATGACCTCTGCAAATTATTCAAGAACTCGATCCATGTATTCCAATAATTTTTTTGTTTAGGTAAATACTTTTCCTTTCAAATTTTTAAAGTAGCCCCCCCCCCTTTCAACAAAAACTAGAGGATGATTGGGAAGACAAAACAGGATAAGTTCAATTCAGTGTAGGTACCTACTTCAGTCTTTGTTATACACGCATCATTCTCTCTTTTTGCTTGGACTTGTACTTATCTTTCCCTTTCTTCTTTTTACCTGTTCCTCTGCCGCTCCTTTGCTTATTCCACTTAAGCTTTTCCATTTGATTTTCCCTAAAATTGTTTACCCTTCTTTAAAGTTTTCATGTTTCTATGTAAGAATAAAAAAGAACTACGCCACTGAAGTATTCAGATTGGTTATTAGATAATTTGGGCGGCACCTCCTAACTGTCTTTTTTAAACATATAGACACTTATCATAAATTCATAATAGTTTAATAACATCCCATCATTTTTTGTGAAAATTCCCACTACCTATATCATAACTTATTGAACAACTTTTGTGTATCACTCCATCGTGCTGGAAAACATTATAAGAATAATAAAAAAATATTCAGTATGCTGCAGACGCACAAATTACATTTTTTATTTTACTTTCTCGTATGTAATTCCTGCTGAATATTACCAGTCCTAGAGCTTGGATTTTAGGTCGAAATATTAGATACTACCCTTATTTGGTATGGACGGCTTATAATGGTCCCAAAAAATGATTTTTTTTTTCAATTATTAATTCAAAGATACTTGAGAGTTATTTTGAAAAGTCTAACTGAAAGTATGAGAAAGTCTCTAAAAAATTTCTTATGGATTCAGGGGGTTTAGTTAGATTTTGTCGTTCGTCGTTCCCAAGCATTTGCTTTCTGTAACGTCTCGGAATCATTATGATCTTTGCATTTTATAAAGATTATTTACCTTGACCGTGATGGATTTACATAAAGCAGTGACCGAAAGAACTGACTAACCATAAACACCGATATCATCTGATTCATCTTAAACAACTGGTTTATTTATTTGCATTCCAAATAAAAGTACTTTTGAGTGCATATGTTGATACATTAACCAACGGCTTTATGTATGTTTTGGACACAACTGAAATTTATAAACCCGGAATATAAATTAATGCTAACAGAATCAGGTTTAACGGTAACTGTTTTATGTTTATAATTTTTTTTGCAACACTCGTGGCCCCATAATTAAAAATAAGAAAACAACAAATTTTTACAGCTAGCGGAATATTTTTTAGTCTCTGTGCATTTACAGGATTATTAACCCTCTCCTGCATACGAATATATTCTGCAACATCAAAAAGCTCTAAAACAATTTAGAGTAAGGGAATCACCAAAAAAGAAAGTACCTCTGCACATCCATTTTCTCTAAAATATGCAATTCAAATTATTTCAGATTTCAACTCCTAATTTTTGGTTTCCAACGTGTACTACATTTCACAATTAACGTTATCTCAGCTACAATTACAAAATAATGTTTATACCATACTTTTTATGGATTGGTGTTATGTAAATGTACCTACGAGTTATCACAATAGATGAAAATAAAACTCCATGGTTAGGTAATATTTGCTTGTTTTATTTAAAATATTACGAGACACAAAATTGATTAAATCAACCAATAATAAAATTTATTTTCTAATGTTTGACGGGGGCAATTTTTCCTAATCCAGCTCTCCCTTTAATTGGTTCAAGCTACCCTCGATTATCACATTCTGTCCTTCAGTTACCACTAGTTGCCCCTTGATTATATACCACTAATTACTAAGGGAAAATCTATGGAACCATGAAGCAATCTCAAATAATTAAGAAACATCTTGATGTAATTAAGAGACAATTAGAGTTCAAATAACGAATACAATTCGAAACTGAAACTACTACTTCTGTCTAAACTCAGCTTCAGAACTTAAATTTCTGATACAATATTCCGATTGCTTATCATTTACAGAATTCAATGCCAATGAACTAACGCTATTATTTCCTAGGACCTTATAAGAATAAATAAATTCTTCCTCCTTTGCCTAGGCATTCAATTATTTCAGGGCTGTTTCCTATAATAAACTTTAATTATGATTAACATTCGAACCAGGTATTAAATTTTTTTTATATACATTCCAGTTTCGAATATGGTAGGTACCTTGAAAAATTATAATTGACAATTGTACGTTATGGGGTGGAGTTCCGAAATCTGAACATGCTGAAAAGAATATTTTACATACGTACGAGTATGTTTGTTTTTCAAAAATTACTCCTTTGAACCGGATTCAATAACTGACAATGTTTTTTCACTCGTTGTGTTTCTTCAACATGGTATACAAATGTTTCTTTAATTACTTTCTTGAAATAAAAAATGTTCCCAAAATATTTTGTGCGTGTATCAAATTTTAGTTAAACAATTGACGTTTGTTTGCCTAAATCAAACAAATCTAGTTGTAATGGGTTAAAATCTAAGAATTTCCTAACGATAAGTAAACCAAAACTATAAACCTGATCCATGATCAAATAAATAACATTGCAAGTGCACCATTGTTTCTTAATTATTATTCCAGTAACATCTTTGTTTCTGCGTATGAATTTTTAGGCACGTATTATTTAAATTGTACCCAATGCTAATGTTCTTTGATAATGTGATAGATAAAGATGCAAAGAACAAGGTAGAATTATATTCTAGCAACATGAATTCTAGGACATTGTTCCTTAATACACTTCTGAAATGTTATTGGCCGATGACACAAAAAAAAAACTTAAGACTTGGATTGCTATAAAACTTGACAGTGCCGCTATTCCTCGCATTTTAAAAACGGTTAAGGCACAGTTAACTTGCGATTCATTTCAAGTTGCTTATTAATACTCGAGTTCGATCCAACGGTTTACTACAGAAAAATAATATCCTTTAAATTTTGAGTTCTTTATATTCTCAGGTAAGTTATATTTTTTTAATCTTGAAAAATTATATAGTGAACTCTTTATTAAATACTTTCCCTTTGAAAGTTTTCCTTTTTGTTATTGTAATTAGTTTTTGCATTGTGACGAAGTTTAGTGTTTGGAAACAATTTCGACCACGTAATATTAAATGAAATATTTTATTAGCACCAATTTTGATTCTGATTCTATAATATTATGAATCATGATGGGGTTACGAGTCTTTTTAGGCTCACCATCACTCGTGAATAATGCTGTATACTTTATCAACATAATTTTGCAAGTCTAGTGCCTAAATTTGATAAAAAGATTGCGCATAATGAGAATTAATTTTTCGACTCGAAATTTCAACGTTTCGTGATACGTGAAATCTTCAGGGTTGTGCTCACTTCTACTTCTAAAAGAAACCTTTACGATCCAGATGCGAACAGCTCTGAAAATGCCTTCTGAAACAGCAAACGAATTTTCTATTCATAATTTTTCTTTTGCAGGTTCGGAATTCCGAACAGCAAAAAAATGAAATCCTTTATTTTTCTGTTACCAGTGCTTCTCCTTATAACACTATCAGGTATTTTTTTGTAAAGCAATTGATTTGAATTATTTTTATTGGTATTTTACGTATTATCAAAATTTTTACGTTACTTTTTAGATGCTACTCCTGCGAAAGTTGTTTGTTACTTCAGTAACTGGGCGATATATAGACCTGGATTAGGAAAATATGGTCTTGAAGATGTACCGATCAATTTATGTACCCATTTAATTTATTCATTCATTGGGGTTGATGATAAATCTTGGGGTGTTCTTGTAATTGACCCTGAGGTTTGTAAAAATAAATTATGCCACGAATAATTTTTAAATAATCTAATATTTTAGCTAGATGTAGAACAAAATGGCTTTAGAAACTTTACTGCCATGAAAGCTAAATACCCAAACGTTATATTTCAAGTTGCTGTTGGCGGATGGGCAGAAGGTGGTGAAAAGTATTCCGAAATGGTTGCAGTTAAATCTAAAAGAGATTCTTTTATTGCCAGTGTAATTGGTATGATTACCTTTACCTATCCGACTGTTTGGAAAATTTTAAATTTTACATCTTAGGTTTCATGAAACAATACAATTTTGATGGTTTCGATTTGGATTGGGAATATCCTGGAGCTGCCGATCGTGGTGGAAAGTTCTCTGACAAAGACAAATTTTTCTATTTTGTTGAGGAACTTCGAAGAGCATTTGATAAAGTAGGAAGAGGTTGGGAAATTACAATGGCAGTACCAGTTGCAAATTTCAGACTCCAAGAAGGATATCATGTTCCAGAACTTTGCGAGTAAGTAATTTTTGAATTGCGATAATTTCATAATTCATCATAAAACTATTTTTTTCATAGATTATTAGATGCTATACATGTGATGTCATATGATTTACGTGGAAACTGGGCTGGATTTGCAGATGTACATAGCCCGCTTTACAAGAGACCACATGACCAATGGGCTTACGAAAAACTGAATGTGGTATGTATAAAAATGGTTTTTATTGAAAAACTCTAAAAGGAAATAGGCGTCTCCATAACTTATAAAAAATACTACCTTTATTTCAGAATGATGGATTACAATTATGGGTAGATTATGGTTGTTCCCCAAAGAAACTAGTTGTTGGAATACCATTCTATGGAAGAACCTTTACACTCAGTACCAGCAACACAAACTACAACCCTGGAACATACATTAACAAAGAAGCTGGTGGTGGTGATCCTGGTCCATTCACAAATGCCACAGGATTTTTGGCTTACTATGAAGTAAATCTTTTATTTAAAACCCTAAAACCTGGTCTTTATAATTTTTTATTTTTAGATTTGTCCAGAAATTCTTAACAAAGATTCTGGTTGGACTAAGAAATGGGATGAACATGGCAAAGTACCTTATGCTTACAAGGGTAGGTTTATTTTATTCTTTTGGTACCCAAAACCGTGATTATTCTTTTATTTACAGGAACTCAATGGGTTGGCTATGAAGACCCAGAAAGTGTTCAAATCAAAATGGACTGGATTAAATCAAAAGGATATGGAGGTGCAATGAACTGGGCTATTGATATGGATGATTTCCATGGAATATGTGGTCCTAAAAATGTACTCATTAATATACTTTATATGAACATGAAGAGCTATTCCGTTCCAGAACCCAGCTTCACTACCACACCTAGAGTAAGTCCTTTAAGGGTTTTTTATTTACCTATGCCTCATTAATAAATTTTAGCCTTCATGGAATCGTCCACCAAGTACACCAGGTGAAGGTCCGATGGCACCTACATCAACAACTTCAGCTCCAGGACAATGGGTACCTTCAAGTACCAAACCCACAACACAATATACTACTACCAGGCCTCGTCCTACTACTTCCAGACCTCGTCCTACTGAAGCAACCACACCTGTCCATGAAGAGGATGTTCCAGAAGACAGTAATGAAAACGCCATTGATTGCAAAGACAAAGACTTTTTACCACATAAAGATTGTGATAAGGTAAATTAAATTTGTAGATACAATTGTATTGATTTAAATGTTTTATTTTTAACAGTATTATCGTTGTGTTCATGGAAGTCCAATGGTATTTCCATGTAAAGAAGGAACCGTTTTTAATACCCAAAGTCACATCTGTGATTGGCCCAGCAATTCTGACAGAGAAAGATGCAGAGTTGTCTAAATGAAACGATTGATATAAATGCATTATAATCATGTAGTTTCCTGTTACTTTTTGAATTGTAATTTATGTCTTAGTTAATTTAGAATACATGTTATGAACAAAATACCCAAACGTTTTATTTTAAGTATCTATGGGGCGACACGAGTTCGATCCCTCGTTGTAGCCTAGATATTTTAATGTAATTGGGGGAGGATTTCAAGGGTGGACCCTGTATAGCTCTTGGTGAAGGATAAGCAGAGAAAGGGCATGCAATTTCAGACACTGAAAACTTTTATCTGATGGATGATTTCTTTATGGTCGTTGTTGGTGGTACAAGTTAACTGTTGTCTTTTTCGGCATTCACTGTAAAATAATAGATAATAAATAAGTTTTTCTACGTTTGAATACTTTTTATAATATTCAAACTAGAATTTCCACATTCAGCGCAGTGCAGACCAATATTGTAGTTTAAATTTTGATATTGGAACAGTTAAGACTTATCTAAAGAGGGATGGAAAAACAAATACTGGGGATATTACATTTGCAGATCACTTAAGAAATGTGGAAATCCGAAGAAACAACAAAAGTAAACGTAAATCTGCAAGGTGGGGTAAACTTGGGCATATCTCTAAGGTGCAGGGCAACTATTGGACAAAAAAATCGATAGAATAGACCACCAAGTTAAAAACGAAGTGTAGAACGCCCCAAAACTATAGGATGACTTAAAAAGACATACAGTTGGATGAAGAAGCACAAAATGGACAAACTTGGAGAAACCTAAAGGGAGGTTTACGTAATAGATATTAATGATGATGGCATCTGGGGGTTTACTAAACTGCAAACGTGATGGAACGAGGAATCAAACCTCCTGATTGCCACATGTTGTATCATCTATTAGGCCCAACTGGTCAACGATGATCGTTAGCTAACCAGTCTTTCGTGAACGAGTTTTTACAGAATAGGGGTGATAGCAAATACCCTTATTCAGAATATATTTCTACTAAGGTTTAGAATCAATATTCAGGTAAATTGACATCTTCCACAAACCAGTAGGTTGTTTTAGGGGTGCCTATGATGTCCCTATACCCCCTTAGAATGTTGCTACAAAGAAAATACCTACATTTAAGCGTTTGGTAGTATTTATCATAATGTAAGTGCTTGTTCTCAGGCGTTTGAGATATTTGCTGTTGTATTGAATGCGCATGCGAACTAAATACTAGGTTATCCCTTTTTCTTAAAGCATTTAAAAATTATCCAAATGAAAAGAGTACATAAGACTGAAATTTGTTATGTGCTAATCTTGTGTATTACAGATTTTTCAGTAAATGCATTAATTGATGGGGTTTGACGTTCGAGTAGTACTACATTTATGATTGTTTTGATTATGATTTCAAAATGAAACGATTAATATGCGACACCTAACCAAGATAATATATAAGCAACTGTTATTCTTAAAAATGTGTGTTCCTGTAATTTATTCGGTTAATCGTTAATTTATTAAAGTGTTTCTTTACTTCTAATATTTAAATTGAGGTTAACCTACAATGCCTACTACACATGGATCTCAAAGTTCTGATACTTCAAGCCCACTTGCTGTAACACCTTCGACTTCTAAAGCCAAAACCGATGAACGAAAATCTCGTACTGTATTGCAAATATTACCGAAATTGCCTTCGAGTGATTCCTTAAGCAATAGTCCAGGACCTGCATCACCAGGTAAGGCACCCTATTGTTAATAATATTTTAAAATAATTTGCAAATATATCCTGTGTCCTAGTAATGGAATTGAAAATTAATGGTACCTATTCATGTTTACCTTAATCTATAGGTAGGTAACCCAGGTGTTTGAATTCTTATTTCATTAATTTATAAGTACTTTTTATAATTGATTTGTCTATCATACTATCATATTCGTGAATGTTTTATTAAATTTTCTATAGTGCTTTGTTGATAGTATGATCAATAGTTCATCATTTTTTATAAAACAACCACTTAATTTCTACTTGTACTTAATATTTTATTATTCTATTAACTGTAATTTCTTATTCTGTGAAATACTAACATCTGTTTTAGTTATAATATTGATAATATCTTTTATAATTCCTTTTCTGTCCATAAGTCATGAATAAAATGTTGGGAGATTTATCAAGTACTAGGTTCTTATTGATTCAATACACCTGTAAGAACCGGTATAGATAATTCCTGGTTATTAAAGAGTTTTATTTCATTTTGTATTAATTTATAATGAAAACTGTATCTATAGGATTATATAGTAGCTACTTAAAAATGATACCAAAAAAACATGTATAACTTCCGCTTCCGGTTTCGGATTTTTTTGAAAAGCTTATTTTGTGGATGAATTTTCGATATACCCCTTCATTTAAAATTTCATCAAAATCGGTTCACTAGTTTTTGCGTTACAGGCGTTACATACACACACACATACACCCACCCATACACCCATACATACACACATACAGACAGACATTTTTTCTAGACCACTTTTTTGGGTTCCTGAGGACCCAAAACACGTATTTCCGCGAAAATCTCGACTTCGAAAATTTTCATGATATCAATACTTCCCATATACCAGTGGTGGTATGGGAAAGTAAAAATGACCACATATTAGATGGTTTCTTACTTCATTTTCTTGGTACATCAAACAAATACAATTTGGAATGAATTTTTGTTTTTCAAATTCTAAATTATTTCCAACGTTTTTTTAAGCTCAACTGCTTCTTTGTTTAAATCCTCAATGGGCATTTCTTCCTTAGCAATAACTCTTCCGAATTTTGCTCATCTTTCCCTGACCTGCCCCCTGTTCCTCTTATTAAGTTACTAAAGTTTATCTTGGCAGGATATTATCTGCATTTGACTCCCTTTTAATTTCCTTATTCATACATTTTTTCTTTTAATACTTTTATCCTTGTTTCCCAGTTTAACTTTATATTTAGGTCATATTAGACATTTTTACATAAAACAAGAATTAAATAAAATTTGGAAATAATTATTGTTTTTCAAATACTGAATTACAGTTCATTCCCTGGCTTTATGTCCCTACTCCCTAAAGCCTAAAAGATTAACGCAGATGTATACGCAACGATGCTCGACGTGCCCTGCCGATGGCTAACGGTACACCAGGTAAAAGCTATCCAGTGCCGTAGCTTACTTTGATAGGTACTTTGATTTTGTTGTAATTTATTTCTAATGCCTAATATTATAGTTAAGTTAAATTAATAGTGCTGGTTGTAGTCAATTTATAATGTACGTATCTTTATTTTAAAATATTTGTAAGTACAATTTAAAATAAATTCAATTTCTATTTACCCTGTAAAGTTATTTATTTTGAACGCTACTGACAAACCTTTCTCGCTACTTTCCGGTTGTAACACGACGTCCCAGCTATTGTCTATCTTACTTTAACGCATTAGGTGAAAGCTAAACGAGTATGAACAATCTTAGAAATTTACGTTCAAGGTTCAGGTATGCGAGGGCCATAAGCAAAACAGAAACGACCGACAGTAGTAGGTCGCATCATAAATTCTGCGTTAATCTTTTAGGGACATAAACCCAGGGAATGAACTGTATTTCCAATTGTTTTTTGGTACTCATATGTTTCTTTGTTTCAATGAGCAATGTCTTTTCCTAAGGGAATTTCTTCTGGTTGTTCATCATTAGCTTCCCTCTCTTCAGAATGTTCTGCCTATCTTTCCATGATTTTCCTCAGTCTTCTAGGGGTAAACCATGTGGGAAGTTTGGTGTACATGCCCAGATAGTCTCTGGGAAGTCTGGGTAGTTTCTAGGAAGTTTGGGTAGTCCCTGGGTATAATTTGAGAAGTCGGAATAATATTGAGTTGTTTAGTGTACACATTTTTTTACCCCATGCTCAGTCCTAATAAGTTCCCATGTTGATATTTCACTTTCTTTTAATTTCCTTATTTATGTATTGTTTTGCTAATATATTCATCTTTGTTGTTTCTTTTTCTTTGACTTTATATTAATATCATATTAGGCATTTTCTTATTTCCCTATTTTTTTACATATAAATATGAATCAAATAAATTTGGATAAGTGAAGAAACAAATTTTATATTCAAAATCTTTTCATCAAAAAACCCTTTAATTTATGCTTATCTTTATTGATTGTTATCAATGGATGTAGTATTGAAAGGCAACCAACATTGGTACTTGGTACAAAGCTAAACATAGAGAACAGGAAGTTATTTAACGAATTCCACACTTTCATTATATTATACTGCAATATCCTTTTTAGTTAATCAAGGTGATAGAGGGATGAGACCAAAGTAGTATTAACAGAGAATGTCCACATTATTCTACAGTCATTACTTATTAGAAATATTCTATGTGCAAAAAAATATTTATTTTTTTTAGCTGTACCCATGTACCATGCACACAAATCAACATTTGTATTTTTAAATTTTTACTTTTAAACCAGTTCTGTGATTCATTGTGGTTCTAAAAAAACAAGTTCCAGAGTATTAAAGATTATTTTTCAATTGTACACACCAATAGTTTACTTATGTCTATTCGTGCTTTGTTCCATTACCAAGCAACATTTCTCCAATTGATAATTATTGTATTTACTACATAAAATGTTTCGGTATTTTAGTGTTTTACATAGTGATCAAGGTATTTTCAGAAAACTAACTTTATATTATTAATTTATTGACATTCTCAAGCGTCACTTTGTTGAAATCCATGATTATATAAATAATAAATATTAAATAAAATATCGTATAAAGCGAATAAATCTTATTATTTCCCGTTGAAATCGATATTTTATTTAATATTTATTATTTATTTATATTATTAGTCTTTTTTATGTTTTTTTTTCAGGTGGACCAAGTTTTATTGACAAAACAGATAATACGCTATCTGATAAAGTAAGTATTTCATTAATATTTTTAAATTCATCTAAATCACCATAACCATTAGTCTCCAGATCCTAAACTAACACGTAAAGAATCTTACAAAGCACAAAGGAAAAATTACAGGAGAGAAAAGAAGCGGGTTGCAAACGAGTTACTTAATTCATTGAAAGATCCCTCAGTTGTAGTTCTAGCTGATTGGTTAAAAATTCGAGGAACGCTCAAGTCATGGACAAAACTTTGGTGTGTACTTAAACCTGGATTATTATTACTTTATAAAAGTCCAAAATGCAAGGTAAAAAAATCATGCCTTGTTAATAAAATTTCTAAATTTGTTAATCACTTTTAGAGCAATCATTGGGTTGGCACAATTCTCTTAAATTCTTGCAAGGTAATAGAAAGACCAAGCAAGAAAGATGGATTTTGTTTTAAACTCTACAATCCATTAGATCAATCCATTTGGGCACCAAGAGGACCAGAAAATGAAACCATAGGTAAATTCTTTCACATGCCATAATTAATTTCAAACTAACATTTATTTTAGGAGCTGTAGTCCAACCTTTACCTAATTCCTATTCGATTTTTCGAGCCCCTTCTCAAGCATCTGGTATGTGTTGGTTAGATGCCTTAGAAATTTCTTTACGCAATGACTCAGCTCTCATTAGATCTATAAGTACAAAATCTACATGTGGTAGTACTAGTCATGAAACTCAATGGTCTGAAGCTGATTATGAAAGACATTTCGTTCATGGTAAGATTTTTTCTGTGTTTTAATACAAACTTTTAATTTGAAAATGTATTTTAGATCTTGATGATGCAAGCCAACCAGATAATGGAGCTCAATTAAGTACTGGTGATGGAGAAATGAGTGATACAGAATCTGAAATTTCTGCTAAGGAAGAAGAGATTGATGAAGATCCCATTGAAACTTCTTATGTTCCTAATGATGAAGAATTGGAATTTGGAGAGGTAAGATTTTTTTTTCTAAAGTTAAGTTTTGATTAATTCATTATTATTAGGCTGGAGAACAAGTGGAAGAATTAGCAGATGAACACAAGTCATTAATTTGGTATTTGGTTAAACAAGTTCGTCCTGGAATGGATCTAAGCAAAGTAGTTTTACCCACATTCATACTGGAACCTCGATCATTCCTTGATAAACTCACAGATTCTTATTACCATGTGGATATTCTTTCAAAGTAAAATTCTACAATATTTTTTTGACCCTTAAAATTGCCAATAATATAATATTTTAGTGCTGTCCTTGAAGATGATGCACTTACAAGAATGAAATGTGTAGTAAAATGGTATTTGTCTGGTCTTTACAAGAAACCTAAAGGTTTAAAAAAACCTTACAATCCTATATTAGGAGAAACTTTTCGATGTTATTGGATTCATCCTAATGGGTCCAAAACTTTTTACCTTGCAGAACAGGTGTCCCATCATCCACCAGTAAGTTTTTATTATTTTTGTTTAATAAATATTAATTTGGTTAATTTCAGGTGTCTGCATTTTATGTAACAAACAGACAAGAAGGTTTTTCCATAAGTGCATCTATTCTAGCAAAATCCAAGTTTTATGGAAATTCTACATCTGCTATATTGGATGGTGTTGCAGTTTTAACTTTATTACCAAGAGGAGAAGATTATACACTTACCATACCATATGCACACTGTAAAGGTATACTTATGGGAACTTTATGTATGGAATTAGGGGGAAAAGTTTACATTGACTGTGAAAAAACTGGATACCGTACAGAACTTGAATTTAAATTAAAGGTTTGTATTGAAAGTAAAACTATCTACAGATGGGACCATAATAAGTGGAAGGAAGAGATTCAGATGTGTAAGAAATAGATAATTACAGTTATCTATATGCATCTTTTTCTTACACATGTAAATGATCTGTTTTTCAACTTCCATCTTTGGAACCTTCTCCAATTCTTCCTAACCCTTTTTTCTCCCTCCATATTTCTTCATTCCTTCTTAATTCCATATAACCTCTTGACTTTACTGATTAATGTCCCTGGATGATAATTGGTAATATGAAAATTATTTTCCATAGCCTTTTCTTGGTGGAGCAGATCAAATCAACTGTGTTTCTGGTCGATTGAAATTGGGAAAAGAAACTTTAGCTACCCTTGATGGCTATTGGGATGGTATTATTAATATTAAGGATAGAAGAACAGGGGTAATTATTTTTTTTCTTAAAATATATTAAATTAATAATATTTTTTATTTCTTAGGAAGAACAAACATTATGGAATCCTACTGCAACTGTAAGAAAAACAAGACTTACACGCCATACTGTTTCTATAGTACATCAGGGTGAGTTTGAATCAGAAAGACTTTGGCAACATGTATCTGCAGCAATAACAAGGGATGATATGAACACTGCTACAGAAGAAAAAACAACTTTAGAAGAAGCACAAAGGGGTAGGTCTTGATTATTGAAAAAAAAAAACATAATTTTTGTCTTAATATTTCTTGATTTTTTCAGGTCGGTCTAAAGAAAGAAAAGCTAAATGTGAAGATTGGTTTCCCAAGCATTTCCAACAAGATTTCAAAACTGGTCAGTGGGTTTATAAACATTCTGATTTAAGACCATGGGATCCACGAAATGATCTGTACCAATATGAACATGACTATATTATACAAACAAAAACAAAACATCCTGCACCAATGATTAGAACGGCTAGTATTATTAGTGTTGAACCTCAAGCAGTAAGTTTTATTATTTTTTTTAATAAAAAATTAATTTTTTGTTTATTTCCAGAACGAAACGCGCTCATCAACTTTAAAAACAGGAAAAAGGAAAGTGACAGCAAAACAAATATCATCAGATGCTGATGTAAATGATAGTGCCACAACTTCTGAAGAATTCCATTCTGATTCAACTCATTCAGTTAAAAAAGCTCCACAACTTACAGCAACAAATTCAAGGTAAGATTTTTTTTTTATAAATTTTCTTTTGTAAAATTTTATTTATTTAGCATTATGTTGGCTATTCATGATTTGGAACAAAGCCTTCAAGAACATGGTGATAGAATTACTCAACTTCAACGTAATTTAACAAACATGCTTGAACAAGATCGAAATTCATATAGAATTCATAATTATACCGAAATATTTGCTATTGTCATGGTTGTAGCCACTTTACAGGCGGTGTTTTTGTATTATACATAATTAGATAGACAGTTGTATATAGCCTGCATTTTTTTTGCTATAATACCGACACATTTTGTGTTAAAGAGTTTGGTCTTCCCTTATTATATTTTGATCATGTCAATATTAATAATTTTGTTATGTAAATTCTACCACAGATTAATCTTGATTGAAAATTTTAATAATGTTCAGTGTTTGTATAAAAAATACATACCACACACCGTCCATAATATTTAAGATAAGCCAAAGATTATTTATAGTAAAAATAAATTGATCAAACTCTATAACCAATAATTGATGTAGCAAATGTGTTGTATGTTATTTTATTTTAACTCTGTTTACTTCAGATATAGATGATTGAAGTGCAAATTTGAAGGGGGTGAAGAAGGGGGGTAATAGAATAATAACGATTTTTTTTTGGTAGTTTACTAATGTGTCCCCTATGGTTGTGATTTGGTTTGACATTCAAAATTTTATTATCTGAAGTAATAGAGTGAACTGTTTTTCGTGTTTAAAGTTATTCATGTTCTATTTCTCTACACCACAGTAAATATAAACCATGTGCCTTTTGATATTAACAGGCTTTGGTTTTCATTGTAAGCAACTATTTGTTATCCACAATATTCTCACAAGTTAAAGTCAAATAAATGTTTTAAACACGAATGACAAAGCAGCTTTATCATAGAATTTCCTTGTGATATGACAATTTATATGCTCTTGATGACCATATATTATAAAGGATATTGAGAGTTATAGCATAATTGTGACTGAATTTATCATAGTAAGGATATCTATATTAAAAAAACAGTAGAGACATATTTAAAGTACAAGCATAAGCAGAACAGAAATTGGCTTGAAATAAATTATTTTGTGATATATTAAGTCACTTGTAAAAAAAACAGCTACTGAAATGCTTTAGTAATAATTTTATTGTGTATATGTTGTAATTATAGTAAATTAATCGGAATGCAATATTGAATTTAATAATTAGAGATCTCGAATTATGTTGAATATTGTATTTAAAGTTAAGTTGGGATAATTGCCAATTTAGTTCATAAGTAATGTTATAAAAGAAGAGGTATATATTATTCAAATTATTTCTTCTGTTTTTGAAGATTTTATGTAAATAAAAGTAGCAAATATTTTGTAAACAACTAAATTTTCAGAGTCTTTTTTGACCATTTTGTCAAAAACTTTAAATTATGACTTTAAGAAGAAATTTTTTCATGTATTTATCATAATTAATGCTTGTATTTAATGTAAGTACTATTGTATTTTTATAAAAAAAATAATTCCAAAGAGTTAAAAGTACCTACCCCTAGATTAATGTTCTCCCCTTTCCTTTACAGTTTTTTCAAGCATTCAAATTTTTTTATACGCGAATTAAATTTGCAAACAAACTGAAATACCAACAGTCAAATAGTATTATGATATAATACAAGGATTGCTGTTCTAAAAAATTAACTGAAATAATTCTGAAACCAATTTTATTTTGTAGCGCCAAAAAAGGGTATCAATATTTAAATAATTTCAAGGATTTTTAACAACGAATTAGTTTTATTTCAATTTTTTTTCGGTCTCCTTGTATTATACAAAAACATTATTAATTAAGTTTTGGGGAAAAAAGGTGTTCAGTAACAACAAATAACAAAAAGTGATATTAGTGTCTTCGAAAAACGGAGTTCCATGTTTAAAGGGAAAATGTTTGGTATGAAAATTTGTCCTAAAATTAACATCGAGAAGTTTTATAAAACAGAAAAATTTTGCATTCCTGTTTTAGTAGGAACACTTCTTCTATAGTTTTGTGTTGGCAAATACATTTTATGCTTTCATGGCAGTTGTATTGACCCATTTATCGATGTTCTCTTTATAATAACAAGTATAAAAGATTATTATGTAATAAATAATTAATTTGCTGTAAGTTACAAAGTGCTATTGGTAGCTTTTGTGTAAAAAAAAACGTAACATAGCAATTTTTATATAAGATAGATTAATTCTATCATTAGTTTGCATGATGGTATTCTCATTAAATTATATCCTTCCTATTGTTATTGAAAGTTCAATTTTGCATAGCATAATAAAGGAATTATATTCTGCTGCATTTTTTTTTATTCTTACCCAGAACCACTACACCTCTTCATTGGTTGGTTACCGAACATCAGGATTTTATTAAAAAAAAAGTCAAAGTTTATGTAAAACTTTATTTCAAATAAAATATTATTATTAATCAAAAGATTTTTATTTACAGTTATCATAAATCACATTGCTCATTTCAAAAAAAATACGAAATGATTTATCTTAAGTAAAAAAACAACAAAACATTAGAGCATTTTAGTCTTAGGGGGTGGATAAGACTGTAACCAGTACTGTAATCAGTACACCCCCAATTTATTTATCTGGAGCATTCAGATAAAAAATAAAAATTAATTCTATATAAATAACACAATATAAAGGCAGTAATAAAAACACTTAAAATACAACAAATTAAAAAAATGTAGATTTGTAAAACAAATCACAGGAACCAAAAACAACAGTCTGGGTGAGTTAAGAATCACTTGGAATATTTGATATTGTGGATTGTTCTATTTCTTTTCCTTCTCCTTTTTCTTCCCCTTTTGTTTCTTTCTGTTCAGTTTCTTGCTTGTTTTCTTCTTCCTCTTCTTTTTTGTCCATTTGTGTTTCTTCCTCTTCCCCCTCTTTTTCAGCTGCTTGTCTTTCTTCCACTTGTTCTTGTTCCACTTGTTTTTCTTCTACTTGCTTTTCTTCCACTTGTGTTTCTTCTATTTGTTTTTCTTGTATTTCTGTTTCTTCCACTTGGTTTTCCACTTGCTCTGCTTCAACTTGTTTTTCTTCTACCTGTTTTTCTTCCACTTGTTTTTCTTCTACCTGTTTTTCTTCCACTTGTTTTTCTTCTGCCTGTTTTTCTTCCACTTGTTTTTCTTCTCCTTGTTTTTCTTCTACTTGTGTTTCTTTTACTTCTACTTGACTTTCTTTTGCTTGTGGTTCTTTTTCTTCTGCTTGTTTTTCTTGGATTTCTTCTATTTGCTTTTCTTCTGTTTGTTTTTCTTCTACTAGTTTTTCTTCTTCTTCTACTTCTTTCTGTTTTGCTTGTTTTTCTTGTTCTTCTACTGGTTTTTCTTGTTCTTCTACTGATTTTTCTTGGTCTTCTACTGCCTTTTCTTGTTCTTCTACTGATTTTTCTTGTTCTACTGGTTTTTCTTGTTCTTCTACTTGTTTTTCTGTTGCCTCTACTTGTTTTTCCTCTACTTGTATTTCTTTTTCTGCTTCATCTTTTTTTTCATCTCCTGTTTGTTCTTCTGCGTTTTCTTCATTTATTTTTTCCTTATCCTTTTCTTCTTGTTCTATTACCTCCCCTTCATTTCCTTCATCATCTGTAGACTCTTCTCCTGATTCATTTTCTGTCAAGTCTACATCTGGTATGGTACCCTCAGTTGGGTTTGCCTTTTTTATTAACTTTTCTTTTCCTGGCCTTTCTATTCTTTTCTTGTCTTTAACCAATACTGTATGGTCTTCATAGAATTTAATAACAATTTGTGGACATCTAATGTTAGCTTCAGCAGCAGGAATGAGGTCACACACCTTACAGTCCTTCCACTTCATCAGGAATATTATGCGGCCTTAAACCACAAAAAGACTGTTATGGAAATCTATAAAAAGTAATATTATTTCATACCCTTGGCTTTAGTAACCCGTATAATTTTTTCTGGTTCAAAACCACGTGCGAATCCTACTTTTTTTGACGCCTTTTCGGTTGCTGTTGCAGCATCTAGTAAATACAAACATGTTATTTTAAAAAATTTAATTGAACTGAAGAAGGTACCTTCAGCACGTCTCTTGTCGCGTTCAATTTCAAACTCTGCAATTAATTCCCCACATTCTAAGTTATCTTCCGGCTCCCATGTGTTTTCTTCATCACCATAGTTCTTCCACTTTAAAAGATACTCCATTGTACCTGTTTGGGGGTTGACTCGTTGATCGAGAACTTTCTCAACAGTATAATCAATTTCATCGCAACCACCCGTTTTTTTCCCTTTATTTTCCGTTATAAGGGGATCCTCGACAACCGGATCCATTTAAAAAGAAACTGCAAAAATATATTCAAAGCAAACAAAAATATAAATGATATGTTTTCTGTATCATTATTCATCCCTTGGAAGAATTGAATTAAATAACATTTCCCATCTACCTACCAATAAACCTAGCTTTGTTATTAAATAAAATCAACTTTCCCAAATATGGGGAAAGTTTATTTAACAAAAAAGTTAGCGGACAATCAACAACATCCACTGGCAGTTAAATAAACGTAAATAATAGAGCATAATAATAGAGACAGCTTCAGTGTTGCAAACGTCCAGAATGATGGTTCTATATAGAGTTTTCATTTGGCAGGACTGTGTATGTTAAGGCGCGTACAGATTTCCAACGTACCGCGTCGCGACGCCAGCCCACAGGCATCTTACAACGTCTTATGATTCAAAAATTGCGCCAAAAACTTCGTAGAAAATGAGACTGGGACTTCAGTGGAGGAATGTTACAATTACCCCCGTAGACTGTCGAAAGTCTATATTACAACCCTTTTGCATTCTTTCTATTTGCATATTTTTAGGTATCTACGTCTTCATCGAATTCCGAAATCGACTCAATTCTATCTAAAATGTTGTAGGTACCTATCACCTATCATCAAAATATTAATAATTTTTAAATATCGAACAGTGCTGTTAAATTGAATAATGTTTAGAAAGTTTTTTATTACACTTTTTAGTTTTTACCCCATAGCTACAACCCCTACAGCGCACCATGCTGAAATATATTAAAAAAAATCTTAGTGATAGATATTTATCACAAAAAAACTTTTTAGAATAAGGAATACGCGTATAAAAAATTTAAAATTTATTAAGAAAGTACCTATGCTGCCCAAAAGAAAATATTATTTCAAATTATTACACTCCCAAATATCTTGTGTAGAAAAACGGGATTTATTTTTCTAATTTTTTTTTCAAAATAGTAACTTCAAAAAGTGCAATTATTAAATAATCTTCTAGTTAATAAAAGTAACAATAAACAAGTGAGATTTTTCCACTTAACAATGTATTGCATTGCAAGTTTTATTGTATATTTTGAAGGTAGGTATAATAATTTTAGAATCTGAAAATAACAGTGTACGTTATCAGCTCTCGATTGGAGCAATTTTGAACCTGTTCTTGCGCATATGGACGATTTTGATACCTTCTTTTATTTGGGCTATTATTTTATATCAGTTAGTGCAGATGCTTCATACAAGAAACAAGTGTGTAATTTTAGTCAAGTGTTAAAGGTATGTTTTAAATTTCTGAAAATATTTTGTTTAATAAGGCGATTTATTTATACCAAACTAAACTAAGATAGTATAAGAAATTGGCTTGATTACTATTGTTATTAATTATTTTTCTATTTTACAGTTTTAAAACGCCTGTCTTGCCAAGGGATCAGAATCATCCCACACATCTATTTAATCCAAAGAACATGAATGAGAAGTCTAATACCCATTCATTCTGCAAAGGCAACTTCTTCAATGGTAAGTTTAATATTATGCTGTATTTTTTTACCACTAAACAATTTTCAGTTTCTGTTTGAGTGTCTGTGTTAAATCTTACTAACAAAAGATTAAATTCAACGGACCCCATCACCCTTATTTATTTCACCCTTGTGAATATTCCAAAATTGCAAAATTGCAAATTGTATATTTGGCATTCCTTTGTTCCATATACATGACACATCTTGTAAAAGAATTTTTACGTAATTTTAAGTTTTCCTTTCAATGAAAAGAAATATCTGATTCATCGCTGTACAATAGATGACCGGTGTCTTATCGCACCATATGCATTAGCCTTTCTATTTTTCGTCCGAATAACATCTGCAAAAACAAATGGAATTTTTATTGATAAATGTTTTACTTTAAATACAAATGTAAGTTTTAATATTTATTGATAAATATTTAAGCTACAAATTTTAACTTTTAACTAAATTGTTTAAATTAATTCTTTTACAAAATGCAAACAGTAAACAGTAAACGAAGAACTTGTGGCCCTTATTTCTTTTTCTTTTCGCGTTTCAAATTTAGTTTGTACATTCTTTGAATTTCAAATGTGAATCTTTACAATACGATTACTACAGATTTCAATTTTTGTTTAATTTTTACCACATTTAAATTTATTCTTAATTGGTTTCCAGAAATTTTTTTTAACTAGGTATGCTAAAATGTATATTTGTTTTAATTTCTGAAAATATTTTGTTTAATAAGCCGGTTTATTTATACCAAACTAAACTGAGATGGTAGAGTAATATAAGAAATGGATTTGTTTAATATTATTATTAATTATATTTTTTCTATTTTACAGTTTCAAATCATCTGCCTTGCCAAGGGATCAGAACCATCCCACACATCTATTCAATCCAAAGAACATGAATGAGAAGTCTAATATCCATTCATTCTGCAAAGGCAATTTCTTCAGTGGTAAGTTTAATAATTATGCTAATGCTGTATTTTCATTTCCACTAAACAATTTAGAGTTTTTGAGTATCTGTGTTAAATCATAATATCAGAAAATTAAATTCATGAGTTCCATGAACCCTTTTTATTTCATCCTTGTGAATATTCAAAAATTGCAAAACCATAACAGAGTATATTTGATACTCCTAATTGTTACATATACATGACACATCATTGTAAAAGAATTTTTACATAATATTAAGTTTTCCTTTTGCATCTAATGAAAAGAAATATCTGATTCATGAAACCCAAAGAATCGTTGCACAACAGATAGGTAACTTTTATTTAGAGCTATTATTTTATATCAGTTAATGCAGATGCTTCATACAAGCTACAAGCAACAAGTGTAGTTTTAATTCAAGTGTTCAACCACATTTAAATTTATTCTAAATCCGTTTCCAGAAATTACTTTTTATTAACTAGGTATGTTAAATGTATATTTGTTTTAATTTCTGAAAATATTTTGTTTAATAAGACGATTTATTTATACCAAACTAAACTGAGATAGTATAGTAATAAGAAATGGATTTGTTTAATATTGTTATTAATTATAATTTTTCTATTTTACAGTTTCAAATCATCTGCCTTGCCAAGGAATTAGAAGCATCCCACACATCTATTCAATCCAAAGAACATGAATGAGAAGTCTAATACCCATTCATTCTGCAAAGGCAACTTCTTCAGTGGTAAGTTTAATAATTATACCTTTGATTATACTATATTTTCATTTCCACTGAACAATTTAGAGTTTTTGAGTATCTGTGTTAAATCATAGTATCAGAAAATTAAATTCATGAGTTCCATGAACCCTTTTTGTTTCACCCTTGTGAATATTCAAAAATTGCAAAACCATAGCATAGAATATATTTGGTACTCATTTGTTACATATACATGACACATCATTGTAAAAGAATTTTTACATAATTTTACTTTTTCCTTTTCCATCTAATGAAAAGATATATTTGATTCATGAAACCCAAAGAATCGTTGCACAACAGATAATCGGTGTCTTATTGCATCATATCATTAGTAATTAGAAATGTTTATTGATAAATGTTTTACTTTAAATACGAATGTAAGTTTTAATATTTATTGATAAATATTTAAGCTACAAATTTTAACTTTTTACTAAATTGTTTAAATTATTTTGTTACAAACATTCAAACAATGATCTAACAACCCTTTGTTATTTTTGATGCTGCATTAATATGGTGTCTTCTGAAAATATTTTGTTTAATAAGGCGATCTATTTATACCAAACTAAGCTGAGATAGTACAGTGATAAAAAATTGATTTTATTACTATTGTTATTAATTTTTTTTCTATTTTACAGATTTAAATCACCTGTCTTGCCAAGGGACCAGAACGATTCCTCAGATTAAATATTCAATCCAAAGAACATGAATGAGAAGTCTAATACCCATTCATTCTGCAAAGACCAACTTCTTCAGTGGTAAGTTTGATAATTATGCTTCATTTCCATTACCTACCACTAAAGAATTTTATTTTTTTTGGAACGATCAAAAATAATAATTAACAAATTAATAATATTAAATAATCTTTACACCTTAGTCAGAAATATTTGTTACTAAGCTATTGCATAAATCGAAAACAATGGATTTCTTGATATTAAAACCATTTCCAATTATTTCGTATAATTTTAAACTTTTAAAGTTTTTCTGTTATTGTTTCCGTGTGTTGTTGGTATTGTTAGAACAATCTTCTACAATTATTTTTTTTTTGCAGCAATGCCATTCTACTGAGAAGTTGGAAGTCATGATAGTATTTGCATGACTGGGCCAGTTTGGCAGTGTAGTGTAGTGTAGTGTAGTGAACTGAACTAAACTTTAGTGAAGTGAACTCTAGTGCGGAAAATGGAAATGGATATCGTGTGCTTCAGAAGACAACAATGTCAAGGTAGGTGTGGTTCTGCGAGGCTGTTCCAAGGATGAAGAAAGGGCATCAGAGAGAATATTTACAGCAGTTGAGCCCCCCCCAGTCCTCCCCCTTATTTCAAGTATTCAGTTTGCTAATTCATAAAACAGATTGTTCGAGTCAAATTTAAACTTAGTATGTTTCACTAATATTCATTTTTTAATTTAAGTTGAGGATTTCAGATATTTAAATACTCATTGGAAACATTTTGTTTTCTACCCTGATTTGTTTTTGCTCAAGACATAAAGTTAATATGTTTTGCAATTCAAGTAAGTTAGTTATATTGGATTGAATTTTTATTATTGCCTTCAGTTAGATATCAAGATTAGATACTGCTTTTGCTTTATATTTTTTGTGACCGCTTTTGAAGATTTTTTGTCAATTGCTTTTACATTTTCTTGCACCCTGTACTACTCAATCAAAGTTTTAAGATGCGTAGTAATTAATATTTTTTCACATATTAGACAGAAACATTTTTCTAAGATTTACTTGAAAGTATTTTTGCGCTCAATTTTTCGGCACCGTACGTTCGTGAATATTATTTTCAAGACAATTTTTTATAATTGCTTCAACGCTTTTTTGACGCGCCGTATATTTTCGCGTTCCGGAATTCTTGTGTTAGTGTGTTTGCATAATGGAAAATTCTTCTTATATGTAAGTATCTCCAGGTATGATTATTTTTTACTGATTGTTGAATAACTATTTTACTCTTTTTCAGGATACTTAATTACTATTTCTTTTTCAGGATATTTACTTGTATTCTTTTTCAGGCGATTTAATTGTACTTTCTTTCAGGCAATTTAATTATTATTTTTTTCAGAATTCTTAATTATTTTTCTCTTTTTCAGGATACTTAATCACTATTTTTTTTCAGGATATTTACTTGTATTTTTTTCAGTCGATTTAATTAGCATTTTTTTCAGAATACCCCTTAATTATTATTCTTTTTCAGAAAGTGTAAGTTCTATTTTTTCGGATGAAAAATATTTCTTACAAGTGAAAGTGTTATTGCGCTCAGTTTTCCGTACGTTCGTTAAATATTTTCGAGACAATCTTTTACGCTTTTTTGACGCGTCGTGTATTTTCGCGCTCGGTGGCTCTTGTGCTGGTGTGTTTGCATAATGGAAATACATTTTTTTATGTAAGTATCCCTTTAATCTTATAGTCTAACCAAAGATTACTAACTATGCTTAATTATTATACTCTTTTTCAGGATACTTAATTACTATTTTTTCAGGATATTTAATTGTATTTTCTTTCAGGCAATTTAATTGTATTTTCTTTCAGGCGATTTAATTATTATTTTCTCAGGATATTTAATTGTTATTTTTTTCAGGATACTTAATCGTTATTTTTTTCAGGATACTTAATCGTTATTTTTTTCAGGATACTTAATAGTTATTTTTTTTCAGGATACTTAATCGTTATTTTTTCAGGAAAATCTAATTTTTGTTTGTTTTAGATACGTTATCTTTATTTCAAATTCATTTTTGTCCAACACGTCCAAGGCTATTTTATGCCAAAATCAAATTGGAGTCTCTGTTAGTCTATAGCCTATAGGTGAGCACTATTTATTAATAGGTATCTATATGCATTCATTCATTCATTCATTTAATATGAATCTGATTAATTGTTTTTATGAACAAAAACGCCTGAAAAAAATCTTTTTGCTAGTTATGCTCTATTCATTCCTGTAAATGTATAGTAACTTTATTTTATAATCTTTCGATTTTCTAAAGTAACATCCATATTTTTCATGTAGTCTGCCAATTTAACCAATTGATCGCATGATGATTTCACAAGTTATTACAAAATGGTTCAATTTCAATTTTGTTGCAGATTACAATTAGGTACCTACCTCGTATCTGTGAAGAATACAATAATTGGAGGTGTGTAGACAAAGAGGATTGTTAAGAAGAATATGTTGGGTAAAAATGTTTCAATTTTCTTTACTAGTACAGAGTTTTTCTAATTTAAAAGTAATTGAAAAGGCTAGCTATTAATTGAATATCAGTCAAATTAGAACATGATTAGTTTCTCACTCAAAATATTTTTCATGGGGATTTTGTAAACAGTAAATTCTACTTTCTTATACCTAATCTATTTTCGTCTTTTTGCGATAGGGCAGTAATCACAGGTATTGTTCGTCATAAAGTAATTATGCTAAATAACAGTTTTAGGTACAGATTAACTAAAAATCAAGTTGCGTTTATGAAAATGTCTAATGCCTACTTAAATTTACTTTCATACATATAACTTAGAAAAACCCTAATTGATCTGATTATTCAAAAGTGCACATTGAATACACAGATTTATTTAGTAAGTGTATTTCTAAGTTTGTGTTAGAATTATTCAAAGATATTCTTGTTTTACAATACCTACTGAAAAATCTGATTTTTAGTTATGATGATTTCTTTTAACTACCTATACTAGACATGAGTAGTTATATTACTAGGGGGGTTAAGAATATTTTATATGATTGAATTTAAACATGATTTCAATTCTGCTTTTGTTGACTGTTATGAGGGTGAAGACATTCCTTGTAAAGAGAGTTGGAGGATCCAACGTTCTGGATTGATGATGAGCGAAGAAGAAAGCATGATTAAGGAGTTGCATTTCAAATTTCTGCAGTTATTAAATAATAAGTAAGTTTCAAAGAATTTTTTCACTTAAAAGAAGTTGAAATTCTCAAATGTTAACAGTTTAAACTAATCCCTTCTTCGTTTTTCCAGCTTTCCCAAGACGAATTTCCAACAACCCCAAACTAAAGAAGATTTAGGAATAGCACTCAAATTTTCTAAACTTTGCGATTATATAACTTCAAATACAATTCAGTTTTGTAAATTTTTATATCTACTCAGATATTTTATTTTGCAATTATATAACGTCAAATAATATAATTCAGTTTGTGTAAATTTCTATCTACTCAGATATTTTAGTTCGCGATTATATAACTTCAATTAATACAATTCAGTTTTATAATGTTTTTAAAATTAAAATATTATAACCGATCTAATTTCGTTTTATTCGATCATTTTTCTATAAAGGATCTGCATTGGTCAATGATGATGGTAAGGTTGTAAGTTTCGTAAATAACTTATATATGGTATGGTAGGTATTATCGTATATACAGGGTTGCTCATTCGACCCCTCGGGGGAAGAAATTCCCGTTTCGATTTAGACAGTATAATTCTGGATTAGCTAAAAACAACAACAAAAAAAAGTAAACGTGCTAAGGGACACAGCTTCTTCAGATTAAATCAAACATTTCATAAACAAACGTCGGTTAAGTACAATTCTTGGAAGTAGTTTACAGATTCATTCGCTTTTTAGTGGTGCTACTGGTGTTCATTAAGGGGTGATTCAAGATTCAATGATCTACAGTTAACAAACTATAATTTTGTTGTTACACGACCTCGAAGGATGTGTTTCATAAACAAACAAACGTTTCTCCGATTGGATTTAGTTGCTATACAGCCTACAATGGCTTGAAGCGGTTTGACGCGCGTTTTTAGAGGCAGGCATTTCACGAAGCGGCAAAGTTGGAAGTGTGTAGGCACCTTTAAATGTTATTAAACTTCTGCCACCACAAAACATTGCCAGGGACCAGGCTGCCACTGATAAGTGTGTGTCAGTTGACACGTAGTGGTTTCTGACGATTTCGTATTTGTAATAGAATTTTCATTTTATAGCACGAATATTATACTAGTAAGAGTTTTAATTCAATAACGTTTCGAAAGAATTAAATTGTATCTTAATAAGTATTTTACGTTAAACCTAATGCATAATACTAATTTTCTCTTCTAGTAAACTATAACCTCTAAATCGGTACAGTATTGTAATTTGCAGTGTTTTAGTGAATTAAAACATGTTAACAAAGTTTGAGACTAAATCAGCCCGTGTAAAGGGCTTATCCTTCCACCCCAAACGACCATGGATTCTTGCTAGGTATGTTGAAATTTTTTTAATGCCTGATCAGCACAAAAATATGTAAGTAGTAACAAATTATGATAGGATACTACCCTGCCTATTTGATATTAAAATGCTGGAGACTTTGTTGGGTGACCATACTTTATAGCAAATACTCCTTACCAGGATGGAATGTCTAGAAGCCTAAAGACAGTCCAAGAACTATGTTCTCCTCTTCTCTGGAGGAGTTTAGACTTCCAAACATTTTTTGTCCTAAGGGGTATTTATATTTGGGGTTGAATTAACTGGACCTTTTTATTTTTCTCCTGTTGGAACCACCCTCTGTCCTATACATGATCCTACACAATGAGTGAATATTCTACAGATCAGGCAATCAATTTGTCTGGTTGTTATAAGAAAAATGATGTGATGGGAAACTGCAAGATTGTTAAAGCAAGAAATAAAGTTACAAAAATGTAGTAGTTAGTACTGTGTAGTTAGATTTGCCTTGGCAAACTTAAATTAAATCTTTCATTAAATTAACATTACAAAACTGTTTTTCAGAAATCTATTCATGGCTTATTTATAGTTTACCCCATGTATTAGTATGAGTGCAGAGAAAGAGTTGGAGTACAAGAGAGAAGATCAAATTGCAAATTAAAACCCTTCTGTGAATGTTAAAAGTTTTTGTTGGATGCTTATTAACTAAAAACTAAAGTTGCACCAGATTTTGAAATTGTACCTTTTTTTTGTGGGTTCTAGATTATGTATACCTTTATGCATGCATTTTTGAATACTTTCTACATACAATACACCCTCTGTATTTGAATGAAATAAAGAAACTTTTTAAAGATTAATAAAGAATGTTAAGTGTAAGAAGAGTCATCATAACAGTTGGTTCCTGTTGTAAGTGTAGAAAAACTAAATAATATAAGAACATTTAATTTTTATTTTGTCAAATTAACAAAGAAATAAATTACTAGGTCTTAAAATTAATTACAAATTATATTGTAAATTAATTTTTCATAAATAAAAATTAATTTAGAACTTTTAATACTTTTAGGCAAAAAGGAGTTTAATACAATCAATAATTTTACATTATATTTCTAAATTTTGCTTTTTATTTTATTTTAAGAAACAGGAGAAAGCAGAGAAGCAATTTCTATTAATACACAAAACTGCAAAGGAACTTTAAAAGATTAACAAACATTCAGACATTGTTTTGCGTTAGGTTGAGACAAATCAAATAAAAAATTGAAATTTTAGAATTTCTCCAAAACATTATCAGTCACAGAAGTTAAACTTGAAGAAAGGCGAGTAATTTAGATTACTTAATCCTTTTTTGATTAAACACAAGTCAAAAATTGAGAATGTATTAGTTATGCAAGCGATTTGATATGAAATGAACCTTTAACTCAATCAAATTTTAAGCTGCTTTAGTTGTGCTAGGAACTTTTGGTGTAGCATCTGCAGTCGTACTTTCAGAAATTTCTGATTGTTTTGCTTCTTCAGCTTTAACACTAGTGCTTGGTTCTTCTTTAATGGTACTAGATTCCTGTTTTATTGAGCGAGCTTCTTTTACTGTAGGTGCATCTTTCTTTGTTGTTGCTTCTTCTTTGCTTGCTTCAGTACTAATTGCAGTACTAGAAGATACAGTTTCTGTTGTTGAATCAATGATAGTGTCATTAGTTGCTTCAGCTGTAGCAACATCATTATTCAGTTTCACTTTTATATCAGCAATCATGCTTTCAGCAACATCTTCGCCTTTATCTTCAGGTTTTTCCAAGGGTTTTTCGCTTGTAGCATTAGTTTGTGTATCATTTTTTTCAATCTGACCAAATCGTGGATTTAAACCAAAATTTCCAAAGGCTTGAATTGAAATTGGTGCTGGTAACAACACTGTACTTGCAGGGAAGTTTTGATTTTCAACGGATTTAGAAAATAATTGACCATTAGAAGCATAAAATTGTTGGAATCCAACCTGCGGGTTTGCAAAAAATGAACGAATAGCATCAAAAGCAGGACCTTTAGGTGGACCATTTAAAGTTTCCACAATTTGTTGCTGTTGGTTTTTTTCTGTTGCATTTGAATCTACTGTATCGGATGCTAATTTTTTGGCTTTTTCTATTTGACTTCCTGTATTGTTTTGACTAATTTTCGACATCAAAGTTTGCAAATTTCCAACTTGATGTGCTTCTGGTCCTGTTAAGAAAAACACGTTAGCGCTTGCACCATTTGTTGATTGAGTGTGGTAAGCAAAACCGCGGAACTGATCTGTTGGTCCTGTAGAGAATACAGTTGTTGCTGGTACTTGTGCAAACGCTCCAGAATATTGCACTGAAGGTTGTGGTTGTACTATGCCATTTGGAGAATACCCTGAAACATTAATTTAGTCTAAATGAATTTCCAAGCTTGATATAAAACAAGCAGATTTACCCCTAAATGTGTGATATCCAAGGGGTGGTGCAGCACCTAAGGATCCAAAGGTTTGATGAGTGGTGTAGTATGCTTGTGAAGGTCCAAATGATCTAGAAACAAAGGATGCTCCTGGGGTTTCATAGGAATATGAAGAGGGGTTAGGTCCAAAGGGGGTAGAATAATATGTAGATGCTGGTGTTTGTTGCACAGGTGCAGG
The DNA here is from genome assembly GCA_963082805.1 of Hemicrepidius hirtus. Taxonomy (NCBI): domain Eukaryota; kingdom Metazoa; phylum Arthropoda; class Insecta; order Coleoptera; family Elateridae; genus Hemicrepidius; species Hemicrepidius hirtus. The sequence continues at coordinate 19,172,253 of OY720168.1, forward strand.
AACCATGTAGTAGAATTGTGGATAACCCCCAACTGCAACTGCATAGGTGCATATGCAACATACTATAGCACCCTGCAACATAAAATTTAATTAACAATAATGAAGTGTAGGTATAAATAAAAATGGCTAAACATATAAACGTGCCCTTTATCCTACGATTTTTATCTATCATCAATGGCGAAGTGATCCAGATTCGTAAACTGGATTTAAAATCCTTGGGTTATGTAAAAAGTAGAATATCCTGTGATATTTAATGCGTTTAATGTCGCGACTGGTAGGATTTAGAAACGGAGCTTATTCAAGGTTCAGATTGTTTATCAGCCGGTTCCTGTACCACTAATATCGTTTCATATTAAGGGCAAAAATTATTTCAAACTTTACTTTTGAAACTAATCTCGAAAGAGCATTTGAATGGACATTCATTTTAAATAATTTTCATTCTCAGTAAAACTTTTTGGCTGTTTAGATAGTGCAGGGGCTTAGGAAGATCCCTGAGAGTTGACAAGACTAAAGATATTCTTTATTGATTAATAAAAATATAAAACTTCCGTTGATTGATTTGTATGAAATTAAGACAGCAAGGTGAATTTTATTTTAATTTGACAAGAAGAAAAAAAAGACATAAAAATGTATATCAAGGTTGTTGATATATCTAATATTTCCTATCATGCGTTTCAGAAACTTGACCTTACTTAACTTGGAAGTGTACTAGCCTCGAGCTTTTAGCGAAAGAGAATTAACAGGTTTTTTAATTCATTTAATTATTGGATTAATTGTTTTTTTATAGTACATATTCATCCGTTCTATATTTTTATTTTATAATGAAGATATTATCTTTCTATAAAACAATGAAGTTCTAAATTTATTATTACAAACATAATTATATAATTAAATTAAACATTTGATTTATATATCGAAAACCAAGCAATAATTTGAATTACCCTTAAATTTTACTTTCACCCCCTTTCTTACAATGTTTGCGATAAGGTAACGATCGCTTGGGTTAACATAGGTACAACTTTTTTTAGATTTTAATTGCTGCTATATACCTATTTCGTTTTTAACAAACTAAACGTCCTTACAATAACCATGATTAATTTGAAAATGTGAACAACTTTTCTAAAGTAACGTTATTATCTAACTACCTTCTACCGTACCTTTATGTAGATCAAAAAAGTTTTTTTTTTAAGAACGACCGACATATTGAACTGGATTAAAAACCTTTCTTTCCTGAATTTTTGTTTCTAAATCTAATCTAAATGGATTGAACACTCAACTCCTTCTAAGCCACTACTTAAAAAAAATCCATGTTACCTATATACAAAGAATAAGAATTTTTACACTACACCAATAGAATATGATTGGGGTTCCCCCCCTTATCCAACTTTGCACGTTTATCTAATTATAATATAATCAATTGATAAGCACTTACGAAATAAATAGAAATCATTTTTGTATTACACGGTCACGCGTATCACACACTGATGTTTTTTGGTGTATGTTAACAATTTATAGCATCGGTTCAAGTTCCCCCCTAATCGGCCCAAATTAATAAGTTGTATCTCGTTACCATTGCAAATATGGGTGGGTCCTACACTTGTGTTCAATGCCCAACGCGAGCAAGATGTAGAAGTCGACGAAATGATACAGCACTGTCACAAACAACACCCCCCCCAGCTACTCGTTTTAGTTAGGTCCTTAGAATGTTTTAGTAGATATCCCTCCTGCATCATATTTTTAAGATTATTAGGGGAGCTGATCTTCCTTCTCCCCCTTCTAGTTTTCTCCCCAAAAATCGTATTAATTATCGGTGCCTACTGCCTACCCTAATATTTTTGAATGTTTTTATAATTATTTAAGGAGCTTCTGTTTCTTTTCCCCTACATTTTTTTCCAATTGTGTAATAATTTCTAAATTCATATTTCGTTAGCTAGAACATTTTTCCCTGAAAATCGTATTAGTTACTATTTTGTTATGGGGAATGATTTATTAATTTATTATTTTTTTTTTCTCTCTAATTTTTATTCTAAAAGGATGGGGATTTCGATGTCTTCACCCCATTGTTTTTGGATTTTGTCGATTTTGTTGTTGATTTTCTTTCTAAAAATTCTTCCCTGAAAATTATATTAATGACGATTTTTCCCTTTCAATGGCTAAAGTTTTATAAAGTAAATTTTGACGTATTTAGTACGTAAATATTTTTGGGGCCTCCCAAATGCTTAATTTTCTTCACCTTTGATCATTATGAAAAAAAATAAGATGTTCTATAAAGGTAACTTGTATCGATGGACACATCCTTATATAGTGAACTTGGAATTTTTCAAGGTACTTACTCTTAATTGCTATAAATTTGCAAGTAAAACTAGTATCACATCATTAATTAATCATTTATTAACCAAATGAGATCGATGTTAGAAATCGTATTTTAATTTTGTGTCTGAATATATTTCAGTTTTATTTATTTGAGATGTTATAATATTTTTAAATTGCTTTGTTTTATTATTATTTTTAAATATTTTCATAGTTATTGCATTTTTAATAGAAATGTGGGGGGGTCCTTGGTGGGGGTAATTAATAATGTTACGTTTCTCTCCCATCCATATTGATACACATACACGAAAGTATTTCGAAAATCCAAAATTCACAACTTTTGTGAAAATACTTTCGAAATTTTCCCATGAAACATTCTTGAGTCATAGGATAGTGCTGAACATTGTTAATGTTGTAATATAACCTGAACCCATTATCTTATGATCAGTTTCTAGATTAATGTGTTAAATCTATTTAAGATGACATAAGTAAATGTTCACCAAAATGTGACCTTTCCATCAATAAACAGGTAAATGTCCAGCTAGCCAACGCCCTTGTTTGTTTGAAACATTTAATAATCAAAAATTCATATTGAATTATGCAATTTGGTTTTCTCAACCTACTCGACATTCTTCTGCAGATTACAATATAAAGGTGGAAATAAGACATAAAATCGTTATTTTATTAGATTTTTATTTTTTACTTTTTAGAATAATAAACTCTACATCCTTTGTAACCCAAATATTAACTACCAACTTCCTATAAGTCTTGACACTAGAGCTAATGTTTATTTTTTAACATCCTATCCTTGGACATTCGATCCCCGGATATACCTTTTTGAACATAACATCCTCGCACATTACAGATTAAGGATATTTTCCCTTCGAAGAGAATCTGTACCTAGAGAATTTAAAATTCAATTGATACGAAAGTAAAACCACTAGGGGGTTGCAAAACAAATTTGTCCATTAAGTCTTGTGGCTATTTCATTAAATTATAAATTGCTAAATCAAATCTCCCACTTATTAGAAGGTAAATTGTATCCCGCTAATAGTTTATAATACCAGAACATAAATAATTTTAAATACAGGTTCTGTTGTATTCAACCTTTTCTCTTAGGGCGAAAAATAAGTGATACGCTGATACTACTTTTTAGAACAGTTTCTCCGAATTACGAGTACAATGTCAGACGACCTTGCACCTACTAAAAAACCATAAAAGACGGGCGTATACATTTAAAATGTCACGATAAAAACCGGATCACAATGATTAAACCTCTGTAACCAGATCCTGCCACTTGCATAATCCCATCTTTATCTGGCATACAGGTTGCAATTGTAAAGGAAAACCAAAAATACGTCGACTGCAGTGCAATATTGATCACGAGTTCATTGCTATTTTAAAAAGAACAAGTACTGTAATGTATTTATTGCTACTTTAAAGGTTGTCTACAAAAATAAAATACGTTAATTGCCTCCAGAATAAGACTGTAGTTAATGGGTTTTTATTATAGTTTAAAAAAACATGCTCAACAGGTACATTGACGTCTTTACCCTTACACCCACCACAATATTTAATTCTATCTATCCTAGCCCTTGTAGCAAATTTGTTGATATTTTATCAAAATCTGACGTCCTACCTTTTAAGGGATTCCAGTCTCCAACTACTCGCAGACCTAAGTCTTAAATCCCTAGCTAGACTAACACACCTGGCAAAACTACAGTGTTCTATCAAATGTTAGCCCATAACGGGGACCCTTCATTTATTTTAGCTCTCATAGGGGATAGTATTCAAAACTTCATCATTATAAGCTGCCGAACTTTAGTTTTGAGTATATACCAACAATACTCGCATATATAGCCATAGTCATCCAAAATATCGCTTATAATATGAAGTCTAATGCACCTGTTGCATTGCAAACTCTCAATTAGGTGTCAGTTTTGAGCTGCTACACTAGCAAGGGTGATAAAATAGCCAATATTCTATCAAAATGTAACTTATAATATGTCATAACAATCTCAGCTTATTGCATCTTTCAAACAGTATTGGGCTACTACATCAAAAAGGCTGTGGAATTTCAATCCCACTCAACCTTAAATCTTTGCTTATAATTCTCGTTTTTAGTTTACACAATGGTGTAATTCAGTTGTGGGATTATCGCATGTGTACCCTTCTGGAAAAATTTGATGAACATGATGGTCCCGTTCGCGGAATTTGTTTCCATAATCAGCAACCATTGTTTGTTTCTGGGGGTGATGATTACAAAATCAAGGTATTAATATTTTGATTAAAACCCTTGAGAGGGCTAAAATTCATTTCTTACATAGGTATGGAATTACAAACAAAAGCGTTGCATTTTTACGCTATTGGGTCATTTGGATTACATTAGAACTACCATGTTCCATCATGAGTACCCGTGGATTGTATCAGCTTCAGATGATCAAACTATTCGTATATGGAATTGGCAAAGTCGGGCATGCATTTGTGTGCTTACTGGCCACAATCATTATGTCATGTGTGCTATGTTCCATCCATCAGAAGATCTTTTAGTCTCTGCCTCTCTTGATCAAACCGTACGTGTTTGGGATATTTCTGGATTGAGAAAGAAAAATGTTGCACCTGGACCAGGTGGTTTGGATGAACATTTAAAAAATCCTGGTACAACTGATTTGTTTGGTCAAGCTGATGCTGTCGTCAAACATGTACTTGAAGGACATGACCGTGGAGTTAATTGGGCTTGCTTCCATACAACCTTACCTTTGATTGTATCTGGTGCTGATGATCGCCAAATCAAACTGTGGAGAATGAATGATTCTAAGGTATAATTATTCATTAAACAGTTTAAATGATTAAACCATAAATTTTTGATATAGGCTTGGGAGGTTGATACATGCCGGGGTCATTACAATAATGTATCTTGTGTTCTTTTCCATCCAAGACAAGAATTATTGTTATCAAACAGTGAAGATAAGAGTATTCGTGTTTGGGATATGGCAAAACGTACTTGCTTGCATACATTTCGTAGAGAACATGAAAGATTTTGGGTATTAACATCTCACCCATCTCTTAATCTTTTTGCTGCTGGACATGACACAGGAATGATTATATTCAAAGTAAATTATTAAAGGTTTAGCCCTTGATTTATTTTATAAAATTTAATATTGTAGCTTGAACGTGAAAGACCAGCATACACTGTCCATGGTAATTTCTTATACTATGTAAAAGATAAATTTCTACGCAAATTAGACTTTACAACTTCAAAAGATACGCCGGTTATTCAAATTCGTGGTGGAGGAAAGACCCCAGTTTATGGTGTATCATTTAATCCTGCTGAAAATGCTGTTTTATTATGTACTAGGTCTAGTAACCTTGATAACAGCATTTATGATTTGTATACAATTCCTAAAGAACAAGAGCGCGATATTCAAGTACCCGAATCTGATAGCAAGAGGTCTGCTGGAATTACTGCGCTATGGGTTGCTAGAAATAGATTTGCTGTACTTGATAGATCTTATCAGGTTTGTGAATCAGTTCAAATCTTTTTTCTCTGTTTAATTTTATTTTTTTTAAACACAGTTGGTAATTAAAAATCTAAAGAATGAAATCACTAAAAAGGTACAAACTCCTCCTTGTGATGAGGTATTTTATGCTGGTACTGGAATGTTGTTGCTTAGAGATGCTGACCATGTTACTTTGTTTGATGTCCAACAAAAAAGAACCCTTGCCCAAGGTAAGTAATCTCCATTTAGGTTGAACCTTAATAAAACAATGTACTTCCAATTATTTTTATAGTCAAAATTGCTAAGTGTCGGTATGTTGTTTGGTCTGCTGATATGATGTATTTGGCTTTACTTGCCAAACACACTGTAACCATATGCAATAGAAAATTGGATATTTTGTGCAGTCTTCATGAAAGTACCCGTGTGAAATCTGGAGCCTGGGATGATGGAGGTCTCTTTATTTACACAACCAGCAATCACATTAAATACACAATCATTAATGGGTAGATATTTATTTAAACAAACAAAAAATTAATATAAAGTATTTTAAAATTTCAGTGATCATGGTATAATTCGTACTTTGGATTTACCAATTTACATAACAAGAGTAAAAGGCAATCATGTCTTCTGCTTAGACCGTGAATGTAGACCACGTATGCTTACCATTGATTCCACTGAGTTTAAATTCAAACTTGCTTTAATCCAACATAAATATGAAGAAGTTCTCCATATGGTTAAAAATTCACGTTTGGTAGGACAAGCTGTAATATTCTACTTAGAACAAAAAGGTTATCCAGAGGTGGCTTTGCATTATGTAAAAGATGAGAAAACACGTTTCCAACTTGCTTTGGAATGTGGTAACATTGAAGTGGCATTAGATGCTGCAAAAGCTTTGAATGATAGAACATGTTGGTTCCAATTAGCTGGAGCTGCACTGATGCATGGTAATCATCAAGTTGTGGAAATGTGTTATCAACGCACTAAAAGTTTTGATAAGCTATCATTTTTGTATTTAATAACTGGAAATCTTGAAAAATTACATAAAATGATGAAGATCGCTGAAATACGCAAACAAAAATCTGCACAATTTCAGGGTGCTCTACTTTTAGGTAATTTATAATTATTCTCGCAGAAAATTAATACTAAGTAACACTTATTTTTCACTAAAGGGGATGTAGAAGAACTACTGCAAATTCAGAAAGTTTCAAAAATGAACAGTTTAGCATACCTCACAGCTGCTACATATGGGTTTGATCAAGTAGCAGATGAAATAAAACAAGCAAATCCTGAAATAAGTATATCTGAACCAGATCCTAATGCTAAATTTCTTCGACCCCCACCTCCTATTCAACAAGCAGAAAGTAACTGGCCATTGCTTACAGTTAGTCGTGTATGTAACAAACTTTCAAATTGTATTTTGTTTTCTAGATAAAAGTTTTTTTTACAGAGCTTCTTTGAAAATATTGCTTTGACTAAGACAGTTGCTGCTACTATGAGTGTTCTTGCACCAGAGCAGACCATGGAGGCTCCTATTGAAGCTGAAGGTGGATGGGTAGATGATGAAGAAGAGGAACTTGAAGGTGAACTGGGACAAGTCAAGAAAAGTGATCAAGTAAGAGTTTTTATACAAAAACCTGAACCTACCAGTTGTATTGAATTATTTGAATTGCTTCCTCATTTCCATTCTTTGTTTGTTTAGTTTAAAGAAACCAAGCAAAATGTTTTTATTTTGTAGGATGGAGATGGAGAAGGTGGATGGGATGTTGAAGATGCTGATTTGGATATACCAGATCTAGGTCCAGTTCATGCAGAAGTTGAAGATGGGCAAGGTTATATCCACTTGCCAACCCAAGGACCATCACCAACTACACTTTGGACTAAGAATTCTCAACTTGCTATTGATCACATCATGGCTGGTTCATTTGAATCTGCTTGTCGCCTTCTTAATGATCAAGTAAACATATTTTTGTTGTTATTTGGATTTATTTTTACCTATAAAATTTTTTACAGATTGGAGTTGTTAATTTTAAACCATATCAACAACTTTTCCTTAGTTTATACAGTAGTTCTCGCACTATTTCTACATGGCAGCAAAATATACCATCATCTTTTAGTTTTCCATTGCGTAATTGGAAAGACGCAGGGGCTAAAGGAGGGCTTCCAATTGCTGGAGTAAAACTTACTGATTTAGTACAGCGTTTACAGGTATTTTTAAAGTTGGATTCGTAAATGGTACGTACGCGTCTCGCGTGAAAACGGCGCCATTCTCTTGGTTCTCGCTAAAATATGAGACGCGTACGCGCCAATTATAAACCTTTAGGTATCTTCAAGATCAATTTTATATGTGGTGTTTTTTTGTTTTTTGAAGGTTTGCTACCAATTGACAACAGGTGGAAAATTTACAGAAGCTGTAGAAAAATTACAGTCATTATTGCTACAAGTTACATTACTTGTGGTGGATAGCAAACAAGAAATATCTGAAGCACAACAACTTTTAAAAATATGTCGTGAATATATTTTGGGATTAAAAATGGAAACACTTAGAAAAAGTCTTCCAAAATCAACAATAGAAGAACAAAAAAGACAATGTGAAATGGCTGCATATTTCACACATTGCAACTTACAATTAATGCACCAAATACTAACTCTAAGAACTGCATTGAACATGTTTTTCAGAATGAAAAATAATAAAACTGCAGCATCATTTGCTAAACGTTTATTGGAATTAGGTCCAAAACAAGAAGTGGCCCAACAGGCAAGAAAAATGTTACAAGCCTGTGAGGCTAATCCAGTTGAAGAGCTTCAGTTACTTTATGATGAACATAATCCTTTCAATTTATGTGGAGCAAGCTATAGACCTATTTATAGAGGAAAGGTAGAAGAAAAATGCCCACTCTGTGGGGCAAGTTACATGCCACAATATAAAGGATCTATTTGCAATGTTTGTGATGTTGCAGAAATTGGAAAAGATACCATTGGGTTAAGAATTAGTAGCCACCAATTTAGATGAATGACTTCAGTATTTTATTTTCTAATTCCAAATATAATTCTACTTTAAGTAATAATTTAAGATTGAGGTGCTGTACAGTTGGCTGTACATTTTTATTGTAAACTACCTCCTATAAAAATTTTGATTTGAAGTTAATAAAATTAATGTGTTCTCAAATGTTAGGTAGTTATTATAACAAAAGGTTTGTATGTATTGAACAATTAAAATAACTTTCCTATTTGCATTAAAAATTGTCATAAATGTATATTATATATTAAATAAATTTTGTTCTATGTATGTTTCTTTATTTTTTAAACTGATTTTCAGCTGCCTTAAAGATAAAAAATATAAACATTTCCAATAATTCTGTTGCTATTGTTAGTTGGGTAATTTTATTCATGTAAAATGCCAAGTTTTACTAAATTTATAAAAATTTAAATTTTTCAAAACATCAAAATTACAAAGATACTAAACAAATTGAAATGGGATTCATCAATTTTTAGCAACTAAAATCGCGTAGCTACTTTTCATTATAAGCGCAAATTATTAAAAATGAAATTTTAAACAAGTTCTTTTGCCTACAATAGCAAGTTTTTACTTTTTTGAGACGCCTAATTTCAACTTCAAATGCGTCGATTAAGGATTAAAGTACTTTCCCTTTGAAATAAATAATTCCAAGAATTAATAAATGCTGGATATGGGGACTCCAAAATTATAATAATAATAATATTTTATTTCAGGATTAGTTACAGCTGCGTACTTGTTTTTGTTTTTCTTTTCTTGCTTCTCTTGTTTATCTTATTTCGTTTCCCAGTTAGGTACAGGGACTTTCATTATACGTTAAAATGGAGACAGTGTACACCCGATCTCAGAAGTTGACGGTTAGAAAGATTGCAGGAGACGGTAACTGCCTTTTCACAGCTTTGGCAGACCAATTTACCGAAGGGGCGCTGACGCACGAAGAGCTAAGGAACGAAGCGAGGATCCTTCGGCCGCAGTTATCCTAGAGGCAACAATTGAAGTACACTGCGAAGACGGGCCTACCTCGAGTCACGAACCTAACCTCCCACAAGCAAATGGCCGTGTATTGCAAATAGCGTACCGATCAGCAGGAAACGGGAAGAGAAACCACTACGACAGCATCAGAACTACGGAGGATCGCAGACGAAACAGCCCAGGAGGCTTAGGAGAGGTCACAGTACTGCCAGAAGCTAGCACCGTCATTCCATTGTTTGTAGAAGGGAGCGGGTTGACTGGGGACAGCTGCCTCACGCAGTGTTAACATAATAGCGATAGGCAGTTGTTGTATGGATCTTTTTGCATTTGTTATTAAATATGTTAAAGTCGATATTTTATTTGATATTTATATTTTATTATATATTATATTTATTATTCTATTATTATATTATATTATATTCTATCTATACACAACTAACATGTGTGGCTGTGTCGCTAACTCCCATTAGGGATACAACCTACTAACTACCTGTCTGTGTTACAACAGCCGTATCGTGTGGGGAATTGCTGCCGGTACATTAAAGCTCTGTGACACCAACCCATCCCAGCCGCTCACTTTTTCCCACCAAACCCCCTCCTATTGGCATATGGTAAGCTTGGGGTAAGCTGCTTGCGACGCTATTGGATCGACGCCCCGCTACCTTGCGGGGAGTCGATCTGAGTGGCTGGTATAGCAGAATATACCTGGGAGAGACTTCGGTCAGCTGTATGTGCAATATTGATGATGATGATGATGATGTCTTCAACAACCAGCCAATAGGACAAAATCTTTAAACTACTTTTATCTCTCAGCGTGTAGCTTGTAATTCCATAACAAGCACATAATTTATTGTAGTTTGCAGGTGTTAAGGTTTGATCATTGATAGTTTGATGCAATTTTCATAAGAATGTGTGCAGTATTTTAAAATCTACCTAACTACGGTCCTTCCTTGTTTCTACCTGAGTTACCCCTATCAGTCACTGATAATCTTAAGTCAAAGAACCCCTTGTCCTTGTTAACAAGCTATTTCCTATTCATTCTGGTTTCAGAGTTTGAATGATTGGCATAATCTCCAAAGTCAGTTAAACAAAGAAAATTCCTCCTAAACAGATTGCGTCAATTGACTTTGCATAAACTCTACTTTAGAAGTTTTTTCTTACAAATTACACATTTTTAAATCTTTTACATCAACATTGGGACAAGAACATCTAACATACAGGGTCAGGTACTGATATTTTAGGGCCCAAAACGGAACAAAAACTATATTTCTGAAAAAAATCCTATTATGAAATGAAAATTTTTGTTTAGCAAAAGTCTTCTGTTTAGAATCTTTTTTATGATCTTTTGCTAAAGACCAGCCTCTACTCTCCTGATTACTATCATTGAATATTATATATATATTATATAATATTTAATATTTAATATTTAATATTTAATATTTAGTATTTAGTATTTAATATTTATATTTAATATTTAATCTTTAATGTTTAATATTTAATATTTAATATGTAATATGTAATATTTATATTTAATATTTAATATTTAATATTTAATATTTAATATTTAATATTTAATATTTAATATTTAATATTTAATATTTAATATTTAATATTTAATATTTAATATTTAATATTTAATATTTAATATTTAATATTTAATATTTAATGTTTAATATTTAATATTTAATATGTAATATTTATATTTAATATTTAATATTTATATTTATATTTAATATGTAATATTTAATATTTAATATTTAATATTTAGTATTTAATATTTAATATTTAATGTTTAATATTTAATATTTATATAATATTCAATGTTACTATGCTCCTGATCAATGATCATACTAGAATGGGCAACTCAGTTATGCAAGGTGGTCTCTGCAAGAAGCCCTATATGTTATTTTATCGAAATTTCAACACAAACCGCTTGAAATTTTGAAATATCCATGTGTAGTAGAAAATATTTGAAGAAAAATAGAAAATTCCAAAAGCCATATAGGTACTATAGGCAACCCCCTATACTCGTGAAGTTTTTCAGTTCTCCATAACGTTCTCTGCCTCCCTGTCTTGAAAATTTAACGGTTTAATTGTGTTTACCTATAAGTATTTACCTTATAATTACTAAATTAAGTGACGTTATCAATTAATAACGCCTTTAGCAAATTATAGTTGAATTAATATTAAATGCCTTAAGCTGTGAATGTGGTGAGTGCAAAGCATTTGCGGTGTGTTATTGTTAGGTTATAGATGGGTTACAGTGAAAAACAGTGAAATTAAACAAGTAGAATGGAAACTATTCCGTAAGTGATAATAATTTAGTAAATACCATCAATAGTTAGGTATAAACTAACATTTACAGGCATTGGAAGAGAGTTTGGAAAGCCATAACATGCCGATCTAAAAATGCAACCCCTGATGTCATAGAAGATGCCCTTAATCTAACAAAACCATACTTATTAAAGGGCCTTTCTATGTACCCTCCTTTTACTGAAGATAGTTTTATAAAATGTTCAGAAAAGATTGAATTAAAAGACCATGTAGCTTTATCAAAATTTATACATAAATTAAGTGTTGCTTTGGTAAATCAAATTAAAAGAGTTCTAAAGTTTATAATTATTAGATTTTTATTTATAGGATTTGGATGCTTGTGTTACTTGGTCTATTTTCTGCAATTATTTAATGTTCGAACATTATGGTAAAGTTGATGATATGCAAATGATAACAAGTTCTGAATCAGCTGGACACACTTTCATTATTAATGTCTGGCAATTTTACACTTTAGAACGTACATATTTATTAAGAATTCTTCAGCATATGATTGAAAATTACGGTAACATTTATCATAAATTTCATCGACCATACATAAAATTCCTTGATGATATAACAATTATAAAACTGAGAGAAAATATTTTTGATCAATTTTCACATTTAATAAAAGAAATTTCTGAAGATAATCCAAATACTACTGTCGAGATACATGATATAATTGATAGAAACAATTCAGAAGTCTTACAAATTTTGTTGATAATTTTATCTACAATAAAATACGATACATTTAACATTGCTGAGTTTTTAAGATTATTTACACTTTTCAAAGAACACATGTTTACACCATCCTCACAACAACAACAAATATTAGAGTTATCCAGATCTCAAATATTAGAAAGTATACAAAGTACCGAATTTGCTATTTTTATAGCCAGTTTTAATAATTTTTGGTAAGTTCATTTAAGTTTAATCAGAACAAAACTAAATTTTTAAATTTAGGCACAATCAAAAAGAATGGTATTCTTCAATTGAAGAAATAGAAAAAATAATTAAAGAAATACTTCCTTGTGAAAAGAATAACGTAATTTTATTAGCATGGGCAGCATTACAAACCACATTACCTAATGATTTGGCTAAAATAATTTATGAACAACATTCACATTTATATGTTAGCAAAGCATTAGAAAAATATGTTTTTGTAGATTTATTCAAAGTTTATTCAAATCCAATATTTAAGGTAAGTTTTTGTTTAATGATTTATTCAAAATAACTAATTTCCTGTTGAATACAGAATTCCGTAGCAGGGAAAATTGCAAAAGATGCAATTTACAAATTATTTGATGTTTTGTGTATTAAGTTTGAAGCACAAACAGTGTACACCCATGAAGGTTCTGTTCCCTTATTTGCTCAATTTTTACGCACTCCAAACCTTGCATTAACATGGATGAATAGGGAAGGTATATCAGCATTCCTTACAAATGCCCTTACATTATTTCCTTTCCACTTTCAAACATTATCAAGCTTTATGGAGTCTTTTATTGCCTTAGAACATGAAACAGAATCGGTAAGCTTCAGAATTTTATACGATAAGTGTATTTTGCGAGGTTTATAATTCTCTTAGGTTCTCCAAGAATTATACAATCTAAGGACATACACGGAAATTTATAATCCTCCAGTAATGCAGCGACCTAACATTAGACATGGTCTATTGTGGGAGACCTATAAACCTCTTGAAAATGATTTAATTGTGTTTCCACGTGGAGCTCCGTCGCCAGTTTTTGAAAAATGTGGTGAAACCGTAGTCGAAATTTATGGATCATGGAATTATTTTATACTTTTTAAACATTTTGTAAATAATTTTCTTGATCATGTTGAAAAGACACATGAATATGGAGATCAAGCTCAAAAAATTGTAATTTCCGGATATAAATTAATTTTGGAAATTTTGAAAGTTGAACCAAAGTTAGCATGGAACGATACTGATATTAAAAAAACCTTACAGTTAGCTGTATGTTTATTGTCTATTAGCACAAAACCTCAAACAAAGAATTTAGAACTTATGAAGATATGCTTTGAAATAACCATTCATGTATTTAAACATGATCCAGCTGATATTGTACGAGCTTTGATAGCTATTGAGTTTTTACCAAAACTTGCTAATGAAAATATTTGCCCGAAATATTTTGAAAAAACTTATTTGCTATCTGATGCATCTCTCTTTCGTTATATTGAGGAAGAATTTTCTCATTCTAAATCATGTGATCTTTTAATTTTATACATACAATTTGTAAATGAAGCTAAGAAGGTAAAAATTAATCCCAATCCAATAATTTGATCATTACGTATTCATTTTTTTTTTAGATGAGCATCTATTACGCAAAATTACAAGTACCAGCATGTATGTTTCTTTTTGTAAAAGTATTCCCTGTATTCATCAAACAATTGTTTTCGGAAAATGTTAAAATTCGACAAGTTTTAGTTGATCTTGTAATGTTGATATATAATATAATGACTATAAAACCGAATTCAGAAGATCAAGCTGATTTAAATTTATATAAATGTGTAATGGAATTATTCTTGCACAACAAATTTTGTGCTAAAAGTTTAATGAAAATTTTTGAATGTGGGAATAATAAATTACAATTGCTTTTAACTACTGAAATGGATTGGGAAAATGGACCACTGTTACTTATTGTACTAGCAATAAAAAAAGCATTAAACTGTATATTATTATTGTTGGAGTATATCAAAATAAATGGTGCAGGAAAAAACGTACTATTTGAAGATTTATTGTATTGGTATGAAGCACCAAACTGTAGTGTTTTAAAAGTTATATCCAGCTATGTTAATCACTGTTTTCATCCTGATATACCTAAACTTGCCTGTAAAATCTTGACTGCTTTTGTAACGGTAAAACAAACCCATTTTTCAGAATATTTTTATTTTATTACATCAAGAATATTTGTAGATTTCAAACCGTCCTTTATTACATTCTTTAGAACTTGATGATTATCAACTTCAAAGTTTATTTTTGGAACGTTTACGCGATTCATTAGATGATCAAGATATGAAGGTAGCTGTTGTTACACTGGTAACTGCTTGTGTTAATGAACAAAGCAGTATGACTTCAGGATTTTTTAATATGTCGCCAAAAGGAGAAAATTCAGATGTCAGTATTTTAAGTTTTCTAGCTGAATACTTAAAAAATATTGAAACGGTAAGTTCCTTCACGGATTTAAGTTTATGAAGACCCATAAACTTATTTTATAATTTTTTTCAGAATCCAAATTCATTATTAATCCCAATCCAAGGAGCAATTATAGATTTATTTCATGTATTATGGAAAAATAACAAACAGCATTTATTAATGAATGTTACTGATCCTCAAAGCTTTTGGTTAGCCCTAACAACACCCTTATTAAAACCCAACAAAGTACCCTTAGAAATTTTACTTCAATTATTAGAAATTGTGGTACTAGAATTACATTATTCTAAAAACAATATACACGAGAAGTTTAATAAAGAATTCAGGACCCTTTTTGAACTTCCTAAGCCATTTTTAAATATGTGGATGGATCGTTTAACTGAAGTATCACATGATTATACTAAACTTTCTGATTCAAGTCAGTTACCTTTGTGTATAGCTTTTCTGACAATTTGGAAGAATTTTGTATTGTCAGTGAAATTACTCAATCCAGAGTATTTTGAACGTAAATGGAACAGATCATTTTTAGTACAAAGATGTTTAGAGGGTTTGTTATGTTACACCGAAAAACCAGATCAAAGTGAAATGATAACATTATGGGGGGAATTACTCTTGGTATTTGTAGATTTTCCTGTAATGGAAAATCTTGCAGTAAAAGAAAATATTTTTAATTGCTTAACAAAAATATTAAATAATTTTTCACGATTTTACGAAATTGTTAGTGCTTCATGCAGAACTGTTATGTTAACAGTTTTTACTATTGTTGTAACTAATTTTACAGAATTTTTAGTTACATATCCATCATTTATATTACCATTTTTAACACCTTTTGAAAGTATCTTTTATTTTGAATACAAAGTAACATTTATACATAAATCTTTAAAACAAAATTATTATAAAAATTGGGTGTTAGTACTTCGAATAATAAGAACATTTTTAAACTTCGAGAATGTAAGGGATTGCGAGTTATTCTTTATACATACGCGATTTGTGGAAAGAACAACTGAAGCTTTAGGACTTTGTATTATCCATCCATCATCTCCAAAACTAGCAGAAGTCACAGCTATGACTTTAGTTGAATTTGCAGAATCACCATGGATTCGTCATTTTGAATCATTAAATTTGCTTGTTATAAGTGAACAATTACTTCCGCCAAAAGAGTTTATTTTACAAACAAACTATTTTCCTAATGTATGTATAATTACCCTAAAATTGTACAAGGAACCTTATTTATAAATAATTATTTTAGGGACATATTCCTCAACATCTTAAAGATTGGTGGACTGTTTATTTCCATATAATGCGTTTAAATTGTACCCTTCTTCGCAGACGTAAAGGATATGTCGCTAAATATATTTTGGATTTTGTTTATGTTCATCAAACAGTCTTAGTTGATGTTATTTTATCAGCAACTGCAGTTGCAGATGTAACAAATTTAAACTTGGTTAATGAAGCTTTGCGGTTTATTTACTCAGTTTTGGAATATAAACAGGAATGGACTTTATGTGATTCAACATCCTATTTTCGTATTATGGTAACACAATTTTGTTTGTAATTTATTTGAATTATTAATTTCTTAATTACAGGCAACTATTAAAGAAGTTTTAAATGCGGCTATAGGAGTCATTTTAAGACCAAAATCTTTAATATTTATTCCAAATAATCCACAGTCTGCTAAAATGGAAGTGGAAACAATTATACCAAACCATTGTTTAATAACTGTAATGAACAGGCAAGTAGTACTTAAATAAAATTTGAAATATTTTCTAACATTCTTTGTTTTTTTAGTTATTTGGATATCATAACATGGTCTTGTAAATGTTTTACTCGGTGCAACCCACCTTTGAACAACCTATTAAATGTCTATAGACCAACTAACTTTAAAGTTTTTGTAGAAAATGATTTTCGTGTTCCCATAGTTGTAGAAGAAAACACGCAAATTCTTACTTATGGAAGCTTATTATGTGCATTGCATTTTATTACAAAAGCTTTAAATCAGGTAATATATTTTTTAAACTTAGGTAATCTCTTTAAAATATTGGGAAAAGGTTTAAAAGTTCTTGGAAAAATGTTCACTTTTTCTACCTCTCTGTTTTTATTATTACAGATATTTTTTCAAGAGAAGGAAAGATCAAGTGAATCAACTCCAAGGAGTGATAGACCCTCAGTAACAACACCTATGTCAACATCCACAATCACTTTAACCTCTGAAAATCTCTTAACAAAAACAGATGATGAACCTAACTTTAATGTAATACTTATGCCTGCATATACAAAAGAAACTGCAGAATCTATTAGGACATTACATAGTTTTGCTGTACCAGATGTAATGGGATTACAAGCAGGCTGGTTAAATAATTTAAACACTGATACTTTAATGTTGGCTTTGAGTGCATTAATTTCATTCCTAGCAGGACAAGTTTTTCTAACTTTACGTGATGATTCAATTGAAAGAAATCTAAGAAGATATGTTAAAAGAGAATTGTGTTCGGAATTTGCATTATTTTATGATTTTGTTATTAAATATTTTTTGGATAAATATACACCAACAGACGATGAACAATCTGTAACAGGCACAGATATTCGAATTATGGCAACACCTCGCAGAACACATCACAAAACAAGAAGATCTCGTGATAAATCTTCTCTAAAAATTGGAACCGATACTAAATTAGTTGTAGATGTAATGAGAATTTGTGCAGATAGGCCTTCTGGAAGAAAAACTGAAATAGTTGACATTGAAGACTGTCATCTGTTGACTTCAGTACATTGGTTTAGACATGTATGCTCTTTAGTGCATTATTCCAAATTTGATGAATTTCTATCAAGATGGCATGCAAAAAGTACTTATGTTATGCCTCACAGTACATTTGTAAAAAATACTAGCGTCCATTTAAGTGATGAAGAGGATGAAATTCAATAATTTTCTAATGAATGATTCTGTTTCTGTTTTTCTATTTTGTAATATTTGATTAATAAAGAAGTATTTGTAATAATTGTTATTGAATTACTGACTTATTATTATCTAACCTTACTTTTTAAATAGAACTCCTTGAATAATTTTAGGGAGATGTTATGTTTTTGAAAGTCTTTTTGAGAATCTCCAAATTATACAACATTTATCTAAATATTTAATATGGCTTCATTCTTAAATACAACACCCTGTATATTTTTCTATAATTTTATTCTAATTAAAATTGGGTTTCTGTACCTACTACATTCCAGACACTTGTTAAAGTTGAATTAGAGTTCAGAGGATGTTGCAAAAATACAAACATTTCCAGGAAGTAAAAACTTGATTTTTTTAATACAAAATCCTGTATATTCTTGGTTTTTGAAATTATTTTAGAAGATTGCCATGTTATTTAACATTTATGGAAAAATTCGGTATTTGCAGATGAACATTAATAAAGTTTCTACAATTCAGAGTAAAGAAATTTTCTGTTCTTGCTACCTACTAAACTGCATACCTACCTGAATCTTCGCTGATAAAATATGAAAAACTACGAGAAATGCCTTACAGAATACTACGTATATTATTATTATTAATTATTTTATATATATATACATTTAGTAAGTTGAACACATACAGTTTGACAATTCATTATGTATTTGAAATTCTAGCCTGAAACAAACCACAGATTTAATTTTTAAGGTAAATAATTCGTCGTATAAGTTGCCATTTTAGTCCTATACTATTAGGTTTAAAAAAAATTAAATGAGTTACTATTGGAGTAAGGGGAACTACGGTTTGCAATACACCTTTCAATAGCTGAATATGGTAATCATTGTATTAACAGAATACCACATAATGCAACACGAGTAAACTAAATTTTTAAAATAAAATTTTGCTGTGCAGTAATTTTACACCCACCTGTGTTACATTATACAGAACACTGTGTATTTATATATACAATCCTACAATTACATGTATTTTAACAACTGGAAACCCATTCAAACAGGTACTAAGGGCTTGTACTTTGGAAATTATTGCAACTATTAAAAAAATAAAAAATACATTTTTTGGTTTACTAATAAACTATATAAAACAAGTAACAACTCCAATCCACTTATCGTCTTGTATTTCACAGCTATAAATTTAATCAACACACAATATATTTCAAAAGAAGGTCCTATTAATGTTTACATTTTTTTTGTAATAAAAGGAGATTTTACAGAAAATTAAAAATATTGCTTTAGTTACAAAATTAAATCATTTTAAAAGTAAAACAGGACCAACCTCTTAATCTTTAAAAAACAATGCTTTCCATGTTAACTAAAATTACACCTAATATCAGTCTCTTAATTTTAAAATTTGGACATTTATTTGCAAAACCATTTTTGTAATACAAGGTGGTTTATAATACTAAAAAAATATTTGTTGGATCTTACAACAACCTGGTCAGTTTTGTTCTTTTAAACATTCTTTGTTATAAAATAATAATTTTAAAATAAATCTGCTGGAAATAATTATTCAAATTTAAAAAACCACCCCATACCACAGTTTGAACTTATGTAGTATATATTTTGTTGACATTAAATAAATGTTTTAAGTATTTTTCAACACTCAATAAATCTTTATAATGCCCATTTTGTACATTTGCGATAGTTAGAATTAGCGCCCAGAGTTGTATGTAGCCTAAATAACAAAAAGAAAATTTGTTCTATTTCTTAACTTCCACAACAATGCATGTAGCCTCAACATACCCCAATTACTGTTCCATTTTTTTTAAAATAAAATATTAGGCTCTATTTTCCACCTATGATAATTTTGTGCTGATGATTATGGTCACCACCTTATATAATACTACAATACATCTACACAACAGGCATTTTTCCAATTTAACATTAAAAAAAACATCTAAAATATTATAAAACCATATAAAAAGTAGCCTTTTTCATAAAAATCCAGGCCATATTTATCACATCATCTTAACTCAGTGGTTCTCAAACTATTCTTACAGTCCAATAACAGTATTTCAAAAATTATAATTCAAATATCTATGGTTTATGTTTGGGAAATATTTATCTTTATCTTGTTACAAGTTTGACATGATACAGCTGCGAAATTCAAAAGATGCTGTTAAGAGACCTTTAAAATTTAAGTTTCAAAACCACTTACAATTCATATTAAAAAAAATAAATGATTTTATATTAACTCATATTAACAATAAAAATTATACAATCAAAATGGGTAAATATAAAAAATAAAATATTATTCAGACTCCTCACTACTGGAAGTTTCTTGCATTGCCATAAACCAGCCATTACGACCTGGATTGGGAGTCACAGCCCTAAAATAGAGAAATATTTCAGGGGACTTACAATAACAACTTCAGAATCAAAGACTTTACCTGGGCTTTCTAATTTGTGTTGGCAGTGTAAGTGATGTACGATAATAGGGAACTTCTTCACTTGTTTCTGGTCTTCTTTGTAATGTCATAGTTTCATTAAATACATCCCCTTCTTCATCTTCTACATTTATAATTTCAGAAGATTTGCAGTTTTCACATTCACTTCTACAAAATTAAATATTTATATTATACAGGGTGTTAAAAATATTTAATAAAGCTTCTAAAGAAGTGGGTAATTAAATTATTTTATTGAATAATACGAGAGTTGGGTAAGGGTTCGCGAGAACGTGAACTTTTCCAGTTCTTGTTCCCAAAAAGGTGTTGCAATTTTTATTTTAAAGACCTTCCCCAACTCTGAATAATACCAGAAAAGGATTACCTGTAATCATCTTCATCTTGTGATGATGATAAGCACTGATATGAAATGAAGCTGCGTTCATCTTCTCTGGTTTTAATTTTTTCTTCTGGTTTATATTCAAGAAGACCAACACGAGATGAAGATGCAGATTCAAAATCATTAGATTTTGAAGGTGAAGAGTCCTTATTAAAGTTTTCGGACAAGTTAATTTGAGATTTGACCAAATTTACAGAAAGTACTGTATCATGATTACTCAATTGTTTTGGTAGTGTTCTGTGAGCAAAATTATCGGTTTCAAATCGTTTGAATATATCACTGGGTATGTATTCGCTATTAGAACTAACAGAAACTGTTAATTCTTTTAAATTTTTAGGCAAAGTACGATGTAAAGGCATTTCTTTACATTCCTTGCGTGTTCCCAAATTTTTTAAATTACTTTCAGATCTTTCACCGAAACGCGTTTTATCCAATTCTCTTTTGGTACTGCTTTCTGCTAATATATAAACGTTATCTTTGCTTTTACTTTCTCTTATACGAGGCAAGGCCTTGTTTTGGTATTCTGATAAAAGTGGTATCGTTCTATGTCTCATGTTTTCATAACTAGGATTAATATTTTCGTAACACGCTTCTTGGATATTATTTTCTATTTGAGGCTTATCTATTTTCCTGACATGTGTCTCTTTTGGTATAGAATTTCTTAAAATTATATTTTCATATTTATGAAACTTAAAGTTATTTTTATCTATATTTGATCGTGAACTTGTTACAGGCCTATCATTTTTCCTATTTACTATAATATTTTCATAAGATTTTGATTTTTCAGCGGAAGCACAATTTTTAATATTCTTTTCTTGCGCTGGCACACTACGATTGCTTCTATCATTTTTTTCAGTTTTTATTAACGGTTCAACATGCTGAGTACTTACAGTTGCTATTGCTACATTAGCATATTCTTGATTATTATTCGATCGATTTGTTAAATGTTGGTGCCTGCATTGGACAGGATTTGAAGTTACTTGAGTAGGCCTTATTTGATGTGGTTGCACACCAACATTATTTGGTAAACTGGTAATAACTGCTTGACTACTAATAACGTTTGTATCAATTTGAGCACTTCGAATTGCTTCTTCATATGGAGGCGGCGCTTCTCCTCGCGGGAAATAATTCCCAGGAGGTTTCCAAAGCGAATAATGGGCATTTGATTCTTCATAATGAAATTCTAAATCATTATTTCCTGTTCCCAAATAACTAGAAACAATTTTAGAATTAACACTAATCCAAATCCCTCCCGTTTCAGCCGTGAATAATTTTTTATTATCTAACAGTCTTAAAAATTTCTTATATCGGCATTCGCTCGCCTAGTAAATACTTTTTGCGTTAAATATTAAATTTGAAATATGGTATATTATAGTAGAGATATTATTTCTGAATATAATTTAATTTAATACAAGGTGTTTCTAGAGGGATCTGCAAGGGTGCATTTTTGATTTTTAAGCAAAATGGCATCAACATATTTACGTCTAATTTGGAAAACTTGGGGAATTATGGCAAATTTAAGTGATTTACCGCTGCGCGCAAGCGCAAGCACACTCCAGCTTCCCGCGCAAATGGATCTTAGCCGCGCGCGCGAATCCAACACACTTTCGCGCGCAAATGAATCTTAACCGCGCGCGCAAATAAATACAAAATAATCAAACCCCGCTTATTTATCCATTTGTTTGTAGAAGTACTTACCTGTAAAAGGCATGCAAAAATATTTGAACAAATCTTTAATCCTATAACAAAACGATTCTGAGGGTTAACCTATGCCTAGGAGTAGCCAAAAATTCACAGATTTGCTGCTCCCTGTTAAGTGAATAAAATTTAATATTGAAAGAGGATTTTATTTTGTATATAGGTGCGTATACTTGCGTATTTTTCATAATCTATTTATGATTTTTAAAACTAGGTACTATACGCATTTAAGTAAATGGCGTATCCCCGCGTATAACTCAGAATGCAACCCTGTTTTAAACAATTAAGAAATTAAAATTACCCCAAGATATTTACTGAATTACAAGTCTCTGATCTTTATTAATGAGATTTTAGAGATAACTCACCCGATACTTCCAGGTAGATACCCCAAACTTCCAGTAATATATCCAATGCTATTTAAGCTTCTCTGATCTTCACTAAGTTGTCTATTTTGTCGAACTCGCAATTTATGTCTACGAAATCGATGAACAACAAAGAATAACAATGATAATGTCAAAATGACAAACACAGCACTAGCAATGAGTCTCAAAGCTAAATCATATGTGTCCTTGTATGTATCATTGGTTGTTAATATGTCATCCAAGCATTTAAACTCACAGCAGGAATTGCCTCTTTGGAAGGATTGGCAATTCTATAAGTAAAATATTAAAATTAAAAAAAAACTATAGTTTATAAGAACTTACTGGTGGTTGAGAACACAGAACAGACTTGCACCATTTTGGGCCTCCTTTGTCACAAATACACAATATACAACTATTTGGTCCAGGGACGTAATGTAAACCTTGTGATATTACCTGGGAATGTATGTCAACACAATGTCCAGCAACATCTAAAATTTAAAATTAATTTTTTGATACAACCTGTTAAACAAAGTCAACCTAACCATAAAGAGATACAACAATTATTACAAATCTAACGGTACTTACACAATATTTTAATCAAACATATTCCACTAAAAATTGCCAATTTTTGCCACATTTCTGCATTTTTTTGGTCATATATCCTATAATTTTTAAAGAACTACATTATGGACACAAACAGGTCAACTTGACATTTTGTTTATCGATTTTCTAAATAGGCAAAGCCCCTTTCAAAAGCAACTCAAACATCGCTTAAAGTAACATTACTTTAAAGGACGATTCACAAATACTCTTGTTCTACTATCTATTACTTATTTTTCAAGTCAAAAATCTGAGTCTGTTATTTAAATGGTGGAGCGGATGGACGCCGAAAAGTCGCTATTTAAAAGTAGAGAAGATATGCGATCCATACCAATTTTTTAAGGAAGGAACAAAGTAGGTATCTGAAACCGTACAGACAACATATTCTGTTGTTACTGAAAAAAGTTACAGCCATAAACATTTAAAACTTAAACAAAATTTTATTAAGCACCTTCCGGAAGTCGCTAATCATCTGAACACATCAAAATTTGTACTTATATTGGTTACTGTAAAGACTGGGAGTAATCTGATGTTTAGTAAACGCTATTATTTTATTGTTTTTCAAAAAAGAAATTGTTATTTGCTATGAAAGTTCGGGAAATTTAGTAAATGCTTTAGTTACTAACTGTAACCTTTTTACAATATGAATCATATTTTTTTTAGTATAGATAACTAGGTTGGGTTCCCATGAACTTTTTTCCCAAACAATATCCAGTCGCGTTTTGGAAATAAAGTTTTCATGATTCAAAACGTGTGCGAAGTTTGAAAAGAGTAGGTAAAGCGAGCGCGAACTAAGAAAAATGACTGAAAGTTGTACAAACGGACTTAAATCAATTTTACCGTCAAATGTTTATGGCTGTAACTTCTTTCAGCTACCCCCAAAAACTGTCGTCCCTTTGGTTTCAGATACTTTGTTCTTTCCTTTAAAAAATTGGTTTGGGTATCATCTCTTTCTATTTCGAAAATAATTTTCGTCACAATTTTAAGCATCATACGCTCCACAATTACTTCTTACACTTAAAATATAAAATATTTTTAAACTGCTTATGAACTTAAATATATCTTAGTTTTTTTATCATAGTACCATAACAAGTTCTTTATAAAACTGCTGAAAGAAATCTTTCGTTGCCTAATAAGAAGGCATAACAAAACTACTACTACAAATGAGATATTTTAAGTAGTACATCCATCCCTTATTTTTTAATATCAGTGGTGAGAATGAATGACAATCTTATGTCTTATAAACACCAATGATTTATCCACCCTCACATTTTTGTGTATGGTTCACCTACTTTTAAAAAGTTACTGTAGATTTGAATGTGATCGAACCTTAGAGGAAAGCATTTAGCATTCAGCAGCTGAATTTCAGCTGTCAGATGTGTGTCAGATGTTAATTTTAGGTTATTATTACACCCTAATTTTCGGTTTTTGATCATTTAAATTAAAATATGGGTTTAAAATCTTGTCAGATAATATTAGATAATAATTGGGGATCTTATTATGCTGGGCAGACTGTAACTGGGAGGGTGGAATTGATCCTTGATTCACCTAAGAAGGTCAGGGGTAAGTATAATTTAAAAATAAATTTATCAAAATTTATAGAGGGTATTTTTGTTAAAAGGTGTATCAATACTCTTCAAAGGTGAAGCAAATACCAACTGGGTTATTGAGGAGTCTAAAACTAATAATGATGGAAAACAAGAAGATGAAAGGATTGAGCTTACAGGGACAGAGGATTATTTCAAAATACAATATTATCTTATTGGGGGACAAGGTAAAACCCAATATTTTTAATAGTTGTTAAGTTCAAATAATGTTGCATGTAGGTGGAGAAGTAGAAATACCTCCTGGACAACACACCTATCCTTTCACATGTGTGCTGCCACCAACATTACCATCCTCATTTGAAGGAGAGTTTGGCTATATAAGATACACAATTAAAATTACATTAGATAGGCCCTGGAAATTTGATCAAGAAACAAAAAGGGCCTTTACTGTTCTTTCTCCTGTAGATTTGAATATGAATCAAAGATTAAAGGTGTAGCACAATTGGATTTAAATCTTTTTATCCAATTAACTATAAAACATTTTAGGATCCATCTCGAATCACATTAGAAAAATATTTTTGCTGTTGTTGGTGTAGATCTGGACCTTTAACCTGTGTTGTGTCTATCCCATGCACTGGTTATGTTCCAGGTCAAATAATACCCATTGTTGCTGAGGTAGATAACATTTCCAATATTGAAATAGTAGGTGTGCAGTTTACATTACAAAAGGTACCTAGTTGGTAATACAAGAAATTAAATTATTTTTAATGATTATTTATTTAGATTGTGACATACCATTCACAAACACCGCGAAGAGAAGTAAAAAAAGATACAAAAGTAATTGCTGAACTTAAAGTTGGTCCTGTAGCTCCTCATGGATCTAACACTTGGAATCAACCCATGACAATTCCCCCATTACCCCCTTCAAATCTTACCAATTGTGGGCTTATTGATTTGGATTATGAACTTAGAGTAAATAAGATAAAAAAAATTGAATTTGGTTTTAATTAGTGTTTTGTAGATTGAAGTAAATGTAACTGGTTTCCATTCTAACATGGAATCTAAAATACCCATTACTATTGGGACAGTTCCTTTAGCTATAGCTTCTCAATCAGGAGTTCCAAGTATGCCTGTGCAAGATAGCACTGTTATTAATATGAATGGACCACCAAGTGCTCCACAAGATATGGGTTGGGTTGCTGGGGATCAAGGTGCCAATAATTCTGGCATGTATCCAGGTATTATAACAAATTTATATTCTTTTAAGATTTTTATGTTTATTTTTTATAGCCCTTCCAGCATTTGCTGCAAGTCAATTTGGAACAAATTCAATTCGAGAGAAAGGCGAAAGTGAACATGTAATGTATTGGAATAACAACCAACAGTACTCTCCAATGTATCCTGTTTATAATTATACAAATAACAATCCGTCTCAGTAAAAAAATCCCGCCTCAAGCTGAATATTAGCCTTCTACTATATGAATTTGTTTGGTTTTGGATCTGACACTACTGTACTGTATCGAATAAAAATTTCTTAGTTGCTTGTTTAGAGTGTATGTATGCAAAATATGTGTTATAGAAAAACATTTTATTTGCATATTAGTATGTCTACAAAAATTCTTGGATTTGAAGTGGTCACATGTTTATTTTATGAGTGTAGTTGAGTATACACAAAATGTTTTATAAAAAATAAGAGCACCTTGGGGTAGTAGATAAAGATAAAAATCACTCTTTAGTTATTGCACTAATTACTATAAATGGTTGTGTACTATAAAATATGAAAATATTCAGGTATTTACACAAGGTGTCTATTAAATTATAATTTTTTACTAGATAAAATATACTGAAATGAGAATTATAAGTCATCACCCTATGAGCATTTGTAATAAGTGTTTGATGTGATAAAAGCATACTGCAATAATTTTTTTCTCAAATATTTATTGCCTAATTGATATTATTATATATGACAAAATTGTAAAAAAACGAGTCAAATAAGTGCAGCTAATCGTTTATTTAGCAATGTTTTATATATTTTTGTTATACATGTTTTTTATATTGCACAAGTAATTTTATATATTTATAATTGATGTGGAGAATGCAGTAGCATTAATACTTTTATAAACATTTTAGCATAAAGCTGGTTAATGAATTTGTATTGCATTAAACAAAAAAAAAGAGTTGTACCTATAATATATACATATATATCTTGTTTGTAGCGAGTTTCAGTGATTATAAAACCTTTTTGTTCAATTAAACACAAATGTCTTCTGTATTACAATAAATAATTTTGATCTTACAATTGTTGTTGTTAAATAAACCAAAATTAAAAGGTCTGTTGAGAAAAGACCAAAATGAGTTCTTAATTGCCCTTTTGGAGCCAAGAGTTAAATTAAGAACAAACAATTGCAACTGTAAGTAAAATATATTTTTAAACTAATTTTTCATGATTTTCATTTTTTGTTCTTAAAACGAATTAACTAAGTAACCACTACAGGCGTTTGTTTTATTCCATTTTGGCATAAGTGAACAGTTGTGGAATTGCAAAGAACTTGTAGGTCCCAATTTTTTGCCATTCCACCACACTTGGATTAGGCATTTTTAAAAGAATAAAAACTAACCTATTTTGTAGGGGAATCTTCTGATAGGATTATTGGCATGAATTGACAATGAAACCTATATGGACTATAAAATGAGAGGAGAAGGGATCATTCAGAAGTTGTTTGCAAATGGTGGCTTTTATACATTTTAATTAAAAAGGTTTGAATACAAAAAAGTAATGTCAGCAAGGAAATGAATTAGTAGGAGGAAACCAACTAAATAAAAGAATTATGAATTAATTTGAACATCAAACAACTAAAACAAAATACAGCAATCTTGATTTATTATAAAGTTAACCCATAAAATAACTTACACACTGATTTTGCAATGCTGCTAATAAAAAATTTAATTTGCTGATTTATTTCAACTTTGTTTCTTAAAAGGTATTTATGCCTATGCCAAATTATGTTAACAAATATTTGACAGATTTTAGAACAATAAGGAATAACAGTTTATAAGTCAATAATATTTTACAATAAGTATTGTTCAAAACTTCACAATTTACGTATCATTTAATTAGAACTTTTATAGTAAATTTTCATTAACCCCGAATTATGTTCCAAGCAAATTGTTGAAGTATTTCAAGAACAATAGGAAATAATATAATTTCTAGGTCATCATAATTGTAATATAAAACTAGGTAGGTACTCAAAATCCAGAACACATTATTCTGTTTTTAGTGTCAGAACTTATGCATGATGAACACTGTATTATCATTCTTATTTTTTGTAACAATTTTAAATTGTTTTGGAAATGGCTATGACTTTAAAGGACTCCGTAAGTTTACTAAAACTAGTGGTTTTGTTGAAAAAAAAAGAAATAGAAGTTACTCACAAATTTTTTTTAATTGAAACTTCCCTTCACTATGTGGAAGTTATTTGGGGTGGTTTTTCTTCAAGGTGCTGCAAAAAAAATGGTTAAATGGAAGTGTAATAATTTTTATACTTTAATTAATTTTATTTTTAGGATGCTACAAGGCTAATGAAGTTCCTCGAATTGGATCACATTGTGAAACAGCATGTCGGCACATTATGAGATCTAGCTCTTGCAAAGAACGACCAGGTTGTTTCTGTAAGGTTGGTTATATAAGGGACAATAATAATAATGGATGTGTTCGACCGAAGAACTGCTAAAATTATAAAAACAATTTTGATAACACATTTTATTTAAAAAGAAGGACATAGCAAAGTGAACATTTGCATGGATAAGAAATAAAGTGTATATTCAAAAAATAATAAAACAATTTTTTGATCGGTTTAAGCATCAAAATAGTTACCACAATATTTATTCAAACTGCAACCAAGCCATATCCTTTAAGGTTCTAACTAGGATTCTTTTTTCGCCAATCTTCTCTTGCTTACTTATAACCCCAGGGGTAATATTTTTCTCTCATGAACTAAGCACTAGTACATACAAGTAACAATTCTGATGATCTATCTTTTCCAATTTGTCCCAGTACCTATTATCCTGTTTTTGTCACTCTTTACACTTCTCCATGTTTTCGGTTTTGCTATGATTTTAGTACAAATCTCTAAAGCTTCAAGGTTCTTAATGCTTGTCTGTTTTGAAGTACATGTTTGGACACTATAAAAAAGACACAATTATTATATGAACATACACATGGAATACAAGAGAAACTTTTTCAAAATTCATCACTTCAGTAGTAAACATCTCAATATTATGGGACTGGTACCTACCTAATTTATTTCAGATGTAGATTAGACACTATGGAAATGAACTGCAAAATAGTTTACCTTTACATTCTGATACAGTGCTAATAACCCCCTTGTTTAAATATTTAGAACAGGTCCAATGAGATTAGCAAATATCTTGATAGATGGGTCTTGGATTGCTTTATATTGCGATGATGGATGTTTTGTTTGTGAGTTTGGGGAAGGCCCGGAACGATACATCAAGCCCTGTTGCGGTTTATAATGATTTGGGGTGGTTTACGAACAGAGGGTTGTACCAGACCTCCTACAGTTCAGAAACCAATCTGTAACAGCTCGTCGTTACATTCAATTTTCAATAGACCAATTTCTATGGATAGTTGAAATCTTCGGTAAACACCTTTAGGTACATTATATTCATATAAAAGCATATAATGTAGAAAATTCATAAAAATTACTAATAATTTGTGATTTATTTGCAGTTGCATTTCATCAGTCGCGCATTAAGTGCGACGCAGTTCCTCACCGCGCAAGCTTGCGTTAAACGTGGGATTGGTCAATTTGAAATAGGACCTGTTCCTTTAAATTTAACCAATCACACGTTTACAGCAAGGACACGCGATGTGAAAAAGCGTCGCACTTAACAATAAGTAACGGACAAATGTTATAAGGTTATGTTGGGAAGTGTTTCTCTTTGACGTGAATTTGTGTTTAAAAACGGTTTCTAAAAAAAAATATTTCTCAAAAATGCAGTTGTCTTATGAGGAAGGTACAAGGCTAATACTAGAGCTAAAATGTGGACAAATATACGAAGGTACTTACATACTATGTACACACAACCGAATTGATGTATGTGATGTGGTGGAGTATCCACAACGCGGAAACATACCAGGGGACAGATCATTTTATAAACACGAATTTCACAGGATAGCTGTATTGTATGAAACGATGCCGGATCCAAACACCCTCAAGGAAAGGATTGTTGCTATGCCAATACAAGAACTTGAACAATTAATGAATATGGCAATAAACTATATTTACCTACCAGTTATGGACAGACGTTATGTAGCTGCCATAAATGATTTAAACCACGCGGAGACGATAGGTGTTGCAGGGTTTTGGGATAAATTCGGAAGATTCCGTGAGATAACTTTATTGGTTCTTGCAACACCTGAAAAGGTCTACATTTTTGACCTAAAATTCTATGGTAGGACGATATTTCCTACAGAGCTGAAATCTATATTGGAATCAAATTGCCAGAAAAAGATATTACATGACGCTCAAAGAATTTCCGACGCCTTGCACCATGTTCACCAAGTAAAAATGAATTATGTATGTGACACGCAAGTTTGGGATTACTCGATTCTCTACAAGTTAAAAAAACAACGTCTTCAAAACTATCGCAGTTTGTCAGAATGTTTGGCTCATTATTTCAACATTCCTGACATGGTAAACGCTGAGTACATACATGAAGAAGACTGGTTACAACGACCATTAATTGAGGAAACAAAATTTTTAGCATCCCGACTTGCTGCATATTTAATTGTTTTACATAAAAAACAAGAATGGATCTTAGAAAAAGATTTTGGTCGTTTCAGCAAATCATATATGAATGGTACTTTAGATGTTACCCCTCTTGCAAGTCCATTGTTGTAAATATTTTTTTTGTTTTTTTTTTGAATGTAACTTTTTTTAAATATTCTGTGAATATTGTTTCCTTTTACTTTTAGGATGTTGTTGTTGTGATAAGCAGTATTGTCTTTTTTATTCAGAAATTGTTTGAGGCCTATTACTGACCAAGGGATTATTTTTTGTTAATATCAAAAATTGTTTGATCAATCAAAGTTTTTTTTTGTTCAGAGTTAGTTATTAAGAGTTTTTTTTGTTTGAGGTTTGAGGTTTATTAAGAGATTATTTTTTGTTATTTTAAGGTGAAGTTGCTTGATTAATTAAAGCAGTACTTTTTTTGTTCAGAGATTGTTTGAAGCTTATTAAGAGTTTTTTTTTTAGTCAGAGGTTGAGGCTTATTAAGAATTTTTTTTGTTTTTAGATTTTTTGAGTTTACTAAGAATTTTTTTGTTTGAGGTTTATTAAGAGATTATTTTTTGTTAACTTAAGGTGAAGTTGCTTGATTAATTAAAGCAGTAGTTTTTTTTCAGAGATTGAGGTTTTTTACTAAATAAGAGATTATTTTTTTGTTAATTTAAGATTTTAATTAATTTCAAGTGTACAACTTTTTTAATAAAATATTCTAAATAAAAAATTATTGTTCCTTGAATAATTTACAGTGTTTTACAATTTGACTTAAAAAAAATGTATCATATTTTTATACAGTAACAATGGAATGAGTAACTTGTTCCAATTAGAAAGTCTTATATATACAAATCAAAATCTATCCTATTTGTTGAATAAAAATTAATTTCACCACATTTTCGTGCCCATATCCCTGTTTTAAAATGTCCTTCATTAGCCCATTTTAACATCTGTTGTGTATTATAAGGGCCTTCAATTTTATCTTCATTTTGAACCCATTTTAACTCCCATAAGACTTCATTATTAACTGTAGATGGTTCTTCTGTTTCCTTGGTGGAAGGTCCTGCTGTATCATTCAATTTTTGCTTCTCTTTTGTGTCAAAATCGTCAGCATACATGTCTAATTCTGCATCATTTATTAAAGCCTTGGATTTACTTTTTGACTCATAGTTTTGAATCTGTAATAAGAAATAGAATTAGGATTCTTGGTCATGGTTTGGTACAATTTAACCCAGGATCACCTTCTTTGCAATAGCTTCATAGGTTTCTTGATAAATATCCATATTTCCAGTTTCAGTTAATAGTTTATCAGCCAATTCTGTAAGCTCGGTAACTTCATTATTGGAGTCTAGTAATCCTGCTTTTTTACGTCTTAATCTTTCAATACTAGACAGTTTTTTACTTTTTCCTAAAATTAATTCAAATAGTTTTTATTTTTATTATAAAAACTATTCTTACCCCCTAATCTGCTCAAGGATTTTGTGATAGTTTCCTTTGGTTCCATGTAAGCAAGGATTTGTTTATAAACCACAATTTCCTGAAAAGGCTCTTCACCAGAATCATCACTCTCATCTCCAAGGCCCTTTTCGGTAGCATCAGTTGGTCTAATTGTTTGCCAATCTATATTATCTAACCAATTATCACGAACTTCCTTTTCATTTTTCCATATAAAATGTCCATCCTTATCAAAGTGTCCTTCTTCCATTTCTTCTCGCATGTTGAAGGCGGTGTAGCGTTCTTGTCCAATGTTACCAGAAATACCTTCTTCTTCGCCTAGAATTTATATTACATGTTTTAAATTTACAGCAATATTTAGATAGAATCTCCAACCTTCAATGTCATTATCATCCAAAATATTATCTTCATCACCAGCTTCATCTTCTTCATCAGAATCAAGTGAATATTTTTTTACATGCACTGAAGTTTTCACTATTTTGGCTTCTTGTTCGTAGTCATCATTTAATTTGCGTTTCGACATTGGGACGTTTATAAACTTTAGAAAATATCCAAAATAACTATGGTTATGTCTTTCCTTGATAGATAAACATATAATAACAGTGGCGTAACATCGTATAGGGCACAGAGATTAATGAGAAAAATTAAAAAAGAAAAATTGTGTCAAAAATTAAAGGTTTTTATTGATTCATTAGATTTTAGGGGAAGTCCCTTTCTATGAACTTTTAAAACATACAGTTCTTTAATATAAAAAGAACTTTCAAAAAGTTCGTTTTTGGGAACCAGAACTGGGAAAGTTCACGTTCTAGAACTTTCAATAGAAGTGTAGCGGTTTGCGTACTCTTATTTGTGATATTGAATTAATCTGACTCCAATTGATTATCAAATATGTTTATTATATCAGAACAACTTATATACAACAGTTAAATTAAATTCTCATAAAGTGGGTAAAGATACCCTTTATTAATATTGTTAAAGAAAACTTTAATACATGTGAGGGAAATAATCCCAACAATTACGAAATTGTGATAGGTCTTCAGGTACTTCAACTTCTTGAGATCTTCGGTAGTTGGATCTAACAATAAATCTTCGAGGGTCCAAGTTAGATAAGAAGAATGGAGAAATTCCAATGTAGCTGGTTGAAGATGTCTTGAGAGGTTCAAGATGGTAACCAACAGAATGGGGAATTTCTAAAGGATCTTCCTTGGACAAAATAACAGATTCTTGATTGTTGACAACTGAAGGTAAAGTTGAAGAAGTCTGCTTGACTGGTGATGGAGGAAGTGGAGAAACTGCTGTTGGAATTCTAGTATGTAGAATCGCTCGTAACGTGCTACGCTATCTACTAGATTTGCTTGATACAGTTCTATTCTTCATAACAATCCAGAAGGCTTAAATAAATGTATTATTATGGAAAGACCTGAGGAAACCTCTAGGTTATGTTGAGAGTAGCTAGGTGGTTCACTCCAACTAAACTCTGAATGATTTTCCAATTTGCTCCCCTTTTATACTAAATCCAGACAACCAAAATTATTTCATTGGTTGGTCCAAATTGATTTTCACCAATCACATTGCTGAAAATCTGTATGGGAGGAGTCATTTTGTACAACGACTGAGCTCGACTGCACTTCATAGTGACACTTGCATTGCAATACAAACACTACGTTCCTATGCAGGTAAGCAGTTTGATTTCCAAGGTATCTTGATATAAATGTTACCCTGGCATCGGACTGAAGCCCCGATAGAAGTTCATATTCAAGAATAAAAAGAATTTCGAAACCTTCACTATCTTAATGAACATAGATGAAGGTGTTAACTTAAAAGTGGTCAAAAAAAAGAACGCGTTCTTTTTCAAACTTCCTTACACAATTCTGAAAATCCTGGAGACTATAGACTAAATCCTCCCTGCGCAATTACCAATTTGTTTCTGAAAAACAGTGGAACAATTGAATTTCTTTCCTGTAATACATTTTAAAGATTGAATACCAACAATTTATTGGTTTTTTTGAATATTGATATATTATTCGATAACTTGTATTTGTTTTGTTAACACAAATAGACAAGGCAGTAAGGTATCCACTAATTTTCTTGCTCAACATGTTATGAAACATTCATGTTATGTACCTATATGTAAAACCTCTATTTTTTGCCATTTCCTAGTGAATCACATTATAGTTATACTAGATAGTTCCGCGTAGGAAAGAGCTCAGTTGTGTTCGAAATTTTGTAGTATTTGTATGTACCTAACTAAACTTAAAAATTTATGAACTGTGGAGTGTATAAAATGTGAATGTTGTGTTCCAAATGGGCGAGGGAGCTGAGAACTTCACTGGATAAGTAGTCATTTTTGAATTATTTGCAAAGGGCGTGAAGGCTTTCAAACTTAATATGATTATTTTTTAAAACAATGTTGAATATATGAAATAAAGGCTTTTAATTATCAAGACAAAGAAATATGATGTAGAATGTAGTAGGTACTAGTCAGTAGACAATGCTCCTAAGCAATTGCTTTAGTACTGAAGCTTAATTAGCCCTAAGTCTGAAATAACATCAGATAATTTTTATTACCCATTCTTAATATTTAAAATGTTCTGCAATAGATCAATAAAATTCAAAATAATTTAAGTTTTTATATTAGAAAAGTACCTACTTCACCATACCTATATAGTCAACATTCATGACAAAAAAGAAATAATATGTACAATTATAAAATACATCAGTTGTACAAAAACACTTCAAGTACAATACAAAAATCACAGTAAGTAATTACAATTCATGTCTGTGTTCAATTTTAGTCAATTCAACATGGAATGTTAAAGTTGCATCTGGAGGAATTTTTGGTGGTGCTCCCTTTTTACCATAAGCCAAGTCTGATGGAATAACAAGTTTGCGATGTTCTCCAACACACATACTATAAATAAGAAGTTTTTAAAACTTATTATACAGAAAAATATTAGTTTGCATGTACCCCATTAAACCTTGATCCCATCCTTTAATAACTTGACCCGAGCCCAATGTAAAAGTTAATGGTTGTCCACGAGGATAGCTACTATCAAATTCTTCTCCATTCTCAAGTGTACCCTAAAATAAATACTTTATTGATAGAAATGTCTTCACTAAATTCAATTTTACCTTATAGTGCATGTGTAACAAATCACCTTTTTTTGATTTCACTGTACAATTTTCAACCCTTTTTTTAACACCAATTTGTAGCTTTTTCTTTGCTTTATCATTACATTCTATAAAACCAGTTATTAATACTAGAATTATAAAAATGTTAAAGAAAAATATGGACAAATTCATTGTTTACTTAAAAAAATTACTGGTTATGTGCACAGAACATTATTGAGTGCTCTTTATTTTCAGTTGATCCTGAAACGCTACCGACATCTCTTATTTTCAGTTAATTACTAGAAGAGGAACAGCGGGAATTTCAAACTGTATTATTTTTTTTATTTGATTTGGTTGCATGCAAAGATAGGTACCAGGATAATCACTGAATAAATTACAAAATAAATATTTCATAGATTACTTTTAAATTTCACAGCTACCCCTATCCCAAGATTTTTTGCTGATATTGTATTACATTTTTAAGAAATCGTTTCCAAAATTCAAAATCCTTTAATAATGTAAGCTTGTGGAATCTCCTGTAATAAGGAAAAAATGAAACAAACAGTAAGCTGCAGCAACTGAAGAAACATATTATAATGTTTAGTTTTTATTGCAGATTTTGAATCAGAGGTCTTTGTTGAGGGAAAACCTTAAATAAACTATAAGTAGTAATGGTAGTAGTGTATACACAACAAATAAATGGAAAGTAATTTAAAAAGTTTAAACTAGAAATCTAATTTATAATTATCCCTTAATTTGTTTATTCAAAATTGAAACCATTTTTCTAAACGTAAGCATGGTCTTTTGAAATGAAAACGTCGTGGTTGCGCCATCTCTTAGAATTGGCAGGATAAATTCCACATTATTTCACTGTGTTTCTACCTACCTACGTCGATGTATTTTACATCGAATTAATACAGTTTATCGAATTTTAGTCTATATACAATATAAGTCCAAATAAATACACAAACTAACATGATAAAATCGGGATTCGAACTTGGACTCCTTGCTTGTTAAGTGGATTCTCATCCTTAACCTTCTTTTACCTGTCCCTAGTGTTCACTATTCTTGTCATCGTCTTTTTGCTTTAATAAATAACAAACAAAATCAGGTTGGCAAAAATATCTCACTGCAGTATATTATGTTTGTTATTAGCGATAAAGCTTATTATTTGAAGCAATACTAAATAAAAAATTCAATTAAAAGCATTTCTATTTATTAACAAAATGTATGTAAATACCTTCAAATGTACAATACCAGTATAATTCAATAAAAGCAACAGTGCGTGATAAAAGTGATTTTAAAATATCTTTATATATAAATTATTCAATGATCATTCATTAACTACATACAATGTTATATTAACAGTTTTCTCTATAATTTTACAAATAAATTACAACCATATATTTGATATTCGATCTTAGGCTTATAATATGTTCATCTTATTTATCAAACTTTGGTAGATATTCTTAAAATTGAAATACTGAAATATTCTAGTTGCATATTTTAGGATTTTTAAGTAGGTATAGAATTATCACTTTCATGATAAACTGATTCTAAACCAATTAAAGTTATGTGTCTTTTTGATATGTTCCAAATATGAATCTACACTTCATTAAAAGTACTAATAGAACTTATACTGTCAGTAATTTCTATTCAAAAGCTTATAAGAATATGAAAATTACTAAATGCACAATTTTTCTACTTAATTATATTAACATCATTAAGTGTCACATTAAAACATCACACTTAATGATATTAAAATAAACAATTTAAACTAATTCAAACTTGCTACATATGCCTTGATATTAACTATCTAAAGAAAGACTAATAGCAGCATCATTTAATGCAGTAACTAATTTATCAACATCAGAATCTTTCATTGCTATGCCGACATTAAATCGAATATTTTCTTCAGAGAAAATTAAATGTATGTTCTTTAAGGTGCACTATAACAAAAAGAAATTCAAATATATTAATTAATTTTATAGATTGATTATTACTTACAATTGAGTGAATTTTTTTTATATTTTCAATTCGATTTTCTACATTCTTGATTGTAATAACTTTCATGGGTGAAAGAGGATCGCTGATAATCAAATAATCTTTCAAACTTCTCAATTGTTTATCAACATAAGTTGCCATGCTTTCTAATTTTTGAAAAATACCAGGATCTTTTTCAAACATGTCCAAGGCAGCAATTGATATGTGGCTTAAAAATGGGGGTAATGATGCAGAGAAACAATATCCTGCAAAATAAAAAAATATTTCTTAGTAGATTTGCTTAAAATTGCAAAAGTCTAGAACACTAGGGAAATTGGTAGATTGAATACAAACAAACAGTGGTAGGTAGTGTCAGGAGACAGACATTACACATGCATTTAAAAGAAACTTTTAAAGAGGTTTCCTTATTTTTATATAACATAACAAGGGATTCCCCTATTACTTAATTTTCTATGACACAATATAAAAGTTTGAAACACTAGGTATATTTTTATAAAGTGTCTAAAGTCCAGCAACGTTCATTTTTCTGCACACAATAATTTTTTGAATGGATTCAAGCTACCTCTATGAATATACATTCATTAGTTAAGAAAGCTGTAAGCAGTATAAGCGGTAACTGTAATTCGTGGTAGTGAATTGCTGGGATCGTCTTAGTAGGTACTCCCCACTTCTCAATCAGTCAGCAAACAGTGTCTAACTTATTTGCAGCACAGTTAAGTGTCCCGTCTGAAGAATAACACAAGGTAAGTGATATTCTGTGTTAATATGATAATATTGTTTATGTTAGGCATAAATGTGTGATAAAACCATGATTAAACCTTGCAGCTTCCATACCTTATATAATTGTTAGCTTTTGAATATTTTAACTGGTTATTAATTCATGCAAAAATTAATTTTTTTTAAATCCCAATTTTTTTTAAGTGTTTATGTAAGATTTTATGCTTTAAAGTTTATTTTTTATTTTAAATAATTTTTCTAAATTAATTAATATTTTGGCCAAATAAATTTCGTAAGGCTATGGTTTTTGAATTGACTATTCAATACATTTTCCACAATTTCTTTTGTGCTCTACTATTTGTTAAGTACTCTCTGAAATTTGATATAGCTAGCTATCTATGGTTCAGGATATAGAGTGTCTTCTTACTTTCAGCAATGATTAATATGAATGGTGTTTATCAAAGAGACTTTTTTTATAGTATATTGTTGTTAGTTTTCATTTGGGTTTTTCAGCATTTTAGCCCACCTAGCTCCACTGGCTCTTTTCTAAAAAATCTTTTGTTTTGTATCTTTCAGGAATATTTGATAACGCGAGTGGTGATTAACAAAGAAGCTAGCTATAAGAGATTTTTCTTGGTTTTTATTTGTTTTCTTCAACATTTTAGCCCATCCAGCTGAACTAGTCGATTGTTTGGTAGTACCTGCCGTTTTTCTGAAGAACCCTTTGTTTAATTTCTTTCAGGAATGTTTAATATCTGCGATGTTTAACAAAGGAGTTGTTTATAAGATATTTTCCTTAGTTGTCATTTGTCTTCTTCAATATTTTAGCCCACCCAATTGCATTAGTGGAATGTTTGGCGGTACCTGCTATTTTTCTGAAGGATCCCTTTGTTTTCTTTCTTTCAGGAATGTTTAATAGGCGTGCTGTTTAACAAAGGAGTTGTTTATAATATATTTTCCTTAGTTTTCATTTGTCTTCTTCAACATTTTAGCCCACCTAACGGCATCAGTCTAATTTTTAGTGGTACCTCCTCTTTTTTTTGAAGAACCCTTTGTTTTATTTCTTTCAGGAATGTTTAATATGTGTGCTGTTTAACAAAGGAGTTGTTTATAATATATTTTCCTTAGTTTTCATTTGTCTTCTTCAACATTTTAGCCCACCTAACGGCATCAGTCTAATTTTTAGTGGTACCTCCTCTTTTTTTGAAGAACCCTTTGTTTTATTTCTTTCAGGAATGTTTAATACGGGTGCTGTTTAACAAAGGAGTTGTTTATAATATATTTTCCTTAGTTTTCATTTGTCTTCTTCAACATTTTAGCCCACCTAACGGCATCAGTCTAATTTTTAGTGGTGCCTCCTCTTTTTTGAAGAACCCTTTGTTTTATTTCTTTTAGGATTGTTTCATACGTGTGCTGTTTAAGAAAGGAGTTGTTTATAACATATTTTCCTTAGTTTCCATTTGTCTTCTTCAATATTTTAGCCCACCCAACTGCATCAGTCGAATTTTTGGAGTTACCTGCTCTTTTTCTGAAGGACCCCTTTGTTTTCTTTCTTTCAGGAATGTTTAATAGGCGTGCTGTTTAACAAAGGAGTTATTTATAATATATTTTCTTTAGTTTTCATTTGATTTTTTCAACATTTTAGCCCACCCAACTGCATCAATCGAATTTTTGGTGGCACCTGCCCTTTTTTTGAAGAACCCTTTGACACCAGTCAAATTTTTGGTGGTACCTATTTTTTTGTTTGGTATGGCAGGTATTGGTAATAGTACTTTATCCACTCTTTTCTTTGTTCTACCTAGTTATATTTGTAGAAATCTTTGTTGGGTCATATTTTTTGGCATAAACCAAATTGTGACAGAATCATGAATGTATATTAGCTCTTTGCAGAACTTTCTTTTTTTTCCCTCAAAATGTTATCTTATTCAACTGCACTTTGGAGAATTTTCAGTGGTCCTTATTTTTTTAAGCAGGCAATCCACTATTTTTATGTACCTGGCCCCTTGTAATGTTTCATAAAATGTTCTTTTTCATTCAACTTACATTGTCATAGTTTTATTTCATTTATCATAGCCATTATTAAAATATGTTGATGTGCGTCAATGCATTACTATCATTTTTAAAAATCATGATAAGGGTTGACTCATGCTACCTACACAGTGATGTACATGTTAAAGCAAAACAAATAATATCACCTGATTCTTTGTTACAACACCTCTGGTGTTTAATAACAGTAGCAATTCAAAGTTCAATTGATATAAACTGGTTCAAAGATCTGCTTCATCATACCCTTCACATGTAGGTGTATAGGTGTTCGATGAAATAATTTTAAATGACGTTAGTTCATTATTTATAAATTTTTATAGTTTACAATAGATAACGTTTAAATTTAGATTTCAAATATAATTTGTTAATTCTGACTAACGATACTTACCAAGACCTGACAAACGTTGATGTTCTATAACTACAGAAGCACCTACACAAAATCCACCAATAGAACCCATGGAACCTTCCAAACTACCCATGATCATATCAACATCAACTCTCTATAATAGAAAACAATTTCATTAAACATTTTCTTAGATAATTTACAACTTACATTAATATTGTAATGTTCAGTAACACCTCTCCCCGTTTTTCCTAAAACACCAAAGGACAATGATTCATCAATGAATATTCTCAATTTGTATTTTTGTCGTAATTCCATTAATTTTGGTAAGGGACAAATGGTACCTGTGGTTCCATAAATACCTTCTACAATTAAAAACTTCCTGTAAAGTTTTTTCTGTAAATAGAGTTTATTAAGAAGTATATTTTTAAATCTTTTATAAAAAACAAACCCTTTGCTTTTCTTTTTTCTCATATTCCTTTAATATCGCTTCCAAATCTTCCATATCATTGTGTTTAAAGTAGACTACTTTACTTTTTGCCGCTAACATACCTTGCCCTGAACAGAAACTTATTTTTTCATCACTGAAATAAAAAATAAGTTTCTCAATTAAACTAAAAGTCCCCACTTACAAGGGAAACATCCACGTAAATGTTAGGGTAGTTTATTAAGTCAAATGAAAACATTAACGTCCATTATTTAATTAAAAAAAAATGTTTTATCAATAAAACTTTAAATGTTTGTAGGATGGACACAATTATAAAGTATTGGTGGTGACAATTGGAGTTGTCTTTTCTGAAAATACTTATTTACTTTTTATTTCTGTGTAATTAATTTTGTTTTACATTTACTAATACTTTTTATTCATTTTATATCTGTTTGTAGTTGTTTGTTGTTTTTAGTTTCCACTCTTTATTATAGAAAATAAGAAATTCATGGGAAAAAAATGTTGTCAGAAGTGTAAATAAATCTACCACCCTAATAAAACTCATGTGAATCCCCTACGTGCCCATTATAAGTTTCCCATTATTTTTGTACTTGTAATTTTTTTTTTATTATTTGACAAAAACAATTACCAAAATAATATATCAGATTTCTTGCAATAAGCTCCAATAGCACTTGAAATTGTGGAAAATCCATAAGAATATAAAACAGTTTCTTCCATATCCATAAACTCTGCTAAACGACTTTCTAAATTTAAATGTATATCTGAAAATAATTAATTAAATAAGTTGGAATAAAGGAAGTTAATTCAAAGTTACCAATTGTCCCATAAAACCCTCTAGGTCCGCATGATCCGACCCCATATTCTCTAATGCATAATTCTGCTTTTTTTCTTAAATCTTTATTATTAAGCAAATCCAAATAATTCACTTTAGCAAGGTTCAGACAACCTGGAGTGTCCTAAAACAATTTTCTGCTTTACAAATATTTTATTTTATTACAGTTCTGATTCACAGCCGTATAATGAATGGTGCAAACAAACCATCTTCATCAAAAATCAAGAAAAATACCAGAAAAACTATCAAGACAGCCCCAAAGAAAGAAAATAAATCAGGTGATAAACCACATGCCAACATTCCCAAGGGTAAAAAAGGAAAAAGGAAAAGGAGAGGTAGGTACTTAGTGTAGGTAGTTGAATCACAGGATTCAGTGAGCCTGCTAGGGCCACATGATCGAACATCATATTATCTAATGCATGATTCGGCTTTTTTTCTCCAATTTTCTATTTTACAAATTTTATTATAGTTTTGACTAGCGCCATTAAGAAGAAGAAGATTTCACCAAAAAAAAAAGAAAATCTTCCAAAAGCTGCTAATCAGCCGCCAGTTCCAAAGAAAGAAACTGGATTAGGTGATGAACGGCCATGTATATGTTGCTCCAATAAAGGTAAAAATCAAAAAAGAAACAGGGAAAATGGTGAAGGGTGAATCACAGGATCCCTCTTGGTCCATGGGATCTACCACCATATTCTCGAATGCATGATTCTGCTTTTTCTGAACAATTCTTTGTTAAGCAAAGCCAAATAATTCATTGGAGTGTCAAGTTATAAATCAATTCTTTATTATTAATCAAATCCAAATTATTCACTTTAGCAAGATTCATCTAGCTTGAAGTGTCCTAAAACAAATTTCTATTCTACAAACGTTCAATTTTATTACAGTTTTGAATGACATCCAAGAACTTAGAGCAGCTAAGAAGGATCTAGAGACAGCCACAGCAGCACCAGATACAAACGTCCCCAATAAAGGTAAAAAATCAAAAAAGGACAAGGGAGGTACTAGTGTAGTTGAATCAGAACCTCTAAGAAAATCTAAATCAAAAAGGAAATGGAAAACTCGAATAACAATACCTTTAGTATATGCTGACAACGATCAAGATCCGGTTATTGCATTACCTGAATTACTACCCCCTAACGCTACAACCCCATCAAAAAAAGTTTTTGTGCCTTCATCTGATTGTCCCTTTGAAAATACAACATCATCAAATACAGCTATTGCATCGCTACCTAAGCCCTACTCACATGCTGTAAGTCCACAAAAGTCAAAGGAAGAATGCGGGGTGAAATTTGAAGAACCTGTACCTGTAGAAAGCCGTGATATGGAATGGGCCATAATCCAACCTCCTTCAAAAGCTAAGAAGAAATCTAAAACTAGTACTGCATCTACATCTGCAATTAAAACGGCGGACGAACAATCAGCACGCAATACAAATGACACAAGCCCACATGAATCTGATGATCAACATCCACTGTTGCAAAACCTTCCAATAGTAACAAATCTTTATCTGGATTTCTTTGATTTAAAATTACTTTGTTTTCATTACGGGCATCTCTTCCCACCAGTGCCATTACTTCCTTGCTGCCAAGAAACGGCCACAATTGCATGTCATAAATGTACGCACTTCATCAACCAATTTCGAGTAGTTCTGGCAGAATTAAATATACCCGATAGTGTTAGAGGAGGTGTGACATGGCCAACATCGAGTGATATAATTGTCAATCAGGAATACATTTCAAAGGTAAAGCAGATTATTTCCTGCATATTATCAATGTCAGGGCATGTTGGAAAGAAACGGGATTACGGAGGAATCGAACATTGGGAATGGACCCGGGATATTCAAGTTTCCGTAATAAACTATTTAAGACAACAGGAAAAAAACAATCACATAGGAGAGCATGAAAGTTTTCTACCTATTCTATTATTAGCAGAGATAGAAAATATTCGAATTATTGACCTCATGATTTCAAATCTGTTCTACAAATACAATATTCGTAGAAATCTGGCAACAAATGCATTTGAAAACAACCGAATTATAATTTCACTGCCTGAAAATAACAATGCTTGGGAAGCACAAAATTTGAACCTGCTAGCAAATCCATCTCAGTATGTAAATACAGGAATGCAGAATCTTTTGTTTACGCCTGATCAACAAAATTCACAAAAACCAGATAATTGCAATTCAAATTCACTGCACCACCATCAGTATAATCCTCCAATAAATTACATGGGAAGTTTACAGGATTTTAATTCTCAAAATTGGAATATCCATATCGCATCTCAAGATGTTGGTCATAACCCGCAAAATTCAGACAATCTTCATTCCATTCCGTTTAATCCTCCACCTCAGAATACCCATATCGCATCTCAAAATGTTGGTCATAACCCGCAAAATTCAGACAATCTTCATTCCATTCCGTTTAATCCTCCACCTCAGAATACCCATATCGCATCTCAAAATGTTGGTCATAACCCGCAAAATTCAGACAATCTTCATTCCATTCCGTTTAATCCTCCAGCTCAGAATACCCATATCGCATCTCAAAATGTTGGTCATAACCCGCAAAATTCAGACAATCTTCATTCCATTCCGTTTAATCCTCCACCCGGCTACATGCAAAGTTTACACGATTTTAATTCTCAAAATCAGAATACCCATATCGCATCTCAAAATGTTGGTCACCCGCAAAATTCAGACAATCTTCATTCCATTCCGTTTAATCCTCCACCTAACTACATGCAAAGTTTACACGATTTTGATTCTCAAAATCAGAATACCCATATCGCATCTCAAAATGTTGGTCACCCGCAAAATTCAGACAATCTTCATTCCATTCCGTTTAATCCTCCACCTAACTACATGCAAAGTTTACACGATTTTAATTCTCAAAATCGCAATTCATATTTTACATCTCCAAATAATTTTGGTCATA
The DNA here is from genome assembly GCA_963082805.1 of Hemicrepidius hirtus. NCBI lineage: Eukaryota > Metazoa > Arthropoda > Insecta > Coleoptera > Elateridae > Hemicrepidius > Hemicrepidius hirtus. The sequence goes on from OY720168.1 coordinate 19,217,172, forward strand.
GCCCGCAAAATTCGGAGAATTTGCTTTCCAATCCTTCACAAAATTACATGCAAAGCTTACACGATTTTAATTCTCAAAATCCCAATTCATATTTTACATCTCAAAACAATTTTGGTTATAACCCGCAAAATTCAGAGAATGTTGATTCCCTAGAAAACAACCGTCCATCAAATTCAAGTCAAATCAATCAAAATTTAAATGATGGCCTTGCATCATCTCAAACCCATTCCTATCATAATAATTCAGATCCTCCACATGTGGATGATAGTTATATACATCGTTTCAATACTTTAACAATTAGAGACTGGCCTGATTATAATGATCCGAATAATGTAGATATGGTACGTAAGGCCGCAACTGAAAATTATGTTCTTTCCCAATCACAAAGTACAAATCCTTATAACACGTATGTGGAAGCAGGTAATAATTACTCTATGTCTCAACCTGCTATGAATTCACAACAAAATTTCTATCAGTCATATAATCCACACTATAATTGGAATTCACGTTTTGTATCTAGAAGGTTCCAAAGGCAACGCGTTTCGCGACGGCTTGTCCGAGGGGCTAAGAAAAAAAGGAATCCACACACTAATGGGGCTATAGATTCTCGAAACTATAACAATAATTCAAACGTACTCCCTGAGGCAAGTACATCAAGACAAGATACAACTCCTTCTAACACCAATTTGCGGGAAAACAATAACAAGGCTCGACCTTCTACTAGGAATAATCACAATTCTCCTCCTGTTTTGGGAGAAATTGAAACTCCCAGCAATTTTGGGGCAAACAAAAAGCAGGGTCCACCTACTACTAGGAATCATCATAATTCTGATTCTGCTTTGGGAGAAACTGAGGGTTCATCTGCCTCTAATTCACGTCAGGAGCGTGATTCAGGCCAAATTGAGATTTCCTCTTGCAGCATTTTAGGGGCAAAGAAAAAGAAGGGTAGACTTGGTGCTAATAATAATCGCAAGTCTACACAACCAAGTACTTCAGGTACTGCCACTCCTTCTTGCAGCAGTTCCGGGGCAAAGAAAAAGGATGGACGTGCTCCTAGGAATAATTCCAATTCAACAGAGGAAGATGAAAATGGGACTCCCCATTATACCATTTTTGGGGCAAACAAAAAGAAAGAAGATAAAAAGTAAACAGGAATTTGGGTGAGTTTTTAAAGTTTTACTTTTTTCATGTTTGTGTATCATTTTGTTATGTAATTTTTTGCAGAATAATATAGCACGGTGTATTACGCGAATTTATTCTAATATAAAAGACATTTTAATTTTTAATAAGTATTTTTTAGTCTGTAAGGTATTTAGTAAAATAAGTAGTAGGTATAGATTGGTTTTGTGTGTTCATTTTACTTATGATTAGGTATAACTAAAAATAATTGCATGTGTATTTTTTATAAGGAATAACAATATATGTGTTAGTTCCAAAGATCTTTTTCTTGAATTTAGAATAACAAATCTGTGCCTTCTCCATATTATAAGTATCAGGTTGAGGTCATTAACGGATAACCTATAATATTCTTATTTCTATCTGACTTACCTCTTTAGGTACTTCAATTTCCAAAATATTATTACTATTGGTGTCAATTTTGCTGTAATCAATCATTGGTTCAGGTCTGTACGAAAGTAAACGAATATTTTTATTCTAAAAAATTAAATAAGAGTTACATATCGGTTATTCAATTGGGGTAGATATTAAATACATACTTCATCCCTGGGCTTTTTAGAGTTCTTATTTTTTCTTAGAAATGCTAGGGCTAAAATGAAGAACAGGGAGGCAGGTACGACTGCAGTAAAATTTGCGTTCTGAAATATTAGATAATTAAAAGAAAGTTAACAAATTAATCTGTAGGTAGTACTAACCTGTAAAATTTGATTGAACATCGTAATATTACGTGTTTTTATGTTTTCTCAAATATTTTTTTAATTTAGAAACTTGTACAGACAAAAACCAAGAAATGATTACTCAAATGTGTTATCGGTTTGCCACGAAATTCGTATCAAGGTTAAATTTTTAATCCCATCACATCCCCATGTTATCTCCCCTCCAACTTACAACTACTTGAATCAAAATAGTACAAAAAAATTCATTTTATTAACTAAGCTACAAAGAATAATATACCCACCCCTTGTACGTTCATTAAAAACTATAAAAAAAAATTATGCTTTAGTAAACAAATTAAATATGTGTGGAAGTTCATCGATTTGTTTCAGATACTTCTACCTATTATATATAGCTCCTTACTTATATCAAAAAACTTTTACTGCATCTTATCAATTTTTTTTTCGATAGTAGCTGTAATACATTAAATAGTACCACCCAAAACAATTGGTTTGGCTTTCCTTTTTTCTGTTTTTTCTTGTTTATGAACTATTAAAGCTTGTCCTAAGTCAATACCTAGTTAGAACCCCCATGTAGTGGTCAGGTTTTAGAAGATCGAGAACTTACCTATAGATATTTTTTAGTCTTCATATGATAGAAATGCGCCCCTATCTGCATTTTCTTAAATTGTGGTCTTAATACGTGAATGCAAACTTCCCATGATGGTTATGGTCAGTTTAGTTGATAGACGCATTGGGATAGGATTGCAATAGCCCACATAGATCTAAACATTCTTGGTTTAAACCTGGGTAATCGGCACGTTTTATTTTGGTCCAAAGGTTAAATTTAAGTCTTCAAAGTGTAGAGAAGCCACTTTGACGTTGTGGGATTAAATCTGAGGTTTATTGTAGTTGAAGTTACATGGGAACAATAGAATTACAGAAGGTCTGTCTGGTGTTCCTATTTCATGGATAGAAGATCCAGCTATAGCCATTCAGGCTTTAATCTATTTTCCTTGAAGATGATTCTACTTCTAAGAACAGATTTTAATCTTCAGTGAATCGAGAAGTTGCCTAGATGTCCTAAAGTTCAATTCTCAGTCTGTTCATGGTTGTTTATTGTCAGTTTAGGATATCAAAGCAGCCCACAGAGATCTAAACATCTTCGGTTAAAATCTGGGTTCTCACGATGCTTTATTTTATTTCAATCCGTTAACGTTACTTTTCCTGAGGCACATACCTATAATTTCAAATTTTAGTCTTCAATGAGTACCTAGAAAATCTATTTAGGCGTCATGGGGTCGCAGTCTTTTCATGGCGGTTTATTATAGTTTAGGTTTAGGTTTACAGCAAATTGTTGGTCAAATTCAAGTTTGCAATGGGTGGAGAAGCCATTTAGACGTCGTAGGATTCAAATTTCAGTCTCTTCATGGTGATTTGTTTTAATTTTCCAGTCAAAATTCAATCTACAGTAATTGGGGCACTATTTGAAAAATGATATTAAATTATTTTACTCCTTGCTCAAATTTTAGCTTCCAGTGGATGAAGAATCATCTAAACGTCGTGGGGCTTCTGTTTTTAAGTTTTTTTATGGTGAATTATTGTAGTATTTAGTTCATGGGGGCAATATGAACATATCAGCCCATAATGCCCTGGTTCTGGGTTTAAACTTTAGTAGATACCTACCTATTTAGTAAATGCTTCAATGGATAGAGGATGCACCAAGAGGTTCTGGATTCAAATCTTTTCGTATTAGTTTATCCTAATTGTTGTTTTTTACTAAGCAAGATCTTTTCATGGCAGTTATTCAATGTGGGGGGACAGATTTTGTACTGAATGAGAAAAGTTAGAAGGCAGTTGGAATATCTTCAGTAATCAGTGAAGATTCTAATAAACCAAATTACAGATAGTTCTTTAATGGGGTTTGTTTAGGAAGGCTTTACAGTAAAAAAGTTTGGCCAAAATCCGGCAACATCAGAAAAACAAAAAGAGCAAATAAATGTTTTTTTTGGGTTTACATTAGGTTACTAAATAATGGGCATAATTAATTAAATAAAACATAAAATTCAACTCATTTTTTTATTAATGATCATAGTATTATATTATACAGCTCAATCCTGTCTAAAACTACTTCTTTGCCTTCTTAGTTTCCTTGACTTTTCCAACATCATCAGGGTTTTCTGCAGCATCTTTTTGTCGTTTTGCGCGAATTCCTACTAGACGAGCATCTGCACGCGCCTGTTAATAAGAAAAAACAATTAGTCACTTTATAAAACAAGAAAAAGTTCAAATATTAAAAATAATTAAATGTTGCTTATTCTTAGTAAGTAAAGTACATCTTGAATACATTACTTGTGGAAGGTATAAGCATTAATTTCCGTCTCGGTTGACGCCCAAACTACAGTGGATTACATAGTTTGGGTAACACAGAGACGGTGTTAAATTATATAAAAAAAAATAATAATATTTACCTTTCTTAAAGCAGTGAACGCGCTGAATTTCTTTTCCTCTTCAGTGGGTACACGTGCTTTGGGTTTGGCAGATGACTGTTTAATTGGTAGAACATCTCCAGGCAACTGTGTTGCAACCTGATAAAAAAATATTTAAGAATAGAACACAAAAGTTCTCAGGTAGCTCTACCTGGGGTAGGAATATCATAGGTAGAGCAAGACTTACAACAGAATTATCATACCCTAAGATATTTCTACCACAAAATGACTTCTATTGATAGGCAATAGGGTAGAACTTTCCTTTCTCATTTGATTTTGTATATTTTTACCTTTCTTTCCTCTTCGGTGGCTTCTCCAGCGCGGAGCTTCTTTTTATTATGAATAGGGAACAGGATAAGTTTAGATTTGTATTCTTTTAAGCGTTGAGCATTAACTTGAATTGACTCAACAGACTTATTACGTCTACGGTAATCAACTGCAATACCAATGGAACGTGCAAATGCTGAATGGAAACCTGCAGCCTAAAAAAATTATATTTCCAATAACTTTTAAAAACAAGTGTTTGGGTTTAAAAATCAATGAATATTAAATAATTGTTGTAGAGTTAACGGGGCTGAGCATACAGATAAGACTATGTCAGCACGGGACTCTAGCTTTAATTTTCCTGTGTGCATCAAGAAACTTTGTATTGATAGCGAAATCTCTCAAATATCACAGGTTTGGTTAATTAATTTTACATCCTTCACCAAAGCAAACTAAAATTAAAGTAACACCAGCGGCTATTTTTATTTATTCGCTGATGTTTTCATCATGAAAAGTTTGTTTAAAAAAAAACTTACCTTTAATTCTTGTAGGGTAAATCCACGACCAGCTCGTACTTTAGTATGGTATCTGATAGTAGGACACCTGACGATGGGTCTAAGTGGGCCTGCTGCAGGTCTAGGAGCAACATCACGAGCCTTCTTGATACGCTTCTGCTTCCTTCTAAATTTACGTGCAGGTTGGTTAAACCAAGTTTTTACAAAACGTTGCCAATCCTTATGGAAATGGCCATTTGGAATCATATTATTCCCTTTCGGGGCCATGTTGCTGTTGATAATAAAAAAAGTTAGTTACCATAATAGTACTTCCCGACACTTAACCTTAATTTCGCCACGTTAAAAGTAACAAATTTTCAATTACATTACTAGAAATACTGAAAAAAACTGAATAAAACAAGTACTAGTTTATACCTGTTAAAGTTATATTAAATTATTTTTGGGTAAAAATTGAGGATGATCACGAAAAATGAGGATTTATCTTTAAATTGCACGAACCTTTTTTCTTAAGCAACGCCAAATCATAAAAGAAGGTTAACTCAGCTACCGTGGCGCGTGCGTCGCACTATTTACAATCCCACCTCAACCAATGGTTGGTATTTTATTTCCATCCCTTTCTACCTCTACACAACTCGTCGTCTATCTTTTTTCCAGGCAAATTTCCTATAGCGAACTTGGTAGTTCCAATTCCAACCAAGGTTGTTATAAAAAAAACTAATCCTTAAAGAAGGAAACTAATTTTGTAAGCCGTAACGACTTTTTGACGACTCGTACATCAAGGATTATCGGTATTTGAACGATTTCCGCTCAAAAGTTATACGAGAGTCCCGAACCCCTTAGCTAATGAGTCGTTCGTGAACGACTGTATACGACATATCCCTGAAAGTTTATATATCATTACCTTTTAGTAAGGAAGATCCTTACAATTCCGACAGGCTGGCAGGACAATAGTTTTCTGTGCGTAAAAATGTATGGGCTCCTATGGCTATAATGCTTGAAATAAACTCAATAATAAATATATAATAAGATTTTACGCATCGATCTCAAATGTGAAACTGAATGTATCAGTGTGTGAAGGAATTACTTCACGTGCTGTAGCAGAAATAAATATTTAATTCGTCATTTAATTTTTAAAACATTGCAAATCTTGAAGACTATACATTTTTTTGAAAAGTCTTCCTTGCTACAAGTTTGTGGAGAGGCGACTATTTATACCCCTATTTTGTAAAATGTCGTTCACGAACGACTCGTACTTGTTGCCTAATGATCATCGTTGACGACTCTCCTCTCTCTCTAAACACGGTCATGTCGAAAAATCGTTCAAACAAGTCATTATGATTTCGCTACCGACAGGGGACATGGATATATACATAGAGAGATAAATTATTCTATATTTGCTATAGATAGGTATTCAGTCAATAGACATTTACATAAATAGCTTAAGTAACTAATAATTTAATAAAAACATACTGGGTAGGTACTTACGATTTTGTAAGCTTGTCCTGTGACTCAAATCAAAGAATCAATTGTTTGGCTCCTTTTTTGCTGCTGTACCTTTGGGTACTTTCTAGGGCCGATCCTTGTTTTGTTATTTGATTTCAATTTTCCCTTAAATAAGTTGAGGCTTGATTGGGGATGCAAATCTTTTCCTTGCAACTATTAATAGGGGCTGTTGGTATTATTGGATTGTATAGCAAGGAAGTCAGGCTGAGGAAAATAGACACTTTGTATCTGAAACCATTACTGTCGCAGTTTATTTTCCATGTTATTTGCAAGGGTAGTTGAACTTGAACTTTCCTGTGTTTAATTTGGCCTTGTTACAGCTAAGTACGTGTAGTTATTCAAAACAAATTTTTGTTCGACAGGCTGGCCAATTAAAGAAATCAAATGTTCCTGATTGACCTCTTTACATATCCTGTAATCCGGATACGCAAGAACTAAATTTTAGTTGTAAATCTGAATCGTTATGATTAATTTCAAAGCAAATAACAACGTAAACGTAACGCAACTTCAAACTGAAGCAATGGTTAACCGTTAACGTATGAAGCTTTCAAAAATTCAAACCCAAACAATTAAAGATTATTTAATTTAATTTAATAGACCCTTTATTCATATGCTGTGCTGCTGATACGAAATGCTAAAAGTTAGGTAGGTATATTTTGCAACTTTGAATAACTTCCTTGCTCCATAAACAATCTGAAATTAATTTATCCCTATTGATTCTGTATTAATCTGTAGCGAATTCCGTTCCTATGGGCAGTATTTTATCAGACAACTTGGCATTATTTGAATTCAAAATTAAAACTTGTACCTATTAGCCCCCTTTTTGCAAAAGAATGTTGCATCCCCAAAACATTGCCCTTCCTAAACTTTTTGTGGTTCAGGGGTTTTAATTTTGTTATTTTCCAAACACAGTCTCCAAGGATTTTATAAAAAAGTTTGAATTCAACACTGAACATTAAGAGAACTACAATAACTTTAAAACAATCTGAAATTAATTTATTTCTTAATCCTCTTCGCATATTCTGTGATTCTGATATTCTGAATTGACAAAATTGTAGATATAAACCCCAAACTTGCCTTATTTAATGAATAGCGCCAATTTTGTCTACCCACCTCCATCTCCTGTGCTCCTAATATGAAATAACCAAATTTTTGTAGTCAATTTAAACCGTTGTCGAATAATTTCAAGCAAATAGACTGTAACCATAACCCCCTCCGTAAACGTAATGCAAGTTCAAACTGAAGCAAATGGTTAACGTAACCAAGCTTTCAAACCCAAACAATTGAAGATTATTTAATTCAATAGACCTTCATTCATGCTGCTGATACGAAATGCTAAAAGTTTGGTATATTTTGCAACTTTGAATAACTTCCTCGCTCCATAAACAATCTGAAATTAATTTATCCCTATTTATCCGTTATTAAAATCTGTAAGGAATTCCATTTCCATGGGCAGTACTTTATCAGATAACTTGGCATTATTTGAATTCAAAATTAAAACTTGTACCTATTAGCCCCCTTTTTGCAAAAGAATGTTGCACCCTCAAAATATTGCAGCCCCTCTCCTATAAAAAAGTTTGATAACAAAATTAAAATCCTTGAACCACATACAGTTTAGGGAGCCTAAACACGTTTCCGGAACTACGTTCCCATCTTCGGTAAATTGAAATTTGAAGATGGAAAGGTAGTTCCCGAAAAGCCTTTCCTAAACTTTTTGTGGTTCAGGGGTTTTAATTTTGTTATTTTCCAAACCACAGTCTCCAAGGATTTTATAAAAAAGAACTACAATAACTTTAAAACAATCTGAAATTAATTTATTTCTTAATCCTCTTCGCATATTCTGTGATTCTGATATTCTGAATTGACAAAGTTGTAGATATAAACCCCAAACTTGCTTTATTTAATGAACAGCGCCAAATTTGTCTACCCACCTCCATTTCATGTGCTCCTAATATGAAATAACCAAATTTTTGTAGTCAATGTAAACCGTTGTCGAATAATTTCAAGCAAATAGACTGTAACCATAACCCCCTCCGTAAACGCAATGCAACTTTCAAACTGAAGCAAATGGTTAACGTAACCAAGCTTTCAAACTCGAAACAACTGAAGATTATTTAATTTAACAGACCTTTATTCATATTCTGTTCTCCTGATATGAAATCCTAAAAATTCAGTGTATTCTCGATCGTCAAACAATCTAAAATTTATTTATTTGATGTTTCTCCTATCATATTCTACGATCCTGATACGAATTGACAAAATTTTAGATGTAAACGTATTTGTTTTAATTAACAGCGTTGAATTTGTTTGGCCACCTCCATCTCCTGTGCTCCTAATATGAAATAACCAAATTTTTGTTCTCAATTTAAACCGTTGCCGAATAAATTTCAAGCATATAGACTGTAACCATAACCTTCCCCGTAAACGGAATGTAAACTGAAGCAAATGGTTAACGTAATCAACCTTTCAAAATCGAAACAACTGAAGATTATTTATTCCACACACCTTTATTAATATTCTGTCCTCCTGATATGAAATCCTAAAAATTCAGTGTATTTTGGATCCTCAAACAATCTGAAATTTATTTATTTCATATTTCTTCTACTGTATTCTACCATCCTGATATGAATTGACAAAATTTTAGATGTAAACGTACTTTATTTAATTAACAGCGTTGTATTTGTCTACCTACCTATATTTTCTGTAATCCTGATACAAAATAACCAAATAATAGTTGTAAATTGTAACCATTGTCGAATTATTTCGAAGTAAATAGACGGTAAATCCCCCGGTAAACGTAAAGGTAATCAAGATTTCAACTACTGAAGATAATTTATTTCGAAACGAAGATCTTTGTCATATTCTGTGCTCCTGATAGGAATTGGCCACATTTTAGATGTAATAAAGTAACTTTCAACAGTGTCGAATTTACCTACCTCTATGATTTCCTGTGCTCCTGATACGAAATTCTCATACATTACAAAATACACAGATTCATATACAGTCCTACAAACCTGGGTAACACAAGAATTAATTATACCTAGTATCTTTAGACCAATCTTTTATTTAAACACACAAAATAAAGTAAATACAATAAAAATTACAGAACAGTTTATATTAAGCTAAAACAAGGGGGGTAAATTTGCCTCCACACAGGTCTTCTTATTGAAAGAGTTTTCTAATAAAAATCATGTTGAAAGCAAAAATTTAAAGTAATAAATTTAAACTTTTTAACATTTTGCATTTAACATTTTAACAATATTGCCTTGTTCTTGGCATTATTAATTACCCTTATAACCAGGCTGTTATGGTAAATATTGCAACAGTTACAAATTTAAGACAAAGTTCAGTTGTAGCTCATATTGTAACAGAATTGATTATTAAAGATTTATTTTTCAATACATATTGTGGGGTTTAATACTTGACCTACAACTGAATGTGAAGTCTTTCTATTTTTAAACATTTAACAATAATTTAGTAATACTAGAGATTTGGCAAAATAAATTAACAAATAAGTACAACCTCAAGTACACAGATCTAAAGGCAAAAATCTAATAATACTAGGAAAAATACGTAATACAGCTTCTAAAGGGACTACCTTTTACATTTACAAAGATTTAAAGACAAAAAATGACTAGTAATATTTAGAAAAAAATCACAACTTTCAGTACAAACATTTAACATTAGGAAAATATACCCAAAATGTCATGAAAAAAGTTAAAATGCACAGAAAAAATAGGAACCAAGTGTTAAAAACTGATCATAAAAATATTTTAGCCCATTACTCTTGCACAGAACTAAAGTAGTACTGAACCTCAACAAAGCTTAAGCACCAATAATACATATTTTCACAGAATTTTAAACATTTAAACAATTGCTTAAATATTATTACTACTAAAACAAAACGTTATTGTATTTGTCACTACAAAAAAATAGATTAGTTCTCAATTAAAGCCGCATTGATAAATGAAACAAAAAGTCAAAAAGACATTGTTTAAAGTTACTCAACAACAGTTGGTCTGTATTTGCGACCTTGCACAGTAACATTTGTTATAGGTTGTGCCCACATATGTGGAGCAGCAGAGAATCGTTGTCCTGCAATATCAATCTCATATTCTGCATCTTTAGATAAAATATATTCTTTTGTAACAATCTTTGAACTGGAACCGTATGGTTGTTGAATATATCCCAAGCATAATAATTTATCTGCACAGAAACCATACCTAAAAAGTTTCATTTAGTATACCTATAAGAAAATTATAGAAATTCTTACCCTGCAGATGTGACTGTCCCAACAAATTCATTATTCCTATATATAGGTTCTCCTCCCCATGGCCAAACATCTTTATCAGGATCAATATTGTTAAGATGGAAAAATATAAGTCTTCTTCGAACTCCTTGTTCTTTTTGCTTTTGCAAAGCTGATTTTCCAATGAAATTTTCTTTCTGAAAAATATTTTATAAGTTTCTGAATCAATATATATAATAATATAATAATTAATACCTTATCCAATTTAACGCTATATTCATTTCCTGCTTCAAAAGGAGTAGTAAAACTTGTTAATTCTTCTGCCCAAAAGGGAATAAAACGTTCAATTCTCATAAATCTTTGAGTTAAAGTTCCAACATCGCGGATACCATAATCTCTACCCACCTACCCACCCCAACATAAAGAAAATAAAGGAATTTATTGAAAATTAAAGCACTAACTTACCGTTAAAAGTCGGTAATAAATATGTAATGCATATTCAGAAGGGATGTATAAACAATACCCAGCCTCACCAGTGTGTGTAAAAGACATCACCATAACATCTGAGGCATAACCAACATTAACTTTTTTATAAGAAAACGGGGCTAAGTGCATGTCACTGTTTGAAAGTTCACTTATTAGTTCGCGAGCTTTTGGACCAACTACATTCACTACAGTATACATTGAAGTTACATCTTTTAAGTGAACCATTGAGTCCCTGCGAGCTTCCAAATTGCGAGTCATCCATTCATATATTCGGGTTTGTTGACTTGTAGGGGATACCATAAAGTAACTGTGGATGTTTATAAAATTTACATTTTGGAAAAAATTGTTGTAAAAATATGTGTAATACCTATTTTCGCGTTGCCTGACTAACATGCAGTCATTTTCATAACCACCCCTTTCATTTTGCATTCCAGTATGTACTATACCTCCCACTGCTATATTGATATCATTTGAACATAAATTTTGAAGATAATTAAGAACTTCCAAACCATCAGACTACAAATATATTTGTTAAAAAGATTAGATTTAAATTTATTTTTGTAAAAATTTACTTTAATTTCTATTTTGGAAAATGATGACATGTCAATGAGTCCAACCCCTTCCTTACATACTTGAAATTCTTCTTTCATGTAATCAAAAAATTTGGGTTTGTAAAAAGTTCCTGGAGGCATTTGTGGAAAAGGATCACCTCCTGAAAAAAAGGCATTTTATTATGAACTATCCTAAAGAAAAAAAAAACATAGTACTTTTGTATGTTGGATCAAAATAAAGTGCTCTTTCATAAGCCATTTTGATTCCAAAAACAGCTCCTCTAGTTTCCAAAACGCTGTATAATGGTGAACATCTAATTTTTCTTGCATGTTTATATTCACATTGGTGAGGGTATAAGATTGCGTAGTGCCTGTAACAACATATTTGCAGTTCTGAAACAAAATATATTTCTAAATTTAGCTTTTGTTATTACTTTAATGGCGAAACCCTTTAAGTTTATTTTATAATGACAAATTTCTTTACCTTCCAACAATTTCCTTTGTTCTTTGTTGTAAATAATGACGACCATTATGTACATCTAAAAATCTTTGTACAGTAAATGGTAATAAATCTTGAGTTGGTTCTCCTTCTATTAACCATTCTGCAACAGCTTTCCCAATTCCACCAGCACCCTTAAATTATAAATTAAAATATATTCGAATGCTTTTAAATTTTTTAAATATTACCACACCTGTAAGGAATTTCCATTCATACCACAAGCAACAAAATAATTATTCACTTCAGGGGTTTCCCCTAATACCCACCGACCATCAGGTGTAAAATTATCAGGGGAGTTTACTAATTCAGGATTTTTACAATCAGATAACATTGGAATTCGATTAACAGCTTTTTCCCAAAGTGGTGCTAAAGAAATTAAATTAATTACTAAGTTAAATTATTATTAACAAACATACAGAAATGTTTAAAGTCATTTTTGAGATGTTTCATCCAATCTCTTGGTACTTTTCTGTCTTCAAATGCTGGTTTTGCTTCTGGTTCAAACCAACCAACTAAAAAGCCCCCTTGATACTCTCTAGCATAAGTATGGGAATCATAATCTCGAACACAGGGCAGTGTTTCATTGATAGCTAAAAAATTAAAAGTTCATCAAGGAATATTAAGGTTTATTAAAGTTTACCTTGCCCTAGGTACCCAGTAGTTGCATAAAAATGTTCAGCAGGATAAGCAGGTATTGTAACTGGAGGTTTACATTGCAAACCAAGTTCTCTAGCCCACATTCCAGCACAATTAACAAAATATTCGCAATTAATGATACCTTTGTCAGTTTTCACAGCCGAAACAGTAGAATTTTTTGTTAAAACTTCTTCTACAACAGTGTTTTCCATATATTTTGCACCACCTTCTTGTGATAAACGTGCTAAAATATTACAAATTGCTTTTGGATTAGCAACAGCATCTTCAGGTACCCAGACAGCACCTTCTATATCATCAGTACGCAAATGTGGATGTAAATCTTTTAAATCTTTGATTGTTATTAATTCACAATGCAAACCAGTAGGTATGTTATAAGCTAATCTTCTTTTTAATGCTATTAGTCTATCTTTTGTTTGTGCTAAATTTACACTTCCACATTGTTTCATTTCTATATCATATCCCATTTTCTGTAATTGTTGATATAATTTTATACTATACTGGACTAAATTTCGATGAGAAATTGGTTTAAATAAACCTAATGTTCCTGAACCAAAATGAGAAGTTCCACTACCAATATGCCCTTGTTCAATAACCAAAACATCATTCCAACCATTCTGGACTAAATGATAAGCCACAGAATTTGCTACTACACCCGCACCAGCTATTACAACACGAGCCTGAAGGGCATTTTGACTTTCTGTTGTAACAGAAAAATGTTTGCCATAGCATTTTAAATTGTTTAGAAGTTTATTGGAAGGATACAAATTAAAGCGATGCATTGAATTAAAATTTAGGTAGTGACTAGAAAATAAAAATTGTTATTTTTAGTTATTCTTAAAATGGAAATTCCATTGCTATTGCTAACCGGTTTTACTGACAGGTTAGAGTTTATCCAACTTAACCTTACAAACTTAAATTTAAAATATATACTATAAGGAACAGGAAGGAATATCAAAGCCTTTTTTAATAAACCCTGAATTTAATATCAAATTCAATCATAATACATAATTATCTTAACACGACCCAGTCAACTATAATCCATAAAGGGTTTGAATCTCCAATACTATAAATAGGCCAATGATGGGATGTATTAGATACCTATAATTCTACACTTTCTCCCTTTCTAAAAAAAAAGTCTAACTCGCAGTGATTTCAAATATCATAATCTACTATGGCAATTGTTGAGATTTGGGTTTGAAATCCCCATGAGGCACTACAAAACACAATCTCCCCTTCTGAATTATTTATTGAACTTATAATTGTTTATTGTAATTATCATAAACGCTTAAGAGCTCATTATATTAATGTTTAGGGTTTATATTTCTGTGGAGCTATGAATATTTTGTAATATCTTGCATTTATTAAATTCATCATCATCATCATCATCATCCTCAAATTGGGAACAAATTTAATATCCAATTCTTAATTATATTTTATAAATTGGGTCACCATTAAAATATAATGGGGCTAGAAGTCTAAGACATGTCCTGTGCATGTACTATGTTTTTGGTGTGTAAAAAAAGAAACGGACGTTATTTATTCTTTATTTAAAATTACATAGTAATAACATACTTTATATAGCATAAAAAATAAATTATAAAGACTAGTCTACAGTTTACAATTTAAAAATAGTTCTCATCTTCACCTGCATCACCTTATAAAATTCTTTAATTAGTAGAAGTGCAACAATATTACAGTTCAGCTCAATTTTTCATCATTTTATCAATTAGGCTTAATTACTATTAGTTGCTAAAATTGATTTTTAGTTTCAAATATTAAATTTAAGAAGGTATTTATTTTGACAATCAAATATTCTCAGCAATTCATAAAATTATTACATAAAAATTATTCATCTTATATCAACATTTAATTATAAATGATCTTTCACTTTTTAACATTACAAAACAAATTAAGTAAACAATTCATTTATTTTGCTTTCATACAGTGATCTAATTAATGTGACATATTTTGAAATTACGTATAATAAAATTAAAAATACGTATTTTTTTTAGTCTTTTATACAACATAATTTTAAAAAATGCTGTAATGATTAAAAATAGAAGTTGTTAAGCTTACATTAAATTCCTCAAGTTGAATTTTATATAATTATTAAAGTTTTCTATGTACATAAAACTTCATTAGCATCTAACCCAACCCCATCCTTGGATTATGTGGAATCTTTAAATAAATAAATAAATTATTTTTTTTAATAAAAAAAAAAGAAAATAAACATCTAATAGCAATTCTGTTATATTGAATGCAATTTAAAAAAAAATCTATATGTTGTAGTAACCAGATGAAAATCAACAAAGGTATAATAAGGGTTAAATAATAAAAAAATACTTAATAATAATTTAAAATAGACGAGCATTGCATTAAATATGCGTTAAAAAAATTATCTATAAAAGAAAAATCTATTAAAAACAACATTAAAAAAATTCTAGAATAGGAAACAAGCAGTGGATTTTGTTATACAATCATTTTTACTACTAAACTTTTTGACTTCTTATAAAACTAATATCTAGTTCATCAATAATTAATATAAATAATACATTTAATTGCAAATACAACTATGGTTACAAATATTCTTTTGTATCAAGCGTGGTTGGTTTGGAGAAGCTTTCACTTGTAGTAGGACAAATCCAATAGATTCAAAAATCTATTTTTTTTTACATCCATTAAACAAGACTTTCAACATCTAAACATAAAAAGTACTGGTTTGTCAAATAACTAATTTTTTAAATTTAAAGTGATTTTTATTGATTCATGCATGGAGTGCTTTCACTACTCTTATTAATATAAATTCTATTTTTAAGTTACTTTATCTGATGGAAAAGCCGGTTTCAAATTAGAAACTTCTGGTGTATTAATAGATTGATTTGGATTTTCTTCTAAAATTAGTTCTGGTTTTACAGCCATATCAACAGCATCTGCAGAATCATCAAAGAGCTCATTAAAGTCCACTATTCCTGAATCGTATGGAGCCAATTCAGATCCTGAAAGGAGATCTGGAAAAAAGTATATAATTATTCACAAATGAAATAAATTTTTTGTTATAGCAAATTTACCGTTATCTGACCCTTCTTCTCTATTTTGATTAGGTGTTAATCCATAAGAAGGCATATCATTAAACAACTAAAAGCAAAAGTAATTATTACAACACCCATAAGCTCTTATAATATGACTTACATTTAACAAATAGGTTGTGTCAAGTCCATTACATCCATTAAAGAAATCTTTAAGCTGATCTAGTTCACTTTGGGTGTTTCCAACAACATTATGCATGTCTTCACTACTGCAACATGATTCCTCTTGAATTCTGTTTTGATTTACAACGAAGCAGTTTTTTAAGACAAATTACATTAATGAAAGTTATGTATTTTTTTAAGCTTAAAGTTCATAAAATATTTCAATAAATACGATTCAATCATTATTGTAAAAAGTCACAAAAACTAAAACTGCGGTAGTTCTTATATATTTTCCAATAATATCAACAAAACAAAATTGTCATACGGATAAATTCAAATTTTAGAACTTTAGAAACAAAATACTTACACAGAATTAAGTCTTGTAAAAGACAAATTCGGGTCACGCGTAGCTACAGCCATATTTTTAGTGTCACTATCTAAATTGGAATCCTTTTTTGCTGCTGTTTTATTTAGTATATTACCATTGTAACTACCATTTATCAAATTTGTTAACAAAGTATCTTGTGATGATGGATTTAAGAAAACTTTATCAGAATCATCTGTATCAATTAAACCTGATTCTTCATTTTCAAAATCATCATTTACTTCTAAATCATCAATATTTGCAGCTTCATCTGATAATCCTGGATCTGTGAGAAGTTCATCAACAGACACAGTACTTTGTTTATTCATATCTTGCTGTAATGAATAGAGAATTAGAAAAATACAGATCCTGTTTATTTTTTGAAGTTATTACTATTAAATTTGAAGATTCAAGGAATATTTCAGGTTCAGTGGTTTGAATATCTTCAACTTCATTTAGAAGTGATGAAGGGGATTTAGGTTGGTTTTGATGACTTGTAGATGCAGGACTTTCAACCTATTCAACATATAAAAGTTGTTAATAAATTCAACTGAGGATAAAATTTTAATTAATCTCTAAAAATTGTTCTACTTGTATATTTTCACCCTTTCCCTAATACAAAGTCAAATATTCACACAACACACTAGGCCATAAGTAACCATAGAGCAAACTGCTTTACCAGACTTACCTTGCCTGTGCCTGCATTAAGGGCAGTAGTCTCTGCCTTGAAATACAGAAAGACCAAGTAATTAGCTCTTCATACAAACAATTTTTATATGTAACACTTTGTGATAAAAGTTTTTAAGAATTAATCTTAAATTGAATTGATTTTTTTTTAAAGCAATTAACTTTCATAGTACCTGAACAATTTCATGAGGTTCAGAGTCTTCAGCAAATAGTTCATCTGGAAGTACTTCAGCACTGTCTAATTCATGTATAGTGGGACCATCAGAAGAGCTGGTCTTTTGTTTTTTCACTGGATTTTCATTTATCATAAGTGGATATCTTCTTTTTACACCTAAACCACCCATTCTTGTAGAAGGTTGTACAATGGTCACCAAAAATTGAATCAGCTTAAAAATTATTCCAGTGTTAACAAAAAAATAAAATTTAACAATCTTTTTTATACCTTGTTCACAATTTGTTGTTGTTTTTGATGTTTCTGCCTTAATACCGCTAATTCGCGCCATAAAACAGAATTTTCTTGTTTTAAATTACTAAGTACCCCATCTACTTGTGCTTGACGCCCATGTAAATATTTTACATCAGCAAGTACTTTCCCCAAATGTTCTTCACCTTCTATACCTGGTATAGGTTTTTCAGAAGGAATTACTTTGGAATTGGTAACCTAAGATGTTGTTTTGATAAGTATCACAGATACAGAGTTTAAATATATTTTACCTTGCGTTTAATATTTTTTAAAAGTTGTGGTTGACCTCTTTGAAAATATGGATGAAGAAATTGATATTCAATTTTGTCATTGTCTACTGTACCACCGTCTAAATTTGATACTTTATGGAAACCATCTAAAAATATTAGACCAAACTATTAATGTATGTGGATGGATGTTATATGTTTTTATGATGAAGTCAATTTCCATTAAAAAAAACATAAGTGTTTTGCTAATACATGTTTTAGAGTTAATTTTTTTTTAAATGAGATGAAAAATGGAGGGATTGGAATCAAATCAACCCTTTCTTAATTAATATTTAAAATTAGGTCAGAATACTATTCTACCACCACCAATAGGGCAATTACATCAATTGCTTATATTTTGGTATTATGTGTAGCCACCACCTTATTTTTTTTAATTAGAAAAAGTTTTGCTAGACAACAGTTTATGTTTAATTTGAATGCTAAAGTGTTTTGTAATTGCAAATTAAAATCTATTTCCATTTAGAAATATTAACTGCTCATTGTATAATAGTCAGAATAGAAGGGTACAAGAAATTAAAAAAAAGTGCTGGTGTAAGTGCAATGCAAAATATTAATAAAATTAGTAGAAGCAAATAAATCAAAATTTATTATATCAGATAGATTATTACAGCATTTATAATATAAATAAATAAAATAATTATTTAGGACATTTCAAGAGGTGCTACTATAAATGATTGTACTTTACAATTTGAGCAAAGGAATCTGAGTGAACCTTCATGAAACATTCTGTACATATAAAATTATACCCATACTCCATTATACTCCATTCACTTTATATGTACGTCTTGATATTCACAACCACAATACTTACACATGTTCAGTTGACGAACAAAACTGCTCATATTGTTATGTTTATAATAAGCAGGTAATAATTTGTACCAAAATTCTACTTCATTTCGAATGATGAAACTCTTGCCATCCTGAAAAAAAAGACATTACCTTTAAGGCCATAGCACATGGGGAGGTCGAAGTTTACCTTAACTGAATTTATTATTAGCATTAGTAATAAACTAAAGTAAATAAGCATGCAGTTGTTTGAAAATGCTTTTACAGTATTAGATATAAATCTGTTACAAATAATTTCATCAAACTATATATAATTATAAAGTTACAAAATTGTATTTACCTTGCTCCAACAAATTAAGTTGTCAGTTTTTGGATCATCTACCATTTTCCATAATTTACTCAAAAACGCTGGAATGCCCATTGAACTATCAAGAGGCTGCATGGTTACAAATTACAGGTTTATATATAAATATTCAACACGCCTGTTAAGTCGAATTTTACAGTTTTTTTGTAAAATGACAGACACTGCTTAATTATTTACGACACTCATGAAAGCCATATTGAGTAAACTGAAATTAGATAGTGGCTACCAACCATATTACGGTTCTATAGAAATGTATTGACAAAAGTTTACGGTAGGTACCTGAGGAAAATTTAAGCACACCCTTCTAAGTTAAAATATACAGGGCGTAGACACGAACTTCTATTAAGAAGAGAAAGAAGAAGAACATCTTCGTTTGGTCAGGTCATCAAATTTAACGACTCTTTATTTGAATTTTTATAAATATTTCCTCTAGTGTCTATTAAATTTAGTACGCATTAAATAATTGTTGTAATTTCACGATCGAGATACATGAAACACTATTTCCTATGACTATTTCCAAACTTAAGGTTTTTTTAAATACATTGAAAGAATTTAAAAAGATAATATGACCTTCGGTATTATATAAAATTAGACAAAATGTGCCAAGTATCTAAAAAAGGAATTAGAAATTAATTTAATTAGCGTCACTTTTTAAAAGACCCTCGCTTATCTCATGGAAATATGTATGGCGCCAAATTATAATTCCAATTTTATTGTTGTTATAAATCTAAATCTTATTGTAGTAAAATATTAGAAATATTAAATTTTGAATGGAAAATTTTGAAAATATATTTATAAGGAAATAATGATTTAATTTCTTAAGAATGTAGTTTGTCATAATAGGCGGACTTAATTGTAATATACAGCAGAGCAGTTAAATTTTAAACTTGTTTTAACAAAAAAAAACAATGTAGAGCGATAAGAAAGTACTCGAAATTCATTAAATTGCGATGGTGACCGTCGACAACGTTGCAGCTAAATTGTGCTCTATTGTTTTATCAGAAAATTCAGAAGGTAAATCTTAAAATTGCATTTTGAAAACCCACACATGTTTTGTTTGTGTTCTCGTAAATTATAAATAAAATTGTCTTTACGTATTTGCCGATTTAAAATTATAAATGTTAATAAAAATAATATCATTCAAAGATATTGATCCGTCATAGTCAATGGGCGCGTGCGTTGTGTTGATCCAGTGCGCTGTCCTATCTGTCGTATATCTTTTATCCCTTTTTAACAAATCTCAAGCATATATCTCCTATCTAAAGATTAATTTACGTGTAGGAATTTTTTTCACTTACGTCGGTTATTAAATAATATTAGGAAGTAAACAATATGTTTATGTTGTTATGAGATTGTAATGTAATACGTATTTACCACATTACCATCACGATTGCGGTTTTTTAAATGTTGAACAAAACATAATATCCTCCACATATTAAATAAAAATAAGTTATTGTTTTAAATTTAATGGAAAATAAATTGAATACGTATACTAAGATACGATTAAATTTTAGAAAGTGTTTGTTTTCCTTGCTCCTTAAATTTTTACGCCCTTGGCGTTTGCTCTGATTAATTCGTTTTATTGAGATTTGCTTATTACTATTGATACCCTCTGGTTCTGATAAAAATATGTTTGATAGATGTAACTGCTTTGAAATTAGTGTACAATAAATCGTAATAGGTATTAATCAAAACTTTGATTTAAGAAAATATTCGATTTCTTTGGTCTTAAAATTTATGCGCTTCAAGCGTTTGCTTATGATTGCATCCTTGGTCCCTGTAGTACATCAGCTGAAAATAAATTAGGCACTGTTTAAATTCAGTACAAAATAAATCGTGTCGATATTAAGCAAAAAAATTGATAAAGTTAATATTTTTTCTTGCCTCTTTTTGCGGTTTGAGCGCTTGCATGATCGGCTGGACCCCAATTTTTTACCGATAAAAATAAGTTGAATTTACTCGAAAGTAAATCGTACCTGTTGGTGTAAAGAGAAAATTTGATTCAGAATAATTTTTTTCTTTAAACTTAATTGGACGTTCATTAACTTTGATACATATAACTCCTTCCTTCAAATTCAGTATGAAATAAGTATAGAGGTGGTACCAAAGAGTTTTTTTTAGCTGAAGCAAAAGAATGGCGTTTACTAGGACAAGAACAGGATGGAATATTATTGTTTTCTTGGGTGCAAACAGATGCCAACTCGAGTTCTCGGAGTCACATTGGTTTATATTCGTACGAAAAAAATACTTTAGAAAGGATTTATTCATTTGCTAACGCCGTCCCTCTAATACAAGCTTCAATTAATTCTACTAGGACAATGTTTGGTTTCGTAACAAAAGAAATTGCAAAATCAGAATCCCAAGAAGACTCATTTATTTATAAACCTTATATTGTTCAGTTAAACACGGAAGAAGAACCAAAATTATGTGATTTGGAGATTCCGAGATCCAAGCAAATTATGATACAATTTCTTTATAGGAAACAATCAATTTTAACTGAAAAACAACCAGATAAATTATTGATACTTATTCATCAAGAATGTAATTATAATTTAATAATTATACATGGACGAATCGCAGAATAATCATGTTGCAGGTGTTCTGCAGTATCAACTTAAATCAAAAGATTTAGATGCTGATAATTTTTTAACTGAGTCTTTAGTAAGGGTGTTTTTATGGGCCCAATGGGACCCTGTGCATCAAACATTGTATTATATTCACTATAGAAAACCAACAAGAGCATTGGTAGAAGATGAAGAAGAACCTAAAACAAATTTAGAAACTAAATTATCCCCTACTCTTTCTGGATTGCAATTTCACGATGATTTACCCCATGAAACAGTGGTACCTATGTTTATAAATATAAATTTGCATCGATTTTAAAATTTTTTTAATTATGTAGATGAACATTCCTTTAAATTTACCTCATTTACCTTCTATATCTGGATCTTGTGGAATATATGAAGATGATACAGTACCACTTCGTATACATAATTGTTCATTAGATCTTATGGTCTTAACAGATTCTGATGGAATTGTCTGTATTTGTCATCACTATTTATATCAGGTTTTTATAAAGTTTTGTATATTCTAACTAAATTTTTAATCAAATCTCTTCTAGCCAGTACAACCTGCTGTTAATTTAGAAGAAAATGATGCAACCCCAGTACATTTTGCGTATTCAGTTACAGTTTTACATCAAAGTTGTGTAATTCATTGTGTAATTCCTGGAATTCCTTGGAATCAAGCGAAAACCATAAAACCAATATTTATTTTATATGGAGGTCATCATATATTGGTGTTCATACCAGGAATATGTACACATTTACTAGATATAGGGACTTTACATGAACCTACTTGTCATATAACTACCATGGCAGATTTACCTGGATTAGAATTGCAACAAATAAGTTTAGCTCCATTACTCAAAATGGGAGAATCGGTTGTTTTAAATCTTATGACTTTAGATGTGGTTGACTTAACTATTTCCACAAATCAACTGGTTCAAACTTTTAAAAGTGATACAACCCTTGAAAATAAATTATCAATTTTGCATTACTTTTTAATCCATAAAGGTGAAATGGATATTGTTATTGAGGTAAGAATTATATTTCAGTGTAATGAAAAAACTTAACAATCTATTTTTAGTTATTAACATCGCAAATAGAAAAATCAATATCTTTGGGTCTTCCACAACTTTTAAAAGAATTTCTAATTGGAAGTTCTTATGCAACAGCTCAAAGAAATTTACCATCTGATGCTGGCCAGTTAGTAAATTTATTGCCAGTTACAACTCAACCCACTGGTTGTGATATAGAAGTTAAAGTCAAAGATAAAATAATTTGTTTATCTCAAGATGTGCTTTGGAATGCATCCATGATGTTGTTATCACCCCAACAACGTCTTGTTCCATATAGAGTAGATATATGGACCAAACTATGGGACCATTTAGTTAAAATTGCTAAAGGAAAACAGAAATTTAAACCAAGTCAAGTTGTTGAGAAGCTTTTAGTATCGTTAGTTTGTTATCAGGTAAGTTTTTAAAAGATGCAATATATTTTTATTCCAAGCCCATTTAGAATCCTACGAGTTGTCCTGACCTGAGTGCCTCTAAAAGGTCTATTTGTACAAAACAAGAATTTTAGAAAAATGTCTTTTGTGACATCATTGTTTTGTCCCTGGCTGTTATGTAAGTTGTCAAAAGTTGGATACCCTGTTGGCTACAGACTTTTTAGGGACACTCTGGGTAATCATTCGTTTTCATTGAAATTTATATTTAAACATTTTTTATAATTCAGCCTGAAGCATTATCAAGATCAAGTACTCCTATGTCACCTGGTGGTTCTTTAGGCAGCAATACTGCAATAAATGATTTAGCAGCCATGACAAGTCAATGCAGTAGAAAAAGCCAAATTGATGCTTTACCATTTTATGAAATTGAAAGCTGCACCGCTAGCAAACAAGAGCATATTATATCAGTGGTAAGTATTAAACAAATTTTTATTCCCCCTACTACTAGTAAATAAAATGAAAGGGATGAAACTTTTGTTTTGAGAGAAAATGCAAATTTGATATTTTACTCCCTTATATAATAATCAAAAATAATATTTAAATGGTCCTTTCATTGGTCCCAGTAAATTTTAAACGGTAAGGGAAATATTGACTAGATCTTTTTTCCTTCAGTTATCACCTTGTAGAATAGGTACCCATACACGATGTTTATTTTTAGAATCTTCGTGAGTTAAGTATGCATTTATTAAAACAAAGTGCAGAAAATAAAATTAGTCGATTTCAATGGCAATCTCAAACTCCTATGCATGTGCATGCTGTTGCAACACGTTATGTTGCTGCACAACTTGAACAATCCAGATTTCTTTGCCATATATTATGCAAAGCTGTTGCTTTTGATCCTAGATATGAACAAGAAAAAGGATTTGTTTTTATGTAAGTTATAAATTCCACACTACCTATTACATTTCTTTATTAAGTAATGCAAATTATTTTCAGTGATCAGTTACCTGAAGAAAAAAGGCATATACTATTTACAATATTAGAAAGGTATTATTTAGCTGTTGAATCGATTGCTTTTCCTTTACCACAAGGTTTTACGTCATTTTTTACTTTTTTGGGATACCGTACTTTGAGATTTAATATATTTTTACAATATGTACATAGAAATGTTTTTGAATTACAAGTAGATGTTATGAAAATTATAATGATGGGTAATTATCTTTTTATTATTTTCTCTAAGCACTGTACTTTTAAATTGCTTTGCAGATACTGACGACACAAAAACGGGAATTCAAAGAAAACTCAAGTTATTAACTCTTCTTCCACGGTCACGTGCTAAGCGTTTATTAAGCCAATGGAGTCATCCTGTTAGTTTAATGATAAGAGCAAGGGAGCATTCATTAAATATTCTTTCAGGTGTAGAAGGTGCAAACCCAAGAGCTCATGGGTTACAAAGAAATAGGTCTTATCAGTTGGGTAAGCAATAATTAAAAGTTTAAAACATGGGACTAGTTAATGGAATTGTTTTAGGATTAGCAGCCTTTCCTTCAGAAGATCGACTTTCACCCTTGGATACCTTTTTAGATTTACTAACAGCAAAGGCTAGCTTAACAGAATTAGATTTTGGGTTACTAATTGAAGCTACAATTACCTCTACTGATGATTTTTTATAAATTTTGTGAAGTTTGTTTGTGGTACTAATTATTAACTCATCATATATGTAATGTGTAATTTTTTTGTATACGTAAATTTTATAGACTTGTTTTTGTTACTCTATAAGTACCTGAAAGTGTAATCTAATAGTTATTGTTTTTAGTTAAATAAAATTCTAAGTATAGGTATTGCAATTTTCTTAGCATGTACTTACCATAAAATTTGTTTCTTAATAATGTGCAATATAAATTAGTGCAAAATTAGTTGCTATTGTGATGTAGATGTAGGTATACTATATGTGTTAAATTTGTACCTAATTACTTTGTACTATTACTTATTTGCAAATGTGTGTGGGCGTGTGTGTGCCAAATAAAACTGTTTTACTTATACAGATTTATTTTAATTTAAACAACAATTTTTATTTCCGTTAGAAATTAAACCTTATATTTTTTTCAAAATGGAATTGTTTGAAATTTAGGAATATATGTAGTCATAGGAGCAACTCCTAATAGTAGATTAAACAAAAGTTGTAGTACCTACTAGTCTTCAAATTATATTCTGGGAATTTTCAGAAATAATTCAAAGGCTGTCCCAGAATCTCATTTAGAGGCTTGACACATGGAAATTATATGCGAAATTTCCCTAACCACCTTCGATCATAGGCGAAACTACGGGTGGTGCCGGGTGTGCCCGGGCACCACCTAAAGAAAGTAAAACTGAAAATGCAAGCGGCCTAAAAAACGGAAAGAGTATTTATTATGTCTTCGATACTTGATCTCAACAATATTTAAGGGGTCACCGGAAACTTACGTAATAGGTATATTAAATATTATAAAGACGACCGCTATCACTTTCGAGAATTTGCTCTAGTACGGTAATACGTCGCCGTAAGTATTAATTTCAGCATTTCGCCACCGCGTCGAAAATTACACCAATGCTTATGAATAGTAAATCGTTATTAGACTATTCAATATTGATTGCTGTAAGTATTTTGCCTTCTCAGTCTTCTTTTACACATTCGAAAACCCGCTTTGGATGTTGCAGTTTAAACTTTTAAGTCGAAAATTGGTCGGTTTTTACTTTCCCAAACCACCACTGGTATAGGGAAGTATTGATATCATGAAAATTTTTGAAATCGAGTTTTCGCGGAAATACGTATTTTGGGCCCCTAGGAACCCAAAAAGGTGGTCTAGAAAAATGTCTGTCTGTTGGTGGGTGTGGGTGTGTGTGTGTGTGTGTGGGTGTGTGGGTGTGTGTGTGGGTGTGTATGTGTATGTGTATGTAACGCCTCTAACGCAAAAACTAGTTAACCGATTTTGATGAAATTTTAAATGAAGGGGTATATCGAAAATTCATCGACAAAATAAGCTTTTCAAAAAAATCCGAAACCGGAAGCGGAAGTTAGACATGTTTTTTTGGTATCATTTTTTTCAGAAGCGGGATTTTGAAATTCTGAGTAGGGAATATGAAAGAAGGGCATAATTCAAGGGAAACAGTTTTTTACCGGACTCTCTAACTTCAAAATGGCGGTCGCTATGAATTTTTCAAAATTTCGACTTTAACGCCCCATAACTCAAAAACCTGTTATCTGATCAGGTTCCGCAACAACTTGTTTGAAAGCCCTTTGGCTCTACTACACCAAGAAAAATTATTTACTAAATCCAAGAACTGTCGCAACGGCGCTCTTCCAAAAATTTTGAAATTTTTGAAAAATTATTACAAAAAAACTGGTCTAAGGATTTTGTTTAAATTTTCCATACTTATGCAGCTTGGTATTAGCTACATTTTTGCTTTTTGATGAACGCCAGAATTCCACTGTGGCGCCCTCTACGAGATTTTGAAAATCGGAAATTGATGTTCCTATAGCGCCTTTATTAGTAGTCAAAATATGAAAGAAGTTTAAATATAAAAGTTATTTAGTATATAATTCTGCATTCTCTTCAATGTATATCACGTATACAGGGCGTTTGCTTTCCACAGTACAATAAACAACTTTGTTATTTTAAATGAAACACCCTATATATTATTATATACATAGTTGAATGCAGAATTTAATTGTCTATCACATAGTATAAGGTGTTCATATGGCTAAAATGTACGGTTAATGAAAAATTCGTGGATTTTGAATATTTAGGTTGAACTGTTGATGGAAACGGATCGAGCGTCGTAGCTCAAATTGCTTGGCGTCGTTGGAAAGGGCGTGGCTTGGCGAGTAAGAAAAACTTTGTTGCCGCCTTGCCGGTTAGGTTAGGTTCGGACATGAAAATGTTTTCTTGCACGGGCTTAGAAAAATTTTCGAAAAGCTTCCCCCATTTTTAGAATTGTCTGAAACGTCTTGAAAAGAAATGTTGGAAAACAGTCGTAGCTTAAATTGCTCGACGGCGTTGAAAAGACGGAGACGTCAATAGTCTACCTACCGAGTTTCAGCATCGTAGCTCCAAGGATAAGGGAGTTATGAACGAAACCCGATGTTAGCCGATCTGATCCGAACGAGAACGGCACGTCGTAGCTTAAATTGCTCGACGGCGTTGAAAAGGCGGAGACGTCAATAGTCTACCTACCGAGTTTCAGCATCGTAGCTCAAAGGAAAAGGGAGTTATGAGCGAAACCCGACGTTAGCCGATCTGATCCGAACGAGAACGGCACGTCGTAGCTTAAATTGCTCGACGGCGTTGAAAAGGCGGAGACGTCAATAGTCTACCTACCGAGTTTCAGCATCGTAGCTCAAAGGAAAAGGGAGTTATGAGCGAAACCCGACGTTAGCCGATCTGATCCGAACGAGAAC
Organism: Hemicrepidius hirtus; assembly: GCA_963082805.1. Classification (NCBI taxonomy): domain Eukaryota; kingdom Metazoa; phylum Arthropoda; class Insecta; order Coleoptera; family Elateridae; genus Hemicrepidius; species Hemicrepidius hirtus. The sequence goes on from OY720168.1 coordinate 19,244,802, forward strand.
GGCACGTCGTAGCTTTAATTGCTCGACGGCGTTTGAAAGACGGAGACGTCAATAGTCTACCTACCGAGTTTCAGCATCGTATCTCCAAGGATAAGGGAGTTATGAGCGAAACCCGATGTTAGCCGATCTGATCCGAACGAGAACGGCACGTCGTAGCTTAAATTGCTCGACGGCGTTGAAAAGACGGAGACGTCAATAGTCTACCTACCGAGTTTCAGCATCGTAGCTCCAAGGATAAGGGAGTTATGAGCGAAACCCGATGTTAGCCGATCTGATCCGAACGAGAACGGCACGTCGTAGCTTAAATTGCTCGACGGCGTTGAAAAGGCGGAGACGTCAATAGTCTACCTACCGAGTTTCAGCATCGTAGCTCCAAGGATAAGGGAGTTATGAGCGAAACCCGATGTTAGCCGATCTGATCCGAACGAGAACGGCACGTCGTAGCTTAAATTGCTCGACGGCGTTGAAAAGGCGGAGACGTCAATAGTCTACCTACCGAGTTTCAGCATCGTAGCTCCAAGGATAAGGGAGTTATGAGCGAAACCCGATGTTAGCCGATCGGATCCGAACGAGAACGGCACGTCGTAGCTTAAATTGGTCGACGGCGTTGAAAAGACGGAGACGTCAATAGTCTACCTACCGAGTTTCAGCATCGTAGCTCCAAGGATAAGGGAGTTATGAGCGAAACCCGATGTTAGCCGATGTTAGCCGATCTGATCCGAACGAGAACGGCACGTCGTAGCTTAAATTGCTCGACGGCGTTGAAAAGGCGGAGACGTCAATAGTCTACTTACCGAGTTTCAGCATCGTAGCTCAAAGGAAAAGGTAGTTATGAGCGAAACCCGACGTTAGCCGATCTGATCCGAACGAGAACGGCACGTCGTAGCTTTAATTGCTCGACGGCGTTTGAAAGACGGAGACGTCAATAGTCTACCTACCGAGTTTCAGCATCGTAGCTCCAAGGATAAGGGAGTTATGAGCGAAACCCGATGTTAGCCGATCTGATCCGAACGAGAACGGCACGTCGTAGCTTAAATTGCTCGACGGCGTTGAAAAGGCGGAGACGTCAATAGTCTACCTACCGAGTTTCAGCATCGTAGCTCAAAGGAAGAGGGAGTTATGAGCGAAACCCGACGTTAGCCGATCTGATCCGAACGAGAACGGCACGTCGTAGCTTTAATTGCTCGACGGCGTTTGAAAGACGGAGACGTCAATAGTCTACCTACCGAGTTTCAGCATCGTAGCTCCAAGGATAAGGGAGTTATGAGCGAAACCCGATGTTAGCCGATCTGATCCGAACGAGAACGGCACGTCGTAGCTTAAATTGCTCGACGGCGTTGAAAAGGCGGAGACGTCAATAGTCTACCTACCGAGTTTCAGCATCGTAGCTCCAAGGATAAGGGAGTTATGAGCGAAACCCGATGTTAGCCGATCTGATCCAAACGAGAACGGCACGTCGTAGCTTAAATTGCTCGACGGCGTTGAAAAGGCGGAGACGTCAATAGTCTACCTACCGAGTTTCAGCATCGTAGCTCAAAGGAAAAGGGAGTTATGAGCGAAACCCGACGTTAGCCGATCTGATCCGAACGAGAACGGCACGTCGTAGCTTTAATTGCTCGACGGCGTTTGAAAGACGGAGACGTCAATAGTCTACCTACCGAGTTTCAGCATCGTAGCTCCAAGGATAAGGGAGTTATGAGCGAAACCCGATGTTAGCCGATCTGATCCGAACGAGAACGGCACGTCGTAGCTTAAATTGGTCGACGGCGTTGAAAAGGCGGAGACGTCAATAGTCTACCTACCGAGTTTCAGCATCGTAGCTCCAAGGATAAGGGAGTTATGAGCGAAACCCGATGTTAGCCGATCCGATCCGAACGAGAACGGCACGTCGTAGCTTAAATTGGTCGACGGCGTTGAAAAGACGGAGACGTCAATAGTCTACCTACCGAGTTTCAGCATCGTAGCTCCAAAGATAAGGGAGTTATGAGCGAAACCCGATGTTAGCCGATCTGATCCGAACGAGAACGGCACGTCGTAGCTTAAATTGGTCGACGGCGTTGAAAAGACGGAGACGTCAATAGTCTACCTACCGAGTTTCAGCATCGTAGCTCCAAGGATAAGGGAGTTATGAGCGAAACCCGATGTTAGCCGATCTGATCCGAACGAGAACGGCACGTCGTAGCTTAAATTGGTCGACGGCGTTGAAAAGACGGAGACGTCAATAGTCTACCTACCGAGTTTCAGCATCGTAGCTCCAAGGATAAGGGAGTTATGAGCGAAACCCGATGTTAGCCGATGTTAGCCGATCTGATCCGAACGAGAACGGCACGTCGTAGCTTTAATTGCTCGACGGCGTTTGAAAGACGGAGACGTCAATAGTCTACCTACCGAGTTTCAGCATCGTAGCTCCAAGGATAAGGGAGTTATGAGCGAAACCCGATGTTAGCCGATCTGATCCGAACGAGAACGGCACGTCGTAGCTTAAATTGGTCGACGGCGTTGAAAAGACGGAGACGTCAATAGTCTACCTACCGAGTTTCAGCATCGTAGCTCCAAGGATAAGGGAGTTATGAGCGAAACCCGATGTTAGCCGATCTGATCCGAACGAGAACGGCACGTCGTAGCTTAAATTGCTCGACGGCGTTGAAAAGGCGGAGACGTCAATAGTCTACCTACCGAGTTTCAGCATCGTAGCTCCAAGGATAAGGGAGTTATGAGCGAAACCCGATGTTAGCCGATCTGATCCGAACGAGAACGGCACGTCGTAGCTTAAATTGCTCGAAGGCGTTGAAAAGGCGGAGACGTCAATAGTCTACCTACCGAGTTTCAGCATCGTAGCTCAAAGGAAAAGGGAGTTATGAGCGAAACCCGACATTAGCCGATCTGATCCGAACGAGAACGGCACGTCGTAGCTTTAATTGCTCGACGGCGTTTGAAAGACGGAGACGTCAATAGTCTACCTACCGAGTTTCAGCATCGTAGCTCCAAGGATAAGGGAGTTATGAGCGAAACCCGATGTTAGCCGATCTGATCCGAACGAGAACGGCACGTCGTAGCTTAAATTGCTCGACGGCGTTGAAAAGGCGGAGACGTCAATAGTCTACCTACCGAGTTTCAGCATCGTAGCTCAAAGGAAAAGGGAGTTATGAGCGAAACCCGACGTTAGCCGATCTGATCCGAACGAGAACGGCACGTCGTAGCTTTAATTGCTCGACGGCGTTTGAAAGACGGAGACGTCAATAGTCTACCTACCGAATTTCAGCATCGTAGCTCCAAGGATAAGGGAGTTATGAGCGAAACCCGATGTTAGCCGATCTGATCCGAACGAGAACGGCACGTCGTAGCTTAAATTGCTCGACGGCGTTGAAAAGGCGGAGACGTCAATAGTCTACCTACCGAGTTTCAGCATCGTAGCTCCAAGGATAAGGGAGTTATGAGCGAAACCCGATGTTAGCCGATCTGATCCGAACGAGAACGGCACGTCGTAGCTTAAATTGCTCGACGGCGTTGAAAAGGCGGAGACGTCAATAGTCTACCTACCGAGTTTCAGCATCGTAGCTCAAAGGAAAAGGGAGTTATGAGCGAAACCCGACGTTAGCCGATCTGATCCGAACGAGAACGGCACGTCGTAGCTTTAATTGCTCGACGGCGTTTGAAAGACGGAGACGTCAATAGTCTACCTACCGAGTTTCAGCATCGTAGCTCCAAGGATAAGGGAGTAGTGAGCGAAACCCGATGTTAGCCGATCTGATCCGAACGAGAACGGCACGTCGGTCGGTCGATAGCGATCGTCCAGCTTCGCCAGTTGTAATTTCTAGCCGGTACCTACTACAGAGTACAGGTAGATGCGTATCTTGGTGTCTTTCTTTCGTTCATATCGAACCTGTATAGTCTCGTTTTTCTCGCGAGGCATTCAAATGATTTCCAATGCTGCCTCGCGAACTACTGTTGAATAGCAAAAACAAAATATTTATTTTTAGTATGGGAAAGTCCAGGGGAGGTTTGCACCTCCACTTTTTAATAAAGCTACCATATCAACCCACTTTGACGATATTTCCGCGTAGAAAAATAGGCTCAAAATTCAGAAACTTTCAGAAAAATTGGTATGATTCTTTCAAATGGCTAGAATACAGCCAGCAGTTGGATTCAGCATTCTGTTTCCATTGTCGTTTTTTTGGGTCAAACGACGCCTCATATAAGGGTCATACTGCATTTACAAAGAAAGGTTTTAATAATTGGCATAGGGCCATTGAAGCGTTTAAGAATCATGAAAGAACGAACTACTGTGCATATGCATAGTATTTAGTATTTCTTCATGGAACCATTATGAAAACGGGATCTCGATTGATATTTTGTTAGATCAAACTAAACGCGATTTTATTTCGAAAGAAGAGCAAAAGCGAATCGAAAACCACCAACTATTCGAAAGACTTATAAATATTGTTCTGTGTTTGGCTATAGGAGGGCGTCCTCTAAGAGGCCACAATGAAAAAAAGACCGATTCTGAAATATATGTTCGTTTTTGTTTATAAGATTATTATTTAATAAAAATTCATTTTATTTACTTTTGAATAGTCTGTGCCTTTTTGTAAAGAGATTCTGGAAAAACGATGCTACATTGATACAAGTCAACGCTTGGTTTCTAATTCTAGCTGGCACTACCAAATAAAATACTCTAGTTTCGCCTATGCCTTCGATTCTTAGCTTCGATCTGGTTAGAAAATTTCCAGAAATAATTTAAAGGCTATAAGTCGCTTTTTTTCTCCAACCTTTCTCGTCCTTTCCGATTGCCACAGAAAATTCCCAGAATGTAACATGAAGGCTATACGCGTGGAAAATACGTGACAAATATGCCGCATCCCCTCCCAACTGGTAAAAAATAAGAAAAATATTTCAAAATAGAAGGAAGACTATAGCCCCCCATATTCTCTTTTTTTGAACATATTTTTCACCCCTTTAGATCTCGTTAGGATTTAGACAGAATGTTATTTGGAGCCCATACACTCGGCAATTATTGGCCAAACTTACCTTACCCCTTCCCAATGTTTCCCAACCGGTTAGAAAATATTCAGAAGTAATAGATTGCTTCTGAAAAATTTTGAATTTTTTTTAACCAGATGAGCGGAGATGGGGGATGTTTGGCACACAGACTATAGTCTTTACTCATTTTTCGAAAAATATTTTGACCCCTTCAGATCTCGTCGGGATTTTCCCCGAATGTTATTTGGGGGGTGTACACTTGAAAATTATGCGGCAAACTTCCCTCATCCCTTCGCATTGCTTCCTGCGTGGTTAGAAAATGTTCAGAACTGCATTCCTTCTGAAACCTTTCTGATTTTTTTTTGAACAGATGGGAGGGGATGGGGGATGTTTGGTACATATTTCCCAAGTCTTTAGCCTCCATATTACATTCTGGGAATTTCCTAAGGAAATCGGAGAGGGTGAAATTTTTATCCAAAAAAAGAGCAAAGACTATAGTCTTTCCTCATTTTTTGGAAAAAAATTTCACCCCTTCAGATCTCATCGGGATTTTGCCTGAATGTTATTTGGGGGGTGTACACTTGGAAATTATGCGGCAAACTTCCCTCATCCCTTCGCATTGCTTCCTGCGTGGTTAGAAAATGTTCAGAACTGCATTCCTTCTGAAACCTTTCTGATTTTTTTTTGAACAGATGGGAGGGGATGGGGGATGTTTGGTACATATTTCCCAAGTCTTTAGCCTCCATATTACATTCTGGGAATTTCCTAAGGAAATCGGAGAGGGTGAAATTTTTATCCAAAAAAAGAGCAAAGACTATAAGTCTTTCCTCATTTTTTGGAAAAAAAATTCACCCCTTCAGATCTGATCGGGATTTTTCCTGAATGTTATTTGGGGGGTGTACACTTGGAAATTATGCGGCAAACTTCCCTCATCCCTTCGCATTGCTTCCTGCGTGGTTAGAAAATGTTCAGAACTGCATTCCTTCTGAAACCTTTCTAATTTTTTTTTGAGCAGATGGGAGAGGATGGGGGATGTTTGGTACATATTTCCCAAGTCTTTAGCCTCCATATTACATTCTGGGAATTTCCTAAGGAGATCGGAGAGGGTGAAAAATTTTTCCAAAAAAAGAGCAGACTATTGTCTTTCCTCATTTTTTGCAAATTTTTTCATCCCTTCAGATCTCATCGGGATTTTCCCAGAATGAGAACACTCGGGGTTAAAGGTAGGGTCTAAATAATTTGTTTTAGGTCGATTTTCTGGAGTACTCGGACGATTACATCCTGGCGAGACCGTCGCCCATTTCTTCCAGGAGGTAGTCGAAGAACATCGGTCCTAAAGGAGAAAGCGCCCTTTTTAGGGATATAAAGATAACAACAGTCCTTTTCAGGACTAACAAAAATTTTAAAGAAAGGTTTTTCCTAAAAGAAGTGTCAGACTGCTTGTAGTTTAATAATTTAGGACCGTAGCTATACATTCGACCGTGACCAAGTTGGCGGGCTGAGTTGCATATTAGATTGTGAGTGTGACCCTGTTGACGGGCCGAAGGTTGGAGTGCGAACGCACCTTTCGCTTATAAATTTTGCAGTGTGAACGCACCTTTAGCAATTAAATTTTGCATTGTGACCGCACCTTTAGCTAATAGAAATTGTAGTGTGAACACACCTTTACCTAATAAAAGTTGTTGTGTCAACGCACCTTTACCTAATAAAAGTTGCTGTGTGAACGCACCTTTAGCTAATAAAAGTTGCTGTGTGAACGCACCTTTAGCTAAGTAAAAGTTGCTGTGTGAACACGCCTTTACCTAATAAAAGTTGCTGTGTCAACGCACCTTTACCTAATAAAAGTTGCTGTGTGAACGCACCTTTAGCTAATAAAAGTTGCTGTGTGAACGCACCTTTACCTAATAAAAGTTGCAGTGTGAGCGCACCTTTAGCTAAGTAAAAGTTGCTGTGTGAACGCACCTTTACCAAATAAAAGTTGCTATGTGAACGCACCTTTACCTAATAAAAGTTGCTGTGTGAACGCACCTTTAGCTAATAAAAGTTGCAGTGTGAACGCACCTTTACCTAATAAAAGTTGCTGTGTGAACGCACCCTTACCTAATAAAAGTTGCTGTGTGAACGCACCTTTACCTAATAAAACGTGCTGTGTGAACGCACCTTTACCTAATAAAAGTTGCTGTGTGAACGCACCTTTAGCTAATAAAAGTTGCTGTGTGAACGCACCTTTACCTAATAAAAGTTGCAGTGTGAAAGCACCTTTAGCTAAGTAAAAGTTGCTGTGTGAACGCACCTTTACCTAATAAAAGTTGCTGTGTGAACGCACCTTTACCTAATAAAAGCTGCTGTGTGAACGCACCTTTAGCTAATAAAAGTTGCTGTGTGAACGCACCTTTACCTATTAAAAGTTGCAGTGTGAACGCACCTTTAGCTAAGTAAAAGTTGCTGTGTGAACGCACCTTTACCTAATAAAAGTTGCTGTGTGAACGCACCTTTACCTAATAAAAGTTGCTGTGTGAACGCACCTTTAGCTAATAAAAGTTGCTGTGTGAACGCACCTTTACCTAATAAAAGTTGCTGCGTGAACGCAGCCTTACCTAATAAAAGTTGCTGTGTGAACGCACCTTTACCTAATAAAAGTTGCAGTGTGAACGCACCTTTAGCTAAGTAAAAGTTGCTGTGTGAACGCACCTCTACCTAATAAAAGTTGCTTTGTGAACGCACCTTTACCTAATAAAAGTTGCTGTGTGAACGCACCTTTAGCTAATAAAAGTTGCTGTGTGAACGCACCTTTACCTAATAAAAGTTGCTGTGTGAACGCACCCTTACCTAATAAAAGTTGCTGTGTGAACGCACCTTTAGCTAATAAAAGTTGCCGTGTGAACGCACATTTACCTAATAAAAGTTGCTGTGTGAACGCACCTTTACCTAATAAAAGTTGCTGTGTGAACGCACCTTTAGCTAATAAAAGTTGCTGTGTGAACGCACCTTTACCTAATAAAACGTGCTGTGTGAACGCACCTTTACCTAATAAAAGTTGCTGTGTGAACGCACCTTTAACTAATAAAAGTTGCTGTGTGAACGCACCTTTACCTAATAAAACGTGCTGTGTGAACGCACCTTTACCTAATAAAAGTTGCGTTCACACTGCAATTTTTATCAGCTAAAGGTGCGTTCACACGGCAACTTTTATTAGCTAAAGGTGCGTTCACACACCATAATCTATTAGCTAAAGGTGTGTTCACACTGCAACTTTAATTAGATAAAGGTGCGTTCACACAGCAATTTGTATTAGCTAAAGGTGCGTTCACACAGCAACTTTTATTAGCTAAAGGTGCGTTCACACAGCAACTTTTATTAGCTAAAGGTGCGTTCACACTGCAACTTTTATCAGCTAAAGGTGCGTTAACACGGCAACTTTTATTAGCTAAAGGTGCGTTCACACAGCAACCTTTATTAAGTAAAGGTGCGTTCACACAGCAACTTTTATTAGGTAAAGGTGCGTTCACATTGCAACTTTTATTAGCTAAAGGTGCGTTCACACTGCAAAATTTATTACATAAAGGTGCGTTCACACTGCAATATTTATCTTCGACCCGCCAACTTGGACACAGTCTAAGCGCTCCCCGCGAAACCGCTACGGTCATATTCTAAATGTACATTCTCGGCACGCCAACTTGGTCACAGTCTAAACGCTCCCCACGCAACCGCCGCATGGTCACATTTTTTTATTTGAATATATTAAGAATTTCATTGAAATATTTAATAAAACTCTTTTTTTGTGAAGTGAGCGTTCTGCGCTTGTCTTTGGAAAAACCTTTTTCGAAAACCTTTGCTAGTCCTGAGAAGGACTGTGTTTTTATGTTTCCAGCCCTGTAAAGAGCCTTTTCCTTCAAGTCGGAGATTTTCAGGTCGGATACTTCGTGGACGAGGTCTCCATAATGGCATCCTCCAAGGAATTCGGCCAACTGTGTACTACCCATATACATGCTCCTATGGACATTGCACATAATCTTCCTCTACACCCTATAAATTACAAATATCACATTTGACTAACAAATAAATTATAGTCTTCATTCATTAACGCTCCTCCCCTGCCAACTGCTAAAAAAAATTCAGAATGGTGTCAGAAGAAATGTATTGCTGAACATTTTCCTTTTTCGAAGATTTTTTCACCCTCTCCGATTTCGCGTTTCTCCGTTTCCTAGCCAGGTGTGGAGCAGTGGGAAGGGGTGAGGGAAGTTTGCCCCATTATTTCCAAGTGTATACCCTCCAAATAACATTCTGGGAAAAACCGGACGAGATCTGAAGGGGTGAAATTTTTTTCCAAAAAATGAGCAAAGACTATAGTCTTTCCTTTTTTTTTCGAAGATTTTTTCACCCTCTCCGATTTCCTTAGGAAAATTTCAGAATGTAATATGAAGGGTAAAGACTTGAAAAATTTGTGCCAAACATCCCCCATCCCCTTCGATCTGGTTCAAAAAAATTCCGAAAGTTTTCTGGAACAACCCAATTCTGAACGTTTCCTAGCCAGTTGTGGAGCAGAGGGAAGGGGTAAGGGAAGTTTGCCCCATAATTTCCAAGTGTATACCCTCCAAATAACATTGTGGGAAAAACGGGGCGAGATCATGAGGGGTGAAATTTTTTTCCAAAAAATGAGCAAAGACTATAGTCTTTCCTTTTTTTTTCGAAGATTTTTTCACCCTCTCCGATTTAGCTAGGAAAATTTCAGAATGTAATATGAAGGGTAAAGACTTGAAAAATATGTGCCAAACATCCCCCATCCCCTTCGATCTGGTTCAAAAAAATTCCGAAAGTTTTCTGGAACAACCCAATTCTGAATGTTTCCTAGCCAGGTGTGGAGCAGTGGGAAGGGGTGAGGGAAGTTTGCCCCATAATTTCCAAGTGTATACCCTCCAAATAACATTCTGGGAAAAACCGGGCGAGATCTGAAGGGGTGAAATTTTTTTCCAAAAAATGAGGAAAGACTATAGTCTTTGCTCTTTTTTTAGAAGATTTTTTGACCCTCTCCGATTTCCTTAGGAAAATTTCAGAATGTAATATGAACCCTAAACACTTGAAAAATATGTGCCAAACATCCCCCATCCCCTTCGATCTGGTTCAAAAAAATTCCGAAAGTTTTCTGGAACAACCCAATTCTGAACGTTTCCTAGCCAGCTGTGGAGCAGTGGGAAGGGGTGAGGGAAGTTTGCCCCATAATTTCCAAGTGTATACCCTCCAAATAACATTCTGGGTAAAACGGGGCGAGATCTGAAGGGGTGAAATTTTTTTCCAAAAAATGAGCAAAGACTATAGTCTTTCCTTTTTTTTTCGAAGATTTTTTGACCCTCTCCGATTTCGCTAGGAAAATTTCAGAATGTAATATGAAGGGTAAAGACTTGAAAAATATGTGCCAAACATCCCCCATCCCCTTCGATCTGGTTCAAAAAAATTCCGAAAGTTTTCTGGAACAACCCAATTCTGAATGTTTCCTAGCCAGGTGTGGAGCAGTGGGAAGGGGTGAGGGAAGTTTGCCCCATAATTTCCAAGTGTATACCCTCCAAATAACATTCTGGGAAAAACCGGGCGAGATCTGAAGGGGTGAAATTTTTTTCCAAAAAATGAGGAAAGACTATAGTCTTTGCTCTTTTTTTAGAAGATTTTTTGACCCTCTCCGATTTCCTTAGGAAAATTTCAGAATGTAATATGAACCCTAAACACTTGAAAAATATGTGCCAAACGTCCCCCATCCCCTTCGATCTGGTTCAAAAACATTCCGAAAGTTTTCTGGAACAACCCAATTCTGAACGTTTCCTAGCTAGGTGTGGAGCAGTGGGAAGGGGTGAGGGAAGTTTGCCCCATAATTTCCAAGTGTATACCCTCCAAATAACATTCTGGGAAAAACCGGACGAGATCTGAAGGGGTGAAATTTTTTTCCAAAAAATGAGCAAAGACTATAGTCTTTCCTTTTTTTTTCGAAGATTTTTTCACCTTCTCCGATTTCGCTAGGAAAATTTCAGAATGTAATATGAAGGGTAAAGACTTGTAAAATATGTGCCAAACATCCCCCATCCCCTCCGATCTGGTTCAAAAAAATTCCGAAAGTTTTCTGGAACAACCCAATTCTGAACGTTTCCTAGCCAGGTGTGGAGCAGTGGGAAGGGGTGAGGGAAGTTTGCCCCATAATTTCCAAGTGTATACCCTCCAAAAAACATTCTGGGAAAAACCGGACGAGATCTGAAGGGGTGAAATTTTTTTCCAAAAAATGAGCAAAGACTATAGTCTTTCCTTTTTTTTTCGAAGATTTTTTCACCCTCTCCGATTTCGCTAGGAAAATTTCAGAATGTAATATGAAGGGTAAAGACTTGAAAAATATGAGCCAAACATCCCCCACCCCTCGGATCTGGTCCAAAAAATTCAGAAAGTTTTCTGGAACAACCCAATTCTAAACGTTTCCTAGCCAGGTGTGGAGCAGTGGGAAGGGGTGAGGGAAGTTTGCCCCATTATTTCCAAGTGTATACCCTCCAAATAACATTCTGGGAAAAACCGGACGAGATCTGAAGGGGTGAAATTTTTTTCCAAAAAATGAGCAAAGACTATAGTCTTTCCTTTTTTTTTCGAAGATTTTTTCACCCTCTCCGATTTCGCTAGGAAAATTTCAGAATGTAATATGAAGGGTAAAGACTTGAAAAATATGTGCCAAACATCCCCCATCCCCTTCGATCTGGTTCAAAAAAATTCCGAAAGTTTTCTGGAACTACCCAATTCTGAATGTTTCCTAGCCAGGTGTGGAGCAGTGGGAAGGGGTGAGGGAAGTTTGCCCCATAATTTCCAAGTGTATACCCTCCAAATAACATTCTGGGAAAAACCGTACGAGATCTGAAGGGGTGAAATTTTTTTCCAAAAAATGAGCAAAGACTATAGTCTTTCCTTTTTTTTTCGAAGATTTTTTCACCCTCTCCGATTTAGCTAGGAAAATTTCAGAATGTAATATGAAGGGTAAAGACTTGAAAAATATGTGCCAAACATCCCCCATCCCCTTCGATCTGGTTCAAAAAAATTCCGAAAGTTTTCTGGAACAACCCAATTCTGAATGTTTCCTAGCCAGGTGTGGAGCAGTGGGAAGGGGTGAGGGAAGTTTGCCCCATAATTTCCAAGTGTATACCCTCCAAATAACATTCTGGGAAAAACCGGGCGAGATCTGAAGGGGTGAAATTTTTTTCCAAAAAATGAGGAAAGACTATAGTCTTTGCTCTTTTTTTAGAAGATTTTTTGACCCTCTCCGATTTCCTTAGGAAAATTTCAGAATGTAATATGAACCCTAAACACTTGAAAAATATGTGCCAAACATCCCCCATCCCCTTCGATCTGGTTCAAAAACATTCCGAAAGTTTTCTGGAACAACCCAATTCTGAACGTTTCCTAGCTAGGTGTGGAGCAGTGGGAAGGGGTGAGGGAAGTTTGCCCCATAATTTCCAAGTGTATACCCTCCAAATAACATTCTGGGAAAAACCGGACGAGATCTGAAGGGGTGAAATTTTTTTCCAAAAAATGAGCAAAGACTATAGTCTTTCCTTTTTTTTTCGAAGATTTTTTGACCCTCTCCGATTTCCTTAGGAAAATTTCAGAATGTAATATGAAGGGTAAAGACTTGAAAAATATGTGCCAAACATCCCCCATCCCCTTCGATCTGGTTCAAAAAAATTCCGAAAGTTTTCTGGAACAACCCAATTCTGAATGTTTCCTAGCCAGGTGTGGAGCAGTGGGAAGGGGTGAGGGAAGTTTGCCCCATAATTTCCAAGTGTATACCCTCCAAATAACATTCTGGGAAAAACCGGGCGAGATCTGAAGGGGTGAAATTTTTTTCCAAAAAATGAGCAAAGACTATAGTCTTTCCTTTTTTTTTCGAAGATTTTTTGACCCTCTCCGATTTCCTTAGGAAAATTTCAGAATGTAATATGAAGGGTAAAGACTTGAAAAATATGTGCCAAACATCCCCCATCCCCTTCGATCTGGTTCAAAAAAATTCCGAAAGTTTTCTGGAACAACCCAATTCTGAACGTTTCCTAGCCAGGTGTGGAGCAGTGGGAAGGGGTGAGGGAAGTTTGCCCCATAATTTCCAAGTGTATACCCTCCAAATAACATTCTGGGAAAAACGGGGCGAGATCTGAAGGGGTGAAATTTTTTTCCAAAAAATGAGCAAAGACTATAGTCTTTCCTTTTTTTTTCGAAGATTTTTTCACCCTCTCCGATTTCGCTAGGAAAATTTCAGAATGTAATATGAAGGGTAAAGGATTGAAAAATATGTGCCAAACATCCCCCATCCCCTTCGATCTGGTTCAAAAAAATTCCGAAAGTTTTCTGGAACAACCCAATTCTGAACGTTTCCTAGCCAGGTGTGGAGCAGTGGGAAGGGGTAAGGGAAGTTTGCCCCATAATTTCCAAGTGTATACCCTCCAAATAACATTCTGGGAAAAACGGGGCGAGATCTGAAGGGGTGAAATTTTTTTCCAAAAAATGAGCAAAGACTATAGTCTTTCCTTTTTTTTTCGAAGATTTTTTCACCCTCTCCGATTTCGCTAGGAAAATTTCAGAATGTAATATGAAGGGTAAAGACTTGAAAAATATGTGCCAAACATCCCCCATCCCCTTCGATCTGGTTCAAAAAAATTCCGAAAGTTTTCTGGAACTACCCAATTCTGAATGTTTCCTAGCCAGGTGTGGAGCAGTGGGAAGGGGTGAGGGAAGTTTGCCCCATAATTTCCAAGTGTATACCCTCCAAATAACATTCTGGGAAAAACCGGACGAGATCTGAAGGGGTGAAATTTTTTTCCAAAAAATGAGCAAAGACTATAGTCTTTCCTTTTTTTTTCGAAGATTTTTTCACCCTCTCCGATTTCGCTAGGAAAATTTCAGAATGTAATATGAAGGGTAAAGACTTGAAAAATATGTGCCAAACATCCCCCATCCCCTTCGATCTGGTTCAAAAAAATTCCGAAAGTTTTCTGGAACAACCCAATTCTGAACGTTTCCTAGCCAGGTGTGGAGCAGTGGGAAGGGGTGAGGGAAGTTTGCCCCATAATCTCCAAGTGTATACCCTCCAAATAACATTCTGGGAAAAACCGGACGAGATCTGAAGGGGTGAAATTTTTTTCCAAAAAATGAGCAAAGACTATAGTCTTTCCTTTTTTTTTCGAAGATTTTTTGACCCTCTCCGATTTCCTTAGGAAAATTTCAGAATGTAATATGAAGGGTAAAGACTTGAAAAATATGTGCCAAACATCCCCCATCCCCTTCGATCTGGTTCAAAAAAATTCCGAAAGTTTTCTGGAACAACCCAATTCTGAACGTTTCCTAGCCAGCTGTGGAGCAGTGGGAAGGGGTGAGGGAAGTTTGCCCCATAATTTCCAAGTGTATACCCTCCAAATAACATTCTGGGAAAAACGGGGCGAGATCTGAAGGGGTGAAATTTTTTTCCAAAAAATGAGCTTTCCTTTTTTTTTCGAAGATTTTTTGACCCTCTCCGATTTCGCTAGGAAAATTTCAGAATGTAATATGAAGGGTAAAGACTTGAAAAATATGTGCCAAACATCCCCCATCCCCTTCGATCTGGTTCAAAAAAATTCCGAAAGTTTTCTGGAACTACCCAATTCTGAATGTTTCCTAGCCAGGTGTGGAGCAGTGGGAAGGGGTGAGGGAAGTTTGCCCCATAATTTCCAAGTGTATACCCTCCAAATAACATTCTGGGAAAAACCGGACGAGATCTGAAGGGGTGAAATTTTTTTCCAAAAAATGAGCAAAGACTATAGTCTTTCCTTTTTTTTTCGAAGATTTTTTGACCCTCTCCGATTTCCTTAGGAAAATTTCAGAATGTAATATGAAGGGTAAAGACTTGAAAAATATGTGCCAAACATCCCCCATCCCCTTCGATCTGGTTCAAAAAAATTCCGAAAGTTTTCTGGAACAACCCAATTCTGAACGTTTCCTAGCCAGCTGTGGAGCAGTGGGAAGGGGTGAGGGAAGTTTGCCCCATAATTTCCAAGTGTATACCCTCCAAATAACATTCTGGGAAAAACGGGGCGAGATCTGAAGGGGTGAAATTTTTTTCCAAAAAATGAGCAAAGACTATAGTCTTTCCTTTTTTTTTTCGAAGATTTTTTGACCCTCTCCGATTTCGCTAGGAAAATTTCAGAATGTAATATGAAGGGTAAATAAAGACTTGAAAAATATGTGCCAAACATCCCCCATCCCCTTCGATCTGGTTCAAAAAAATTACGAAAGTTTTCTGCAACTACCCAATTCTGAATGTTTCCTAGCCAGGTGTGGAGCAGTGGGAAGGGGTGAGGGAAGTTTGCCCCATAATTTCCAAGTGTATACCCTCCAAATAACATTCTGGGAAAAACCGGACGAGATCTGAAGGGGTGAAATTTTTTTCCAAAAAATGAGCAAAGACTATAGTCTTTCCTTTTTTTTTCGAAGATTTTTTGACCCTCTCCGATTTCCTTAGGAAAATTTCAGAATGTAATATGAAGGGTAAAGACTTGAAAAATATGTGCCAAACATCCCCCATCCCCTTCGATCTGGTTCAAAAAAATTCCGAAAGTTTTCTGGAACAACCCAATTCTGAACGTTTCCTAGCCAGGTGTGGAGCAGTGGGAAGGGGTGAGGGAAGTTTGCCCCATAATTTCCAAGTGTATACCCTCCAAATAACATTCTGGGAAAAACGGGGCGAGATCTGAAGGGGTGAAATTTTTTTCCAAAAAATGAGCAAAGACTATAGTCTTTCCTTTTTTTTTCGAAGATTTTTTCACCCTCTCCGATTTCGCTAGGAAAATTTCAGAATGTAATATGAAGGGTAAAGGCTTGAAAAATATGTGCCAAACATCCCCCATCCCCTTCGATCTGGTTCAAAAAAATTCCGAAAGTTTTCTGGAACAACCCAATTCTGAACGTTTCCTAGCCAGGTGTGGAGCAGTGGGAAGGGGTGAGGGAAGTTTGCCCCATAATTTCCAAGTGTATACCCTCCAAATAACATTCTGGGAAAAACCGGACGAGATCTGAAGGGGTGAAATTTTTTTCCAAAAAATGAGCAAAGACTATAGTCTTTCCTTTTTTTTTCGAAGATTTTTTCACCCTCTCCGATTTCGCTAGGAAAATTTCAGAATGTAATATGAAGGGTAAAGACTTGAAAAATATGTGCCAAACATCCCCCATCCCCTTCGATCTGGTTCAAAAAAATTCCGAAAGTTTTCTGGAACAACCCAATTCTGAACGTTTCCTAGCCAGGTGTGGAGCAGTGGGAAGGGGTGAGGGAAGTTTGCCCCATAATCTCCAAGTGTATACCCTCCAAATAACATTCTGGGAAAAACCGGACGAGATCTGAAGGGGTGAAATTTTTTTCCAAAAAATGAGCAAAGACTATAGTCTTTCCTTTTTTTTTCGAAGATTTTTTGACCCTCTCCGATTTCCTTAGGAAAATTTCAGAATGTAATATGAAGGGTAAAGACTTGAAAAATATGTGCCAAACATCCCCCATCCCCTTCGATCTGGTTCAAAAAAATTCCGAAAGTTTTCTGGAACAACCCAATTCTGAACGTTTCCTAGCCAGCTGTGGAGCAGTGGGAAGGGGTGAGGGAAGTTTGCCCCATAATTTCCAAGTGTATACCCTCCAAATAACATTCTGGGAAAAACGGGGCGAGATCTGAAGGGGTGAAATTTTTTTCCAAAAAATGAGCAAAGACTATAGTCTTTCCTTTTTTTTTCGAAGATTTTTTGACCCTCTCCGATTTCGCTAGGAAAATTTCAGAATGTAATATGAAGGGTAAAGACTTGAAAAATATGTGCCAAACATCCCCCATCCCCTTCGATCTGGTTCAAAAAAATTCCGAAAGTTTTCTGGAACTACCCAATTCTGAATGTTTCCTAGCCAGGTGTGGAGCAGTGGGAAGGGGTGAGGGAAGTTTGCCCCATAATTTCCAAGTGTATACCCTCCAAATAACATTCTGGGAAAAACCGGACGAGATCTGAAGGGGTGAAATTTTTTTCCAAAAAATGAGCAAAGACTATAGTCTTTCCTTTTTTTTTCGAAGATTTTTTGACCCTCTCCGATTTCCTTAGGAAAATTTCAGAATGTAATATGAAGGGTAAAGACTTGAAAAATATGTGCCAAACATCCCCCATCCCCTTCGATCTGGTTCAAAAAAATTCCGAAAGTTTTCTGGAACAACCCAATTCTGAACGTTTCCTAGCCAGGTGTGGAGCAGTGGGAAGGGGTGAGGGAAGTTTGCCCCATAATTTCCAAGTGTATACCCTCCAAATAACATTCTGGGAAAAACGGGGCGAGATCTGAAGGGGTGAAATTTTTTTCCAAAAAATGAGCAAAGACTATAGTCTTTCCTTTTTTTTTCGAAGATTTTTTCACCCTCTCCGATTTCGCTAGGAAAATTTCAGAATGTAATATGAAGGGTAAAGGCTTGAAAAATATGTGCCAAACATCCCCCATCCCCTTCGATCTGGTTCAAAAAAATTCCGAAAGTTTTCTGGAACAACCCAATTCTGAATGTTTCCTAGCCAGGTGTGGAGCAGTGGGAAGGGGTGAGGGAAGTTTGCCCCATAATTTCCAAGTGTATACCCTCCAAATAACATTCTGGGAAAAACCGGGCGAGATCTGAAGGGGTGAAATTTTTTTCCAAAAAATGAGGAAAGACTATAGTCTTTGCTCTTTTTTTAGAAGATTTTTTGACCCTCTCCGATTTCCTTAGGAAAATTTCAGAATGTAATATGAACCCTAAACACTTGAAAAATATGTGCCAAACATCCCCCATCCCCTTCGATCTGGTTCAAAAACATTCCGAAAGTTTTCTGGAACAACCCAATTCTGAACGTTTCCTAGCTAGGTGTGGAGCAGTGGGAAGGGGTGAGGGAAGTTTGCCCCATAATTTCCAAGTGTATACCCTCCAAATAACATTCTGGGAAAAACCGGACGAGATCTGAAGGGGTGAAATTTTTTTCCAAAAAATGAGCAAAGACTATAGTCTTTCCTTTTTTTTTCGAAGATTTTTTGACCCTCTCCGATTTCCTTAGGAAAATTTCAGAATGTAATATGAAGGGTAAAGACTTGAAAAATATGTGCCAAACATCCCCCATCCCCTTCGATCTGGTTCAAAAAAATTCCGAAAGTTTTCTGGAACAACCCAATTCTGAACGTTTCCTAGCCAGGTGTGGAGCAGTGGGAAGGGGTAAGGGAAGTTTGCCCCATAATTTCCAAGTGTATACCCTCCAAATAACATTCTGGGAAAAACGGGGCGAGATCTGAAGGGGTGAAATTTTTTTCCAAAAAATGAGCAAAGACTTTCCTTTTTTTTTCGAAGATTTTTTCACCCTCTCCGATTTCGCTAGGAAAATATCAGAATGTAATATGAAGGGTAAAGGCTTGAAAAATATGTGCCAAACATCCCCCATCCCCTTCGATCTGGTTCAAAAAAATTCCGAAAGTTTTCTGGAACAACCCTATTCTGAACGTTTCCTAGCCAGGTGTGGAGCACTGTGAAGGGGTGAGGGAAGTTTGCCCCATAATTTCCAAGTGTATACCCTCCAAATAACATTCTGGGAAAAACGGGGCGAGATCTGAAGGGGTGAAATTTTTTTCCAAAAAATGAGCAAAGACTATATAGTCTTTCCTTTTTTTTTCGAAGATTTTTTCACCCTCTCCGATTTAGCTAGGAAAATTTCAGAATGTAATATGAAGGGTAAAGACTTGAAAAATATGTGCCAAACATCCCCCATCCCCTTCGATCTGGTTCAAAAAAATTCCGAAAGTTTTCTGGAACAACCCAATTCTGAACGTTTCCTAGCCAGGTGTGGAGCAGTGGGAAGGGGTGAGGGAAGTTTGCCCCATAATTTCCAAGTGTATACCCTCCAAATAACATTCTGGGAAAAAGCGGACGAGATCTGAAGGGGTGAAATTTTTTTCCAAAAAATGAGCAAAGACTATAGTCTTTCCTTTTTTTTCGAAGATTTTTTGACCCTCTCCGATTTCCTTAGGAAAATTTCAGAATGTAATATGAAGGGTAAAGACTTGAAAAATATGTGCCAAACATCCCCCATCCCCTCCGATCTGGTTCAAAAAAATTCCGAAAGTTTTCTGGAACAACCCAATTCTGAACGTTTCCTAGCCAGGTGTGGAGCAGTGGGAAGGGGTGAGGGAAGTTTGCCCCATAATTTCCAAGTGTATACCCTCCAAATAACATTCTGGGAAAAACGGGGCGAGATCTGAAGGGGTGAAATTTTTTCCCAAAAAATGCGCAAAGACTATAGTCTTTCCTTTTTTTTCGAAGATTTTTTCACCCTCTCCGATTTCGCTAGGAAAATTTCAGAATGTAATATGAAGGGTAAAGACTTGAAAAATATGTGCCAAACATCCCCCATCCCCTTCGATCTGGTTCAAAAAAATTCCGAAAGTTTTCTCGAACAACCTAATTCTGAACGTTTCCTAGCCAGCTGTGGAGCAGTGGGAAGGGGTGGGGGAAGTTTGCCCCATAATTTCCAAGTGTATACCCTCCAAATAACATTCTGGGAAAATCGGGGCGAGATCTGAAGGGGTGAAATTTTTTTCCAAAAAATGAGGAAAGACTACTTTGCTCTTTTTTTGGATAAATTTTTCACCTTCTCCGATTTCCTTAGGAAATTCCCAGAATGTAATATGAAAGCTAAAGATTTGGGGAATATGTACCAAACATCTCCCATCCCCTCCCATCTGTTCAAAAAAAATTCAGAAAGGTTTCAGAAGGAATGCAGTTCTGAACATTTTCTAACCATGCTGGAACAACCCAATTCTGAACGTTTCCTTGCCTGGTGTGGAGCAGAAGGAAGGGGCGAGGGAAGTTTGCCGCATAATTTCCAAGTGTGACCCTCCAAATAACATACAAGCTTTAGAAATGTAGACGAAAGTGATAATGGTAAATCGTATCGATAAGTAGTAGTACAGCAAACATCTCTCTATTATTGTCGGTTCATGGTGTATATATGCTTATAGGATTTTTTAACCGACTTGTCTTTACCGCCAACATCAGCATGCAACAGCGCTACCAAGGGTGTACTAGAAAATACCGAAAGTTGCAGTGTTGTGCGACTGTTAGCTGTGATTCTTATATTGTTTGATTTAAATTTTAGTATTATTTTGGGAAAGACTGTTACTGACATAATGGAAGGTTTAGAATTTCAGCGTAGGGCGCGTAAAAGAATAAAAGAAGTTAAAAGAAAAGCTAGACCAGGTAAGATAGTTATGTGGCATAACCTAACCCTTGGCTTATTTTTCTTTAAAATTGGTTACAACGGATTGTAGTTTGTATATATGTTTTATAATTAATCAGATAATATTCTGTAGTTAATAATAAATTATGTTCATTAGAATTAAATACCAAAGAATCCTGGACTTCACAAGGATATGCTCAGTCATTCGACACCTTCTGTAAGTTCACTGATAATTGTGAAAGAATGAATGCAACTTTAAATGCATACAAAGACTTTGTGAAAAATTACGAACTTCCATATCAGCCTGTTGTTCTTACAAATTGCCAAGCGAATTGGAAAGCAAACGAAAAGTGGAATTTAGAGAAACTAGTCAGAAAATATCGAAACCAGAAATTTAAATGTGGTGAAGATAATGAAGGATATAGTGTTAAGATGAAAATGAAGTATTATATACATTACATGCTCAATACTCAAGATGATAGTCCTTTGTATATTTTTGATAGCAATTTTGGAGAGGTTAATTTTTTTAGTCTTTTATGATTATTTTTTTTTAATTTTTAAATTACAGCATAGACGTCGAAGAAAACTATTAGAAGACTACGAAGTGCCATTATATTTTCGCGATGACCTGTTCCAATTTGCTGGAGAACGAGGTAGGCCTCCATATCGTTGGTTTGTTATGGGACCTGCTCGTTCTGGAACAGGTATTCACATCGATCCATTAGGAACAAGTGCCTGGAATGCTCTTGTGTCTGGTCACAAGAGGTAAGGAGAAGTTTGAATTAAATGTGAGACAGTTTTTTTAATGCAAGCCCTTTAGATGGTGCCTATTTCCTACACATACTCCTAAAGAACTTTTGAAAGTACCTGGCCCAATAGGAGGAAAGCAACATGATGAGGCAATCACGTGGTTTAAGTTAATTTATCCCCGTACCAAAGAACCAACCTGGCCAAATGATTGCCAGCCAATTGAGATTCTACAGAAGCCTGGAGAGACTGTTTTTGTGCCTGGAGGATGGTGGCATGTGGTCCTCAACTTGGACACTACAATTGCTGTAACTCAAAATTTCTGTAGCAAAATCAATTTTCCAGTTGTATGGCATAAAACGGCACGAGGTAGACCCAAATTATCGCGAAGATGGTTACGCGATCTTCGCAAAAGAGATAAAAATTTGGCACATATTGCTGATAAAATTAATATTGAACAGCCTATTGCAGTTGCTTCAGATAGTTCTAGCAATTCTTCTTCCAGTTCAAGCTCTGAAAATTCCGATTCTGATAATGAAGATAGTGGACAAGAATCTTTGACTGCCAAAAAACGAAAAAGAAAGTCTGATGGTGAATCTTCTAGAAACCGTAAAGGAATACGTCATTCTGTAAGCTAAACTTGTTTCTATTTTATTATTAAATTTGGTAAAGTAAATTTTTGCTTTGATATAATTTTAAAAGTTGGAAAAAAGTATTCAAATTGTTTTGTTTAGAAATATAACTTATACTTTATCAAATCTGTGACTCATAATAAATTGTGACTAACAAGAGCAGTGTACCAGGTTTAGCACAGCTTGTGTTTTGATAAATACTTTCTTTCTATTTCAGAACAATGATTCATCACTATCACTAAATTATCAGAATGCGCCTTCTACTACTCCTTCTGCTTCTGACATGAGCGACTTTAAATTATAATAATTATTTTCTATACACATCAATGAAGAAGCATTTGTGATTTTTTTATTTATTTTTCTCGTAGTAGTTACCATTTACTAAGTCTATACTTATTAGTTATAGATTTTAAAAACAAAATTTTTAAAATTATGAATATTTGATTTCACATTATATTTGATATATTATGCACACAGCTTTAAAAGTTGACTTTGCAGCAATTGTTAATGACTTTAAGTTGAGGATTCTATGTTTTTTTATCTTTTACATTTTTTAATTAAAACTTGCGTAATTTTTGGTCAGTTTCTTTTACTTATTTGCAGATATATTGTATACAAAAGAAATTGTTAACATGAGAATTAACTTCTTTGAATTGGACAACTATGATGCAGGCATTTTCTTTTATAATTTTTAATTTTATATGTAATTAGTTTTTGTAGTTTATTTTATTTTCTTGTCTGAAGTACTAGAGGAATTGTTTAGTAATCATAAGATAGTGAGGCAATATATTAATCCGTTAGTGATTGAAACTGGAATGGAAATTCTTTTGAGAACTATAAGTAATATATTTTGAATTATTTTATCCATTAGTTTTAAATGGTTATGTACATGGGTTAGGTATAAGAAGTTTTTATTGTTACACAATTTTTTATACGTCTTGATTAGTTTAAAATCGTTTAAAATTATAATTTTTATTTAACAATTACTACTTAGAAATTTTTATTTTTAAATTTTTTGGGTGGGTAGTTTTAATAGATAATTGTACAGCACAAATGAAAATACCAATTTATGTTAATGTAAAGAAAAAATTTATTTGTTGCTTGACGAAATTTTTTTAATGTGAATTTTATTTTGGGTTAATTTTCAGGCCAAACTGTAAATATTAGTTGTAAGGTAATCAAAATAGGAAAGTTGCCATTAGTATAAATTACAGTAAACAGTAACACTCTACACAAGCTACAAATTTTTTTAATATAAGCTTGTACAAGACTTTCATACTTAGACTGGTCATTTTATAAAAACTTAAAATAGATAGAAAATAAGTATAATATGATCTGTGTAGGGATGACCATTCTCATTGCCAGATGCGTGATTTAAGATAGTGCCTCAATCAATGTTTGGTATCAACATTAAAATTCCTTGTCCTATATTATTCTATCGACATGATACTAAGGTAAAATTGTCTTCATATTATGAAAAAAATATGAATCTATGCTATAGTTGGTATTTTAAAGATAGTATTACTGCTAAGATTGATATTCATCTTACCATAATGTTTAATTTTCTTATAGGTAATGACTAATTTTTGATAATAAAAGTTTACATGTTCATTCATTTTAAAAGGTAAACAAACAATATTATTATAATATATAAAGCTGCCAGATTTATAAAATACAATCATAAAGGTATTATTAACTAGCCAGAATAAGATTTATATCAGAATAATGTAATAATACACAACCACCAAATGTTTTGTGTGCCTTTGTTCTTTTAAGATTTTTAAATAAAATCGAAAAACCAATACAATGTGTTTTAATTTTCCAATTTATTTTAACTGTAAACATAGGTAACATCCTAAGAAATATTCAAAGCTAGGTAAGTAAAGCAGAAAGGAACAACTAGAAGCTACATTTTTTAAAAAAATTATTCAGTTCTCATTTGCTTTATAAGGTCTGTTATTAAAAATTGTTAAAGAATTGGAGCAACTCCAACTGACCACTTGTGCAAGAATAATAAAAGAGAGGGGGAACCTTGGTTTAGTCAAAAAGTTTGGGCCTGCAACCCACAAATCCTAAATGTCCTTCCAATACTTTATATATATACAACCCCTTATACTCTTTGTTAATAACTACCCAAGTGCGCTTCCCTGTGCTAATACGAATAATTTGGTCTATGACAAATTGTATTTCGTAAAACTTTATAACTTTTTGTTTTTGCTATACAAATAGGTATAAAGTTTACGAAATACACTTTGTCATACAGCAAATTATTTATATTTTCACGTAAAAGCGTGCTTGCTACTAACTCTATTGATAAAAAAAATTGTAAAAAATATAAGGGGTTGCATAACTTCTTCTTATAAAACGCTGGAACGATTCATGTAAATTTTACATTGGAAAAGGTTTTCATTCGGAAATTTCAAATGGATGCAAGAAATAAGTCAAATAGATTTTGATTTTGTTGATTTCTTGTAGATTTAGAGTTGATTTTTCTTGATTTAGATGATGTAGATTTAGATTTTTGTTGAATTCGATTAATTGGATTTAGATTTAGATTTCGGGATCCTTCACTTCTTTGTTGAATTTCGGGGAATCGATAGGTTTTGGAATTTATTGGAGTAGGAGTAGTTGTAACTATTGAAGGAACAAAAAATATAGATACTCCCTCTCCATCTACTGGTACTAATACTTCTACAGAAATGAAAGCAAATGGACTAGAAAATAAAAGATATATAATGGAATACGGCGGGATTTTACAATGCAGGAAGTTAGAAATTTCTAAACTCGAGAATAACAATCATTAAACTTAAGAAATAAGAAAGTCTAAACTTTTGTTATGAAAACATGTTAAGCTGTAGAGAACAAAACGAACATAAACAACTCGAAATATATGTACCTAAAAGTATAAAATAAATTAAATTCTGAAAAGACGAAGACTGAACTAAAGCAATCATTACAGAAAAAGAAACCATGAACCAGGATTAAAACAAGAAATCAGAAGAAATACAAAAACGAAATAAAACCGAAGATATTGCAAAGAAACGTAAACCTAATTTTGGGGATATAAGAAAAGGCGTGAAATGATAACCGCGGAAACAAAATAAATTATAACAAAATCATTTAGTAGCGAGTAGTTTATGAAAAAAGTTTTTTTTGCAAGCGACACTTAAATTAGAAAATTTTCAAGCTCTATTTATTTATTTTTCTTGACCTCAGTGGAAACTATTAATATTGATGATATAATTTTTATGTTTTGTTAAGAACACCCTTGTAGTAAAAATAATATACTACGGATCACATCACGAAAGTGTCTTTATGAGACTCACAAGTATAAAGTGCTTGTCTACTAACTACAATCTCGTACTTGAACAAACCCCCTCGCCGTAAAGTGCCACTTTCGTGACTTGTTACATAAATAACTATTGCCCACGGCAATTTAATGAAGAAGTGAAAGAACACCAGAATAATTTAGAGAAGACACGCAAAAAAATGGAAATGAAGAAGAAGTTAAATTACTAAAGAATATTTGTTACAATATTAGATTAGTTATTAGATTTTAAAATGCCCTCTGGAGATGACTTGTAATTTTTGTTATGGGTAAGCGCTCCTTCTTTTTTCAGGGAAAGCGATAGTTGATTAAATGGACAGTGAAATAATTATAACCGTTACCATGTGTGAGAATCCTTTAAGGACTTACCTGTGATGGCATAAATGCACGCAGTTCACAAACACGATCGCATCAATTAGACATCAGTCTATATTTGACAGTACGCAACAGGAACAGTTTGCATTTGATTGTCCAAGCTGTTAGAGGAATCAACAATGGGTCACAACAAATTGACATCAGTAAACATTTGGTCCTTGGAAACCTGTTGCAAACAATAAATAATCAGTCCTGGTAGCAAGCAGTAGGTAAAGATGAGATAGCCCTAAACTCAATAAACATTAACATGCCAATAGTTAAGGGTTGGGAAGAGTGGATGGAGAAAGGAAAATATTGACGAAATGGGAGTGGGCAATGTTATAAAATGTAAGTTCAAAAAGAATTGGTTTCTTGGTAAGGAAGTTTGTTTATTATATTTTTTAGATAGGTAATGCAGAGAGGTGGATGGATGGGGTTGGTTAGCAGATGTATAGAGTGTATTTCTAGGACATAGGTAGTGGTAAGTTCGTTAATGGTTAGTTGTATTGTTATTGTAACATTTTATTTAACATAAAATTTGGTTACATTTCATTCTTACCTAAAATACATCAATGGAATTGATATAAAACAAAAATACGTTCTACAGCTAGTTACATAACTAAATCAAATGAAAGCAGACGTTCATAAGTATAATTACTTTTCATTCTGTACTCTAGTAACGTTTTTAGTATTCCTTCATATTGAAATGATACGATTAAAGTATACCTCCATAGAATCAATGCTGGAGTAAATAAGGGTTGAGAATTGAAAAACAATTCCACAGTAAAAATAGTACTTACATTTTCTCATTCACTTTTGTAAATACAACTGCCATGATAATTATTCTTACGATTTGATCTAGCTATCTTAACTAAGTAATCACACCTTTAATTTATTTAGGCTTAGAGTAGTTCACATGTTCTATTTTGTGTCCTTGTAAATTCACTTGAAGTAACTTCTTAATAGTATGTACAAACAAAACACTGCAAGTTCAACAGTAAATACAGGGTTCACTTAACACCATACTGAGAAGTCAGTTTTTAAAAATTACATTTAGTTATTAAGATAAAAGGGACATTTCTTGAAATTATGGTTGTTACATGATTCATATTTATCATAAAATTCGTAAACAATTACATACCTCAACAAACTCTTCATGAATTTGCAAAAAGCAATTCATTCACTATGCACCCCTAGGTACTAACATATAAAATATATTTACCTAAGTTTTTCAGTATCAATTGAGTTTTTTAATCTATAATACAATCTTCAAATATATAAAATCTAATTAGAAAGAAAATAACTAAAATAAAAAGTAAAACGATCTTCGTAAAGCGCGACGGACCAACAAGCCAGGTGCATCTTGCTTATGTGCTAAGCAATTGGGCGATGGCTGCAAGAGTTAGGGCCACGGCAAAGGCAAACCGAGGAGGAGTACATGCCGCTAGTCCTAAACCCATAGATAAGTGGGACCAACCTGGAATTGGAGATGCCGAGTTTTTACCCCTTTGCATAGCAGCAGGATGTTCTCCTGGAATAGTAAACGGCATTAACCAGTTCCTAATTCCCAAATCATCTTCAGACTTACCGTTTAGCACATGCAATAAAACACTGGCTGAATCCAAATTTGACGGGCTGCATGTATAATTGCCAGAATCTTGGGGAAGGCTGTGGTAAATTACGAGTGTTCCCACGGTGGTATCAGAGCCCACCCGCTCCATCCGTATATCTATTGCAGTTCGGTCGTAGTTCAATACACGTTCACCATCATGATACCAAAATATGTACGCTGGTTCTTCCAACGATTGGGTGATGACGCATTTTAAAGTTACCGTACTTCCAGATTTGACATATATGTCGGACTCTCCTAGGATTTCGATTTTGGGAACTGAAAAAAGTTCAAAGATTAGTATTATTCATTGTCATCGTTTACACAATCTAATAAGGGCATATTTAGTACCTATTTTGAATTTACTACATCCCAAGCTGGATAGGAAATCAGATGAAAGATGAAAAGAATATCTATCAATGACTATGGGTACCAAAAAATGCAACCGAGATCTTCCAAAACGGCGGAATCAGAAAACTTACTTGAAAGTATTTAAAGAATTCTTCTTAATTGTATTTTAGACAGAATAGGAATGCCAGAATATTTAGTAGCATCAAAATTTGGAAGACTAATACAACCATAAGGACTTGACATAGATTTTTAAAGAAACATGCCAATAATACAATACTTCTGCTAATTGACAACACGTTTGTGAAGAAAGCCAATTTATAAATGAAGTAAGAAACACGAAATAGCAAAAGATGGAAAAATATAACAATCAAGTCACAAATTTAAATTGAGAGATACAAAAACAAACAGAAGGAAATACACGAGAGGAATGGAATATACCAAGAAAACCGGTACTACATTGATCGTAGAACGTAACTGGAATTCAATAGCAGTAGCAGATATGCAATATATTCCTAGGACCAAGTTAGATCGGTTGAACACAATTTACTTATATCCGGAAATGCTTCCCAGTGGAGTTGTAGCCTTTGAAAGTTATAAAAATAAAATTAATTTTTGTTTGCACCTCTTGTACAGTTTTCAATTGAACCTGAATGTGATATTCATTTAGTATGCTCGATTTGGATAAAATGTAAGAACAAAAATACGAAGCGGAAATTAGAAAAGAAATGAAATATTGTTCAAGTTATTAATGTAAAAAAATTAATGTTATGTAATAAAATACTATTTATAAGGATGCCGGGAAGTATATCTTGAATTTGTTTAACAGTTTACTCACGCCAATGCCAAAATATTTACACGGTGTAGAATTGGTTCACGCACCATAAAGATATGTTTGTTTCCCTACCATCAAAACGAAGCCAACAATTTTCAAATTCAGACGATCGAGCGTCAATTTTCATTATCCTTTTGTCTGTAAAACTAAAATTCAATCGTTCGGATTAAGTGTTTTTCCTTCTACATAACACTTCTTTATAATTTATTAGTTCTAAAATAATTAGGGGAACGATTTTTGCATCGAAACCCGTGTGAAACAATTCTACACCCTACGTAATAATAACCCAAAATATGTGTTTTAGTTTATCAAACAGTGGACTAAGTTTAAAAACTCAACATTTAAAGTGTTGGATCTCCTTCGAACAAACTTGTAGGACCGATCAATAGCTTGGTGTAGGCATGGATCAGTGTTATAAATTGATACCGACATTTTGAGGTCGGTCTATAGGCCTATTTTGGCATGTCTTTTAGTGGCGACTATCTGTTTCCTGTTCCCTTTCCAATAAGTTGCTTCTTTTCCATCTTCTGCGTTAGAGGCATTTAATATTCCCACCTGAAATCATCCCCTAGCACCTTCAATATTAGATGGATTTTCAAGATTCTAATCCTCGATGAATATTAAAGTAATGCAAAACACTTCTCATTATATCCACCTTAATAATATTAACAACTTATTCTGTAGCAATTCTGACCCATTTTAATATTCATTGGGTTAAAGAATATTTTATGTACTTCGAGGACAAGGCAACAATAGCCGTCTTAATTAATGTAACTAGTTTCAGAACAATTTAAATGGGCTTGACCCTTTTTTCTAAAAAATAAGTGAGATGGTGGGTTGGACCTTAGTTAAATAAGCAAACACAACAGGGAACGTTTTCAACGCGCGTAAATAAGTGTTTCGCGTGTCAATTCAAATCTTCAGATTAGTAGAGTGGAACTTTGTTATTGAAACTTCTCAGCACACTATTAAGGAGATTGGTACTTGGGTAAAAGGAATTTTTTTTAATGATTTTGAATTGAGTTCATATTGCAAGAAATGAGGTCACCTAGATTACCAGATTTAACTCCGTCAAAGATTTTTCCATGCATTTTTGTGGAAACATCAATAAAGAACTGCTAGAAAGAATTAAATTATTATTATTAATGTAATTAAGATTTTTATACTAACCTACAACGTTTAGAGTAATAAAATGACTCATTTTGGGTTCAGTGCTAACTTGACACTCGTATTGGCCGGCATCTCGTGCTTGAACATATTTGACTTGCAGCGTCCATGTATCAGTAGCTTCCACCAAAAAAGCCTGGAATCGGTCGTCTGCGATAAAAGTATACCTATCAACGGTAAGGATGTGTGCGTCCCTCCTCCTAATCCATGACACGGATTTGTTACCAAGCTGTTTCACTCTGCAGGGAAGGTATGCATGTGTTCCCAGCTGCGTCGTTATGTTCGTAGTAGTTGTGGGATCGAAGTATGGACCAGTGTATAATCCCGTGAATCTTTTAACTGCGTGGGCAGCCTCTCCTCCAGAGAAGACTGCAATGAGAAATATGCTTTTAGTAATAATCCATTACAAAATTAATAAAAATGTAAATACACATATAATTATGTTTAAATATTAAAAAGCTTAAAAAATGCCGACGTTTTTTCCTTGCTTAGAATTGCGTTCCAGACAGTAACACGGCAGTACCAATTAAAAGGAGCTTTATATAAACTTTCTTATTCATTGCTATTCGGTAGGTAATTTTATAAACTTCGAATTTTTGAAAACATATTTTAGAAGAAATTCCCTATAAGACTTAAGAACAAAAGGAATGTATGATTTATTCATAATAAATTATTGTTTTGAATAAGAATTCAATTTTACAAAGTATTGTAAGGACGTATACATAAATTTATCGCATCCAAGATATTTTAACTCTACGCGTATTTTATAAGGGGTGCAGTAATCAATACGATTTGGGACTCCTATCTTATAAGCTTCACACGTGGTTTGGACATTTCCTAAAATTAATTTCCCTTCATATTTTAAACAGGCGTAGGTACAAAACTTTTTAACTTTTATACATTTTACACTTGGCTGCCTTCGCTTCAAAACTTCCATGCAATTTACAAACTTTTTAAGAAGGGGCAATCTGTTAATAAAATTAAAAATTAGGGTCGACTTTCAAAGTTAACATCCGTTCAAAGACTTTGCTCAAGTGATCTGTTATGTTGATCGGATGAATATTGATAAATTGCCCGAATTGTAATAGAATATTATGAGTTCTATTAG
Organism: Hemicrepidius hirtus; assembly: GCA_963082805.1. Taxonomy (NCBI): domain Eukaryota; kingdom Metazoa; phylum Arthropoda; class Insecta; order Coleoptera; family Elateridae; genus Hemicrepidius; species Hemicrepidius hirtus. The sequence goes on from OY720168.1 coordinate 19,275,162, forward strand.
GGTATGAAAGCTTTTCAAATTTTTCATTTTTTTGGAGAAATATTGTTCTAGAGTAGGGTTGCTATATTTCTTGGAGAACAGATACCTGTACACCGTTTAATCCATCTTGCCTGTTCTATACTTAGTACCTATATGCAATTTTTAAGTTTATAGTTCGATTAGGTAATGGAATAAATATCTCTAGATACAATTATATTAACATTAAAAGTTTGCTGCCCTTGTTATAATTAAACACTCTCAGATGTAATAATTGTTTGTTCAAATCACATGAAGGGATTTAATTGAATGATAATCAGTGGATTGAAGCAGTCGTAGCTTTTGGCTAGGATATCTAGTTGTGGTAGCCTGACAACGATTAAGAATTTAACAGTTGAGCTGCTTCTAGTATGATTCAATTTGCGTTTGCAATGCTGTAATTAGATGTTCTAGTATTACATATCCAATTACAATAGCATAATTGAGGAGATTGTGTTTCAGTTTACTAAGCATTCATTTTGCAAACAAGCGGCCTTGGGTTCTAAACCTCGAATCAATTTCTTTTAAACTACTTTTTCAGGTAAAGAATTACAGACATGGATTTACAAGAATATCACTTCTGAAAATAGTGGAAGTACAAACAACGTAAGAAACCTTTGGAAAAAACCCAAAGGTCAAATATCTTTCTGGGGGTATGTTATCCTGATCCAATATATGTTCATATGGAGTTCGGGAAAGGTGGCTTTTCTGACCAAAAACTATTCAGGGTAAGAGCTACATCGAGGATCGGTATCTTCAAAAAAATAAAACTCCACCAGAAAAATGATGAGATGAGCGTCACAAGGAAGCGTCATCGGCCCTATACTATGGAATGTACTTTCTATGGAGGACTAAATTTACCAGAAGGATCCTTTGCAGAAGATTTGGCACTGGTTATTGTTATAAAAGGAGAGGGAGTTCGAATACACATTGGAAACATAATATATCTATGCCTTGAAAAATCTGCTACTGGATGGGAGATAAGGCGTTAAAGATTGCTTCGCACGAAATGAAAGCCGTACCCCCGATAGAAATGAAGCAGTATGCTTTAAAAATCCTAAGAAAAATAATGAAAATATTACTTCTTAAATGTATCTAATTAATTATAGAACATTAGATTGGGTGGTTGTAAACGCAATGGGTGGTGAAACGATGTTAATACAGTCTTGAATTTGTTGGTGGTTAATGAAGTAGTTCTCCTATATTCTATCACGAAGTCTATCAACGAAATTACTATACGTAATGAAATGATTGGGGTATGACTGCTCAGTTAAAGTGGTATTCAGCCAATGCAGGACCCTAAACCCGCGTAATGAACGATACAACCGCACTGACCACTGTCCTTCTATAATTATAGCGATCGATGGTCCCTATCGGACGATACTGTTTTGCGGATGTATGTAAATTATTTGAAGACTTCCGTTATAGCACAAACAAAACTGAAATGTATTAGATAATTGGATTTATAGCAAACCGCATGGAAATATAGTTGATGGAACAAAGTTAATTAAATTCGATAAATTGTTTGATCTGTTTATTTAAACAGTGGTTTCCTTTTAAATACTTCAGGGACTAGACATTTTATTTTACATTCAGCATTAAAATTAAAATTTGGTTACTTACGGATTGTATAAATTTTGGTATTATGTTGCGCGGGAGCGTGTGTGCGTGGTGTGTGAGAATGTTTGTGCGTGTGGTTGTAATCTGAATTTACAATGGATAGTCACCATAACCATATATTGCATGGCACGACTTGATTCATTATTGACATAAATTTACTTAAACGACAAATAGAATGAATTAACCTTTTTATTTTTGCATTTTTTCACTAATTTTTTTATTTCAATTGCCGTCTATCATGGAATATTAATTCTTTCAGAATATTAAGAGAAGTATTAAAAAATAATCACTTCTTATTTTTAATAGATTAAGTATAATATATGGTAAGAAAATAATAATTTTTTTCCTATATTTTACTGGGGGGTCAGCCCCGTTCCTGGCGCGCATTGTTTTTGTCATAAAACGGTGGGGTGGGGTTTATTCAGTAGAAGCTCGTCCTTAAGTGCTGCAGAGCTGCAGAACATCCAAAAATACGTTCTCTTGGACAGATATCTATAGTCAAACATTATAAAAGATTGTACCTAGTAAATGAATCGTAATAGCTGGTACAAAAGAAATTTATTCCTTTCATCGTTGGATAATCGTAGCATGATATAAAAAAAAATCTTTAAGGGAACCATAACTTTTAGTCTAGAATTAGAAATTGTTATTATTTTTCTTGTATCGATTTGGTGCTTTTATTTTATGTTCAAGTTGATAAGAAAATTGTTTTCAGGATAAAATATGCAGCAATTTAGAGGTAAATTAGATTGGGAAGCATTTTTTAATATAATTACAGTTAGCTTCTAAATGGTTACAGTCACAGTCGCAGTACAAAGGATTGGGTAAACAGATTAGCGACTGGTGGTAAAACGAGCTTGTTCAACAAAAACTGATTATAGATGGTTTCAAAATTAGAAAACCTCTCAAACAAAAACAAAATTAGTATGTGTTTAAATAAAATAATACAAAATTTTCTTTGATGAATTCCACTATTCTAGGTATTTAGAACATGTTACCAAAGTTTTGATGACATTATACAGTGAAAATTATAAATACAAATTTAGGGTTGAACTGTATTTAAAGTTAGTTTGAACTTTGTTTTCAAATTGCATAATTTCCAAACCTTTGCTCTTATAGAGAAACTTTCAGGGTCGTAACAAGGCAATTTTGCTTTCTAGGCAGGTGATATTTAAAAATTGGTTTGCAATTTTAAATTCTAAAGTAGCATTTAATTATTTTTAAGGAACATAAAAGTTTTAGTAAAACACTAACTAGAAACAGGAGTTATAAACTATTACAGCACCTTTTTTTTCATTATATTTTTATTTTAGAATTGCGCTTGTCTCGGTTCTCGTGGGACACACTGTATATTGCTGCTTTTCAATATTTACACGATTTTTACAGTGACTGATCAAGAAATATTAAAAAAACTGAGAAAATGAAATCATACTGTAATTAAAATTACGTTGTATTATTAATACCACAAAAATTTTGAATGAACGTTGGTCGAAAATAACGTTGAGGCAAAACTTCTCTATCATTTATTCGATCCTGTATTTTTGCGAAACTGAATGTAAAAAAATAGACCTCGAGAGAGCCATAAATACGGTGAAAACATAAATTAAACGGGAACTTTGTGATGGAGCTTATTACTTGTTTATATTGAGCTTCCGCTGTATACTCTCCTGCTTACAAACAAAAGGGTTTTGGTAATTGTTAGTAGTTTCTGGCGAATGCATAATAAGTGTTTTGTTTTTCTTTAAACAATACATGTAGGTAGCTAATTAAAAAAAACAAGAAATAAATAAACATTTCCAAAAGGGTTCATTACAAATATTTTCTTTTCAATAACCTTATAGATTAAACATACCCTTTATATTACATTTTTTGAAAGAGAATTTGCTGCTACTTTCCATGAGCGAACGTTTATTGGTAGTTGTATTGTTTTTCTCAACCTAGGGCACTCTATCTACTAAAAGCTTGAAATGTTTAGTGTAAATTTCCTCGGAGTAAAAATGCAGAAGAGTCATCGGAAATCGGAGCATCTCAATTCATTTGGGTAATGGATCAAACGATTGGTCCATTTGTAAATTAAATTAGCCAGCTACCATAGTGTGAATAACGTACTCTTCACAGCTTTGATTGAGAACCCTTCTTCATCAGCAGTGCGCAAAACTCACCGAACGGGGCTGTTTCCGTACCCATCACTTATTGTACCCTCATCCTCATTTGCATCAGAGTGTTTAATTCTCCATTTTGTCACGTAAAACCATTATAGCTGTTTTTTCGATCTCCCATTCTTGTATTTATTTTACGTATTTTTGTAAAATTCCGAGCTTATCCCTAGAGTAATGCTTGATAATTTATTTTTCCAATATACAGGATGTCCCATACACGATTATCGGGTTCGATATATTGTTATTTTTTAAAATAAATTTAATAAACCTGAGAAGAGGAAAATATCCAGGCGGCCTGAAATTTTTAATAGCGCCTTAGAATCCTGGAATAGATATGAATCCACTTAGGAATTGAGAGGATTCGGGTTCGAGTCTCGGCCTCATGATGGATTGTTAAAAATTTATAAGTTTATGTGTTTTACGTTTTACCTGACTTAGTCAGAGAATATCAGACGCATTTAAATCCAGATGTTGTTTTGAAAATATACACTTTGTTCTATTATTGGAAAAGCAATTCAATAGGGTTCGTGTAAATGATGATCCTACAGGTAAAAATGTAGTGGACTCAAATCCAGGGAGCGTCACGCAACCTCTTTTCTACGACTTGTTCGTTTATTAGGAAAATGTTTACCCAAATGCTCTTTAGCTACTCGACTGGGAAACAAGACTTGAGAGCACGTACACAAGTAGGGTCTGATGTACAGCATATTATGAGACCCAAACACCTTTGTTGAGATTTTAAAATAAATTTTTATTTACGTTTAATGATGATTGAAAAAACGAATATTACGTTTGTAATTAAAACAGAAAGATTTAAGCAAGTTTCTAAGGTCTTTTTATAGGGTTATATAAATAACGTCTTAGGAAGCAGGGTCAAGCTTGTAAATTGTCTATTTTCTACTTATCACGCAAGCAGGGTAGTAATCGTTCGTTTAACCAGGGAAACGAAATGTGTGTAGCACTCAAGTAACCATTTATGTCAGCTTTATTTACATAATTAAATTAACTAAACTTTGGTATGACGAAAAGTTGCGATTTTAATCTCCCACGAGGACGAAACAGCACAGATTTTATATACGTCTGTTTCCCTTCTTCGTTTGAACAGGTAAATTAATTCACATATTTTTACTCAGGAAATAGTACTCGTCGTTACGCTGACTTCTTTGAATAAAAATAATAAACCGTAATTTTGTTTTAAATGAAGCACTGAAGCATTTCTTTTCAATTTTCAATCGGTTGAATTGATTGAACTTCGTTTTCCGACGTTCTGAACTAGTCTAAAACAAACAATTCGTTTTTCTGTTTCTAAAAAGAAAAAATGAATGCTTAAATTTTATAAAAGCTACATATTTCTTGCATTACGTTAATTTAACTTTAAACAAACTTTATACCGACATTTTAATTAGAAAAAGTATTACCAGGGAAAAATTACATTAACAGTTAGTTTCTTTTTGTATTCATATAATTTATGATAAATTCTAAAACCTGGTTAATTTTTAACTAGTTTTGACCTAAAATAAAACCCTACCATAGGAAGTGTTTGTTATAAGTTCACTTTTGCTTAAAGTAGCAATTCCGGTCGTAATACACACCTGGTGGCGAGTTATGCTTCCAGTTGTCGACATGAACGAATTGAATTCATCCCAGGTGTTTACGGTAAATGTCTCTGCTACATTCGTATTAATTAAAAGCTACATGAAATAAAATATCAAGTTATTTAACTTCCTCTATAAAATTACTTCAAAAACTTTGACGTAGTTGTATGTCCCTGAGCGTAAATTAACTTAAACTGTAGTTAGTCTAAGCTGTAAGCCCGATTCCACTAAGTTTATGGTGTATAATGAGGTGCCTTATTTAGGGCCTAAGACGAGCAATAAATTAGAATAAAATGAGCAGATTGTATATGTGACTAATCAAATGTTACTTTTCCTTAATTTTTTGATAGTTTATATTTAAAACTCATTTTCAAACTATTACAGTTTTGAGTTTATAAGTTTATAAGTTTATAAGTATATAGTAGGTAGGTATATTATTCAATAAGCATGTAATATTGACTATTATTCACCAGAGTTACTTGGATGAAAATCGTCTACAGACCGTTTCATAAAGTCCTGAATTAAAACTAGTTGGACCTATGTCTATATATTTTTTTTTTAGAATTGCATCATCTTCCATTTGCCAAAGTCAAAGAGTTAATAAATCACCCTGCATAGAAAAGTATACGTCCTAGGTAATCTAGATCAATCAAAGAGAAACATCACGGTGACATGAAATATTTCCTTTTAACTATTATTTTATTTAATACTATATTTGTCAATTGTCCTGCCACTTAAGGAATACGATTTTAAAACAATTGCAATCCTTTCACTGTCTGTTCATGTTCAATGAAAACATATTACTTTACAGATTAAATCAATACGTTTCTGAACAATAGAAAATAATACTTTAATAAATATTTGCTCTTCTTGTCTGGAAAATAACGTTTTCACAACTTTGCTATTTGACGTACATTTATGAAATTGAATTGTATTCAGTTTAAGGGAAGAAATGAAAGATGATAGTATACGAGAACTAGATCTATTGAATAGGACATAAGATGACCAAGTACTTCAAAACTTATTCCATGTATCGTTTTTAAGGATATCAATGAACAATGGAATATCGTCCTGTAAAATAATTTTAAAACATTTAATGGGACCTTTTGTATACTTCTCGGACAAGTAGGTCTCTGATTAAATACAGGTTTCTGCTGTTTCGTGTTATGTCGAATTTTGTTTTGCGGCATTCGGTTGTTTTTCAGTGCCAAATTGTCGCGGTACCGAGTTGTTCTGACGTGCAGTTGTCTCGGCGCGGCGTCGTGTTGTCCGCATTGATCTCTAGTGACTATTTAAAAAGATCAAAATAACGGAAATATCGTTTAAATATCACGCCAGATTTATATTTTTGTATGGATGCGTGATTTAAACTCTTGAACATAAAGTCATAATCAAATATCGAAGTTTGACTATATTCTATGTATGGAAGGAACAATATTGCTAGTTACAATATTAAATCAAAAGACGCAGAGATGGATGCGTGATTTGAACTCTTGAACATAAATTCATGATAAAATGTCGAAGTTTGACTATATTCTATGTATGGAAGGAACAATATTGCTAGTTACAATATTAAATCAAAAGACGCAGAGGTGCAGATGAATAATGGGTCAAAAATCAAAGTATGGAAATGAGTGTACTGGTTGTTATAGTTTATAGGTGCAAAATTCAGTTGAATGACGCGAGTAACAAACCTTAATAATAGTGCATAAAGCTCCTGCAATTCAGTGGTTGTAGAAAACTCGTGCTGTTAAGATTTTAAATTTTTAGTGTTCAATCATGTGCTACATAAAAATTTTGATTTTATTATTAGGTATATAATATTTATACTTCCTATAATAATTTAAATAAAATATTATTGTAATATTGTGATTTTTTTAGCATTAGGGAGTGCTGAATCTCAATTAAAATTATTAAATAATGTGATTGCAATGGAAGTTGGTGCGACAGAAGAGTTTCAACTGGATGTTGGGTATGGTATATTAAACGATAAGCAAAGATTTTTTTTAATATTTCGTATTTAATAGAATTCCCAATAATGGTACCAATAAAATTGTTACCCTTACTTGCGTCGACGATGATATCTTACAAGTAACCCCAGACAGTTTTGCGGTTAATTTCAACGATACTGATAAAATACACACAATTGAATTAAAATCACTGAAAGCTGGAAAATCAGGAATAATTATAATTGCCACAACGTTGCTATCAACAAATATAATGTAAATATTTTTTTGTATTTGTAAATCAAAAGATTAAGTTTTAATTTTAGTGAGGAAATGGAACATTTGATTGTGGAAATATACGAAAGCGAGATTATACTCGAGTTATCAAACATTATGGGGTGGGGATATTTTTTCGCCTGGTCTATTAGTTTTTATCCTCAAATTTATAAGAATTTTAAAAGGAAAAGGTAAGTTTATTTTAATTATTTACATATATTTATAAAGGATTTTTTTAGTGTTAAAGGACTTAGCGTTGATTTCAACTGGTTCAATCTATTTGGGTATGCTGTTTACAACATGTTCAACATTGGCATCTACTATTCTAGTACTGTACAGGTAACATATAAATGAATCATACTTCTTGTTTTTAAACCAGTCTCAACATTGTTGCTATAATAGTAGGCGTTTAATAACTTTTTAATATCTTCAAAATCGGGTTTGATAAATTGACGTATTCCAAACATTAAACACGTTTCTAAAAAAATCATAACAAAAGATCGATAAATATAATCATAATATTTATTTAACTTTCGAACTTTCAGACAAAGTTTTTGTTTCTGTTTTCCAAGTTTAATTGGATATTTCTTTAGATTCCTACAAATACCTTATTAAAAGAAAAGAATTAAAAATTTAAATCAATTTATGATTTTTTAAAAACTGTATTTTTAAAATTATAGAATTTTTTCTATTATTAGTACATGTGAAATTTGATAACAGTCCAATGCCCATTAAGTGTTCATTTCATACAATTATTATTGAAAAGTTGACAACGTGTATTACATTTATGCAAGACCTAATATCAACAAAGTATTTTTCATTTCGATTCATTACCTTTTGTTTTGTGATTTAATATGAATTTTTTGTAATATTTGCTATCATCAATTGTAAAAAGAGTAGCAATTTATGGAGGAAATTGTTATTATTAACAAGTGTCCGTCGTTGCTTTGTGATAGCGGTAGTCGGGTTGCTATGGCAGGAACGGGTGGTTAATTGTTTCAAGTATTTTCTAAATTCATTATTCCGTTATTAAGGTTACCTTTTTTAGTCTGTTCATTTCAATGTTTTTATTTATAGAGCTACAATATTATACCAGGTCATTATTGTCAACTCAGGGACATAGAACAGAAACACAATTTTAGATTTTTACATTTTATCTTTAAAAATCCGAAGGAAATTTTTTTGTGATAATTGAATGTCCGAATCAGATTAGTAATAGCAGATTTTTGGTTGATAGGAAGTTAAAATTTCACGATATCTCATAAAAGGTGATGCTCTTGTTTATCCTGTTTTGTCAAACACATTTTTAAAAACGAGTTTTCGAGTTATATTGACTTTCAAAGGACGATACCTGTTTTTGAAAACGCTGGCTATTAAAAAAAATATTTTGTGATTTTGTAGGACATCCTTTTCATCATTCAAGTTTAGTACGTTTTAAAACAATGTTCGTTTAAAAATCTAAAGAAAATATGAAATATTGTTTTTTCCTGGAATATTCACTTGATAGAATATCAAATTACCTGACAATGTAGTTGGACTTTGTTCTTATCGTTTTAAAAGCTCTAAATATTCAATTGCAATATTATGATTTCATCCAAAAATATTTAATCACTGCTTGTTTTTTCGTATGCTAGTGTCCTACAACGCAATTGTCGGCGTCGAATTGTCCTTGTCGCGCGTGTTTTCTAGTTCCTTAAACCCTTAATTTTTCTTTCAGGATCACCTATCAATGTTTACTTTTTTTTAAATATGTACCTAATAATTTTTATTGTAGGACGAATTTTCCACAAAAAACCCGCACAGCGTAAATCCCGTTCATCTTAACGATATAGTTTTCTCAGTACATAGTTTTGTGGTAACATTCATAATATTAGCTCAGTGTTACTATTATGAACGTCAGACAGAGAAAGCTTCAAATATTGCAAGTGTGCTACTAACTGGACTTTTCTTAGTACCTTACGGGCTGACATTAATGGCACTTGGAGATTTTATGTCATGGTTGAACATGTTGTACATATGTTCTTACCTTAAACTCGCTGTTTGTTTCATACGAGCAATTCCTCAGGTTTGTATTAAAATCGAAATTTAATTTATTAATTAAAACGAAATTTTGTTTTCAGATTATTTTAAATAGTAAAAGCCCACTTACTCGAGGTTGTAGCATTGGAACTATTGTACTAGACTTCGTAGGTGGTGTTATGTGTATTGCACAGATGGTTTTGGATACTGTAAATTACGGTAAGGATTAATTCCTGGGTTATATATTTCTTAAAAGTTTATTTTCGCAGATGATTGGAACTGCATCGTTGGAAATCCCTCAAAATTAGGTATAGCAGTCTTTTCAATTGTGTTTGATGTAATCTTTGCCATGCAACATTATTTTGTATGGGACCATGGTTTACACCTCCGAAAAAATTATCTTGCTAGTAATCCCACACCTGCGTTATCAGAATGTGATAATACTGCGGGTTTCACCAACAACGGTTCAGAAGAAGGAGAACAAAACGAGAACAGAACGGATACTAGCACAAACACAACTGAAGATAACAAAAACGCAGAAAATGGAATGGATCTTGAAGATACTAAGGATAACTTTCAAGAAAATGCAATGGGAAGCAGCAAAGATGAACTTTTTGAAATAATCGAGGATACTGGTAAATGTGAAGAAAAATGCGAGACTGAAGAAGCTGAAAGTTATATGAGCGCAATATCATCGATTTTGGCCCAGGTGGCAAGAATCTTTGATAAACGTGAAAACAACTAAACTTTTAACGTAACCGAACATGCTATGCTGATTACTGTTATGTTTAAAACTACAAATAATGGTTAAAAATAAAAATATTCGTTAGTGAATTTTAATTTTTTCTAAGAAATGCATTATAAATATTACGATTTTTATTGGTTGTATAATATTTTATATGTTTAATTAGAAATAAATATTTTTTCACGGTTGTAGTTAACGTGTTTGATGATTATAAGTATAGATAATGTCCACTGCAAATATTAATTAAAATGGATTAGTGGTGGTTTATACTGAAAATACAGAAATAGAAATGTGTGTCAAGTGATGCGTTACAAAATCAACGTTGCACTTTGAATCTCTGTAAAATGTCAACATATTTGAAATTTAAATGGCTTTTACTCAAATAACTGGAATATATTACCGTTGGTCTGTTTTATTATCCCTTTGGCATTCTCGTTTATTCAGAGCTAAGATAACTGAAAATTATAATATTCTTGCAATAAATAAGACGCTAAATTACAATAATTTCCTGCAAGATCTGTGTTAAAATTTACTCTCAAATTATTTATAAAACAAATTCATGATTTTTATGAGAATTAATTAATCTACATAAACTGAAAATAGTTTCAAAATCATGTTTTACATTTGAACGTCTGCTCTTATCTTCATTTTTATAGGTCTGTATAAGCCTACCCTTAATTACTTTTTCCTTTTTTCCTTCACGTTGTTTAAACCCTGCAAGATGGTGCGAGTACTTGCTCTTGTATTATGAGTAACGATGATGACTGAGTGTAAATGATTTTCTTTAATTTTATTTTACAGTTTCCTCGTTTTCAAAGAAATTTTAAAGGTTGCATAAACCCTCTCTCATTTTATATAGAAAAAGTCTTTAGTACGACAGGTTATATTCTGAGACTCGGCAGGAATAGATTAAGCTATCCATATTTTATTTATTCACAGTTTATCCAACTAGTACTATATTAATGGTAGCAAAATAAAAATTCTGGAATATAAGCAACATTAAGTAAATTAAAATTTAGTTTACTACTAAAAGGATAATTTTTAATAGCAGTTTGGAAGATCCATCAAATCTAACCATTTCGGGATTCTAAGTAAATGTAAATATTTGACTTCCAATATTTGATATCAGATGTCAAGTGATTTTAAATGATTCAGGTTATCACTGGCCTAAACATTTGACTCGAATACAAAAACAGTTTACTTTCATTTACAGATTGCTTCAGGAAATATTTGTCGATTTAAATTTTTTTCTAGAAATTTAATAGAGAGGATATTTCGTGTGCCATTTAAAGAGTATAGTATAAAAGTAAAAAATAATTTTTATAAAATTACTGAAGTATTTACAAGAAAATAAAACAATGAACATTTTAAGGCAGTGACAGATGTTCTAGAAAAACGTTTAGTTTATCATTATCGCAGTTTATGGCCGCTTTTTCAAAGAATTCGTATGTGAATACCAATGAAGTGTACGACCGACGAATACACGCGAAAAACTTGTATTCCGTTAACGTCGAACAACTGTAGGAGTTTGCAATTTGCTTTTCCCCAATATTTTTCGCATTTTAATGAAGGACACCCTTCAGTATATAAGATTTTCTAGTACCACCAATTTAGCAGGAAGTATACTTCCACATATTACCTTTAAAACGAATTGCTATTCCTATGCCGTAATTCAATTTCAGCGTTTTAAAAATACATCTCCTACTTCACTTGCACGAAAACGTGAGGTAACTTGTCCCGTTCAAAAAAGAAAATGACGTTGAAAGCTGTGTCATTTACGTCGGTATGAAAAATTCGCAATTGCATCACCATCATGCTAAAAATTTTATCTTGCTCAAGGTAACAATATTGTATACAAAATAGTTGTGAATGGATTCAGAAAAACGTCACCGCAAATTTGTCGTAAGAATGATGAATGAAGTAGAGCTGGTAATTGATCCTGTTTTTAAATAAATTGGATCCGACCCAAAATCCCAAAACAGTTTTGACTGTATTTTCGATTTCAATTGGGATTCTTAGTTGGGATACACATGGTTGTGACGTTGACAAGTTTTTTTTATATCATTGGAATTTCTGACATTTTCACGAAAGTTAATTAAAAATAAAGCTTTTTCTGAAATATAAGAAATTGAGAAGTTCTTGAATGTAATACAAAATAAATTAGGTTTGATTAAAATGAAGCATATGATAGAATTGATGGAAATATTTGTAATTACAGTAAATTATATAAAAAAACCATTAAAAAGTGGAAAAGGTTCTCTTTAAATTAGTGAGCTTTCGAACACGGTTTTACTTTAAATTCCATGAAGGTTTGCTTGTGCTTGCGGTTATTCTGCCATTCCCAATTTCATTAGAACCGCTGGACCTATACCAAATTTTAATTTGGACTCGAAATAGCTCGAAAATACAATGTGTTAAAAGCGTGGTTAAATTTTAGCCTTTTCTAGACGTGTAGTAGCACTTTGGTTTGGTTAATATTTAATTTCCCACATTTTAGAATAAAATAAAAGAATAGTGTAATAATTTTTAAAACTTTTTCTTAAAGAAAGTTTTTATTAAAGCTAAAAAGCAAATAAAATAATCTTGGATTACTCTGTAAAGAAGTATCTTTAAAGATGAGCATTTTCTGCAAGCAATTATACTTGGATTAATAAATTAAAACTGATGTTACTTTGAACATAGCTAAAAGATATTTATTATCCTGAAGATGTGAGAGCTAATCCATGCTTACATTCGACGACAGAAAATGATCACGGCTTGCATGGATTAAACTATTTCAGTTATGGTATTGAAGGGATGGAGGCCAACTGATAATTGTCTTGCCAAATCCTAGAATATTGACAAGGCAAACAGTAAAAGGGAAACCGTTGTTTAACAATTAACTTGTACAAATCTAGTATCTCCACAACTTCAGTTAGGGGTAGTTTTAGGTTTATTAGTTTCATACATAACACACAACCTTGTTTAATGAAACTTTCAAATTAAAGAAAAAGTGTGTTTTTCAGGTGTGGTTTCAAGTTTCAACTGTGATTTTAAGATTTAAAAAATTTACTATGACCGCATACAGAATATGAGCCTAAGTTTGGAGATTTAATACGCCCAAAGTAGCAAACTACTGCATTTTCTTGATTAGAAATAATTTGTAGCAAGATCAAGTTGTTAATAAAAATTAGTCGACCAAAGGCTAAAATTGGTGAACGTACCTGAGACACTATGTATGATGTGATGTGGTTTGTCGTGCAGTAGAAAGAGTACTGAAGCAGGAAAAATATTATCTTATCAGTCGATGATCGTGAAAGTAGTGACGAATTTTACGAAACAATGATGAATAATTCAATAATTCAAAATGTTCGACAATCTTGGTATTTGCATAATTTCGTATATTTACGTAAACCTGCGCAATTGAAAAAATGTAAAAACTTATTTGAATAGCAGAAAGAAAAAATATTTTTCTATATCTGAAATACCCTGTAGTATATGAAATAAAATTATTTGGTACTAACAAACTTCCATTGATAAAGCAGTTTCGAGATTTTTAGTGTTGAAAATTTTCGTTAATTACTAGGTATAAATTTTCATTAACAATTGATTAATCCTTCATAGTTTAATGTTAGTAACTGATATAGTTTTACTGGTTGCTTAGTTAAAACAGTTATACCTGGTTATACAATAAGTCATGTTAAGCTAACCGAATAGCTTCGTCTCCAGAGACAGATGTGTAACGTGACTGAGAGACGGGACATCTGAAATTCCCTGGAATCAGATTCTCTGGCCGTATTTCAATACAAAGTAAATTAACTCACTAGACAGACAATACGAGAAGCAGTATAATTGTTGTATCCCGAGACCGAAGATTCCCCCCAGCAATTCCGCCAGTGGTTCTAAAAAGAAGCAATCACAGTTAAAAAAACTCCGGTATTCTAGTTTTCAGGCTTATTTAGAAAGTTTCGCAACAATTAAACAGGATAACACAATTTATTTGAAATCATAACTAAGCGAAGCTAAAATCCTCTTTTAATGAAAATAAAAGTTCGTTTACGTTTACCACGCATTTATTGAAGTTGAAAGCAAAAAAGTTTAAGTTAGTAAGTATGTGAAAGTTTAAAATAATAAAGCAGTTACTTTATATAGGATAATAGGGTGGATAAGATTAATTTTGAAGCAATAGGTAAGGTGTAGGATGCTAACAAGCCTAAGAGGTTGTTTGTTTCAAAGACGCTGGTATAATAGATGGTCAAATGTCGCGGCCGGGGTTCGAATTGGGATCACACTGCGAGACTGAAATGTCCCTGTGGGCCGCCTTAAGCATACAGTCGTGGTAGAAATTCTCCACTACTCAGGGTGAGCTATTGGCCGGAATTCGAGTTATTGTGCAAGGCTAATGAAGGTAGCCCGGAAGTACAAGGGGATACTTTCGGTTAGAACTAATGTCAGTTGTCGCGGTAATTTACAGTTACATGCTAGTATCCCACGGTAAATCAGTGTAAATAAATTGTCGAAGACTAAAAATTACAAACCCTCTGACTACTAATTTAACTTAACCCCCCGTTGCTAAGAGGAGAGAATGGACCGTTGTTCCAAACAGGAAAAGTTATGGTGTACCAACTCCGCCTTCCATCGATTTCAAGAAAAGTTTTTAAATTTGTTTACCCTACACGTCAAATCCATTTTACTAGATATTCTCAAGGTAAAACAGTTAGTTACGTTTCCAATAAAATCAGCCTTCTTATTTTTTTATGTAAAATCTCAAGTTTTAGATTTAGGTGGAAATAAATGACTTTCACCTTTAGAAACCCGCAAACATATATGGATTATGATTTTATTGAACTGATTTTATTAAAATATGAAGCATTCAGGTCATCACATTTAAATTCATCCACCGTAAAAATTTTTAAAAAGATTCCGGAATCGGAAAAGGGAAGTTTACTCTTACTTTCTGATGTTAGAATTGAAAATTTGGTGCAAATTTAAAGATAATCATTATTTTTTCTTATTTTATAATTCTTGTTGGATTTACTTGTTCGTGGAGCAGTAGAAGACGAATTTCACAGGAATAGTGAACCAATCTGTTAAATTCCAATTTTTTATTCGGAAGCACAGCATAATATACTTATTTCGTTTTTGTCTAATATTTCTTACGTCAAGACACCTACTTTGGTAAGGTTTATCCCCAAGCTTTGAAAAAACTTCTTCAGGTGTACACAGTTTCTTTTAAAATAGTTTTCATTGTTCTCGAATTTGCTGGAAGTTCCCTAAAGTAGTTTGTAATGCAGGACGACATCTAGCAATTTTTATGTAATACCTACACTGACAAACTTTATGAAAATATTTTCAGATACTACAAACTAGATTAATATTTTATCGATGCAATATATTGAACTTTTTTGTTAACTAATATTCATGAGGTTGTACAATTATTTTATTATTTTCAATTTTCCTTTGTTTTATACATTTCCCTAAAAGTATAGAAAACTATTTTTGAAACATTTCTTAAATATAAGGAAACACATCTTTAACTCCCATGAGTGAGCCTCGTGACAAAAGTAGGACGCAAACAGATTTCCAACGTGCTGCTTTCTTGACAAACTGTCAAGCATCTAAAAATTTGAAGAGAAACTTGTCACTTCAGTAATTTATGTACTAAAAATGCTTATTGTCTACCTTTCCGTTTTTGGAAGCTCCTACACAGTATAAGAATATCCTTTATTTTATAATTCAGCAATTTAATACAAGCCCAAGAAATATGCAGTTTTTCAGATTTAAAAATATGAAGAATAATTATTACGTCGGATTATACAAATAAATTAATGAGAAAACATGGAATTTAAAACACGTTGCTTTTTATACGTCTTGATCTTAATAACTGTAATCAAAACACGGTATTTCTAAATAAATTTTAATGGATAATTACGAACTGTGGAGTTCACAAGGCGAATACAAATGAAACTGGTGTTATTTGTTTAAAATGGTTTGAAATAATGATGTCAATGGTTCATTAAACCAGGGCCCCGTTCATTAGGAAAAGTTTTAAATATTCATGGAAAGTGCTTGCATTTATTAATGGCTCCGTTCTATTATGCCGATGTTAAACAGCATGACCAGCTTTTTATTTAGTAATCGTGAATGTGGTAAGTGTAAGGATCACGACACTACAAAATTTTCAATTATACACACACGATACAAACAATCTGAATAATAGAAGCAAAATTTTCCAGTCTTACTTAAGATACCATATACGTGAAATAAATTGGGTTCATTTCAAGACCTGAAACCGGTTTTCAGTTTTTTAGTGTTTTTTCAGAGATTTTCTCCTGGGTGTATTTTTATTAAAATCTTATGAATATTGTTATGTTTTTCATGTACCTAACAAGAACTGAAGAATGTTTTGGAAGGAATAAATATAAGACTAGAATGTCTTTAAAATAAAATTTTTCAAAGCATTGTATTTAATAGGAGGGTATTAAAATTCTAAATGTGAATGTCATCTCATGAGTGTTACGGTGTCGAGCACAGCAGTGAATATTGCTTACTCACTTTAAAAACGAAAATGATTGTGTCAGAAGAAGACGGATAATGTGTTATAAAATAAGGTTGCCGCATCACATTGTGACATCTTCCATTGTCTTGTTTTTCAATACTTTAGAGTATCTGCTGTAATACACAGCATTTGTTTTTGTCAATGCAAGCAGTATTCATGACATGGAGTATATTAACATCGAATATTTTCTATTATTAGAACCATAACAATACGAAATAGGAAAAAAATTGTTGATTACATTTTTTTTATTTTCAAACATTTAAAATTTTTTCTCAAATATACTAGAAAAAAATTATGTGAACTATTAGATATATTCGAAAAGCAGCATGAATATTTTCTGTTTTTTTTGGTATCTACAACGACAATAGAGCTGCGCCTACTGGCCCTGGGAAGTTGTAGAAGATATTGCAAAAGACAATTATGGCAACGAGAACGCTGATGATGAGATTCCGAAAAACCATACTGGGTGCCAGAACCCTTGCCTCCGAGTAACTTCAGCATAAGAGAAGCTAATTTGCTACTGTGGGTTAAGTGGGGGTATCAAGAAAAAGAGGTGAAAAGCGATGGAGACAAGAAGGGTATGGCAGAAGATGGAAAAGTAAAATAAGCAGCAGTAGCAAAGCAAAAGTAGGTCAACATTGGAATCCTGTTACGATTGTTTGTTGAAACTTTAATCCTGTGCATAGAATGAATTTAAAAAGTGTTTGTACTGTTCCTGGATTGAAAAAATGTTTTACGAACGACAACGAATGATGGACGGTTTACAAAGACGAAATTAGTATCTGACTTTCTATTACAAAAGTGTCCCATTTGTATTCTTTTATAAATTCGAAAAGATTCACAATAAGTTGAAATAAATTACAGATTTTGTTTAGGGAACTGTTTAAAAGCATTGGGGATATAAATACTAAGGCTTATTCGAAGTGAGGGGTCGTGAATTGTGTATTCACTCTTGGGAGGCCTTTATAATATATAAAGTTAAAGACATCTGTTGCTCCCGGATATAACAAGTTATTTTCTAGAAATACCTGAAACGCAATTCAAACTTAAACCTAGCCAGCCTAAATGCTTTAATCATCATTTAAATGTATGGTCATGCGCTATAACTAATGTCGTATTTATATACAATGAAATAAAAAATAGTGTTTAGTGTGGGTGGATAAGTAAAAATATCAACTTTAGAACCTTCAGTAACCATGGATATACAGCTTGAAACACATAGACCAAATAGCTATCCTGCACGCGAATGCCCACCCCAGGAAAATCAATTGGAATCAGTGCATCAGTCATCACAGGAAATAACAGATAATAAGTATTTATGCAAAGTGTGCTTAATAAATTCGGTTACATTAACATTAAGTCCTTGTGGACATTTTTGTGTATGTGTCCCATGTATAAAGCGTAAATGTTTAATGTCCTATATGTAGGCGCTCTAAAAAATTTCTGGGTGGTAAAGTTAATTCTATTGAGGAAACTGAATTCAAACTTACCTAGCCAGCCTAAATGCTCATGCGCTATAACTAATGTCGTAGTTATATACAATGAAATAAAAAATAGTGTTTAGTGGGGGTGGATAAGTACAAATATCAACTTCATAGAACCGTCAGTCACCATGGATATTCAGCTTGAAACACACAGGGTTAATTCCTTTAAAAATTGGCCCTGCAAGTTCATTAACCCAAGTGATTTGGCTAAAGCAGGATTCTATTATATGGGTATGCAAGATGTGGTTAAATGTGCGTTTTGTGGAATTATACTACGCAATTGGGTAGTAGGTGATACCCCTATAGGAGATCATTTCCGTTGGAATCCTGATTGTCCATTGTTGGATAATTATATTGAGTATAGGCCAAATAGCTATCCTGAACGCGAATGCCCACTCCAGGAAATTCAATTGGAATCAGTGAATTCAGTACCCGAATCAGTACATCAGTCATCACAGGAAATAACATAATAAGTTTTTATGTAAAGTGTGCTTAATAAATTCGGTTACATTAACATTAAGTCCTTGTGGACATTTTTGTGTATGTGCCCCATGTATAATGCGTCTATCAAAATGTCCTATATGTAGGTGCGCCATTGAAGGGCATATAAGAACATATTTATCATAATATTGTAATTTAATATAATAGCGGTAACATAATTTGATAACCACTTCCTCTCTGTATCAATTGTATATTATAGGAAAAAATGCTTTTTAATTTTTTGAAAAAAACATTTATTAATTTAACAATTAGATTAGAGGTAAATATTTTAGAAATTATAATTCTAATGTATTTTCTATACTGTATCCAATAAAAAAATGTTTTAGAATCGCGTTTTTTATTTCCTGATGTAATTCTCTGAATTGAGATAATTTATCTTAATATTTTCATGGAATTCTTTTAAGTACAGTAATGCAAATTAGTTATGTGTGTTAATTCATTGGAGTAAGATGTATACCCTTATCTCCTTTGGCTCCCAATAAATTGGGAACCAAAGGTGATAAAGATACGTGCCTTATTCAAATATCACATGATTTCCATAATTTATCTTAATATTTTCATGTAAGTACAGTGATGTAAATTAGTTATATGTGTTAATTCATTGGAGTAAGATGTATACCCTTATCTCCTTTGGCTCCCAATAAATTGGGAACCAAAGGTGATAAAGATACGTGCCTTATTCAAATATCACATGATTTCCATAATTTATCTTAATATTTTCATGTAAGTACAGTGATGTAAATTAGTTATATGTGTTAATTCATTGGAGTAAGATGTTTGGCTTTATCACCTTTAGCACCCCAATAAATTGGGGGCTAAAAGTGATAAAGATACGTGTCTTATTCAAATATCACATGATTTCCTTTGTGGTTTTGGTAAGTATATATAGATTTCATTCTGCCTAAAAATTATCAAAAAGTTAAAATGAGTGCTGATCGTAAGTCTTTAAAGAAAGTTATTTTAATTTTTTTATTAATATATAATTTTTATAGAAACACTTAGTCAAATAGGCGTAAGCCTACTGCGTGGGATTTTGCCTCCGGAGACCGTAAGTAATTTATTATATTATTTACATGTATTTTAAGAGAAAATTGTAGGACCCCACCCAAGTATGTTTACTGGTGGTGTCGGTGCCGCCTGGGGGGGCTTCATGGCCATGTCCCATAATTGCAAGTTTTCAGTGGCAGGGATGGTCCTGCCAAATCTATAAAGACGCCCTCCATGAAGGTGTCTACTTCATGACTGTAAGTTTTTTTTTAATTTTTTATCACTAGTAATTTCAGAAATTAACTAATTACAAAATTTATTCTGTAGTATTCTGCCACAATTTCTATAGGAATATGAACAAGTTTTCTTATTTGTTAGGTAACAGACATGTAAGTTCAACACAATTTAGTAGTAAGCAGTGAAAAATAACTTTTAAAAATTTCTAATTAAATTAAAAACGTACTCTTAAAGAAATCGGTAGGGGATATCAGAATTCAAGGTAAAAATATAAGATAAATGTTAGGTATTTATGGCAATCTTTCTATTTGAGATGCTATGATCATAAGATGCGATTTTATGTTTGACAAATCCCCAAATTCGGTGGTTCAGTTTGCTCAGGGTTTCTATACATGTTTATGGTGCTGTTTTAGTCTTTTCGGCAATGGAAGGCGATATGTATCTTTTTTATTGCATCTATATGTATATTTGGCGTGGTATAAAATGGGTTGTCGCGCTGATTTATTTAGAAGTCTTGCAAGATGCATGGTGGAAAGCAACAGGGTGAGGATCACGACGCTAGCAGATCTCGATTTCAGAAGCTGGTTTCATTTAACAATTCGAATATCTGCTGCTCAGGCGAACGCTTAGAGGGATTCTTCGATTTGACATGGATACCCTTGTTCTGTTTGTTCCGACGCCGTTAACATAAATATTGAATAGTATAGGCCGAGAGACAAACGATTTGGCGTGGAAAGTGTGCAATTTGCTCGAAACAAAACGAAAAGAGCTGTCGAAACATCCGTTTCAGATATATTTCGGCTTTTATTGATCAAATTCTGAAATGTTTCTCTAACAACCTCGAACTACGTATCATTTTTAAACAACCGGTAAACGACGACGCTGATATAATATCATTTCCATAAGGAAAGCATTTTTGTGACAACAGAAACTAAGATGGAAGTAAGGATGTCAGAACAACTACTAACCGTGAATAATTTTCAAAGAAATTCGGAAACATTTTAGTTACATATACAAAAAATTTTAAACTTTCTATTTCATTTGTTACTTCATGCTTACTCTCAAAAATTGAGAGGATTGTTTCTTAAAATTCTTCCTAAATTTGTTCAAGGGTACAACCATCTTCAACATTCTGGTTTTCCTGGTCCAGTTCTCTCTACATTCCTTGATTTAAACATATACATTTCGATTTGAGAAAGGTAACCTGTCACCTCACCAAAAGCCTGAAAAACCAATACAATCCCAAAAGAGGAACCCCAGCCTCTGCAGGCTCAATATCATCGTGTAGAGTCTATCCTGCTAGAGATACCTTTACTCCAACAGAACACGCCGAGCTATAAGAGTAAATCTCAAAAAAGTCTTGAAGTTTGTAATATAGAACAGAAAATTCATAAACTAATTAAGCTCGTTGATACTTTTTCCAATTCTAAAAATACCATCTCCCATTCTCGAAGCATATTGCGAGCAAAATAACGTTTTCGCTAAATTGGACTTTATTTACAATAAAAATCGCTCCAATGGTTGAATTTTTATAGAATATATTGTATTCTACTAGAACTAATTTGTTGTTGGTTAGAATTGTATTTTTAGTTACCCCGGTTTATTGCTTCAATTGGGTCACTACGGTCACTATTGGTTTGGTTGAGTCAGGCTAAGTTGGGTAAGAAATTTACATTTTATATCACGAAAAGAAAGAATATTAAAATTTCCAACTGGTGATATAATTAAAGCAATACGCTGACCTAACTAAATCAATCGGAAAATATGAAAGAAAAGGTATGTGGGGATTGCCATGTGGGGTTCGATTGGTATGGATTTTGTAAAAGAAAAATAATATTATGACAATGTTACTAACTTTAATCTCTGTAAGTTTTCTTTTTGAAATCTTCGCTATGACTAAACTAATAAAGGAATTTTAAACACTTGTTTAAAATTTAAATTTTTAAAAGTTTTATTCAAACTTGTTCGTAGTAAATATGTAAATGTGAACGTAAGTGTGTTTATTTACAGAAATTTTCACTTACTTTTTAAGTTTTGAAAAAGAAACATTATTTCCTTGTGTTTGTTATGGTTGTAAGATGTTACACTAATTAAAAATGAATAATGTCACTTTTCTTGTTTATATTTTCATTTTTCATAACGGAATAAAATAAAAATAAATTCGTAATGGAATGTTAGGTATATGCCATATTAGAAATTACATTGAATTGATTTCAATTTTCAATAAGTTGGGGCCGTTCTGCGTTGTGTAACTACACGTTTCGGGAGTTGAGGTAATTTAAATACACGTTGTTTTCGTTGAAACTGCTTTGCAATTTACTGATAGCGTTAAAACCTAACAAAAACTCACAGGATTTACTCGCTAGGCTCCAATAACATAAGAAGGAAATCCTTAAAATCAACTGCGGCGATGGTGCATTTCAGCTTGTCCTTCGCCGTAGACAAACAAAAGTTTGCTGATGGTTAGTTTATTTAAATTACACTCATTTCAAGCCTCGTTATTTCTGCCACAAAAGTTTTCATTCTTGGACTTGAAATGAATTGTTGTAGTTTGGAGTTGCGTCACATCAGTTCAACGAGTTAATTAGATATATTAATCACTTTTTATTAGTACTCCCCGGGAGTGTAATGCTATGGAGTGCTCTCCGGATTTCATCTCCGTCGAGTTGTAATTATGGTACCGCCGCCGACTGCTCTTATTTGTTTCGCGTTGCTTGTTCGCGTAACTGCCTAATCACTGTTACGGATGCTCACTTTTATACCGCCTTTTTATTACCCTTATAAATCTCTTCTTATGTGCAATAAATTGAATGTCGAGGAAATTATAATTTACCTTTTAAATAGAAACGTTAAAATTAATAAAAAGGCAATTTCGTTTTTGGTTACGCTAAGTGCAATATTCCGCCCGATGTCTCATTCTAATAAAGGATAACGTCTACATAAAGAACCCCTAATGCTTCGCTAAACGCCGACATTTTTCAAGTTTTCATATATTTCAATATTATTCAGAAAATATGTCTTTCCATTGTTACACGTCAAAATGTGTTTAAAAAACAATTAAATATAAGAAACCTAAGGGCTATTAATAATAATCTCTATGAAATAGTATCAAGGGTGTTGCCCGCCTGAATTCCGGACTAAAACCCTATCCAACATGCTTGTAAGACTAGGCGAAGTAATAGAAATTAGCCCGACTTTCTGATTTAACTCGTGCAACTCTTTAAAAATAAGGAAACGATATAGGGACTGAATTCTACTCGATTAACATCCGGATAATTTAGCAAAGGTATTGAAGTGTAGTACAGAAACATCATTGATTGCGAATTAACAGTAGCCAGTAGTCATCGAAATACAATTACAGAGCAATCAGTGTTCCTTCCCGTGGAGATGTTTGTAATGACGTAGGTTACAGTGATGTGTCCGGGGACAATCACACAGCTCTAAATACGGTTTATACTAAATCCGACGTTGATAAGCACAAAATGAGATAGTGCCAAACCGGGATGCTAAAATATCTACACCGACAACGGCGAAAAAGAAACACAAGGACTTATGATAGCCTCTGGTTTTATGATCTTTTCCACAAAAAATGCCGGATTTCTATTATTTTTGTCACCATAAACAGGGACGTATTAAAGTCAGTGCGATCCAGCATAAGAAAACGCATATTACTGTATAGGGACGGATTTCAGTCGCAATCCAAACGATGTTTTTTTCTTCCAGAGCTTCTAAAGGTCTGAGATTCTAATTTTCTTATTTTTTCCCAAGTGTGTGTCCTATAAGTTTGTTTTACATAGGTATGAGATTCTGATTTTCTCATACACTTATTTTTTCCATTCTGTGTTATAATTAGAATTATTGCCCGACTATATTTCTTTTTCATAACAACGAATTATTAATATTATGACTAAAAGAGATAAATGACTAATACTGAATTATTTTAAAATCTAATACACACCAACATTTCGACCGGTAGTTTCAATGGCGTAATGGGTTGCTTGTAGATCAAAATCGTCATTACCTGAAAAAGAAAGGCTAATTATAATTTGCAGTAACTTGAAAAGAACAAACAAAATTAAATAGTTACCGTGTTGTAAGTTTTCTATGGAAATAAATATTCCGTACTGTTATTTGTCTCGTAATAATTTACATTGGAATGAACAGGATACCAATAGTTAATATTGATAGAACTATGTCCTAGTTTAGTTATTTCAAACCAATTATATACAATCTGAACAATCTAATTATATTATTACGGAGCTTACATGAGTAACTGAGTTTAACATAGTTAAAGCTTACCTCCTATGATTTTCGAGCTAATTATTACTTTGCGAATTAAACTGTTATTGTGAAATTAGTCGCATTTCAGTATTTCGTTATGTGTAGTTCCTTTTCTCCATATGTTTTGCTACATCTGCAGCTATAGTTAGAGTTTTATTAACTACTTACATTGTAATTCTAAACAAAAACTAAAAGAGGTATTACATATTAAGAATATTGTTCTCGGCGATATCAGATGACCAAGCTGCTTATCGAAAACCTCATGTACAACTGCAGAACTAGGATGTTAGGCAACCATTTCATGGGCTAGCAATTTTTATTATCAGTGTTGCTTTCACAATATGTTAGAATCAATTATTTCCCTTTTAAAAGTTGTTTATACGTAATGTGGATAAATATTTTTTTCAGTTAATATCTCCTTGACTTGTTCGAATAGGGCTATATATCTTTGTTATTCATTAAAATTGTTTTCCAATATCAAATGTTACTTAACGATATGACAGATTAGAAATTAGGTTTATCATATTTCCATATAAACGTCACAGTACAGATTTTATATCATTTTCTATATTTAATCATTTTTTTTCTATTACATGAAATTCGTGTTTGTAGAATTTTTGTTTGTAATGTTTTAACTTCCAAATTTTGATATGAATAAGAACCCAAGGACGTAAAATTCATGTGTATAAGCAGAACAAACTCAGACGGTTATATAATTTTTTCTTTCAATTTTACTCAACTTTGATATTCAAATTTTTAATCGTTTTATTCCGGATATAGAAGCGCCCCTCTGAGTTTTATGTTCAGAAACCCGCATATAATTTTTTTCCGCATTTGTTATATGCAGTTCAGTTCTCTTGGCTGAAGCTACCTGTTTCTAAACGAAGCGTTGTCAAATTGAGCGACCCTTTTTCTGACGTGTAAACATATCAAAGATCGTACAGTTCCGTTTACTTAAATTTTAGTTATGGAAAGAATGTTACGGGTTCCCTATACTTTAGTACTACATAAATTTACGCGAATTTAGAATTACTAACCGTCAGGGTAAATGGTATATTATGTGTTCGTAAGTGAAAAGTTTTGATTGGCTATAACAACTCTCCGGTCCGAGCCGCCTACGAAGACTACAAGGGATATGAGCATTGTTATTGCTTACGCCCGGTCCTGTGTAAACTTTGTTAGCCCAGAGGCGAACTGGCCCGTTTGACCTAAGTAACCAAACATGACTTGATTGACAAACATTTAGGATAAGGCTTAAAAGGTACACATATTTTTATTACAAATCGATTAATATTTTAATGAAATTTCCCCCATTCTTGACTAACTAAGGAATTCTTACCACCTTACACATGATAAAGCATTAATAATAGTTACGTATCAAATGTTTTTTGAAATATGTGAGGGGATGTCCACATAAATCAATGTAGAAATTTTTTGATTTTTATGTTTTCCAGAATAACAAGTCCGACTCTGGATTTATCGCAGACGAAGGCAAGTCGACCCGCCCTTAACGTGTAAAGCTAAATGGTCCCGACAAGATCTAGTATAACTTCATATAATCGAAACACCCGCATAGATGACTACAATGCAAAGCTGCCACGACTAACATCATAACTATAAAATTTGTTAGACTTTCCATCGCAATGTTATATATGAGTGTTTATATCTTTTGTACATTGCTGGGAAAATTTAATTAAAATGCAGACTCACAAAACAATATAAATTAAATTCAGGCGGATAATAGAGTAATAAATGAAGAGAAACCTTAAAATTACTGACATTTCCAAAGAGGAAATGGAACCAATTTCAAATTATGGGAAAACTAGGTATAACTCAATAAGGATAATTAAATAATAAATAATAAGGTTTAAGTTTTATTTAGTTGCCAACTGGACGGTTTTTTCGTAATTTTTCTTTAAATTAAGCTTCTTATAATAAAAAATTGATTACATGGTGAAAAACAATTTCGTACAACAGGGGAGTGCCAACTCGGCATCAGGATAATTTTATTTTGCAACGCAATGCATCAGGATAATTTTGTTTTAGCGACTAGTTGTCATTGTCAGCGCGCATTTGGTCCCATAACGTTTAGGATATTTTGGGAAAAAAACGTTCATAAAATTTTCCCAACAATTACTGAAGCTCCTGCAGAATGAGGAAAACCATGGAATGAATATGTAATTCCCAAATCATTCATTTTTTCTTCATATGTTTAATAAATTATCTCCCATTTTGCAGGAGTGTGTGGTAATTATGTTTTGAAACTTTGAACATTGTTAATTTTGTAGTCATGCGAATTAATATGTTCAACAAGTCCACTAGCGAGGATAAACTTGGATTTGTGAAAGTAATTTTATAATTAATTAATTGCTTGTTTGAATATGTAAAGTTCATTCAATTGACAATAAATATTGTCTGAAATAAAATGAAATTTTGAAAGTGAAGGAACCTGAAACTAGACGATGTGAGTATGATTAATTTTCCATACTTCGAATTCTAAAGAGCCTACACTTCTAGTTAACGACGTCGCAATTTTTCTTCTTCGAAGAAGTAATATCCTCGGAAGGTTTAGTATATGGATCCTTGAAATTGAAGCAAACAAGTTAGTGTGTAAACCACAACTCCACGCACTTTGCATAATAATTAGCAATATCTCCTTGCTACACCCAACCTCCTGAGAGCGCAATTGGGCCGCTTTGAGCGCATTTCTGTTTGCAAAGAGGCAAATCTAGTGCTAAGACAGGTATTAGTCAGTTTCCCCGAAATACCTAACTCTCTAGATTATAAGAGACCTTAATAATTCTCCGATGAAAATACCTATAGACCGTTTTAGGCTAGGTTTAAGGAACTCCTGAATATTTAATTTAAATAAAGAAATAATAAGCAACTCGCTGTTTAGCAATGTGTTAAAACATTTCAGAATGTACAAAATAAATTCCTGAAAATTTCAGCCTACTTCCTTTATTGATTTCTTCAGAGTAATTTGATTAATGTGTTTCTGATGCGACGTAAAAATGAAAAAGCCTAAAGAAAACACAAACCTACACAAAAATTTAAAATGCAAGAACCTCTCAGATTTGAATTGTGTAGAAGTAGATTAAAATATTATTTATTCGTAACTGTTGATAAAACCTGAATAATTTAAAATAAAACAGGAACATATTTTGACGTCATAATTTTGTGTTACAATACTATACCTAATATTTGATCAAAAAAATGAAGCATTTTTTCTGGAATTTTTCATATTTATATCTTTAAAGAAATTATAGGAGTTGATGTTTTCGATTAAATTTTTTTCTTATACCTATTTGTGAAATAAGTAACGTTTTCAAAAGGTAATACAAAAGTGAACCTAACTTTTGCCTCAGAGTTTCTTACCAGTTCAAGAATTATGAGGGAATGAATGAACAGTAAGTTTCAGACTTTAAAGTAAGAAATTTCGTGGCAAAAGTAGGAAATTTCAAGATTTCAAAGTTCCTACTTTAAAGTTACAAATTCTGTGATTACAATTAAAAGAAATAAACTTTAATGGGCCGTGTACGTGTTCGCACCTTTAAATTACGGATTTTGCATTTCCACTTCGCTCCATTAACTGGCAAGTGGTCGATACGATTTTTAACGATATTAAAATTTTTACATTTTCTATATTTCACTGAATTAAACTAAAATTATACAATAGACCATGATAACTCACTATAAACCGTAAATGGGTAGTGAGAATAATAGGAAAATCCTGTCTTATGCTTTCTATCAGTCTGTTTTCAGAGGGCCCACCCGGTAATGGCTCAGAAGTTATTTAAACAACTGAAATAGGATAAGTTATTAATTTATTGCAGCTTCAGTTTTCGTTGTAAATCCAAAAATGCTTTACACCCCTTCTGTGATTATTATGAAAAAATTAATGTAAGGGTGTTTCTAATTGAAGTAAAAAAAGAAAGAATTCTCTTACAAATTTAAACAAAAAAATACTTTTTTAGTAAAATAATTTACATTAATATATTTTACGACCTTTAACTGAATGCGTAACATTCCTCCTCCTACATTTTATTGTATGTATGAAACGTGAAAAAACGAAATTGGATAATGTGGGCTTCAGCCGTGTATTTCACACATTAACCAAAACGCCCGGAGAAAGTACAAATAAAATAACAACTTTGAACTTTATCCGGGTATTTCGCAGTTTATCTAAGCAGGATAAACCCTGAAGTACTATTACAATTCTTGAACATAACACGTCCAACCTAATGTAAAATGGTCAGGTAATATACCGGAAATTGTTTTTTAATCATTCAAGGAGGGAATTTGTTCAATATTTTCTTGTACAGCATTGAATCTGCTACTTAATGAAAGGAAATTATTTTTTCGAAACTGAAAATGCAACCATGTAAAATAATTGGTTCGTTTTATCGGTCACATTTTTATTTAGTATTTTTGAATTCACTTTGTCTAATTATTTTTTTCTAACAATGATAATCTAACTGAAGATATGCTATACATTGTAAAGAATATTTTGTATAGTAATTGTATTGAATGTTTATCGTACGATCAGGTTGATTCAACAAATACAGGTTTAACAAAATCCGTGTTGTTTGTAAAACTATGTTAGTTTAAAATAGAATTTAAACATGGAGGTATTTATTTTTGAAATCAATAATGTTACAGCGGACAAATTTTGTGGATAATTTTCTCTTTATTTTTCTCCCTCAAAATAAATATTCACGAATAAATATTACTCTGACGAAAAACATCCGTTGGTGCTAGCGCACTTTCACGCTTCCCAACCAATTTCCCGTTTACAATAATTACTTTCAGGGTTGCCCTTTCAGCTACATTCCTGTAAGCTGGAATTCCTTTTAGCTAAAATTGGCGTGTTCACGTTCTACAACCAAAACTGATTTAACACTTGTACGCAATAAAAATTTTCATGTCTTTGCAGGATATCAACATACCCATGCCTTTAGAGCAGCTATGACTGTAAAATTTTAATTTTCTTTGAAGTACATACAGAACTAAGACTAAATTAAAGTTTGTTTAATTTTCCCACTGTGCACAAAGGTATAAGAACAAGAAATTTTAAAGTTAACATTTAATAAAATTGTACTTTAGGTTTTATTGTTCACTTCAATATTCTGTAATAAAACCAGTTTTCTAAACAAATATGTACCGCACTTTGCTGGGATTTCCTTATACTGAGTCCTGTATATCCCGGCGGATTGCAAGATCAAAGAAAATTTACAGACTCACACAAGTTGCATGAAAACCTCGTGCCACAGGAGTATTTTGGTTAGTGCTGTTTCCGGAAGTAATTTGAAAATTATCCCAGTATTACGTTAACCGTATCCCGTTCCTGGGCATGTCCCAAAAATTAATAATAATTTACTAAAAACGGAAAAACAAGAAATGACTGTTTTTTCGTCCTTTTCGCCATTAATTTGTATTTCAACAGGAAATGAAACAAACTTACTTTTTTTCGGTTTTCTAATTTAATGAGGAGAATTTAAAGTTTTTCCGGAACTATAAAACGTAACTTCTCATGCAAATTACTTTTTATTCAAAACATGGTAATTTTTCTGGATTTCTTCCAAAGATATGCATATAATTGTCAATCACTTTTTGGTTGTTAGTTGCTAAAAGGGATAAATAAGAAATTGCTTGAGCTAGCAAAATTTATATTGGTAACCTGTGTGTGATAAATAGATAAATTTAAGTGGGACTTTAAAAGTGACCAGGAGTTAAATCTGGAGAACACGGAGGGTGTATCACTAAATTTAAGCTACTGATTTATTCGTATCCTTGTTGGTAACCTTATAGGTTGATGTTTTCATTATTGAAATAGAAAGACCTTAAAATAAATGTCTGTAAAATTTAGATGTCGGTTTATCTTTGTATGTTTGCCTTGAAATAAGTTAGCAGAAAGTGGTGTCGTGTAGTCACGTAATATTGGAGGCTCTCATAAACAAAAATAACAAAGGGTTGACAAACATGCGGCACGACCACAGCACCTCTTAAAATAAATTATGTAGACTTCGGCTTTTATGTTTCTAAACACAGACAGTAAAAATTCGTATAAATTACAAAACGTTATAGAAGAAATACGAGACCAAAGCCCATGTTTCAAAACCATACCCTAAACACATTTAAGGAACGTGTTTTTTGGGAATCAGAATCGTTTAAGGAATATAGAACTTTTGAAATATCATTATGTTTCCTCCGACGGCATACCACTGGGATTAAAGAAAAAAGGCTATATTGCGAAATTTGTTGGTGGAATGTCGTTTCCGAGATGAAACAAGATTCTCAATTGTTGTTTCGTGTGTTCCATATATTCGAAGCGTTGAATTTGATTTGGGAAAGTAGCGAATGTAGGTTCTTCTACTGTATGTGCGTAAATACGTTAATATACGCCTATTACATTTAGATTTATTTTCCTTTGCAAGAATTTTCTTACGAAACAAAAAGTTATTTTCTTCAAATCACGAATCGTGCTTTTTTTGGCTATGATACATACCAACGAGTGGTGTAATATTGATACAAATTTGTTCAAAAATGCGACAAAAACGTGAGATAACGGGTGAATCCGGAAAACCCCCTAATATACGCCCTCTTATGTAGTTTTGTTTCCTAATGGCGAACATTTCAAAAATAGATGTGAACGTTATCGTCGAGCGAACGAACAAATTTCGAGTTAATTCTAGAAAGTTCGAGAATGGTTAGGAGTTTTCAAGAAGAAAACCGCACATGGATGTTCTGTAAGACCGGGTAGGGTGTTTTCAGCCAGTGAGTGAATTTAATTAATAACTTATTTTAACGAAATTTTGATGTTGATTTGTAAACTAAAGGAGTGGGGTAAGTTATTTGGATGCCCAACCCTGTTACGATTACTTCTGATGGTTAAATGAGCGCACAAAAGCCATCTAAGAAGTTCATGGCACAGTTCACAAGTCTGAATTACGCAAGTTTGCTGGTTTAGCCCGTTGTCTCCTCACAGGATTGTCGAGTTGTATTATTTAGGGTAGTTGGTACAGAAACATGCTTTTGACATGCTAATATATGTCGTACTAACACTCAGCACACTTGTGGTTTTGGTACCTAAATGGTTTTCAAACATATCCTGCAGTAAGTATGACAAGCTTTCGAACGACCTTTATAATCTCTTAGAAGTTTAAACTGAAATTTGAAATGAAAATGTATTAAGAATCCACCTAAACTAAGTTTTAAACAAGGAAATAAAAACAAATGTTGACGCAGCATAAACAGATTTAATGAAATTGGCTGCAGCATTTTTACCCTTGGGCACAATGTTTACCTAAATGTTTTAGTTGCACTTGAAAAATTGAGAATTGATAACAAAACTCGCTTAGCTTTCACGTAACGTTCCTAGAAATAACACAAAAGAAAATAATTTTGTGGGTTTAGATTAAAAAATTAAAATGCATAACATTTATAGTTTTATTGGAGTATGATGCCTAATTTTTAAGAAAATTTTAAAGAAAATACAGTTCGTAAAATCTACTATTTTAAATAATTAATAGATCTTAATTTTCTTTTAAAATGTTATATCTAAGGTTTCATGTTAAATTAAAAAAGAAACCGTTGTAATGAAAATAGGTCAAATTTATTAATCAGTAATTTAAAATTTAAAAGGTAAAGAAAAAATTTGAAAACGAGCTTCTCCTTAACAACACCTCCATGAATATCCTATTAGCGAGTAATGAGTTCCCAAGTCAGTTCACTCGAATCCTCTGGCATTATTCACTAGTGGCACTCATTTTGTCCCTTCCTTTGCTTTGCTTGCTTTTGAATGAAAGCACTGAAAACATTGTATCATAATTCCTTAGGTGTAATAACCGACTAAGGTCGTTCTTGGAAACTCTTATTGTATACATAAACTGAGTCTTTGAACTCAACATTCAATAGCAACGGAACGCTGATTAAATGGATAGCCAAAGGAAACGGAGCCAATTGGGCATCAAGGGATTCGATTACATCAAAGAAGATACTTTACCGTGATATGCAACATACTGTATACTCTACTCATATTAGAATATTAAAAAATAAATTAAATCAATCTTCTATCGTATGCTAGAATTGTTTTAAATATATATTAGAAACGAAAAAAAAAGGATTGGTTGCGAAAAGAAAGAAATATTTCGTCCTGGCCCAACAGTGCAAATTTTAAAGAATAATTTTTTGCTGGGGTTTTCTATCACTATTCCTGTTACTACCCAAGAATATAGTTATACTCGTAATCAGGTTGTAATAATTCCTGACAAATATGACGCAACCCAATACTTTTCTTTATTACAGGTTGACGGGTTTCACATGACAAGTCGACTTCCTGCAAAATTCTTTGAAATGATTTTATTGAATCCTCTTTCAGGCTGTTCCTTATATTGTCGACATTTTCTTCATTTTCAACCCTCCCTGTTGCTCCAAACAAGTTTATAAATTTTGTAACCCCGTAGGATGAATCAAAACTGAACATGATCCCCTGCATGTAAGCAATTGATTTTTTAAAATTACCTACATATCTGCAACCATTAGTGTATACAGGGGTCTTTATGTACTTGGTTCTTGTGAAACTTTGTATTTAATGCGACGTAGCGTAAGCATAGTAATAAATTCCGACCTATTTTGGGAAGGGTAGATTTTGATAATTACACGGTTGTTGTCTGGATCTTTTCACTGTTACGGTGCACGTAATTAGAGGTAAGTTTTACGTTTCGTCTGTATTTCTAAGCCCTCTCTTTAACTACGTTAATTAGTCACAGCCATGAATTATTAATTTTTTTTTGTAGAATGTTTTTGAAAGTTGCCCGGTAACTTTCATTCACATATTTTAGTCTGAGCTTGTAAATAGCTTCTTCCGAGTAGTAACACTTGTAGAAATATTTAAGTGTCGATGCTGGCAGGTGGAACACGGGCAGTCGTTAAAATTGATCGTAAAAGGGGAGGTTTTAAGAAGGCATGGCGGTAGGTACCAGATGCTTGTTATGGCGTAAAGGGAGAGTGCTTTGAAACGGGTTGGAAATCACATACCGATACAATTGTTATTAGTTATTTATATCATGCCTTACAAAGACTTAAATAATAATTTTATCAAAAGCTTTCCAGCCAAAAAGTTAGGAAGGTTATAACATTATCGTAACATTAGTGGTTAAGTTTGGCAGTTTAACAAGTTTCTACATTTGAACTGAAAACTTTTCAATGTCGAAATCGCAAACATATTTTTTTTATGTTGCTGCTAGAAACAAATTTCTCATACTAAGCTTGGGAAAAATAATCTTATATATTCTGAGAATATTTTATTATACCTACACGTATTATAATAACGTGGTTTTTTAACTATGTTTGTGTTATTTCAGATGTGTAAATGCCTATCGTTTTTGAAAAATTTAATCGTTGTTTAGGTATGGTTCGATTTTCTCCCCTGCGTCAAACCGCACGTGGACGTGATATCTGTATTTTCAGGTTTTGAACTTGACCATGTGCTGTGGGGAGACGTTAGTGAGACACAATACCAGCACTAGGGAGTGGGAAATCCGTTTTAAATTCATAGGTGTATGTGATTTTACAATGGAAAACTGAGGCTTACAGAGCCTCCCCTATGGGTTTCCTTCAAGATATATTATTGTTGTAGTTAGTTGGAAACAATTGGAATGTTGCCAGATAAATCTTGAGCATTAATAATTAGGTGGGTTATGAGATGGTTTGGATCTGGTTAATCTAATACTATTAACCAGTGATCCTAAATACGGATTCTTGGGGTGGCCAAAATTCTATTTGAATTGCTGTTCTGAAGATGATAGTTAGGAAGATTCCTAAAGCGTGACTAGCAGAGGCTATGTGGGATTCCATGGGGGAGGATATTTTCCCTTGTAAGGGTAGCCCTCCCTATCATGCTTTGTTAACGAAGTAATCTTTATTTGCTCGATTTTTACGTTACTTTGATTAAATGCTGAATACTGATTGGTTGATGAGTATGAGGGCAACATATGTTACTAGTCTGACCTGATATCCTAGAGAAAACCCGACTGTGCCAGATGGGCTATAAAAGGGTTTTCAGTCGGTGGCTGCATTTGTTTATGTTTTCAGCACGTGTCTATCTTAATTATCTGCCCGACCCTGTATCTGTGTGTAATTTTGCCTTTCTACACTTGTGGGATTCAAAACAACAAAACTACCTAATAAAATTGAAAGAATATTATAGTCTTAGTAAATTTTCTTTTACATATGGTTTCTTCAGAATTTTAGTTTCAGCAGTATTTTGCTCTCGCGGACTGGTCATCTTTACATTGTAATCGAGAAAAGGTTTGGGTTATCTCCAACATTTACATTTCTTTGTGGTGTAGAGAGTAAAAGGTTGGAACGTAAACAGTTCCCGACAACGCCGTGTTCTCGAAAACACTGAAAGATTAGCTATATTAAAGGAAATTATGTACATTCACATCCGCACCTGGTACAGGCGGTCGATAGGGCACCAGGCGCGATTACGATCAACGACAAATACGAGGTATGTACTGGGAAACAAAGCAAAGACAATCGAATCTGCTTCTGTTGCTACTACATACAAGACAACTTCTAGGCGCTATAAGATCCTGTGCACCAAGTCACGAACACTATTAATTCGCACTAAATAGAGAGCTTAAGACTTTGCCGGGATTAACACGCAATTTGCACAATGTGCAACTGGGGGTAAAAGAGCAAACTTGCATATTCAGCCGTGCTTTCACTTTGCGGCTAAGCACCCTACGTATTCCACCATAGAGTTTCAGGCATATTTGTGTAGGTACATCTTTTAACAAACTATTTAGTATCTACAGCAAAAATTTTGCTGTATCGAGATGGTCTGGTTTGTTTAATTTGAGATGCTTTAGATGTCTTGGGGCCACCCTGTACATATAAAATATTACTTTAATAAATTTGGGAAGAGAATGTTAATCATGTTGCTTTCATTTGAAATGATTAACATTTTAAATAAACTTGTTATTATATAAAGTTTGTTGTCGTTCAACAGGGTTGTTACACCCCGTAGCAAATGATGAGAAATGGCAGATTTCCTAATTAAATTTTTATTTTTTAGTTCATTTTCAATAATTTTAACCCAAATTAATTATAAAATGGAAAACGATTCAAAAGCTGTAGGTATATGTGTTGGTGTGGCAGTGCGTGGGCATTTCAAGGTAAAAAGAGGGTCGACAGAGAAATTATATATTAATGTTTTATAAATGAGAAAGCTCAATCATTCAGTGTGGGTGTTTTGGATGGGTGGGTATATATGAAAGTGATTATACCGAATGATCCTGTAACGAAAATTTCATTAAATCATGATATATAGGTACAAAAAGTTCATGTAATTATGAATGTCAGTATATTTTAAGATGAAATTATTAATATGAACGTCTCTTCAGGAGTCATAGTATTAAAAGCTTTAATCACTTTTATTCTTTTATTTTGCTTGAGGTCCGATTTCCACCTTCTAGCTTTTGCTTTAATACCTCACCTTAGATATAGTGTTTACTCTCCAAATCTATCATATGAAACTTGGAGTTGTTTGTAGTTTGACCTGTCAAACTCTTTATTTTCTTTCGAAGCGGTAGGTGTTCCTATACTATATAACAACTTTTTCAGATTATTACCTAAGGGTATTGAGAGCTCAAAGAATTTTCAAACCTCTGAATAATGTATAGGTACTAAAATAAACGTCTGTTCATATCTTTGGCAGTCATAAAATTTACGTAATTAAACCTTAATGACTATGGATTTAAAAAATAGCAACTAAAATTCATAAGTTATAAAAGTGGGTCACTTAAAATTTTGCTTGTGTATTTTAGCGGGTATAAAAGGAAAGTCTGGGGGCTTTTCGTTAAAAATGAGATTTCGTAATACGTGGAGTTGCTTTCTTGAAGAGAGTTGGCAATTAATTAATTACTTTACATTGCTGTCGACCCCAGCGGCTGACCACTCGCATAAATTTACGCTAACATTACGGTTATATGGTGGCGCTAATTAAGTAGCGTGCCGGCGAAAATCGGCTACGAATTAGTGCAGGGGAATATCACAGCCACGCAGACCCGTTTAGTTATAATGATATTGGAAATAATTTAGAGTCCGTTGTTGGCCCGATATCATCGTTGTACAATGCGCAGCAGCGTCTGTGATAGATGGATCTCTGCAGGGCCAACACAACCTCGCATTTTCTGCATAATAACGCTCGCACGATGTATTCATATTTGCATAGAGCGTTCTGGGACTGAACCTGGCGTCGCGATAAACTTCCCACATATACACATATTAATATTGCCGAATAGACCTGTGTAAAATATTGGCAGAAGTAATATGCTTTATTAAGGCGACACAGTTTATTTCCACCCTTTTCATTGAGTTGCTTCTCGATCTATTCACATAAAGATGATATATATTCCATTTCTACATTTAAACATTCGAAAGAGTTATAAAATATATAAAGACCAGTCTATACCAGGCACCTTACCGAGATATCATAAGGTAAATGGTATATCGTCTTAAATCAGATCAATCACCAGACTTTGTGGCTCCATTTAGGATATTTTATGAAATGGTAGTATAGTAGGAGCGGTTGAGTGTACGTATCAATAATTGTACAATATCTCGTACAATTTTACAGGTAAAATGATTAATTTAGCATATAATTCCTTAAAAGGTCTATCAAAACAGACCTGTACATTTGAAAGTATACGAAACCAACTCCTGGAAGGGTCAGCGAAAAGTCTCCATTGTCAATACAGAATACACACCTGTTGAAAACCGTTACCAAACGTAATGTTGATATTGATGTTCATATTGATTAGAAACAGTTCTTGGTTACGCATTTACAAACGTAGGCAATTTTACGAAATAACTGTCTTGATTTAGGAATAAAATTGCAGCAAAAATTAATAGAAAAATTAGAATCAAAATTATGAAAATGTTATGTTATTCATGCTCTTTCATCATTTCAAAAAAACTAACTGACGTGTGTATATTAGAATTGTCATTAACCTAAATTTCGTTATTCTTGGGCTTAGGTCATTGTTTCTGTTAAAGTACGATATAAGCCGTTACGCGGAAATAATGAGTACCGACGTTGTTGATTGATTGTCTTGGGTAAAATCTGTTTTGAAGTCAGAGATAAAGAAATATGAAACGAGTTTTCTGCTTTTATGTTATAGTGTATTGCTACCGAGCAAACCTATTTCCAACAGGATGCGGAAGGCGGCTAAAGCTTTTAACTGTACCAACAAGGTAAATACAAGTGCTGAATGCAAGATAAAAGAAATATGCTAGAAATCTACAAGGGTCTGAAGTTCTAAGAAAAACATTACGCTTTACTATACAGGCCATAAAATGTACTGAATTATTACAAAATAAAATTACTACAAACTTAGAATTTCGGTCATTTATGGTCACTTTAGTTTAATAACCTTCCTATTTTTGATAATCGATTTTACACGCACCAACATATAAAACTTTGCATCATTTCAATATTTCAGAATCTTGTTGCAGACAAATTAGAGGATTGGGGAGAATGTTTTATAACATAAAGTTCAAACCACAACAATTAGAACACAAGATTAGAGCATTCCTGAGCTGCTTGGTTGTATTAGGATTTTAGTTATAGTACCTAAACTTTCAAGAACCATTCAAGGAACTTATAAAGATTAAACAAATTTATAAATTGTTATAAATTGGCATTACAGCGATGTTGTAATGATGTTTGGAAAATCAGAAAGATAGAAGGGGTTGTGACGACTATAGGTGGTTAGTGTGTTATAAAGAACGTCTGTACAAATCGTCAAATGTGATAAATGGAATTTTTGCTTTGAATCAAAGACCAGAAAATAAAACGTGTTAGCCATTTCCTTTTGGGTTGCTAGTGTTCCAAAGCACGTATTTCTAACAAAATCGATGCTTTATGATTACAATATCAGAGGTGCAGGAAAGTAAAACATCATGTACTAGTTTTGAAAAATGTATGGATTTTATCCACTAAATGAAAGTTACTTTATTCGATTAGAAGGTGCGGATTTTATCGTAAATCTGACGTGCGAGGTTTAAGCACGTGTAGGTTCTTTCTGTATACATAGTTACTTTCGGTGTATTAGAACGGGGATGGAGAGCTATTGATCTGGTTTAGGGAGTAACAGTTTGGTTGGATCGAGCTGTTTCTTATTTTATAAACACAGGACCCCAGTAATGGCCTTCCGTATTTACATGGGACTTCGGCATTTTAATTAAAGCTTTGTAAGGCCAACACGGTGGCACGACGCGTTGTTTCTCCAAGCTCCCTCGTCTTTATAAAAACCTAGCCGTAACCACCCCGGTGCTGACGAGAGCGAAATGAATGTGGCATAAAATATGAGCGATGAATAAGGGGTAGCTGTAAGTGAAAAATTGAAGAATGCCGCTTTCTAGCAGATGCTCTTAGAAGTTTAAAATAATTTAAGACGCCGACTATTTCCATAAATAATAAGGACAATTCCGGTTCCTGTTCATACACTTTAGTTGTAATTCACAAACGTCACGAGAACTAAAATTAATTAACTAAAAGCTGTTTCTGATTCTGGTGAAGTTAGTAGCTGCTGTATATAAGTACAAGGCTTATGCTAGTTCAAATAATTAATATTCATCTCAAAAGGTTAATATTCAAAAGTACCGGAACAAAGTCAGTATGAGAAATAGTATAATGTAGGATTCACGTAGGGCCAATTATAATAAAGTAATAAAAGAAACGTGGTCTTAGGCTTATTATCGTCATTAATTTAGCGAAACACTATTTATACTTGTTGGCGTCGGAACAGGATGACTAAAGACGGACATTTATCTTCGATAACAATACGGTAAACTAGCTAAATCAGCATTCGTAGTGCAGCCCCTTCACATCTAGTTGCTTTCAATACGACCACCTTTAAGGTAAAAGCTCTATGCTCCCCTTCAGGCGGTAACTAGTTCTCTTTTTGTCTCTTTTCTTTTACTACGGCCTCCTTTCGTAACTTGTAATGTTATTTACGATTAACCATTTCGTGGGTGTACTAGCAGTCTGAAAGATCGAGAAACCGTCTTTATCCCTCCTACAACAAAGCACTTACGCCCTCTTCTAACACCGGCTTTGTACGGAATACTGGAGAATCTTACCTCCCTTGTGTATTTCTATTCAATAGATTTGAGGAATTTAGAAGCATTAAATTGCATTTTACGATGTTTGCTATACGTTATTTACCAAACAAATAAAAAATTATCCAATTCCTTCCTACACCTAATTCTTTTATAATATTTTCCGTTTGAAAGTTTCAAAATTACATGGAAACAGTCAGAGAACAAGTCGTAGATTCTAACCTGCGGTAAGTCCATCCTAAATATTATATGCTTACCCAGCAGCGCTAATGCTGAAATATACGACGCCCTTATGCATGACAGCTTGAAATACATAGCCTTGATTCCAAAGCAAATACAACCTCTACTTAAATAGTGGAATCTGTCCGCTACTACGTTTACATCATTCGTGAAGTGATATAAAAATGCTCTACCAATAATCTTTTAGAATAAAGTTTATTTTTCCTGCTTCGTTAACTTCTTTGAGTTACGTCCTCTGTGAAAAATTAGTGTAGTAATTCAAATTTTTTATTTCGAGATGGAATCATAAGAATGAAAAGATATTGTTAGCAGTATTTAGAATTTTAGTTACACGTCCTACTTTCAGAAACTTTGTAGAATGTTACCAAGTTATAAACTAATGTTTATAGTTACACGAAAGATTTATAATTAAGCATGAAAACTTTTCCTAAAAGTACATTTCCCAAAGTGCATTTTCCAAAAGCATAATTACCATCTTTCTGTCTTTAGATTGGGTAAAAGATCATTTTTTAATAAACAATCGATTATTCCCAGGGTATATCCCCACATCTGCTTAAGAATGCAATTTCGTAGGAAATCTCGCGAGTGGAGAATTTTAAAACAAGTTTTCGTGAAATAAATATTGTTAGAGCAACTAACCTAATTCAAACCTCCGATCATATAAATTAAGGGGAGGTCAAATCAATAAAAGAGTTCAAGAAGTTGTAAAGTTCGATTTCCAGTTCGACTTCCAGCAAATTTAAAGAGAGAACGTCAGAGCAACTCTGTTGAAAGTTATAAAACAAAAACCGAAATAATAAGCTTGCTGATGGTCAGAAGTAAGAAGGAAACGAAAGAGAAATGATCATAAGAGGGTTATAATTAACACAATGAAGAGATAATCAAGTTCAACAAATAAAAATAATAAAGATCGTGGATTTAATAGAAAAACGAAACAAAAAAGTTTATAGAAAGTAGAATTGATCCCTAGAACAAATTAGGATGAACAAAATGGGAAACTACTATCAGATCAAATAGATACAAGCATATTTTGAAGAACCCTTTCAAAATAATGTGAGTTATGTATGGACAGGCTGTAAATCAAATGCGAATAAAAATGGGAAACAAGACATCTGAGGAGGATACGTTAACCGCAACAGTAAAATGTAACAGAGTTTAAGTAATGCTAAGATAATTTTTCTGTTTCTCTTGCAGAAATGCTCTATTAAGCATTGACGAACTTTTAATTATTGATTTTTAAAATCGAAGAGATTACAAGGTTTCCGAAGCAGACTTCTTGTCTTCTATTTAATAATGCAAACGATTTTGCGAAGTATCATTAACGATTCTACATAATAATCACTTTTGCTGTAAAAGTTTTGCACATTCTAGGAAAGTAGTAACGTCTTATGTCGTTGTTGTTACATAACTAAAGCCATTACTGCTAACCTCATTTCATTTACTGCTGTTAAAATTGTTTATATTAATGAAAATTTACATTTATTAGTTAGCTAATATCCATATCTATATTTTATCTTTAACAGAATTAAAAGTTTAGAAAGCCTACATGCGTTTCGGGAAATATGTTCCCACCTTCAGTAACTTGGATATAACCTATTTCTTTATTTAGCGAATTTTTACTTACACTTGCAAATTATTGTTGAATAACAAACTTCTATTTTGAGACATGCTATTAAGGGTAATTGTGATTATTCTCGTAATTGAGGTAATTACCTTCATGTATAGATAAGCATAATATTTGCAACAACAATGCAGGGTAGTAGGTGGAATTTGATGTATATAGGATAGGATTTGGAATAAACAGTTAAATATGGTAATTGATTATTGGAGAAATAGAGAACACTGGCTGGAAATCCATCAACTTTAAAAGGAGAAATTGGTGTATACTAAAGAACAGCGTAAAACTGCCAAAGAAAAATAAAGTTCATGCTAGTAAGATCACTAATTTTGTGTTAGAAATTATGCGTACTTTTTCATTAAATATAAATACCCTTCATGAAATGTTCAATTAATATCCATTACTAGCGCAGACAACAGGAGGAGTTGCTTTAACATACGCTCTCTGCCATTCATTCATATTTTAGAGAGGAAATTATATCAGTGTCAAGCGAAAACTTCCAGTGGTGTTTGGTGATTTATTTATAAAGCGCTTATATTATTTGTAAAACTACATTGTAAATTTTTTATTTCCCTAAATATTTAATATCAGTAGCGTCCCGTGACACATATTTTTCGGCGTGCTTCATCAGAAAAGAAAGTATCAGTAAAATGCTAAACAAAGCGTTTACGTGTTTTTTTAATTATTTCTCGCCCTCGTTTCCGTCTAAAGTTTCTCGCCACGCTCGTCAACAAACGACATACACGAAAAACAAAATACATAAAGCATTTTTTATGATGACAGTCACAAATCCAGTTGTTCCTTAAACAAATTTCAATTTAAATTTTAGTTCAGAATTACCTTGCTCTTTTACCAATAACTGTTCTTGATAACTATGTTTGCGAAACTTATTTTCACTTAATTTCAATATTACGTCTACCCGATTATTAATCGCCAAAGTTTAGGTACTGTCTACGGATAAGGAGGATAATTTTTTTTAAATATTTTTGTTACCTAAGATTCACATTTCTATGTTGTGAAATATTGATATTCAAGCCTTCTTATGTATAATATATAGCAAACGCTCAGCGTGTTAGTCACTACATATTCTGAGGGTATAATACTGATTTATAGAGAAGCTTGTCCATATGAGGTTCAGTACTTAAATAATTCAGCTACAATAGTCTACCTACCATCCTCTATTTTAAGATGTTACAGTAATATTCCAAAAATATATTTTTTATAATTCTGATTTATTCTATTCAACCCAAATAAAATTTTGTGTATGGTATATAAGACAGTTCAAACAAAAGATGGCGTATCTGTTTGTGTAGGTACCACGATTTTACATTGCCTTTGCTTATCTGTGTTCCCAACTTTGTATTCCTAATAGATCGTTTGTCAACTGGAAAAATCGTATGTTCAGTAAAATAGTGAAGCAGTCACGATTTCTTCTTGATGAAGACAAATTTCACTTTGTTTCAGTATGCAAATTTAGTTGTGAATAAAATAAGAAATGTGTTTACTTCCTCAAAGTGTTACGAAATTCTTTAATTTATACTGGATCAGTATAAATTAATATAAATATTTTTATTTAAAAAAAATTTTTCTAATAATATTTTTAACTTGATTTAAAAAAATTATTATACAATAACATTATTAAAGTGTGCATCTAGAATATAAATCAAGAGGGCATTTCTAAGCGCTTTGGTACAGTATAATGAATCATCAACTAATTGCTCTGAACACATTACTCCACCTACTCTATCTTACTGCAGTACTTGCATACCCATTACTTCCTTTTTATCAACCATGTAATATGGTGTAATTTTGATTAGGATTTATGGTCTATAAATAGTGATGAGATGAGGGTAAAATAAACTTGGGTGAAGTCTATGCCCACAATATAAACAGAGACAATACCTACTTATTGACCAGATGATTATGTTCCGTTTGTTTTGGTAAAACGTAAACAGTTGTTGATTTTGCTTATATTATGCTTCTTGTTAGGGACGCAGAAGGGATGCGAAATTAAGAAACCTTTTAATTGGTGTAAATGGTTAATGAGTTTTAAATATACTTAATATCTATTTTTATAATCAATTAATATTTAAAAATCCATAGCTATTTCATAACAATTTTATAGGAACATTAAATGATGACTGGTCGCATTAACTCGTTGACATCTATGCAAAGTGGGGATGTAAAATATAAGCACGTGTTCAACAATATGTATCATTAAATTGCTGTTAACTAAAGTAACAAAACCAAATTGTTATAATATGTAGATGTAAAAACTGGTTGATGTAGTTTTCAGAGGATGTGCAATTTCTGTAAATTAATATTCTTGATTATGAGTGTGTACGTGACAGACGGTAATGAAATTCATTTAAAAACTACCAACAATCGGAAAATTCAGGTTACTTCCTGTTACTCGCTCGATTAACAGTTGCAAGCTTCGCTTAATGAAATTACTAAAAATAAAGAAAGTTTGGTCATGTAACAAACTTTTCTGCTGTCATATGTTCAAAAAATGTCTATATCTAACAGTTCGGTTGCTTGAACGAAAACTTATGTGTTCAGTGTCAATTATGAATTGATTGGTGCTAATTGTTATAAGAGAAAATTACTTGAATGTGCCCTTTGTAACATTTTCCATTTATAAGGTAGTTTTCTTTCAGATTCTTTGTTCTTATTAAGTTTCAAATTCATAAAGAAACTGAGGAAAACGTTCATGGTTCATTAAACAAAATTCTTGTCATATAACTGAAATATTGAATTGGCTGGGAAGTTAGGTATTTCTAAAACAATGGATGAAAACAAAATTTGAAACTAATAAAAATCTTGCTTAATTGTTTCCATAGGTTACCTGATAATTTAATTTCAATAAAAAATGTCGACAACTTCCTGACCTAATGAAATTATTAATGACAATGTTTTTCAGGAAAAAATATTGGTCGATTAAAAAGTCAACTTGAAAGATAAAAAACCATTTTCAGTTTCATATCCTTCAAAGCTTAATTTCCTGATGAATTTTTCATACATTACATTAAAAACTTTATAAACACGGGATTATCCGTCCCGGATATATGAAGGAACAAGCTCATTCATCCAAACAAACATTTGTTAGAAAAACCGTTTTTCCCCATCCTCGAGACTTACAATATGATATTATTTCCTTAAGTTTTTTTATTCCGAATTTTTATAAAATCCATCTTATGACAATGAGTGTTGTACTATATGATCATTACTCAAAAATGAGTTGCCAGATCAAGTATCAAGATTTCGTCATTCATAACCTGTATTCTTGAAGCGCGAAGTAGAGAATGAAGACCACGGAGACCTGTCATGTCATATTCTAGTAATTATTAATGATCTAACAAGCGAGTTGCACTTAATTGCTTATAATTACTATTATAAAATAGTTAGAATATGACTTGTAAAGTTGGTGCTGTCTAAAATTATGTATTAGAGCGAACATTTTTAAAATTGCTACAAACTACAAATAATTTTTTTAGAATTGTTTTAGAACAAAATAAAAGTGCAGGTATATTTTAAAAAAACTAAGATATAAACGCGTGATCTGGAATGTGTACTATTTTGACTGCGGTAAAACGAAATC
Organism: Hemicrepidius hirtus; assembly: GCA_963082805.1. Lineage (NCBI taxonomy): Eukaryota > Metazoa > Arthropoda > Insecta > Coleoptera > Elateridae > Hemicrepidius > Hemicrepidius hirtus. The sequence goes on from OY720168.1 coordinate 19,320,156, forward strand.
AAGAAAAACGCGAAGACGGAAACGTATGCTATATATTATAAGACGAAATAGCGGTCTCAGTAGAAGTCTTGTATATTCATCTTCCAGAATTTGCTATTCAGCTTTGATTTCCATTGGGCAATCGCAATGGAAGAGCTTTAAAATACAAACTGTCTGCCTCAATAAATTGACTGAATATAGCTGCTACTGCAATTTAAACGAAATGAGTAAATGTGTTTACCTTCGATTTAGGTATATTTATGAAGTATTGCAGGAACTAAAACTTATTAAATTTGTTCAACAAGATATCTACATTTTCTAAATTAATGCAACCGCACTACCGAGGCAGACGGTTGAAACAAGATATCTCTTCCAGTTAGATTTGTTTGCGGTAACTTGTAGGCCTTATTAATAGCTACTGACTGATTATTTTACTCGCTAGATGTCTTCAATATTGCATTATCTTATTAAAAAAACGTATTTTATACATAATTTCCTTGCTAAAGGAACACTTGTGTTTGTGTTTTTTGCGAAATGTTTTATGCGGTTTAAGGCTTATGAATCCAGAAGAAAATAATGAATTTGAATATTCATTGAATGAATATTTGTAGAAACGATGTAAAAGTTCCGACATTTCATCTAAAAATTTTAGTTGAATATTTTTCATAAATAATGATAGGTATATGTGTAGATGTTAGTAAGTTTACCGAGGAGTTATAATTTCAGAAGTACCGCGAAAGGCGTGTGACATAATCCTTAAAAATGTGCTGAAGCGATGACAAAGCGGTAAGTTTTTTCTCATAAAAGTGTTGTACAAACAAGCGCAAGCACGTAGCCGAGAATTTTCTGGTTAGAAATTTAAAAGTCTAATTCTAACAGAAAATATTTCGATTTTTCACAAACCTAAATCAACAATTTTAAAACATGTTGAGATGAACTAAATATAGTAGTCATGCAATACTACATTTTTAGACATAGGTACCTACATAAATCTGTGTTATTAGATGTAAACTAATAGACTATTAAAAAGGAAATAGATAGAACTATTTAGAGGTCAAAAATCTTAAAACTACCCTAGACCTAAAACGATAAAAACGTCTAAATACTCTAATACTAGGAGACGTTAACAAACGTCGAAAATCGCTTGCAAGGTACTAGCAGAAATATTAAAGTGTTTCAGAGCGAAGCTCAGGGTAGACACAATGCTATCTAGCAGGGGTTAAAACCGTTTCAAAGGTTTTAGGCCTTTTAACACCCCTTATACCCTATCCATATGCCGATAGACGCTTCGAAGTACACCTTTAAATAAAGTTTCTTGTTTCCACTCAGTGCCGTAGCAACGTACTTCGGTCCAGGCTGCAGAAAATAGGACCTACATCTATTACTCAGCTTAATTTTCAGTTTTACATGGTGCAAAAAAAAGATTAGATTCACGAAATAGTTTTACTGTGCTTCAATGAAAATACTTCTAAATGTAGGAAATTTCAAATAAACCTTTTCTGTCTTGCTTTATATTTCATAACTTCTCTCTCTCTCTTTCTCTCTCTCTCTCTCTCTCTCTCTCTCTCTCTCTCTCTCTCTTACGTCCAATCACCCTACGTTAATATTTTGATACAATGTCCAATAGATCATGGCGTACTATAGATGCTGTTTTTAGATTTGATGAGTTTTTCTATTTCACACATTTTTTTGTTGTACTTGTAAATTAAACAAATCACATTTTTTCTGACTTTGTGGGTACTAATTAATCACGGGTTTCTAAGCTTTACAGAACCCCTGTAGTTACGGCACTGTAATTCCACTAGAAATATACTTAGAGCTTGAAATCTGTATGCAAAACTTGTGCGGAATTGCGTAAAATTTGCATATGTGTGTTTGAGAAGAGAAACGTACACCGGTTTATTACATAATTAAATGATAAATACATAAAGTGCATTCCGCCTATTATTTAGTAAACTAGAAGCGAACACGTAAACGTATAGAGGCATTTGATATACGTAATTTGGTCAAAAATTGACATATTTCGTATTCTGTTACTAAAACCGTTTGTTGGTATAGGGAATGGAAACTGGAAACTGTTTTATTTACAAGATTTTAGTTCTATTGAATGAAATAGATTTTGGTATGTGGTTATCCCTTTAGTAGACGGAATGCGGAATCTATTGTAGTATACAAAAGTTTACAGTTTCAAAGTACGAATAATGTGTTAAATAAACTGTAGCTACTGCGACTACAGTATATTATAAACGCAAATTTACAATTGCAAAGTTAAATAGGAGTCTGAATAAAGGTAGCTTCCATTTCAAATTTTGTAAAAGTTTTTGATTCAGAATTCTCTTATATTACTACAAAACGTTCAAGCATAGTATGCGAGTATAACTGTATTTCGCAATATAAATTTTCTACGTTTTAGCGAAATATTTGGCGAATAATTTTATTTTTTTGGAAAAATAAACACCAATTTACTGTTGAAATGATTATAAAAAACTTAAGGGTGGTTTAACATTCAAATGGAACACTTAGTACATAATATTGTCTTGATTTTGAAATGTTCAAAACAAGGTTTTATTTTTAAACTATACCTAAACAAGTTTCCTGTAAATGTCATACAAGTTAAAGAACTTGGCATATACTAAAGTGTTCTTGAAAGAACCATTAAAAATATCGTTGAAAAACTTAATTTCAAACTTATAATTCGTTTCCGAGATCGGAGAACTTTTGTATATGGAAAGCAAGTAAAGTAATTTGAAATGACTACAAAACAGTTTTTCAGGTAAACGCAACTGCAAAAAGTTGTACGCAGGTAGTACATACTTTTAACTATACAGCAAGAACTGACCAGCAATTGGGAATTCGAATAATAATAATTCCCTTCGATGTTAGGGTAGTTTTAGGGAATCGCGGTTGTTGTGTAGCTTGAAGGGAACCGAGGAAAAACGTTCGACGTTTCAACTATAAAACCACGAAGTCATTAATGTAGCACTTGAACCATGTCAAGCAAATTTTGAGCAGAACTGGGCACTATGCTCAAAGTCACAAATCCGGATGTTATATTCTGCGCAAACGTCCAACAAGACCACCTCACCAAATCCTAAATGTGTCCCCATAGCTAAATATGCCCCTAACGGTCAAAAATGCAATGGGAACAACCCAGTGCAACCATATCAACGATGTTAACAGGATATATGACGCCCAACGCGACCACTTTACCTAACTCTAGATATCCACGGATATGTCTACTTAGCCGAGCAATCCCAGAAATCATGATATAGGCATGTTGGATGTTGTGTACCTTTTCTGCATTGAAACTTTGTGGTTAGAATAAAGCACTGGGGATTGTGTCCTAGATCACCATAACTACTTTAGATTTTTTACTAACTTTAAGGTGATATACCATGCCATGTGTAGACTATAACGTACGTACGTTTTTGTAGGTTTATATTCATAACTGAACAGAATAATTTTAGGATTTTGCTTCGAAATATTTTCTATCGTTTTAGAAATCTAAAGCACGAATTTAAAGTATTTCATATCTTTGCTAAGTATCTCATTTGTAAACCGCAATTTAATCTCTTAATTTGACTTCATACAACATCTCGTTAATCTATATTTTAATTAAATCTCTGTTTACTTGCCACTAAACAAGTATTTATATTCTCTGAAATTGGGGAATAAACGTCCAAAGTGAAAATAAACTGAAAATAGCCTGAATGATGTAAAGCTATCTGAAAGCAATCTATTGGTAGAAAATACTTTAGGCTGAAATAAATAATTTGAAAATTTAACTGGTACAAAAACTCCCATTTACAAAACAACAAAGCAAGAGACCTAAAAACAGTGATTATGCTCTAAAGCGCAGGATTTAAAAATACCTGGACATTTGTATTCGTGGCACGACTGTCGGAAAATCTTCGTTCTGTCAACGTAAGTTATTTGCTACGCTAAAAACAAATCTTAATTTACATATTTTGTGCCGGAATTCTCAGCAGAATTGACGCGTTAGCCTAGTAATGGCTAACCTCAGAAATCGGCGGTCCTGCTCAACATTCTCAAGTATTTATGCCCTCGTATTTTAGTACAACTCAAGTAATTAGACTGTGAACAATGGCATTTCTGGGTGGTATCATCCGGGAAGCTGCGGAATCGCGCATACATGTGGCAGTGACGTCTCAGGGCGGCGGCTCGACGGCGGCGTTTACACAAGGAGATGGCGACCACCGGCACTCGTTACGCGTGACAGCTGTGATTAAAACGACGATCACATTGCGCTCGCCGCGCTAGATTGTGCTGACATCCATCACAGCTTTTTGTATGGCCAGTGTCGTTCCTGAATTGCTTAACTTCAAGTGGACGGTTCATTTTTTAAGATCCAGGTTTTGATACGCCCACGCCACCATTTAACTCTCGGGAATTTAATTGTAATGTTCGAAACCCCAATCTTACACCAGATTCACGACAAAAATATTTAAAAACAAAAAAATTTCGATATGAATCCACGGTCATAGATATAATCATCTTTCTACTAATATCAAATTTCTATCATTAATCATCCAAGGAAGCAAATGGTGGAAATTACAAAGCTGTGCAGTTAATTTCCCGCCGTATTTGTCTTGTAAGGCATCTTCACCGACCCTTGATACCTAAAATGATTTTATTGTTTGATTCTTTCATTCTTTATCCCTCTAACTTTTATTTATTTAGATCTCAACTTTGATGGCAAAATTTTAGTACTAACCACGTGGATATTTCTTAAAACGTTTCTGAAACATATTCGTCTGAATAGTATTTATACTTTTTATGATTTCAGGAGAAATATTAATTTAATGCCTGTATCTCGTTAGTTATCAGCGCTCTGATCTATTGTCCTTTATTGACCCTTCGGGTCACCTTTACTTAGTACTAATAGTAATTTTCCAAAAATATTAAAGCGTGTAGGTGTACCTACATTGAACAGATCACAGAAATTTGACGCTCCATCGGTGGTATTGTATTTACCTTCAGAAAGATGACAACAGACCATGAAATTAAATAAGAAAAACAAAAACGCAGAAATCTCGGAAGAACGACGTGGGCAGTGTACGGATAACTTTCATGGATTCTCATGCTGTCTATTATGACATACGGCTGTCATACATATAGAAAGGCTATCCGAATAGAACAAGCGATGGAAAAGATAATTGTGGGGGTAAACCTGACAAAAAAGAAAGACCTGGATGATAATTAAAACAAAGGTAGAAGATGTGGTAACTAAAGTAGGCAAACTGAAATTGAGATTCTGAGAAGACAGAGTTAGACAAAAATCACAGTGGATAGAACACAATAATTCAACAATGGAGACCATGTATGGGATATAGAATAAGAGGACCACCCCAAAGAATTACATTTATGAGAAAATACCTAAAGACTGGTGGAATATTTTCCATGAAGAGTTTAGATTTCTGATCTATTGTGATATCGATCTAAATTACTTACTGATTTAATTAATTGCAGAAAAGATAATAAATTTCTAGAAAAAATATAAATCGCAATTTAAATTAAAATAATTTCATAGCTAGGCAGTCTTTATTAAAATTTATGATGACTTCACCTTAGGTTACTTTAAGACAGAAATTGAAATTAGGTGGTGTTTGTCCCGCGCGGTTCTAAAATTTCGTTGAAAGCGAGGGAATAGTAGGGAGCTGGTATATTTTTAAGCAAGAGACTTTGAGAAACGGCTACTTGTCTTTCGACAATATATTTCTTCCGCGTGGCATAGTAAATTTTTCTCCAGTGTGATACGGACTCGGAGAGGCCAAAGGTCGACGTTTATCACTCTTCCTTGGTGTGTGCATGCGTTTGCTTGATGGGGACAATCAATTACCGGAGCGTGCAATAGGCCTGTTTAAACAAGCCTCGCCGCCGCAGCTCTGTCGTTTGCCCAATATGAATAGCTCGAGGGCGAAGGTGAAATGAGATGTGAACCAATTAATAAAGACGTCATAAGAAGCTCGTCACGACCCGTTCGGTGTATGAGACGGCTTTAAACCTCGTTGGCCAATATATCAGAAGTTGTAAATTTCTACAATAAAAGAACTAACTCATTTTCTTCCAATTTGCACTCCGTTCATAGGAGGTGATACGGATTTATGACGAACCCATAGAACTCATAAAATCACAATTTGACCCCTTCACATTCGTCCCTCACAAATAATTCTATGGTGTCAACGCAAGCAGGTGAAGGAAACTACAGAAGTCGATTACATATTCGACAAAAACCGATATTTCACTAAAGCTTAATACGAGTTTAATATTATGTACAAAGATAAAAATATGTGCTTTGTTCATTTTTGCATCTAAATATTAAATAGTGTTTCCACATTTGAACCAAGAATAATAAGTGCGTTTGGAAAAAAAAGTAGCTGAAGAACGTTTATTCAATAATGATTGATCAATTGCTTTGTTGTCCAAACTACGAGTCATTTTATAGAGCGGGGATGGTTTTCCGTTTTCCGTTTCCCAATTCCTCTTCTGGAATCAGTTGCTCTAATCTCCGTCGTTTTCAACCTTTCTTGTAATGAATTCTTCTTTCACTGATGGCTTTAATTTCGGTGTATTGGTAATTAAATCAAAAATGAGTTAATCCAAACAATGGAAACTGGCGGAAACTTATATGATATGTTTATTCAATCGTAATATACTGAGCGCACACAGTTCTACTACCGATAACTTTAACTAAGGTGATTATAAATTCATGTTATATTCTGTTGCTTAACAAGCGTGAGTGTTCACTTTGTTATTATCTTCAAGAAAAATAATGTGGGTGAAGGATTTTGAATTAATCCAGCACGAATTGGAATGATATTAATTTAGAAATCAAATAGTTACGAGGGTTATTTATTAAGATAATAAAGCCTGACACAACTCAATTAAATGGACATTTAAAACGAGTTAAATAGGATTCGTTAAAAACAGCAGTAAAAATAATTAGGTTCAAATAGTGATCATAATTACCGAACAGTAAATTTTGACATTGCAAACGTATTGATAATTTGTGCTAGGGCAAATTATGCCGGTAATTTTGTATTGATTATGTGAAGTGATCCAAACGTTGTGGTGTATTGACATGGAAGTGCTGTAGTCACTGAAATTTCTTCAATTGTCATATTAAAGGTGATAAATCAAATTATTCATTTAATATAAACAGTTTTTTTTTCTTGGTTTCCTTTTTGCCAAGGGTGATATTTAACAAGGATATCCCTCCTTAATTCTATAATCGTCTTATTTAACTGAGCGATAAGTCTGTTTTTGCTAAAATATTAAATAAAACCGCATAAAAGCTTTTTTATCAAGCTTCAAAAGGATTAATTCAGTTGGACTGAAAAATATTTTATATATTCTAAACTACCCAAAAAAATAAGCAATTTCAAACTCTATTCTAGTCGCATTTTTTTTCTGTCAATTTGGCTTTAAAATTTATAATGATCTTCGTTAACTTATAACAAGCAGCTCAACGTTGATTGAATTACCAAACTGAAGTTTCGTGAAGAATCATTATCGGTGCGATAGGTATGAATGCAGGAAAAAGGAGAAACTCTACTTGGCAACAGATTTAGGAATCAAGCTGCACGGGTAGAATTAATTTGTACGCATCGGATGTACCTACATTATTTTGTATAAAACAGAATGAGGACTAGCTACTAGGCTACTACTGCCCAAGGTTGCGTGTTATACCTTGGCCCGCAAAGAGTATAGACCTAAATCATGATTTTGAGCTGAATTTGAAATCTAATTTTAAGACTTCTAGGTTTGAAAAACCAATGAATATTATTTAGAAAGCAAAAGCAGGGTATAAATAATAACGATTATTTACAGGTATAGAAATTTTATAAATATAGCATAATTATTTTTTGGTATATGTTCGGAAATTAAAATTCAGATCGGCACATGTTGTGGATTTTGCTTTTTATATCAAATTGGAAGAAAGTGAAAGGCTCACCTTATTATTTGTAGGTACAATTTCGGAGCTACAAGAGAATTATATTCAAAGAAAAAAATAACAAGAGGGAGATACGGAGTCAGAAAATTGTATTGGCATAAATTCTTGTCACCTCAAAATAACATCTAATATAATGAAAACAGAGTATTATAGGTGTATTATTGCGACGACAAGCTTTTGAAATATTCAATGCAAAGCTTCAAGCTTTTCCTTCAAACAAGACAAAAGCTTAACAGGTCTATTTATTTCAGCTGATTAAACGTGAATATACACTTTTGTTAAGGGAGAAGTTTAAAATTACACCGACTTTGTAATACAAAATGAGGAGATATCTAGTAATTTACGACGTTCTGTCCCTACAATTAATTCTAAACAAGATATTCCTTCTGTTTGTATTTAAATCTTAGTTTAAGGTCTAGTTTACATAATTTTGTTATATCCTGAAAAATATATTCACTGCCAAAAAAAGCGGGTCAACTTATTACAAGGGGGAAAATAAAGCCAGTGTAATTATTATGCAGGAAATACGCGGATGATGTCGACCTCCGAATTGTATGAAAAGATAAATAACATACAATCGCTCCTTTGTTTATTTGTTGACAATCCCTCCCTCAAAAGCTGTTGTGTCAAAAAACAAAAGTTACTTTTATTACATAATACCCCAATATTGTTGTCGTCACTTCAAGTTAGCTAGTCTTTTCAATATTTTCTTGTTGTTTCTAACTGCTATTTGATTTTTATTTGACTTTCAGTTCTTTAAAGGCAAGATTCGTAGGGATATGTTAGCCGAGCGTTGAATATATCATGAGCTACTGTACAAAGAGCTTTATATAGGTTTTTTGGAAGCTGGTACCAAAAAAGACTGAACCATATTGAGAAGTAGCGCACACTAATGGAAAGTGAGAAATAAAAAAAAATTAAAAGTAGTCAGGCTTAAAACTAACTACAAAAATGTATAGGAAAAGTCAGTTGAAATTTTCTCGTGAATCTTGCCAGAGGTTGCTTTCAAAAATTACTGGGGCGAGGGAGAACTGGCCTTAGGGTATGGTTACATATCCTTATTAGAAATTTACATAAATTTTATAAGCAAGGGGGAAACGTAAGAAATTTGACGTTAGGTGTATTTGATGTTGAAAATTATATTGTTGTAGTATTTGGTTCTAAGGGTTTAAAAACACATAATTAATTTAAAACTGTTGGACTAGAAATCTATAAACAACCACGTCAAAGCAGAATTATTTCCAGCAGAAATCTCCCGATTTTGAAAGGGTTAAATAAACATAATGAACCATAGCAATTATCGAATACGCCCTCGGGTCCTAAATCTACACGAGCAAAGTGTTATACCTTTTTCCCGGGTATTGGCAATCCTTAAATGAACACAATAAACTACAGGGATGATAGAACGCGACCCTCCATTCTACAATCCCAAATCTCTCCAACGGCTAAAGAATTGCATCCTTTTCCTCAGGAAATAAGCAACAAATAATGCATTTCAAATAGGATTAGGCTTTTATATTAGGTGTTACAATGTTTCCACTCAGACGTATCAGGCCTCAGGCCTTTGGGAAATTTGTATAGGCTATCAACCAGACAACTGAGTTCAATCGTAATCACAGATGCTCCTATGCTTGCACACAACGCAAAAATATAGAAACGATTTCAATATCTAATCTACAAATTGAGATTTATTCTTTAAAACTTATTACATGGATCGCGTATTTGGTAACAGTAGAAAAGCGGGAAAAGTGTTTCACATAATTAGATTTTAGAAAATATGTTCTTGCATTTTTCTGAATGGTAATGTAATTATTGTTTCATTTGAAAAATAAATTTAGCTTATCCTCGAAAGCTTTTAGAATAATAAATAATCCATATCACTTGTCGATGAGTCGATCGTAGGACCATTATGATTCATTATGTATTACTCGTATCAACCTAATCCAAATTGGAAAGCTTCGGTAGTTGTAGGGAAGGTACGGCCCAGGAACAAGAGTTTATAATTGATGTATCGATCAATTTACAAAACAATTCCTGTTTAGGTAAATTTTATCATTTTTTACAATCACACAAGTAGTCACAAATCGATTTCTGGTGGCAAAAATGAACCGTATAAAATTTTGCGTCACTCTTCCTATAAATTATTCAAACTTTATACAAGGTTCAAACGATAATTCAGCAATTTTTATTCAGGGATATAATACGATCGTTATTTACCAATACGTAAGTAAACAGAAATGATCCTTATTGGGTGGAAAGCTACAGCTAACACATAGAAAAAGCGATTGGCATATAGAATAGGATGCTTAACCACAATATCCGAAGCTATTTTCATGGCCGGGAGTGCGTGAATTCAACTCTTCAAGGCTAAAGAAATGAATAAAAAGAATGTGAAGGTGTTTTGAAAGCAGGATGATGACGACTTGCTTTTGCACACTGAACTCTACTTATCAATGATATTAGAGAAAATTGTCCATTTATATAAACCTCCTAAAGTGTTTAAACTTTTATTTTATTTAAATTTAAAAACTCCATTAAGCTCAATATGTGAAGTGAAACACTTGAGGTGCATGTTGTTAGCTTATTTGCATACTTTTCCAATAATAACATGTAAGTATTCAGATGAAAACCGCCGCTTCATTTCAAGTTATATGGTTGAAATCTCATTAAAATCAAAGCATTTCTTTGGAAAATATATAGGAATGAATGAACAATTTAGTACATTATGACATAAATCTTCATAGATTACTGTTAGGCATAAAATTTTGTCATCTATTATAAATACAAAGGAAATATTTACAAAATTAATAAAAAAATCTGTAACATTTGATAATATTTTCTCGCTTCTTCAGTCACTTACTTAAAGGTTTACTTACAAACCTTAAATGATTACCTAACTGTCAATGGCGGCTTTAAAACGATTTAGACAGGTTATATTTATTCATTATTCTTCCTAGCCTTCATATTACCGTATAGGTCCCGCAGTTTTGCTCAGGAAACTTTTGAATTATTAAGTTCGCGATCGCGTATTAATGTGTTTCAGTCATTATTTCCCTTCGTATCAATCATTATCAAAACTGAGTGAGATAATGCAAAAATTGTGTAAAGAAATTTCAATTTTATAAAGTTGGCATTTCTACTATTTTTCAGAAAATTAAATTAACCTTCTAACTCATTAGGAAAGTTTCTTAATATTACTTTTGATTAAAGTTTTTACGCGCTAAATACTAACCCAATTTTCTTTCTACCCTGTATGATAAGGTTATGGAAAAATAAGTTTCATTTCAGTTTCGCAATAACAAAATTTAAAAATAACTGATTTTCCTTCAGAAACTAATATAGTTCAGGAAAGCTATTATAATTAATTGAAATATTACTGTTATACCCTGTTTGTCAATTACTTTGGTTGGTAAACTCAAGAACTGCAATTATTCCAAACTGCATTATCTTTAGAAGATATCGGATCAGTGCCTGGGGTTTCTAAAGAAAATTATAATTAAATTTTTACTGACCCGCAGTACTTATAAATATTAAAAAATAATCAAAGGAAGCTGTGTAATTGGAACAGTTTATTCCCAGTATAATTAATGTTATAAAAAAGACCTGTTTACGTTTAAAATGAAAACTCTACAGATTTATTTAGATAAAAATGTAGGTAAGAATTTACACCAATATTACGATAACAGAAAGAATTTCAATTAAATGCAACTGTTGGTTAATATCAAGCTAATTTCATCAGCTACATTAATTACACATAAAAAGGGTAAAAAGCAGTTTGCATTTCAGGAGTTCCCGCAGTTAAATTATCATTTTTTATTTCAAAAAAAATTATAGAAATATATTTCATTTTTCAACTTCAGTAAATAATGAGCACATAAAACACAATTAATTACTCTCATTTAATGCTACTACACTTTAATTACATATAAATAAATATGTAAATGTTAGGAATTTTATTTTCAGAGCAAATATAATTAGCACGAACATTAAATTTATTTATTAAAAGTGAGTAATTCATATTAAGTTTAATTTTGAAATCAATGAAAAGTAAAGGAAATTGGATTTTTAAATAAAATTAGAAAAAAAGTTGCAGCGAAATATAGAATAAAAACAAAGTTAAAATGTTTGCATTAGCTGAAAAAACTGTAAACATTTTATATTTTGAAAGGTGGTGATGCAAAATAAATTGTTTGCTCTTCTGCCGTTATGATCTCATATTATGAGGCGAATGTAATAAAGGAAAAATGAAATAACCACAAACCCAAACACTAAACTTATAAATAATGTTTGTCGTGTAGTTAGTTAAAATTTGACTTTTAAGGTAGAACTGAAAAGGGGAAGAATTCTAAAATAGATGTAAACTTAACTTGGTTTATTTGAGATGTACTTTCGCTAAAATGTAGAAAATCGGTGTTATAGGATTTAATTCTTAACATAGAACAGCTAACCTTATTACTTAATTTGGCAAACGTCGCATTTAGAATTCATTTTCGTGGAGTAATGTGCGTCGGTTCTACTCAGCCTACAAGTTCATTAAAGTGGTTAGATTTTAGCATTGTCTTTAGGAAATTCAGTTAACAATACGATTCCTACGCATCTGCTACCAAGGCTGTTAGTAATTTGGCTTTGGGAATACGAAATTGTTTTAATTTGCAAATAATTTTTCCTAACAAATTGTTTGATTAATTAAAATTGGTTTCTGTATCGAATTGCCTTTACAACGTTACGTTTACACATGCTCAATTAAATCACTGATTTTCGCGTGCACCTTTGTATGCGGCTTTCATACTAAACAAGATTCTAATTGACAGAATTCCACCCTCGGTATCAGTTAACAGTAGTTATCCCCATAAATCGTTGGTAGCATAGTGATGAGTTGGTTTGTACAATTAACATCAGAAAATAGTTTGTTTAAATTAAGCATAAAATTGGAAATTACGTAACACTGATAGTACGTGAGAGAATCCCCATGGGGGATGCTGTCTCCAAAGCAAACATGACTATTATAAACGATTTTAGATTTTAACACACCAGAGGTACATATCTAAATTACGTGAGTATGATGTCACAAAAATATGCACATAACAGATAGACCTCATGATAAAAATAAAATTTAATTTGTTCGATGTTATTAGATTGATTAAACAAATCTGGGGGTAGGACGACTTTTCTAAATTTATAATTACAAGGTGTAATTTGTCTTGCGAAGAGTCAAGAATAGATGGCGGTAAAAACATTTTAAAACCCAAAACAATCTCGTTTTATAGACCAATAATGCTATGGAAATGTATGAATATATACGTAGAAGCCAAGGAGTTCACTACTTTTAAGACTTTAAAATAGTCTCATATTTACTGCACTTTTTACTTTTCGACTTTTTATTTTTCCTTTCCTTGAAAGTAGGTAGGTACTAGAAGAGTACAAAATAAAAATATTCCGAATATATGTCAAATGTATACACCGCCTTCTGCTATATAGCACTTAATGCGTTCCTTTGTTGTTTAAAAGTAAGAAAGTTTTAGTGATGTTAAAATGACCGTCCATTTGGGACCAACTAAACTTCGTTTGGAACTTTTGATGTGCTAACCTTGTACGGATGGTCCTTCCTTAAGCAGTATTTGTTTCTTTGCAGGACACTCGTTTAAAATAGAAAACGGATTTCGACAAATCTATGTCCCTTTTTTATCTTTTTGTTAAGGTTAAATTGGAGGAAAAGGATAATAACAAACTAAATTTCAACCTTTATAAAAACAAAGTTTATAACAAAAACGAAATTAGGAATTAAATTTGCTAGGGATTTATTTGGAATACTAAGATAAAAGTCGACCACTGTTAGGCTACACAATATGTTTGACCAGGATAGAATTTTTTGTCGTTTTCCGCAACAATTTTTAATAAGTAGAAGAAAACGCCAGGATGAATGGCCAAGAACAAAAAGCGCAAATCTAATAAAACTCCTACGTGAAAAGAAAACCGACTGTAGGGACTTTTAAGCCGCACTAGGGAATGATATCCTGCGTTAATTATTACACACACATTGAAGTAACAAAGTAGCATTTGTCATGTGGTTTTTGCTACCGCTGCATCACTGTCCCGCTACTGAGATAACATTGATGAATTATAATTGGAAACTTATAAACCTGCATGACAAATGTCTGTGATAAATGTTGTCACTTCAGATTGCTGTAGCTTTTTCAGATGCTTTTTTCACTCGTTATTACTTGTGGCATCTGGTATGTATTATATCCGACCTACTGCTGATGTACATTAATTAAATTTCTAGCAAATATAAAACATACATTTCGCATAAATAAAACAATTATCATATACAGCATGTTTCCGAAAATTTATACGGGTTATTTAATTTTAATTTTTAATGAACGATTTTGCATCCGGATTAAATTTTTTTATTTAAATACAAGTTACAGGTGTCTAACCCAATATTGATTATATACAAGGTGAATCATATCGACAGACTGCCAACGAAATATTTAACAATCTAAGATAATCTATAAAGTTTTAATGAAGCTAATCACAAAGCAGATAATGCGTTAAAATCACTTATTCAGAAATGTTTTGGACTGCTGTAGCTTTTTATTATCTTGAGCGTTATAAAACCATCACATAAAATTAGAGAATTATTTCAGGGACAGCTGTAGAAGGAAATCATAAAATTAATTAAAAGTTAAGATTTTTGATTTCAGTTTTTTTATGATAGGAGTAATTGTGGATTTTGAAAAAATAAGGTTTTATAGACGTATAGAAGTTTTAAGATAAGCTAAAAGGGGCTCGTTCTGTAGAGATTTGGATTTTCTTGAACGGTGCTGAAGTAACCCTAAGGCAAAACATGTAAATTCAAGAATTCCGCGAAGTTTAAGTACCAAGGTCTTAATGGCGTATGTAAAGATATTGTCATAATATATTCTATTATCAAGAGTTGTAAATTAAATTATGTTTTGTAATCACTTATTATAATTTTTCCTCAAATGCTTTTTCATTATAATAAGGTTTCCTGAAAGTTGTTTGAACTCCGGTAGTAGCACTGTGTTGCAATATCAAAACTAATGGATAACTAGACCCATGTTACTCATTAGTACCCTTAATATATGACAGCGTAACTTTACCACATCTAGTGATTTGTGTTTTCTCCCTCTATATGTTCTATATAGTACGTAAAGCTTGAAGTTTACGCAGATGAAAACACTGAAAACCCGAGCACCCTTTCTCATATATAGTTCATTGAAATATTAATCCTTTTGTAGTGTTAATGAACCATGTAATTTTAGAAACCTGTAATTGGAGCAATTAGTTATTGACGTTCTGTCTTCTAATTCATCAGTCAGACACTAACAGAACATGCAGCGGGAAATGTGTACCATGAAAATCCTGTATGTCAAGCGCATCACACGTAATTCCACCTAATGAAACTGCAAACGGATTACGAAAGCAGACGCAGGAATTTCTACAAAGAACACTGCAACGATGAGTATCCCAGAATATTAAGAGCCTACAAACCTTGTTTTGGGATACCTCTACTCATTGTTTAATAACATTAAAGCACGTGTCGCTTATTTATATTCTACGCGACTTTTATATTTAATAATTTGACAGAACTTGTAGGTACAAACTAGAGTTGGAGGTTTAAAATATAGGTAACAGCGTGCGTGTTGATTCGTAACCAGAAAAATTAAGACTGAAATTTTAAAATAATGAACAAACATACATGTATTAAATATTTAAACCAGTAATAGATTGGCACAAGTAGGATCATTTTTCAAAAATCTTGAAGTTTTAAAATAAATGTTTGAGAACTGCTGATACTCATATTTATTGCCTAATTTTAATCTAACTCCAATATTAAAAGATAAAAACTTGTCTAGCTTGTTATACAATAAGAAATTAGTTTGTGCCAAATGATAAAAAAAATTGTTTTTGCGCTTTACTCTGCTTTGATGCATTTGAATTGAAATTTTTGTTATTATCCTATATTTATTCAAATTTTCCGATATAAAACTAACCTTGAGTACTGTAGATGGTTAGTACCAGTAACACAACGAAGGTAAATACACATTTCAACATTGTAACAAGCAAAGTATTCTATGCACTTCTATAACAACATAAATAATCAAACTATTTTTCGGCGATCTGCAGAGTTTTGAACAACAACCTTCTGTTTCTTAAGGTTAAAAAGAGCACCCATATCAATAACTAATATTATCACATGTTACATACATGTATAGTACATAATTTTATATTGGTCACATAACAATTAATTGTTTAGTTATCGGTAACATGGAACAATGTACATTACGAGGGTTTCAACTTCCTTAGTCATAGCTCCCTAATCTATTCATGAAATTAAGAGAAACACAAACATCCATGACGAATAAAATTTAAAATTTAGTGTTCCTAATTTTTTGAATTAAAGAGTTTGGTCTTTAGTTAAGCTAACGTAAAGAAATGTAGTGAAATTTGTGGAATAAAGCATTTTTGTTTAAAATATAATAAAATAAAAGATAATAAGAAAATTTTATGGAGCAGGATTTTTTGACATAAAATCGTTTTCTATAAGATGGATTTTGTAAAACAGGCGGTTCAAATTGGTAGGTGGATAACTCACCTACGGGTCGCATTCAATCAACACTGTGTTCCTTCAGAATTGTTTGGAGGTGTGCAAATGACGGTTTGGAGTTGACAGCCAAACCGCTTTCAAATCCAATTTTATTCTAAAGTTTTTTTTATAGGTCTATGTACTTCTGGATTTCCATATTGCGTTATAAAATTGAATTACAGTAAAGGAAAAACAGGTTATTCGATTTGAATTCGATAAAAATGTATAAGTTGGTAACGAAGTTACAATTTTCAAATTGAAAATCTTTTTATTATATAACAATTTATTTTACGCTTTAAGTTACTAATGTAAGATTAATATAAGGTAGGAAAAAAGAAAAATTTGCGATTGGGGTTCGCTGATAAAACCTGAACTTAAATTGATAAAAGCGGTCTATCGGTACAAATCGGTGGTTTGAGGTTATTGATAACCGCTGAATTGCAGCCAGAAGAAAAACTTAGATGGTTTGTTTACGTTTCTGGAATGAATAATGAATGCATGACAAAGTGAAGAAAGCAAAGAGAAAATATGGAAATTTCCACTGCTGGTGAGAAAACCAATATTTCCGCATATTTTATATAAGAAATTAAATCTACTACTTATTTAACTTTATCCGTTTAACAATTAATGTTTTTACAAGAATATTATATTCATAAAAAGCTTGCTCGAGAAAGTTTCTTTGTCGGATGCTACGAGTTACGTAAATTTATGTTTAATACTGATACTATTAAATGTGAATTAGGTTAACTACATACAGGGATTTATTGAAAGATTATTAATGTTCTGCTACACTTTCTGTTAAATAATTCATTAAGCGCTGCCTTAATCTAGTTTTGTTATTCAACACAACAGATTAAAATAGGCACTTTAACTGTACAAAACTTTTGTTTAGTTGGTATTTTAGTAGCTTCCCTGTTTAGAAAATGTTTTGCTTAAACATACAAAATTTCTAAGTGAAACAGCTGAATAACTGAATTAAATTAGATGGAGTTGCACTTTCCAACAATACATTTTTCGTATTCGCTCTTAACCTTATAGTGAAAGAAATATTTCTATGAACCTAAGTGTCTATTACAAAATTAAGTCAAAGATTCTATAATTAAAAAATTACCAAGCTATTATAAACACAATAATGAAAATCGATCGACTTTCCATTTAAAATTCGTACGTCGTGTCGCGGCGCATCGAATTTCCCCTTTGCTCTAGAAATAGTGGTTTTGATCTAATTTATAAACTTTGGATTAACTTTTAAGAAGTTCCTGAATATTTATTAAAACTCCAAGATTAAGATAAATACCTAGACTGATTTCTTTAGAACAATATTACAGTTGGTATAATTCATTCTCAAAAACACACTTAGAAATGTAGCACACGTTCAATGAATGGAAAGTTACAGCCTTTATAAAGCTCCGTACTCGTGCCAAATGGATCCTAGATGATCGTGGGCAATATTCCCAAGTTAATTTTGTGTGCTATTACCGAGAGACTTCCCACCTATTTTAATTGCGATATTATAAGCTTCTTGAATCGACTTTCCTGTCAATTCTGGTTATTCGTTAAACCAATCTGTAATTGAATCTACATTTACATATTATATAATGTTTAAAGCATAACATAGATACAATTTGAAGTGGTAAGTATTTTCTAGTATTACTGTATAAGTGCATTATATTGGTTTGTACTGGCATAATATTGTTAATGCTGGGACGCATTTTGTAATTAATATCGACAACATCACTGTATAATTAATATCAGAAGTGGAAGGTAAAGCTCTAATAAAGCGTGTTGCAGTCATGATGAATATCTGTTGGGGATACTTTGGATTATCTATCAATATACTGCTGGAATTTCATCCCTAGTTCTGCAACATTCTTAAGACGTGGTATTTGAAAAACAAACGTAGTGGACAGTATTAAATTCAAGAATTACAGAATTCTATATTTGTAATCCTTAATGTTTAAATTATTTAGAAATAAAAAATATAAAATAATTGTTGTAGAGAAAATCTAGCAAATGATTTATTCCTAACGTTTTCTAAAGCATTTACTTAGGTTTTCTTAATCCCTATGCTCGAAAATCGTTGATTACAGTTGAAGCAAAAGAGGACAACATTTAGGAAGCAAAAAAGTG
This sequence comes from Hemicrepidius hirtus, assembly GCA_963082805.1. Lineage (NCBI taxonomy): Eukaryota > Metazoa > Arthropoda > Insecta > Coleoptera > Elateridae > Hemicrepidius > Hemicrepidius hirtus. The sequence goes on from OY720168.1 coordinate 19,338,851, forward strand.
TTTGATATATGGCCAAGGCTGGTTACATGGGTTGGAAACAATTGACGTGCCGAGTCGCAGCTATTAAACACTGGAAGAAAACTCATTGTGGTCCAAATCTTTATTACGACAGTTTAAGACCGTTTTTATTGTTACCTTAAAGCACTAAATAAATGGTTAATGTTTTAAAATAATACTAACTCGATTTTTCTTGGTAACCTATTTTATTATCTTTAACAAAGTAGAAATCCTTCGTTATTTTTCTAATTTATTGTATAACATTTTATAAATGAGAAGTTTTTTCCCTATTCTAACTTAAATAACGTAGTAACTCGAAACGTGTAAAAAGTAATTTCAAAATATTAACTGAACTTTCAGCAGAAATATAAACCTGTTACAGCACAAATGGATTATTACAAAAAATGTTTTTGCTTTTAACTGTATTACCGATGCCAAGGTCTATTTTGCTTTTAAATTTGTGATTTCCCCTTTGGAAGTATTCTTGTCAGAATTGTTATGCTTTTTGCACAATCAGTGTGCGTAAGGACATCCTGGAAATTAATTAAATCCGATTATTCAAACGCGTAACCAACAGAGTTGATAATCCTTCAGTTGCAGAGTTGATAACGGTAATGACATCTGCGGTGATTTTTTTTATTCGACGTATTGCATATCAAAAGAAAAACGTGATAACAGCAGTGCCTATCTCTGTAACCTACTTGCAGACATCTGCGGCATCCCATTTTTAGGATTGAATGTGGGTATTTTTCCCAAACAGATATTAAAATTTGTTATTTCAAAAATAACCGTTAAAGTTTGATTTTCAATTTCAGGAATTTTTCACTTTAATATTCGTGAACCGTAAACAATTGGCTATTCAACTTGGGAATAGGCGCCTATTATATCGCCCACTCCCTTTTGCGAAACATCACCTGCTAAGTTAACGGGTAAATCAGGATTATAGTGTATAAGGACATCGGAGCCATGTTAAGTACTTATTCGCCCTTTCGAAGGTTTCAGCACAATTTTGTTCCAAATAATATTCGTCGTAGATTTTAACAAAGGTAGTCCTCCTTGTAAGTCCTTGTCATTTTGTGAGTTCGGTATGTGCTAATTAAATTTATTAATTATTTAATTATGTTTTTTAATTTAACTTTATTGTAAGTACCTAATAGATATTTTTGAAAAGGGATTCTTATTTGAAAAGGAACAATAATTAGATTTCTTTCTCTAAACACTAGAAGAACTAATGTTGCAATAAAAGTGAAGTTTATACGAAGATCATTTAATTTTAGGATTTTTAGGAAATAAGAGAAAATTAAGTATCCGACACTATTATTTTCTTTTGGTTGGTTTCTTTGAAGGGTGTTGAAGATAATGGTGCTAAGGGGTAATGAAAAATTTCTAAGTCAACGTTTCAGCAATTGAATCCGTTCAATTTAACCAGTAATTTCGAACGTAAGTATAGGGAGCTGGAACAGGTTCAAAAATTCACCTGGAGAACGACGGGCATTTGCGATGCCATCAACTTTTATGGTAGCCAATCCCCTATTGTAGCTCGCTACAATAGCAAACGATGGCCGCTGCTGCGGTCTCAGTGCCGTGCTAGATTACGACAGATACTCTCAAAATGTGCGCGCTATTGGTAATAAAATAGAGCAGTAATCGAACCAGATTTATACCTAAACGTAGCTCGCTCTACAGAATTGGTGCACCCGGACAGCCCTAAATATAGAAGGCTTTCTCTACTTTTATTTATTTGAATTTAAGAATTTCTGTCTACGCTCATTTATTGAACGCCGGAAATGGATCGCAACGGTCTAAAAAAGTTTTCCAATTCAACCCTTTTCCTTGTCCTCCTAAAAGTGAATGAAAAGATTCAGAAATTGAACAGAATTGTTACACTTTGCTTCTTCGTATTTTTCTTATGTACATTCATAAAGACTTTTCTAGAGGGTATCTTCTAACCATTCGTTTCCACCGATTGAAGTTTTCTGGATACCAAAGTTAAACTGCGAACATTTGTGTTTCGATTAGCTGGCGACCGTTCGCCGGGTAATCTTATATAAATAGGCTTCAGATTACAGCCAGCCTAGTTACCATAATCAAAGTTTATTATTTTATACGCCAATGAACAAAGAGTCTCAACTCTCCCTAGCTATAAACTTTATTTTACTATTAAACTTTGTGCGGACTTAAATTTCCAGATTTCATAAAGTTGTTGACTAGATGTGACGAATACACTTCCTTGGGTTTATGACTCTCGTCTGCGCGGCTTCACAAAATTTTAAAATTTTAAAGAGGGCCATTACTGAACGAGAAAATATATCAAAACAAGAGATTTAATTTTCTTCCGCTGTCCCTTCCAGAAAATGCAATTGTATAAATCATTCAGTTACATTACAGTTTCTGGAAATATTTTTGAATTGCAAATGAAAATATTGAATGTTCAAGTGTCTAATGGAAGTTGTTAAATTATACATTACATGTTCCATTTAATCAGGTTACATTCAAAGGCACTTAAACAATCACAAAACTAACTGAAAGTTATTTTGGTATTAAGTTTTAGTATGGCTAATATTGCGTTTCAGCTCGATATCGGCCTGGCTATTATAAAGTAACATTTCATGAAAGCTAATGAATGCCCACTTGATGTGTAATTAATACTGTACAGGTGAATAACTATCGGAATTCCGGTCTCGACCCGACATAGTTGACCGTAGTCGGACGACGCAGCTGTCGCAACTTTTCATTAAAATTTAGAGCTTAAAGTTCACATGGTATGCTTTTTACCCGCTGTTAATGTTTACGCATACGTTTTAATTAAATAATCGACGAGTTTAAGTTACAAAGAGGACATACTATACCGAAAAGTATATGCTATGAATATCTAATATTTGTGTTCATAATAGTTAGGAACGATTACATTATTTGAGATAATTTCTTAAAATTGTAGATTCAAAAAATCGCTATTCTTTAATTATGTTAACCAAATATCAATAAAACGAGTATTTTTGAAACTATAACAATTGTGTCTATACGAAGAGAGTTTGGGAGAAAGATGAACTAGACTACGAGACAGGCAAGGATGAAAGAGACCCCTAAGTAAGTAAGGCGGGTTCTAACAAGAATCGTCTTACTATACCAAACTATTCTTGTATGGTTTTTATTTATCGCAAGGATTGTTGTATAACAGACTAGATACTAGATAGTAAGTAAGTTCTGCATTGAGAGTTTTAGTAATTGTCAAATATTATTATTCAGAGAGAGTAATACGTAATAGAGAGTTCTGTAATGTAAGGAAAAAGGGAAGTGAAATTACGAATCAATCTCTGCTACTTCCGGAATGTTTCTGAATATATTAGATTTTCTATTCATATTAGTTTCTAGTAAAAAAAATAGAGGTATCAGTTAACAGGTGACTGGTTAATTCTGGAGCTTTAGCAAGACAAAGTTTTGAAACCAGTCAATCGTTGGCTATTGCGGCAATGGATGATTGCTTCATGAACATGCAATTTTACATGAAAGGAGACGTTTTTGTTTTATATAGTTCGTAGAACTGCAGGTCAACTCGAACTTCCTGATCTTGTTCCTAAACGAAACCGCGCTGCGCTGGCAATCCTCATAATGCAAGAGATCTTTAAAGAGGTTCTAGAGCTTTCAAAAAGGTCAAAGAAACTCTACTTATGGAATAACACTTTGATAAAAGCTAAAAGCTTATATGTTAAGAATATATGTCTTGTATTTTATTTAAATAACCAAAATCTAAAAAGGATTTGTATTGATGTATACACAATAAGCTTATATGTTACAAAAAATAGGGGTTAAAATTATGGACCATATTATACTTCATGCGGGATAAGCAGTTTAAGGAGCTTAAGGAGACTTAACAAGCGGGTGGGTGGGTTTAGGTCGCACACGATAGCCATGTCTGATCAAACTTTCGTCACAGTAAACTAAACTGGCTCTATTTAAATGATTACATTATAAACACCCATTTTACCTCCCTCGTATAGCAACAAAAAGATAAATGTAAATATTCTTTAGAAATTTGTGGAAGGTGGTAAACGATATTACAAGCTCGCTGAAAATTTCCGAGTGTACGTAAGGTTTCTTGAAACTCCGCGACGCTGTAATTATTCAGCGGTTATAAAATAAATTTTATGGGAGTTCTGATAATAATAAAACAATTAAGAAGGGACAAATTAGGGTAAGTAGATATCGCAAAGGATTATTAGATATATCTGCGAGAAATACCTGTGAAGGGTGCAAAGCAGGAATATACATAATTTATCTACTTTATCTAAAATCTACAAGCTTCAGGTATACAGGCGTGCTCACAGTTAGCCTACAAGCAGGCGTAACTTCATTACAAGTTGATATACGATACAATCATAATAAATGAGTGGTCCGGACATGCAACGCAAAGCTGCCAACCGGCCGGAAACGACTGACGCCTGCACTCTAACTAAGCATGCGCGATTTTTGTCAGTGTGACAGAACTTATTTGATAAAAATCTTTTTTAAGAATATTGAATTAATCTTACTTTAAAGAATGTAATTACGGAACAAATTAGAGTTGGATAACTTCATAAAAACTACTGGCGATCATTAAGGGGTTGAATATTTTTCTTAAGAGGGAAACTTTAAAATATGCTTGAAAAGATGTAAAATGTTTCTAAAAAATGCAATGTGATGTGACTATATTTTTTTGGATTTAGTAAAACAACAGAAACCGGATTACGAACAGTTTTTAGTATATTCTATTTTTGAAAGACATAATGTAAGAGTTTTTTTTTTGTAATATTCCATTATTGTTGTTGTTACGCTATTGTACTGCATGTATTGACATTTGTAGTTGTTATGAAAATTCTATTAAAAAATTTATAGAGTAATAAAGAAATCGGTAACAACCTCATTTCGTATACTAACTATCCATGTTACAGCCAAAATTTAATAACCTTCATATATGATCTTGAAGTATGCCTGCAAATAACCTGTATACTTTTAGAGCCCGTCGTAGAGATTTAATATTATATCCCTTTTCAACGGCTATACAGCTATTCAACGAAAGCTGAAGGCAAAAAACAACGTTGGTCTCATAATTCACTGTAGATCTAGCTTTTGCTCCACAAATATCGGCTCCCTGCGTCAAAAAAGCAACGAAGCTGGCGTTTAAATATATCATCGCGTATTAAAATGCATGAATGCTAGATGCCCGTGTTGAAATATTCCATGTAAGGGATACTGGAATTCCTAGCAATGGTTCATTTCGAAACCTGCTTTAGTGAAAAAGTAATAAACAGTCGCTCTATCTCTAAACACAAACATTACTGTGTAGGGTGAGCGAATCTTATCTCCTTAAACATATACAAGAAGACGTTTAGCCAAGTTCAAGATAACACCGTACCGGTGTAACTCGACACACCCCGTGAAATGGACAACACATACACAAACTTGCCCTTTTATATTTCGATACGAATTCTATTATTGGTTGGGCGTTTATTTCGGAAAGAATCGAGTATAAATTGTAATAACGGAAATACATTCGCGTCTCATAAGAATATACTGTACTTGCCCATTCTGAAAAATAACGGTACTACTCTTGAAATTAATATGGTTCCATATTTGTAAATGTAAGGATCTATATGTTTAATATGCAAAATGATCCACACTTAGGTATGTTAATTGCAATTACCACTGTATAAAATTTGCAATATGAATAATTTTATTTTGTGCATGTCTAGGAGTGACGGCTGTAATAGATTCAAGCAAATTTCCAACTGCGGATGGAAGCCTTTTTATTTACATTATGAATGATAATAATAACCACAACGCTTCCAGGCTATTATTTAATCCAGGATTTAATCCTGTATGAGGGTTCAGTTGATGAACTTGTAATTTTTGTAAAATTCAACATGGAAAACATCCTTTACGTTAATCAATTTTAAATGCTGCAACGTACTGTGATATAACCAAGAATGGCAAAGGAAAAATAGAATACTAGTACTTCCTAGCTAAAAAAAGACTTGAAATGCGATTATAAAACATATTTTTTGTAGTGGAATGAATAAAAATAAAGAAGTCAAAGCGTACACATTTAGCGTACCTTGAACATAATCAAAAATTTAAAATTTGTGGTAGCTGTACACAGGGAATATTAAAAATGTAACGAAAACGCGAGTAACGTTGAGTGCTTCTGGGTGTATGCTCGAATAATACAGATGATTTAAATTGCGGCTAGGCTTGGATAATATAACGGTACGTATTTGACAATCTTAATTCAAATTACTGGGATTTTACTATACCATTAATTTTCAGGTTTATTTTTACAAAAAGGAAATTACATTTTTGTTTTAATGTGCCTAATATACAGGGTTTGTGACATCCGATTGACATTATGTCATTATCAGTACTTGTCGGTACTGTTTGAGTTGGTCCAACGCTCCTGCCACCTTTCAAAGAGCCATGAATCGAATACTCGGCTCTCTATGGTTTATAAGCACTGTGTGGCAGAATAAAATAATTACTAAGTTAAAAGCTAGTAGGTTACTAAATACAAAGTTCTAGTCTTATTTTACAGAAGAATGCTCGTCCGGATGCATGAGCAGAAGAAACTGTGCTAGTCATGCTAGTGGTAACTTGTTTCCATGGTAAGCTGTAGGGAACAAAACTTTAAAACCGATTAGTAAAGTGATAGTAGACTGAATTGTATGTGGTTATAGAATATAAAATAATGATAATAATAAATTGGTGTAGCTTGTGTTTTACTGACAGCTTAAATACACATTTAATTCGCCCAATTTGAGGTTTCTCATTATCGTACCTATTAATTAAATGAGTTGCTTCTTATACAACACATAATATAGCCATGTCAAAAGGAAAATTTTTACGGCTTGGTATTTTAATTTCACTTCAACTGATATTAATACGCTCAAAATTCCACAGCTTAACGATTTAGTGTTTCTGTTTAGCGTTGAACGATATTGTTTGCAATTACTTATTCTTGGCATTTTTCTTATTTCTCCAGACCTACTTTCGTTAGCTATACACTAATTATTCAGCTAATTTTACTATTGACAAACACAAGTTATGCAAATATTTTGAAGTTAATTGGATTAATGAGTGATCGTTAGACATGAACTGTTAATCCTTAATAAAGGCAGAATTAACAAAAAATGAGTAATTACAAAATAATAAAAGGTGAAGACACCTACGTAGGAAGAATTGAAACTTAGGAGCCTTTTTATCCTCGCCAAAACGTTGGAATATTGGAAAATTCTAATGACTACCTTGGGTACCCAAGGGCCTTGGAGTTTTTTAGTTTTTAAACATGGGGTTCGGCTTAAGAATGTGTATGGAGTTTGAAGAACTGAAAATGGTGGGTTATGGGACATTTCGAGAAATCGGAATTAGTGGTCTTGCGAAGGGTTCGAAAGTTCGGACCGGTCGGTACCGTTGGCGTTCAGGGAACCGCACAGAATTATTGACCCCGTGTAATGCCCCCAACCCTACCAAACAGTTATCAGTATATTATGGATCGATTACATTACTTGCATGAAAATAAACAGAATTAAACTTAAAACAACGATTGGCATTTTCTACCTGGTCTTTTTAAGCGTGCTAATGTTCACACGCTACTGTGTACTGGTTTTATTTCATGACAATGTATGACTGCACTATTTTAGAATAGTCAATAATAACTGTATTCATGCACACAGAGGTAAATTAAAAGATACGTAGAAAATTCCGTACGTTCTACATTTTTATTTAAAAAACATTATTAAAGATTAGCTGCAGTATTGTGATATGTTTTACGATTTCTCGGTCTTTTAGGAAATATATTTAAATCGTCCGGTTAGAAAATTCTTCGTTGGGCCTGAAACTTAGAATGCAAAGTATAAAATGTAGTATAAAACGCCGAGCATGTGTGGTTAAGTATTTTTATGGCTGGTGAATTTTTTGGGAGAAATAAGCCAAATATAAAAACGGGAATAAACGCTATATAATTTTATTCTGAAACGCTAGCTTAATCATTTAGAAATATCTTTCCCAGGGGGAGAATAAAACCCGTAAAGTAATTCATCAGGAGCAAGAGGGTCTCGAAAGAGGACGTGCATTCCCTCACATGCGGGTTGGGAGTCCTCGGAATTTGACCAGCCTAGGGACAATGATAACAATGACTGCTGCACCAGTATACAATGGTAATGATTAGAATGTTGTACGCACGAGAAGGATTTTACCGGAACGAAAATAACAAAGTTTAATAACATGGCGATGATACTGTTATGTCCAATAAACGTGACCGGAGGTCGTGAGTACCGGCCAAATCATTATTATATCAAGCAGATGGCAAAAGCTGCAGAGCAACATAATACACGATACGCGGTTGCTTTTGAAAGCTTCGATATCAAAGCTTTAGGTTACAAAAACGGGGTATGATATGCAAGGAAGTTCACATTCGATGTAGTTAAAACATCAGACCGGCTAAAAAATTCATTTTTATAAAAAGACAGTAACAACCGCTCTTTGTTTTGTGTTCAGTTTGGGAACGTCACGCATTCATTATTGAGTTCGGCATATGCACAAATCACGGTATCTTATCCGATATATAAATTATTTCTCCTGTAGATGTATCTGCGGTATGCAAATACCAATACACTGTCAGTTGTTAAACCTAAACCAATATACTACTACCGATAAAACGGTTATTTATGTCCACGGAGCTACAACATTCGAATTAGTTCATTGATCATAACACCAAATTAGCGTAATCTGTTCTGCTATTGTTTACTGCCATTCGATTAATTCGATTTCTTGTTTTACTGTAAACAGTAACACCTGATATCGAAATTTACTTTATATATTAGAATTATGCATTTCCCTTAAGAAAATCGATGGTATAAAATTTGCTCTACTGGTATGTAAACGTAATTTTCTAAAAGATCGATTCGTTAAGGTATTATTCTTTAAACCACATTTTAAAGTCCGATCAATTATAATGGCCGGTTATCATTGGTAATAAACGATAGTAAAGGCAGGAAGGGCACCAATAAAATTGCTGGCTGTTTTACCATGTAATAGCTGGTTTCTTATCAACTCCCGATATACGAGGAATTAAATGACTTTTACAGCACTCTAAATGTGAATATAAAATGTAGGAAATTATGCCGAATAACTACCAACGTTTTTGCTACCGTTGCACTTAGCATTGTATTGTACCTATATAGGTCAAAGCTATCACTTTAATTTTATGTTCTACAGTGGGTTATTAAACCATTATTGTCAATTACATTACATTTAATATTGCCTTGATACCTAACAAATGCAAATTAATTAAATGTGTAAATATCGTTAATTACCGCACGCACGCTTTTCATTAGCACAGAAAATTTCCAAATAATGTAATATAGATCTTTTTCCTTTCTAAATTATACAGCCATGTTAAAATGTGATTAAATATATAATAATATATAGTCACAACTGGCAGTGACATTTGGCTGCTGTACAGCATGAGATACAGAAAACCTCCAGTTGAGTTGGGCAATCTTTCGTCTTATGCTGTCAGTGCTTTAGTCAAAATTGTCTCCTGAGGGGTTTGTTTAAAAAGCTCTTTTATCCTTTAGAAGTAGACATTCAGGCAAAAATTTGATCCAATCACATTGGCGCGTAAAGAAACAGGTTTCGAGGGTTAAATCGGTTTTGATAAAATTTACAACAAACGCAGGAAAGCGGTTATCTATTTGCTTGTAAACGGAATGCAACTAAAACTACAAAAGCTAATTTGAAAGGATAGTCAATACTAGGTAGGTAGTACGTGGATAAACCTATAACTAGAGAGGTATAACCGCTGAGTTGCGACAAATGTTGAATTAAAGCAAACACAAATTAATATTCAGGGCTCAAATAACAGTAAGTTGTACAAATGCTGCTTACACACTAGTAGTTGTGATAGTACGGTGGTTGTAGAAAATTAGTAACAAACAGGAAGACAAAGACTGTGTGAATATCTTAAACACTTTGAAATGCAGATTTTCATAATCAAAGATAGATCGAAAAGGTTGAGAAAAGAGAATAGTAATTTAAAAAAATCATTAGGAGAACATATTTTTTGATTTAAGAAAATATGGTTTCCAAAGATCAAATTGGTTAGCTCATCAAAATACTTGTGCATTATATTTTGTATTTTGTCCCTTTTCTATGAATGGGGAAAATTACCCACTTTTTATTGTTTTGCCATATTAAATGTAATTATAATTAGCTTCTTCTTGTATGCATGATAAATATTTATAGTACAGCCCCTGCCATATAAGGTTAAATTTTTGCTTTGCTGGAATTCAAATTAAGATGGTTTGAAAATAAGAAATGCTATTGAATAATCCTAAAATAAAAATGTTGAACCTTTATGATAACCATAATGACTAATGAGAAATATTTCTTTTGATAATATTATTCATGTACGTATCGATTACTTTCTTTGTGCAAAGTTTTCCTTCACGTTTTATGTCAAAGTATTTTACGCGATCACTCTTTTTTTAATTCGTTTTTACAAAAAAAAACGCAAGCTGTGCACTGCCGTAGATTTTCCGGAGCACAAAATGGAGTAATTAAACAGACCGAAGTTCGCAAAGTTTCTGATTAGGCAGCTGTAAATCAGCGCCTGTATTGAAGTTAAAAAGGACCTAATGACCCTACGATTAAGTTATGAACGAAGCGGCTCCGAAGTTTGCAGAAACCATCGTTCATATCGTTACACCAACTACCTAGATACAACATGATTTTACATGATTATTTCATTTATCTTAGTTAGTCAGAACTTTTACTTATAACTAAAATATATAAAGAAAACGTATCTGTAATAATTTAGCAAACTTACTTAAACGATTTTCGGGAATGGAAATTACTAATTATAACATACATTAATTTTGAAACTTTTTAATACCGTACATGGAGATACTTACAGCGTACTATATAAGTAGTAACAGTTGCAAAACGTTTTCTTTTTCTTTTTTCCCCGTTCTCGTTAGAATTAACACTCTAAACTTAAGTTTGCGATCGTTAATTTGATTTGGAAAGTTTTATACGAACGCACGAAAAACTTCGATTTACGTTTTTAGAGATTTATCTTCGACTTTATTAAAATCTGGATTTGAATGAGATGTTCGCAACTCTAATATAATTTTGCAAGAAAATATAACTACGTTATATAAAACTGAAGAAATAAAGCATTACAAACAAAATTTCAAGAAACAAAATGAATTGGACATTGTCAAATAATAAATTTCGGGTTGGCAAGGTAACCTGACCTAAATACATATCAGGTTTCCTCTTCTCTAATTTAAAAACGTATAAAATGTATCAAGAATAATTAATCAACTTTATAAGAGTTTATATTTATTATAGTAAATTTGAAAAGTAATTTTCGGGAAATCATAGGTACTGAAAAAAGTGGAAAAGCACAATCCCCTTTGTTTACTACGGTCAGCTCCTGTGTTATTTTTAAATTTAATGGGGATAAACGTAACGCGAAAGTCTAGGGATTTGCACCCGTCATCACTCATTCAAAAACAAACTTCAGCGGCTGTTAAATATATAATAAATGTTTTTGGAATAAACGGAAAATTATATCCAGGAATTTTGATAATTTCCAAATACTACTGTAGTAACTTTTAAAACAGCCAAACCTAAATTTGACATGTAAAAGGAATATATATATATAAAAAATATGCATCAGCTTTCAACATATACATACGATTCAAACCATACCAATCCGACGTCGGAGAGGCGTTAGAGGATTTTCAAATCTGTCTGGATTCCGCAGATTCGCAATTCAAGTAGCTCTCACCTGCAACAAGCGACAAATTTAATAAAACATGTGGAAATGGAACGCATCTTACGGTTGTCGAATATTCGATATATTGAATGTAAAACCGAAAAATTTATGTAACGCGCGAATATGTGTAGAATACTTATAAGAGTGTTGACAACATAGGTTTTCTGATAAAACCTTAACAAGAAAAGCAAATGCAGCCATAAAATATGCATTCAGTTTCATGTTATAACTAAATTCCAATTCAGAAATGTTTTCTACTATTTTACATTTTTCTGTTAGTAGGTAAAACAAATATTTTATACAGATGAGTTAAAGAAATACAGTTTAGCCTTTTCTGTCACAATTCGATTATTAGATTAGAATCTTGGGGAAGTCATAGGTTGTATACTTAAACATTCTAACTCTATGTGACTATAAAAATTTTCTGTTAACATTCTTATGGTCATATGAATCACAATTTCATAACAATGAAGTAATGCATTGTCAGAAGTCCCAGGTCCTCACTCCAAATAAAATATAAGCCAATATAACCAGTGTTTATGGGTGGTTTTGTACAAAAATTTCAAATTAATTGTGACAAGTCATGCAGCTTGATATTTTAGCATAACCACAGGAGTGTCCACTAGGGTACACATTGAATATAAATTTTTAGGGAGTTAAAACATGTACATAAAATTCGTTGATATAAACTTAAATTATCTTCGAGTTTCCACATAGTTAACTAATTCTAAAAAAGAAGCTGTGAACCTAAAATTATTCAGATCTAAATGAAAGAGGAGAATGTAAATACTTTGTCAGTTCAAAGAATTAAGTAAATAAAGCATTTTTCTTTTTAACTAACCTATTACTGTTCATTTTGGGAAACTAATTAAAATTCCCGTTAATTAAATGGAAAATGTACATTTTTACAAATAGGTACCTTAAATTAATATTTCAATGAAAAAGTAATTTCTACAAAGCGATAATAGGGTAAATGAAGCTAAATCCTTTAGTGTGAGTAGGAAAATTCGACGAAATCAGATTTTTGCACCGCAAACGTTATAATTCGATTTAAAACTGGACCATTAATGAGTTCATACGATGAGATTTCATAACACATTGAAAGTTGGGCAGAGAAGCGCGTCGCAAATCCGCGACTACTTTATTTAGCATATTAAGTTTGTCCGTGAGCGAACTAATTGAATTGGCTTGATTCGCTAGTACGCGAAGCATGTAACCAGGCCCGTAATAAGGGCCATACAAATTGCTTTGGAGAAACTTAATCCGGTTATACTCTATTCCTACTCCCTTTCCTAACCCTTTGTTCCCTTCAATTCAAATATGTATGTGCATTGCTTGTGGTATGCACCTTCTACCTGCATTTGCTCATTATTTCCCTTCGGTTTGAAACGATTATTAAATGATTCAAAGAAAACATATTAAAAGGTTAAGAACATTTATGTACATGCACTTGTAATTCTCTACCTAATACAACAAAAGCCCGTTCTTGAATTTTTTCATCCTCATTACGAGGCCCCATTCTCTGTTCCGCCCCTGTCCATATCAGTTTCTTAAATTAAATATTTGATCCCAAACATAAACGATTTTGTTATTCGGCTTACAACTTTTCTTTACTAAAATTTTAATTAGACGGTAGAATTTTTAGGTCCTAGTTCACTTACAAAAGAGATTGCAAACAATTATTTTCTCGTACTAGTTATTTTATTTGGGGATATGACGTCAGAATTGCTAATGAATGTAGATTATAGAGGATTTCATTATACCAATTAAATTTATATTGTGCGATTTCATGATAATTCCAAATTAATTAAAGTAAATATTAATTATTAACATTAATAGGAAATAGCTACCACCTTACAATAATCAGATGGAAACGTATATTTGGTTCACGGTAGCGAAACACCGAAAATCAAATTCCATATGACTTCTGATGTTATTTCGTTAGGATGAGTATTATATTATTGAACAGTAAATTGTGTGTATATTTCTGAAAATCACCCAATTTTGTTATGTGATAAATGCTTAATTTAAAATGATCCGTATGATAACCTCATAAACCATAATGAGCTAAAAATCGGATTTAATTAGAAATAGAAATAAAAAATAATATAATTAAAATGGTCAATAAGATTCTGTTGCCCCTTCGTTACCATTTCTGGTCGGTAACATCAGCGGTAGGAGCGCCATTTTGTTCAATTGCCCTTCTTTCATGAAACTTCTTTTATTAAAGGGTTGACTGTATTTTCTATCATATTCAGCTAGGCGTGGCCATATACTATATTTTATGCTAATTAATATCTCTTACAAAACTAGCCATATATTAATTTATGCAACCATAGAGTATGGCTTTGGTAAGTTCCAGACGTTACCCCATAACCACTACGCCATCGAAACTGGGAACTGAATTATTTATATACTTAATAGAAAGCAGTATTTCTCGATATGTTAATAAAATATAGCTACCCAAATATTCTGAATCTAATATGGTTTTATGAATTGTAAGACAGGATTATAGCCGATAACGGTAACTATGGAAGTCAAGCCATGCTATGTCAGGTATAGCATAATCATTAAAGCAACCCTACCCTAGTGATCCGGATAACGGATTTATCGGATAGAGGAGGAAAACTCAAAACAGATTCATAAGGCGAATTTTAAACGGTCAGTAACACCCAACGGATACCAGATAATCTGATTCAAACAATACCATATATTTTCGCTTAACTGAAACACACTTCCATATCTGAATAATATTTTATATGTATTATATATTTATTTTATAATCAATAAGATTATTAACTGATATAAAATTGTATTCATGAATCAATCATATCAGGTCCTGACAGGTAACAATTTCAAAATATTATATAAAGTCTAAATTAATTTGATACTGTTTGACAATACTGTTAATGGAATTTACGAGAATGATGAGTTTTTGTGATAGAATAAACGAAATAACAAAATGTTTGTAATAAAAAAAGATTCAAAATATAATAAAATTAGAAAGATATAAAGTCAAAAGGCTATATTTTATCTTGGTTGTAACTCCCACTAGTCTAGTCTGTACACCCGCTTACTCTGTTGTGTTAATAAAGTTGTTGACTTACAATTAGAATTTTCGGAATATGTAAATGTTCTGAGATAATTATCTTGTGCAAATGTTTTATAAAAACCAGACCGAGTTTAATGTTTGTCTGTAAAATCTTTAACCTGTAATGAGTGGAAAGAAAGCACTTTCACGTTTAGATTCTTAGATTTAAATCGTGCGATAATTACAACAGGCGTTTACTGTAAAACATGTTATACAACGTCTATGAAAATTAAACTTTATTTTATTTTCGTCTTTTAAACCAAATGCAATCTCGCGTGTAAGTATATCAATTTTTCAAACTTTTTAGATTGGCGTAGCACAAAGAAAAACACCCACTTAAATTAAAACAGGCCGATAACGAAATTTAAGCTGCTGATTCATGAACTTATATCCAGTACAAGGGGAAACATGAATTTAAAAGTAGAACTATGTAATGAAATGGTTCTGACGAGGTAGGTGTAGCTTGAAAGAACATCGTCGATTCTCATTACAGCGGCTGTAAAAGGAAATTGCGCTGGTCAAATATAACGGTCAGTTAGTGGTGTTGGTGGTGAATGGCATTGTAGGATTTGGAGCGAATAATTATAGACGCAAGGATATGTTTAGTGATGTGGTTACATTGTAAAATTATTATTTTTATTAATATAAAAAGTATAGAGATAAATCAGACTTTTAAAAGTTACAATATAATTATTATTTTATCTACAGTTAATTATTTGTACAATGTGAGAAAATACACGACTATATTATTGCAGATCAATTAGAAATTAGCTTCAAACCATTTCCATTGTCTTCTTGGAAGAAATCAGACCATGCTATTCAGTTTTACATTTAAAAATAAGCTTACACTTTTTTACACTTTTCCTTTTCAATTTTTACTAATGGTCAGTTTACTTTTAGCCATCTCTTGTTCACGAAAAACCGCGCTGAATGGAACCAAGAGTAATGTATATAATATATAAAATATTTTTGGCGAACCAGGTGTTGTTACAGCGGCAGCAATATAATATTTAGAAGTGTACAAATACGGCAGATATATTTATAGTATTTTTCTGACGCAATAAAAGTATATCGCGATTTTTATTTCAGTTATTATAACAGTTTAAGGAACGGTCGTGTATAGCGTGATAGGCCTACAATCACAACATCTAAATACAAGTATTGTGGCAATTTGAATGATGCTGGAAAAGTATAAAAGAGGCCCATTTGAGTTATTACCATTTCCTGGGGGCAGAGCGGGCATAGCGTGAAAGCCCGCCATCAATAAAAATATACCCCTAGTATTATTCCATGCATGCAAAAGTGGCTTTCTTATTTTAAAAGGGACAGAGATGTCAAATGGACATCGTTCGAATCCGACAAAGACAAGCACGTGAGATATCAAATGTGGCGTGCCCTATTGATTTATGTCCTAAGGCAGAAATGGGTATAAAACAGAGGCACTAGGACAGGCGAATAGCTAGCTGCACTACTACTACTACAACCCTTATGGCTAAACCAGTGGCGGCTGTTTAAGAAATTAGTATTTTAATCCAAAACCTTATTTGCAGGGCATTAAATTTTAAGTTATTTTCCTAAATACGTCTTAAAAATGTTTAAACTACTGCCAATAATATTTATTAATGTATTTGAAAAGAAAAATCAAATTAATTAAAGTAGACTTCGATTTTTTTGAAACTTCGAAACTGCAGGAATAGTTTGTGAGGGATATCTTAAATTTTCAAGATCTCGTTCAGAAGCTTCCATATTCGTTTAACCTCAATTCGTTACATGTTGTCCTCCCTATTCCTTAATTTAATTTATCTTTAGCGAGGAAGTTCTTTGTTTGAATCCTGACAATACCGCTCTCTCGAAATTAGCTCTAAAAGAAACCGAGATGTGATTATTGCTAAAAGCTTTACCCGATGATTATTTAATGAATGGTTGTAGTTCCTGTTTTCTAATATATACTTATTAATCGGTATTCGCCTCCCGGCGTTTTTGGCTTGGTTGCATAAATGCGCTACTGATCTTTACGAAGGCTACAAAAGGATAATGAAATTTTTACAACCTACTTTTAAGGATCACATGGAACTCTTATTTCTCAAAGATGAGCCAGATGTTTTGTAGCTGCCACTATATCTGAAAGGGAAATATCCTTACATCTTACATCCTTTTTTTGTTATTTTAATACCACTTAATCAGTGGTGCAGTTACCCCAAGGCATATCCGGTCGTAATCTGAAAGCCGCAGGTCTTCCGAGGCCCAACAATATCTTTTATATAGGCAATTTTAAAATCGTAATATATTTCATAAAATTATGCATTTTAATTTATAACTTTACAAATTTATGATAATGAAAAATTTCATAAATGCTGAATTATTTTCGGACATAATTCATAATTGTTCTTCTTGATGACACAATGAAATTCATATAAAAATTTTTTTACTCCACTAGTAGGTACATAATCCATCTTACGTGTTTGGTCAAGGATAATGTTATCCATAATGCACTCGCCTACGACTTGTTTTTCAAACTACCTCTCGGAATTCTATATCACGGTAGTTAACGATTGTAAGAAATGATTTTGAAGTTCAAGGTTTATGTGAGAAAAAAAAGGTTTAATGGAACATTAAAATTATTGTTACCTAATTATAAGTTTGTGTTGTACAAAATTTTAACCTATTATCGTTATTAATTTATGTATACCATAAATAATGGTAAGGAAAGTGTGAGAATGTATACATTAATAATAACAAAATGTTTCTCCGAACTGATAAACTATCAGTCAGGCCTATACGTCACAAAGATTTATTACTTGAATCATTCGAGAATACCCCGTTATCGCAAAGTTTAGCGCTTTTGTTAGGTCTAAATTAGAATTTATCTGTATCTTTCCATCAGTTAAGCTTAGGCTTCCCAAATAACAAACAATAATGGGCTAACTTCATGCAAAGAACTTATTTATGGTCATACTCATAAATGTTTCTGACATTTAAGTGGTAGCTACATACCAAAAACACGCACAGCTTTTAAAATTCAATTTGGTCAACAATTTACTACGAATTTGATTTTGAGTTGGGGTAGCAACTTAGATCTCGGTTTCTCACAGGTCGATAACTCCCCTAAATTCGTCTGTTGCTTAACAACGCATTTCTCCTTATGCTTCTAGTTTACGCAAGGCTTTTGTAGGCGTTACGATGCGCTACATTTTTCTACACCCCCAGCATCTCCTAATAATTACACAAAGTTCACAACAAATGTAAATTGAGCAGTAATCGAAAATAATGTCTCTACTTTTAAATTGTGGCTCATTTGAACACGTTCATCATGATGATATTTCTGATTCTTGAGAAAAAATAGGAAACGTTAAAATAAATATTCAAATGTGAATGATTTCGTAACGTTTTGCATTATAATAAAAATATCACGCGTTTCTTGTATTAAGTTTCTGTTTCCTTCGCAAAGAGTTAGAAATAAACATGAAACATTGAAGTGCTAAGTTTACAAATAATCAATTTAAGGAAACGTATTGCAAGGATTTATCCGGACTGCTTGCAAATATATACAGTAGCTGCAGTTAGTTTAGTGATATCATTCGTTCGAGTTCCACAGAGACAAGCATGAATGCAAGATTCAAGCAATACGGGCAGTACGGGAAACGGAAAATGTATTGTGCCATTTATCATTTGAGCTGAAAAACGTGAAAGATAAGTCTGCTCTGGCCCCTATCTCATCATAGATTGATACAAAATATAAATGATATAGCCACATCAGCTTTGCATCCCCCGTCTTCTTGGCCTTGATTTATCGTGCTCTATCTGTTTCATTTCTTTTCATACGCCTCTTTTTGCAACTTTCACTCTGAACTCGGCAAAAATATTTTACACGCCGTTCCTCATAAATTACAACGACATTTGATGATTCCTGCAACAGTTATTCGTGAACGACGGTTGTCAACAGCACGTACCCGACTATTATTCGAATATGAAAATTATAAAATAAAAGTATTACAAAACTGAACGGATATGACGAATTGTGTGAGTTTGAAAACCAATATATATAAAGGTTTGGCGCTGCGGAAACGTATTCTAGAATAACTGTAGAACTACTGATACGGCTATGTATTAACGCTAGGGAATAATCTCATAAAGCCAAAGGTTTGTCAGGGGTCTAAAGGGCATTATGAGAAGTGGATGTTACTTATGCTCTCAGTCTGCTGGCTCTCGAAATAGCTCAATGGAGAACGCGGTGCGGTACCTCACGACTATGAATAAAATAAAATAAAAATTAGGGAACTATTACTTTTAGTAACAAAACTTAAGTTTACTGTAACCAACCGTATATTATGGATTCAAATCGTTTTTAAAACCTGAAATTACAATAACTGAAAAATTACGAATTTCCATTCTCTTCTTTCATGTACTGGATTTAGACTCGGTTTTGAAAATCCTTTATTACATATTGTATTAACACCCTGATAGGGATAGGTTACCTTTCAAATTCCACGGATAAATTAATCCGATTTAAAACTCGACTATAAATATCTACCGATAATCTCATTATTTTCTCATGAAGCAATGAAATCCTTATTTAAATCTCTTCTGTAGAATTTTAACAAGCTAATTAGTAACGGCTTTACTGATATAGTAATGAGAGGTAAATAGTTCAAAGGGAGTATGGAAATTATGGGAAAAGTGAGGGTTGAATATATTGTTGGGAGATGTAGGATAATAATTAAAATAATTAATTAAAGAAAAACATTAAACTTGAAATATCCATTTAGAAGTAAATGCATTGTCCCAAATACCTAGTTTATATTCCAGGTAATTACATATTAGCTTTCTTACATTTAAGGGTATTATATTATAAAGGTCCAGTTTGATAAGATCTTTGGTGATTTGGAAAATGACACGCACACATATACCTATTAAAGCGCTTTCCCAAAAGCGTGGGTATATCTTAAACTCGCACTTTACCAAAACGTACGAAATGGGAGTAATTTTCAACCCACCTTATTTGGTGTATGAATGTATTTCATGAAACCTCGCTACTTGCGTTAAGTTACTCAATTGAGTAGCGCTTTTAGGAAAGTGTGCTTTTGGGAAGTTCCCTTCTGGGAAAATGCACTTTTGGGAATTGTTCTTACGATCATCATAAACTGTTTCTAATAGTAGGTACTTGCTGCGCAGCCAAGTCTAATAATGACGGATTAGGTTCGCGATTCGCTGCAATTTCAACATGTAGAGGGAACTTATTGTTTTGTTACCGCCTTCGTTGCAGACTCCTTGTTATATTAATGGAATAGACCTGATTTGAAATATTGTTGCTAAATTCTCATCCAGCAACGACCTGGTCATTCTATGACCGAACGCTTCGAATTCCCAAAAAAGTTTTAGGTTTGTGTAATTAAACATTTCGCTTGCTGGTGTTACCAAATCCATCACTGTCGGGAGTTTAAATATTCATTCAAAATTACGAGCTTTCAAGTTAAATACGAGCGTTGTGATTTTGTTTCAGCAAAATTTAAAAATACCAAACGTCCCTTTGGATGTTACATGCAAAGTTAGATATCAATACTTTTTTGCATACATTACATTTTAACATATTGCTTTGTGTAAAACTATTTAAATAAAGTGTAAATTTTCTATATACTGTTTCAAAACAAATAATTTTAAAATCTCTAAATATTAAAATAGCACATTTGAATAATAATGTAATATTTATATTTGCATGCCAAGCAAAATTATTGTATATGTCCCTGTGTGTTGATCAATTAAAAATAATTAAGCAAACCGTAATTACATATAACTGTTATAATTCAATTCATTCCAATTATTATGTATTACACGTTATGATTCAATATTATTGTGATTAAAATTCGTTCCACTCATTTGAGACGAGCATTAAATAAAATTTTCCAACAAAATATATTTCATTCCTGTGACAGAATTCGAGATAAAATTTATATTTAGATAAAAGCTTCCGATATCTGCTGTAATTTTGTACAAACACGTGCAAAAAGTTGATCAGAGTTCCACAAAAAGGCAGTTTTGAACAAAGGGTAGCCTTTCATTTCCTTACCTCTTTTTGAATAATTTTGCTTCATTAATCTTAATTATCGGCTGAAAAATATTCCCCTAAAATTATCTAAACCAAGTTACGCGACAAAAGTGTTGAAAACGTCGTTATCATCAATATCGTTAAGAAAATAAGAGTCTAAGATCTGAATAAAGTAATAACAAGCTCCTTATAAATTTGCTATTATATTACATCGTTGTGCACGTAATGATGTGTGTACATGCAGCTTATTGCAACGTGCCTAAATCATATATAATATATAAGCGCTTTATGATTCAGGGACATGGCGTTTTATATCGTTTTTACTTTATGAAACTTTTGTTCGCATTTATAAAACTACGTAGAAACACGAAGACTTTCATGAAAAATTATTCCTTCATTGTTAAGTTAATACCTAATAATAATGACAATGATATTTCTAGAATAAAAGTAGGTAATTGCCTGTTTTTATAGACATCCATCCCCTATCTTCTGTATGTTTTAGGGTATCCAAAAATAAAAAAAATTACCTTATTGTTTAAGAATTATGGATATTTTCTATTGATTTAATTATTTCTGTCGATATTTTTATTATTATTATGAACAAATGTTCAGTTCCTTTTTATAATACACAACGTATTTCGCCGTTACTAAACCCAAATTTCAAATTCAAGTTTCAAGAGTATGACCAAAATTCAAAAGACTGAAAACATTTCAGCGTTCGTAACTTCAGCTACGCATTTCACTGCGTAAGCAATAACTCATCATTCTCGAGCCTTAGACCAGGACATCTATGAGAAACGATGCAAGGGTTAGTTAAAAGTCGAACATTCCAAAGCAAACATTAATAAACGCAAAAGAATTTTCACGAGAAAAGATCGAAGGTAAAAGAAAATAAACATGTATGCATCTGAAAATAATATTAGGGGTTGATTTAATTATCTGAGGGGTCTTAAATAAATTAACTTCTTGTTACAGCACTGAAACAAAAAATATATTAATTGTTTGAAATTAAAGAGTGAGCTACAGGGAGAGTTTCTAAGAAAAAATATTAATGATGCAAATACTTTTGATGAAATAATTAACGATATAAAAATGGATGTAATTATTAGGGGCGGTAATTACCCTCGTTAACCTTTCTTGGATCCGCCCTTGATCCGCCATTGATTCAGTTCTTAAAAAAAGTGGAAATCAAGCTGTAAAACAAAAATGTTAAACTAAAATTTCCTTGAAAAAAAGAATGAAAATATATTTTAGAGTTTTTACGTTTTTCTTTAAACTATAAAATAGTTTGATGAAAATTTAACTACTATGGCATATTTTTGTAGCTGTAAAATTCTAGTTTTAGTAATATGTTCAGGCAATGGAATTTCGTGTAATTTCGGTGTTTATTTAGGCTTTACATTCAAATACGGACGTACCCACTCATATTTCAGTATGTCAACATTGTTAATTTCCCAACAAAAATTTTGTAAAAACCATATAAAACTTTTACCCACAAAATAAATGAAAGTAACTTTACATTATTTGACAGGTTTATAAAATGTATTTTAAAAAACGAAGATTCAGCGTTGGTAATAAAGACGTAGCTTTATTGGCTGCATTTCAATTAAATCCAAGAACGTCAATAAGGGAAGTCTTCGAGAAATGTGGCATTTCTATGAAATGAAGTGCACAGGATATTAAAGAAACATAAGTACAAGTCCTTTAAAATTATAATCGTTGAAGACTTGTTTATTGAGGAGCAAAGGAGGAGATTACATTTTTATAATTTGGTTCTCCAATAATTAAATGTAAAAAAATATTATCAGAACTAGTTATTGAATCCAAAGTAAAATAAATGCAGGAATAATTTATTTTAATTATTTTTTAACGAGCTCTGAATAGATACAATAGTCTTGTTCAATTACTGATAATTAAAGGGGGAAAAAAGAACATAAAGTTTGCGTGTTATAAATGATGAAGTGCATTATAAATGGTGTTTAAAACAAAGTACAATTCTAATAAGAAAGAAGGAATGCATTGCATGTTGTGGTGATACGTGAGAGATGACACACGTTGGATTTTACCGGAACAGCGGGAATCCGGCAAACGGGGTACCGGGTAGCTATTCATCAATCTACGTCAGCCATCGGCTATGATATCCAATATGGCGTATCTACACCACTAATCGTTGTAAGACATTGATTTTTATAGTTTAACACAAGAAAAGCAATTTATTTGCTTCAGGGTTTAACAGCTTGTTCTGTAGAAATAGGTTATAAAGTTTTATAAAGCCGCGGTGATAGGTACTCACTTTGAAGACGGATTAAAAAACTAATTTGAACTCTATGTAGTTAGTCTATAAACATTGATCGGCAATTCGGATTGCAAGTTATATTAAACGTTTAGAAAAGAGTCTTTTGAAGTTTTGAACTAACTTATTCAATTATTAGATAATTGATTTTTATGTAAGTTCCGAGAAATTATTAGGCTAGTTTATAGAATGAGTCCAAGAAACTTCAAAAATTAAAGTTCATCACTGATATGATTGAAGAGTTACACTAGAAACTTCGTAATTGCATTGAACTCCTAAACTTTGTCACTCATTCCTAACTTTTTACGCAAGATTTCTATGATTTTATAACTAAGAAAGTTTATTTCAGTTAGAATTGATGTAACTACTTTAATAGCAAACTAGTTTTCTCTCGAATTAAACTTTTGGGTCTATTCCATAAAAACATAGTTCTCCAAAAATATTTAATACGATTTCATCGTTAAATTAAAACCGACACGTAAAAACAAAACACTTAATAGAGAAGTCTAGTATTAAGCTCGTACATCGCGGACTAAATAAACTTCATTATACTTATGTTACACGACAAATTTCCCAGCATTAGGGGCTCAGTATTTGTACTTGCTATGCCAAGGGACCATAATGTCTTCGAAATTTAGGTCAACTTCTCTCCAATATATAGTATTGTACGCTTACCGCAACCCTTCATTAGTTTATAGTTTTATAGCCGTATTTCTGACTTAATTACTGAATTTACGCATTATACACGAGCCCTTCGCTTGCTTCCTTAAGACATTATAGCCTAAGTTCTGTTTCTGTTAATCGAATAATTACGGCGCACTGTTATAGTTTACACCTTCATAAAATAGAATTTCTAGATGTTTCAGTAAGTAATAAATTAAACGCTATTATTATAATTATCAAGTCATTAACTTTCACTTATTAAAACTTGATCACCTATAATACAAAATACATGCTCTACCAAAGTATTGGATAACAGAGATTGAATTCCCGTATTGGTCAGTGGGTCCCAAATTTGGATAACAGACCTGAAAGGTTACATATCTCAAAGTAGGCGGTGGTTTGATGATCAGAGAATAACGATTTAGTTCGCCGATTTTTCAGAAAAAAGATCTAGGATGAATACTTTTTTAGCAACCATGGTGTTATTGTTTCTGTCAGTTTGAATTCCCGGTTAAACTGATCAATTAAATAAATCATCCGACATAAACTCGAATTTCAATTCGTCCCCGGTTGAAGGGTTACGTATTAGTTATTAACGAAATATTTAATAATTACAACCAAATCATCGTGATGGCTCGAGTTTCAACTGTCACATTAAATTGCAGTTTAAAAAAACACCCAGAAGTTATATCCAAGTTGGACAACATTTTATAGTAAATACTGGCGAAGGAGCGTTTATAGCATTCCCCGATACCCATAAAACAACTTATTAAAGTAAAATTGCCCCCATATGTACAGAATAGTGAAACAGAAAGTGTTTTAGGGGTTAACCTCAAAACTTGATGATTCGAAGCACGTTCCTTGGCTTTGATATAAATATTCATACGTTTCTGATTGGTTATTTTGGTTGATTAAAAACTTTTACGGCAAGAAGATCTGTGTAATCAATCTTAAGCTTAAGGCCTGAGTGTGATGTATAGTTAAAACAAAGGGTTTTGTCGAATGCAGAGTATTCTTTTTAATTCCCATTATATTAGTAGTGGCTAAATTGGTGTAATAATAAGAAGAAATTAAAATGAGTTATTTAGTTCTAATGCCCTATTTAATTGTAAGGTACTAAAGTAAAAGCGACAGAAATCACATAATATAAATTAATGTAGTAATAATTGAGTAATCGTCCTATAGACGTGAACTCAGGTTTGTTGGCTCTTGGATGGTATAGCCTTGTTAGAAAGGGTTACGACTTTGTTCTCATCTTTAATGCTCCGTAAAACCCGGCTCTTTTATGACCGTCACCGATTTTGATGAGAAAATTTGTCCGTTCGCACGTAAGATTAATTTTGGTAGAATGGTGTTTTCAAGTATTATTGAAGCGCTAAGAAAATTAAGATCTTAAATAAAGAAGGTAGTAAATGCAAACTTTCTGTATTCATTTCCATTTTGATATATATTTAATATACAGTTTTTATTAAAATAATAATTTTAAAAAAGAAAATGTTTAGAAAAATTGTTTCAGTTAAAGATAGAATCCATAAAAGTGTAGGATGTGAAAATTAAAAGAAACAATTACAGACACTTGCCGCAAGTATAGTGGGTATGTAGTAATTTTTAAAAATACTGAAATTATTTCAGGAATAAACTTCGTCACATCCTTGTTGATTATACACAACAATAGAATGAGTATTTAGTTGATAAATTGTCTTTAAATTGTTACATTTTGAGTGTATCGATTTAATGCATGCAGATAGCTTTTGCTTCACACACAGTAACGGGTGAGATAGTTGTAAGCCAGTGTCAGAAAGACTACAAAGCATTTAACTATTGGAATCTTGGTAAATCCAACTTGTCAGAAGTTGTCTACTAAAACGTCCGACGATTCCGCATCTAATATAGAATGAAGACTCCATAGAATTGAAAACATTTTATTTTCGATTTACATTTATGGTTAAGCTACCATTTTATTATAGCCATGAAGGAACCTTACTACTTAAATAAGAATCTCTAAAATTTTGTGTTACTTGAAGTACTTGTAAGGAATTGTTTTGTAGGTGAGTATCGCGGTGCTACATTAACAAGTAACAGCATTTTTATTTTCCTTTTCCTTTTTTTGTTTTTTTATTAAAAGGGGTAATTAGTGGTATATTTATGTAAACATCCTATCGTAAACAAAACAAAGAGTGCTTTAAATTGAGGTGCCAGTAAAGCTTCTTTTCCTTTTAAAATTTTTGCGTCGATGGGCGTATCGGCGCCGCAATAATACAATGTTTTTTTGCCTGAAAAACGATTTCGGTATAATTTATGTAGCCTTGATTTTTAAAAGTTAGTTATAAAAGATCCATTTCTTATAGATTTCTTTTTAGGTTCGAGTATTTGGTGCAATCTAATATTGACATACGCTGAACGCAAACTGTGTTTCGGTTCATATCGCTGCGGGTTTCAACAAATATTTTTTTTAAATGAAGGGGCTACAAATCACATGCGGTATATCTAGTACATTTGGAATGCAGTGTCGACTAAAACATAAAACAACCTTATCGTCGATGCCCAGAAGCACACAGCTCACATACACATCAGTGTCGCACCATGAATATTAATTTGGAACGGTTTTTGACAGAGAATTTCACACCTAACCGTTTTAACTGAACTGTCTGACTGTAGAGTGTTAAAACAAATTTAAATTAACATTTTCTTTGTGACTATAACTAACAGAACCCATATAGTACAAACAAAGAGTTCAGTGTATAAAACATTAAAGGACTTACGCTAGAAACAATTATATTTTTAAAAACAATCTAGTCCTAGCATTGGTATACAAAATTAATATTCGTTTAAAAAATATTCTAGAAACAAAATTATGCTAAAAAACTTTAAATTTGGCTTTTTATAGAAGTTATTTGAAATAACTTATGTTCCTGCCGTTTCAGGAGTTACTGCTAAAAATTTTTTTTATATTTATTTATAAAAAATTATAAAAAAGTTTTACGTATAATTTTACTGTGTTGATAGGTACATTTTGTACTTAGTTTTCGGTATTCAATACAGAAATTTAAACACTTACCTACACTTGAATATTAAACATCCAAATTTATTTTCAAAATAACAAAATATTTTAAGTTTTAGATGTTTAATATTCAAGTGTATATAATAAAAATCCGTATATGAACAAAACTTGAAACGTTTTTGTAATCTAAAAGACACCACCGTCTTAAATGGCGCAATGCATCTGTGTCGCGCTAATGTATAGGGAAAAATATACTGTTCTACTTTGCTGTAAATCAAAAATAAACAAAGGTAGAGTTTTATAAATATGCAGTTGATAAATTGAGACGTAAAACTTTGCAACTGTTTTCAAATCTTGTTAGAATGCATTTAAGCAGACTTTTCTAAATCCAGAAAAAAGACGCTTGGAAATTTAACTGCTGCCTGCAGTCGTGCATTCGTCTCATAACCGCGCTCTTAAAACGCTATAAAACAAGAGCAATAAAGCTAGCATAGTAAAAGTAAAGATCGTAAAATCTAACAAAAATTGAATACCTTGGTGAATATTATAAAACAAAAAAATAATTGATTTGTTTTGGAAAGAAGAGTGATTGATAAGACATCAAATTGAGTGATAGTCGTAATAGCGGTTAGTTTATTATAATCCAAAATATACTGACAGCGTATGTGAAGAAACCATTGATAAAAATAAAACAGGTAAAGTGTCAGGCGCATCATCAATAACGCTTTTATGTAGTAAAATACTAGACAAGCGTTAAAAAGAACAAAAAGCTGGACATCCTCGGCAGAAAAAGCTTTAGTAAAGCGCATTTGTAATTATTTTCGTGTATGAACAATATCAACTCATAGAAGCGACTTTGTTACTAACAGCAAAATATTCTCGCTGCCGTATAAATTCTAATTAAGCGTGTTAAAAGAACAAAGGAGAACAAAAATGCATAAAGTTGACCGTACTATGTATGCACATATTTATGTGTAATATGCAGATGGTTGTGTGAAAGCAACCGAGTATTTATAACACTTCGTACATGAAGATTTACGCAAAGTTTAGCAATGCATGTTAAATAAGCAGAGGCGTCCGTTTTCTGTGGGGAAATCTGAGACCTAATACAATACATCAACGGCTGTGTCAGCTTTATTTTGTGTATTGGCATTCGTTATAGAATTTCTTTACCGGAAAAGCCCAAGAGAGGCCTTTAAATTAAACAAGGCACAGTGTTCTCTCCGATTCCGTGACACACGCTGACTTTTTCACTTGACTGTTACTACCCACTACTTCAAAATAAGCTCACCTAATCCGATTTTAATTAAACGAACGCATTTTCGAAAAGAGAACGTTATAAGTGAATATTTTGTTATTCAAACAAAAAGAACTGTGTTGCTTTGTTAAATATTTGCGTATTTTATATTCATTAAAAAATATTTTTGGAAGTTCTCAAAGTTATCCAAACCAAGCTTGTTTCTAAAGATAAGTGGGTCGATTAATTGATGATTCGTTGTTGATTAAGGAAATTGCGGGGAGATATCGAGAGCGAATCAGAATGTAGGGCGCAGTGAGTAATTTTCTTTTTCGAATCGTCGTAAAAACGTTATGTCAGCATAATTACAAATATTCCGTGTTATTCGTAATGTTCACCGTTCGCTAACAAGGTGTTCTTACCCTTAACGTTTATTTTTATTGCTACCGCCTCATTCTCGTAAACAAACATTAACTTCATAACATCACAGATGCAAATATTATAGCACACAATTACGCAGTCATTGTGGTTGAAACAGCTTACTAACAATCTTTACTTATGAGCTCAATTATGAAATTACATTTAAACCCTTTATTATATAAACACCCACTACTGTAGCTTACATCTGTATATGTAAACTTTTAAAACATTCCACCATCTCTTTAATTATTATTGTAATTTTATGAATAATATGCAGATTTATAATAATACAACATATTTTTTTAGTATTTACATAAAATATCAACCACCAGACCTACATAAAATAAACAACTTCCCAGGTATCTAGAAGATACAATTATGTCTTAAAACTGATACCTATTTCAGAATTATAAAAGGAGATACAATAATAATGCAGAACAATCTACGTGTTAAACGCTTTAAATAGGGCAAAGTGCCATGGTTTCGTTAAATGGTTGTTTGAAATGAACTGTTTAGTATGTATAGAATATTGTGCAACCTCCCACTACACGGTCTGTTATTCTTGTCTTGGATTTACAAGAACAGACTTCTTCCAAAGTTAAGCTACCAACCATCACGCGTCTTTTATAACCCACCCTGTAATAAAATATCTCTTCAATCAATCTTACAATATTTACAACTGTAAGAAACAAATAAAGTCTAGATTGCTGTACAACTGTCCATGCAATAGCTCAGTGAAGGAGGGTAGAGTTGAAATAGAATCGTAATAAATTGCTGTTATCAACGAAGCTGATAAAGTTTCAGACGTTTAAACTGAAAGTATTTTAACAAAGAAAGCGGAAAATTTTGACGGCATCTACCATTGATCACTTTAAATGAGTGCCTCTCTTGCTTGAGACAAACAGGTTTAACAGCGCAGCTCCGCGTAAGGTAGTACATACATCATATTTTTCAAAGTTTAATAATGAATACGGACCATATATTTTAAAACGCAGTCTGAAAGCCCCAGCTAGCACTTTTTAAGACCTAACTTGTAAGAGATGGATTCGTCGTATACCATAAAAGTGAAAAGTACTTCGAGTTTACTAAATTTTTAAACTAGATTCAGATAAATCCTTCTTTAAATACGGAAAGCTCTTCACCTCGGTTAAGTTCAATTTAACAAATTTGCCAAAGCTTCTTATATTTCCGAATTAGTACCGAAGTAATTAAATTTGTAAAATCACTTAAGTTGTGCAGTTTATTGTTGTATTGACGGTGTTTTGATTTCTTTTGTTATCCTGCGGTGACATATAAATTTCACATTCATATAAACCCATATTAGTAAATTTAATTTATTTCTTTGTGTTTCCAAGGAAACTTACTACGTCTAAAAAGTTCTTTCTTAGCTTACTTGCAGGGAAGAAATAATTTATGTCTGTCTGTTCATGAAACTCATTCTGTCTAATAAATAAATGGAGGAAGGTAAAAATACGTTTTGCGAAGCCAATTTTCTTTTTACTCCATGAATGAAATCAGTGGCTTTGTTTTAAAAATTTTATACGTTCACAAAAACGTGGGCAATCACTTATGGTGCTGGTAATTTTGTTAATTAAGTCGTATTGTAAAGCATCAATTTGTTTTTTATTTGCAAGAAAAGTCGTTGTTGTGGTCGTTGAGTTCGAGGGAGAACATTGGAAGAAAAAAGAATCTAAAGAGAAGCAAGAGAAAGATTACAATCTTTAAGTCTTTAAGTACAAATAGACATTACCGTAAGCTAAGATAGTGGTTTCTGCAACTCTGTTCTAGGATAGTTGAAGTGCTGTAAGCCCTTACCAACTGTTAAGTAAAACAATTTGTAGTAAGTATCGTTGCTGATGGGTTTAGGCTAAAGGTATTTATTACAGAATAGAATTTTCGTTGGACCGACATCGTTTTAGGAAAATCTGGTGTGCAGTACAAGGACGTGAAGATTTCAAAACCCAAACGAAAGTCAATATTTTCGCTAATATAATCAAAGGATTCTAAACTTTTCCTGCGTTATCCGCGCAATGCTGTGTTCCATCATCTCAGCATAGCATCCGCTGTGTAAATGAAGATGCGTTATCCAACGCTGTGTTCCCCTCAGTGATATAAAAAGCTCATTTCATTTGAACCAAAGTATAATATTTCAGGCACATTTAAAGCACACGACAGAGCAAGTAGTCTGGCGAAATCATGAAATATTAAAAAGAACACCGTGGATAAGGCATCATTACGTTGCTACGGAAAAAGGTTCTTGAACAAAATTTTGAACAAATTAGTATATCCAGATTACAAACACCCTTCTCTGTATTTTAATTAATGAATATTATATAATAAATAAAAACTACATTTGTGTGTTTGGTTACTGAAACAAATTACAGCGCGGTATTATTTCGAACCTCGTTCATGTATAATATGAGAACGTGCTGCTACTACACAGGTACTACACACAACATTGCACACTATTAATTAACTACACTAGGTATTAATTAAATTGAAGCAACGAAAGATAAGTAAAAATTATAAAAATGGATCTGCTTATTATATTAAACACAACATAAACCCACTCTGATTTAATTTAGTTAATTAACAAACGTTACTTTTAAACTTCCAAATTAAATTTTGATAACTAACGCCAAAATGAATACTAAAAAGAACTTTCAGAACGTTGTAAATTTTCAGAGAATATTCCAAATTACTGAACCTATAGTTTATCGTAAATATGTACAATTAATAAATGAGAAATATATTTTTATTAACTAGAAAACAGTAATAGGGTAAATGTAAAGTTAATATTAATAAAAATATTTTAGTATTAAAAAAATAAAATAAAGAAAAATATTGTAGGAAATTTCCAATTCAGAATATTTTGAATGTGAAATATAAAAATTGTAAACTTAGAAGGTTCTGAAAACTCAATTAGTACAGGGGTGGGGTTGAGCAAAATTAAAGTGGCGAGATATTTTTTCGCGTACGACTTTATTAACATTTTTTAGGGTGCCCTAGATAAAATATATAGTTTTTGTGCGTGACTAGAAATTAACGTAGTGGCAATAAAATAGAAGTTTAGAAGCTCGTACGCAAAAATGAACGAAACTGCTCTGAAAGGGTGGCCGCGTTTTTAGGTTGGTAGCAAAATGGGCTCTTAGTTTCGGTCATAAGTAAGAGTTTCACGTTTGTTTGTTGCTTCCCTTCATTTATAAATTGAATTTACGATAACAATAATGCTGATGGTGTTGTGTAAAACCCCTAAGGCAAAAGACAGAGAGCCTCCAAACAGAAGCCAAGCTAGTAGAGCTTAGATGGGTCACCGTAACGATAGGTCACCATGTGGATCGATAGACGAGGGCTGCTCGTCTTTAATCTGCAAAGAGGAATCTGCTCCGCCATTAATTAATTCTTTTGTTTACTCTTTAATAACATACAGATGTGTACCTAAACGCACAATTCGGCATTTACTTGTTGTATCCACTTATTTCTCTTCCCTGCTATTAGTATTAATAGGACCGCAAAATGAAGTAAATAATAGTAAATAATGGGAAAGCGTATCAACTAAATTTACACACATCTGCAAAATTAGTTACCAGACCTTTGTTTCAGCCGGAAAAGGGTTCAATTTTAGAGCCGTTTCTACTAATATGAACAAGTACTAACTTTAGCTACGCGGTCGTCCGGTCGGCGCCTCCTTCAAAAGCTCCACCGGCCAGGATTTTTATTTATTGCACCATTCGCTTTATTCATCCGCCGTAGTAGATCAGCGAAATAATACCACGTGAGAAATTGTTCGAGACTTACATCTAGACTATAAATAGACGCAACTAAACCAAAAAAAAACATGTTCACTTTATTTAGAATGGTTAATATTCAATATGCATCTCAAAGAAAAATAACGTTCTCCTGGAAATTGATTTTCCTTAAAAAAAGATGCAGCATTTAGTGGTTCAAGAAATCGAAGAAAGTTGTTTTTGACAACTGCTTGTTGTGGGTGGAATGCTTGCATTCGTTTCTTTGATTTGAATGAAACTTGGAATACCTATCTAAATTCATCGGGAAAATGTGATCGACAAAAATATGAAACGGATTTTCTTCATGATATCAGTATCTTGTAAATATAAAAGCACCCTGGTAGGCGAAGTCAAGACATATTAAATGACTACGTCAAAAAAAACACCGTTTGTAATTTGAAATTTAATGTCAATAGAATAACGTCGAACTCAGAGCCTCCCCATGTTAAGATAAAAAATATTATTTTACAAATATAATTTTAGGTAAAGTTATTATTTGAAAACACACATCCTCCTTTTTTTTATTGTAAATCCTATCCATGAGAGACTAAAAAAGTTCTCATTTCTGATAGAGGTTTTGCTAAATATGACAGTCCCTGTGTTGCAATAAAATATTCAGAACTGTGAGCAATAGGTTTTCAAAAGAGGTCGAAAAGGTGTACTGTATTGTAGGCGGATTTTAATAAAAATACGTTAAGATACAAGTAGGGAGATAACTCTTGGGAACAACACAACCTTTAAAACTTCATGTATTAATATTGTCGTTTGGTTTTGAAACCTGACTCTCGGGAAATTTTTAGAATACATATTATTATTAAAAATGTTTGTTCTTATCTCATTACTAAAGTAATAAAGTGGAAAATCTTATACAACGGTAATTTGAGAATATCGAAATGGTTCGTTCACCCCGTAATTAGAAATGAAGGTTAATTTAGTTTAATATTGTGTCGCGAATCTTAATGTTATGTAAATGATGCAATTTCGATGCATAACTCATATATTGGCACAGAGTTGTTTTCAAAGGCAAAATTATATGTGCTGTTGGATACTATTTCCGTAATATGTAACTTATTAATGCGCACCCATGAATTGCTGATTAAATTAATGCTACTTGATCGTTAGTTAAATTTGACTACTAATGAGGCTTCATAGCAGATTAAATGATTAAACTAAGCTTATCTAAAACAAATATTTCTAGCAAAGTATAAACGTATACAATGACACTAATGGGAAAGTTATATAACAGATGCAGTATGCTAAAATGGTAATGTCAAAATTTTGCTCTCTAAACGGATTAGAGAAGCTGCTCAGGCCTTTTACTTAAGTCGTCCAAAAATACAACCCTCAACTAAAGAGCAGCTTAATTCAATTAGAATGTTTTCGAATTCCCATGTTAATATCCAAACCAGTCTGACTTTCTAATTTCAAGCTCAATGGTCAGATTTCATTTCATAATTATTAACCGATATTGAAATTACTGAAAATTCACCCATAACTATATTTCTTTGTGTGCCTAAAATTATCCTCCTACACGTCGTATATTATTTTTAATCGGTATTTGCAAACGTATACTGAAAATTATCGAAAATTTGTTTCATAAACTGTTTACTTGTCTCGGTGTGCTTAATGAAGATTGCCATTAAAACTCTTGACGAAAATGGGAACGAAACTGAACCCCCTATTATTTCCTGTAGACTAAGTGTGGAAGGGCGCTTTCAATACGATTTGCATCAATTCTCATGCACTAGTGGATCTACGCAACGCAGTAGAAGCGATATATCATTTCGAAACTTCAAATTTCTACTTAGCATTAGAATCAGTAAGCACGGTTAAGTTATTCTGTTAATATTAATCTGAATATTATGATTTGTACAATATTTGAGATATATAACATTTTGTTTCATTGTAGGAAAACCATGGCGTCTGCTTTAGTATTAGGAAGAATAAAAATCTAAGTGAGAAACTGTGGAAAATAAAAATGAAATTTAAAACAATTCAATATACAAATGGGAACATGTAAGATCCAAATTGTTTCCATACGCTAGAACTGTCCGATTTCATTTAATTTTGTAGAGGTGAATTTATATAAAATGTAATGCGATATTAAAATAAATTTGACAGAAACAAAATTTGCTTGCAATTTCCAAGGAATTTTACAAGCTTGTTTGTCAAATTGCAAAGTGAAATAACAATTCCAAACCAAGTTGTCATAATTTCAGAAAGGAAACATAGATAGCTATTGAATAATTTATTGAATCTGTGACAGGGCAAAAATAGCAAAAACAACAGTAAAATATTACACA
Source organism: Hemicrepidius hirtus (assembly GCA_963082805.1). NCBI lineage: Eukaryota > Metazoa > Arthropoda > Insecta > Coleoptera > Elateridae > Hemicrepidius > Hemicrepidius hirtus. The sequence continues at coordinate 19,373,502 of OY720168.1, forward strand.
CTAGCGAGAAAACAGAAATTGTTCTAAAATACGATGAATGAGCCATCGCAAGCAGACTAGAAATTGCTTCTTAGCTGGCCCTGTAATGAATCTCGCAGCAGATGCGTCTTCCTTTTCCAGATCCCGAATGTTCCACACAATCAAATTCTTGTTTATTATTAAACGAAAGTAATATTGCTGCATGTGTTATTACTCTTATGTACTATGTTTTGTTTTAAACATCAAAACGGTTACATTTACTATAAATGTTACGTCGATTAAAAAATTGATCGTGTTAGTTGATTGTTACGTCAGCTCGAGTCCTGTTAGGGGTTGTATAATAAATAGTGTAATATATCCGTTTCACGTCTTTTAATAATAGCCAAATACGTTTCGTTCGCTCTTTCAAACCCCGAACTAAATCGCTACAGTTAACTGTAGTGTAAACGTGTGTTAAATAAATATTGATTTCGTTCCGAATTTTCAAAGAAAATTACAGATTTTTTTACAGTAACCCTATAATGCGTCAACTTGGTCTAATTTCAGATTTACGAGTCTAAGACCGCTTTTTGTGCAGTTTTCTGACTTCTCTTAAGGCTGATTGACATTATACTTTTTCTGACTAAAAGTTTCTAAACTAGCTGCTTGAATAGAAACTTGTATAATGTAAATCACAAAAACACGTTCAAGTTTTCATACTAGGAATTTGGTTTACAAAATAGGTCTAGAGTTATTTTTCCTTGAGTTTCATCTTGATTTTAGCGGTACTAAACTGTTGGAATTTATAGACTTATTCAGAAGATATAAATATAGGTATATATATTTTTAAAGTTAAATAAAAAGCTGAATTGAACCTGGTTACTATAGTAATTTTCTAACTCATGGACGTCATGAAAAAAACAATTCCTAAACATCTCATAACTGTAATACTTTGTGTGAAATATTTGAATACTGCTTTTCATTTCCCCTGCTCTATGTTGTTATTTTTATACCAAATATTTTTTGAAATTTAATAACATATCAGCAATGAGATGTCATATAAAACAACGTTTTATACACAATTTCGCTGAACATCAGCAAAGGGAATGTACGATTTAATAAAAATTTTAGGAGTGTAGCACAAATTTTCTTTGCGGTTTAATGAAATGAATCAGCAATAACATGAACAGTTTACTGTAATATATCATCTACATTTAAAAATAATTTGTACGTATATGAATTTTTTTGAAGGATAACAAGATAACATTAAATTATGTAACGTAAATGGAAAGTTTCAAACTGCAAGTTAGTTGTTAAAACTTCGAACAAGATTTAGTAATTTACTATCGGAGGCTGACGTAGCGCAGAGGTTGAGTCGAGAGACTCCAATGGTGGTGGTTCAAATCCTTTCACGGATCAGGTAAAACCGTTTGGTCTATGCTTGTATGAGAATTTTTACAAATGCTTTAATAACCCTTTTTTGTTGTACTTCTACTTTTTAAGGCATACGTTCAGAAGAATTGCGGTAGCGTTCCATTATGCCGAAATGGTAAAAGTAGTTCTTTGAAAATAAAACAAAAAAAAGGTATACATTGAAAATAACAAGACCTATTTCAAATATCCAAAGAAATATAAAAACATGAACATATCTGTTAGTGACAAATCGTTATTTGTTTCATTTTGTGGATGAACAAATTAAAATATATAAAATAGAGTCGAAACATGTAACAAGCGTGCTTTAGAAGCGAATGTGTCAAAGACAGAGTGCCTTGTCGTGGGAGGTAATGCGAGAGATCTAAAAAGGAAAGGGTATCGTTAAAAATAGGAGTATAAGTATTTGAGTTTACCAACCTGGACAACTTCAACCATAAAAAGTAGGAACAGGAAAGACTTTAAAAATTAATCAAAATTATCCACAGATCAGTTGAGAATTTAACGAGAGAAATAGATATTAAATAAAAGACATTGGAATTTGAATTATGGAAAAGCTGTTGTAAGAAGAGAAGTAAGAATAGTTGTTAGAGTGAACATAAACCTAATTATATCATCAGCTAAGATGGTATTGACATCTCCAATGAATAAAGGCAGAACAATAGCCAAAAGAATTGTTAGATTGGATTCCACCGAACCGAAGAAGACTAGCTAGGTCTAGAAAATATTGGAACGAGGACAGTGTCCGAAAGGCAATGGAAGAGTAGAGCTACTAAATCGGGTGGAAACTAGGATGCGAGCAATGTCGACAGCTGTAACCCTTAACTTCGTTATAGATAGATAAATGGGCAATGGTAACAATTTAATAATTATGATTGACGTAAATTAAATTTTATTATTTGTTATTCTTCTTGCATAATTTTAAATCAATAAGAAAATACGATAGCGAAAGATTAAAAAAAAGGATAAAATTAAAGATGGTATCAGAATATAAAGAGTAAGATATAAAGATAAGTGTGGATTTATTCACGTGGGGGTTTTGTTAGGTTTTCAACATCTGAATTTATCCCGATCGACCGGAGTGATAATTTTACAAGTAATTCTGCGAGTCTTTGCAGGGCTATAATCGGCCAAGTATAAATTTCTTCAACCGTCCCGCCTTTCAGATCGCTTTCATTCGCAAACTGCCGAGTCGGCGACTAAGAAATATGGATTTTTACTTCTTTTATTATGGGAGATAAATTAAGTTTAATATATTTCTGGAATATGGTGCTATTTGTATTTGTGGTGACCCCAAATCCGAACGCTTGAAAGTCGTTAATTTAGGTATGGAAAGTTATGCGATGACTTAGAATCAATATTGTAGTTGCATCTACTTCTGCTATTGCGATTCTAGGACAATGTGTAACAAATGCAGCAGGATATGGCGTGTGTTGTATACGCTGGCGGAAAGTCTTTAATACCGGAGATTCAAGTCGCGTATATATTTCAAGGCTGCCAGTGCCTTACACTGTCATAGAACAGTTTTATTACAACTTGGCCGTGCTTTATGGCTAAATTTCTAAACCTATTTTAATTTATAGTCATTTATTTAGACAACTGATATTGTTTCTGCAACCCTCTAGCAACCTATTTTCTTCACGACCCTAAATTCCAATAGAGCCGAGCTTCCAACTTGCAATAAAACATTAAAGCCCGTTTCACTAAAACACTTACTCCCCTTCTCCTGAAAACTACCAGATTAACAAAAGAGAAAAGTACAGCGAAGAACATTCTCTTCGACCCAACGAAAATTGGAAAACTGATCGGGTGATTTAATCTTCTTATTTTGACACAAAGTACCTGCTTAACAAATGCTAACGATTCAAAGAATTCGTTTAATTATACGCAATTGCATTCTTAAACCTCTGTCGAGCAGAAATGATGGAAATATTTAGGAAATGTTTGCTTGTTTTCAAATTAAATGTAAATATAAAAAGAAAAATATTATAAAAAATTTAAACTAGCCTTTTTGTATTTTCTTTTTCATAAAATGACCAATAAAAAAACAACTTAAGGACGTTGGAAGAATCATCTAAGCTTGTTAAGAATAAACGATACAAATTTTTCCTTCTTATTTTAATGAAAATCTCATGGACTTGTACCTTTTGTTATCCCATAATACTCTTACGGATTCTTAAAATACAAATAAAAGTAACGGGAACGTTAAAAATGAATTCTGTTTAAATGCCTTCCCTTAGAAAGGATCCGGACATAATTACGACACCAGCTGAATATACTGTCTTTGTAGAATTTGAAAAAACATTCAAATCTTTATATCACGCCTTACTAGAATGATCATGCACTCACTACTAATTCAAGATATGACGACAATATTGTAGAGATAACTTGGATACGAGAATAATAATCATAGATAAACATACGGTTATAGAGTCGCGGGACACCCTGTATAAATACCCTTCCATGAACTAATAATATTGTAAATATTTTTATTAGATATTAGGTACTTAGCTTTATAGAAATCTAGGAAGTGGTTTTAAAAATTAATTGATTTATAGTTTTAATATGAAATTTAATATTAAATTTGCCGCATAACTCTCTTTACCCATTTTCCTACAGGCGGTTGGTAATGAAAGGGTGTAAAAATTAATTAGTTTAAAGCTAACTTGCTTTTTGATGTTATGCATAAGATGTCTTCTAAGTGTTAGATAAAAATATCAAAGACTCATTAAATTTAATTTATTATACAAATAGAATGACAGGGCGTTATAAAAGAGCTAGTGTGACTACTTGATCGCGTAAAAATGATTAATTTTCTCCTTTTACCTTGTTTCGTTTTAAAACGTGATTTGAGGGTATTATAGGATGAAAAGGAAAAGTTTTTATGAAATTACATATGGCAAATATCTCAGTTATATGGTTTCAATAGACTAGCGCAGAAGGGGTAGTTCATAACGTGCGAGGCACGATGTATCACCTCATGTAGCGATATTATAAATCAACGTATGAAAGTTGTGAGATTTACTGCTTCTTGCAACCACTTCTGCAGGACATAACTTTTACAACAAGTTTGTTCATATAAAGACCAACTGCTCCGAGAATTTTGATCAGCCACATTTTATGTTGTCAAACCTTTTTTTGAAGGGTATTAACTAAGAGTTTTAACATACACCAACAATTCATATTATTTCTGTTAGCCATTAAAACCTTTCAGATCGTTAATATTTTTTGAACGAAAGTTCCGTAACAGGCGGCTGTTCAACTTTCCACGCTCCCCAGGATATTATTCGACATCTTGAAAACTAAACTAGAATATTTATTGGTTTTTGTACCCATTAATTCCAATACTTTTGAAAATCATGCAAGTTACCGTTTCATTGAACCTAACAAACGTTAACTTCAACTATGGTTGGCTACAATTTCGTATATGATGAACCAGGAAATTACTCTCCCGTCCTGACCATCAATCTTATAACACAAACAGGACAAGAATTAGTTCGCACATAATGGAAATCTCCGGCCTTAAGCTCACACTATCAGGAGATACATTTCGATGTAGTTATACTTAGTTTAGAATATCTAAAGTCGTCATAAAAAGGAAGTTAAACGAGGAAGATTCTCCATGGACGAACGCGTCAAACACACTCGTCCACGCGAATACAACACAGATCTCCTATTACCTCGCCACACCACGGTTCAAAACTTTATCTCAGATTTGGCGAGTTTTCTCGTTTTCTCTGTTTGTAATTAGACAAGTTTTGAAGTTGCCGGGAGGTTGAGATCGGCTGCCAAAGCCACGCGCATAGCTCAGTGGATTTGAACGCGGGCTTGCAACTTGGCACCACCAGTGAATTGGGGGTAGGTACTATAGCTATCTTTTTGTATAAATAGCAACAAACTTCACATCACGTAATCACATAATCTCTACTAAAAGCAAAATCTTCAACCATCAAAGTTAAATAAATAATTAAAAAGTGTTAATAATTTTAAGAACTTTGAATAAAATTCTAGAGTTGTGGATACCATAAAAAAATATCTACCTATTCAAATATTCCGTCAATTTTTTAAAAAAGATGTATGCTATTATTACAAAGTTTACAGTATTTTCATGTCACACAATATATTTTATTTTCCAGTAGGCACTATTCATTTTATGCTTCATACATTTTATTTTATTCACGTTTTAAAAATGCGAGTTATACATTTCCTCAAACAAATCTGAAACCATTTTGAGTAATATCGGAAGTGCTAAGATTGTGACCCAAACAATGTTTGTAATGTAATTTATGATTTAGTGAGGGAGGGGGGTGACTTATGATTTTTTATATACACCCCTTAAAAGTTTAAGGAAGTAACCGTAAACATTAGTGAAATATTAAATGTTATTAGCATAAAAGCAAAATGTGACTAATTAATGAACTTACATGAGCCGGCGGAAGATTCAGAAATCACAAAAAATTATTTCATCAATCTTTTAGAATTCGTTATTCCATAATACAATTATTCGTGTATATGAATATGTTATGTATGAGTGTAAGTTGTTTTCTGCTATATTTTTGTAAAAATTTACTCTGAAACATTTATTGGAAAAAGAAAATAGCTTTGACCGTATTTACAGCTTTTATTTTATTTAAGTTGTATTATAAAAAGTTAAGAAATAAATGGCGAAATTAAAAGGTTTAATTAAAAAGTATTGACCATTAAACACGGTACAACTGAAAGCGCTATAAAGAGCTAAAAACTGAGAACATAATTTTCAACGGCAAACGGAAGGAGCTAGAGCAATATGTGTTTCAAGCAGAGAATATATATTTTAGCAAAGTAGCTGCAGTTGGGCTCTTAGGAAATTACTAGAATACCAAACAAGCTACTGTAGGAGGATATTTACTTTCTGCCTTGCAAGGTTTACAACTGCGTGTGAATTTAGTGCCATTGATTTAGCAAAACACCGTTAATATGGTAATACGAGGCGTATTAAAATGACGCAACGTGATATTATTTTTGTTATTTCTTCTTAACTAAGGTTTATAGACCTCATCCTACAAGCATCAACAGGTATAACATAAAGAGGGTTTTCCGCTAATGCCTTCGGCAAATGTCGCAACCAAAACAACTAAAATAACTTGTAAACATTTTCTATTTCACCAAGTTTTGAAGAAAATTTTAAAACTTGGATGCTTATGTAGATGTATACACAGACATGGTCTAATTATTTCACTTTGTAAAGGTCTAAGTCTGTAACTCAGTTAAAAATAAATTCTCTCTAATACGACAAAAGAGGAGAAAAGTAAAACGAAGAACAAAGAGCTTGTCCCTTTGGCATTTTTAATACAATTAGGCGGTAAAAATATTTAATACACACATCTAAGGCTGGAAATACTGTTGCAGCTTTCCCTTATATTTCATCTGTGTAATTGAAGTAAAACAATGATTCTACTTTCAACTTTATACTACAAAAGAGTATTATCCTCTTTTAATAATGCAAGCCCTTTGAATAACAACCTCTTACTTATTACTATTATTTTTAACAAAGTTATATTTTTTTCCATAAGTGAACAAAAAGCTCAATTTTGAAAATATTCTATGTAATCTAATACGAAACATCGACACTTCGGTAAATGTGTTGTTGGAATAATGCTAGGCCTTTTGTTTGCTTGTAACAATGTTAATATCATTGTTCACTGATATCCCAGTTCAAGAAACCTTCAATATTGCGGGAAAAAAAAGATCCATGAGGTAAAAATTTTCACTAGTTTCGACAAGGATTTTTTACATGTAGGTAGGCATTTTTTAAAACAGGAACTACAGTAAGGGAAATTCCTAAGAGTTTAGGTAAACATTTTAGTGCCGCTGTTAAATTAAGAATTTCATAAATCATGGTATTTAGAAAAGAAATGTTTCAACTCAATCCTAGCTTCTGAAAGCAGAGATGAAATAGTCCTTTAACGAGCCAACCTCGTACCTCTCCAGCGCATGGTTTGTTAAAAATGCAAAGTAGTTCATAAATATTAAAGTGATTTTTTTTATAAGTTTACTACTAATTTTCCCCCCTTTATAAAACTGCACAAGTTAATATGGAGGTACTTTGATGTCCTTAAGGGATTTGTTTTCCTATGTCACAAACAAATTTAGACACTTTATCTAGGAATAATTCATCAGATACTCAACACTAACACGAAGGTATGCAATATATGTTTTAGCTAAAACTCCGTAGAAGAAGGGATCCCGGATTCGATCCCCGGAGCTACCACAATATCTTGGGAGATGTTTCAAGGTTTTCGGTAATAATAGATGGCTGTTTTACGGGGTGTGTTATTGATCACTTAACTGAACAGGTTTACTGTTAACCACAATGTTTAGGAACAAAAAATTTATTTAATCGTATAATAATATGCAAAATAGTTGGTTATTGAGATACATAAAATATTGAAAGGAGAAATTAAGGAAAGTTTTGTTGTGTTTGTTTTGAAATTTATTGTTATTCAATCAAAATAAAGTAGTTTTTATGTTGTTTGTGTGGAAATAAAATAGTTATGAAGTATAATGAAGGCACATTTACATATTACGTAAGTGTCTATATTATTACTGATAAAAAGTAGGGTAAATAAGAGTAACACAAAGTTATAATACAAAAGAAAGGGGCGGTGTAATGGTCGTTTTCCTTTCACACTTAGATCAGAATCAAATTTACGTAATGTGCTATCATTAAAGTTAAAGCTTGGTGCTCAGGATTTCCCCTTCCTTAACAAAAACACGGACAAGTACGAGGTAAAAGAGGAAATGAAAAGACCAGAAACTAACTTCAACTACGAATACCCATAGGTTTTCTAAACTTTTGGTACAAGGGTTGTTCTTCAGAAAGTTTCAATGTATATTCGGAACAATGGACGAGAAGATCGTCCAATTTTTGACATTCGAGAAGTTTATTACGTTTGTCTTATACGCCCTTTACGTTAGGGTTGTAACGGCGTAACAGCTGAACGCAATTAATGAATGGAGTTATTCTAAAAAGCTCTGAGGTATCATTTTACAAGAAAGTAGAGTTGGTGTGAGTATCGTTCGGTGCTAAATTTAGGGGTACTTCACATCTTGTGTTACGGGATATAAAAGTCCAACATAAGCTAGATCCTCTGGAGGTAAATAAATAAAACTGTCCGTTCTATCAAATACGGAAAGATGTCGTCGGTGTCTACGTCAATCATTTAATTTATTTGCGACAGAGAACACTAGGATTTTTACGATTCCTCTGCGTCGATTGATTCCTGAGGTACTCGTTTAACCGCCATATTGTATATTGCTTTTTCGTTTCCGTAGATGTGGAAATATAAAACTAAAGCAAACTCTTGTTTTCATAGCGTAAAATCTACAGCGATATTTATCGAATGTAAAGCGAAGCTGTCCATTACGTTCAAAATAAAACCCAAGTTTCTGTTGAAGTTTCAACAGATTTATATTGCACGATAAAATCGAGCGATCAAAATAAAAGTAAAAAGGTATTCCTCGTAAATAATACAACGGGTTATCCAATTTTAGCGGAGCAAATACAAATGCTTTGCTACACGAAAAATGTGCGTTGCCAAGTGAAATAAAATTCTTAACGCGACACTGTAGAAACGCGCATTGTGCTAATGGGAGATTTTGTTTTCTCTTGACGGAAAGCGTATCAATGACAGGTATTGATTCTTATATAATAAGAATGCAGAACTTTTCTTCCCCTTAAAGTTAGCGGTAACTTCTGAAAAGCTTCTGCAAGAAAAGCAGTTTTAAGAAAGAAAGCAAAAATTATGATTAGAAAAATAATTTTTTACACGGTCTTCTCTATTCCCGTTTAGTATTTTGTATGACAAACGATTGTTTTTGGACAACTAGAGATAATGGAATCTAAGCAGATAATAGCAGCAATTTGTAAAGTTTGAAAGACGGCATTAGCTAACGAGTTGGGCGCAAATACTGACGATTGTTAAGTCAAATTGAAATGCTCTCCTGCCAGATTCCTTCGAAATTCCGGAGAATTCCTTCCCAGATACCATCGCGATTCACTGTCCTGCTATTTCCACCTCATCGCATTTCTCTAAAGATTTCTGCTATTCATTTAGATTCTCTTATCTTAAACAAACCCGGAGCAACATGGCGGTGTCGGCGTTCCGAACGTTCCGGCTGTCTTAATCGTTGTCAGAAAGAGTGAAATTTGTTTTTCATTATTAGCTTCGGGTTTGTTTCTATCTTTTTTTATGGGTAAAGTGTGAAAAAGCAAAAACTTTTCAGGCTCAGTTAGCCCTAGAAATAAAGAACGCCCGCACAAGTAAACATACATCTTCCTGTGTACCTCCTAAAGATAACAACTTAATTAAAAGATGAACCGAATTAACTGCAGCACCCTCAGTTTATGCTTTTAATTGGCTAATTTTCAAAATCCTATAAATAAATTCAACCGAAAGTGTCTTTTCGTATAAATTTAATTAACAGCTACTATACATACACCACATAGTAAATTCAAATCTTTTAAATTAGAAACTTAAGAAGACAAAACTTTTTCGTATTCATGTAAATCTTCTCAAATATCACTAATTATAAATTCATTTCGCAAGGAATATATGCGATCCTATCCAGACATTTCCTGTACAGGATGATTTAGATGGTCATAACTTCAGAAACTTGTTAGGAACTCATCTACATGGGTTAAAAATCACTCAAGGCACTGTTTTTGAACTTTACATACCGGTTCCGCTAATTAAAACATTCATTGGGTCTTTGAATTTCGCCAAAAGCTACGCAATAAACGAAATTATCGGATCAAAAGCGGTTTAAATGATTTTTTAACAAAGTACCGAGGAACAAGAAAACTAATCGGATTCACTACAATAGAGTGCAATAAAAACTTTCCAAAAATACGACATTTAACCCCCGTTGCTATTTAAATTTTTTGAGTGGCTCCCTATAGAGATAAGGGGGATATTGTACTGGTTAGAATTGAAAAGTATAAATTTTATAACAAGATGGCCGTTTACCAGTAAGAATCGAAATGTCCACACATTGTTAGCAGAAATCAAAACGCAAGGGAAAAAATAAAGATGGAATTCCTACCTTTTGAGATAAAATTTCTTCTTTAGTTTCAAGCACTTGAAAAATTTATCAGCGCTAGCCATTAATTATACACAAGTAACACTTGATATTACAATGTTTACCAATAAGAACTCGAACGATTTACTATTCACAACCGACTTTCGCGACATTCAAGAACAAACTAAACTAAATCGTAAAAATTCATGTAAATAAAACAAAAACACGTACCTACACATGTTACGAATGGTGTATTAGTCAAAGGTAATTAACAAAGAAGTAGATAAAAACGAGTTATGGATACGTGCATTACTAACAAGATAAGGAGGAAGGAATTGATAAGGAAACAAAATACTATATGTTCTATTGTGTAATGTTTTTAAAAGTATGAGTTATTGGAATGACGAGAGACATTTTTAACACTTTTTCTGTGTGTCTCTGAGGTCACTACGAATTTTTGTTTAACGCAATTATTTAACTTTCAAAAACAAATGAAAGGAATATTTCGCGGAAATTTTACAATTGACTGGATGATAAGTTCTGCTTTTCGTAAACGTAGATGTTGGGATATTATTTTCAATTTCGCGACCAAGGCCCGTGTGATTTGCTGGATGCTCCGTGTTTATGAACACCTGAACCATATCGTATACGTGGTCGATAGGATTCAAGAAAGACAACTGGAGATTTTCAGCGTTTTAATTTCAACTTCTTCAGCGTATTTCTAACAGTTTGAGCAGCAACTTCCATCCCATAATAAATGTATAAGAAACAATAATGATAATTATTTTTGAATGTGCTAACTAAAATGAATAATAAAATAGATATTTATGTAGAAATTTTAAATTGCTTGACTGCAGTATGAAATTTTAGTTTAGTTTCGAAGAAACAGTTTCCATTGTCTTGTGAAATTTGACAATACGCGGTTTATGTTGAGAGCGTCTAAAGTTCGTGGTGTATAATCTACTCTATTCTACTTACTTGCTACTAAAACAATATCAATTTTAACCATTGCTGTGTAAATTTTTGTTAGATAAGCTTCATACATTTTGCTTATAGAACATTCTCATAAAATAATAATTATGTAATTTTCTAATTATTTTATTTAAATTGAAAAACAGAGTGTAAACAAGTTTAATTAATTGTCGTGTTTATAAATAGGGGATGTAATATAAATATCAGGAAATTTTAGTAAATTGTAATGCCACTCGACGGTAACGTTTACTTTACCTGACATCACATGCCGGTAATAATTAGTCATTCCAAAAGCAACTAATTATGCAGTAAATTGCATGTTTGGATAGGGGAATTTATGCAAGAGTCAGTAGGTGTATGTTTATCTAGCTGTTCCTTATATACTCCTCTCTATTCGGAGCCTTGGTAAGGAGATTAACCCTCAACCCCAGTTAGACAAGCTTGGTATAAGCTCTTAATCACAATATGTTAGTCTTTATATTTTATATACGATTTATTTTTTTATATATTATAAATTGAAATCAAAACAGAAACAAATGTAGGAAAAGGCATTCGAGTTCGTATACATCAGACCTAAATGTTATTTTTGTAAGCGATCCAATTTTCATTATTTCACAAAGCGAATCAGGAGATTTTATCCTCGGGCTACAAGTCGAGAGCTCGGTTTCTACAATAAAATCCGCAACTCTCGTTACCGCTCTTTTATATCTTATATCCATTACCATTATTCGAGCATAATCCGACTTTTCAAAAGAAATTAGTTCCCAAATATTTTTTTCTGTGTGAAGCATTATAATTAGAAAGACACGATGCACAAGAAAACCAATCTCGCTACAACAGGTAGAGACTTTTTCCAATTTCAAGTCTTTTTAAAATGGATCCAAATAAATAAGCATTTCACACACATTAAACAACTTTTCATTGTATAATTAAAGTCTCTGTTTTGATAAGATCTACGCATAAGTTTTTTTTGCAAAGTTTAGATTAATGGCAGAAATGTGAACTGAAGGAAAAAAGATTTTCTCCTAAAACCCGTGTTACCATTGAGCTAGTCGAAGCAATTACAACAGTTTTGTTACTAGAATATATCAGGTTTTCCTTTACCTCAAGTGAAAATTAGCAGTAATTATAGTAGATCGTAAACAAGTTGAAGAAGTTATTTACTTAATCACTATTAGTATTCAATTACGATTTTGCAACGTGTTTTTGAATAAAAAATGAAGCTTTTCAAAGCACTGATAAGTTATCGCTGGAGATTTTCCTAATTATACTTCTTTGGCAAACTGACATGGACTTCTTTTTAGAGTTTATCGTTCTGATGGATTTTGAAATTTCATCAAAATCGGATTAGTCGTTTCAGAGATCAAAGAACAATTGAATATCCCGAAAACAAGTATTCTTTTGACTTCTTGAGCTCTTAAACGTTTTTGTTTCATTAAAATCGCAAATGCGAATTGTGCGTTTCTTTTAGGAACTTAAAGTATGAGAAAGAAAATGCAAGCGAGAAAGATGTACCCTACTGACTTAATTTGCTTGATTTGCGTTGCATTTTTATTGCCCCATCTTTGAATTGTTACAACGAGCAGATAGACCTGAATACTTTAAATTTAAATTTAGGGACGCTCTGGTTAGCACATTCGTATAATAAATCAGGTTTATGAAAAAAACCTCTGTTTACTCTGATTTTTTTATTAATCTGAATTAGTTATGTAGTGGAAAAATGTTGTACATATTTTACTGTTAAAGTTTGTATAACGAATTGAATTGATCAGAAAATTCAGGAAGAATATATTCCCGTGTAGTGAAAAATTTTAGTTTTCGTCTGCATCCTAAATTTGTGATGATGTTTTAGAATGCATTTCACGTTCCGATCAGCATAGTGCAAGACTGATTTCCTATCACTAGATATCGACTAAAACGATATTTATGAAAATTCTACGCTGTAAAATTTTAAGTTGAGATTTAAAATAAAATGAACATTTTTGTTGGGAAAGCAATAAAATTGCCGCAGGATAAATCAAAAATAAGTTACAATGTAAAACTACATGTTACATAAAATTATTTTTGAATAACCCAGTTAACTAATAATGATGCTGCATGAAAGTTGGAATTTCTAATAAACATGTCATAAACAAGCACCATTTATAAAAACCATAAATAATAAATGCCATTGGTTGTATTGATTACACTATTTTGGTTATCGTTCCCTTCAATATTAATGTAACATCAAAAATTAAATGCAATTAAAATTAAAATCCATCCTCGACTGTTGGGATAACGATCTTTTTATAAAATCGTGTAAAATTGACTGCAGCTTCATAAATCATAAATAACTAGGATGGACATGTGAAACACCTACGTGACAAAAATTAGTAGGTGTATAACTCAACACATTATCAGAGATGAAGCAGTAGAATGGTAAAATCGATTTGCGTAAAAGCGTTAATGTGTTTTGTGGTTGTTATAAAGAGATACCAATTAACATCCAGCATCAGTGTGTTAGAAAAGATTTAACTGATCGATTATGTTTTTTACAAATTTCTGTCTACTTTAGTTTACACAAAATTCGCTCACGTTTTCTGTCTCAAGCAGACAATCCTCACGGATGTTGAAAGTCAAATCGTTGAAATATTCATGTGTCGTTAACGATTTCCTTCTAAAAACCGCGTTATCTTAGTGTTGCCAAGTATTAAAATCGATTTTGAAATCACCTAAAAAAACAATTTCCCAGTTATATTATAAAACAATGTTAAAATTATCAGAGTAAAATAAAAGGATGTATTGATTTGTTTCTGATCCGTTAGTGTTTACTCGAAGTAAATGGGTTAAGGGCAAGGAATTACACAAGGGCGTTGCTGCGTGAAAACATATTTTATAGAACATTATGAGCTTTCGTTTTCGACTTCTTAGATTTTAGTTGACATTTCTTGAAGATAACAAAACAATATTCAAGTGAATATAAACAATGGGGTAGGAGCGGGAATTCAGTGATTTATCATATTTTACTATACACGTCTGGCGCAGAACTACAAGGAAGTGGGCTGCAATCCATCAAACATTTCGATATAAAGAAGACAATATCCGCGTATTTGGATGGTTTTCAGCCCATTTTCTCTGTAGCAGTGCTGTACAGCTAATGACAACATGGCGCCAGAGTTCTCATTAGAGCCTAAAAACTCAAGACATTTAGCTTTAAAGATCCAGCGATAGCAGCTCGCGAACTTACAATACTCGAAACAGATGTAAATAAGTAGCTGTTATAAATCTACTTCACTTGCATTTACAGAAAAGGCATTGGGATTGTTTTCTTTAATAGGAATCTTCAATATATATAGATATGCATTCCATTTCCAAGAACGCAACTATGAAAATTGCTGCAGCACTCACCTGTAACAAAGAGAAACAAAATTATAAAACAGCACTCGTTTGGAGTTCAAAGTAATAAGTTTTCTGTTCTTATACTTAATTAAATGAATTTCTATTAGCGTCTACTCTAGCAATGAGTCAGGGAAATTTAGTACTTATACATTAAAGAGAAAATATATACCTATTGATCGAAATAAAGGTGTAGCGTTATTAAAGTTAATAGCAGTAATAAACTTTATCTTTTTTATTTTACATTTCTACAGTAAAATTAAAATAAAATTAAAACAAGGTAATCACAATTTCTTATGAAAAATTAATTTGTTTTCTTATTTAATAAATGCGTCTTGGTTGCTTCAACAAATGCCGCTCCCTCATCTTTAGAAACGCAAACTTCTAATCTATTTTAGGTTACATCAAAAAACAACATGTTATTAAATTATTTCCGAATCTTACACGCTTCTTTCCAATTAGTAATCGATTTTACTCTTGTTTCTTTTCTTTAAAATCATTTTCTTATACATGCAAAAAGACAATGTTATTTTGGTTTCTGGGACATCAATAAAATAATTACAGACGTTTCATTCATAGGTCCTCGGGACATCCTCGACGTTATGGTTGCTTCCGGTTTTTGAATACAACCCGGAAGCTACGATAACATTCCGACATACTTTACATGACCAAGTCTGCAAAGTTGATATTCCAAGTCTCTCTAATAATATTTGATGCATCTTAGTGTGATAGATAATTACCTTAGAATTTCTATGCAAACATGTAAAACAACTTAAACCAACCATGTTGGTATTTGGTATAATATACAATAAGCTCAAAATAACAGCAAAATTTTAACAAATTAGCACAAGTCAAATGTGCAAAAACAGCCTTTAAACAAAATTTACTTAAATTAGAATTTATATTCAATATTTTTCGTTACAACAATTGCATAATTTTTCAAATTTGTTGAAGATGGAGAATGGGTTAAATTATAGGGCAAGTTCTATTGAAGGTGCTTAAGAAATTATTCAGTACGGGCATTTAGACAATTTTATAAATATTATATACAGAAAACTGAATTTTTAAGAAAGTTCAGTTGGTAAACTTTTTAAGTCTTTGCCTGAAAATTATTATGAGCGGGTTTATCCTGAAATATAAGATTTTCAGTATAGACATTTCATCAATAATCCGTTGTTGGATATGGCTTATAATTTCTAATAAACTGGTCTAATAAAAAGCAAGCACTAGATTATTTTTTTTTAGTTTGAGTTTTTACTTATCTTTTGAAACAGCCTACGTTACGATCAAATCCAAGCATTTTTGTTAAAGGTATTTAATAAACGTTTTTTGTTAATATTTTTAATAAAGAGTGATAGAGAACTTGGTTCCAATTACTACATATTATATGGGTATAAATTTAAAAAAATTACCACCAGCGTTTGTAGTCGCAGTTCAGAATTTTCTCGAATCTAGTTCTACGCCTCGTCCTTTCCTAATATCATTTTATTCGTTTAAAAAACAAAACTGTTGTCTAAAGTTTGTCGATTACGTACATATACCTTGTACAATATACTTACAACAGATTAACGCATGTAATAGACTAAGAAATATGTATAACAAGGTAGATCGTAGACGACATGGGATATCCATTTACCATAACATTACCTACACAGCTTGCAGCATTTAACTTGTTATTAAACTTCATTAGTTATTAAAGTAATAATTGACTCAAAATTCAAGATTGAGATTTCTATTGTAATCACACGGGAGTGCCCAAAAATGGAAACTTTTTCAGAATATAAAGTTACAATTTACATTTAACATTTACACCTACACATTTTCATATGGTAGGCACATCCAGTTGGAAAATTTGGAAGCCTCTGAAATGTATACAGTCAAACACGAGTCATTTCAAATTGTCTCATAACGTAGTTTGCTATTTAACTATGTACTTAATTTACAAGCATTAAAACACACAAAAGTAAAATGACGGTATCTAATTAACCCAACTTGTTATAAAGACAAACTAAAAGGCAAAACATTTAGATTTACATTGGAAATAACGTTAAGTATACAAAGTGAAGAAAAAGGTTTACCCTGTCAGCATTACCATAGTAAGGTAGAGGGTTGATTATAAATTATCGGAGTTTTCTCCCTACAAACGTTTTGAAATTTTTGAGAAGAAAGGGATTATTATTAATATTTTATTTTTGGATATCTTTGTCGTTTTCAGATCGTTCACGACTTTACTTATATTGTCAATGAACCAATGATACACTAGAGTAGGTAGAAAATTATGATTTACTGCCTGAGGTTACTAGTACGGAGAAAATATAAATTTGAAGCATTTTAAAGATATTTTTTATTTCCTGTTTTGTTAAAAGTGAAAATTCACTATAGAAAATATTTTATATCGAAATACTGCAATCGTTTGGAAAAACAACACAGAAGACCGTTCAAATATAAGACGAATCGCTTCGTGGATATCGGACAATATTATTTTTAATGCTAAAATAAATGTTGGTTCCGACCAAATAAATCAACAAACGCATATCCTTCCAAGTTAATTCAAGGGACCACAATACACAATGCTAGCGATTTTCAATTTTAGCGGTCGGAATAACCAGTAGTACCGTCCTTTGCTTGGGGCATTTGTTTACAAGTCATGATTGTAACGGGTATGGCCTTAAGGTCTACTTGAATCCTATGTAAAGTAAACGTCAATGTTCAATATTTACACAAGTACTGCACCCTGAGCTAACCTTTACCGTATTCGAATTGTCGAAACCCATATTATTTCTCACGATGTTTGTCGTTACTTTAATTTCAATGATTTTCCAAAAGCAAAGATACTGTGTATGTGAAAACGAAACTCCACATCCCGTATCTATCCTAATATAATCGCGGAATACGCGTTAATAATCTTTTCGGTTAACACGAAACAAGACGTTTTTATGACCTAGTTGCATCCTTCATTGAACGATTTTTGTATCGCTTAAATAAGTCGCAGCACTAGTTAAACATGTACTACTAACATTTTAGTGTTCAACCGTCAGTCAAGCATTGTACTGTGTAAGTACTGATTACTGATTCATATCGGGCTTACGGGCGCATAAATGAATCAAGCCGACAGCGTCAAGCTAGAAGCGGAAAAGTTTCTGCAGACAAGGTTACTAAAGCCAAAAACATCTATTATCAGTTTTCAACGGAAAAAAGATATTTTTAGTTAGCTTAAAAGAGGAATATTTATAGCCTCCGTTTGTTGAAAAAAGGCATTAATTACAATTTACAAAATCCGTTGGGAAATATACTAGAGCATTAAAGAAAACACCGAACTTAGTAGTAGCTTTACTAGTCCTTCCAAAATCTGTTTTAGTTGTTGTTGAAACCAAAGTTAATCCTGCAATATTTCGAAAATAAGCTCTACGTATAAGGTTACTCAAAAAAAGTTTCATTTTCAGTATGTACAAATGTTTTTTGAATATGACCCACAAAAATGCAGTAATCCTGTATGTATTATATTTTTTCTACTAAATTAATTGACAATTACTTACGTTTTGGTTCTAATTTACATACTCAAAATAAAATTCAATTAAATCGAGTTTGAATGAAAATCAAAGCTTCCTGCTTGTGTCTTTTTATAGTCAAACAGGTTAATACCTTTCATGATTTTCAGCGTAATATCTAGGTTCTTCGTTTTTGTTGTTTGTCTCATTAAAATTGGGCAAGGAAGTGAATACTAGTTTAATAAAATATGATACGAAAATAAAGAGGAAATTTATTTGAGCTACGCGATACGGGCCGCATGTAATTCTCGGAAATTAAACTTATAAT
This sequence comes from Hemicrepidius hirtus, assembly GCA_963082805.1. Taxonomy (NCBI): domain Eukaryota; kingdom Metazoa; phylum Arthropoda; class Insecta; order Coleoptera; family Elateridae; genus Hemicrepidius; species Hemicrepidius hirtus. The sequence continues at coordinate 19,392,114 of OY720168.1, forward strand.
CCACTCCCAAATTTTCACAAGCATCGATAAATATCAACAGTTTCATCAAAATTTAACGCATTACTAAGCACCTATAAATACAACAATTAGTAAATAAATTACGTTGTATTATTAAATTGCAAAAATAAATGTTAACTTATTATAATAAATAATTTAATGTTCGCCCATTTAGTATAGGTCGCTTAGAGTCTGATTCAAGTTAATTTTCAGCAACTATAAACATAATATTTAATAATAACAAACCAAAAAATATAATTTAGCTTGTGTATTTGTTTTACAGGAATGCATAATTTAAATTGCAAGTTTAATTACAGAAATTGTTTCACAAAACCTTTTGTGGAGTGTAGTTCATATAAAATAGCAATTATAAAAATAGTTTCGCTAGATCTTTAGTGGAAAAAGGTTACTTTTCCACTCCAGGTAGTTTTTAACTCATAATGAAAGCTACACGACCTTAAACTTAGTAGAAAAAGTTAATTGTTCTAAAACCTTGTTATCATTTTCAATTTTTATTGTGAATGCTATAACGTCTAGGGAACTGTAATGGATGGGACAAAAACAGCAATTGTGTTGTCTTAAATCGGTCTTTTGATTTATGGTTGTTCAGGCTGGACCACGATGGCCTAGCTTGCCCTTCCCGCATCAACTCGTCCCTAGACACCATACCGTCGACAGCTTGTTTACGACGCCGGGAGACGCCAAGCCGGAAGCCGCGATATTTTAGAACAAGCTACCGGAAGCACCACCGGTGAACATGTCAGAACTAGGCTATACACCGCAACAGACGTACAATGCTCCACCATACGATTCTCTTTTCCTATTATCCATAACAGAGAAAAATGAAAAAAAAAAATCATACGGATTTAATTCGCATTTGTGTCTAGGGAAGAACAAAAGAAAACCCTTTTGGCAAATGTATTTAACTAAATATTAAAGAGTTTAATGTAAAAAATCAATCACTATAGAAAGGGATTCAATATAAAATTTGTATTAAAACGGACCTATGTCAGAAAAAACGATAAGCTTCAAAAATTATATCCTACAAATGTCTAAAAGGTGTTGAACATGTATCGATTTAATAACTTGAAATGTTTCAAGGTTTTTCACACAACTCTTATGACGGTAAAGTCCGTGAGATTTCCGTTCCAATAACATGATAAGAAAAAGTATGTGCCTGTCTATGAGATAATACTTGGTAGGGTGATTTATTTTATTTTATATCCTTATACATGTTTGAAAATTTTTACTAAAGATATTAACGTTTACACCAGAGGCGAATTTTCAATTTGAAATTGAAATTTAAATTACAACTGCAGGCTTTTAGTAAATAGAATTTGTTCGATTACCCTAAAACCAATTTAAAAATTTAATTTTACAGTATATGTATATTCTATTTGCAAGAGCTTTCCAAGGATGTTTACTGGCATTTTAAGAGGTTGCTGGAGGCATTGAATGGACATTCAGTGGTTTGTGCGGCTACTTACCTCTTCCTTCTTACAAAGTAGCCCCGCATTAATTCCAGGTTGTTGACAACCAATATATCATGTGCCACGACATTTATACGATTAATAGATTAACTATGTACCCAATATTTGCTTTAAAGGTGTCATTGATTTAATTTCCGTAATTAAATTAATGTGATTGTGTTTAATAGAGTAGAGATAGCATCCTCAATATTGGAAGTCTTCTTATCATCAACACATTGAACTATTGTCGAATCCCTTGATCGGTTTGCTCGATTTGTCAAATTTGACACATTCAGACGGAGAACAAGATGCAATTTTGTTAATAATCGTACTAGCAATGACAGTGTGATGAGACAGGTGTACCTTAAACCTATCCATCAGTCTGTAATAAGTAAACTTGCGTGATAGCACTAGCAATGTTGTCCTGCCAATTCATCTGTGTCAGGAGATCGAGTAATATTGAGGTAGTTTTGGTAGCCCTAGACTAACACTAGCGTGGTTGTCAAGGTATAATAAAGATTCATTGAAATATACCTGCTGTGACATGTTGTCACTTAAGAGAATGGTGGTTTCAATTTTCATTAAAAAAACATGTTTTTACTTTGATTATACAGAAAAAATATATAATAAGTGTTAGGGTAAGTGTATCAGGAGAAAACACACCAAGCCAACATCAAACAAGAAATCTCACAACTATTAATAAGGTAGAATCTTTCAATAGGTCAGAAATTCCTAAAATGTATCTTTTCAATATTGATACGGTCGGGGAGAAAATGTACTGCTCATGGAATGAGGCAGTGAAAACGGATCCAATATTCGTCAGTTTCAAATCCATATTTATGTCACCTTCAGATTAATATTTGTGTTACCTAATGACCTACAAAAGGGACATGAGGCTTCGAGAACTTGGGCATCCTTCGCTCAAGATAGATCTGACAAAATCATGCATAGTGACTTTTTAATTCATGTCATAAGTTTCGAAAAATAAATTCAGTTTGCAAATGTAGGCTGAATGAAATTATTCTCGTTGTAAGTGGTTAAAATATAAAACGTAGGAGTCATACCCTCAATGTAACTTCACTTTAAAATTATGGAACCGCAAGAAAGATAAAACTGATAAAAGTTTCGGAGTTTAAAGTTTTATGCACAGGTGGCCGAAACTACACAGCTGACACACAATGAAATTTTAATTCTTGAAAATATTTATGCAATATTATGTAAAATTTATTTTTATCGATAATAATTCTTATTTGAAGTTAGAATCTAAAGTTCTTGTAAATATTTTAAAAACTTTTTGTCAACAATGTTTATTAAACAGGTAACCATAATTATTTATAGATTAAATATAAGAAGATTTCAACTGTTAAATAGTTTTAGCGGTTAATTTGTTGATTCGCTCTCGCTCTGTGTAATCAATCGTTAATGTAGGCTTCCGCTGTCGCCGCTTTTCTGTTAGAAATTTGTTGATTACTAATTTAACGTTAAAGATTCTTGTTTTCAGTAAAACAACATTAAATTAATGTATTTCATTTCCAAATAGCAACGAATACACGTACGAAGATACATTGCATTCATGTATGCATCCAATCAGTTGTTTACACATAATGATAATCGCTCTGTAATTATGATCTTCTGCCACAACTTGATTCGTTATCAGCTATTGCCACAAATGCATATTCCAATTATCTCGTGTTGAAAATCGAAACGATATTAATTTTAATTGACTGCGGTTTAGAGTAATTTATAATATATACCAGAATTGTGATTAATAAAGTTTCCATTATACCAGATTTAGAAAGTATAAACCAAGGTTGATGCATTAAAAATAATAGAAGTAAATACGTTTACCCGGAAAGAAAATTTTATTATAAAATATTCGTGTAGGATCTGGATAAGTAAACCGGGCCATAGTTGAAACAACAAAGGGCAATATAAATTCGCGCTTCCACTAAATAGCTTACAGGCTTTAAGCTTAATTTTAGATGTAATAATACTTAGAGGGATGATTTTAACTGACATACTTCGATAACTCTTCGCAGGTATGCAAATGTTCAAGAAAATGTTTTCCTATCCCCGCAATGTTTTTTAAATTACATTTTAGATGAGTTAATCATTGAAAAGTTCCTGAAATGTTTTGTTGGGCATTGTAATATTTTCACACAGCATAATAACTGCAATGAATATGACCTCAGGGGAGCTTCTGTAACATAAAGACAAACGTCAACCGGATAATGATCCGAAATTCAAATATGAACAGCCAGCAAAATACTCTAAGGACCAACCTACCAAATTGCCATTAGATATGTTTATATAATTGCTCTCCAAGTTGATATAATAATATAAACGTGTATAACTGTTTGACAGATGAAAAGTATTTTAATGAAATGTTTTTTACTTGAATTCCGCTTTTCTTATATACACAGAAATTAATTTAAAAATTTATAATCGTGCGAGGGTGTTAAATGCCTTTCGTTTGAGTTGTACAGGAGATTATATAAGAAATGTTGGGGGATTCGAATTCAGAGTTTGGTATTGAGATCGCCAGTGAATGTGGTCGGTTTTATTTAATATTAATATTATGCGATATTTTGAGTTTAAAATGCGTTTAATTTAGGTATAAATTTTGATGCGGTTTCACTGTAAAAAATTACAATTTCTCACTGTGCTCTCAAAAATATGTATGCGGCAGGATATTTATATGACAAGGATATAAGTATTTGCATGAATAATAAAAGTAGAACGAGTTATACAAGCTTCAACAACAGCAAATACCACGTTTGCGCACGTGTACACATGCAGCTTGTAGAAGCAAACTCCGGCAAATCTCATTTCTCTCAAGGCTTTCCGGAAACAGCGTATAAAATTCCGGCTTGTCTCTTAATCCCTAGATGATATCAGAAAATTTAATAACTTTGCAAAGCATGGTATTTCAGAGAGACATGTTGGAATAGAATTAATGGTTTTTACGAAATTTACTAATTACGACAATTATGCGAGTCCGAAATATTCCGCTTCGGAAAGCTATGGCGATGAAGACGAATCAAATCAGATACGGCATGTAAAGTAAGTAGAAGTTAGGCATTTGAACCAAAACGCGAGCACGAACCGGACTTCGTTTCCGGAGCCAACAGTAAAGGGTTAATACCGCTATTCTATCGATTCCTCGTCTTCCGGAGAACTGCCATTGGGTCCTGGCCAATAACCCCCACCATGATTTCATCAGACTTGCAAAATGAATAAAAATAACTCTCCGCAATGCTCATCTGTACTACACTTATCAATTCAATTTACATTATAACTTTTTGGCTAATAAACCAGACCTACGTAACATACGAGGATGATGTCGTAGATGTACATATATTAACCGTCTTAGACGCGAGGTTAAAGGACATTGCTAATTGCAGTCGACAGACGACATAATTGTAAATGAAAACAAAGTTACGTTGTAGACTTTAAGAAAGTTTCAAAGTATTAGAATTGGAAAGTGCGGATAATCGAGTTTAACCTTATTTTAATTCATATTTAGATCTGTGGAAAATGAAAACCGTGGAAGGGTAGTTAATATGCAGAAAGTCGAGAAATAAGCCTATTTATGAGAAGACTAAATATTATATGAAATCGCAGTCCTAACTGGAATAAGAGGTAAAAGCTGTTTTTGTTTCTCATCAAGATAAAAATTTTAATGTGACCATCAAAAAGATTTTGCATCTGACGTTGAAAGTCCAGCAAAACACAAGCTTTCCCAGTAGGTATGACACGTAACAGTACTTACATTTTATTTATGTTAATGTTAACATTATTACCACTTGATACCTACCGGCTGTTGTAGTATTTTGTTGTATTCTAACCTGCTATTAATTCATTATTTATTTAAATTTCAACTCATAGCTGTAATCAAACAGCCGTCACATCCAGTTGTATTAACGGCCCTTATAAATTTCTCCTTCTCTAAAATCAAATATTAAACTCACATTTTACCTTTTTCCGAATCATCGATTACTGTCATTTTTTAAATAAATGCTATAGCTGGTAATAAATAGCACGTAAACTACATGTAACATGCGTGTTCATAAACGGCCACACTGTTCATTAGATATGCACCACTTTCCGTATGAAATCAAAAACCCCTGATAAGTAAGAGATTTACTACTTCATCGATTTTACTTTTTTTTTTCATTTTGAATAAGAAAATATATGTCTACTTATCGTTTAAGTTGATTTGTTGTTTCACGAATTGTTTGGCAAGGTATAATTGTTAGGTTTCCTTTTTCAGGCAGCAAAAGTATTTGAATAAATCTAAGACCAATGAAGATAATATAATGCCATTGCAGCTAATACGTTATCCATCAAGAACTCGGTAAATACCTGCAATACCAAGATACTGAGTTGTTTTCACTAAAAATTATCCTCTTTACATTGTTTTGCAACTATTTTCCGTTTCAGAAAAATTTTAAACTATTATATTGAGACTATCAGAAGATAAAACTTAATACACTTTGTATATACACATCAACCCACATTGCGAACATAGAAATCCTGATACTGATAACGTTTATATTTATTTTAGAGTGATTATGAAAAAGGTTAAATGTGAATGAGTTTGTGTCTATGTATAAAGGCTTTGATGTGTTAAAATTGATAAGTGCACACAGATCCGTTTCTTGCTATATACCTGATAGGTGAATCGGATATATTCGCAGGCTATTTTTGTTCTATGTACGTTCATTCATTATCGAATAACGGTCAGTTATAAATTGATAAATCTATTCATTGTATAAAACATTTAGAACAAAGTTAAATGCTTTAGGGGCAACTTAATGTAAACAGCATGTAGTACCTATTGATGAACTATTTTAAAACAGGGATATTAGGGGATTATTCATGATTTCTTCTACTGGTCAAAGACTCAACAGTACATATAAGCAAAAATATCATTATAAAACACGTTTGATAATTAAAACGTTTATTGGGTGTAACCATTATAGCAAACCGTTTAGTTCGTAATGTTGAATTAGCAGGACAAGATTGTAAGAAATTGACTTATACTAAAGACCACAACATTCTGTGAGATAAGACCATTATAGTGACAAAAAAGGATGCTGGGCAGAATTAAATGGAGAGAACGCGCTTCAAAGGAAATATTGTTGAATTACTAGGAGGCAGCTAAAACGCAATATAGTCTATATATAAAGAGAGGAAACAAAGAAAACGAAAAGTTGCAAGGAAGCATTGTTATTGAAGGTCCCATGAGATACTGTTATAAATTGTTCTTTTCGTCCTTTTCAATATATTTGTTGGACATATTTCTGGTCACGCATTTTGACTGAACCTTCTTCATTTTGTCACTGTACCTATCGTCTATTTATAAGTTTTATGATTATCGTTTAAGCGTAAACAGCTTTCAACAATTTAAAAAACACGTGAAAACTCGAGCATCATAGCGAGATAATATGTTTGATCCCATGTACCTCGTGCTGATCGAAAATATTGAAAATAGAATTTTATTGGCTATTGCATTTTATAAATCATTTCTCCAACACAATGCGCTGATATCTGACGATGCGGTAAGATAACCACTCGCGGGGAAGAATGGAATCGGCAATATATCGACATTGCCATCCAGCTTGCATTGGAACCTTTCAATTTATGAATAAAAATACCATAAATTATATTGATATCAATGCGGCGGAATAAAGGCATATTTAGAGCGAAGTCCATTCACCGTCGGTACCCTGGAACGGTCATTACGGGGTGACTCAAATTGCAAAGAACAAATCAGTTGACAGAGGACAGACACCACTAGAGACAAAATAAAATCAGCTTAAGCTACTGATAAACACTCGGACAAGCTCTCAATAATGTGCTATCGATTTGCGTGACCGTATCCTAGTGCAACACGCTCAACCCGAAATAAAAATCTCATGAATGTGAGTAAGGGTGGATAAATGCATATTTATATTTTGAAATTCTGAACCCGTAGAGGAAGTTATTGATCTGCCCCACTTCTGTAGGAGTCGCCTCGATGCATCCTGACAAATAAACGAGATATATAAACGACCAAGCGAGAATATCTTCCTTGTATTGTAGATAAGTAAAAAATATAAACTAATACCATGCATGATGTTTGCTAAAGAAATCTTCAAACTTACTTTCTATTACCCTCATTTTAAGAGACCCATCCTTTTCTATTTTCTATCTGAATTCTGTTATTATAGTCATAAAATTGAAATAAATACCTGAACGCGTGTTCTCTTCAATTTTGCCAGATTCGCTTAATCTCCGGTTATTAGGATGCGCGTCTACTTAATTCAGTAGATCTAAACCTATTCCCCGATGAAAGTTTCCAACAGCTGGTAGGTTATTCGGGGATAACAGTGAAATAAATTGCCGCTTCCGTTGTGTGCATTCATTATATAACATTATTAACCAGCAAATAAGTACGTTTTCGACTAGAAACTTACACTTTATCTGATAATGCTGATTCGACAGACTGTCTGGAACTTCTCCATTCGAGTATTTAGTAATTTTACATTCTATTGTTTCCTTAATTTTAAAATTCAAAAACTTTTTACATAATGAATAATTTAGTCAACCTTATGATCTTATTAGTAACATTAAGCCTACGCAGTCACAATTTAAATTTTTTATTTCAATATTTATTATTTACTGTTTGGAAAAATATAAAACAAAAAAATGTTAAATATTCAGCTCACGGTTGTAAACTGGAATTGCATGACCTCTGATATTTATATGGGGGTAAGCATTAGTAGTAACTTGTAGGTAGAAGGACCTCAAAGTCTTATGTGAAGTTTGAATAATTACAAGTTTTGCTTCTTCAGAGCGTGAAATATACCATGCAAACTTCGATAGAGCTTGGTTGATTACGACAAGAACATGAAGTTAAATCTGTTTTGTAATATGTCGTGACTAATTATTGCAACGATTATCTTGTAGTAGACTTTTCAGGTTTAATTCTGATCATTATCGTTAAACACTTTTAATCGTTACCCATTATTCTAATTTAAGCTTGTGTAAAAATATTTGGATTATGGAATATATTAGAATAATATTTACGTTCGTAATTTATCTTCGTTATTTTTTCAACTCGATAATTGCTGTTGTTAACTACATTGCCTGAAGCCCTCTACTGTATTTATCTAAAATTTAAACAAATAATACAACATGCAATTTTACGTTGTATGATATCCTTTTATTTAGTAAGCGAAAACTGGCACTATGATAAAAAATATAACTGGCAGGGAAAGGATAATAGAAATGGAAAGATAAAATTATGAACCAAGAAGGGGAGCTTTATGGCTAGTATTGTATTTTGAACTGGAAACGTAGGATAAAAAAACAATATATTGGACGATCGCCAAGAACATTTGAAGACAATATAAGCAGTAAAATGGATAATAACGAAGAACAGTCAAGCTTACTTATGTCCACTACAAATCTTGAGACACTGGGCGTGAAAACTAAGTATACAACACCTAAAGGAAATGGGCAAATAATGTCAGAAAACGATGGTAAGCAAGTAAGAGAAAGACCCACAACACGCGTCTATAGAAAAGAGAACTATACCGGAGACATAGAAGAAGAGAATGAAGTATTGGAATATTTCAAAGGAGAAAACAAGATATGGGGAAAAATGGGAAGGTTTACAGACTGGGAAAGGAAATATTGAACGACCACCAAATACGAGCAGACAGTAGAAAAAATACTGCTAATAAACAGGGGGCAATAGCAAGCAGTAGATACTAGGAATGGAAAGATTCATTTCTCTCTACCTTCTAGACATTTGATCGCTGAAGCGATGAGGAACTATAGTTATAGAGTTGTTAAACAATAGTCAAAGCCAGGAGTGGAAAAGCGTTGTTCATTATATGCAACCAGACTGGAAAGGCAGGGTGGAAAAATGAAACATTTGACGACCCGGAAACAATGAGCAAATAATGGCAGAAAGATAGCCAATAAGAAACAGCGGCGTGCGACAGAGAAATTTTAAAGGAAAATGTCAGTATTCAGCAAAGCAAAGGTTCAGTTTGGAAATGGACATATTAGTCAACTGTTACCGAGATGGATAGGCAATATAGGAAATATAGCTTGTAAAAACAGAAGAAAGAGAAAGAGAAGAAAAAGAGAACAAAGCAAAATACTGCCTTGCATCAATAATAATTTTAATTCATTGGAATCATTTTAACATCCAGACACAATAAGATATTACATGTGCATTCTTTTCAAAATTAAGAATGAAAAGATATTATATTAAATTTTTCTTCCACGGTATTAAAAATAAATGAAATAAAAATGACGTCTTTATGAACTGACTCAATTTACATTGAAATTCATATTCTGCATTCGTAAACATTGCAAAAAGTTTAAAAATCAAAGCCTTATTATGCTGGTTTATAAAAAGTCGGGATACATAAGTAGGTATGTACAAAATTAAAAGTTGTAACGCATGAAAAATATTGTTTTGTAAGAATTTATAGTTAATCGATTTTTTTAGTTTTATTAAAGATTGTATAATTTTGTTTATTGATTAATGAGCTTCGAATCCGGGAATATTGATATATTCGACATACCATGATTATTTAAGTGACATTGCAATGCCCGACATCCCACACAGGAAATTCAAATTGACAGCTAATACGTTTACAATAACTACACACCCGTTCCATCGCAACACCTCTAATTATTTAGTATTCCATATAATATGATGTTTTGCCTTACATTCCATCAGAGACTGACTTCACTATAGTGAAAATTTTTTTACATTGAATTTTCCTTATAAACCCCAAAACTATCTTATTTTTTGTATTACCCAATGCTAATGAACTATTTTTTTAGAATAATAACTCTTTCTGCTATTTATGAGCTCCTTTTGATTTACTTTGCAAATGAATTTTGTATCTCATTATGTACATTTCCTTACTCATCAGTTCGGTCATGTTTCATTCATAACAATTCTTCCGATTGCACAACCTCAGAAAGGCAAGCATAAATACTTGAATATCTGATGGCATCATCAACGCTACGATTTAAATACAGATCTATTTTTTTTACACAATTGCAGATACAGATCTACGGAGTCTTGTAAATATTGATTGTTTCAAAAATGTAAACGTAATGATCAGAATAATATAAAAACAAGTTCTTGAAATATTTTATAATTTTCAGAATTTGTTTACTAGTTTATATAATAAAATAAAAAAAGTATTGTAAGGTACAAACCTTTGTACAGTGACCAATGCATTTAAAAATAATCTACTTGTTTCTAAATGTGCCTGCAATGCTTTTTAAAAGAAACTTCAGTGATGCACAATGAAGAGGGGATCCCTTGACATTATTCTTTTATACCATGTGTGGATACTTCCTTTTTAATTAACTACACCATGCTAATGACCATTCGCATTTTACGGTTTGAATGAGGACATACTTTCTTTTTCATTTAGATGGTACTTACTTTAAGGGCAGTAAGTGAAAAAGATCACCACATTAAAGAGCTTTCAAAACATGAGTTGTCACTCGATCCACCTAGCCCTTTCAAACTTTTGCGACGACAGGCGTCGCGGCGCCACTATAAAGCCCATCGGTTTTTGGTTTAACTTAAATGTATTTGATCGGTTTCCTAATTTATATGAAAAATTACTAAATAGGTTTACAGGGTAAAAATAAAGATGAAAGAAATTGTAATAAATAATAATTTTCCACAGTTTGATATTTTACATATCAGTGTGTTGTGTGTAAATGTTATTTAGATAAACGGATACCTACTCAGTAATTTTATCATAAAATTGATGTATTATTATACAGGTAAGAGAATATTTGACATTTCTAATAATAACTAAACTATCTAAACTTGCGAAGTTGAACGAATAGTTATTGATGGCCATATTCATGGCTTGAATGTTAAATTTAATCAAAATTGTTGTAATATTTTGTCACATTCAAAACAATATAGCACTAAATTCCTGATTTGCATTGTATTGGGACTCATTTTAGAGTACCTAGGATATATCGAAAATCCAAGGGACTCTTCTTTTTTTCTAACAAACCATTGATAAAATGGATAAAAAACTTTATCATCCTCAATTTTTTCTGTTTATGGAAACAGACAACTTATAATATCGAACAAATAAAAATGTTTAGCTTGCAGTTTATTTCGCTTTCAGCGTCCTTAAGTAAGATTACCTTGGAACAAATCATTTATGACAGCTGGTGACAGTTGGAGTGTCAGCACATATGTCTGACTCGTAATAGCATTCTTTAATTATGTAAAATGGATTTCATGGATCGCATAATGTGTGTGTTAATATATGTTTTAAAATCCTTTGTTGATAGTAGTCATAAATAGTGTAAATAATTAAATATTTTAAGTTTTTATAAAAGCTTTCTACAATGTGTAAAAGTTCGGTTTATATTAAATTGGAAAATTTGTTTTTAAGACGTTTAATAAAAAATACCTATTTCAGAGTGAAACTCGAGGCATGCTCCTGAAAAAGACAGTTCATTTTTTAGAAATTTAATTAGGCGAAAGATTCAAAAAAACGAAGTTGAGAGAACTACAGAAGCACTCGTTTTTTAACGTATTGCGAGGCTGAAAAATAATCCGATGTAAAACTTACGCTCGAATATATGTATCGATCGAAAGATGGATTTTGCGTGAGCACCAAATACCCTTTAAGCCGCTTACATATGCGTGAGTGCTGTCACCACAAAAAAGCTAATTTTAGACAAAATACAAGAACCTATCGCAAAAGTTTTCAAAAAAAGTTCCTGAAATATACGTTTAGAGCTGAAAAGTGAACACATATATATTTGTATAGGGGAAAAAAAAACTTAATCCTAAATATTTGAAAGATGTATATAACTAGATTAAAAATTCATCTCGTTGAATGTTGCTTTAAAAACATTCAAGATAGGTACCTAAAAAAAACGTATATTCTATTTATAGCGTAAAGATTACGAATCAAATTACTAAAAATAGTACAAATTTAAGTAATTTTCAATTATAAATATTAAGCAATACTGGAAAGATGATATTTCATTAAAATTAATGTTAATAAGTCGTTAAATTAATTCAATCAAATCTTTTAGTAATCTGAATGTAGATAAATTTGTGGAATATTTTACACAGCCATCAGGGTTATTTCCTCACTCATTAATTCAGTTTTATAATAATTGAATTTGGCCGACTCATTTATACCTTTGTTCTCAAAATAGATTTAAGTCAAATATATTCTTGGGCAATTTGCTTAATCCAGCCTTACATTGATCCCTAATTACCATTGTTCCATTCATATTGGGATCTCTCCTATTTCTTCCAGTTCTTTCTCTTCTAAGGTTAAGAATAAAATTAAGAAAAACCAAAAGAAAATTAACACAAAATCGATGTCCCTAAAAGCATTAACAATTTTTGTATCCTCAAATGATACTGAATAAATCCGTTTAGTCCTTGAAGGCTCAAGTCGATGAGACAGTGGAAGCCATGAGCCGAATAACAATTTATTAATTAAGCGCGAAAATGATATCCTTTCTATAGATATAAGAAAGTGATGACAATGCGCTGCCCTAACAGAGATAAAAACGGTTGAAGTTGTTAGCTTAGCGGTGAGAAAATGGGAGAGCGGAAGAAATACCAAAATACGTGAACTGGAAGAGTTTTATTATATCCTTCAAAAGCTTTTATTTATACATGTTTAGTTAAGCGTGCGTATTTTTATGGCGCTATATTGCTTAATAATATATCATTCGGATTCAACGGAATAAAATGCAGTCGCCTTATATATGCAGTTTAGAGTGTGATTTTAAATTCTCAAAGAAATGCTGTAACATGACTTGGCGGTCATTTGCATAGACTTACGATTGAAATAACCTGAGAACAATGAGTTAAGTTTCAAATTAGAGCAGAAGGGTGTAGTAGTATGACCTTCGAGGCTTGTACCCCTAACGGGCCCTAACAAGTTCTTACTAAGGATACATACCATTGTAAACAAATGCGTGCATGAGTTTCAATTGCATAATATCCATTAAGGAAACAATATCGCGAAATGTACGTAATAATGCATTACTGATTGAATTACTTGACACGAAATCTATTTATAGCAAACTCAAGACTGATTAGCACATTTAGTTAAGTAAACGTGTTCTCAAAGCTTCGGGCGTCTAGCTCGAACACGAACTATTGCTTTTTGGTGTGGAAGTAAGACAGGTTGAGCTGGGAATGAAGTGAAGAAGGGAAGCCTGGGGCCCGAGTAGCCCTGACAGGACACCTATTTATGGTTCGACCCCATTGATCTGCTGGTGAAAGGGATTGGAAAGTGACCTTTCCAAGAGCCCTTACTCTTCGCATGACAAACCAATGATTTCGCAACCACACTTTTACTACGTTTAGATCTGATTTCCTAACAGCCCTCAACTAGTTTCTCAAATTTTGACCAATACAATACCACTTGAAATTAAATCAAAGAAAAATATTATATTCAAACATCCTTAAAATGTTTTGAAAAATTGGATAACCAACTCTTCACGACAATACTGCCATTCCGTGGAATATAATCTTACGTGTCAACTGCGCGTAAACATAAACCTTAAGTGCTACCACCTAAAATCGCAGGTCTATCTCTCTTAAACAACAAAAAACGAATGGATGTGACATGGAAAGATAGACAAGAACAGCAGTTTTTAGGATAATACAAGAACCGCCCTACAAGCTCTCGAAAAGGGGATAAGATCAAATTAGCAATTAACTGAGATAGCTATATCTGAAAATAACACTTGTAACGAAATGGGTAATCGTGCTAATACACATTTAATTTTGATTCCTGACACGTAAAAGATTTTAGATTTACAATTTACCTTCAATAACGTTTCATCGAACTGTTTAACAAAATATTACTTACAAGAATGCGTGCAACCGTTAGCTGACTATGATATATAACTTAAAAAGAAAATTCTGCAACTTTTATCCAACTCAGCATAAAATTTTGACATAGATTGTGAAAATATAACCTGACGACCGGTAAACGTAATAAATTTCTAGCTGAATAGAATATTTGGCAATAAATATAATAAAGTTGGAAAAAGGCGACTTCGGTGGTGTAGTAGTTTAGGCGGATGTCTTATAACAACCAATTCTGAATGTTCAAGCCTCACAAATCCATGGATCTACTTTGTGACACCCTGATAACCTAGCTAAGCCTTCTATCTTGTTGGTTAACCCATTGCAAGGTTTGCACTACAGTTAAGCCGTTTTTGTAAAACAAAATTTCCATACTTATTTAATGCCAATTTTCTGTTCATGGTTCGAATGAGGGTATCTTCTGCTAGAGAAGACAATCTTATGAAGCTTACTTGCCGGGAACCAAGAACGGAAACCCTCTTGATGTCCTTAACTTAATCTAGCTAGACTCAACGTACCTGAAAAGAAAAAAAATATGAATGATCGGAAACTATATTTTCCATTTGATATATAAATTATAAATCTGACTACATTATATGCAAGAACTTTTAAAAAGTCTTTACTACAAACTGTTTAGAAACCCTAAATACATCTTGGGAACTATCCACTTTGAGTGAAAGAAATAGGCAGAAGATTTAGTTTATTTCAATATTCATCAATCAATTTAAAACATGTAGTTAATAATTGTTATAAATAATAAATCATTTATTTGTCTCTAAACAAAAGTGTATCTTATTTAGGTTGACGAACTCTTGAAATCGCCTTAGGATTTCAAAAGGTGGTGCTCTTGAAGGTTGTATTTTCAGACAATTAGGCATTTCCATCTTCGTTATAAAAGGAAATTAAGTAACCCTAAACAACCCAGCTGTCTTTGTCATCTTAACTGGGTGATGGTGTGTGTATGAAGGTGCATCGATGCGAAAACGGCGGCTCGGCGGCGTGAATTAAGATTTTTCGACAGCGCCTCTAGCGTTTATGTTTACGTAACAGCTATGTCGTTCTTCGCTCACATTTTCAACTAAAATTTGTTTCTCATTAAAGGTTTGTAGCTAGAGCTTAACATAACATTAATTTACAATTTGAGCTACATTATCCTTTAAGTTAGAATACAACCTTTGAAGCTCCTTTCCAGTAAGACTGCCCTAAAATTTTTAATACTACCAACCCTAAAAACAGATTAATATTCACTAGAATTATTTGAGCTTCCCTGATTAAAAGAAGGTTTTTTGAGAACACTCAGCTGAAGGGGAATCGTACAAACAAAACCTGAAGTCTCCGACATGAGCGCATGCTTTAACGCAATCGCAGCTAAACTTCTCGATACTCCTAAAACATCACAGCTTTTATTTTGCGGTTCTATTCGGAACATTTCCTAAATTTTATATTGCATGTTTAATTATTAATAAATCATGGCATTTTGTTTGCTTTCTATCTCAAACCAGGATCATTATTATTTTGGTGCTCAAGATTGTTACCATAGAAACGAAATTCAATTTTAATTAATTATCCTTGTGTAAGAGACAATTAGTACGTTTCTATAGCACAAGCACTTGTAAACATATAAATACTTCTTACTTAATATGTCTTTGGAATATAAACTTTCTATATATTTACAAGAAGAAATTTTGATAACATAATAATTATGAATAAACAGAAGAAATTTATTATTTAACTAACCTTGTTTTGAAAATGTTTACAATTCAAGCTCAAATTGAAGCTTCACGCTTATTTCGCTTATTTCAAGATATTTACAGTTAAATTACCGTGAATTTGCGAATTTATGTTATTTAATAATTATATCCTTGTACTTCGCATGGAATATTGATTTTCTCAGTCATTTAATAAATTTCCTACATTTGTAACAATTGAATAAAATAAAAATATTATATAATAAATCCCACTTTATTTGACCGTGAAAATTGTAATACCTATAGTTTGTTTATATTGCTTATAAATAATGGCATTATTCATCAATCTATAAGATTTGATAATAGCATACACAATTACACAATTGGATTTTAAATAAAATACCTATGAATTGACGGAGAGATTTTTAAAGGTTACCCAACCTAAAAATAGTAATTTTTTACAAAATTTTTCAATTGATTTTCTGTATGTAATAAAATATGCCAGTATCGACCTAACATCGTTGCATAAGTAATTATGGGTCTCGCATAAAGTTTTAAAAGGTAACATATAAAGCCACTAGTCATCGAGTGTCAACAACCACGACTCCCAAAGCATCCCCTGTTGCACTTCCATTCGTAAATAATAAAAAATGTAAAATCCACAAGTCGGCTAATGTCAGAATTTTCAATCGGCGGTTTACCTTACGGCTGTAAGGGATCCTGCAAGAAATATATATTGTCGTTTTCTACATTTGTCTTTCATATCCCAATCTCCATTTTATTCTGCCTTCCCAGCATTATTTAGGTTTGTGCCGTGTATGGTTAATTTAACTACAGTTTGCCATTTTGGTCTTTTCCATTCCTTTTTTTTTTTGGTGTCAGACGGAGGCGTTTCTGCATTTCTTCAAAGTATTACATTACAAAATTTATATAGACCGATTTTCTAAAGTGTGGGATATGTTAAAGTGAGATTAACAAAAACTATTTCAGTTTTCAGTTTGTTTTGCAGCTTCTATATGAGATGTTAAACCTAAAACTTGTCCCATTACCTTGGAACAACTACTCGTAGGCCGAACCCATCAAGGACCCTTACAGCATGCCAGCCAGGCCAGCGGAACTTTACTATTTTAACGTTGTTTCTTCTCCTTTTCCTCTTTTCTCATCCTTGTTTGCGAGAAGCAATGCCGGAGATTCTATTACTTCTTGTACTGAGATTTCTTCAATTACTTTTAGTGCTACTTCTTGTGGTATTCTTCCAATTTCTGAGAGCTTTTTCAAATTATTATTTAATACTTTATAAATATTTATTTTTTTCTTATTGCTCTGCAGATTTTAATCTAAAAGAAAAATATTGTATATTTGGAAATTATTTGAGGATAACAATACGGTCGAATGAAGGAAATGGATACTGAAATCATAGACTTTTAGGAAATACATGCACATTGTCTAAGATTTCTCATTCCTTTTCATGAACAGGGTTGATATTTCAGATTGATTATTCGACGACAAAGAGCCTAATGAGTACCTTGCACTGTATATTAAAGGCCATGTCTGCTAGCTTAACGTCGACAGTACGGATTGTGGAAGTCTTGATTACGAGGTCGAGGTGCAATTTAAGGGCTGTCCTACTCATTCGCTGAATTTGGTGAACTGACTTACGGTTCAAAATATACGACCAAATAAATCTTATTTGACCATAGCAGAATGATCTACCCCGCAGTCCATTAAATTTAACTACTTTACATTGAGTAGCAGCTTTTACGAGACCAAAATCAATGAAAATTTAACATCAGAGTAAGCATTACATCACACCTAAACGTTCATTTTCCCCAGCGTAATTTAACAATAATTTATTTGACATGCAGTTGATACGTATTTCTCTACTTCGTTGTATCCATTTTTTGTTCTGTAATTTAAATTCTGCATTATTTACAGTACAACCAAGTCGCTTTTCTGTGCGGAAATTTAAGGTTAAAGGCAGTTCCCTTATCAAGCATTGTTTATTAAAACAAAATTAGCACAAGACAAGGAGCAGCAAGTTTCTACCGAAAAAGAAAAAATTAATTGTCTTATTGTTCAAAAGCGACTTTTCTCAGTATTCTTGGAAGGAAAGGGGGATCGCCTGAAATATTTATTAACAAAGTTCAACATTTAATATTCAAAATAGCAGGCGAAAAACCGATTAACTTTTCAGTTCCTTGCTAATAATGTAAGAGTCTTTACGATCTTGAATGAGTACAAAGATCGCTTTAGATGTTATAACTTGCAAAGGCTTCTCTCTTTTTTATCACAAATTTCCTAAATCTAGGTAAAAGAAAGAGTAGAAAAATTTATAAACCCTTGTCCGAGTACATTTATATAAAGAAATTAAACTGACATTTTGATAGGTTCGAACGGAAACCGTATAAACTTCACAAACTACATTACACGCTCTTCTCTTTCGGTGTACAAAAACTGTTAATTTCTGCATAAATTCATAGCTAAATGGAGTATATTTCTCTATCCAGCACTTGAAATTTGCAAGCTTAACAGTAAATAATTGGTAACTGGATTATGATGTTCGTATGAAGAATACCGAATAGCTGACAACAAAATTTTATGACATAAAATCGTTTCAACACTATATACATAATGATTTTACACCTACTCTGCATTTGTTTAATTTAGCTGATAAAATTTTAACGATATCCACTTGCGTTTCAGTAATTACACAACGGTGTTCCAGTCAATACACGGAAGATTATATTAAATTATTTGCAACAGTTGTATGTAAATCGACATTTTAGGATTTTTATTTTACTAAAAAAATGTATGAAGAGTTCTTCAATTTGCATGAAAATTAGCACCATTGAAGTGAATATGTATGAGTCTTGGATGAGGATATCGTTAAAAATTATAATTTAAAAATTTGAAAAAAAACCCATGGAAAAGTAGTTTTGTGTAAAAAAAATTGTCTTTATCCAACTGTGGTATATCAATATTTTTAGGTTTTGAAAAGCATTTCTTTTTATAAGAATTTACCAAAAGTACATTTAGTGATTAATGATAGAAAGTGTGAGTTTTTTTAACAATTATACGAAACCTGTATGTGTCTTTCAGCGACCTAAGATGAATAGTAAATGATATTGTGAAAAGGCGCAGCTTCTGTTGTGACGCCGTTCCATTTCAGCTATGGCAATCTTTCAGGATAAGAAACAATAGCATTAGAATTGCGAACTGGCAAACGGAGCCTTCCAAGCTGCTAAGTGTGTCCATTATCACAGACAGTTTCTTAATTTTTCAAAGAACAGATTTGAAGAAAACAAAATTGTAAGTTCAATCCAAGTTTGAGTAAAACTTAAATCGTTATTGGATATGTACATATGTAAAAGAGTTTTGTATGACTTTTCTAGAAAGCTATTGTAAGAGACTTTCGTGGCTGCTGGCGTCATCTACAACATCTTGAGCAATAGGAAGTTTTCTTTGAGTAAAATAATGGGAGAAATTTGGAGAAGACGTCTGGTGTCGCTAAAGATTTTATATTTTTCTAAAGCAATTCTCAATTACATATAAACTAGGTTGGTTTGGAAAAATCCTGAACCTTTTGTAGATGTACTTAAAAACCAATTCGCAAGCAAAAAGAAATCTATATAGGAGAAGTTTGGGTAGCTGGGAGGATGAGTCAGAAACCGAATCGGGGTATTACTGAGAACTTTTTCGCAGTTTCAGGGAAAATGAGAGTGTAGGGAATGTTAGGGAATGTATCGATATCGCAATACAATCCTTGAAAGAGTCGGTGACGACAGGATTGAAGTAGGGCGCATGTGGTATTCATTTGCGCGTACGGAGCCAATAAGGGTCGGACTACTATTGATTTCCAACCCCTGTCCCGACGCTGTACCGTTGTTCAGATTTATATATAAAAAGCATAATTTATATATCAAAAGCAAGAAAACTAGATGGTTTCCGATAATTGTATACTTTGCATCAGCGAGTACAGTATCCACTGTAATTTCCGCATATGGAGCTAGTTGGTTGTACCGCGAAATTGATTACACATTTATAGAAGATGTGTTTTTGTCAAATGAACCGAGATGTTTCATTAAACTTTCAGCTTAATGAGTGGTATGATTATACGGCTATATCGATAATCGATATTCTTAAGGGCCCGTGGGAGGACTTATCTCCACTTCACATTTTTTTAGAACGACCAACTTTTCGAATTAAAAACAGTTGGTTTCTATAATATTGAAAAAAAAACTTACACAGTTAATGTTTATATTACAAACATATTTCAATACATGGACCAGTTTTCCTGTTCACAGTATAAATATTGTTATGTAGTAGTTACTACAAACAAAATTTTTAACAACCTGTTAGTTGAACATCAGAAAACCTTTTCCCCCGATCGCTGTACTTTACATCTCGCTACCTTTATATTCGTATTCCTTTACACGTGCCTCTCTAAACTTTCCCTTTTTATATCTTGCCCTTTTATTATTCTGTAGTAATTATACGCAGTGCCTAGTTTTCAAACAAAAGAAGAAAAAAAAGTTTTGACGAGTTTAGCCATAAAAAACAACTAAACTCGATATATAATTTCCTTGCATTAAATTGGAAGATACGAATCTAAAATCTTGATTAAACTTTGCGGTGTGCTAAATATAATCATAATGCTTCACTACCTTTTTCTCGTTCGCAGATAGAAAATATTGATAATATACTAGATCCATCAACAGAATTAAACGTGATTTAGTGATAGGGGAAGGGAAACTTTTTAATCTTTTAGAGGAAATTCTGACCTTCTAGGTCTCCAGACGTTCATACATCAGATTCAGTTAGTTGAAGAAATGTACAACGTGTAAACAGGGCACAACGTAGGCCGGCGGTGGAGTGGACCCTTAAGAGTCTTAAGCTGACCTACAAAACACTATGAGGAAGAGTTTCTCGCAGGGCACACTTTGTCTGGAAAAGTGAAAGCTGTCTCGACCACGGGAGTAAACGCTAACATTGGGCTTAAATAAGAATGTTGTATTCTTTAACACTTTAACGTAATCTTGAAAATAATTCGATGCTGTTACAATCGCAATTGTAAATTAAAAACGTATTAATGTAAATGTAAGTCATTCCTAAATATCTAATAAAACTGGGGTTTCTCAAGTTACCCTATTTCATGATGAATAGCGTGACGTCATGACTTCCTTGAGTGGAAGTCGCTTCCTGTTATTTTTATCTCTGTTTAGAAGGCTGGTCGATTGTTTAAAGAATAACATAGCTTTAATAAATGATATCGCTACATTGTTTTTATCACCCTCCCGTTGTATATGTTTTTGTCATTTTTATCTCGGCGTATTTTTGAATCGATCTTTGACTTAACAAAGAGAACATTAAAAAAATTAAGAGAAACACCGAAAATAAGAAAAATTACTAAAATTTAAAGGTACAATCTGGCTAGTTGTTGTGCTTACGGTTACGTTACATACTTATAACAGGACTAGCTTATTTTGTTTTTTCAACTTTGACCTGAAATATAAATTTCAGACATATGGTTACGTTTCACTACTTTTCTTACATCCTATATATAGGTATAAACTTATTATATAAGGGTTTTTCAACGAAAAGTAGCCACCCTCAATATCTTTCAAAACTGTTGTTTTCTTGAAAATCGCCAAGACATGTCAACAAAGACAGCAAGGGGGACTGTCATCAAACCCTTAGCCGTGACAGCAACCCCCTCTAAAATTTTAAATGGCACCATACCGTCTTCTGTAGAAAGATAATCGCAGAATTATAGATTTAAAATCAAGGGCATTATGTCGTTTTAGGATAATTTTGTTTTCTCAATGAAAGTATGAAATCGTCTCATATTCTACTGTAGAGTATCCAAGATAAAATTAAATTGCATGAAAATCTGAGCAAACCTACGAAATAGAGATTAAGTTAAGTTAGAAGATGCAATTTGAAGTAGTTCGGAAACTACCACTGTGCATAAGTGGTTTCTTTAAATAAGCCGAACGAAGAATATATGAAAAACTATTAGACCACTTTTTTATGAGAGTTTCAAATCTTTTGAACTTTTCATTTACTTTTATGATTTTCAAGTATAAAATTTGATTTTAAAAACCGCTATGATATTTTACCAACAGAACTTTTCTGTCTGCTTCGATGCAATTCATTCATTACTTTGTAAAAGAAAAATTGATTAAATAAAAACTGACAGGGATGAACTGAAAAACTAGATGAAATTCAGAATTTAATTTTACTCTACGAAAAGTAGTAAAGTGTTGTTTCCCGGAAACACATGAACTACACTTGCGCGCAGCAATATACCCCTGTTATGAAGGTATCTTTTAGAAACAAGTTCATTTTCAGCTCAAGATGCTTGCACATGAAACTGTTGATAGTATTTACCAATAAGCAACGCAAGCATAAATAACTGGAATTTTTTCTTTAGTTATTTTTCCAATATTTTATAATCTGCATTTTGTTATTTCTTTTCCTATAATTTATTTACCCAGTGAAGCAGAGGTAAGGCTAGCAAGTAGATTAATTAAATTTTACAGCGAATGCTATTTAAGTAAATTTAATTTTGTTGCATGGAAAATTTATAATTATAGGTATAGAAAATTGCTAGAAACGTATTCTTAATAAAGCAGGTTGTTTATTACAGAATAAATTACAATGTTGGGAATGTACGCGTATATATATCTAAGTTACCTAAGCGAGTAGAGGAAACCCATGTAATAGTGAAGTTAAACAGATCTTTATGAAAAATGTATCGAGATACATTTTTAATTTTCATAAATCTTTAGAAAGAATCATATTCCAATTTTCCGGTTGTCTCCAATACAAATAAGTTGAAATTTGAAAATGGAAAGGAGAATGGTCGCAGCATAATCGGATAACGGATGTAGGAATGCGATGTTTAGACTTGTAAAGGCAATTATGAAATACGCGATTAAATTTCAAATAGTTTTAATAGTATTTTAGGACCATAAAGCCTCTCCCCCGTTTCTTAAACTTTCTGAATATTAAGATCTTAGAGAGGCGCAATTTGACACCGCAGTGCTGCTATGTGTTCGTTAATATTAATGTACTATTTTATACACGTATTGCGTTCTCCCTATTTCATTTAATTAGACGTGGAAAAAGGGGAAACTCGTTAAACTATGTGTAAGTGGCGCAATTTAACTTTGAAAATGTAGAAAAGCTGAGCGTAGCGATGGCAGCACATGCTCGTCTGACATGTATTCTGATATTCTTATAATTACAATCCTCGTTTTGCTCCGAAATAATAATACTGCAATGCAGCTTTAGAAATATGAAACTTCGAATTACGCTTAATTATTATTTCGCAAATAATTAGGAGAAAATTGAAAATAACAAGCATAAGTAACATTTACGGAATTAAAATTTAATAAATAAATGGTACGTTTGACGCATTTCATATTTTTCAAAATAATGATTCAAAGAAATTTTACGCCGTTCTATAAATTTGATAAAAGTTTACGTAGCTGCGTATGCATATTTAACCTTAGACTAACAAGCTAATTATCCGCAAACAAATTAAACCGCTTCTAATAAACATCCTAAGTAAACGCAAAAACTACTTAAACGGGACCAGCTTTCGTTAGCACGAGGCGTAAAGTTCTGTAAAACATTCCTTTATTCGTGTCGAAATCAGTCAAGCGACTGCCGTGTAACGAACACACCAGGATAATCTAGCGAACTAAATTATATAGACATGGGGTGGAGTAAATCGTAGCCGAGTTCAGGGTAGACAACTTCAATTGCGAGTTTCGCGATATATTTGCTGGGCCGATTTCGCATTGGCGTATGGAAATAAGCATAATTCGTCGGCTGATATATGTCTGACCGCAGTAAGCTACGAGATGATACTCCTACATATATTAGAAGCACACATGCAAAAGGGGCAGGTGCGTCCGAGTCGGTTTTAACATTACCGACCTTTTCGGTAGACCGCAATCTGAAGGGTAAATAAATGCAAAATTGACGTAGGATGTATGGAATAATGAGAAACCGATAGGTCATAATTTGCCAAGGACTAGGATCGATTGAACCGCCGAAAGCAACGGCAAATCAATCTTTTAAGCTTCTTTGATACCTAATCATTTTCAATTAGCCTGGATTAAATCAATCTATCACAACGGTTCTCTTTGAGCTTAATGATTGTGGATCGACGGGCCGCTTTACTTAATACAACCATAACAACAGTTCTCGTGCGGAATCGATATACGATGTGCGTAGAAACGTACCATAATATTTCCCAAGCTTTGTGAACTCTACAAAGGCGAACTATTTGTTTTACAGTTTAAACTAATAGCTTAAATAAATATTTCAAATGCCTTTCTCACAACCAATTCTTAGTTCATCAAGAACTTGCTACATATTCAGTAATAGAGATAAATGTGACTTTGAATGTTGCAAATAATTTATATACAGATTCCCACTTTCACAAAGAAATTCTAATCCAAACGGCTGCAATAACAAACAGAAACCACCATGAGAATTCGGAACATCTCAATAAATTAATTAAACGAGCAATTGTATTGTTTTAAGAAACATCTGAAACATCGAATGAATTTCTGGGCTGACACAGAACTAAAGGTATATATAGTAATACCACAGCTTTTCTCCCCTTTTGCTCAAAGACTGGAGTCATAAAATTATTACTTTTAATAAATTGAAAAAAGTTGCTCGTTCTCAGTATAATATCAGTTTTACAAGGTTTCTCGCTCAACAAGGAAATTATTAATTAGGAAACTTTATCCTTGTTACGAAATTTAAATTTTTGTATAATTTTTAATATTTATGAGAAAACCAAAAATTAAATTTAAATCAGTTTATCACTTTAAATAAGCTTTTCCCAATTTCACACATGAACATTTAATATTTGCTGATACATACCATTTATACTCCTTAAAAGGTTTCCTATCTATTAATACAACTTTACGTTTTGGTAATGTTTTTCAAACTAAGACTTAAAACCAACACCGACTCATTAACTTATTCACGACACATTTACATCGAATCTACAATTTACTATCTTCTCGAAACAATTGTATACTTCGCATAAATTGATGTTTTCATATCATCCTTCTAGATTCTTTCCAACAGCTTCAATACGAGTTCTCAGAGCGCTATACAGATATACAGTGCAATCTGTTTATAATGGACTTCCAGGGACCGAGAGAATTGCTTCGTTATAACCATTTATGTCCGTTTATGAATCTGAATAAAATACGTAGTAGGTTGAAGGCAAAAATGCATAGAAAAATTACATTAACATTTGTCAGTATTTTTTTCAGATATTCGAAACAGTGGATTTTGAAACTAATTTTACACAAATATCCACTTACGAACGCAGTTTTCAATTTCACTGATTATTATAAATTTTTGATGTACTACTGTAAGCGCGCGTTTTTTTTTCATTTGACATTGTTACAAAACTGACGTTGCATTAACGTTTGACAACAAAATGTACACGTGATTTCAATAAAAAAACACAATAACGATCGCGTTGTTACAGAAATTAACAGGAATTTAGGATTAGGGGATACACCGCTTATAATGGAGCAGGATAACGATATTTTGTTCATTATAAAAGAAAATCTATTATGTATAAGGAAGTGTAATCATAACCGAAGTGTTTTCCACGGATTTTCCTTAGAGAATTCGTCTATTGTACTACGACTTTCCACTATAAGCCAGTCTATTATAAATGGATTATACCCAACGAAATTTATTTAATACATTTTTAAGTAAAAATCCTTTTTTATGCTGTTCTACAAGCATTTTAAGATTTGTATCGTTATTTACTAGTTTTACAGTTCTACCTTGAAATTAACTGCTGGTAGTAATGCGTTTCAAAAATTCCAGTCGTTTAAACTTTAAACGATTGTTGCGTGTGTATAAGACGTTTTAAACTTAAAATGGCGCCATGACTACTTAACTTTATCTGAAAAGTCATGAAGCTACCAAGATATACCTTCAAGCTTTTTTGGTAACGTAAATATCAAAACAATTGGTAAAACAAAAGTGTGTCGAAGGGGAAACACGTGCGGATAATAATTGTGGAGAAAAACATTCACACAAATAAACAAGTTTGTTGTGCTACATTTTATTTTGTTCTCCTGAGCGTGAAAATAACAGTTTAAATGGCAGCAACCTCGATAAAGATATCTAATCAGTTAGGTTTATTGTGATAAATTTGTTGTTACCGGTGTGCTCAGTCAAACGTATGCATACATGAATTGGCAGAGATGTATATGAGTTAGGATTAAACGCGAAACACCCTTACGGGATCGGGGATGCTTGACGGATAATACAATTAAACCCAAAGACAACCGTAAACATCTATGTCTGTCAGAAAGGAGACAGCGAATAAAGCAGAATGGGTGCGAGAGCTTACAGAATAGTCCAGAGACCTATTTGTACCGCTGCTCGCAATCTTTCCGGGTTCTGTCCACACTACCGGCTGCATTTCATTTATATTTTTACTTCAACAAATGACGGTTGTCTTCGGTCATGAAGGGCATTTTTATCTTAATCAACCTCGACAGAGAAGTTAACATTTTTGCGGGAATAATGTAATCGTCACACAATCTTGATCTGCTAAAGTATCATTTAAAGATAATTGAATAAGGGAGAAAGTTACCAAACCTAATGATACTTTAGCTGTTTAGCAGATCAAAATTGTCTGACGATTACATTATTCGAGCAAAAATCTTTACTTCTTTATCACATTTAAGATAAAAATACACATTCCTTTTATTTCTATTACTTTTTATACACAGCATCTGACAAAATCTGAACTTTTATTAATGTTTTATGAAATATTGAAGCCGATAATAATCTACTATATTATTCTATGACTAATTTTGCTATGGCGATAGGAGTACACGTAAGAGAAGGGTAAGATAACAACCCTCAACATTATTAAGCAATAACTGTCGTCATTCAGAGAAAATTTGGAAACCAATAATTTCATTTCGATCTGCTATACCAAATTTGATGCCTATTGAGAATGTAAGTTTTGTCATCTTACAATCATCTGAAAATCTGTTGCTCTTGCTTTGGTGCTCTGGGAGGATATTCCCCAGCAGTATATTAACTGAAGCATTCAAAGTAAGCTAGAAATGTCTAGAGATCGAAGAAGTGCAATGTCTGGTAAGTTTCAAAAATAAAACGGTTTCTTGTTTCCATAGCTAATATTTATCATACCATAATAAAACAATATCAAGGTTTAGATATTCATTATTGAGATAAAAGCAGCCATTTATAAATTTCATTAATGTAAAGAAAAAAGTAGTTTGAATGAAATATATATTTCGGTTAATTCATAACCTTCTTCAGTTTTAATTATAGGTAAATATTAAATAAAAAATTATATCTGTAAGCAATAAAATATCTAGGTTAGTGAAAAAACATAGTCATCAAGAAGCGCAAAACTCACCTTTAAAAAACAAGTAACATTGTGGAAAATTTTTTAACAATGCAAAAATAAAATTGTATTCCCAACTAATGGTTGTATAATGACCATTCGCACTTGCCCAGTAAACAGTATTCAAACACTAACCTTCCGTGAAGACGCATGAGGGTCCGTGGATTAAATAGAAAGAATGGGAAAGATAGAATAAATGGTATTAACGATTTCCCTTTTTGACATTCATGAATAGTCAAAGAATAAGCCACCAAAGAAAAACCCAGTATTCGAATTTTCTAACTAAAAGAAAGAAGTATTTAATTAGCAATGCAGTACGACGTAGAAATTTAAACTTTAATAACTAACAAAAAGATCGTCATTCCTGTACATCTACTTTAATTACAAAAAAAACGTATTTTAAAAACTTGTGTAGCAAAAATGCACAAGGCTATTCGGCGGGCGTACTGTTGTCTTTATCTTCCGGTTTCATTAAAATGACGTCAGGGATTTTTAAAAATAGATTACATTTGAGGGGTTGGATGAACGCATCCTGTTTTATTTTCACCTAGGGATTAAATCCAAACATGCATATTTCGAAAAATCGGGAAAGCAACGTAAAGAGAGGAGTTTTAAACACGGTTTAAAAAGGCGATGGAAAGTTATTCTTTTATAAATACAACACTAATGGAAAATGAGTATTTACTCTACGTTAATTGCAATATACCTACTACATGTAAAATATTTAATGCTGAACGTAATATAGATCTTTGGAGTTATCAATCAATACCTATAAGTAAATAACAATTTGCAACGGATTAATGTTTCGCCTGCAGAATTCATCGACAACTACGGTTAGGACGAATAACAGGAGTGGATTATGTCCTGAAACGGATACCATTGCTAATGGACATTTGGTCGAACCGAGCACTACCAAAGCTTTTGAATAATTTTGAGAATATTCGCAGTTGGGGTTTTTGTAGATTACAACCATATCAGACCAGAAATCGCCGAACATGAATCCTTTTAATGTTCCTAGCAGTCTCGTAATTAGTGTGCAGTTTCCAGACAAAATTTCCACGACCAAACCAAGGTTCTTTTGGTATAGTTACATATACCTAATACATTTGATAGCATTTGCAGAAGATCTGAGTTTAAGGCTGTCCGTGACATGGTTATTGCTTTTTTTTATCTCATTTTGGCTGGGATGATTAATGTTATTTCTTAGTTGTGGTAGGATGAAACGTGGGCCCGGAAAATGGGTGACCCTAGGATACACAAAGAAGCCAACGGCGTCCACTCGTAATATCAGCATATGAGATCCTGAATACGGAGTGGTCAGGATAGTAATGCCTGAAAGGGATGTGGAAGCCAATTTTTAACAAAGGGCGCAAGTGTCTGGATGATGATGATTCACACCAAATTGTTAGATTCCGTTCGGAAATAGTAGATCAATACTGATTTAAAGAGAGATTGCAGAAAAATCCTTATTTCTTTATAAGGGATTATTGTTACGGATTTATAGATTTCGTGAAATGTAATTTTCGACTACATATCCCCGAAAAATTATATTTACATTAAGAAATTTCTAGATTATTAATACCAGCGAAACTATTCAAGTCCTATGTTCTAAATGTTTTTTAATTAAAAACTTGACGCATCTGACAATGATCACCCTATTCAGTCATCAAACAAATCATCACCAGTGACTGGAGCTAATGCCGCTATATCTATTAAAATTTCGCTTAGCAAACTTGAGCCAATCATAGTGTTCGCGGGTCGCCAACGCTGGTTGGAATCGATTCAGTAATGTGCAAGCGTTAATAATTTGGTTAAAATTGGCCCTAACGCTCTTAACACGTACGAGCACGCATCGTCATTTGTCCAAATCGATGAAGCTTTTGCAGTAATTTAATTCTTTTGAACAAATAACACCGCGCCGTGACTGGCTTTTCTTTCGTTTACGGGGGCGCGTTAAAACTCTTTGATTTTATTCAAGGATAATCCATAATGACAACTGCGTTAAAAAGTTTCATTTCTTGCATTAGATTTAATAATAAACCACTAAATTAGATGAAGATCACAATAGCATATAAGCATTTTATTAACAAAAATAGGAAGGGATAGTAGAACGAGAATAGGTGCAGATACATTGTATTTGACACAGTGTGATCACGTATAGGTAGTAATCTGTAGTCACGGAGGGCTGCAGATTACTCCGGCGTGACGGGATTCCAAACAGCATCGCAAAGTCCGCATTACACAGCACTAATTACAATCTCGATCATTACTATTAACGTCTGTACTGACCGCTAATTTAATCTTCACCAAGTTACGTGAGGGTATTTCAGATATTAAGCGAAACGATTTTCATAACAGTGAAGCAGTCTGCATCAACTGCATTCTTGAATAGAATGTTCAAGATAAGCTCAAGTTTGCATAACTACCATGCTTGTTTATAGGAAAACACGCTTTCAAAACTGCTAGACGTTTATTATTAATTGTTAATAACATTTAAGTTTTCTCCACCATCCTTTCTGTCGTCCTTATGTAAGAGATTAATTCTTGAGCTCCTTTTCTTTCATCCCTTGTCATTTTAATGTTTAGACATATTAAACATACTTATATAGCTCCCTTTTTGTCGTTATTTCGTTAAGGCGGACTCGCAAGGTACTTATTTAAGAAGTCAAAGCACGCTCTAATTTTTGCTTTAGTAAAAATGTTGGTTTTACTAAGTTATTTTTATTTTTCTGATTTTTATTCATATTTTACGTGTTCTCATTAGTACGGCCAGTGCCGGATTAAATATTAGTCCATTTGTTTTACAGGGTCGGGGTTTTAAACAAGAATTATAATTTTACCGTCTTGCTATACTACTTTTTAAAAGCTACATTAATCGCTACCCCTTAATTCTTAATATCATAAATGCTCGGTGTCTGAGATAGTTCTATTTTCTATTCCTAACTAGCATATGGTGTAACGATACGATTGTACAAGAGATTTCGAGATAAACTCCAAAGTAATAATGGGGATAGCATCATCATCAGCTATCGAGATTTCATGTATTCACCCTCATCGCATGTTATGAGATCCTACATCGTTGTACGTGTGGTCAATATTTCAAACTTGCAAACATATTTATGCGATGGAAATATTTTTTTTATTTGCTTGAAATACCGTTAACTTACAGACATGTTTTAAAACAGAGGGGAAACATTATGATGCTGTTGAAGGGTAATAATCACATGAGTTATTATCACCGACTACGCTTGATGATAATAAAAATAAACAAACAAATCATGCGGAGATATCAAACGAAGGGGAAACATCAATTAGAAAAATTTGCAACATTTGTTGTGTTCATAACAACCCCATATGCTCAGATGTATAAGATGAAGCATCATCAAGGTTTATTAAGAAAATGGGGTCTGATCCCAACGCCAAATATACATATATATATATATATAGATATATATATATTGAATATACAGTTAGTGTTAATGTTAATTTGTTTGGTTGGATATTTCCTTAAGAATCAATTTACTGTCCATATTGTTTTTTATGTACAAATGACATAATTATACATTACATGCATATTTAATAATACACTCTGAATAATGTTTAGTTAAATATGGATTTAATTGAGTAGTTCTATGTATACACTAAAATCAAGACTTAATTAGTAAAATAATAAAGAGCAAGTACCTTACATTATTCACATTATTACTATATAAAGGGTAATTGAAATTAATGTTGAAACAAACGTAACCGTAGTGAAACTGGAAATGAAACGGGACTATATAAATAATAAAATTAAAACTGTGTAATGTGAATGACGTTGTAAGCAGTTATAATGAATAATTTCTTAATTACCATTGTGGTCTCTGGGAATTGAAACAATGAGGTGTGTACCTAGTTATTAGTGGGGGAGTTCAGCATTCGTTGAGTATTGAAGATAAATTGATTCGCATTGATTGTGCTAAAATTTATAGCTATCAAGTACTATTATAAAATTCTCTGCTGAAATTACAGTTTTAAAAATTGTAATAAAATATTTAAGTTTAAGATTTGCGTAATAACCTGCCAGGTTTAATACGAGGTAGATTAAGCGTAAAGGGAATAGTGGTGGATAAATCGGAACGGTGAGTTTACATAGCCACTTGCCTTGATAAGATTACTTCATAAGTGGAGTAAATTCAAACAGGAAGCAATTGCCGAGATGAATTCGTTTCTCAATTCCAGGTCTGAGAATAATAATTTGCAAGTTGGTTGTGGTTGGTTGTGGTGGAAAACAATCATTAACAATTCTACTACAATATGTCTGCGTCGCTAACTTCCTGAACGCCATATTTATTGTGACGATAGAAACCAAAGGCACTAACTACAAACGACTTTGAGGGGCTTCAAATGCCTCAAACCCCCGCTTAAATGCCTACGCACAAATACGAACTTCCTCTACCTACATTTCCTGGATATATGAAATTCCGCTCGAAAAGGTGATTACAGTAAAACAATCGGTGATAGACAGGTTTCGGTAATTTATTGGCTTAATGGATAACAAAACTAATGGCAGTAGTCGACGTAGTCATTAAACGGGAAAGTATTTTGCTTGACACCCAGGAAAACGAAAGAAATTATATACAACATTCAAACAGGCAGCTGCCTGCAGTATCACCCATTATTTTTTTCACAGGAACCAACCCGAACAGTAGCGGCCCGTGCTTAAGGGATACAGAACTGCAAAACGTGAAAATACGTTTTCCAAACTTAGATATCAAGAACAGTTAGTGGTACAAGAGCAAGGTCGTCCTGGATGAAAAGTACCAATAAAAGTCGTAGTAAAACTTATAAAATACAAGGACTTATATTTAATGAAGAATTGAATTTATGGACGTAATCAAAAAATCCTTTATTTTATTTTATTCATTGACGACCGTGGCGAGAAACTTTAGACGGAAACGGGGATGAAAGCTTTGGTACATCTGAGCGAAAAACTTACAACACTCATATCAACAATGAAATTTTAACGTTTTACTGATAATATAAATATATCTGATGTAGCCACACCCAAGGACATTTAACACGGACTACCAGTGATCGGTAACCTTTCTATTTACTAAACCCTGTTGGATAAATAATAAGGATTTAATCAGCTGTTTTCGACACTCTAGCGTAAGCAAACCCGCATCTAGGCGGTCATACATTTCTTTAAAACAAAAAGACTATCTACAAACTGCTTTTCGCAAACGTATTTACTTTGTAAAACCGCCAAATAAAATTCTTTCCCTTATCAAGAATAAAATGGAGATATGTGGGACAGAGCTTGCCATACTTGCACGTAATACTTTAAAATATATTAAAGGAAACCAAGCATTCAAGATGTTTATAACACATAAAATATACAGCATGACTCATAATAATGCAGTACATATTATACCAACATTATCATAACCATGTGTTCAATTTTTTTTTCACATTTAATAGAGTTACCAAAATAAAAAATGTTAATTTTACTTTCCAAATAAATTATTGTTTAATAGAATTCTTGGAGATTATCTATTTTAATCTTATTTAAGTTTTTGAATAGCTCAAGAAAATTTTTAATCAAACCTTTAGAGCACATTCAAAAAGCTTAGGTTTAAGATCCTTATAAAATTTTTAAGGGTAATATAGAAGATAGAATGTAAGAGAGGCCGAATGTATAACAAGAAAATGCACGGCAGCAAATTAACCTTATCAGTAGCGTATTTATTTTGAGATCTAGACAGCCCCATAGCCTGTTTGGAGGCAGGAATTTTAACTACACCTTGATGTTACAATTTAAATCTTATAACAAAGTTTTAATGAAAGTTAAGTTGGCGGTGGCAGCCATTGTGGAGAGCGTTAGGCTCATTTATCTCACATAGCCTCTTTCATTTCCTGCCCGGGCTCCGTGGCGCATAACTCAGCATCCTTTTCCGGGAGGCACTTGGTCGCTGTCCTAGAAGTTACTGTCGTCTGCCTGTCTGATACCTTGTCTTCTTAACGGCGTCTTTACCTATCGTCTTGAGCAAGTACTAAGATTTGACAATTCCTTTGTTGTCCAACTGTATTAAGTCAGATAATTACGTTTTGATAAATCTAATAAAAAAGTCCTCAGTCGACACGAAAGCTCCTGGAATTCTTACTTGTTGGCCAAACGTTACTTCGCGTGCACCCCTTGTCTGAGTACAACAGAAATAGGTACTTTGAAGTCGAAAACGTTTCGCGATCAAATAATGTTTAGATCACGTAACATCATTCTCCGATTTCATTGTCGCATCAAGGCAAGCATTATTTAATGCTTACTTATAAAAATTTTAGAGTAGGTAACTAAAAATTAATACACCTCTAATGTTTAGTATTTTACACATTCAATGTTTTCAATCGTTTAATTAAATTTCTTGTGGTAGCATTAGCTTTACCGTAGAAGTTTCTAATGATTATTAATATATAGTGAGATAAAACAGTCTTTTTGAGTTGTAATCCCAGCTTAACAGTTCCCTTTTGAGTACAGAATAAACGACCAACTTTATTTAGGGAGGGATAAATAAGTTTTACAATCTATAAGCACTGTAAAGCATAATATAAAATATATTCCAATAGGGAAGTTTGTTTCTTTAATCAATGTTACATTTTTGGATATTTACAAGCAGAAGGAATATTCTAAATTTGTTTCTCTCTTTTATTTCAAAGATTAATTCGTTTTAGTGGATACACTTCGTCATGAAAATGAACTGCTATTACGTTAATAATATGCATATTCATCAAAAATATATATTAAGCATGGTTATAATATAATCAGAAGCAAATATAGAGTGTTAGGGATAATGATGGACTGTCATATATAGCCTATAACCATATATCAGTATTACATGAGCTTTGGATTAACAGGCGTATACGCTAATTCCGATAACATACATGATGATGTTTTATAACAAAATGAAGTCTACTTTAAAATATTTCATCTTTAATTCATTTTTATTAAACGCCGTGGCAATTTTTATGTTTTTGTTTTGCAGTTTTGTAGTGTTTGTATCTGTATCTGTATCTGTAATAATTGAATTTCAACAAAACTAATAATTTACTAACCCAGTATTATTTTGAAAATAAATTTTAACGAGTACTCACGTAGACATTAATACTTGAATATTCATTGAAGTATGAATTAAATTTGCTCAATAATCTGTGTGTGGTCCTCCTGTTTTATAAGAAGATTAATTTGGTTGACTGGTGTGAATAGAAACAATTTCAAGCGGTTTATGATATTCGGGCATGAGTATCAAGACGTTATCTCACCGCATTACATATTTTAAAAAATTTGTAAAATATTACAGAAACTAAAGTGTTTTTTTCTATTCTATATCTTTCGAGATTTCAATTTAGTTTTCAGAAGTTGTTTGATACACAAAGTTACACTTACGTTGAGCGTTGGGAGAAACAATAACAACGCATGCTTAATTAAAAACCAGAATGAACTGATGATGTGCGTAACGCGTAAGGTTGTAAACCCTACAATAATGTCACGTTAAAAGGATGTGACATGCATATCCTGTATAATTGTATAAAATATTTATTTCGTCAGTTGGTTTCCGTAAATTAAACAATAGAACATACAGGATGGGTAATTGAAACACATTTCGTGAAGCAGAGACTATCAGAAACCACTATTAGATATTAAAAATTGAAATCATAAAAGTAGTTATGTTAAATAATGAAAGCAAATCTAGCGAATTCGACGTGTGTGAAATAGAGCTACGGTGAAATAACTGTAAAGTAGAATTCTCGTTGCTTTGAATAACTTTAGATACCTACATTATATTATCTTTCTTTGCTCTTCGCGTAATATTTCTCGTTACATATTTCAGTTTCGGATGGAAACCAATACTACTGTAAATTACGTAAAAATAAGCTTTATGGTTTCTCAAACATTCTTTTTATTAGTCGCACAAACTAATACGACAAGCTACATGAAAAGAATGGTAGAACATTTATTAAGGCGCGAACAAAACTTATTTCAAACATTAGCTTTTGTGAAGGTGGTTGCTAAAAGGTGGTAGCGAATTTTCAACGTTAAATATGATTATATTTCTATTATAATGATAATGAGTTTAAATGAATTATACATTTTTCTTTTAACCCAAAACTATTAAATATAAGACCTTTACCCTTTTCTTTGTACACGTTACACAGATCAAAAGCTTTTTTTAGGTAAACTGATTAAAAATTTATTAAAGTTAAGAAAAAGAATTATAAACCGAAAAGCGTTATTTTCATTATAATATTAATTATGAAAAAAAATAATGATATTTTTCAGGTGTTTAAAAAAATTTAGTTCAGAAAGACAACTTGGGTTTTCCAATCAAAAACCTGTGATTTGATATATAAACTGTATAAATTATAAGTTTGTAAAATCACACCGGATGAAACCTATTTTAAATTTAAATTTTCTTCTAGGAGAAAAAATGTTCGTGCCACACAACGTGGGTGTTTTGGATAATCATCCGTAATAAAAAATAACACGGAACCCTAATCAGTGGTAATCAGCAGTATATCAAAAAGTAGAAAGTTTGAAGTTCTGAGCACGCATAATATTACACAAATTTCAGTTTATTTATTTTAAATGAAATTTGAAATTGTAAAATATAAAATGTGTTAAAAATAGATTTGCCTTATTAATGATTCTATACGTAAATATAATTAAACCTGAATCAAAAGTGAATCCGTTATCAATCACAATTAAAACTAAATTACCATGCACGACGAATTTTGTTCGGTTATTTATCTTTGTCATCAATCAATTATATAAAACAAAAAGGCATAAAATTTGAAAGAAGTTAAAAACACATTAAGGTTAGTAAAAAATTACCTAAGGTTAATAAAGACTGGTATACGGCAAAATTAAATATTCATTAGAAAAAAATTCTTTTCTCTTTTACCGTAGCTTGGTGGACAAATGAAACGTTGGTGTCATCTGTAAATGCTGTTTCTATATAAATTAGTAACCCCAGCCGCGATGAACGCTGTACTAATTTACACCTGCAACCTCCTACACCTAAACTAAAAACTTTTCGGAAATGACATACGAAAACGAGAGTGAGTAAATCGAAAGGAGATATAGGGTAAGATAGGTGATACTTCCTATATAACATAATGAGAAAACGAAATAGGATCGTGTGATAAAGCGACATATATGTAAATGAATCTCGAGAAAATAGCTGGGCATAAAAGGGCATCATTGAACTTACGCGTTCGGATATGTGCGTCTCTGCCGGTGTGTATTCGCCAACAATGGGGTAAATTGAACGCAAAATTTTAATTCACCCGCTTTGTAATTTTAAAGAATGTTCAAACCCCAAACGAATTTTACTTATTAGTTAGTATGCAAATTTCTAAAGCCTACTCTGCCACTTTAAAATATTATAAGCCCTTAGTAAGAATTTAAAATCGTTTTAGGAAAAAAACGTAATTTACATTATTCCTTACTTTACCTTCCGTTTACAAATTCTATTTTCAACAAATAAGTATTAATTAAAAAAGAAATTTTTACACTCCTTCAAATAACACAGAATTTAACAATTTTATAAAATGACAAAACAGTTTTCAAACGTGGAAGTTCTCGTTTTGACAACTCAAAGCTCTGAAACCGTACATGCAGAAACCACAGAGATAAACCCAACCCTTGGAATGTTCTGTGAGTCCCTTAGCACCTTCATTTTAATGTAACATGTCCGAAATCAATAATTTAAGCTAAGTATCCGGTACTTGACGGAATCACTTTATAAATGGAAAGAAATTATACTGTTAGTAGAGTTTGAAATTGATGTTCAAAAAATCCGCAGCTATGTATTTGTTCTTTCACAAACCCTACATTTTTGTTTAACTAATTAAATCTGGACAGAGAGTAAATTGCATTTATAAGACGACGATTTAATTAAAGTGTCCTGATTTTGCCGATTTCAAGTTAAATACCGTCAGATTTTAAGCGAGTACCATTCTTTAGTTATGGTTTGTGTTGGTTGTGTCTTCGATATCACAGGATTCTTCTGGTTCTAGAACACAAGTGGCTTCAATCTGAAACCTTAAATATCATTACAAAATATCACTACAATTTTATGAAAATCTTCTGTTAATTGACCTTAATTAAAGGTATAACAATAAAAATATTTATTCTCACATCTTCATAATTCTAGCACATTTCATGAATCCTCTGAACATAATATTGGAACTAAGCCATCTAAAGAGAAATGGTTTCAATAAATATTCGCTAATTTCCATATTATACGTGAAATTAAAGAATATACTGGCAAAACAATAAAATTCTGTAGTAGCGTTATATCCATGGACATTACGATTCGTTTTAAAAATAAAATAGAGCTATCAATGCAATATTTTTTGACATTTGAGTGACTGATATAAAATTAAAAAATGTAGTGGGTTAAGCACTTGGCTAATAGAACTATCAAGTGACTTTCCCCATCAATGACATAATTTAATGACTGAAATTGATTTAAATAATGAATATCCTGAAAATGATGAAGGCTTTTGAATTGTTTGGGAATTGTAAAAACAGCAGCATTTATTTATAATTCTCAATGAGTGAACTGGTGGTATGCTCTTAATCCCACATGAAAATGCAGTTTATAAATAATGTAATAAGTAATAACGAATGTCGATGGAAAAATCAGCTTCTTCCCAACACAGCGAATTTTTATTTTGCATCACATCGATAACCATAAAAATATTTTCAATTCAACTTTTAAGATGAATCGTGTGAATATCAAAGGCCAAACCAGCAAACGGTGTTTGACCACAATAACCGAGAACCCCGATGTAACATTGTTGTGGTCTAATAAAGCTTGTTTGTGCAGGCGAATGTAGTAGTCAGGAGAATGCATTTGATTGGCACTGTTCCTGCAACGAACACTGTTTCCTACTTAGGATAGTCACCGGTTTGGCTTGATGTTTTAAATGCCAAAACTCATCTCGATTTACACTAAATAAATTATATGTTCCCAAAACTACATAAAGCCGTATCTTTTAGTGATGCATTTGTTTTATGGCAATTTTATTACAAAAGGCGGAATTCAATTGTACCCAAATACCCAATGAATAAAAATCTATTAACATACGCCGCACTAAAACTTAATCGAACTGATACTTATCCAACGTGGAAAATATACTTTTAAACTATTTTATGTACTTGATCATGATAGATCAATGGAAACAGCAGCATGTAGTTTCATGGAGCAGACTTCTAAAAAGAACGTGCTTTGCTTCATCCCTAGTGACTGAATTTATTTTGAATCAGTTACTTTACAGAAAACATAAACAAAATGTAGCTAACCTATTTTAATAAAGAAATAATTTGTATAAATGTTGTTAAAATTGTGAATTACAAATGA
The DNA here is from genome assembly GCA_963082805.1 of Hemicrepidius hirtus. Lineage (NCBI taxonomy): Eukaryota > Metazoa > Arthropoda > Insecta > Coleoptera > Elateridae > Hemicrepidius > Hemicrepidius hirtus. The sequence goes on from OY720168.1 coordinate 19,431,020, forward strand.
TATTTTACTGGTGCTAAATTTTTGTCCAGTGGAATTCCATTAACGTGATCAATACCATGTAAATGATTTGTTCATATTTGTAGTTGAGTTACATTGCATACCTAAATATTATTCTATGTGTAACGTATTCAATTTTATTTTAATTAATAATCAATGTGTACATTGGATATTGCCATGGAATTTGAAGTCACTATAGAAGCAATACTAAAACGAAATTTACCAAAACCACGACCATCCATATAAAGAAATACCTTAAAATAATTCTAAATACGTAACAAAATTGATTCAGGAACACAGTTTTTAGTAAATATGTAATATTGAACACACGTACACAACCGGAGGGCATTTCAATTATTTCTAAACCTTTAAAAATATGAGCAGGTGTGGGTGTCAAAACAAAAAAAAACCGTTGTTTGTTATGAATGCAATAATTACAGTTTTCCTTTACTCACCTCTCCTTCAAAAATATACATACGAATAATTACACCTTAATGTTCGTATAATTGTTTAAAAAATAAATTTTCTTGGAGAATTATTTTCAATTAAACGTAGGAAATATAAACGGTTCCGAAACAAATTAATTTCTGTTTGCGAGCACCAGATGGGCACTAACTTTAATTACGGCACATATGCGCTGAGTATTCATGAGTAATTAATGAAAAAAATAACTCATTACCACCGTAAAAAGCATAAAATGCAACGTCTACTACAAAACCGAAACTAAAGTAGATACATCGCATGAATGTGTAGTTTAGAATAGGGGATGCAATTAGTTTGATATTATTTTGTCGTATGAACACGAAGTTCTGTGATTCATTATCTCAAAACATCCTTAAAATTAAATTTCGGATTATGATTTTTTAATTAAATGCAAAAATAATTCTATGCAATATTTGTGTTTATTTCAGTAACTTTTCGTCTACATTACAAATATTTTTATTAAAATTTTAATTAGACGGTGACTATCCATTATTGTTATTGTAGCCATTATTACGGAAAACTTTTCTAATTAAAAAAAAGATACTTAATACTGGATGTGTTTCACCTTGAGCCATAGAAATAATCCATAAGCTCAAAAAATGTATTTTGAAACATATTCAGAGGGAACTGCGCGCAGAATAAAAAAACAACTTGATTAATTATAGATCACAACGTCTATAAGAAAAAGAAAGTAGAGTATGGTATCTCAGAAAATAGTTGGCACAGAAACCTTTATAGAATGAGTTTCAATTGCATAACTTTGATAATAAAAAAAATATTAGAGATTTAAAAAATAACTTTCAGTTTTTTCAGGAATTTCCAGATAGGTATTTTGAAAACCAATACATTTTTGTATGGGGTAACTTTTCTCTAATTTACCGGGCGTAAATCCGACGCCATTGAAAATGAACAGGGGCACGCAACCGAAAATGTAGTTCAAATATTATTACATAAAAATATTAATTGGGATTACTGTATTTTGTGATCCCTCTTTATGTACTTTGTTAAACGAATAGACAGCTTTAACTTCGAGAATGTAGTTTTGATAAGGAGAAAGTTTAGGTCAGAATGGTCACCTCTCCTAGAGCACTGAAAATGATTTTTCTGTATGCGACATAGGCAGTTTTGGAGTTCAAAGCCCTAAATCTAGAGAAAAAATGGTTATACCGTTCGTCAGTTGGCTTAAATTGTCTTTTTTCGAGACGTACTGAACGACGGTAATAAATTCCGTGTTTTATTAAACTCTTAAGTGGTTCACTGCGTATATTACAGCTGTGCGGATTGCTATGGGTAATCAATATTTACGTTTCGGGATTTCTGCAACATGGAGGTAACACATGACACATCACATGTGGTCCCACGTTCCGATCATGGTGAGCCTATCCTAGTACGTGTGAGTGGGTCCACTGCGACGATTTTACGATTCGTCCCCTAAAGGTGGTTTATATCTTTCAGTCGGAAGGTTGCATCTTATGAGGTATTTTCCTCGTCCTCTATCCGAAACGGGTAGGGTTGTTTAGATCCTTTAATATTCGTTTATTCACGAACCGTTTAAGTCACTCAAAGCTTCTTACCGTGGTCTGCTATCTAAACGGATTTAATATTAATGTAACGTTATTTTTTATTAAAAAAAAAAAAAACTTTCTAGACCAAAATATAATCATATTCGTAATCCTTAAAGTTTACCAGGACGAACGCTAAATATTTAGATCTGTTACATTTCCTTAAATTACATATTTAACCAATCAACTAAAAAACTGTCTCATAAGTTAAGTAAACACTTGAAAATTTTAGTAGCTAAAGTTGAACAAACATATTTTTTCTTACCATTGTTTCACAGTCGTTCTCGTTTGTACTAAAATCTTTGTGTCAAAGTTAATACCTACTTATTTATGTTGCAGAAAGCAACCTAAGAAAACGCATTTTTGAACTTTCAAAAGTAATTATGAATGTTATAAAAGGTAATTGAGATTAAGTTTTATTTATTCCGTTATTCGCTCACCAAACTGTTATACGGTAATAGCAAAACATTATTACCTGAAGTAAATATTTACTGCTTTCGTGAATTATTATCAATTCTGATACATATGCAACTCTAATAATGATTTTATGGTGTAATCAGTTGGAAGATATTTCGAGCGAAAATTCTTTAAAAGGTTGCATTTCTCATTCTTAATTTTTTGTTTGAATACAAATGAATTTAGCTCCAGATGAATTTTATTTCGTTGTCTCTGGAGTGCTTTGATCACAAACTATCTTTCACCGTGAGCATCAACTACTTGTTCTATTTTTCATTTAATTAACGTTTTTGTGAAAGGGGATTCGCGGTTGCTTTCAAACTATAGCAGACGTCCTGCGGTTAAGTAGGTACGATGAGTGACTCTACAAGACAATACTCGAAGAGTATTCGGATTGTTTTTAAACAATGGTTGGGGTTGATGTTTATTACATAAAATATTTTTTTGAAAATGTAAGCGAACCATTTTGATTCCTTTCTTTAGCTTTATGTTATCAGCCAGTTTTTAATCAAGAGAAATTCTTAATACAGTTATTACAATCTTTGTTAAACGCTCTAAACACCTAATATAATTAAGAACAGTCTTTGTTGAGCCGATAATAATTACATTCATAAAGCTTCAAAAGAAACTCGATGCAATTAATAGCGAGCGTCTTTAATAAGTTTATTAAAACGTTATTTATATTCGTATCACGGGGGCACAAAAAATCATTAATCGCACCTGTTTTCCGTGCAATTTCCTAGTCCTAGTTTACTCTCTATTCCTTTCTATCTTTATAAATTTCTCTATACTTCCCTCTCGGTAACTAGATCTTCTATTTCGTCCGTTGCCAACTCCATACTGTCTACTCCAGTAAATCTATCTCACAGGACAAATTTAAATGAGACTGAAGGGATTGCTTAATTAACGCGCAAACCTTATTAAGAGAAAGCTCGCTAAAAAGTATAATGGAACCACTTGCTTTAGACTCCTTCATACTTCAAATTTTTCATTGGTTTTTGTATTTTAATCATATATACAGTACTTCTACTTTTACGTTTTAATCCTAATTATCAATGGGTAGTTCTAGAATTAGTCACAGTGAGACATAATTAGAGAACCCTGCGGCCTTTAATCTGTTGGTTTAGTATTGAGAAATGGGCCAAACCCTTGTCATAATCAGACAAGGACATGAAAAACTCAGAGAAAAATCCTGGCGAAAATATAAATTCTACGGGTTTTATCAAATATATTCTCCTAATTATAGTAAAATTACTCCGAAAAGCATTAATTTAATAAGGAACACCTAGTATATACTGCTATGCTACGAGACTTTAATGTCCTGAAACACACAATAAAAAAATGTTGGGCGCCAGTATTCTTCTTTTGAATACAAAAATAAAAAAAAACAACTCTTTTTCCTCAGGGTCGTTCCAGGTCGTCGATGAATAGAGCTAGTAATAGAACACAACAAAAAATTTAAATAAAACCTCCTTCTTTAAATTGAACACAAAAAAATAAATTTATTCAACAAACAAACAAATAAAAAAAAATTAACTATTTACGACTCAAACCAAATCATTCACTCTAAAATTACACAAAATTGAACTGTCGACGTCCAACAATAAAACCCCCCAAATAAATTATAAATTGACACAAATTAAAATTAAACTTATCTTAAATTTCTGTTAATCCTAAACCCGGTGCTGCAGTTTGAAGTTATTCCAGACTTTTGCGCAAGTCAATCCAAAATGATTCCAGTTTAAAATGTCGGCAGCAGAATGCAACCCAAAAACGTTTCCAAACAAAGTGTAACTTTGGGAAAACTTCACTACACAACTCCAAACATGTAAGTTATTATATTAAAACTTGTTGCACTAATATTCCAATTATTCAATCTTGAATCATTTGACAAATGATGACAGACTTAACCAAAACAACAACTTTTTCTCAATTTTAGGTTATAACATTTCACGTGGAGCTGCGAATCTGTTAACGACAAACATTCAACAAGCTGCTGTTTTTCCTGCGCTCTTGTATTTATAACTTCTGCAAATTTTTGAACAAAAGAAGATCGGAAATGATACTCGCAACCCTGGTTTTTATTATTTTGTGTTTTATACTCAACAATATTACTAACCCAATAACCAATGTTATTTATTAGAATAAAACTACCATTATTAATCATAATTTTTAATCTTAAGTGAACAGATCACAGCAATACCTACTCCAATATGCATTGTAAACGAGAAAATTATTTTTGTTGGCTTGATTCTTTGCTTTCAAATTATTAAATTTATTTTGCTGTAATTCTTAGCGCTTCAAATACGAATTTCGAAATTTTATATACGGTTCTTGATAAAGAAAATTCTTCAATTTACGCCACTCTTACACATCAAGAATGTGCTTTGATAAAAGCTCCCGGGTTACAAAAGTCGGCGTAGTAACAATTCTGACAAAAGTCTTCAAACTACAGTGGTACCTACCGCAGCTTTTCCCTAAAAAATTAAATTTTTTAGGAGCTTTTAATATAATTTAATTTACATTTTTAGCTTTGACTGCCGTACCAATTTCCGCTACACCTTTTCTCAACATTTTATTGTAACTGCAGACAATCGTATGTAAAGGATTATTCAAAAATAAGTTTCATTTTGTAACCGTGATTGAACAATAAAATACGATTTCTTTTTGACAAAAGACAAACACTCATGAAACGGTTTAACCTATTCAGTGGCCAGATTTGATCCACCATAACCCATTAATAGTCGCAGTTTTAAATTTGTCGACTCTACCCCTACATATAGTCTAGGTCGACTCCAATGAATGAAGTATTTACCAGCGGAAATTAAAACTTTAAAGGATGAGTAAACCCTATTATTTTTTTAATTCAAATTTAAAAAATACATAAAAAATTCGAATCTGCTTCACACATGTCTATTAAATCACTCAACAAGTTTGGTTGAATTGAAAATAAGTCCAAGACAAGAAATATTTCTGTTGGAAAACCACAAAAAAAATTAAATGATGATGAAAAGTGTGTTTATGGAACATCTTAAGGATGTTTATGTTCATCTTGAAACTAGGTTAAATACATCCAGAAAATATAATTAACGCAACAAGGATTATATTACGTCAGAAAATACAGTTTCTTAATTGTCTAATTACGGTAATGGCGTAGGGTCTTTGTACTTTAACTGATAAAAGATTTCATCTATGCCTAAGCAGAAACTCATTTTGTACGTTTCCTTGGAATAAATGACTGTTTGTGAATGCCTCAATTTATGTTTATTGCTTCGACATTAAAATTACGCACATTGACAACTAAATGGAATAAAATTTGTGTATTTTGATAAACTACTGAGAAACATAATGACAGATCGTATCACGATATGTCTTGGAAATGATGGACAAAGAATTTAATTTATTTTCGAAAAGCAACATCAAATACAAATACATTATTTTCAGTAAAAGTAGCTTGCCATGCAAACAAATTCAGACGTAATCTAACTTTTCGGTAATGTGTTGAGTTCCAAGTTGAATCATCAGTTTTGTGATAATATTTACTACAGCAAACCACAAACTCCCTTACAACCAACAGATTTAAATATATCTTTCGAATATTTGAAAGGTCTGAATCAATGAATGGAAATTTAATACAATTAAGACTAATTGAGTTCCCTAAAGCTCCTCCGAATTCGTGACAATGGCACAATTGAGCACAACTGCAAATCAACATGCCATTTGCTAACACGTCCCGGTCCTGGGATATCCACGTCCAGTACGTAATTTCTTAGCTCGATTGTCCAACTAACTTTACAGTGAAAATGTCACGTCCGTTCCATCTGCCCATGACGGGTTACTGGAGACGGCAGAAAATCGTACACACCCTTTCTAAATTGTAGGTTTAATCGGAAAGCTAGCAATTTGTTCTGCTTAAGCCAAGTTAGGTATACTGACAAATTTAAACTAGTTCTCATTAAAATACTAAATGCAAGATGGTAAAAATGTACTAAATTTTAAGCAAACTTATTTTTCAGTTTCTGTTTCCAGTAACAGTCCTGGAAATTATGTTTAAGTTCATCTTTTACCTTTAAACACTTTAATTAATCAAATTAGATGGCCATTAAGTGACCACATTCAATTTTCTCCCCTTTAAACTATTCGAGGATAATATATCTTAATGATGATAAGGTCAATGCGCTAGATTTGGAATAGAGTTGGGGCACATTAATGTTCTAAACTGACCAAACCAAGGGTAAATAATTCTTGAGCTGCTCATAAACTACGAAATTAACATTCCTGTTTATTATCAACACAACCACTCAGAACCACAAACTTTTCAACAAACATTCTCTTATTAAATATTAAAAGCTCTCCCCTCGTCACGCAACCTTATATTCAATTAAACTTTTCTCTCTCGTAACACCCCACTGCATCGAACAAAATCATTTCCCTTAAGATGGATATGCACCCTGATTCGTTCCATTAGCCCCTTTTCAAATTCACTGCGGCACGGCGATTAAGTACTGAACATTGGTCCTGATCTTAAAGTGTTATTGATGAGCTTTCCACTAATCGTCGAACAAAGACAGGCACACTTAAGCCGCTGTAAACAAATATAAAACCTTTAAAAAATATCCCAATTTCGATTTTTTTTAGAATCTATTTTTAGAAATCATTAATTAATAATCAATTTAAAATTACAGTAAATTGGAAAATAAATTTTTAAAAAAACTGGAATTTCAACAAAAAATTAATTAATACATACCACTGAGTGAAAAGTTTGAAGGGTAATTAGTAATAATAACTAAAAGGTGCTAAAATTAGAAATATATTACCCAAAAAATAATATATATCACGCATTCTTTTCATTTATTGCTTAACGGAAAGTTCATTAGAATTTTTATAAAAGACTCTTGGGGTTAACATTAGACAAACAATGGCTCAAGTGTTTACCCTACCGTTTGCAAGAATTTACGAAGTTCCAGCAAGTTTGGAAACCCGCGGGAGCTCTCTAGAACGCGTTGATGAGGTAAGAAATATTGAATAGATAAAATAGATTTTTTGAATCGTTTTAATTCTTTATAAATCCAGTAAGTCTGTTTCAATACTAGAATGTTGTCAGAGCTGTCCTGATTGTGGAAAATTGTGAAATGAAATGCATCTAAAGTTGGATCCTTTGGGAACTATAAATTATAACATGAAGCTTAATATTCTAGTAAAGCAGCTAAATTTGTTTTAATTCTAAGACAGTTTTGTGAAAATTTGGGGTAAACAATGAACATTTCATTTAAATGCCGTCGAGGAATGTGTTGATGAGTTTGCGTCCGCGGTCATCAGCAATGCAGCTCGTGATTGTAACGGGTCGAATCACTTTAATTCGTAGCTGGTAGTCCATGTCTGCCGAAGCGGAGCACTTCGACGTAGGACCATAATTGACAACACCACACTCACTCTGCAGGGAAAATTAGTGGTGCGTTAAGTTGCAGCAGATTTATACAGTCACACGCTTAATTCTACCAGCGGGTGCATTTCAAATGTAACTTATATACATGGTGCTACAAACACGAATACATTTGAGTTAAGCACGGTCTCCAACCTCATTAAATTTGAAAAGAGCAGTTTTCATAACAAAAGAGGGAACTGGGCATTCTTTGTAAAGAAAAATGTGTTAAAATACAATTTTTCTTTATGCACACACTATGGCTCGAATCGCAAATTAATGTCACGATTTGCGTAAAGCTTCAAGGAAAATTCGGTAGGAAATTATGGAATTCTCTAGTAAACTTGATTATGAAAAGGAGATTAGAATTTCTACGATCAAACTCGATAATCAGGTCGATGTCGGTGTTCGCGGTTTGCATTTGAACTATGCCTACTAATCTCTTACACAAGTGTAGAGGCACCCGCAAAATCTATTCAATGAAATCATCAAAGGGAAGACAAAGGTATCTCCCCAGGCTGAGTAACACCATAAGCGATCTATTAGACGGACTTCATGCGGTTCAGTAAATCACACTTCAGGAAGCACAGCACTAGCTAGGAATATATTATTATTTTTGTGTTCTAAAACATTGAAATTAATTTCATATCATTGCAACCCAAGGTGATTATACAGAGGTTAAGTTAAGTTTGTGTTTCAACAAAACCTAACTAAAGGGGGTCTATTAGTAAAAACAACCTTTAGTTAAGAAGCTTAACTTAATCGGACCAAACCCTCCTGTAAGGTAACGTAGCGGTTAAATACTGCAAAATTTATACATAAACTGAATCAAAATATATTCACTTACAGAAGTCTGAGTTTTCTAAAAAAAGGAGAAAACTTGAGGCAATAAAAGGAATATACGGAATACGCTTACTCGATATTACAATGCAGCTGTTTCGGGGATTAGTAAATCTGTATTCATGCTATAAATAAATCTAACCTCGCGGCGAATGAAGTACCTAAGCCGAAAGCATCTAATAGACCACTTAAAATTATGCCACTTCTACAAATTCTACAATGACCATGGCAGACTCCGTTCGGATCTTAGCAAACCGAGAGTGCACCGAAAAGAAAAATCGATACATGACGTTATCCTAAGCAACGACAACATAAACAGTTGGACATCTACTGACAATAATTGTCTGGAATGGCATCCTCTTGCAATAAGGTAACAATAACGCATCGTCCAGGGCATTAGCAAGTTGACATTCAACCTAGAATAACGTCAATATCGATCAGACAGACAGCAATAGCGTCTCTTCCAGGGCACTAGTAAGTTGATGCTAAATCTAGAGTTAAATCAATATTAGACACGCATGACATCAGCTATCATTTTGAATTGTACCTCCTCAATGAAAATCACCATCAAGTATCTTCAAGAATAATGGAAAAAAAAAGGAAAATATAGAACAGGACCAATGCAACCATAACAGACTCTCCTTGAAGGCATTAGCAAGTAAAAGCTAAAAGCTAACCGATGTAATGGTTCACTTTGATCAGATTCGGCAGAACGAGTGGACAACCATCGATAATGGTCTGGAACGGAATAAACTAAAACGGAACGAATATAATGTCTCTCTCAGGTTAATAGTAAGAGGACATTCAAACTAGAAGGAAATCGATGTACAGAACGGATGCAATAAACCCTGAAGCATGTCTGGGATAATTTAGAATTGTTTCAAGATTGTGAAGCTGAGCAGCCACCTCCTATGCAATGGAACGGAGTAAACTCATTCGACACTTATGCTATTGGAAAATAGATAGTCGGAAAGGGTGATGTGAAACCGAAACATGTAACAGATAATTAAATTAAGCTTCCACAAACCTCATGACCACCCCAAAAGTCTAGAATGGAATAACCCAAAGTAAAGATAAAGCTTGTAATATACCCTCTTCTAGGATGGTGGTAAACCAATCCTCAGAATAAAGGACAATTGATAATCGCGTCATATAATTACTGTCAACACAAAAGCCACAGCAAAGTTTGATCAGTCTTTTGGAACGAAATAAAACGAGACACGTACCTATAGTGTCTCTAACAGGGCACTATTATAGTAATGAAGTTAACCTCGTCAGGAACTGATTTGAACTGTTTCAAGGGTACGAAAAACCACCCCTTATCCCCTGGAACGGAATAAAGTCAGTCCAGACAACAATGGTGTCTCTTCCAGGATATTACTAGTAAACCGACACTCAAGGTAAAGGAAAATCGATCTTTAGGACGGAAAACCTTATCCCGGACCCATGTCAGAGATCACTTTGAATTGTTTCAACACTACAAACCTCAGCAATCATCCTCTATCCTCTAGAACGGAATTATCCCAATCGCGACTACAAAAGTGTGTCTTTCAGATATTATAGAGTCAGCACATACGCAGAGTTAAACACAAAAAGGAGTCACAATATCTTGTTGAAGCTTTGAACTTACATATTGCATACGTAATAAATACAGACGAAAAACATTGTAAGTTTAGATATAAAGTGTGAAAGATCATAAAACGAGAGGAAGTATATTTGAGACTTGATATTTTGCGGTATAAGATAAGTAAGTGTCTTTGAAAATCAGATAAATATTTTTTGACGACTTTGGATCATTAACAGGGTACTGTGTATTCACACTTATTCCTGCTATATTCATGAAACAGGCTTAATAGCAGGGAAGCATAAAGAATTAGCGTTTCCGGAGGATTTAGGACGTACCTATTTGTCCCGTAATCCGGGGTAGGAAACTAAAAGGGGCTAACCATTAATCAACCGCACTTTTACCCTCATACAACACCCAGTATCTCATAAAGTGCATGAAATCAAACTAAAAGAACCGTACAAACCGCCAAAAGCAATTACTACAAGAAAATAAATGCGAAAAACAAAGTACATTCATTTAAATTGCACTTTGAAGTACAACAGTCCGTAAAACTATTACAGAATATCCTCTTTCGAAAACTATGCGTTAACGTTAGAGAATTAAATTCATTCGCAAGAGAAACGCAAATAAACCAAATGAAGTGCATAATATGGTCCGTCGTATTAAATTTTTCACTGCCAAGAATTTTGTAGTTTTCAATGGCGCAATCATAAAACGAATAAATTCCAACACGAAACTGCGGTTTATTGCGCTACCCTCGTATAATTTCAGGTGAAATTAAAAAGCTGCAACTAAGTATATAAGTTTTATTTTAAGTTTAATTTCTTGAATAGCGCAAAGTAACAAGAAACCGTAAAAAGTTTCTGCACTTTATAGATCCCAATCTACTTTCCAATCTGGAAGTGTTTTCAAGCAAATATTATTTTTGAGTTACGTGAGTGTTATACATGAATCAAAAACTTGATCAGCAAAAGTTTGAAAAACTGCTGTTTTTCTCAAGTTTACCCGTGTATAACGATGAAAACTAAGTAACATGCAATAATATCAATGTTATTTATATGGGACCTTAAATTCTCTTCCAAAACTACTCACTATAGTGAAGAGCACAATGCAATAAATCCGAACGAATACATTATTAACTACTGATGGAAACATTATAGATACATTATATTGTATATATCCTATCTATTGGGAAGGATTCATCTTTTCAAGGGGATGATAAAACGCAGGGAAACAAGTTTATGACTTTCATTCTGTTATGAAGAACCGCCCACTTTTTCTTTTAAGATTCAGACAAAAACTGATTTCTTTTTTTATTTATACAACACTTTTACTTTAACTATTGAATTACAAATCTAACACATTCATAATGTAGTAACTAATAAACCAGTACTTTATTTACACTTTTATTTTAGTTTCTACAAAAAGCTTTGTACTCACTATCATTTACTTTCAAATATCAAATACCCATTTACGCTAACTCCTATTGAATATTTTATTAAAATTTCTAGTTCACATAAGCAAGAGCTTTTAATGAAGTGTTTTGCTTTGGTGTTATACTAAGTAATAATATGTAAGTTGTGGAACAAAGGACACGCACTATCCAAAAGTATTTTCCTAGAAATCTTGTAAAATATTATTTTTACGATCATTAATACATTTCATTTCTGTAATTTCATAAAAATACAGTGTTTTCTGAGGGCTGTTAACCTTATTATCGCTTTTTCCGTTGCATCCTGTTCTTAGCACGTGATATTATGACATATCTGATAGTGGAATATACAAGCAAATTTGCACATAAACTTAACAGGAGATTGAGTAATTTATTAAATTAAATTATGCCAACAACGTGTGATTGTTTTATTGTGAGGTCTTAACAAGAAGCTTCCAAGCTTGAATGTCAGGTCAAATAAAATTTAAACCAGTGCAAATAAAATGTCTTTTACATTTGCAAATGCGATTATAATGATAGACAGATCTATATTAGCTATAAAATCTGCTGGATTCGCTAGGAAAGATAGTTGATAATCTATTTTGCGTGGTAAAGTTTCTTCAGTTGAATTCAATTTCCTGTAAGCGCTTGGATTGTAGTTGGTATAAATAAACGAGACAATCTAGCTTAGAGAAACCTTATCTTTATGAAAAATCATATTTTAATTCTAGCGATCGATGATAAACATACTATTTATAAATTTAAAATAGTATTTAATAATAGTTTTGTATAGCTATAACAATATTAAATAATTAATTACTTAGTTAGTTCATTTGTTTGCCAATGGCGTTGAAATATAGGTAAAAGGAATACTAATATGAATATAAAATATAATACAGAGGCAATAATAAAATTACTGTAGTAGATTAATTAGAATTAAATCATTTTCATTATTTTAGTTCGAAATATTCAGGGATTAAAGCTGATTATTTTAAAAACTGTGTATAGGATTTAATTGTTTCAAATGTAAAAGTTTTATTGGTTCTAAATGTCTGTGTGGTAATAGAGTTGTGTGATTATCATTTTTCACAAAAATAAAACAAAAATGCAAAAAATACCTTTAAGGAAATATAAAAAAACTGAATAAGAGAGTTGAATAACATACGCTATAAAATTTGAATGTAGGTGAGAAAAATTGAGAACTAAAGGAAAATAAAACAATAGGAACGGCAACACAAATGAAAGTAGGTATGTTTCTAAGAGAGCAAACGTAATACAAGAGTTGCGGTCTTGGGGTTGTAACTCTAATGCTTTGATCCCTTGAATTATATAGAAATTTAAATGGAGAAGGCCTACGATCGCGATGACGTGTGGGGAACTTGAATACATCCCAGAAACCGACACAAAAGCAGAAATGTATCATTTCACAAATGTACGTATATTACACATTCGCAATTTTCCCCCGCTTTATGAGATATTTCTGTTTTCAAGCACGAATATTGTTTCTTATCACATTAATCCGGAATCCCAAAAGACCTGCCCGCATGGCTGATCACATACATTCTCTATTGTGACGATTTTGTTGATATGGTGTAATTAAACATGTGCAAAATTTGATTTGATATTATTAAACAGTCGATGCGTTAATATTAACGACGTTTCATGATGAAAAGCCCCGGTTGTGTGCCCAACTTGTAATTTTATTATCGGAAATTTAGGCGATATACTTTCATAGGTATTTACGCGGTTACGGCAGCCAATTTACCTTTGATAACGGCCATAATGACAATAATTAATAATCAATCAATTAAATATTCCTGGCTTCAGAATTATTACTTCGACGAATTAATGTGCAAATTTAACTCACCAATTTGTGCTCACCCTAGTGCTAAACCATTGATCGGTCATACCTGAAACAAACAAATAACCATTACAGTACAATAAATACCTTAACTCTTTGATGTATAATTAAAAGCACTCTTGTTTGTTTCCCATACATGACTTTTTTTCAATAACACATGATTTCATGTTTTGTGTTACATGATACCAATATTACATTACACCATATAATTGCTAATACGTTTTGTTCAAAAACCATAGCATACATAATAAATTCAAAAGCAAATTTCATTATACTTATAACACATTGCATTACAAATCTTTGTTTAATGCTTGAAAAACACATAATCAGAATTATTTCATTCTAAAATCCTGAATTAGACTATAGACTATAGATGCTAGCCAATGAGATTACCTGACCTTACCCGTTCTGACTTTCTTCTATAAGGGTAGTTAAAATTTATTATGTCGAAATGGAGAACAATTACTTAAAAGAAAAGTATTTTTACATAAAACAATTTTCGAAGGTAACCAATTAAAAAAAATAGATTGGGTTATTTTTCGTCAAAACTAATATCTTAGGGCATTGAAATACAAAACTCTAAAAAGCAAAACAGGTTTTCGATAATTTAAAAGTTAGATTTGCATAGCGGAGGTTGTTTTTGTGGCTGTTCTGCTGGAGACAGCTTCGTAAAAGTAAAATATATTATACAGGAAGCAAAAACTTTCAAGTTGACTGACACGTCGTGCTAAGTGGTAAATAATAGTCATTATATGATAGGGTTGTTTAGTTTTTGCTCAATAACAAGGTTTCCTATATAATTTTCTTCAAAACCTTGAAATTCTAACTAAGTAGTAAAACAAGAATTATTAGACTTTATCACGATTATGCTTTTCGAAATAATTTGGTAGTCAAAACGAAACTTAAATAAATCGTATTTGTACAAGACAATAAAAATTTTCCCTGATCCCCTTGATATTTGGCATTGTTCCTAAAAATGTAAAGTTATAACTTATTCATTTAAAGTATTCATTTGCTTTCAAAAATAAAACTTCAAATTTGAATTACAACCGCGTACATGAAAGAAACAACCGGCAATTCAAATTTCTAGGGAAGGAAAAAAGAGTAACTCTCCATATTTGTGTTCTCCAGAGATTGGCCCGAGATAAACCACAAAGAATGTTAATGCATGTAGAACCTCGTTCGCAGTAAATCCAAATATCATAATATATTTGAAAGACAGTGACCATTTAAGAGAATGCCGAGCTAACCGAACAATTTTTATATTTCAACTTCTTTCATATTTTGACTATAAAGGAGCTATAGGAGCATCAATTTCCGATTTTCAAAACCTCGTTGAGGGAGCTACAGTGAAATTTCAGCATTCACCAAAAAACGAAAATGTATCTAATACCAAGCTGCATAAAATTTTCCAAACAGTTTGCGTAACTGCAAGGAGTATTGATAATTAATAATCATTAAGCTTTGAGCAGTTACGGCAAAGAAAATTTGTACAATGTAATATACAATTTCTTCCTGAAAATATGTACTAATAATAATGCTGCCTATCTAGAGCAACGCGAAACAAGACTATTTCCTTGTTATACCTTAAGTATTTTTATTGCCTACTAAATAAGCTAAGAAATATTTGAAAATTGTAAAGTTAAGTTGCAGTTACTCGTGAAGTACACGGAATAAATTTGCTTTCGACGTAAATATGCAGTAGGTAGCTACAAAAGTTAGAATAACACAGCCCTGTAATTTTCTAAATAACTTCGCAATTTAAATAAAACGTTGCATTTTCTGCATAATAATCAAGTAATGTAGGTATAAAACGATACAACCCGAGGCTTTGTATTTAATAATAAAATGTTTTTACAAGCCAATCTTCCTTGGGTTATTATTTTAAGAGAAAAAGTAGGAAAAGTTAGAGCTTGATTTAATGAAGATTTAGTAAATAATTTGCACGTTGAATATTTGAATGTTGTTATTGATGTACTGGTGTGTCGAAGACAAAGGAAAAAATATGGACCAAAATAATGCCAATAGCAAAGGTCAAGTTAGGAGAACCTAATCATTTATTTAGCTTCTAATCCATTTCAGTCGTAGAGCCACGGGAATTTTGCCGATTCCCTGGTCAACAAACAAAAACCATTCCCTGCTCTAGATTGCACAAGTTTCCGGTAAAATAATTAATATCTATTTCAAAAAATTTTCCTGATATAATGGAACTGATAAAACAAATTCCTTTAGTTCTTGGCGAAATAGAAAAAACAATTTCTATAAACATGATTTATTTCGTAATACGAAGAAAAGAAAGAAAAGGAAAATTAAATATAGAATGATTACATGAAAATTGGCAATTTCGAAGTTCTCCAATTTATGTACTATTTCTTGGTGTGTACCTGACTTCATTGCCAACTGATACTGCAGTGGAGTGTAAAACCAATTTATTGACGTGTTTTCAACACTGACGAAGCTCGATTCCCAATTGGAACCAAATAAAGTAACGTTCTTAGCATAAACGCCGATCGATTATTGTTAACGGCAAACGAATATTCATTCTCTTTAAATTTCATACCTTGGGTATCTTTCTACTTTATTACATAATTCTATCTTTGCTTGCTTGACGCTTTTCAGCGTTCCCCAATTATACAAAATATAATTCGTTTAATAAAAACTGTTGATTCGAGCTTACAGTGCAGATGTAATATTCCAAAATGTTAACGAACGTACTTTAAAGCTCATCTCACGTTTATTTTTAATTCTAAAAAACCTACAAGATGTATTACCAAATTAAATTATGTCTCGATTTAATCAGGCCTAAGTAAAATCCGCGACAAAAACGAAATTATAATAGGGTTAAGAGGATAAAAACTCTCGGGTTAAAATGTTAACAAATGAGTTAAATTATTACTGCTTCAAGTATAATTTGTTACTTTTTAATTTTCACTGATAACTTAAATGGAAAATTGTTTTATTTTCACCTTAAACAAAAGATTAGTCACCGTAAAATATCTAGGAAAAAAACCAGGAGCGGATGCAAACCCCGGTGTTCGAACCCGGAACAACGTCTTCACCGTTCAGTTAGCTCCTGCAGCTAAGTGCTGTTAAAAGTATTAAAACTAAGAAATAATTCTTACAAAGTAGTGGTAAGTTAGGAAAACTAGGAAGTTCACTAATGGCGAGTGTAAACATAATTATTGGTGTTCAATATAATTTATCGTCAGGTAGATAATTTATACCAGATTGAAAGCTATCGTTAGTGTATAATAGCATTTATGACATTAAGTGGTTTAAAGCTATTTGGTAAGCGGAATATAATCTGAAATTATGTTAGCGAGTAAAAATCCAGTAAGGATCACGCAAGAAAATTAAATTTATCTCGCAGAAATTCCCTGCAGACATTTTTTTCATCGCAAGCTATCCAAACTCCGCGACGTGGGTACGCGCACTTTTGTATTCCAATAACGCATGAGTTGATCGTAAATAAACACCCTTCACGGAGTTATTCGGAACGAATTCCTGCAGCTCCGCCGTCGGCGCCGGGTCAGCTTTGAGTTATACCAGGTAGCGCTGCAAACAAGATGGGCAGAGGGTCGTTTATCAACGTCGGTCGTGGAATTCTAGCTAGAGCTTCCGCCCACCCTGATACATCTCAAAATTGGACCAAGCTTCCGCAGACATGCTTTGACATTTGGCCAAGGAATATATCAGCCACCAACAAAAAACACTATCGCTCACAGGGGGGTATTAACTGACGTGTTGCGTCCCGTTGCAACTTTCATGGTAATTCCGTGCATGTCAGTATCGTATGTGCATAGCGTGTACACCATGTTATATACTTTTGTCAGGTTGTCTAGCTGAGCTACACGTTACTGGTAATTCATTCACACTTGCCCTCCTTGTTACTACCACCGCGGTCTCTTTGAATTACCGTGCTTTTACACGGCTCACGGCAGAAATAGCACCACAACTGTTTGAAAATTATAGTTAACCATTTTCTCTTCCGCACTTATCCTGACACCAGTCGCACGATATCCACGGTTTTATTGATTGCCGTGCGAATCCTTTCTAAACCAGTTCAAATAGCGCCAAGCATGCAAGTATGGCGTACAACTTGAGCACCGTCGAGGAATTATATTGAAGTGGCTGACACGTCTCTATAAGTATAAAGGCACTACAATATCAACTTTAAAGTATATCGAATCTATTCATGGTAAAAACTTAACCGCTTCGGAAAATCTGTTTCCAAACCTTTCATATCTTGATTTTCTTATCAAGTATAAAGTAATATTACATCTTCCTTCAGCACCAATAACACGACTCAGCACGAAGATTACCTTCCCTTAGCAATAGCACAAAGCTTTTCTTTTAAATCGCTATTTGATATACCTTGTCCTACCTTAAGTTCAAACATGTCTAGACATAAATAAATAAATAGCCTATGGAATCATTAAGTGGCGACCTTACACCATTTTCACATCCAGACACAGTTCTACATTTCTGTAGCACACACTATTGGGACCTACAGCTTAAAGAGGGTTTAGTACCTTCGTCACCTATAAGAAATATTTATATAATATGTAAACATTCACCATTGCGACAAGAGGTACGATGGTAAGTAAATAAAAGACCAGTTTTAAGTGCAGAAAGATTTTGAATAATTATTTTATAAGAAAATTGTTAGTTAATATCTATACGTGATACAGAAATTAGCATCACATCAAATATGGGGTGTGAATTTAACATGCGAAAAGCTGGTACCGATATTAACAATTGTCAGGTATTTTTTTATTTAGAAAGAAAATTCAGTTCCGGATACTTTTGTCTGCTAACAACTTCGACAGCGTGGCAGCACGCGCTAATCTGCTACGGTTCGTTGCCGTGCGTCTCTCGCACTCACATCTAACATCTAACCATCCCCCAACTCTATTCTTTATCGCGCTGTTGTACGATACAGTGGATCTGACATAAACCGAGACCGCAAAGATTTAGCTGTGCAGCTCCATGTTTCATGTTTCAGATTTTCAGCAATCGGAAGAGGTTACTGAGGTGAAAGCTATTTTTCGGGGTATACTGCGTATCGAAATCTTAGAAAATGCATTTATCTATTCATAGGGTGGACCAACTCCTATTTATCGATTGAGATTCAACCGTGTTTAAACCCTCCAAGGAATCATCAGTCGGCACTCTTTAACCTTTCTTTTTCTGTGCTTTCATAACAGTAATCTGTTTTTTATACGCCCAACACAAAGCTATCCTGCAAAGTTCTTACATGCGTTCTTCGACTTTGATCTTTAAACAACAGCAAAGAAAAAATTGCATTCTGTCTCAGCTAACAAATCTACTTAGTATAGGTATTTGCCGTGTTTTAAAATAATGTTATCGGTTAAAGCGAATGGCACACAAATTTATCAAGTAACGCAATCCAATCTTGATTACCTACGAAGGTGCGAGGTCAAATTTAATATGTAAATGGGTGAAAACGCTCTATGATGATAGTACCGAACGCATAGGATACATCCGTGTTCAAGAATACCAAATTTGAAAGACATTCGTGATGTTTGTTCTATAAATAAATCTTTGGGTTACTTAAAAAGTATTTATTGATCAATAAAAATTCCATTATGAAATACAATTAATTAATCATGAAAAGCAAACATTTATTATGTCATTTACAAAGAGCAACTTGCCCTTTCACTTTCTGAAACATGTACACGCACTTATTAAATGAAAAGCATTGTTAGGAATTTCTTATTTAGGACTAATGTAATCAAAAAATGTCGTTTCAGTAGGATGGCACTTCTCCTCAATTTCAAATAATTATAAAAATATTTTTATCAAAGCATTTGCTGACTAGAGATATTACTTGACCATTTACCAATGACGATCTCTGACAACGCAACACAAAATAAGAATAGTAATATTAACCCATACAGTGTTTTACTAAACGGAATCAACTAATAAATAAAATATGCAATAACAAAACAGATAAAAAATTTGTTCAAGGTTGCCAAGTAATTACGTGACCCTCAAAAGTGTAATTCAAGGTTATTATATGTTTTACTTCTAATAATATTTTCTTTGGGTATAAAAAAAGCTCTAATGAAATGAGTTATAAAAAATGTTTAGTTCTTTATGGAATAGTTACGTGTAAAGGTGAAAGCAAATGCTTTTCCGAGAACATAACTCTTTTTTTTGGATTTATCGGTTGTTTCTTTCGTGCATGCTTTGGAAAACGCTTTGTTCCTTACTTTTAGTGATTTATGGGTTTTTGTGACACTTTAAGAATACCATCACCTGCAATATTTTCGTATTTCGAATACATTTTTATGTAATTTTTGTTCAAGAATGGAGGTCTGCATTTCCTAAAATGTATGCAAAATAACACAGTACACGTTCTGCTCCAATACATTTACATATGCTAAGATTACATATAAATTGATGCATGATATAAGAACTAAAACAAAATGTGAGGTAACCGAAAATGTAGCAAAGAAGATTTTACGTTTCATATCATTAAATACAAGAATAGTTTTAATCGGATGTAGGTACAGTATATACAGTAATCATATTGATCCTGTTTAGAGTAAGTTCCCGTATTCGCGAGAAGAGCGGATATTTTCGTTTAAAACTTTCGTTTGTAAGTAATCAGTGAAGTAAACGTGTCATATAGCCCCAAGTCGCTTCGAATTGAGCTAAGTGTTAGTATCAACTAGGTACGTACTTGAGGAATGAATACCGCTGTCGGGCATTTTCTCCTTTGTTGGTGCAAAATATGCAGAGCAAGCTTATTCAAAGCCTGACATCAACTTACTTCTCGCTACGTCTATTTAACTAGAGACAGAAGAGAAGTCATACGTGAACGCAGAATAAGTCAATATTTAGACTTATTTAAATAAAAGGAAAGTTTTAGTGAGTCGAAAACGAAAATTGGCAACAAAAACGTAACTTCCACGAATTATAAACACCTAAAACAACTCAATAATTAAAATCTTCACGCTAGGGCGCGTCTATAAAGAATTTCTGGATTCTCCGGAAACGCCGCTAGCGATCAAATGCTGATCCCTTTTTAAAACGGCGTAGCTATGCAATATCTCGCTTGTTAATCCGCCATGTTACGTTTTAGAGACCGAAATGAAGGGCGGCCAGACGTGAGATCCGTAAAATCTCTTTTACATAAAAGAATGTTTGAAGTGGACCTTTCAATAAAAGAGTTGAGCTCGTTAAACGACACTCTCCTCCGATTCATTTGAAGCTGTGAGTTTGTTGCGCTCGAGGACATCGATTAAAGGTCAGGCTCATCCAACATTATTGAGATCACGGATTCCAATCGTATTAAGTATCATTTGAATTTTATTACGGTTCTCTTTTAACAACCAAATCGAGGTGAGGCAATTATAATCTAAATAGGTTCACGCAAACACGGTCATTGAAGACGTGTATCATCAAAAATGTGATCTACTTTGCTAGCCTGACTGACTAGCTTGTTCTCTCTTCTACGTAATCAAAAATTTATCCTCTTTTACAAATTGTAAGCGGTTTTAGTTAAGAGAAGCTCGTGCATTAGCTTTAATGGGTTATAAATTATATAACAACATAATTACATTTTCCCAAATTTCTTCATTTGCAGCATAAGGCTTAAGAAGCTACTATTACAGCAAACTCGCAACCATTTACACTCCCCAATTCGTAATTAATTGTCTAGAAAGGCCGTAATTTAACATCTGAATGTGTAAAATCCATACTAGTAATTGGTCTAATCTCTTGTAATCCGGGGTCCTGAATATAACACGCATTGCTAAGTTAATCATATGCAAGAGATTACAATTTTCAGTGGACGTCTGCCATAAGCCACTCAGATTGAAGTCACACTGTATTTCCATTCATTTCCATTAATAATGTAAAGCTCCCACGTAGTCTGGAAATTTCTCTTTGAATTACACACAGCATTTTAACAACATAATTGTGCTTCTTGGAGAATTGAAGGACAAATCGGAAGCGTGCACCAGCATCGCTTTAAACAAATCCACATTTATGGCTCATAAATATCGGAGAAGCTTTCGCTTCAGACGCATTATCCACTCGACTTTTACTTAATTTGAAACTCAAACTGCAAACTGGAAGTCCTAAAATAATACTAAAAATATTTTTTCATCATACACGTCAATAAAAAAGTCATAAAATCCGGTACGAGGTCGCCACCATGAACACCAACCTCATGAATAATACGGATCCCGAAATTTTCGTGAATATTTACTCTACATTTACTCCAATATTCAAATTTCTGATAAACCAATTACACGGAAATTTCAAAAGTGACGGATAAAGTATACTAAAACATACGTAAATATGTTAAATCAATTTTTACCCATACAAATTACTGATAAATACCTCCAACCATATTCACATTGTTTCTGATTTTGCCACAAACTAGTTTGAAACATGTTGTTTCTGATTCTTCCATCATCAAAATATATCGATTTCTTGTAAAAAAATTATTTTTAGCTTCTAATAAAAAAAAGACACGTTTTAGTACTCAGATATTCAAGAAAGTCGTTTTAACGGTGGATTCGTTCTTGATCAACATGATCACGAAGCTAAATTTCACATTTTCTATATCTTTTCTTTCAACAATTGATCAGCAAAAATTTACACGACATACGTGTCAATTTTATTCTCTCTCAAGTAATCCTGTGTCTTTTGCAAAGTCCAGAATGTCCTTGGGGTACATTACCTGGAGTTTATGTGCAACTCTGTAATCTCTATATCTATAGCTTACAAATAAGTCTTGTCGTGCTTGTAGCTCGCAATACAGAGGGTGATTCCTGACTCAAGTAAAAAAAATTAAGGAGATGCAGCAATGAATGTGAACTCCTTGGACTTCTGCAAAGGTCAAGATATCTAATATTCAGGAGTCAACGAACAATTAAGGCAAAATATGGAGGAGAACCGTCGTGTAGAAACTAAAACTTTGAGCACGCATGTTCATAGGGAATATTGTTTAGAAAATTGCTTGAGAAATCATCTGATCTCACTTAGGAAAATTTTCTGTTTCCTGCTCAACCAATATGGCAAATCCCGAATACAGTTTTTGGGTTACAAACAAAGAAAAACCGAATACATAAAACTAAAACAGTTTTGCTGAATGTTTATAGAACTAAATTGCAAAATGCAATTATTTCTGCGAAAATAAATATCAACGAGCCACTATTTCATGAAACCGAAAATGGTAGTGCATAACCAGGGAAACGAAGCATAACATTACGTCCTTTAATACATTAGGTAAAACTGCATGAAACCAAGATAAATATTAGTTGATAGAGAGATATATTTGTACAAACGTTTAACAAACTCTCAAAGGATCTTAAAATGTTTGGAGTAATTAATTTTTTTTTTTTCAGAAACATTAATTTTATTTTGGTTAGTTAGGATTGTGTCAGTATAATTAAAGATAATTTAAAAGAGTAGTCGCAAAAATCCCATCCTTAAAGTTTTCTATGTAACTATTAGAAAATGTCTGTAATACCTCGACGGTTGTTACGGCGCCTAGTCGGAGACCAACATTCCAAGAATTTTCGTTTCGGTGAGCGAATCTGCTAGTAACGTAGTTCAAACTTGACAAAGGCATTTGCCAATACCTAAAATATCTTAAGTTTACTGTTAATTCATCTTCACAAACTTTATACTACTTTATAGTTTCCAACAGATATTAATACAATATCTAAATAATTGTTGATTAGTAATTTGTGTTTTCTAGAGATTTCTTGTTAAATTTTGTTTCATGATGTTATTTCATGTGAAACAGACTTTCCCGACTTATTTCTAAAGTATGGCAAGTGGAAAAACGAACTAAAAGTTTTACTAGTGTTGCAGTGTAGTTAGTTAGTTAGCGGGACCTCGTTAAAAATTTGTTGGCTGATTTACACTGAGCTTTCTACCAGAAAAGCAAGCACACCCATTTCATCAGATTTATACCCGACATGAAGCGAGAGAACTGTGAACAACAAAAATACCCAAAATCTTTACGACATGTTTAATGAATTAGAACAACAACATAAAAACTATTTATGTGTTAAGGTAACCTGTTCGAGGGTACACTATTACTAAAATGTTTTACATGGCAATTACTTAAGCTGTATAATTTACAGTTGTATAAAAACTTTGTTTACTTTGCGACAAATACCTAGTTAACATCTACAAACTAACATAAACATCAAGGTGGTGGAGGCACATATGTGCTATTATGGACAAAGCTGCGTCGGAAGTGTAAACATTACCGTTGATTAACAATCTTCTTGTGATGTTTACTGCAACTAACTAAACGCTACTAACAACATAGAAGTTAATTTATACAATATTATAAGGAGTTAACAGAACATTGTTCGTTTAAGAAAATTACAGGTTATCTAAGAATAACTTTTCATTGTACTACAAGGAGGTAATTAATTCATAAACGAGAAAATAAATTGAGAGTACCTAATAAAAAATGTATAGGTACTACGTTTATGTCAATAGTTTAAGTTTATTGTAGAATATTTTCGCTAGAAAAAATATCACGGTGAACAGATTTAACATTAATCCCCAGCGTGAAATGTATGAAATATATGGACCGTGTAACTGTCTACTGCTGAGCAGACACTTTTGTAGAAGGTGGGTATGATACCGATTTTTAACCGTGCAAGCTTGTAGAACAGAAAATAACTCAAAAGCATCATTCTTACAGATATGGTGCACAAAAAGAACATTTTAAACATTTTACATATTAAAATGCATTGATTTCGGTTTCTTTTATAAAAATAAACTGACGTGAAGAATTGTTTTGCTTCATATTCACCAAAAGCGGTATTATCTTAGAGCAGAGGAAATTGTGTGAAAATCTTTTACTCACATTCAAGCTTTACATCTAAAAACCAATATTCTAGAATTACATGAAAACATTCTCATGTTGTCTGTTTCTATTTTCTTATATGGTATTCTGGAAATGGAAATGCGAATAAAGTCGTATATGTTAACTAAAGGTTAACATTTTGTTAGTAAAACACCTAACAACAGAACCGTCTTGTAAAAAATTAATCCTGAGAAAAATGTTTTATGTTAGGTATCATGGCATTACGAAATTATTTTCTTTGTTGTAAGCACTGTGCTGACTGTACGCAGAATTAAATAAAACTTTTTTCAAGAATGTTAGATCCATATACTATAGGTTGTAGAAGGTCGTAATTCACAATCTGTATCGTTTGCATGCAGCTTGCATGCCGCACTACCATCGCATTACTAATGCAGTTGCACAAATTAAGCACGAAGATAAAGTCGCGACGTCACAGTGACGACTGCTTTGGGGAATTGCACTTGCATTTCATGGACGTTTTGTGGTGATAGCGAAATCATTACAAAAGTTGTTTCAGATATTATGGTTTTTTCCTGTAACCCAAATTTTTCTATTCATTGCACCTACTATACTAGAAACTATCATTTCCTACGATAAGTTGGGCTTGTTATTGTGTACTAGAAATTCTCGGCTTATATGTAATTTATTATCGTACCATTGCCATTACCTATACCTAAATTAATCTTCATGTGTTTATTCACGATTTTATGTGTATTATTTGCGTCCATTAACTGTAACATCACATGTACCTACATGTAAAAGTTAGAAATAATTCATCCGTGAAGTAAAATTTTCGATATTATTATTTAACTTACGGGGTTGTTTATTTTAAATAATATTTTTTGTATGCTGTGATGTGTGATTTATTTGCTGGAGGTAAAATTACCCTCATACTATTTATTATAATATTATTGATAAATAATTTACCCTTTTCTAAAATTTAATTTTTACAAGGTTAATCCGACAGCCAGCTTTTTCAAGAAGAAAAACACATCCATAAGTAGTTAAAGTATAAAAAGCACAGTTTCTCTGTTCTACTAGAAATGAGCATTACTTGCGACAACATTTTATGTTAGTGAAAGGCAGGAGTCTGGTAATATTTGAGGTTCTTAGGCGGACTCTAATCATCAAAAGATTAACAGATTTTCCTGCGTCGCGGGAGATTTCAGTGAAAATTCTTTCTTTGAAGATTATTAACCACTTCCAGGACGAAATGAAGCAGTTCCGCTACCCCAGGCGACTAACATTAAATATGACAAAATCTTGAAGGCAGATAGAAAGAATATCTCACACCTAGCTGGCAGATATTCAATATGTAATATGGTTGCGAACTTTCACCTTCTTTGCATTATTAACTTGACCTTCCACTCTTAAACTTTTTAGCCTTTTCTGTTTTAAGCCCCTTTCCATAACGTAAAACAATTTACCTTTGTCAAGAGGCCCTATTCTTGAATTTTATTAGATATTTAAAAACTGCTAGGTTTACAGGGTATTTTGTTACTAAATTTGGATATAGACGCTCGAATAGTGTGAGCTTTGGCGACCTAACTGGCATATACTTTATTATTAACTTAAAAACTTTTTGAAACCCACATGTTATTTAAAAAAATATTTTTTATCATATTACTTATACTTATACGGGCTATGCGGAAAGTTTCTTTCTTCATACTGGCAACGTCTGATAGACTCACAAAAATACTGTTTCTTGAGGAAACAAAATAATCGATGCGCATAATAGGGTCGCCGCGACGCTTGAATTCCAGATTAAACCGTTTTTACCACCACGAAGTTCAAGGATTGTATTTGTACAAATTCTCAAATAAGGATTAGGTACTATACGATCATTTCAATTTCAAATTTAATTTAATTTTTCATAAACGACAATTCAATTGCTATTTTTAAAGTATAAAAAATTTAAATCAAATGAACCCGAATCAAGGAGCTTGTAAGTAAGGTGTCAATCGACCCACTTTACCAATTAATTTTGCGTGGGTGCACGTCGCAGCACTGCTACCACTCACATTAATATTTGGTTTGCTTATGTCTGGAAATGAAATTATTTTTACGCAACCTGGGTTGGTGTTATATTCTTGATTAAGAATGAAACCAAAACCAAATCAAAATAGGTTTATCTAGCATATAAATATGTATTTCTTCAGCAAAAATCATGAAAATATAATTATTACTGTAAATATTTGATAAAAGCTAAAAGAACGAATATATTTTTAAAAGCAGGAACTGTCGTTCGCTTTCTGTATGTTTCTAAATGTCATTAAGGGGTTCTGGCTGAACTTACATCTGCCGATTGCATTTACGGAGCACCAGTCCACCCTCTCTCTGTCAACAAATAAACCGAAACTGTTGACGCATTCTTCGTATAAAACCTCTTCTAATTATATCAAGCATTGAAGGTTACTTTTTTATATTTCTGTTCCTAAAACTCTACTATTGTTAGCTAAATGGGAATAGTTTAACAAAGAACCTCTTATCATACTGAAATACGCAAATTTCACGCAAGATTAATGCTGCTACCTAAATCACGCTTAAGTAGTGTAAGGTGCTGTATGGTTTCCTGCCAGACCTTATAAAATTGATTATAAAGCTTTGATTAATAAGGTTAGGTACATAATTGTTACCTTGTCGAGTTTGGGAGGGTTACCACCCCGACTTTCCTACTTTTGCTTTTACTTACAATGAAATTCTGATGAAACACACGATAGTGTGTGACACAATTGATATTTTTTAATTACACACATTATAGCTAAAACTATACTCCATGAATATTAGCTGTATCAGCGTTTCCAAATCACTGATTTTCAATTTAGAGGTGACAAACAAAGATTATTAATACTTCAGATAAAATACTATCAGAATAGTTCTCTGTGATTGAATTGCAGAAATTTGTTCGGAATTTTTGGGATAATTTAAAGTTAAATGCAATTATAACACAGTTATACAAAATGGTTGTAAAACAATGTTAGTGTAAATTGCACAAACATTGTATTCTGTTTTAAGTGCAGTATATTATAAACTCTAATATACATTTTCACGGTAATGCCAATCAATAATTAATACTAACACTGCCCGCGAGTCAGACACATGTAGCATACTGAACACGCACTAATGAATTTGTGTTTCGAAATGCAAAGTACGTATCAAATACTTTGGGGGATACACGCATTAAAAATGTAGGACTAATATTTGAAATTTATTTACCGTATCTACCCCGTTAATGTGTTCTTTCTCTGTATATAAAAAGGTATGCAATTTTTCACAATTGTGATGACCTAAATTCTTCGTAAATTATATAATTTTACCCGACAAAAACAGTTAAATAATAAAAGTGATTTTTAAATTCAACTCGACGTATTATAACACTAAAAAGGGGTGGTAATTAATTGCAAGGAATAATAAAACAATTGTGCGAAGAAAGAAATCTGATTTTTAAAAGCGTACACAGCGGAGCGTTTTAAGTTTAGCAGTTCAGCTGAAATCACGGAAAAGTCTAGAAATTCGATAACCTTATACGCCTACATATAAACAAGCGCTTTATTGAAAGGTGTACTCTTACATATTTTCACTCGGTGGGAACAAACCTATCTGAAAATCCAAACACGTTATAGATTTTCTTTAAGATGGTTTATATTGTAAGTTTAAATAACAGTATATTGAATCAAGCGTTTCAGCGGAAGAGCTGAAAGCCAGTTAATTTGTAGTCCAGGCCTGGATTGCAATGCCGAGCACGGTTGTCTGGCTTCATTTGTTGTTTCTAGCAGAAATAAACGTGGTAAACAGTGTGCTGACTCGACTAACCGTCCCTGAACACCATTCTGCTGCCTTGTATTCGTCCTCCCATACTAGCGAAGGGTCGACTATTTCCTCAATATAGTTTTGTAGTTATGTAAAGTTTAGCTCTCACGCTCTGGATGTTCTTTTTCTGTTTCACCATTTCATTTCAAAGGTAAACCAGCTACCCTAACCGAGAACACGATTTCCTCACAAACAGCTAACTTTCTTCTCAGAACCGTAACAAAGATTTTACGGGCCCTTCTTTAAAACATTTATAAACGGCGCCACCAAGAAATTTAACTATACCCAACGCATCACTTTTAAATAAAGATAAACATACGGATCACCATAAATACGGATAAAACGATTGAAAATGGCACATGACAAAACAGAAAAGGTAGCGGAACTTGCCAAAAGGAATGTGTCGGGAACTAGGAATGGAAGATGAACACGTAAAGGAACGGAAGATGGTATAGAAATACACGGTAGATGATTTGGACGGGACGGTTTATGTCAAACAATTTATTCTTAGTTTAACTCTAAATCCCGATAAAAATTGCGAAAATATCGAAGGAAAAGTATTTGAATAGAAAAGGGCAAATTACTCGATCGATTATGACATTCCAGGCAAATATTTATTTATATTTAAAGAATTTCTGTATGAAATTAAGCGATTAAATGTGCAACTACTGAAAAAACGATTCAAGTAGGCCATGAATAATAAATTGTACACGATATATTATAGGCAACTGGACGCCTATACCGAAACAGATAGTAAATGAAATCAATCCAAGCAACGAACTCATGACAAACCTATGTTTTATATATTGGTTGTTTGCTATTACCCTATACTCTTCTTCCATTTTATGTGCCAGTAAAATATTTACATATATTTACGAATATTAAGGTAAACATTACTTTTAAGAGAATAAGTTGTTGATAACGATTATGTTGCTTGAAGGAATCGTAAGTATTACGAGAAAGTCGTCATCTTTAAAATGATTTATTTTAGAATTTTAGACTTTAAGTGGGTAAAGACGGTACAGAAAATATTTTATATATAATTATTATAGTTGCAACAGGAATAATATAATACTATTGAGATAACTGATATAAATACAACTACACCTGCTACTATCTGTTTCTGTGATGTTTGGAGTTGTAATAGTAGTTTTAGCTTTTGAAGAAGGATGTTCTGCAAATGGAAAGGTGATAAGCCGAAAGCGGGTTATTCCTCTTGAGATTTGGATTTTCCCGAATGCTGAGTGGTTAAGCAGCCGAAAATCTATTTGAAAATTCTAAAAAATTTAACTACTGGAATATTAATACTTGCTGTACCGAGTATCATATTTAAGTCTAGTCTGTCGCCAACGGGATTAAAAATGAGCTGATAATTATTATAGCCAACGTTATCGCAGTTACAAAGACACAATTTCTATAGAGAAGAGAATACTTGTTTATTTAGCTTCAAAACAAAAATAGTGGCACAAAAGAGAAGGCAGGCAGAATTAGCTGTATCTTAGAGTTAACCAGACACGGTCTATTCTAGAAAACAAATGTCTGGAAATACTCGAACGTTGAATGACAAACTAATTAAAGTCGAACACTATATCACCGGCCGTCATGTCGGTATCTCACTCTAAGCAAAGGAAAAGAAGAGGATACGAACATCCCGAAATACGCGAAAGACGATTTCTTGGAAACCACGAGATTGTTTTAAAATTACTTCATGCATGTATGTTGGAAATAAATTTCTCTTTGTTTTAAAGAATCCAGTTAAACATTCGTCTTATAACGTGATTTTTAGGAAATTTACTTTAGGTTCTAAGTGATAGCATGGCAATTTTCCTCACGGTTAGCTCCATTACTAATTTTTAAGTTCGGAATAATTTTCCAATACCGATAAGCTTCTATTCTTCCCCCTAAGAGCTTTAATACTTCCTATATATCTATTTTCCAATTATAAATTAATTCAAAGAGCTAACGAATTCTTTGTATTAGATTTTCATATATAAATTAAGTTTAAGTTAAATATATCTCTTGAAATATTAGTTTTTTGGACTATTTGATTATCTTGTTAACACGACATTATTGTTTCGAAAAAATAAAATGGAAAATTTATTTATTTATTTATTTATTTCCGCACAATACACATGAATGTGTTTGACGCAAGGCTTTATTTTGTTTATTCTAGGACAGGAAACTTCCTTGTTTTTGAATTGAAGTCAACTGGGAAATCGTCTGACCAAATTTTTTGATAGGTCATCAGGAAAAGTATTAAAGAAATTTGGTATGTAGAATGTTACAAATGCTTTCTTGGTATATATGGCAACATGAAAATCCCTTATTGAACATGCAAACTTGCAATTTTCACAATAGGTAACATATAGGGTAGCCGAGGGTTATAAAAAGACCTGTGCATCATAGTTTGTAAACCTCTAAGCGAAGTAGTTGCTGTATTACGCGAGAAATTTGTCTAAGAGGTGAATTTTTGGATAACTGCGGAAATCTATAAGGAACAAATTAATAGCTGCCTCCATTAAGAACCGATACAATCAAAGATGATGAAACTTGGTTCAACTAGCAAGCCGCAACAAAAAGACGTATTATTTCCAACTCTGTGTTAAAATTGATTTTTGATGTTTGTCGATAATTGGCGTTTCATGTTTCTATTAATAAGGTCAATTTCCTCAAACGTCTATCATTTATCTCTCCCTTCGGATTAATTTGGAAGCGGTAGTTGAAATATCAATATCGAACGGCTGTTTTGGAAGTGTTTTGTAAATAAGATCAAAGAAAATACGAACTGCAAACATTAGTCCTCAGTCCTCACGCATTTCCTTTCTTAGCGCCATTTTTTGTTCTGTACTTAGGTAATTTAGTCAGTTGGTTTTCAGTTGTTCGTGTCTAACTATCTACAAGCAAGGTTAATTATCTCACACTTATATTTTTTGCGGCCTTGAACGCAAGTAACCCTTCACATCAAACCACGCATTACGCCTACGCCTCGCGTAACGTCAGATGGCGCGGGTTTATCGGCTTTCATTTTGCCTGCCATTTTCCGGGTCTCGCTGCTCCTTATATCATTTATGTTCAGGACCGGAATGTCACGCGTTCATGTTAAATTTAAAAGCTTTTCAGTCTCAACTTCACAGAGCTCCGTGGAGGAAGGTGAAGAGTTCTTTATTTTCAAATGGACTGGCATGAAGACCTAAAATTTATTTCATTTATACAATTCCTTTGAGTCTGCTTTTACACTAATTAATTATCAGATTTCTCCTTCTACTCTACTTATACCTAATTTAATGTTCAACAAAATTATGTTAATTGTATCTTTATGAGAAATTTACTAAATAAATATTTCTACTCATAATATGAAGCACATATCGTCCCGAAGAAAATAACAACTCATGGTTTACTGACCACAGATTCTAGATTAATATGGCTTCAAAAATAAATACTAAAAAGTGAAAAAATTAGATGTCCAATTTAGCCGAATATTTTTAGAGCCCCTCATTTAAAATCTAGAACAAGAGGGTTTCTAAGCTTGAAATATGTTTTGCAAGTTTTTTTTTTAAATTTCCTTAACTAAATAGTCAACACCAGAGTCAGAAGCCCGCCACTGATCGCTGAAGATTGTGCTGAGAGAAGGGTCTCGTATATATGAGATTATTATAGCTGCTAGGGAGAGAATATAGTGAACCTTTTTGGCGCAAAAATTTACGCTCCTTAACTTTTGTCTCATATATTTTAGTGATCTCAATCTAGTAAATTTTGAGCAATAGGATTCCTTAAAGAAAATATCAACAACTAAAAGAATTACATAACAAATGGCAACTATTGCGGCAGATTTACTTTAACACTGGTGTCGAAGAATTGATAGTCATTTATGCATACCTATGTTTTCTCTAGTCATTGATTAATATATTTTCTGTAGTTCTGATCTAATCTAATATTAAATACTGAGTTATAATAAATATTTATTTTTGAAATATGGTTGAGTCCGGCACTGGTTACTTGACTTTTTTAATTTTTATTTTTTAATTTAATGTGATCCGTCAGTGAAGCTTAATTAAGCTTTAAAAATTTTGCTAATCACGCTTGTGGGACTGAGTTTGAAGTATTCATTTAATTCAAATACAATAGGGTTGTTGACGTCACGGACTCAACAGTATTAGGGCTCTGACCTGTGGATATTAATTTTCAATAAACTGTACTTAGCTACACAGAAGAGTAATTATCGCGGTAAATCACGGGATAAAGCCTTTAGAATGGTCAGTTTTATTTTTCAAAAGTGAAATTCTGCATGCTATTAAAACACTGAATTTTAAATGTAACAAATGGGCATAAGATTTGTTATAACTTTCCATGTGACCCTATAATTACAACAGCGTGTTAGATGAAAAGTTTGAGTTCATTGAAAATTATGAATCGCCTACATTCGTTGGGGTTAAAATGTAGCGGGAAGAAACCCCACCATCCTAGCAACGGTTTCTTGTGAGAGCAAAATGGCCCACTTGCGCAACGCGTTTTTATCGTCAACCACATTCTGTACAAATACAATGGCTACAATTTGAGCAGAATGGGTTGATATATGAGAATTTCACTAAAATAGTGTTAGACAATTTCGTGCAGGTTGAGCTGGTATAAACTATAAAGGAACTTCAGCCATAATATCCTAAAAATCTGAAACACTTACACAAATATTGTTTCAAAACGCATGGTATTTTGTAACAATCTTTCATAACATATTTTATTCAGCTATTGTATTTTTTCGCCAACATTTATATTACCTTGAACTAATCTCAGCAAAAACATTTATTGACCAAGCTATTAATATACATGCTCCTGTTTTTGGTCATACAACTTTTGGGTTTAAATAATTTTATTTAATCGAGTTTCATTATTTACCTGTTTTAATTGCATACATATATCGAATAAAATATCCATGCAATAATTTGCAGTCACATCAAGAGAGTTCAATTAGTAAATTACAAAATTATGGATTTGATTTAACAAATAATATCCTCCGAAAAGCTGTTTCCGAAATGAAATTTTTAAGCAATATTGCCATTTCTGTAAGACAAAAATAACTTCAAGACACAAATATTATATGAGATTAACTTAGGTATCTTTGTCAACAGTAAATGTTGAAAGAAGCTTCTATATTTTCTTGAAAATTAAAGCATGAAAAATTGAAAACATGTTTTTATTTGCACTTTACAGTCGTGATCAGCTTTGAAGTATATTGAAAGAAAAATAAATACCACGGAAAGCACCGAAACAATAAACTGTTCTATTTTCAAGGAAAATATAATTAGTGATTCCTGGCCTCATGAAATAAGTTCAATCAATTAGATTTTCTGAAATAAGTAGAAAAATAAAGAACGTTTCATATTATGCATTAGTAATCATTAATGCAATAGCGTGCAGTTTTCAATATAGGTACCTACTTATTACAAATGATCGATCAATTTCCTTACTGCAGAACCTGTGACAAATGCCTAAAGGGTAGGAGTCATCACAGGCCGCTACAAACGACTAGACTCTGATGACATCTTTTTCAGACATTTCTTGCCCCTACCCGGGCCATCAAAAAGTGAACACTTTCAGAATCGGAGAGATAATCCTTTACTATTAAAGCTCAGTGAAAAAAGTAGTGTCGTCCATCAGCTTCACCGTACTACTATATTACCCGATATATTCTTTACCGTTTGGCTTCGAAATGGATTTCGTTTCCTTTGAGAGTAAACGCGTCAAAATTCCAGAAAATAGAAACGCGGTTGCAGATTCCTTTACACTTTGCAGACGTTTACTAATTAAAGGAGAAATGCGGAAAAGCTAGTTTGTCGTAAGTTTACGCTTTACGTTAATTTCTTGCAAAGTAGAAAACTTCTACAACTACTTGGAAACATTTTATAATGTACAAAGACCATCAGTTAACCAAACTGAAACTAAACTACTAATATTTTCTGTAAATTATTAATTAACAATTTATATACAAAAGTTATTTTAAAAATCTAGCTTGACATTACAGAATATATTGCTGTGATCTGATCACTAAGGATTAAAAATACAGATTAATAATGGTAGTTTTATTCTTATAAATACCATTAGTTATTGGGTTAGTAATATTGTTGAGTATGAAACACAAAATAATAAAAACCAGGGTTGCGAGTATCATTTCCGATATAAGTTTTCAGTTTTCAAAATTATTTTTTCTTTCATTTAACTCTTTTCCATATGTGGTGTATTTTAGTTCGTCGATGGTTGTATTCCATTTCAATTTTTCAATTATAGATAGAACTTCTTCTTTAGATGGCTAAAAACCTATAAAGTAAATTTTATTAGAACGGTAAAGTTAAAACATAAAAATTGAACTGATTAATGGATTTTGATGATTGTAATTGGGGTAAAAAGTATGTATAATCATTGTAAATAGTTATTTTTGTTGTATAATTTATGTATAATTAATATTAAGGTGTGAAAGTAATGTATGACTGGATATTTTTATAAATCGGGAACTGTCAAAAGTTTTGTATTTATTTAAATAATGGGTTTTAAAATTGATTAGATGTTAAGATGTTTATGTAAAAAGAAGTAGTTGTTTGTGAGCTACAAGATTATGATAGTGTTTTTGAACTAAAAGAACAGTTGATGACAAAATTTTAAAATTATCAAAAAGTGTTAAAAGTGTTCGAAGCCAAACCAAGGTTGTTATACATCAAATTAAAGAAGAAAATTATTAGAACAAGAATATGAATTCAGATTTAAGAAGTTGTTAGGCGCCAGAAAGGCACATGTAAAAGAAAATTATAATATTTTCTAGTGATTAAATTGCAATTGTTTCTGGTTACAAAACTAGAAAAGATAACCAAATGTTGAATTTACCATGACAACGATCTTCTTTTGTCCAAAAATTTGCAGAAGTTATAAATACAAGAGCGCAGGAAAAACAGCAGTTGGTTGAATGTTTGTCGTTAACAGATTCGCAGCTCCACGTGAAATTTTATAACCTAAAATTGAGAAAAAGTTGGTGTTTTGGTTAAGTCTGTCATCATTTGTCAAATGATTCAAGATTGAATAATTGGAATATTAGTGCAACAAGTTTTAATATAATAACTTAGATGTTTGGAGTTGTGTAGTGAAGTTTCACCAAAGTTACACTTTGTTTGGATACGTTTTTGGGTTGCATTCTGCTGCCGACAGTTTAAACTGGAATATTTGGAACAGACTTGCGCAAGTTGGAAGTTGGAAAACATTGTGCAGGACCGGAATAAAGGATTGTCGTTAACAGATTCGCAGCTCCACGTGAAATTT
The DNA here is from genome assembly GCA_963082805.1 of Hemicrepidius hirtus. NCBI lineage: Eukaryota > Metazoa > Arthropoda > Insecta > Coleoptera > Elateridae > Hemicrepidius > Hemicrepidius hirtus. The sequence continues at coordinate 19,466,622 of OY720168.1, forward strand.
TATAACTTAAATTGAGAAAAAGTTGGTGTTTTGGTTAAGTCTGTCATCATTTGTCAAATGATTCAAGATTGAATAATTGGAATATTATTGCAACAAGTTTTAATATAATAACTTAGATGTTTGGAGTTGTGTAGTGAAGTTTCACCAAAGTTACACTTTGTTTGGATACGTTTTTGGGTTGCATTCTGTTGCCGACATTTTAAACTGGAATATTTGGAACAGACTTGCGCAAGTTGGAAGTTGGAAAACATTGTGCAGGACCGGAATAAAGGATTGTCGTTAACAGATTCGCAGCTCCACGTGAAATTTTATAACCTAAAATTGAGAAAAAGTTGGTGTTTTGGTTAAGTTTGTCATCATTTGTCAAATGATTCAAGATTGAATAATTGGAATATTAGTGCAACACGTTTTAATATAATAACTTAGATGTTTGGAGTTGTGTAGTGAAGTTTCACCAAAGTTACACTTTGTTTGGATACGTTTTTGGGTTGCATTCTGCTGCCGACAGTTTAAACTGGAATATTTGGAACAGACTTGCGCAAGTTGGAAGTTGGAAAACATTGTGCAGGACCGGAATAAAGGATTGTCGTTAACAGATTCGCAGCTCCACGTGAAATTTTATAACTTAAATTGAGAAAAAGTTGGTGTTTTGGTTAAGTCTGTCATCATTTGTCAAATGATTCAAGATTGAATAATTGGAATATTAGTGCAACAAGTTTTAATATAATAACTTAGATGTTTGGAGTTGTGTAGTGAAGTTTCACCAAAGTTACACTTTGTTTGGATACGTTTTTGGGTTGCATTCTGCTGCCGACAGTTTAAACTGGAATATTTGGAACAGACTTGCGCAAGTTGGAAGTTGGAAAACATTGTGCAGGACCGGAATAAAGGATTGTCGTTAACAGATTCGCAGCTCCACGTGAAATTTTATAACTTAAATTGAGAAAAAGTTTGTGTTTTGGTTAAGTCTGTCATCATTTGTCAAATGATTCAAGATTAAATAATTGGAATATTATTGCAACAAGTTTTAATATAATAACTTAGATGTTTGGAGTTGTGTAGTGAAGTTTCACCAAAGTTACACTTTGTTTGGATACGTTTTTGGGTTGCATTCTGTTGCCGACATTTTAAACTGGAATATTTGGAACAGACTTGCGCAAGTTGGAAGTTGGAAAACATTGTGCAGGACCGGAATAAAGGATTATCAAAAATTTTAAGCTAAGTTTATGTATAACTTGTTTTTTGTTTATTTGTAATTTATTTGGGTGGGTTTATTGTTGGACATTGTCAGTTCAGTTTTGGTTTTTAGAGTGAATGATTTCGTTTGATTCTTAATTAAATAGTTATTTGTTGTTTGAATAAATTTATGTGTTGTGTTCAATTTAAAAAAGAGGTTTTATTTAAAATTTTTCAATATTCAATATCTAGCTCTATTCATCGACGACCTGGAACGACCCTGAGGAACAAGAGTTGTTTTTCTTTAATTTCATTTTGTATTCAAAAGAAGAATACTGGCGCCCAACATTTTTTTTTATTGTGTGTTTCAGTACAGCAATTATATAGATGCTATTAAAGTTGCAGCTCAGCAGATCAAAGCATTTATGTTTGACGCAGCAACGTGGGTTTTGCTTTTTAAAGTCTTATAACATAGCAATATATCAGTATTCAGTAACATACTTCAGGGCACAACAGCGAATAGGTTTATAAAAGTTATAAGAAATTTAATCACGCTCGTCAGCCCACATACAATCGCCAAAGTCAATAATTATAAACCACTGTAACTTTCCAAAATATTTTTTAGTATCCCTTATTTTATTTGTGGTCTACTTTAACGACCCTCCAATCTCCAAGTTTAAATTATTACTAGAAGTTATGAAATTAATTCATATTGCAGATGAAGTATGGTGATCCTAATTTTATGCTTGAATGGCGAAACCTTAAGAAGGGCAAAATATTTTTTAATCTTTCTTCAAGGTTAATTTATAAATATTGCGTCATCCAGATACATTCTTAAACTATACCTAACCAAATTTTTGAGGTCACGATAAGATATGAGTTGTCAAACAAAAACGTTTTTTATGAGCCACCCGGTATATTAACTTTATTATTTTAAATTTAGAAGTCTTTTAATTCACGTTTTAAATGCGGTATCAGCTTAATTTAGAAATTGTTTCAAACTACAAGAGATAATTTTAAGTGTTAGTGAAATGTAAACACACTCGCAGCACTGTTGAAAAGTTGCCGCAATTAAGGAAATAACGTGTGCTGAAGCTCTCTGTTTAAAAAACGTCAAACAAGAACAACTAACTACTACTAACTTTATATCCTTCACTTGCATAAGTAATTTGATCATCAATCAAATTTAAAATTCGTAAAATTAAAATATCTTCGATGCCGTTTAGACGATGAAATTGTTTACATTTAATTAAAAACTATTTTAATTGATTCGAGAATTTTGCAGTTTGCGTTTCGTTTTTGTTGGGCTAAAATCAACTTCCACATTGCAAACGCTTTCTGCGTAAACTTATCAAAACGCAGCAGTGATTTAAATCCTCAGAGCGGGCATATAAAATACCAGCTAACATCTACATTTATAATCATAAATAATGATTCATGCATATTTTACAAACATTCTTTATTATTCTAAAGCCTGAGTTCCAAAATTTATTAGTCGCTTAGTTAACAAGTAAAGGATAAGTTTTGGATATTTTGTCAGCAGCTAGTTAAAGTTACTGTTTATAGACGCTGGGTTTTTAGATGCTCTAACTTTATAGAACTCCATATAATAGGATGTACGTATTATCATAAGTCAGAAAGAGACAGAATGATAACTAACTTTCAAATTAAATAGAGGAAAGTAAATTATTATTATAAGGATTCCCCATTATCTCTTTGCAAACAATTTAAAAGATTATTTTTACAGCATTTAAAAATTTTCTTAACTTGGTAATTTATAAAAACACACGACACACGATGCAAATATTGCTACTCCTGTAATAAAATAAGAGAATTGTAAAATCAACCCTTTTGACACTAATTAGTAGGGAAATGTGTTCGATTATACAATTACATGAAAATGGACAATGTTAATTATTATAATATCATCGATGTTACATAATTCATTAATAAATTTAATAACTACCGTTCCAAATTATTATTACAGGTTGAATTTAAATTCAAAATTATTGAAACTTAGTTAATTAAATGTTTTGTATAAAAATTTATAAAACGAATAATATATGCATAACTAATTGTGTCTTTGCAAAATATAGAAAATTATATTTTCAAATTTTCTTAATTCTTGATTTACCTAAACCGTAAACTTTTCCCTCTAACGTTAGGTATTGCCATCCCGTTACATGTGTATAGGTACAATTATATCAAAACTGACAAAGAAATTTGATGTTACATAAATCATTCATAAATTAAATTACAACATAGTAGTTATAACCGCGTTTCAAAACTACTATGACATATATTAAAATTTTAAATTCAATTTGTTATAGAAAACTTTGGAAACTATTTCAAATTAATAAAAGGAATAGTTTGGATGATAAAAAAATTCTTTTATATAGTAACTTAATTCAAGTATTAATAAAGATTAAGGTACTAAAATCTAAATCTTAGGAAGCGAAATATAATTTTCCGAGAAACAATTTTCCACTAGATTTTCCCGATATCGGATCAGTATAAAGAAGGGATGACGTCGTTAGTTTCTTATTGACAATCGCTCAGCTATGCCATGCTTTCCAATTACCATAAAACGACGGCAGCGTTCCTTCGATGATAATTATGCCATTAATACTTAGTATCGATCAAAAATTTGAGAGAGTTAAAAAACTTTCTCATTTATCGTTTGCCAAATTTTCATCCTTACATATAGCACCGCGCCGCCGCAATTTATGCATTTTGGGAATAACTCAGTTCGTCTACTTTAATTGAATGAAATTCCCTAAAACAGCACAAAGGATTAGTGCCCGGAATTATTTTTTTTCTGTTTGGTTTACAACCAGCATTAGATTAAAATCCCAATGTGTGATTTTTGTCGTTTTGTATCCACAACTGCTTCAAATGTTCAATAAACAAGAAACAACGTATATGAGGGATGCAAATCCAGCAAATGAAAAGAATTAATTGTGACCGTTATACTATTTTAAAAATCAAATTTAAATTTGATACAAATTTCTAGCAACATTATGGAATAATAAAATCCATTTTAATTAAGTATAGTTCTACTGTCCCGTTTTATGGTTTGCTTTTTGTGTCACAATAGACCACCACCCTCTACTGTTTTATTTAAATTAAAGGAAGAAGAATAATTAATAATTTTGATTAATAGTTAAAAATTCCTTTATATTGTCGTAATGCTTTTTCTCACTGCTAATGATTTTGTACTGACACAGTTACTTTATTCTTAGGTTGAATATAATAACTTTTTTGTTGGTATATTTTTTTGACCTATCCCCAAAAGAGGATAAATTTGTTTCAGTCGACCCGACTAACTTCAAGAATTGATCCGTCCGTCAAGAAATAAAGAAGCGTTAAATATTATCTAAAATACAGCCTTTACTTCATATTCCGTTATCCCTATAGAGCCATTTAACTTAAGTGGGAAATTTTAATAGTCCTTCATTGTTGAATAAAAAGGCATCAATTTTGAAATTTATAGAAGGGGTCGCACCTCGTATATATACCCGCAGGCCTGCCAAAATCCACATACTTTTTTAATTTCTGGAACACTCGGAATCGCGCGGGACATTTTCTAAATTTTTGGAAGGTATAAAAGAATTGCTAAACACATTAAATCTGACTCAGAAATATATTCTCAGAACTATTGTGTAAGCATTTTTAAAGTTACTCATGACTATTAATTAGATTAAATTAGAATTTTAAATAGAAAAGGATGTAACTGTTTTTGCTTTTCAAATGAGGGTTTCCGAATAAAAGTAAATGAGTGTGTTTGTATTATTTAGGTCAAGCAGTTAAAAATAATGGTGGAAACGTTTTGATATTCTAAGAAAGTTAAAAATCCATTAAAGTGAAGGAGAGCTTAAAATTTCTCTATAAAATCGTAAAATAATGAAGTCAGCCTGTAAGTTCAATTTAGTGTAGGTATGAACTGGCAGTTCGGACATCCGGTTGGAGCAGGTATATTCTCGCACTTCCTCTAACTTCCGGGCGGGCTCGGGATGATGGAACTGCACCCAAGGGCCTCGTTATTAAAAATTGTACTCCAACTTTTCTGTGCTTAAAATTTGCCTGTATATGACGCTAGAGCTAAAATATTGTGCGCCGGGCTTTGAAAGGGCAGATTTTTTATGACAGGCCAGCGTTGAGAGATGGGAAAAGTAATTGTCAATTACATCGAACGAGTTGTGCGAAGTCAAGTGGCAGCCCGCATGCGAGGCTATTATAGAAGGATAATTGTCGTTCGCACCTACTGCTTATATATTATTGCATTCATGAGACGTCCCGCTAACCGTGTCTGTCCCACCGCCCTCTTCGTTCCTGCCACTTGGTGAGGTAAGCTTTGATACGAGAGTTTTGAGGATGAAACATGCGACAATAATTCAGGCTCTTCAAATAAAACCAGCTAGAGAACGACCCACTAGAAACTTCTGCAGCGTGCACCGTTCCATGCTAGGAACGAAACTTTATGAAATTTTAAACGGCTCTACGATTACTGGAAAGTGCTAAAATATAGACCATTAATTTATTGCAGCGTACCTACTATTTTGGTATTTCCCTATACTATTTATAGTAACACTATAAGCTGTAAAGATCTGCGAGGAGGTAACAAATTAACGGCAAAAACTAAGGGGATGTTGTAATTCGCCCGACCACAAGTTCGAAACTTATATGCTCTCTGAGCGTGTATTCTCGCATACAAGGACGATAAACAACAACTCTGTTTATGTGTATTTAAAACTTTAAGCCCTGCTGCGGTCGCTAAGCTTCATCTCCATATAATTTATCAAACTTTATACATACCAGTTGGTGGTCAATTGAAAACCAATATAAGTAAATACTCCAGATTTAATAGACTATAACCGCAGCAATTCTCTATGTGACAACAACCCAAATACACTTTTGGAACATCCGAATACATACCGGAAATAATTAGGATACGTTAGCCTAATGAGGGTTTTAAACAACACGATTTGTTGTGGGATTACTTCATTCATAGCCGGGTATTCGGGGAGTAGTTGGATATCGACGAAGACATTAATGTACCAGAATAAGCCGATTCGCTTAGGGTGAAGTATAAAAACAACACCGTAGGAAAAGCAAGCTATATGCTTCGCTTGTCTGCCCTTTCATTAACATAGAAAAGGGTAAAGCACCCATACTTACCAGCACCAAATCATTGTTCTTTTAAATCGATGATACTTTAATTTCTAGCAGCTATAACCTTTCCATTACTTACAATTGTAAATATTAACATTAATTTCATAACCAAAACATTTTGGATAAAATCACATTTTTTTCATAACATGACCTTGCGGCAATTGGTACCCTTCGCAAAACTTAAAAGAAAATGTTAGTAGTACACAATTAAATAATCATCTAAAATAAAAATTATAAAATATATTTTTTATGTTTTACAATCGTAAGGCTTAAGGAGTCGCTTCAATTATATACATTGTTTGGCAATAATTATAACGTTGCTCTAATAACGGTGTCTGTGTAAGTAAACCTGCGGCCATATACCTACCAAAACATTTAGTAAAGTTTCCAGACATAATTATTGTATTTCGTAAGAATGGTGGATATGAACGAACGGGGAAACATTTAGTTAAAATAAATATCTCATATTACCCGGTATGAAAAAGGTCATATACAACAAAATTTAAATCCGATTACGTCAATTTTAATACAGAAAAACGTCCCTCCTTTAAAATACGTAATAAGAATAACGTTCTGGCAAGGCATAGCATCGAATCATTATGCTAGAGCAGTAAGAGAGTATGCAACAAATAAAATCATAAAGCAAACCCATCAAACGGTCTAGAGGGAGAATCAATCGAAAATGTTTGGGCACTACATGTAAATGGGATGATGATAGAGCAGATTAAGGTACTAAATACTACTGCTACTACTAAATATATAGGTAATAAATATGAATGTTGTGTGAATGTAAGACCCTGTTAATTGGTGCTCCCCATAAACGTAAGTCCAATTAAATCGATTAATGCAATTTAGACGAGTGATAATAATGAACCTTTTATTTATCCCCCGGATCTACATCATAATAAATTAAAGTAGATAAACCTGTAAATGTAATGATCGATTCATAAATTTAATACCATTCCCTCTCATCAATAGTATGTAATCACTTCAGTTATGAATATCAAACCATAAATATATTTGAAATTACCATTACATTAATAGTTTATTACAGTTGGTCAACAACAAATATTCAAGTGACTCTACCAAATATACGAAAACCGTATATTTTCACTGATTCCAAAAATTAGGGAATAAACTTGTTACTGTAAACACGCAAATGGTTTAGTGTAGCACTTCAATGCAGTAATAGGTGGCTGTTCGAAGTTAATTATGTGTTAGGACATCAAAGCAAATAAAATGTAGAATTTTAATCTAGTTTACTGTTGCCAATGACCTCTCTAAGAGTCTCTGATCAAAGAGAATTCTATTCGGTCAATTAACAAATCTTCAACGTCTTTGTTCCCGGAAATTAAAAATAACACAGTTTTATTGGTTACAGTAAAAAATATTTAACTTAAGGAAAATAATCGAACGGAAATACGTACTGTATCGCAAAATAAAAAAAATCTATCAAGCTGCAATATTAAATATTGAATCGGGACGGGCGTAGCGCAGACGTAGAGTCGAGATAATATTAAACCGCGACTACAAACGCTGGTGGAACATTGTACAAGACAAATTAATAAACCTACTTTTCAATAACTTTTTTATTAAATGATATATTTCAAAGTGATCTAGGTATTATTTAAATTGTATAGCAGAGAAACTAATATAGAAACAATTGTATGGTGTTATATATAGGTACTAGAATTTTCTCTATCCGAGTGATCGATATCCAATAGCTACCTTGCATTGCAATTCTAAGTAATCCGTAACACGTATTCCTATAAAGATGGGCCAAGAAGTGTAGTCTGGTAATGTATTAGAGGTGAAAGGGGGTGGTATTGGGCAAGAAGAGGCGAAATACAAATGACGAACCGTCGATGCCAACTTGTGTCTTGAATACTGAGTAGCGGATCTGCGGTCTTTCTGTGTATATCCCTAATTTTGCTATACGTTTTCTTACTAACGTCGCTTGCGAGAAACGAAGTGACACAAACTGAGAAATGGTGAAGAAAAATAGTTTGAAATACGGTCGCGTAGCTGCAGGCTTGGAAGATTTGATTTCGCGCGAAGACGCGAAATTCTTTAAATTGCAGTCTAATAACAATACACAAAGTTGTTTTATTTTATAAACGAAAACAAGTTTTGTTAAGTTAGATATTTCATTCAAAATCCGAAGCTGTTTGAAAAATATTTAAATTCCAACTCATTTTGAATAACTGCAGTGTCAAGATATTTATTGATAAAATAAAATAAAATCACCCTTACTGAGTTCGTTTCAATAAAAAAGGAACCGAAATTCAATTTTATTTTTAATTAAAGCGTTAATTCTAGTGATGGAGCCAGCATCCAAACAGGAAAATATCTAAGGGAATTACTCTTAGGGATGGTTATAAGAGCTCGTGTCGGTAGCTTTTAACCGCTTATAAATGAAATTTTGCAAATTTATTAGAAGGAATTTAGGCAAAAGATCTCGCTGCACAAACTTTAGAAACTTAATGAATTGAAAATCCAATCCGATCGCGATTTCAGGCTACAAGCATGCTCAAAACCACTTTAATTAATTAAAAAGCGTCACGTGAGCGATTACGAAAAGGTACAAATTTTAGACAATTATACCTAACTACGTTTCATCAAACAGTTATACTAAATGATTGTAACTTAAAATAATTAGTATATTTGTTACAGAAATATGACATATGGCATGATTATAAAACAAAGGGTTTATTTTAAGTTAGATTATATGAACCTGGCATATATTTTAAAAGGAAATTAACTGTAATTACAGGTTTCAAGGAAAATGCTGCAAATCCTCGGAACATGAAAATTATTAATTTTCTAAACCATTTTCTCTAAAATGTTTGCTCTTAAATTAATATTTAATCTAATAGCATGGTTTTGGTGACCAATAATAATACATAGGTACACATAATTTTGGCTGCCCTATTATATATTATCTATACTGTTTTAAAAGAATCTTCTTCCTCTATTTTCAAAGTTACTTTTTGTTGTTCAATCGCTCGAGTTCGTTGTAGCACTACTTACCAAAAATAATTTAGCTTATCCCCTACAGCATCCATAAGATAGATCAACTAAAATTTAAAATGTATTGTCTACATAATCTTAGAAAGGATAAATCTCGTTATTTTCAGCTTTATCAGAATCGCTGTTCATATACCTATCTAGATTTCATTTCATTGACTTATGTCGAACCCGGTATTAGAGCTTTCCGGTTTCCACCTTCCACCTACTTTTATACGCCCAATCTCTTTCCTCTTTCCGACATCGCCCATTTTATATGTCTTCCTTCTATATGTTGCTCGATCTTCCACGTTTTTTTTTGCTTCATAATATTATTTGTTTGGGTAAATGTTCGTTCTTCGCTCAATGTGATCATATCATATGAGTTACGTTGTGTATGTCTCTATGTTTTTCACTTCCATGATTTTTGTTACTTACTTCCTTTTTCATTCTATGCAAAGTTGCTAGCAATCCATTTCCCTAGTCTAGAGCTTCTGTTTTCTTCTTTGTTGTTCATCGTTCTCCTGAACCCTTTCTTCTTTTTATTTTATGTTTAAATTTAATCCAAGCAGATATGTTGCGTATACTTTTCCCATTCACCAATCTAATAAAAAAATGTTAAAGCTGTTTATATTAATATTTTTGATCCGCATTTAATTAGCTCTGAGGGCTGGTCGTCATTGTGAATGCTTTTTCGACCGTATTCCAATTTACGTTATGTCTCCACAAATTTATTTATACAGGGAACATTTATATTACAGGATATACATTTAATATTATTTTAGGAGTAAGTAATTAAAAAGTGTTAGGTGGAAGGAGGTCAGAGATAAAGTGAACACGCTTAATGCCAAAAAAATATTCTCGATATATTTATATCTACATGATCCTAATTATGTGTGAGATACTGATCATACTTTTCAAAAACGTTTTTTAACAAATATTCTCAACTCATGAAAGCATTCCAGAAAAAGAAACAGTCTTCAGTTTTTCAGTTCTGGTATATTTATCAATAAATAAAATTTATGTACTAGTAGTATGATTTTTGCTAGAAAACCTCAATTAAAAACCAGGTGTAAAAATGATAAGTAATATTCAGGAAAAAGACATTTAATGAAGGCTGGTATTATACTGATATTAGTGTCGTGCTTATGATGACTGGAAGCTTCATAAATGAGCTCAAGGCACGAGAGGGGCTTATTATAGAGAACAATAATTAAAACACCGCACTAACGGTTCATTTGTGGAAACTTCTCTTATTTCAAGATGGAACATTTAACATGAAAAAGCAATTATTTAACAAATGTCATCAATTACATGGTGAAAACACGTAGACGATTTTAGTGTTTCCTTGAAGTCTTTCAACATAACTACAGCAAATTATTTAAATTGCTTTTTCAATTTTTTAGTTGAAGCATGTTTAGGATTTAATTGGCTCTTATACATAAGCTAATGTACGCTGATTATAGCATAACAATATTAACGGTAAACATACCATTACAACCAAATTAGGGATTTATTGGAAATACTATTAACAGAAATAGGATAGTTACCAATGTACATAAACACTTAACAGGACATACTTTGGAATGATCCTGTTCATTTTAACATACATTACTATTATTATATCTATGTCGCATGGCATTTGTACGCACTTTTGGTATTAAAATGTGGAGATCATTACAGCGGAAAGTAAATATTCAACAAGTTCCACATGCTATAACCAGCATGTTCATCTGATTTACACACTACAGAGCATTCTGAATTCCCTTTTAACCTATATATAGCGGTGTTAAAAAGTTCAGCGTTACTCGATCAGATTATTGTTTTTGAAAATTAACACACTTTTGTTCATACAATGGCGTATTTGTTAACTCCGTTTAAAACTTTTTATGTAACATTCTATCGAAACATATTATGAATATAATCACTACAATTGACTCGTTCTGCAGAATGACAAACAAGAAATTGACGATCAGAGTGTTGATAATATTTGTAATTATAAATTCTGCTTCTCATTTTATGATCAAAAATGTCTGCTGTGTTCCTGTATTAAATTATAATACCGACGTGATATGGAAATTGCTGAAACACGCTTTGAAGATTTCCATGACCATGTAGGACTTCGTAACACCACTGTAATTGCTACCCCAATATTTAATATAGGGTTCTTCTCAGTCCCCATATTTCCTAGTTGTTATCCCTGAGTTGGCACGTATCCTATCCATCGTCACTTGAAGTTTCCCTATATGTTGAAGCGTGTTGAAGTAAATTTCAAGTTTTGACCCCTCAAGCTCATTACAAATGATGATTTGATCCTTTGTCCCTTGTGCCTTTATTTTCCCAAGACATGTCAACAAAACTATTCTCAATTCTGGTAAAACATCGGAATAACATTTTTATTTTATGCAGAGAGAAATAACTGGAAACCTCATCAAAGTACAATAAAGGATTTACGCATTAATGGTGATCTATTTCATGTGATGTGACAAATGAACATCACCACTAACTAATCCAAAGAGAAACCACATATAGTAGACTTCACAATCGCAATGCACTAGAAAATCTCGATTTGTAATAACGAAGTTTGATTGACGCGACACTGGAAACATTAAACTCCAAATCCCATTTACAAGCAAGTGCATTTGGCACAGCTTAAAAGTCTCACGGTTTAACTTAAAATTGTGGCCTCGCAGATTATCCGTATTAAATGTCAACAAGTTGAGCTTGTTATTAGGGTTCTTTTATTATGTTAAAATCCAGTTCATTTTTGTTCTAATTGTTTGAAATGCAAATATTCTTTTTCTTGAGTTTGTTTATTAGATCAAAGCAAACATGTGTAAGAGCAATTCAAGGAATAATATTTATACTACCAAATATATTTTTACATATACAGAATGGATAAATGGAATACCCAATCAATATAGAACAGAGCCAAATATTTCTGGGTGTGTTAGATTCGAAAATAAAGCAACGCAAGGGTTTTACCGCCAGTTTTACTGGGCAATTTTAGTGATTAATTCTGGTTTATCACGACTTTGCTCTTTTAATGCTAATTGTTCTTGATAACCTTTTTGGTTGGAAATATTACATACATTTAAAAAATGTTTAAAGAAAATTACAAATTAATAATGTAGTGTACTTTTTGGTGATAAGCATTGGAAGTCATTAAACTATCTCTGTTACATTGTTTCATTCTTAAAATAAAAATCACTGACAGGATTATAATTAAATCCTATCTCTAGTTTGTAGTAATATTGGGTTTCACTTATGTAGCAGTATATCTATCTACACTACCTCAACGCACATTAACCTGAGCAGGAAAATCAGTAGGTTGCATATCTACGACCAGCGGCGCATTAAGCTTCCCTCGGGCCCTAGGCACCACATATTAAAGGGTTAGTGGCAACAATTTGTAAACAGTTTAACTTACAGGTAAATATAATTGTTTGATGGCAGTTAATTTACATTTAGTTCTATAGAATTATGTAACACAACAAAAAATATTATTAATTTCCACAATGGGAGTTTTCTAGATACGTGACCAGTATGCCTAGACGTCAATGCGTCTCTGCCTACGACCATTTCACGTTTATTGTCCTATCTGTTATTTGTTAACGCGGGAGTAAAATTTAAGGGTACTTTACTCGAAATTTATTGTTGTATACTCCTATAACCTACGCAAACAGTTTTATTTCTCCATTTTATTTTTACCTTTATATAAATAACAAAAATCGATAATCATTTTATTGGCATTGTATTAGTAAAAATCTTGGGGAAAAGTTTAAATAACACCTGACAGGATCATCAATCACAATATACACGTCGCTTGTAGACGCTTCGACTGTGAATGTATCTTTTAAGCATTTAAAAACTGTCAATTCTGCTTACAAGGTTTAATTTTTATCCTTTTAACATATAATTGAATATAACAATAAAAATATATTTAATGATAAGGTTTTGATAAAGTCTACTTAAAACTGGTACACGTAGAAAGGAGAGGACAACAACAAATCTTATCACATGGGTAAAACTTCTCATAAATCGATTACTCATGGGAACCTTTCCCTAAATTTATTACTCAGGTTAAAGCGATAAATATTGGAAATATTTACAAAACAGGACGAAAGCTCATTTTTTTTTCAGAATAAATGAAACAAACAAAATACGAGCCTCCATTTCGGGCGTTACTGTTTACTAACGATCTAATTATTTCTAAACAAGCGAAGTTATCAAAAAACAATTCAAATAAAAGTTTTTGCGGATAGTCTGTTCTATAATTGACAGCTACTAGAATAACTTTTGGAAACATAGTTTATGAGGCTTATGTTTGTGACATTAAACTAATATTGCTGTGTAGAGTTCGGCCTTCCATATTATTCATGTCAGGAATAACTCCTTATGAAACGTTCTTTTTAACCTTTTTAATATCGAAACATGAAGTCATACATAAAAAAACTTTTACTCATATTTATATACATTTCTTTGTTCTTTTGCTTATGAAATCCCCCAGACAATCACGTAATAACTTTCCTAGAGAACAATGTTTTGTAGAAAACTCCAAACTCTTCCCTAATACACTAGAACTTTTCTAAGCCAAATTAAATAAGATTCATAGAAACAATTACCCCGTGGGATCGCGTAGCTCAATGGACGTGCAAACCAGACTAGATGGCTGCTGGTTCAACTCCAACACGGGGAGGTATTTTTCTGAATAGCTTTCTTAAAGCTACCCTATATTCGTAAATGTCTGTACATATAAGAAGGTTGGGAGGGTAAATATGGCCTTGACATTTGGTGTCCCCGAAAGTGTAGATAAAAGAAAGGGTCCTATCGTTAATTGCAATTTTACCAAGCAAATTGAGTTGCGCAAAAATTGATTTCAAGATTTAATTAAAATTTGTTACGATTAGAACAAATACAAAATCCAGATACTTTTACAATTTGAAATTGGGATTGAATAAGTATTTCTGTAGAGAATAAAAATTTGAACTTTGAAGAAATATCGATGACGCTTTAAAAACGCTATGTTGTAACTTTACTGTAGTTCTGGACGAAAATGATATACGAACGGCTCATTTTCATGCACTTCCCGCAAATATGCAAGATACGTTCGTTGTTTATATTTTGCGTTACATAGAGGATACACTGAATAAGTGAACAGGATCTTCTATACTGCTCATTCTGTATGTAAAATAACCCTAATACGTTAAAATACGTAAAACGCAGCCGCATTCTAAAAACGTAATGGCTTTACTAAAGCAAACCTTATCTCCAAGCCAACACCCTTCATTCGGTCCTGCTAACTTTGGCTTAATACAACGAACAGTGGGACAACTTGAAAGAAACTACCTAAAACTCACATTCACCCCTACAACATTCTTTCCTCATCAGTAATAAAAGAAAAAGTTTAGCCTTTAGTCGCGCTGTACCGGCTTGTATCTAGCTATATCTAAATAATATGGGCCTGAAGAAATTTCAAATATTGCGACATAATGAACTTCTCTTTATATGATAAAATAGCAATAATAATTTTTAAATAGCGTTTCGATGATAGTAATGTAATAGACAAGCATGTAATATTATATTTTTTTAATCCCAAGTTGGAAAATGAAAGAATCACGATAGTGTAATAATCTCCGTTGATGTGAAAAGGGTGTTAGTAAGTAAGTTTAATATGCAACTTAGAAAGTTTTCTACGATACACAGTAATGAAACTCTAGTTTCGTGTTCAAAATGAAACAATAGCAAAGTTGTGTCTAAACACTCGGTCTTGTAGGACCACTTTTATAACCGGCATGTATTTGACGATATTACTTTCCCAACTTTTCTAAATTACGAGAATATAGCGGGGGAAGCATGTTTTATTATGTTTGGAACTGAAGTGAAAATTAAATTGAACTTCATCATAATGAGGCTGAAATTTAATTAGCTCAAAATTTTCATTATAATTTTCTCATTATACTTTTACTATATTTACTCATTATTTACCTATTTACAGACGCTTTATTTTTTTGATAATACCATCCGCCTAAATATTCAAATATAATAATTGTTTAGTATTCTTAAACCAAACTGTCGTTTATTTAAGAACAAGCTCGCACCATATTTAATTTAGATATCTTAATTGAAAACACCGTACATTTCATTATACTCCATAGAAAGAATAAACGGAATTAAGTCTGGAGATCTAGCAGCTTACGGTATCTCCTTAATCATTTCCCATTCCGCCTATAAAAAAATATGTAAAATCTATTTTCATATCCTAGGCAAAGGAAATGGGCGTTGTGATAAAAATAATAATTATTCTGATAGCGAAAGTTCGGCATATTGCTGGGGTGAACATACCTGATAAAACATATCTGATAATATATTTCCATCTGATTTGCATAACCAACAAAGCTTGAATAAACGATATCATGGGGCGAACGGTCAGTTGCGTTATCCAGACCGCCTCGTGTAGAGACAGTACGTTGATCAATAAAAAAACATCTACAGTAATTCACGGATATATAAAATAAACGTTTAGTTAATAAGAAAAACAATAAAGAATAAAATATACCCCGTTAAGTATATCGATATATTATAGTACCTAGTAATTTACAAACATTTATATTTATTTTTAGATATAAATCACTAATAAGGCACTCAATCTGGTAAGCTTGTTAAAGGAGTAGTTAGTTCCCTATAATATACAGACACATAATAATATAAGCCCTATCGAAACGTAGTAAAGCACACAAAGTTAATGGTAAAGTGAAATTATATGATCCAGGTTAGATTTCGTCATACTATCAACAAAAGCTCTATAAATTAGTCTAAGTATTTAACTAAAAGGCATGAAACAGTTTATTAATGCATACAATACATTTCTGCACTCAATAGCTTAACTTCCTGTTAGACAACAGCCGGAAACTGACAAGTAGCTAAGGCGTTTACACTACCGTACTATTATACAACGTACTACTACTCCATAAGGAGCTTCTTTTAAATTCGCCGTTTATTAACAACCCATGCTTTAGGGGCCTAACAAAAACCTACCCTTGTCCTGCTAGCAGGTAAGTATTTATTTTGAACCATGACGAATCGACTGAAGCACACTTTCTCACGTATCATCGCAGGAAGTAGCGTATTCCCTAGTTTACGAACAATAGGTACCTACTACGTGAAAAAAAATAAGCCCCACGTTGGGCGCCAATTTTTTGTAAAAGTTGTAAGCAACAGGGGGGAAAACAACAATATTTCAGGAATCTTCTAGAATAACCCAAAATGAAACGCTACAATTAATACAAATAAATTTCAAAAAGGGTGGATTTGTATTTTACGGATTATAACACGCTAACGTGCAAGCGTGACAGAACTACCACGCCCTATTCACAATCACCATTTGGAGAATTTTCACAGGAAAACCTTACAAAAGGGCAGATAACTTGAACAGATTGATCAGACGATTTTCAAAAAGACAAGTAAGTTGAGTAGTGATTCTTAAAAGTATTTTAAATCATTTATGGATTACAATGTTAATCTGTAAACCAATTGTAAATTTGCTTCTGGGTGTTCTTATCAACAGGGATGTCTTATCGAAGGAGCATTAAACATTTACGAGCTTTTATTAATAGGGACACATAGTTGACTCAAACATCTAATCGACGCTAAGGGTATGTGACAAAGATATTGAAGTCACGTAGTCGATCCCGTTTCATCAAAGTTATTGCACTCTGAATCTGTAAATTTGTTAGTAAGTTATATCGTTACTATAAAGTAATTGCACGCTTCTAACTAATGACCACGCAAACTAATCGTACTGCCGACATTTCAAGCAAATGTATTCAGATTACCGATAAACATGTCTCCCAATTTGGCTAAGTAAACTTTTCACTCCCTGGAGCTTGTTTTCATGACACGCTGAAAGTTGATGAAACTCGCACGATCATTTTTAATAATAAAAGTTTAATAATATTCCCAAATCTAAGAGCGTCTTTCATAACAATGAATCATCATAGCCTTGAATAGAGATCCTTACAGAGTAATAGAGTAGGTTACATTTTAATTCCATTACCTATTCAGGACTAATTGGTTTAAGCGCTGTTCTAAGTAGTTAATACATTTAGATATCTATGATTCGCTAATATAATACAAAGGGCTTAAATGCAAATACTCCGAACCCAAATTAGACGTATAAAAATCATATTTTCAATCAAGCCCAATTTACTAATGTTTTAAAATTACGAAATGTATACAATAAGCGTAAAAGGGTTTTAAATGCGAAACAAAGGCGTTGGGAGACAAATTTATGTATTTAATTAAATAAACGAAAGTACGATATTAAAATCATGAAGGTTATTATATTGTTGGTAATTGAAAATAAAATATTTAAAGCGCGCCGAGCGTTTCCTGTTCTATATGCGCATACAATTTGTGTATTTAACTTGTAACTATTATTTAGCAGATGTTAATCAAGTTGATGACGCTTGCATACATTATAGCTATTAACGCGTACTCTAACAAATAATAGAAATTGTTAGAATTGATTGAAATATTTAATTATTTTTAAAAATAAAAAGTACAAAAATACTTAATCAGATAACCTTAACCTAAATGTAAATATTGGTTGTTTACATTTAATTACAGTATCCGGAAAATTTAATTCTTAATCCTTCCGCTCTGTTAATCACCCTCAGTTACTGTGCATGGCAAATATTTTATAAACCATCTGGAAGTATCGATTATACCTCCACTGAACTTTTCTATCCTACAAACAATAAAATTAAGCCCCTGGAGAAAGAAAATAATTTTAGCTACCGCCTCTTCTTGAAGCTTGCTAAAACATACTAAGAACACATGGTTAAAATAATGCAACTAATTACTGGAATACTTGACAGAATAAATTGCGAAAGCAGAACATTATTCTTGCTTGTAGGTCAAACAGTTTAGCCTGAAAAATTATAAAATGTGGTTGAAATTTCGCTAAGAATTTTCAGGAAATTCATGACGGTAGTTAGAGCTATTACTTATTGATCTGCTTATTCAATTATTCATTTTATAATGAACCCTGAAACTATGTTTAAAGTATAGAAATAATTAGTATATGAATATAGTGCCAACAAATATTATTATTATTTAACAATTTAATATTTGCACATTTATAAAGAAAGTTTGAAGTGCAAGTATTTCCATAGTATCGTGGTTTACGTTTTTCTTCTTCACATGTGGTTGTATGTATTTGATTTTCAGCCAAGTGCAACTAAGCGTTTTTCATGCGCTTCACAACTCGAGCTAAAATCGCGCGATGCTATCAAGCATCGCAAAGAGCAACCCTGAAATCTTTCAAACAACTTACTTCTCGCTACAATAGCATATAGTTCCTGAAAAGCTTTACAAAAGTTATAAGTTTACCATTTCACAAGCGATTGCCCTTTGTCTATTTGAATTTTACTAGAAACCAATACAATCTTAAATCAGGAAACTATATCTATCGGTTTTAGTTAAGAATTTTTAGTTATTATTTAATAATTTAATAATTTAATAATTTAATAATTATTAATTTATTAATTTAATTAATTAATTAATTTAATTTATTAATTTAATAATTTAATAATTTAATAATTTAATAATTTAATAATTTAATAATTTAATAATTTAATACCCCGACACCGCAAGGTAAAAGGGGCTTAGATTATATATATATATATTTAATTTTTTAAAATAAATTTGATAATTTTTACTGAAACATACAAAATATATGACGTAATATTCTCTTATAATGGATATAATCGATAAAATTAATACGTTGAAAACTAACTTAATGACGTACCGACCACGACTTGTGCATGTAAATTTTAGATTATAGAACGACCGATATAGCAGACTAGTTATTGTGGTCATTAAAGGTCATATTGATTTTATAGTGTATAAAAACTCTTTGTCTAATAATTATCTATTGACAAAACTAGAAAGTAAAAAAAGGTGTTTAAATAATGTAAATAAAAAACACGCACAGAAGTTATCCTATAACGCAAACAACACTGATTGTATCATATTTTCTAAAAAATGGAAAATAAAACGATTTTCCTGTCAGAAAATTAACGTTAAGAATGTTGTTACAATAAACATAAAATCAAAAGGAGCAAGTGAGCGTTAGTTTGGTAATTTTAATAAATACATCAGCATGATAAATCAACTGTCATGCTACTGTCATGGACTTAAATTGTTTGGCTTACGCCTAGCGTACAGGCGGAAATTAAATCATATCAAATTAGCTTTCTCCTAATAATTATATCTTAACACACAATGAACATTTGCTTCCAATAAATTCGTTGGCTTGTATTAATTAGGAACTATTCGCGCGATAATATATACTGTTAAATGAAACAATGCCCTTGCCTCAATGAGATAACTGGAGGGGTAGGAAATGTCATTTTGAGGAACCGCACGTAAAATAAAATGACATAACTACGTTGTTATTTATTTTCTTAACATAGTTAAGGGGTGGCACTTGAACATTTATTATCCGACGCCTACATAAATTTGAAGTACTAAGGCGGATATTTACAATTGTAATACTTTTTTTTATTGAATCGATAGCTATTAGAGGAAAATTTGTTAAACAATTAAAAAAATATGAAGTCATAATCAAAAATATTCGGAATCATTAAACAAACACATTATCATTAGTAGAAATAAACACATAAATCACTATTTCAATGAACTGTGACATTTTACTGTAGGTTTATAAAAGTATTTTTATATACAGAACAAATATTCACCCTTGACTCAAAACAGTCTCATTTAATTGGAATTATTATATATTTTTTCCTTTTTGTAATTAAATGCAGAGATCCCTTAGAATCTCAGCAAATAAATTCTACGTTTTCATATAAAGTTTACAGTGTCCACAAAGAAAAGAAGCATTCGAGCTAGGACAAACAATGAAAATTGGCAGCTTCAGGGTTCGGAAAGCTATCAATACTTCCTAATAAGCACAGTTACGCTTGAACTCATTTTCGTTTCCACTCCGATTTTTACTTTTTTTCTTGTTACTAACGGATGAGATGCATTATTATTTCATCTTTGCTATTGAAAGTGAAATCAATTTTTACGTAACCATTTATTTAAGAAGCACGTTTCTGTATTACACAAAATTATTTTAAAATATTACTTTCGAGAATTGATGTATTTTTGTACCTAATACCATAAGCATTTTTTTAAATGATGTTTATTTCCCATTTGCGTTGAATATTTTAAACCGTAATCCTTCAACATTGAGGCGTACTTAACCACACGTGGAAGCACACGCGCACGTGGACGTAAACACACGCGTACGTAGTACGAAAATATTTTGGCGAAATTCTTTTTTACAATGAAAAATATTTGTATGGTATCATTCAAAGGTCGATGAAACCTCCTGAACTGTACAGAATTGTTTGTTAGTTAGGAAATTAAATATCAAATTTTTTACCGAAAAAGTTCGCAAAAAGTGATAGGCAACACACAGGAGCTAAATATGATGGGAATTTTAACTGGAACCAATCACATTTGCCGGGTCAATACTATTACTTTTGAATGAAACAAATTAAATTAAAAACATTTTAAACAAGAGGATTAGGGACGGTGGTCAGCTATAAATAACGTCCGAAAATTTCATCAGTTTGTTTTGTCGTTTCTGTGCTGAATTGGATACGTATCATTGCGCCTGTGGCAAATCGATTTTACTTTCATCCTCCTATCTGAAGTCAATTGACCTTTTTATTGAATAGGTTATGGTGCTAAAGACGCGCTTGCGCTTTTCCCGCATCCGACAACTGCTTTTCTTTTGGCATTCTCTTAGGTGACAACACTCGTTACCATTGATTTCCCACCACGAAAAACTTAGACGATCATTAATATAAAAAAATTCATCAAACATCATCGTGTGAGAGCCTAAGGCTAACCATTTCAAAATTATTTCGTTGCTTCGACGATTTTTTAAATGAATTAATCCAAAAATATACAGAATTGTCTTCTCAATCACTGACAAACGTCTTCCCCAGACCACAATCCAATTAAAAATAAAGGAATGAATTTTAGAAATACTTTTTAAGACAATCAAAAGAATTTCAAAAGTCATATTTAATAAAAACTCCTGTCTTATATAATATTTTTTAAAAAAATTTGGACCAATAATTAAAAAGTATTTTCGCTTCGGTTATGGATCATTTTTACTCGCGTTTGAAAAATAATTCTATTTGCCTATAAAACCCAACACTGAACGCTCATGTAATATTAACTAACGGCTTTCATTCGTTTTAGCCAAGTAATATTTCAAAAGACGTAAAGAGAATACGTAATGAGATCTTTGTCTCTTACAGTAGATAACACTAACCAATTTTTGATGTTCACGTTAAATTCGGCTTACGTAATTACTATGTTGCAGTAAAACCCCATTTTTCTTTCTATTAAAATTACTATATTTCTATTACGGTATATAAATATTAAGCTATTGTAATTTTAGCAAAGATGACATCGAAATTACTAGGAGGAAAAGATCAAGAACGATTAATATTCAATTTGAGCCTCCATTATATTAATAAAAATATTGCTTGAAATATTTAAGGGCGTTTTATACGAAAATACATTATATAAATTATAGGGGTAAGTAAGGAAAAGATTGGTGGTGGAAAGAAGGTAATAATAAATTCTATTGCCGCTACCAATATTGTTTATGGAGAAGAGTTTTTAAATCCCGTAATTCTAACACTCAATTTAAAATTGGGGAAGTACTTTGTAAACATAGGACGTCTCCATAAAAATGTTCAGTCGGTAATTTTGGAAGTAGATTTTCGAGGTAGGAATTTTCGAGGCATCACAATTTCCCATTTGACCCTTGGATAATCTGGCCGCGTTCAATCTCCCGAACTCCTAACTAGTTTTTAATGTAAGTAATGACTTCCGGAACACGGGAAGGTGAAGGATTTTACGGTTTTTGTCCTGATTTTTCCCAAATTACTCGCAAAAGTTGAATGTATATTAGTGGGAGTTATAGGCTATTTCGTTTTTGTAGTAGTTTTATAAAGTAAATACGAATCTATATACATACATGCAATAGTATATAGATACAATAATAATAAGCACTTTCGTAATAGAAAACTTCAGCTTGTTTGTGAATAACGAGCTGAAGTCCTAAGGTTATTACAACGTTAAAAGTTACAACCATCTTGGTTATACCAAAAGTATAAAGATACGTCTTTCTCATGTGGAACCTAACCCATCTGGTTAGAAAATATAAGTTTTAACAAACATGAATTAAACATTTTGAATGATTCACTTAACTAAATTTAATTACTTTAATCCAATTATATATTTCGGAATACTGAAGTAAAACACAAATAATTATATTCCAGTAAATAAGGCAGGTGTGCATCGTGTAGCCGTCTAGAAACCCAGACTGGATACAACGTACGTACGCACACCATAATGCTGGGATGTATATTAATTAAATCCGTTGATAAAGTCTATAGTTCATTGATATAATTGGTGTTATTTAGTATTTTTCTTTCATAATGAAAGTTGTTGCTAAGACTAAAATATTTATTTCTCTTTTCAGAACGAAGAGAATTAAGAATTGAAAACAAATCGATTCTGTTGTACTGCCTATATTTGTATCAATGCTCAGTTTGACCCTTTTAAATTTATTATACTAGGGGTATTTGGTTGTGCTCGCTATTTTTATAGATTGACAGAAATAAACGTCCCGAACAGGCTCGTTCCTCTAATTCCGACCTTCTTTGATATCCTTACTAAAAATCGTTTCTACGGGAACCGAACTGTAAATCTAAGTAAGCATAACTAACGTTGAAAATACTCTAGGTAAATTGGTTAACGTAATTATTTTGTTTGAGTAATTTCGATGTTCTGTTTATAAACAGAATAAAATTTAAATTCGAATTGTAACAAGCGCTGTGGCTGAAACGCGGTTTAAATATGGAAACCATTATTGGACAAAATGTGGCTTTGTTGGTGGAAATTGAATTGTATCAGTTTTCGCGCTCATTTAGAGATCGAAATAAAGTAATTGCAAATTAAATCAAGAAACTTAACTAATTGTTACAAACGGATTTCCAATTTTCCGCGTCACCAGTTTAACCTCTGAAATTACAGCAACTTTTGTCACTTTGCGTAAATATTTTATTATTGCGGGTCGCCATAAACTCTAGCCGTAAACTTTCGTAATACGGAAACCCGAAGGCACATTACGCAGTTCCAAGAAAATCTGAAAGCTTTAAAAAGTAAACCAGGCAGTCGTACACACATTTTAAAAAGATTTGTTGAACTTCATCTACACTCGAGTTAAAATAAAGTTTTTATTTATTTGTAAAGCACAGGATGTGTGTAGCAGCTGCTAATATGTAGAAGCCCCGAACTTACGATGACAACCTCGCTTCGAATCGAACTTCGTCGCTTTTGCAAATTGAATTATTGTCGAAATAAAATAGTAGAACTGGGAATCCAACCCTGCAATGAGGCAGGCACTCAGTCGCTATCCAATATTCGAAAACGATATTTATTTTCTTATACAACTTGGATATTGCTTTACTGAAATACGCTTTTTAGAAACCTAAATTTACTGAAACTCCTTGATTCAATAGATAATTTATAAAATTATTACTCTTTCAAAATATTTACCCAAAACCAATCGACTTTAGCACAATGACGAGAACTGAGCAGCTTTATATAAATAAACATTATATCAAATATATTAAACGGACTATTAAAAAATAATTTCGAATTTCGAATTTCAATTTCTTTCGAAGCTACAACTATAAAAAAATAATTTCCTAACTAATTTAGGTTGGCGTTCCAAATAACATGTTAAATACATTCGATTACTAACTAAAACTTGATAACAAAGTTAAAGTCAGTTTCATTTTAAAATCTGTATGTTCCTGTAATTATTCCAAAGTAAAGATTCTGTCACATTTCCAATCATACCAATCATCAGGTAGATACAACTATTTTTTTAAATTATAATTAATTTTGTTATTTTTGTATGTTAAAAATCTAATGGAAATTAAATCTTAAATATACCAGATTTTCTGGCTTTCAGAAAATATCTTAACCAAAAACATGTAGGTTTGCATAAATTTCAGATAATTCTAAAGAAAACGTTTTAGAATGAACTTCAAAAATGTCTTTTTCCTTCTAGATTGACAGTTTATACTTTACTAAATTTACAAGATATTTTTCCATCTTTTGTAGAGGCTTCCGGTATTTTTCATTCCAATAGAATTTTTATCTCTTACTATCTTCAAAACTCTAGCCTCGTCCATTCTATCGATTTACTCATTCCATTCTGTTTTTGTTTTGTTGACTCATTTTGTAATTTGTTCAATATTGTGACTGTGTTGTATATGTTAATGGCTTTCAGCTATTTTTGTTTACCTAACAGTTTAAAAAAATATTGCTATATTAACCCATTAAATTTAAAATATTTCTGTCATCTGAAACCCCTTCTACTAAAGACAACACAGGTTTCTATTCAAAACAATTTTCATTATTCATTCCCATTTTCTTTAAGTTTTTTCTCTCAACACATGCTTTTAAAAAAGTAACATTTAATTTAGACCATGGTTACCACAAAAATATTAATTTTCTAAAGTTGCAGTTTCATTTCCTTGTAACAGTGCGTCAAAGGCAGTGTCTATTTTACAAAGCTGCAAGATACAAAGTATAATTATTCATTCAGGACAGTACGGAACGGTTTATTAGTAGAAAGGACATTCTATCTCTTTTTAAAAGAGGTAACGTAATTTTGAAAGCGAAAATTCCGAATTTACCCCAAGTACTCTAGGGACTACGTGGATCAAAAACTAATCACTAAAACGAGGTGGCCGCCAATTTGTGTAGCGTATTGGGACAAGGACAATTTAGCGGAGCAATGATTGCATTATTGGATCGCCTTTAGCTGAGACATCTTGAGACTACCAAGCGTACCATAGTATTTTACTTTATTCGATATAAAAGGAAACAGAGAAAGTTTACATCATTGTCTCATTTAACATTAAGCTTCAATTTTTCAGGTTTTCAGTTTTCAGAACATGCTGGCAACATAAATTAAACCAGTTCAAATTCATCAGAGGATAAATAATAATTCTTTTCAGGGTTATTTCCAGATTTCTAAATATCGTTAATTTCACAAGAGATCGTCCAAAATTGTTCAAATAATTCAATTGCTCTTCCCACAATTACTATAGTATGTTAGTCCTAAACGGATTATACTGACAGATTTGGGATAACAACTAAGTGTCCTGCTTACTGACCATGGAAATACAATAAGGTCAGCAAAATTCTATCATAGCTTTACGTTTATGGGGTGGGTTTATGGAGGTGAGTTAAATCTCAGGTAAACTATATCTGGAAAGGTATTTATTATTTTTCCTCTCCGTATGGTGTTGTTGGTCGCTAGGGATTGGTTTACTGGTACGCTCCCGTTGAAGATCAAGCCAAGTTTATACCAAAAAGATTATTTTCAACTATTTCCTAATTTAATCAAAGTTAATCGCTCAATTCAGTTTGAAACACTGAAACTCTTCATCTCATTGCATTATTCTGGAAGCACAAGTCTGGACTCCAATTTAGAAAGAGGTTGATCCTTATAAAACTATAATCACTTTATCTTAAGTTAGTTTTACAGTTCGATCTGTTCCGATGAAGTTTTAAAAGCAAGGTGTAGCTAGAGATAGGATCAGAAATGTTTTATTTGTCCGATGCCAGTGACGGATTGCACTGTTTTATACAGTCTTGGTCTTAGGGGAATGACTATAATATGATGGAAATTTAATTTTTGTATCTATTCAGAAAAATTAACATTATCGTTTCTAAATATAAATCTGTATCTATTAATAGATAGTTGTACTGGCGGCTATACTTTCTTCCGACATGAATAGTAGAGAGATATTAACAGATATACGACGATTAGTCTAAAACAGGATCACCATACTTCCTCTATTATACAGTACGTGTATGCGAGAAAGTAATAATAGTCTATCTGATTACTGCAGCACTGGAAACTTGTGCAAACTTTAAAGGGATAGTGCATAGGATTCGTGTTATCGCTGATAAACATGCACGGTTTGCTCTACAACGTTTTATCTCGCGCGGTTTTGCAATGAGTACTACTATCATTGTTAACCAATATGAATGGCACTTCATGTACTTAACATAAATTTGAAGAACAAAATCAACTTGTTCAATCAGAACACAAATACAAATTTTTAAATACAATAGCAAACTAATAATAAAATACTAAAATATACGAGATGATTCAAAGTATAGTCCGAAGCTATGGATGTAAGCGTGTGGAGTCCCACAATGAAAGAAAGAGTACTTAGTTTGGAAATAGAAGATTTAAAGAACATTTGCTAAACAACATTGCCACCATTCGCTGTAGGTCAAGGACTATCAGAACTGGATCAAAGATTTGAGGAGAGACGATAACGTTCTTCGTCTTAGATCAAAAGTGTTAACAACCAATAAATTTAACGGATAAGGAACTAAGATAACCGGTAAATAGCTTGCCAAAAACATGTAACAGGGTGAGTGATATGTGCGCTATTCATAAGTACCTACGGCATGGCCCTATTACAACTGTAGGTCTAAAATATTTGTTGCTTTCGCTGTTGCAAAAGGCATGCAAAAGATAGTGAGCAACATACTATAAAGGGATAATAATATTGACTTTTTCAGTATGAATTTATTCACCGACAAATTCAACAATACACCTTTGTTCGTGAACATTTCTATTTTTGTTTTTGTTAAAAGTTTTGTTACCTCACTGCTTTGATGTTACACTGATGTTACACTGTAACAAAATAAATGAAACTGATTGTTGACTACAGAACTATTTAGAAGTAAATATTTCCATGACATTAATTTGAAGCTATTTGTGTTTGTTCGTTGCTTTTGCAAAATACGATCCGATTACTTATGGCACGCCCCTGTTTGCTGTACTATGTCGATTTCATTGTGGCTAAGTGAGATTAAATTCCGGGTGCGAGATTAAAGAAAAATCGTAACATTATCCAGGGTTTCTTCAGCTAAATATTGTAAACTCGCGAGAAGCAGAAAACGTAACCTTTCAGAACACAAATCCTTTACTTAAACCAGTATATCCGTGGAAATCTAGGTAGATTCGATTGAGTTCTGTACTATAAGTAGTTGCCATAAAGTCGTTCTTGCCGAATTCATCATGAAATCGCGTGCTTTTATGGCAAACTGTTGAAATCGCAAGCAACACAATGCTGCCTGTAGTAATTATAACATTAATTTATGCGAGTGAATTGCCTGCAGTAATTTAGGGAAGTGTGGCAAATTGAATTAAAATATAATACATAATTTTTCGTTATCAGGCGTTGAACGTTATGGCAGCAGCCTGATAGCATCACCCTTTTATTGCAGAAGCGTATCTACCGTATTCATATCTAATTAGTGAGCAAAAAGCGTGGAAAGCGCGAAGCCAATCAAGGATATGGTGTACAAATCCACACGGGGCAAATAAAAGTCACTTATAAAGATAAATAAGGTTGGTACGTAGATTGTAATTTATAGTTGTCGTTTATTTAGAAATACATTTGTTTCAGTGTTATGTTAGCAACAACTACGAAAACGAAAATCTTCTTTTTCTTAAATTTTACTTAGAAATTTTTTGTCAACATTAAAACATTTTCAAGCTTCATGTCATCATTTTGATTATACATGTATGCTCTCCGTAATCGACTTCCAAACCCATAGGTGTGTATATTATAAATTTCCTTTGCTAAACAACGTTGTAAAGAAACGCAATTTTCTTATATTACAGGCCCATACATCAACACAAGCACCATACCGCCGCATGCAAACCTATTTTACTTTGAAAATCGTGAACAGCCGCTTCCAATATAACTTATATAATAAAATTAATTGCACGTATTTCAGCACGTGCTTAATCCTACTATTACTACTAATCTCTACTATTCTCCACCTATGCTATAAAATAGCACTTCAACAGTATTAACTAACAACGTGCTTTGCTTTACATTGCAAATGACTTTTCGATTTACCTTAGAGAATGTTTAAAAAAAGTCAATTTTTGAGTTCCAAAAAAAATATTGAAACAATGCTTTACGCTCTGTTAACAAAACTTTATAGTAATTTACAGGAAATTCAAATGTAGTAATTCCGGCTCTGATCTAAGAAACAGAAGCGCTAAATCCGACAACCTTGCCGGCTACTAGAGAGGAGTGTCAACCCTTCTAGTTGAAAAAAATTATTCCTTTCTTCGATTATTATAAAATTGAACCTTGAATTTGATACAAAATGGTTCAGTTATTAATTGATCAGTAATTTCAAGTCAAGGGAGGTATACTGTTTAAAAAAAAAGTTTGTGTAGACTGGTTTTTTAATATTTGAAATATTAAGATAATTATACTGTTTAAGTTTTCTGTTAGAGTTATTTATTGAGTACATCTTGTTTTTTATTAAAGATAAAAGTATCTACAGGACGTGTTTTCAATTTAGTGACAGTTCAAAGAATTAATTTTTGTATTTTTGTATTCTTTTTCCGTTGCTTTGAATTATTAAGTAGAATAAAATAATCGTTCAACTGGTCTATTAATATCGGGTTTTACTTTGTAAATATTACAACAGACTATTTTTAGTCATTAATTGTATACTTGAATCAATGTAATATCTGAATTTTCCTGCCTCAAAAATATTCCATTTAGTTAAGCCAATAATGGAAGCAATCAATTACAGATCACGTTCTGTATTATTAGAGTTATTCAAAGAGTACTTTGAGTAAAGGAATGACCAATGGCCAAGAGTGTGTGAACAATACAATAGCCTTTGAAATTTATGAGGCAGAAAATGTAATTTTCCTTAGCAACTTTCCATGAGGAAATTCGAAGTACCTTTATAGCTTTCAGTATTTACGGGAGCTTGAATTCGTTCTAAGTCATTCCTGAAGCGCCCTAAAGACTCTTACATTACCCATCTCGTGTTGGCAATCCTTTTAATAGAAGACTATACCGCCTTCGTCACGCTCAAGGCCGAAACTTCTTCCGATTAACTTGAATAAATAACGAATTTCCGAGAAAGTTCTTGCTTCTTAGAGTGTCTTTTAATTGACGGGTTAAGCAGACAAACTTGCAAGGTTTAACATTGCAAGGTACATTTTCTTAATTATTTCCCGATTAATTACTTTTTTAATTGCGTAATTAATTCTGACAACTTATTTTCTTTATCTAAATTGGAGATCTCTTAAAACTTAACAAGTACCTGCTCCACTAATTTCGTTTATTACTCTCTATTTGGAAATGAAGATATTTTCACTAAGCTTTTCAATTCAAGAGTTCTAAGAAATCATTTTCTAAAAATCAATCAATTTTAAAGGTAATACTTTGAAATATTTTCAAGTTACTATAACGCTTCATACACAAGTCCTTTTCACTCAACGATTCATTGAATTTCCTCAGAAATTTTAACTAGTTTTTTTTTATAATTTACATTTGGTTACAATTACAAATTAGGAAAATACAAAGACCATTGAAACACATTCACATTTTTCATTTTATAAAACAGCTATACAATAGTAACTTCTCAGACTGACTTAGAAAACGTCTTGTACAAGAAATTGTAGAACAAAATAAAGGAGTCAGAGCAGAAAGTTAATTGTCTTTAACCACACAAGCTTTAATTTATAGTCTGTTATTGTTTACATTTTATAATTTCTTACATACTATTCGCCAGTTGGTATATTTAGTTAGAATTTTTTCATAGTAAAGAAACAAAGGATTCTTAAAATTGAATATAAAAAATTTTTCATCCTTGAAATGCTTTGAAACGTATTCATTTATATTGAAAAATATAACGTAATGATTTTTCGATACGTATCTCAAAACGAACGAAAAGTTTAACAAGAACATTCTTCAAGAAATTTAGTGTAATAAAGTGGAATACTTAGAATAAAAACAAAATATTTTCGGAATGTAAAAAAGAGGAACGAGACTATTTTGAATTAATTTTCCAGTTGTTGAAAAGTCGTACATCTTCAAAGGTTACTTCAGATAATTCGCAAAACACTTAAGATTCAGCTTATGTCCTAATTCACTTTACGGAAGAATAAGGGCATGAAATTCTGTTATGAACATGTTAAATTGGTTTTTACAGCCTTCGTGCCGCTCTTACGACACGCGCTGTTTTATTCTATAGGGACGTCATATTTTCACTGTGGTTAAGTTTTTCCTATTTATTTAATTAATAAAAATGGAACTCATTTGAGTTACATACAGGTACTAACAGCTAGCTATTTATGAAAACACGTAACAAATTTGTAATAACATTTTAGTACAAGTTAGTAACACCGCCTGCAACTGCATCCCCTTAAATCATACTCATAGAGGAAATCGATAAAATAAATGCTAGGTTTAATCTGTAAGCTATAAAAATCAACAAACCCGTTTACGAAGAGGTGATAGAGGATTAGAAAAAATGATATGATTATGTCTGCAGCATCTGAAAAAATCAGTTACAATTACCTCTATAATAAATAATACCTCTTTTACTCACGTTACGCCGAAGGTAAAAAAACTATTACAAACTCAAAACAAAATGCTAGTATGTAGAATTTTACTAGCAATAACAAAGCCGATGTATACAACTTTAAAAATTTTACGATTTCGAACGACCCAGAAAGCTTAACTTTTTACAATGGATTGCAAGATAAGTGTCAAGAATTGATGGTGGTGGACGGTAGTCCCACAAAATAAAATCTAATAGTCACCAACCACTCTACTTGGAGAATATGAATCTATGTACCACATCTTTCCTTTCCCTTAACTTAAATTTGTTCATATGGATACGCTTTACTTTAATAGAACAATTATTGTAATATTATTATTTTTAAATGTCGGAGCGACGGACAAAGCGCAATAGTTCAAATCAAGCCGCGAATCGATTAAAACCATTTCGTCCATGGGTGTTTCTTGTAAGATTAAGTGTTGGGCATGGGGACATAAGCGATTGGTGCCCCCCGTATTAAATAAAAAATAATGTATGAAGAATAATCAATAACTTTTATGACAATGAAAATCAGATAATGTTTTTGTATTATTAACAAATATTTTTCCGGAAAACTGTATCGTGAAAATACATTTGTATATTCCAAATATGCTTGGAAAAGCAAATATATAAATAGAAATGGGGGAACAGTTAAATTGTGCCTTGAAGTTATTTCTGACAAAGGGTCTAACATATATTTGACCAACGCTGATAACATTCGTCTCAATATTATCGTGAGTAGCCGTCGATTCGACATGTGTAAATGTCAGAAGATTAGTAACTGTCTTCTATAAGGCATATGCGTGTGATTACTACTTTGGTTTTTGGAAAAAATATAAGAAATGTCTTTCGTACAATGTAGCAATAAATCTCGAATGTCAAACAGAAACAAGGAGAGAAATAAATGTAAATTGCAAATGCAAAAGCTAGCAATTTCGTTTGTGACAAATTATAAACATGCATATTATGAGTGAGAATGTCATCCTCGGGGAGCCGTATTTCTAAATGTATCTTAGCTGAAATTAATCTGGCGTTGGACAATTTGCCTACTTTGTCTTTCCGACGAGTTAAAAAGAACATGGCACCAAATGTTCGCATATAAATCATGTCGATGGCGAGCTGCCGCGTTGAGTACTCGATTCGCTCGCCTGGCTTGGCTTAGCTTTGCTCCGACCCACGAGCTGATACATATCGCGATCTACTAATTACTTTTTCCAATCTGCTGCCGGATTAATTAAAATGTAGTGGTGCCGAGTAGGAGACATGCTTGCTACATTCTAGGCTATGCTGTCCAGATTAATAGTAAGGATATATCATTTAATAGCCCGCCATGTAGTTCTCCATTTTATCCTACACGTGTGCACCTCCACGATCGAATAATCACCGAAATGTGTTTTCAACCGTTCCAAATACTCCATTAGCGAACTCATTCCCTAAAGCAAAATATATCTACTAGCGAAACTGCACCATCTTCCTCTATTATCACCAAATGCAAACAATGTGCGAAAAACAGTAACGATCACACCATAACTGTTATACTTTCCTTATCTTAAATCCCGTTTCTCCATTTAACTCCTTTAACAACCTCTTATTCCCTTTTATTAAATTTACCGTTCTTCTCCTGTAAAACGTCGCAAATAGACTGGTTGACGATCAAGTCAAATTCAATGGTATTTCAAAGCCAAACAGTTTCAGTTGGAGAAAAAACAATTCTACTTCTATTAAACTCTTTTATTACATTAATCGTCATAAGTCTAATTTGTGTTTCAAACCCCTTAACTAAAAGTTTCATTTAAAGAAAAAAACTCGAACGTTTTATTTAAGGTGTCGAATCCCAAATATTGAAGTTAAATTTTGCTCTGTGGATTCGTTTATATCCAAAATCATAAAAATTGAAACACCGTTAAATGTATCGTGGGTTGTAAAAATTAAAAAGAGATTTTATTTTTAAAACTTGTGAATGGGAGAATCCAGTCCATTAAAAGCTTTTTAGAATCAGCGATGTGATGTGGTGTTGTCTGCATATTTATAAGAAACGATAAATTCCATTCTAAGGGAAAAACAAACAAAAAGCTTTATTTATAAATGGAGTTGTAATAACTAAGAATTCTTTTCAGAAATTAATATTTATAACGAAATAAAATTACGTTTCAGACCTACCCCAATTTAAAAAAATGTCACAAAAAATAAAGTAGAAATCAACTGCATCCAAAAAGTTTAATTAAACTACGAGAAGATCATGAAAACCCTAGAAAATGTAAAAAATTTATGTAATAAAGCTTTTAAATTTTTATGAAAATATTTTCATTTTTTAAATCCATCTTCCTCATACAACAACGAGATCCCGTAACACAATGTAACATCCTAAGGGCATCTTTCATCTACAGGTTGGCAAAGCCACTCAGTGTGCGGCAATTACTTAATTACTTTCCATATTTTCAGGGAAAGCTACGCCGGTTCTGCTTGCGTGTGGGTAGATTAATTTTTAAATCTCTAGGTTTGACAAAATATTAAGTACTGGGATAAACCCTTTCTAAAATCCAGTGGTTTGTATGAAATGAGGGTGAATTTTCTAATTTATTAACGCAGGAATCAGCGATCCATTGTCTGCTATGATTGTGTTCGTCAGTTGAAAAGTAAAATACTTATTCGAATGACAGTAGGATCTGCCCCATCCATCATTCGCCACGCGTTATGTATTTATCGGAAAACGTTAATTCAAACCTTCGCCTTTCGTAGTCGCATTTTACTCTAGGAAAACGGACAGCTTTCGATCATTGCTATTCTCAGCCATGCAAAAACTTTCAAATATTTTTCATATCAAACAACGATTTCGCTTGGTATTCGCACGGTTTGAATTCTTTGGACATCGCCTTTACGGTACGAAAATATGCAATATATCTTGCATTTATAAAATATTCCAACTTCACGGTGCACTCAATATTGCACATTCACATTCTAGAAAATTTTGTTACTATATACAGTGCACACTATTAATTGTCCAACAAGCAAAATTATTTTTTTAGGTCGTTAAGCTTCTATTTGCAAGTAATATTACCTTCATAAATTGAACTAGGCTATACGACAATACGAGTATTATGTTCGTAAACGTAATTGCAATACAACACGCTACCAAACATGGAGCTTTTCAGAACACTTTTAGCCTAAAATCGCCAATACCGTAACACTCGGCATAAAATTTACAAGGTATTTGCTTTGTTCAACCAAGCAACATAAAATATGACACTTTTTCTGCTTTCCCTACTGACACAACAGAAAGCATCTTTTTATAGGTGATCGAGATAACACGTTACACTAAATAACGAGCTTATTATTCGTTTTAAAAAGAAACATGTAAAATAAAAGTTCCCCGACGATTGTATCTTATTCAGATCACATAGACCTATTTTCGTTTCATTTTCAAAGCATCTGCGTTGATTTTTCAAATAGCCTGATACAAGTTTTGTACGTTTGTTTAAACAGTAAAGCTTTTACCTAAATTCCTACATATTGCATAAGAAGGTTCGAGTTAATTTAACACATGTTAGAAAAAAAATTAATAATAATGACCAAACTTTGGCACACAAAACTTTTCAATGGAGTCCCAATAAATGCCAGAATGTTCTTAGAATAAAATTTCCGATATTGTGTAACTGGTAACTGCATAAACATGAATTGATAGACTGTTTAACGAGATAGCATACGTAAATACATTAGTTAGATGGGATAGAATCAAATAGTCGTGAAGTTTATGTAGAGCTCTATTTGCTCACTGCAAGCTTGGATATCGAAAGCCAGTTAGACAAAGCTGTTTTCCACCCGAGTTTTTGATTACTGAGGACAAAGTACTCTAGTGCCGCACTCAACATGATCAATATTACCACCACACCATAAACTCTTACGATGGAATTGAAGACGCTTTACTCGTTTCCCACAAATTTGAAGTGTGAAAGCTTCTGCAAAACCATAATAGATTCAGTCAGTCTTGGTCAGTCTGTTTCATTCAAATTTCTCATTGTCGAGAGCAAGTTACTCAAATGCTTTCATTACACACGAATAACATTATGGTTACGCAAACCATTGGTGACTCTTTTCCATTCCGGTTTTTATCATTGGCAAAGTTTCTGTAAGCCGAAAGCAAGACACTCCAGTAACTCACTTATTTTCTCAATGTGATTCTAACAACAAAACGGTATGAATATATTCCTTCACTGAAATTGAAATTTAGCTCTTTTTTCCTAAATCAATAGAATACCAGACAGAAAAGTTTAACTGGTTTTAATTGGATTGGTTCGTGTCATCAGCAAAAAAGACTCTTACCAGAGAATGTTCAATTGTCCTGTACGTAAATAGGTTTTCCACATGAAGCTAGAGATTGAAAACCGAACTCAGTTTCGACAAAACTTTACAACAGGTAGAATTCCTCATTAAAGACCCTTTGTCTAAACCAGCTAATGTACTTGTAAGAAAGGGCAGGAAACAAATTAGGATCGTTACTGGGATCTCAACCAGTTTCCATCTTTTGTGCAAACACCTACACACAAGCGAAGTTGTACATACTTCGTTCTATTGAAAATGCAATGAGAAAATATGGTTGATTGAAAGGCAAATTCATTTCCTGCAACTGCTAGAAACATTTCTATAACCGAAGACTTTTTGAAAAGATTGTAATATTATGTATAAGGAGCCTTGACGGGTTGAGTAGGACGATTTCTTTAATATGTAATAAGAACAACATCTTATTCCACAGTCTATGTTATTGAATAAAATCTCATTAAACTTTATAATATCACATCGATGACGTAACAACAAGCATTCACAATCAAACCAAATTATATTCCACCCTACAGATTTTTTTTTTAATTTTGGTTACTTATTAAAAATTAACTGAATGGAAATTCTTGTAAATCATGACAAGGAAACTAAATACAAGTGCTTTTTTTAGAAAAGGAGTTTACAAGTAACAAATTTGAAACAAAGTATATCTTAACATCCTCTATCTGTTTTTATATTTCACTTTTTAGATTTCTAGAGATCCAAAGCACGTTGTAAAGAGGGAATGTGAAATGCAGTAGTAAACTTAAAATTCGTTTTCGATTTGAATAATTTATCGTTATTGAATTTATGAGAAGATACTTGCGAGGCTTGAGCCTCAGTTGTTTAATACGCGACGTAGATGTTTTTATATAAAAATGCTTTACAAACTATACTACAATTTTTTATGGGGAACAGAATTTTAAACCAACAATATTTACTACAAGCCTTAAATTAAGAATAAGTGTTCAGTATAAAAAAGTGAGATAATAATGGGTTATTTTACCTCCATGTATAGAAAAACCGTAAGTGCTTATATTCAAATGAAACTTATTGGTTGTATTTATGGATGATATAAATTATAGTGTTAAAAAATATTTGAGATTGAATATTCAACGATGTTTCTGTTTAATATTCCGTATGTTTTAAAATTACAAGGTATGAAGTAATTGCTATAATTTAGTCGATTGCTTTATCGTAATGCGGGAACTACTATTATGAGAGGGAATTAAAATATACCTACTACTAAAGCATTTGAAAAGTAAACATGAATAATTAATTTTAAAAATGTATAAAGCAAGTGGAATTAGATCTGGTGAATGCCTAGGTCATTATTTTACACCCCTAACAATATTGTGATTTGTAACTTCAATTAAGGTACTAAATACTATAATGAAATTGCAATATAGAGAAATAAGGTTAGCTAAATTAGAAATATAGATCAAAACAAACCCATTTCATGCATTTAGCACACAAACATAAAATATAAGTAGATCTTAATTACTATTAAGGGTTTCTTAATATACTTCCGAAATACCTTTGTGTCTAAAATGCAAGTAATTCAGTCCCTAACGCTGTGGGCAAACTTTGTAATTATACTGAAATGAATAATTACGCTTACGTCTTTTGCCATAATTAAGTGTGTTTGTTTACAATTTTCGTTTTAAATGTCACATCATATTATTACGTCGAAAACTTTAATTACCTACGTTTCCTTAAGACGTTAACCCGGATATTAGCGAGACAATTTTCCAATTTAGAAGCACGAAGCTTTAACAGAAATTAGTGCTGAAGCTGAAACATTTCGGCTGAAAATATATTTATCGAAACACGTTATAAGTTTTCTTGAGTTCAAGTTGAAAGTTTAAGTAATCGGTTTCATGTAATAGCCGGGGTTTAGAAATATTACAACAGCGAGGAAACAAACTTAAACAACTCATGTATGTCAAGTTTTGTTTGTACAAGAACCCTGAAAAATTATCCTTTGTTGCTTACTTTACTCTACAATATACAGCAAAACCAACGCGAATTTTCTAACAATGTAAATTGGTTTACATGAAATAGTACAATTATCACATCATAATATAGTGTTACATGTAAATCTGCGATATTAAGTATGTCTCTAGAATTATCGTCAAATAGAGTCATATGTCAACGTCATTTCTGATAGAAGTTGTAATATCAGACGCGACAGTTTGTAACTAAGTGTCTCGACAGGAGGAGAAGTTATGCCTTTACACACCTTGAACAGAATCTAACCCAATTAAAATAACATGACCATAGTAACAGTTAATCAGTGTGTCGAAGTTTCTAAAGAAGTTATGGCCCTGTCTAAGATAAAATATGCTTTATATTATTCTAGCACGATAGCCAATCCGGCGAACGTCGAATGGTATGAAACGATTGCTTCTGTATTGGGAACTATACGCGAAGAAATATCTCATAATTCCTAAACGGTAATACAATAACAGAACATCACTGCAGTGTAATATACGTTAAGGGCACATCCCCTCCTGAGTACGATTTTTCTTTTTGAAAACGACAAAGAATGAATCCGAAGAAGGACTTAACTGCCATCATAAATTTGAAAATATAATGCAATAATAAAACGCACGCGAGTCCGAAGTTTTCAACCTGCAAAAATGAAAAAATGAAACGTCAGCAAAATCTGATTTATGTACGGATACACCTCGTTCTAATTTGGTTCATTATGATGTTTTTTGGTTGAAATATTTCGCAAGACATGTAGACTGTAATAACAAGACTATGATTACTTTTAATGCTTTAATCCAAAACCTCTAGAACTCCTTATGTTAACAGAATTAAAAATCTAGAACCACAAAACGTTTAGGAAGCCTACACACGTGTCCGGAATTACGTTCCCATCTTCAGTAGACTGAAATCTGACAGACTTTATCATTAACAAATGATGTAACATTGAATTAATATGAATCGTTTGACGTAATGTAAGTAACTTACCTTAGCCCCCCTCTCGCCGTATTTTAGATTTAAGATCAGATCTACTGAAGATGGGAACCAAGTTCCCGAAACGGGATTAGACCTCCTAAACTTTTTGTGGGTTAGGGTTCTAATTCTGTATCCAAAAATTTTATTTCAAAAATGTGTTTCTTTAATGCTTCTGTTTTAACAAAAATTAGTATCTGTGATAGTGTTAAAGCAAACAATTTAAACACTAACACGTATCAATTAATCATACGTAACCTCACCGTTGAATGAATATCAAAAGGAATATATTATGAGTACAGGATCTCGTTGACTGGAAACTAAAAAGGTAGTATTAAAGTTTAAGTAGTGTTACAACCTTTTACGTTATTTACTAAATATCCTTCTTTATAGGTCCCTATACTACCATTAAGCAGTTTTGCTTTTCTTTACTGCAGTTCTTCTAAATAAAAGCGTAACTCTGGTAACTCATTACTAAACTACGTGAAATTAAAGATTATACATTGAAGATGTGTTTAATTTCTTGGTCCGCTAAAGTTAAGTCCTAATTTTAAAACAGTGCATTTAAAAGGATGTTTATAGTTTACGCTGCAACTATTATCAGAATTTGTTATCACAGATAAGGTTATATACGTTAGTATATGCTATCAGTAGATATAAGAGCACTTAGCTTTCGCATTAATTGCTACCCGCCGGAAGCTGCCAGCAGTAGCATCTTATTATAATGAAATGTTTAAGCCAGGAAGCTAACCAATATCGACTGAAAAGGCAGCTTCAGTAATACAACCTGACAATTGAACGGGCTCGCTTCACCTTAAATTACACGTTCTGAACAGTACAGCAGAACGCAAAAACTTCAAGAACCTTTGCAGTAGAAAAGGTCGCCCACCCATCTTTGCTTAAACGCAAACTACCGGAAACACTATACCCGAGTACTCTTGTCTATTCGTAATTTAATTACCAGGCCCTAAAGATTCCTAAAAGGCAAATCCCGAACATGAATCTTCGACAGATTGAAACTAAACCCTTGGGAACATAAAAATACCGAAACTGAACTTCCTACGTACTTGATACTTCGAACACATGTAAATAAATGATTAGAGGGAGGTCAGAGATATCTTTAATAACACTAAAATGAAGTTTTAAACGCCTTCTTTCCAATAAATAAAATCCCACCACATCATACGACAGAAGTCGTAGAAGTGGGATGGACCTAACAAGAGAAATAATTTTTTATTGTCCCTACAATTCTCTTCCTGAACTTTATTCCAAAGCCAACAACAAATCTCCTAAAAACAGTATTTTTTGCTTTGTTCTGTGATATTCACCAAATGTAGTAGCAGTTAGGACAATATCCTTAGAGCTTTAATTATATGGAATATTATGTTTGTGTTTTCTTTTCCAAAAATAACCCAGAAAACCAAGAATTTTCGGTTTTATTATTTACTATTCTTACTGTTAAAAGTATAAAAAATTTAAACTTAACACTTTTTCATAGCCACTTTTCGTGCTCTACGAACCTTTTATCAAATTTGTTTAGATTTATTTCCTGAGCTGCAAAAGGTTGTTCAACATTTCGTTAATATTGCCAGCACCGTATTAGGATCACTTTTAAAAGACGAACATGGATTATTTTACTAGGACTTGATAATTGCTGTACAAAAGACAAGACATCGCATTAGTGAAGTAAATAAATTAGCGGGTAAAGGTTAAAAATAATTGTGATAATTAATTTCAATTTCCTATCTTCTATCTATTTATTATCTGTTATCAGATTCTCTTGACTGACGGTACTAAGAATTCATTTATACAACTATGACTAATGTTAAAAAATTGGTATTTACAAAATAAGAACACATTTGGATTGATAAAACAGTAGGGTTCGTACCAAAAGCTGCTAACTGTCTTGGAAAAATAACGATTAGCTTGCAGACCAGATTTAAACCAGAATGATTTTTAAGAGAGAAGTTAATAAAGCGAAACCCAATAACATGGAGAAATTTAAGAATTCGGTCACTAGAACATTAGAAGAAGTTCCTTGTACATTCTTTGGAAAACTTTGTTCAGGGTTTTGTAAACCCATTAAGTTACTGTCAAGTTCTAAATGGACGCTAGTCCGGGCACTTATTCCATTAGAATTATACATTTTCTAGATTTATTTTTGTTTAATTCATTCTTTTGTTACATTTTATACAATGGGTGCAAATATAAGCTGTTTTTCAATACATTTTCCAAGAAATAAAGTTCAGAAAGGTACAGACTTTTGTAACTTATTCTATTTTTAAAGAAGATTCGCTACAAATCCCTAAAAATAACCTCGCTTAATACAAAAACATATCTAGCTCTGCTTTAAATCAATACAGGGGGTGTCCTGTAACTTCAGTAAAAAACTTAGTGATATAAAATTATATCTCTCAATTTTCAACGTCATCAGAAAACCTGAATACAATATTTTTCATGTCTGTATAAATAATATATTACATGGTATATATATTACGTTTATTTTTTCTATCTGGCTAAAAACGGCGTGACCATTATGAAACACCTTGTATAACGTAAGTTGTTTTTTCCTCTCCGTCTACTCTAAGCACAAAACCAAAAAGATTCGTTTTTTAAATGTATCGGGAAGAAAATAATTATTTGTTATAGTAAGATGCTTGTTATTGTAAGTCAAACTAGTTTTTCACAGAAATATTTAATCAGGGCCTTTTGTAGCGTACAGATCTGCTTAAAGTTTCTGATAGACGATCAATATATAACCTTCCCAGTGCAAATAAATACACATATAGAGCACAATGGAGTATACTCTTTTCAAAGATGGCATTGAAGTATTCCATTGTAAGGGACAACAAATTTCCTCGTTTAATACTAATATGCTATTCCGTTTCCTTTTCCTTCAGTTGTGACTAAAGAAGAATATTTCTATTGACGGTTTTTCTTTTCAATATATCAATAAATGTAACTAACGCATTTTTTTCATATTTTACCAATTAACCACAGTTTCGGGATTATGTGAATCCTTTCCAGAATGCACACACCGTCCATTTAACAAAGGACTTTGTAACTTTTCTTGCAGCAACTTAGAGATTAGCCTTAAGCTAGTTATGTACACAGTACATTGTCTAGCCAGGGTGGAAAATATTCTAGCGAGTTTGGAGCAGCTCTTGGATATACAATTTTAGACACATACCGGGTGACTAAAGAAAACGCTTCCTACTTGACAGTCGGTAACTCATCGTTGGAAATCAACCAAATATTTTGTTGGTTGTAGTCAAAAATACTAAAGTTTCAATTAAAGAATATTTATTAGCAGAAAAAATGAACCTGCTTTGCTTTTATTTGAAAGGCATATTTTGCAAACCAATAAAAATGTTTCTTAATATTTCATTTTATACAATAAATGTGTGCCCTTAAAGCACGATACGTTCTTTATGAACCACCCGGTATTTTTTACATACATATAAAAAATATACTTTTAAAATACAGGAGCAAAACACTTTTCTCGCATTTTTTTACCCTTACTTCGTGGGAGTAGGAACTTTCAACTCCAATTACAGTTGTATTCCTATAAGCAACTGTAGGGAAGTAATGAGTCGCAATTGTATGGCGGTGCGCGGAGTTTTTGATTATAGTAACTACTGCGGCTACAACGTTGAAATGATATACCTTTAAAAACATAAAAAGTAAAGATTGTTAAATATGAAAAATTCAAAGAGAAATGTGTTCTTTTTTCCTTGTTTGTTGCAAATATGTTTCCAAGCTTCCGCAGCCGTTTTAATGATTTCTCTGTGAAAATCACGTCCAGGGACTTTATCTCGACCTTGTTATGTTCTAACATCAATAGTAAACAGAACATTGCGGGTTTACCTACACGAAACGTAAAATTCCTAATGAAATGAGTACTACATTTTTGATTTACCAAAGATATTTTAGAACATCAAAATTAATATTATTGAATAAAATTATTACGTATCATAAAACTTGACTCGTAAAATTTTATTTGTAAAAATAATACAGGGAAATTAACGTCCTGACTTCAAAGTATTGCATGAATTTGTTGAGGTGACAATGTAATATATGTGTCTAAACAGTACAAGAAAGTTGTATAATTTTAGTAACGCTCGTTGACCAGGGTTAGAACCGTAGATGAAATGTACGAGTCAGTGCAAGTCCTCGATCTGTTACTGTGTAAGCTCAGATAAAGCACGGTAGGTAGAGCAGGTCAGATCACAGGCAAGGCAGGATATTGCGATTGAATATGAATGAGCACACGGTTGTGAGTTCCGCAAGAGCACGACAAACTAAACCTACGAAACACGATTCATCTCCGGCCTATACAACACTCCTACCTCGGCTTGATACCTTTCATTACCGTCTCAAACTGTAATAACGGACTATACCCCTAGCTAACTACGTTACAATATAATAAAGCAATTCTAGTTTGCAGAAGCCACATAATAACACTGCAAAGCGCTTCCATATTAGGTAAATTACTGTTTGCAATCATGATGGTGCACAAACCACATTTTCTAATAACTTATTAATATTTCTATATATTCGAGGCAAATGAGGATAAAAAAATGCACGATACTTAAACAAGCGTATCTAATTTAAAATGGAGTTAAATTTTCAGGACAAGGTTTATGCATGTAAATTTTTCAGCATGAAATTTCATGAGCACTGTGTACCCATTCATTTTAAATAGCAGCTAAATTACACGAAACCTTCCTTAAATTAAAGCGGATGAGCAAATATTTTCAATTTGAAAGTGCAAATGGCCGTTATTTATACTTCTTAAAGGGTACAGTCTGAAGAAAAACATTTGCTGTTTATACTCAGCGCTTTTAATAAAGCAAACGTCCCTACCTCAGAATTAAGTGGGATCTACTTTTACGCGATTTATATAAATTTTATACTCCGCGGAAAAGAATTACTTTTAAACTGGGTAGGATTATTGATGCGGTATAAAACACAAAGCGTCTTATAGTGGGAGTCTAAATGATCGCCGGGGGTCATTTAGTAGATTTCGCAAGAAATACGCCCACCATTAAAATTAGAAGTATTCTTGGAGCCTGCAAACGATTTAAACCAAATCCCTAAACCATGCGATCGAAATATGCAAAATAAGCGTTACATTATTTCAATAAATTATTTCTTAAAAGTAATTTGATAAAACTTTAAAACGATGGTGGAATATGAATGAATATCAAGTAACTATAAAAGGAAACAATTGTGCCTGTTTTTGGAAATTTAGAATTACGATTCCCTAGCAACCTACTAAGTAGTTTGTAATAGTTTTACATAAT
This sequence comes from Hemicrepidius hirtus, assembly GCA_963082805.1. Classification (NCBI taxonomy): domain Eukaryota; kingdom Metazoa; phylum Arthropoda; class Insecta; order Coleoptera; family Elateridae; genus Hemicrepidius; species Hemicrepidius hirtus. The sequence continues at coordinate 19,510,127 of OY720168.1, forward strand.
TTTGTGCGCATCTGAATGTATACAAACATATTCACGCAAAAGCTTAAAAATAAATACTGTCTTCATAATTTAACTATCATTCGTTTCTATTCTATTATATTATTAAAACTGTCTTGCACTTTTAAAGTTTTAGAAGAATTGCAGGTATTCATAATTTCAAAAGGCTTCTGAAAAGAATACTGAAAATGCATTGTTACACAACGATAGCAACATAATACACAGGCTATTGTTTCAATTTTTGTTACATAAAATGTTATAAATCCGAAAAAAATCTAGAAAATTCTACCTTTTTTTCCATGAATTCGTCATTATTACTTCAAGGAATGGAAAAGTTATTAAAACTGTCCAATATCCACACACACACTTCACATTTGCACAATGTTTTGCACTAAACACAGCCGATTCATCGTTCATTCACCACCGTGTTCTCGAACAAACTGATTAAAATGTAGAAAACTGAATCAATTTCAATGCCATACTATAAAAGAAGGTAAACAACCACATGTGCAAGTTCCGGAATGACGTTCATTGTATTACATGAACTACTTCAACAAAAGGAATTGATAAGAAACGCATTAGGAGAATGTAGTTGCTACGATAAACAATTCATTTACATTGAGTAAAAGAACAAATTGAAATATTCCAATCGAACTTTCTAAAAATGAAACTTTGAAATTATAAAAATTATTTTATTTTTGATTAAAATTCTAATAGTTTAATTTAATAATAATACACAGTACATTATGACGTTTTTATTGACCATATTGGGCTTCCCAACGAATATATTTTATCGTTAGATGACAATGCACTTTTTAACGCATTTTATAAAGATGGGTTCTGCCATTACCTATGTAATTTAGTATTTTACAAATAAATTTAATGAGCCATCGTGACCAAACGGATTGGGTCGTTAGCTCCCAACAAATATATTTAGAAGGGGGCGATTCCTTTAAATGGGTTGAATCTGTCCAGTCCATGGGTGTTGGGATCTGCAAATTTTAATGTAATTTTAATTTATATTGATTGCCTACAAAAAGAAACTCGTGAAGTTTCAAATTGTAAACGTTAATGTATGTTACATAATATAAAAATTTGGTTGTAGTACATGAGAAAAATTAGAGATAAAGTAGGACACCTCTTGATTCAAATGCTGCTGGCAACGACCCTGCATACTTAAATATACTGGGTTCGACGTTTTGCTCCCTTGGGGATATTTAATGCACGTCAACATTCAATTTTCCTTTTCTTCAACTAAGTTCAGGGGATCTTTGAATGAAAGAAATAGCCCATATACCATACAAGAAAATTAATGATAAGTAATAAATTAGTTTGAAAGGATTCCACAGTGCTGATTCGGTAAGTCGCAGGATAACTGCATATCGAAGTTCTCGGAATTCATGGGGTGAATACATTAATTCATGGAAGGGGTGACTTACACGTGTAATTTGGTTTACTGAATTGCACTCGAAAACGCTTGGGATGAAAAACACAGTGAACGTTAATAGGAACGCTACATGAATATTACATTATGGTTATAATCAACATCGACTCACGTCATACAAAAAACACGAATAGGCAGGTTCGCTAAAGGGAAACGTTAATGCAGAGTGATACAATATGATTAACTCTATAATTTCAGATTTACCAATTTACATCAACCCTTTCGTAGAACTATTTTAAATAATTAGTACACCAATTTTATTTTGCTAAGAAAACATTTTGTTTTAACCAAATTAAACTCCTTTATTAGTTAAAAATGTAAACGTTAAATTTTCTAATCCTTAACCGCTTGTTAAACATTTCCACCTGTACCTTATGTTGTGATAACCTTCTTAAAAACGTTTTGTGGGAATATGTTTAACAATATTGGTTAATAGTGTTCTGACTAAAGCAGATGCAGGTTCAGTAATCCTGAAATTGGTCCATTTAATCCTGTTTTAATACCTGCCATAGCTAAGGATAACCGTAGTTTGTAAACTGTGCAGGTATATACTGATGCTCTCGGGGCTGCATGAAATGTTGTAACATAGTTACCAACAAAGTTATAACGAAACTATTTTTAATATCCCCTAGACTAGACAATAGCTCCTTATTTTTATTAACCATAAAAATATTGTAAAGTGCAGTGTAAAATGAAACAAATATCAATAATAAATCAAAGCAATTATCGTCTTTAGGTAGCACTTACGGGGATAATAAAATTAGTACCTTGGATGGATTCTTAGTACCTAGAACATAAGAATTTGTAGCTATTTTACATGCTTTCTTTTGTAAATACTCTACACTCTATCTCTACATACCCTTTATATTTATTATTATTACTATTATTATAATTAGAAACGATAAATATTCAAAAATCGGTTTAATAAATATTCGTGCTAATGTAAAAAGTTTTAAATAAAAAATTCTTAAAAAGAAAGGTTAATTAGAAAATTGGAAATATTGTATGCATTAATAAAACGTGTTTGGTAAAGGTGTGTTTCTTCAGGTAACCTTGCTTAACTTGTAACCCTTCAACGCCCAAGGGAAAATTTCCTTTTACCCTGCGACCTGACTATTACTGCTTTAGTAAGTTTTCGGGTAAGTACCTACACGATGATGCAATAATGTTTGGGCTAGAGTTAAACTTAGCTTAGTAACTATTAGCACAAAATTAACTTGTTTCAGAATTGAAGGAAGTAAGACTCTTAGAAAGTGGATGATACACTTTCAGCTATTTATAAAATACGAAATAAAATAGATACTGGTTTACGCCTTATATTTTCAACTTATATAAGGTATCTAAACACTGACATCGTTTTAAATTCATAAATTATTTAGAAAGGTTTTCCCCAAGTCACTAAAATGTAAACATAAATTATTTAAGAGTACGGAACCTGGTGTATATTTCAGGAGTACAATACCATCTTCTTGATAAAACTATGATTTTATACTAAACAATAATAAATTTAATTTTAAAGTAAAATTAAAGTAAATTACACCATTACAAAATTATAAATATTCAAGTTGTCGAACTTATCCTATTTTTATTTTCCAAACAATGGAAGGTAAAATGTTTCAAAGCTATTTTTAGAAAATAATCGAGTATAAACGACATTAAAAATAAATACAAACTTCTATCACGATGTAATTTTTTAATAGTCAAGCATTAAACGTTGATATCTTTTACATTAAGACTAACTAAAAGTCGCTTATACTACATAGTGATATGGATTAATAAAACATGTTTTTTATTTTGATTTTACTACTGTTTTGAATGTACAAGTTATATTCTAAAATCGATAAAGAACGTAAACACATTAGTGGTTTACACTTTAAGCTAGAAGATAGCGCTAAAAATAAACGGAAAGTTAACTTTACTAATTTCTCGGTAAGTGTGTAGCGTCCCGATTATGGGCAACAGATTAGTAGATTAAAGATACTAAACGGATCACTGTGCTTCCCAATTTATTCAACAACGTAAATTAAATTTTCACTCAATACAGTTTATTTTTGTTACATAATTTTGTAACACAAAGTTTGAAAGGTCAAAGGATAGGCGAGGGCGTAATGAAGATTCAATATAAAGTTAATAATTAATTAGTAAAATGAAAAATGCTTTATTATTACAGTTCTCACGCAAATATGACAGATAACTGTGAAGTTTTGGGGGACGTTTAACAAAACAGCTTAATTAAAGTGCTTTCAATTTTTTTCCCTTTAATAAATACCTCTTTACTTCCATGTTTATATACTCGTATTTGATTATTAATGGATTTGTTAGTAACTGACCAAAAAGTAAAACAAGAGAAAAAATTTAAATCTTTAAATAACAAAGAAAAATAAATAAGCCGGTTAAATAAAATAAACAACAAAGAAACAAAACATGTTGCAAATTTAACAGTTAAGTCACAGAATTTTTAATAATATAAAGAAAATAAACCTATGTGGTTCATTAGTAAACAGAACACATAAAACAAAAAAGACCCTTATATCCTAAGCATCTTTCATACTGTTGAATATTTCATGGTAACGATGTTATTTTCAAAACATGCCTAAATAATTCTAGAATAAATCTTATAAAAGTTTTCCAGCTTTTTTGAAATCTTCAGTACTCACTACTCACTGCTGTAAAATATTACCAGAAGCCTAGGATACAGTACGTATAGAGAATTGACGAAAGGCGGGCACAGTAACCAAAAACCGCGATGCATACCAACAGCCACTGTTGCAAGACAGAAATAAAGGTTTGGGATTCGCGATATATCCCGAAAAGAACTGCTTTGAGTTTGGACCTGCTTCAATTCTTAGGAATCTACTGAATGGTCAAGATTTGCCGTAACATCCTTCATTGGCATAAAATATAGTTGAGTCCTGCTGGTCCTTTCGTTTGCCACAATTTTCTTTAGCCTTACGTTCGTATTCTTCTTCTTCTTCCAGCAGTTGCAGCATAGACCTTCCCAATACTTATCCATATCCTAAGATTTTAAGTGAATCCAGGAATGCTGCTATTCTTTTGGCAATAATGATATTGTGTTTTAACTGTTGACTTGTCATACCCCTCTAATCTTAAATTGGAACAAATGCACAAAGCCACTGCGACACAAGGCTGGAACCTCATGGTTGTTAAATGGATTCCCTAGAGTACTAAGTGCTAAAGTAACAATTCTCATTGAAATCCAAATTGTGTTGTATATCTGCCGTTAATTATGCCAGCTATTATTTTACTGTCATTTTCTGGTTAGAGATTTTACTTTACATACATTTTTAATACACAACTGGGATTACGCTAAGCCTAATTCTAAATGTAAACTAAGTTCCAATATGCAGCACACAATCTAAAACAAAGTTTTGCCGAAGACGCGGCGCGGCATTCATTCTGTATGCTAATGCAGAGAATAGTTTGAATCTGCATATATATGTGTTTCTTAATGTTCGATTACAGATCATTTTATGTAAATATTCTGTGGAAAATTCGAAAAAGCGGCAAAACATGTTGTCTTCATTTTAAAAACGTTTTTGAACATAAAATTACTTGGAATTACATTTTAATAACGAAATATCAAGAACGCGCAACGTTGTCTTGGGCGTAATGTTCTATGAATTTTTAATATTGAGAAAAAAACAGCAAACGGCTCAGGTGATTTACCTGTTTCGTTAAATGACAGAGATATCCACCATAAATTTGTTTCCTTACAAAAAGAAACGAACAAGACGGAAATTACAAATAACAAAGATATTTCCGTTATTTTGAACGGTCACGCATGTAGACATATTAACATGTACAAAAATTACCCCTATTTGACTATTTTGGTAAGTGAACAACGTTTTGTATTCATAAAACTAAAGTGAAAGTAAAGTGACATAAACAAACAAGTAACGTCATCTGATTTTGATGTGTTCCATTTCCCGCAATTTACGAAACACAACCCAAAAATTCTTTAAAAATATTGCAATTGATTTTTATTCAAAATAAAACTTCCATAGGACATTTAATCATAAAATATTTTAATTATAATTTTCAAACTTCCAAGACTAACCTTGTCATCGACAGGATGTCAATCAAATTGAACACCTTAATGATTATTAGTTGGATTATTGGAAAATAAATTACCCTTGTAGATTAATTACAATTTATTACCTGTTCTTTATCAAGATTTCAATAGTACCTTGCTTATAGGGGAAACGTGATTAATAATTAAATTTATAACATGGGTAGGTATAACTGTTGATGGTAGGAGATAGATTGGCAGTTAAAAAAAATTGCCTCGTTATTCGATTGTGAAGTAATTAATGGTTACGATGAAGGAGAAAAGTAAAGGGGTCCAGCGATCGGATTCAGTCTTAGTTCAACTTCTTTTTATATCGATGATTAGTTAACAAAGACCTAAAGGAATCGGGTAATGGATTTGTCAGAATAATAATTGATGTCAACGTTGTTTTTCGCTATTTCCTTGTTGGGAAGCGCTTATACAAATGGCACCTCTTTCCGATAAAAATCGATTTGACAGTCATTTATTGCCAACACTTAAACTGCGTCTAAAAGGTCTTTACCCTGCTAAACAATTTATCAGAGCTTATGCACCACTTTTTAAAGAATAGCAATACCAATCCGAATATAATCAATATTGTTATCAATAAAAGGTAACGAGCAGTTCAGACTAATTGCTAATTTCCAGCAGATATGGTAGGAATAATTAGCAGGTAACATAATAATTACCGAACATATTACATATTGTAGAACGGGCGCATGGAAATGTCGGACGATCAAAAACAATCGCTACCAAAACGGTGGTAACCAATAATCCTCAAAAATGCCATTAGGAAGTAAAGTAACCAAGCCAGTTACCAATTTTACACATTTGCGTGATTAAAAATTGATTGTTTAGAAGGAGAATTCAGTACAATCCAATTGATATGGCACATAAATTATTCGGCGGCGTCATTGAACAAAACAGGTATAATAAAAATGCCTTTATGGAGGCTTACATATTTTTAACCTACATTACTCCCAATTCGGAATACTTTTATATGTAAATAAAGTGGAATAAAAAGTGGAATATAATAAAGAAAATAAAAATATTTTATTACAAGTGCGTGCTGCGATATGCTAAAAACCTACGCAGACCGAAATTAATTGTGTTTTAACATAGAAGGGTACCAAAGCCGCAGAAACGAGATATTTTTAACTAAAAGTGCGTTGTTATAAATCATAGATAAAACAGACCTGTACAAAGCTCCAGGAGAATCAGGATCCAAGTCGCCAGAACGAGGAGTCCTGAAGAGGTCCTTGACGAAGGCGCGAGGGTCTTCATAGCTGATGTTTCGACCGCTTGGAAACGAAAAACACTACAGATTCACTGCACTTCACAAAGCATTAGTAATCCCAATTTTAGCATTCTGCTTCTTCCTTGTCGACTCACCGCAATTTATGGCTCTAGAAATTTACATGTCCACAGTTATAATCAGTTTGATAAATAGACACACACTCAGGATTACAGTTTGGCCGTATAATAGGACAATTAGTTTTATACTTCTGTATCTTGGGCCTGGAACCGCTTTATCCAGATACTTAGTGAAGTATAAGTGTGTTAATTACTGTTTCGGCGAAATTCTCAAAGGCGGAACGGCTTCAATCCGCGAACAGCGACGCTATTGCAAATATGGTGAGGCATGGTGTAGGTTGCGAGCGATCCGTGTCGCTTATTAAATTACACTCGCGAAACTGAATTAAATTTAGTTCACAATCATAAAGGAAATGTTCACACCTTAACTGCGGAGCAAAGCTAATGTTATTTGCTGCCGAAAACGCAGACTGCTCTCGAAACAACTGCGTAAAAGGAGGAACAGACAGACACCTTAAATTAGTTCACTTTCAATTAAATATCCCACGGCGTTTGAATCCTGAATATGAGCTTTAGCGGGCTCGATTCACAGTTCGCCAACTGCAGTCACCGCTCCAAGCTTTTTTGACACCTGCAACAAACCACAGATTGCTGATTCAGCCCTCCTGTTCCGCTTGTTGCATAACATAAGGGATGCGCATTTTACAAGCATATGAGAAACAGATCTAACTATTTCAACCTCGAAATCATAAATCAAATTATTACGCACTCGAGTACGCGGATCAAGGTGCAACGGAAAACGGAGGGTGCGACGGTTTTTGGACATAAAAGGGCGCGGATGTTATCACGGAAAGAACTGCACTAAACGGCAGTGAAATATCGTAGTTATCCCTTCACCACGACACACATGTAGATGCACAATTCACTCTAAATTATACCACAGTGAGAGAAAAATATCTGTTAGACGCACCCCTTCAAAGGTCGCCCGCTCGCTCGCTCGTTTTGCAGTTCTTACATTACTTTATTCAAAAAGACCAAATTTCACAATAAGCCCTGGCCAAATAAAACTCAGCCGTATACTTTTTAAGGTTCTACCGTCGTCTCTGTGTGGATAAGCAATAATAAAAACAAACGAAAAATGTGCTCCACATATTTCTAATTTTCAAACTACACCGTGCCTCCACGAAAACGCAATTTAGCTAGTGGAATTTGTTATGCCGGAAGTTTGACACTCAGCTATCAAGAATAACAATTTCTTTCCACATTAAAGGAAATGTATGGTGAGCTTTTTTGTATTTCAACACCTGCATTGAACGCGCTACAATGGAAATGATTCATTCATGTATTTCCCTTTGAAACATTTGTGCTACCAAAACAAACGGGACTACGATAAAAGAGCGAAAAATAAATATCTTATAAGTATTTTAACATCAAATTAAAGCATGGCACATGGATGTCGTCTCTGCTATTACCTTTCAAAATTACACAAAGTGGATTAGAATTTAATCCAGCAATAAAAACGGCAAGTAAATAATGCTCGCACTTATTTTCTCAATTTTCAAACTCATCGGTATTAAAGCCGATAGCCAAGTGACAGGTGACACTCATGAATGGTCGACAAAAGCTCCGTAAAAGCGTCACATTGCCAGCACGCGAAAGCGCGTTGTACCCGTCTTGCAGTTACAGTCGTTGACGAGAACTTGTGGACTGGCCGGGATTCACTCCCGGAGAAGACGCGCAGTCGTGTTACCGACGCAAGCGTCGCGACGCATCTTCGTGCTCATTATTTTAATAGGATTGTTGCAGGATTTTAAATACCCACCAATAATGCGCTTATTTCCTTCAAAAGGTCTTACTTTTGACACCACCTCTTTAGCGATAAACCTGTCGGACTACCCCGGAACGCCAGGACTTCCAAAGCTTCACTTTTCCCCTGCGTTATCTTACAATTTCCCCAAAAAAATCTGTGGATGTGAAGAAACTTTTCTCAGCCAATTATGGGATATCGGTGTGTTAGTGACAAGATAATTTACCTTGCTCAGGGCATACACTTTATCAATATTTTTACAAAGTTTGTAAAAGACACGAGCGTAAACAAAATTTATTCAAATTCCCTGTTTAAGCTTAACCTTAAGCCCACCTCTTAGTCCGCTTTGTTTTATAAATTAAAACGTTTTTAACTTCGATTTAACTCGCCTTCGGCTCGCCCTAAAAATATATCATCCTTTAAATTTACCTCCGGATTCCAAACATCTAACTTATCATTTTCTATTTCTATGCTCCCGAGAGCGGTAGCTAAAGAGTTGCACCCCAGGGATCTTCCAATATTATCTGCAACTAAATGGTAGTAATAGTTACACCAACCTTGGTCAAATCGTAATGTATCCAAACCAAACCGATTTCGAATCTACATGTTCATTCACATTCACACACACATAGAAGGATAGGGACATTATCCATGAATTTCGATTAGTCCCCCGTTTCGGTATTATATTTATAAAATAAAATGTATTCCGTAATAAATAATATTTAATAATTAAAATCACAGGTACCGAACGTATTAAACCCCTAACGATCTTAAATCGAATTTTTTACTATGGATAGGAACTGGTAAGCACTATAGCTTTGTCATTCTGTAACTTGCATATTGGTATGCGTAAAGCGAGCTCTATTTCATGTAGTTCGGAGCTACATTTCAGAATACAACAGTACTTAATCATCTGTGTAGCAGTGTACAGGGTGAAAAATTGAAATGGTCCGATTAAAATATCTTTTCTAGGAAATATTCACTACATAAACGTGCCTTTATTTAGAAGCTAATAGAACGCTTGCCTGGACTTGTTTACTAGAATCCGATCTGGCGCAGGTTCGATTCCCGATGGTTCTAGCCTGAATTATTTCTAAATTCTGGAGTACCAAATATCCACTGATTAATATACTCAGGGAGGGGGAACAAGCAAGCCAATATAGATAATATTACATAATACATGAATGTGTATAGGAATGATAAAGTTCATAAAATTACCTTCATTTTGTCCAAATTTATGCAACACTAAATATTTGATGTATTTACGCTAATTACAGGCAAAGTTAAACGAAAAAAAAAACAAAAATGGCCTGGAAGGCAAAAACCCGAATTTAATTATGAATATGCTAAATATTAATTTTTATGCTACTAAACAGTGGCGATCCTTAGGGGTTTCATTCCGCTATATATAACCATATCGCATTTTGTAAAACCAACACATTCAAATTAACTTGAAGTTTAAAAAGAATAGGCAGGTGTACCTAGTACTTACCAACCAGTAAGATAAGACTTTCTAAAGATCGAGAAATTTCTGAACTGACTTTGAAGCTTTGAACTTTTATGAATTAGAACAATGAACGCTTTTTAATTTAGAAATTTTCATTGAGCCACCGCTGATTGTCAAATCATATTCAGCCTGTAAGCATCCAATAAAAATTACAGGAGAGACAATAAATTATAACTTCAAATAACCAAAATATTTCGATAAAAGTCTACTCTACAACAGGAACACACGAGTTCAACCAAAAATACTATATCCTATTTATTACAGAGACACATTTTTAGGTAATAACAATTAACAATTACAATAAAGGCTTTACATTCAGCGATTAAATAAGAAAAAAAATTGGCCTATTTTTTCCCCGTACAAGATTGTGAAGTAAAATAATATAAATAGATTGTGAGCTTCATAACATTAGAGTTGACAAACAACCCTTGCTAAAGTGAAATATTAAGGCCGATTCCGAGATTTTACAGCTCAGTTCACAGACACGCTAAACTACTTTGGTTACAAATATTTACTACCTTATATATGCCTTGAGCGATGATACCCTCGGTTCCTCAAAGACAAAGGCGGTTTGTCTAATACCGTCTTACATCTGCATGAAATTTGCCTAAGGTCGTTGTTAAGTTCAAGTTTGCCTGACCATTTAGATATTTCTTGTATAAAAAAAATAAATGCTTGATATTTTAATTTTATAAGTCGTATCAAAAATTAAACAAACAAGAAATACATTAAGAAGTGCTACTTCAGCAATAAACACCTATAGGAATATTGTTAGAAAAACTTTAAGTAGCTTGCATTTAAACCTACATGCAAAATGAAAGAAAATAAGAAACAATACTGCTTCAAACGTAAATAATGGATGAAGTATTTACAAACAGGTGAATAGGAAGAGGTCAATATTGAGTGGCTAGGGATCTTCAGATCTGAATCCGCTTTCTTTCTGTGGGAACACGTAAAAAGTACAGTCTCTGCAAAGAAATACGAAGCTTACACACTGGAGATACATGCAGTCCAAAATACAATTCAAAGGTTTTCTTATCGTATTGCACATTGTCAGGCAGTAAATGGTGAATAGTTTGAGCATTTGCTTTTCTAAACTTATATTTAAATTCAGGACTACATTTTACAGAATCTTTTCAGCAGTATTCGCACGATTAAAGATACTTGTTAGTACAAGGTATATCTGAAATGGATACCAAAATGAAATTTAGTTAATTTTCATTAAATTAATGTTATTAGATTGGAATCCACAAACCACAAAAACAATTGAAAGAAACTTACATAAAGAGATATCCAATATACAAATACCTCAAGCTGTCCTAAAAAACTATTTTCACAAAAAAAATTCACTTTCAACAATTAAGCATCCAACTCTGCAAAAGGTATGGGCTTGCATGTATGCTCAAGAAGTTGGGACTACATGTCGTCTCTGGATAACAGATTGAACTGGTCATCGGTATTCCCAGATCTGAATCCAAAAAACGATATTAAATATTATATCCAAAATTCTTTCTAACACCACTCTGTGTGAAAATGTTGATTATTTTTAAAATATAAAGTAAATAAAGTGATTCTTCATACAAGAAATATTCTTGGATAATAATATGTCCAAAATATTGACATTAGCAGTGATTTTGAGTGAGGAAAAGCAACATATTATAGGTTTCCGAAGCTGTATTTACTTTGGATAAAAAGACGAAAGCAGCAATAGGAAAAATTAATTAATTCTGAGCAAGAAAAAAATACATTCCAGAAACGTCTAGGACTTTATCGTTAGGATGCTGCGTATATCTCCGCAACATATTAATACTAAAGGATCGATAAACCATTATAAGAAGAAGATAGCGGATAAAAGTACTTAAGAAGTTAGTAAATTGGCAAGTCATCGCTGATAGAACGGCAGTCTAAGATAAACGAAAGCGTGTATACAGTTTTTGTAAATCAAAACAAATAGGTGTATCTATAGGTCATATATCAACCGCTTGATAAGCCTTTGTTGGGGTTCACATCACGCTGCCTCGACAACCGGGTTTTGTTCGGTTCACTCATTTGGAATAATGTATTTACAAATGCTCATAAAACTGAAAACGCCTGTGTTTTTTGTTGGATGAATGCAAGCTTGTACGATTGCTTAACAATTATTTAATTCAGTGGTTATTAATATTTACATTGCGCTGCTTATATTTTACCACTCCGACACACAAAACCCCACATTTTTTGAATAAACCGTATTATTATCAGATGTTTAATTTCCTTTTGCCATTTCTAAGGTATTCTCAAAAATTACCCCACTCCTTGATTTAATTCCCTTCAACGAACATAAAATATTCATATTACCGTTCCGTTACTATACCCATTATTTATTTTATGAGAAAGATTAAGTTAGCAGGGACAAGCTCTGCGCTATTTTTGGGATAACAGAATATGTACTTCTCGCTACACACATATAGACAACTGAGCCTTTAACACGATTACCTAATTTGACAATATTGTTGATAGCAACATTTGTGTGTTATTGAACATGACTATCGGAAATATGTATAGAATTCTCGTTACCATACCTATTGAATAGAGTAATTTTCTTTTTGTGTATTTAGTTCCAATAGCTTAGACTCAATGTCATTTGATATAGATAAGCCAATTTGACACGTATTTTATGGTATTTTGTTTAACCATTCAATGTCCGGTCTATTGTTTTATCTGCATAAATTGTCATATTTCAATAAAATTTATTTCATTATTTTCTAGTAGAATAACCGATTTGCAGTAGAATATCAAACACATCCTACAATGTACAGTTAAAATATCGAACCAAATCCTGAACTTCTCTATTTAACATTTTTGTTCAAAACATTATACGATGGATAAATCAAAGTTATTGTATTGCATTGTTTAAATCTAAGAGTAATCTTCCAGAAAAATCAAAAATTCTATTCAGATTATTGAGGATGTTTAGTCAATGTTCACACCTCAAGTTATATAGGATAGGACAATTAGGATGATAAGGTACATACAAAAAGTATAGGACAAGCGCCCCAGATAGTCGCCTTTTACGACAGGCAGGGGATTCCTTGGGTCAATTCTTTATCCGGAACCCAAACGGAGCTGATAAAAGTTTAAATACGATTTTAACATTATATAACGCACAGATAAGTCAGAGGAAAAAATGCACCATAGCAAGGAAAAGATCGCATAGTTAAAATAAAATTAAGTCTAGAGCAAGGGATAGCAACTATGCTTGTCCTGATATTATTTTTTTAACCGTCATGACGCCAGTACATTAAGATGTTTATGCATTTAAAGTATATAGTTTCATTTTCCATAAATTCTTTAGCGACGCATGTGGGCGTAGACCTCATATTAAAAACCCCTAATGTAGTAGAAATCTGATCATTGCAATTGATACGGGTCTTTACAAGATGTACCTTCATGAGGAGCTGTTTGTATGCCCCAAGCACTGACAGTTGAAACATCGAAGAGGAACCGGAATTAACCGGGTGTAGTTCAAAAGATTTATGAGGGCGGCTCCTCCTGTATAGCGTTATATGCGGTCCTAATATGCGTCGGTTGGCGCATTCCCCTAGTCAAATATGAGATAGAAAAACCCAGGGGGCAAAAGGAACAGTCTGGAAAACTCTAATAGGAAAATTGACAAAGTTATTCATATTTTGTTTATGGAAATCTGTTAAAGGTATAATTAGCTACTAAATTCCATATATTTATGGAATTAAAAATTGTGTTGTTTATATTTCACAAGTTTGAAAGAGTTCAAAACTACAAGAAAATTCAATATTATACAGTAGAATTTTTTAAATAAGGTTCAGAAAACGTGGTTTTAAATATTCTATATAGGTATTTTTAAAACAATTCTAAAGTATTATGATAACGATGGAAAATCAAAGTTAGATCTTCGCTGAATTAAATTTAAAACAATCTTTGGAAGCAAATGTCTACGGTTTACATTATATAGTTGGGACTTTCCTTGCCTTAAATTTAATTAATACCCCTTAATACCTTCTGTGGTTTCTAGAAGTTGATGGTATTTGATGTCGAAGTAGCAAAGACCAGTAAGTTGGTGGTTGTTGTTCTGTGTGTTAGGGAACCAGGAAGTTCAAGAGTTTGAAAGAGGTAATTATTTTTGTTTAATATCCTAGAGCAATAATGTTATTAAGTCGTAAAACTAGTTTAATTAGTTCCCACCTGTTTAATTGAAAAATGTATAAAAGGCAACAATTTTAAAAGCTTGACTTTATTTAATTATTAATTGTATGACATGAATGTTGAATTCTGAGAAAAGTAATTCGCTACAAGCTAATTAAATGGTTTCATGCAAAATTCTAATAGAACGGAATACCCTGAATGCAAATCCCTGGCGAACGCTCCAACAAAAAATACAAGCCAGCAGTTGAAGGGTCTAATAAAAAAGTGCATAGTATAACAAAACTAGAAAAACGTTTAGCCCAATCCTTTCTCTTTTTATCCTTCTGACCCAAAAAATTCGTGCCTCACATACAAATGTGGCGGGAAGGGCGAAAACAATGTCCAGTATTTTATTTTCTCTCTAAGTACTAGGCCAGAGGGAACATGGAGAATAATTCCAGAGACTTCAGTCCCCTAAACACGTGCCGAATACTGAACATTGTAATTGATAATTCTATTCGCCCACATTAGGAATAACACAATTTCTTAATTGTTAATTCTCACTCCCTCGACAACTGCTTTGAAGAATTTTTATATACTTTCGGAAGTCTCAAAGGAATAGCACGCATTATTCAGACACGTATAGACATTTCACTTTAAAATTTAATTTCAGAATTTAATTTTTAACTTTAATTAAAAAAAGTTAAATTTAGATTACTTTTATACATATTTACAATTTAATCTCCAAATTTAATTGGAGGAAAAAGGAAAGTACAAGTTTTATTTTTCGCAATATTATACAATATTAAATTACACTTTAAAAGCATTTTTATAAAAGGTAGATTAATGTGTTAGGTTTTTGTTTCAATTAATAAACTTTTAGTAATTAACGAATTTGCTAGAAAGGAAACTCCTTTCCAACTACCTATATCGAAGAAAGTGAAAAACGATTCCCAATCTCCCAACTACAACCCACCATTTCGTCCTGATTTTGATAGCGAAAGCTGACAAAATCTGCCTACTTAATCCAACTCAACCGACAATAGAACCAGGAGTTTCACAAATATATATTATTAGTTTCGCGACGAAGGGCCGTATCACTGTATAATACTACGAGCGAACATTATACTGATATATGGCCTCATTGAAAACTCGAAACGATAGGCGAAGCCACAGTACCATACAAATCAATATGCATCGGAGAATCAGTTCCTAAGACGGAACTGTGAGCAGTGACAACCAAAAAACTTATAAGAGTTATTATCTGAATTTTTCACATAATTTCCTAATTCAATTTTTCTCCACTCGCATTTAGATATATCAAAAATGGAATTGAATTAAGAATTTTAAATAATTTTATTTAAATGAACTACGCCTATAGAACTTCCTCGTTCCTCACTTGATTACTTTCACTGTGCACGTCTCTTCCTGCACCTATTTATTTATTTATTATTCAACACGATTTACTCTCATAAACTAATAAACCTTCAAAGCAGCACGAGATACGAAAGCGAATTGAATTATTATTGAAATTGAATCAACAATTCTATAAAATATTACTATTTTCTATTTAATTAAGCAACGGATATACCTGCGAATTCCTAAGTTAATTACGTTCGATCTATTTATTGCTATTGAACATGGATATATTTCCATAAACTAAGGAAGATTCAAAGCAGCATAGGATGCAATACCGAATTCAATATTATTATGAAATAAGGCAATATTGAAATAATGCAATGCACTCCCAAGTGTGTCTGCTATTGAGCTTGGTATATTTTCAAAGAGTAATAAACCTCTTAAAGCAGCATGAGATACAAAACCGAATTAAATAAAACATTGAGGATTAGAAAATATACTATTGTGTGCTATTGAACTTGAACTTAATTATATTAATAAACTAATAATGCTTCAAATCCACATGAGGTTCAAACCGGAATTGAATTATTAAATAAAGCAATATCGAAATAACACAATCCCCTGCTGGGTTTATATATGTTGTGCTAGGTGAAGTTGAAGTTCAACTTAACAAAAGTGCAAGTACGTACAGTAATAAAAATTTAAAAAGTATTTCAAATAATGAATTTGAACTTGTAATCTTCTCATACGATAACTTAGTAGCGTTCGGTGATTTACTGCAATTTTCTTTCCGTAAAAATCTTGATACCATATCATAAATTATTTTAAGTTGAGATCAAAAGTTTGAGAACCTCTCTACGGCTTCACCGCGTGTTTAGCGACTTGTGGAGTGTAAAATCGATATACACGTACATGTCATATATTGTATACGATTTCCTTTAAAATATAGCAATATGTGCGTCAAATGTACCATTTACGGTTACAAACCTTTCAAAAATCAGCCTTCAGTGATAACCATTTCAGACGAATATATGACACGGGATTGAAAAGTTACATACAGTAAAATGAATTTATCGATATCGTATATTCTTTAATATAATGTATTTCATGGTAATAATCTCTTCTCACTTCTATTCCTGTTAAATAGTGGCGGTATTTTTTATCGTTTTTAGACACTATTTAACAATAAATACTTTGTAACGTTATTTCTATTCCATATCTTCATAGAAAATAATGTCCAGGTTAATATTCTAATACCCAAGATCAGTATCCAAAGATAAAACCTTTAAATGAGACTTTCACAAGACTTTCACAAGAAGTTATTGGAAGCAATTGATAACAGCCCCTAATGTTGGAGTCATCGAAGGGGTGAGCGTGAGACAATGCTATCATCATCATCGTCATCATCAATGTTAGGCCTATACACCTGTTCCTGCTCAATACTCTATCTCCATCCAGATCTTCCAAGATTTCCTCATCATGCAATTCCAATTTCAGGTGAAGAACTGAAAAAAGAGATTTCTCATTCAATTTCTTCCTTTATCTAGTATTGGACATAATGGTTTCATTATTCATTTCATCGATCTCTAGCATTCCTTTTCTTCTTGTCTTCTCATGTCCTATATTCCTTTGTTCTATCCCTCAACCTCCACCAATTTCTGGCCAGGCATCTATCTCGCCTCGTCATCTCTTTATTGTAAAAAGAGAGGAATAGAAAAAGAAAGCCAAAAAGGTTATTTTGATAAAATATTATTTAAGGAAAGGAATCACAGTATGAGGTGCTTTTGTAATTATTTAACAGAAAAACAAATTAAATTAACTAATAGGTTTCTTATTTAAAATTAAAAGGTTTACAAAAGAGCTCGGTTTCTTTATAAAATATTTACTTTTATATATGTGAGACAAAGCAAAGCTAGGCTTTGACCAATTCGTTTGGCGGCTTATAAAAGTCCATTAGAGCGACTAGAAGAAAAGAGAGTTGTTTGCGCCCAGACATCTGTAGTGCCAGTACAGAAGCTGCTTTAAGACCGTCTTTGTGCGATTACAGACTATGTGAACAATACCTCCATTTCGCTATTATCGCGAATGTGACACGGGCACGTCTTCGTTTGTAACTATCTCCAATTCGATGTAACAGTATTTCTACGTTCAGACAAATTTTATCGTTACTACGGTGATGTAATGCCACGAAAATGATATTTTTCTATGTCTAACAGCAAGAACATTAAGAACATTTAACAATTCGGTTATAACATCGTAATAAACGTAATGTAAATACGACTATTAGGTACAATGGTGTTCTATTTTAAAAGTTTAGACTTTACAAGAGTTGCTTTGCATTTAAATTTTAAGTATGACAGAACTTCAACGATACTTCAACTAAACTCGTTGACGAAATGAAGTGAACAAAAGTTATTACTTAAATATGCATATTTGAATAAGATAGAATATTTAACTCGAAAAATCATCAATATGCTAATACAGTTAATTCTTGCTTTATAAATTTTAGAACAAAATTTATTCAGACATTAGCTCCCATATTATGCACATTTTAAATATTGGTGGCTCTCCAATCAATTTTCCTATTATTTTCCACGCGTTCGCACAATGAAAATTAATAATTAAATATAAATATATAACCTTACGTTTATTACAGTTATTAATCGAAAGAAAAATCTATACCAGGTTTAATCCTTTAGTAGCAAAATTGTCAAAAAAAAATACGAATAGGTATTTCCGAGTCCTAGTCCCCCAATGCATTGTATAATAATAATTATTATTACTTTATTTAGTTAATGTACATGATTATCTCCACAAAATTAACAATTTTGAAACAGTTACCCCCGCGACGTATACAAACACTTGACGAAAACTAGTTTCTCGGCAGATTCTAAAACATATTAATCCTATAGAAGATTAAATGTGATCGTGGAAAGTTACGATTTCCAATATGGATATCATATAGTGTTTGTATACCCCGGATTAGAGATTAAGGATTATCTAATATTGATTTTCAGCAAATACCAGCCTTGCATTACTCAAACCCACAATTGTTTTGAATAAAACACAAGTTTTGTATAATTCTCCTATCACTTCTGTCATTGCAAATGATGTTATTAAAGTTTCACAGAAAAGATTAAAATTTCATAGTAGGTACTTGATAAGTACTTAACCGCATGTAATACAATTCTTTATTACTGAAAGATTGAATGAGTTTACCCTTATTTTGAGAAGATGCCCAAACATGGGCAGATCAATGAAAAATACTTTAAAGAAGTGTCCGAAAATTTGCAGTAACGCAAAACTTTTTAACAACACTATATATTAAGTATTAATAGGTAACTATAATAAGTTATAATGCTACTGTTAAATATCCGTAAGGAAAAATGTAGAAAGAAACACAAATTATTTTAAATGGCTATTTCAGTTACAATAGAAATCACAAGAAAACCCTAACAAAGCGCTGACCCAGGATAACGAAAAAGAATGAATCGAATAAAGTACAGTCGTCGAAGAAAATACCTACGTATTATGCTTACCATTCTTTTTTAAATTACTATTCCAAGATTAAGCGCAAACTAGCCTGCTGAAGCCGGTATAAATTTACGATTTTTCTTTTTCAGGAAATTTTACAGAATATCCTAACATAACATGTTTCTAATTTAATTAATAATTAGATACAAATATAGTACGTCTTCAAAGTAACCGCATCCTTCTCTTTTGAAAGACTCAATTTAGAAAGATGGGACTAAGGACACTTAAGTTCAAGAGGTCAAGATAAGAGCAGCAGTAAACCTCTACTGCCCTCAAGGACTCGTTCTATCACCTCTATTATGGTGTCTTGTTATAGACGAGCTTCTTAGGAAACAGGCAGGCATCTTTATGCAAAGTTCAGCTGATGATCTTACAATACTAACAATGGGAAAATTTCGGGGCAGTATTAGTGAACTCGTACAAAGAGCCCTTATGACACTATTAGATCTTAGAAAGAGATTTACAGACGAACTCAGGTTTTGCCCAAACATTCCTGGTTGACACCCCAAAGAGCACGAAAAAAAATACCCACCCTCCAATAGATCACGTTGATTGGGAGGAAAAATAAGAAGCAGAGGGCGAGGACGAAATAATAGAAGAAAAAGAAAAGATGGGTGGTAATCAACTTATTGCATTAATTATTTATCATTAATTTTATTTAAAAATAATACAATAATTTGTGCCATTTATTATTGAATAATTTATTTATTAATCTTCAATCAATTTTATTTTCTACAAACTATTAACTTCCCAAAGCTCATGATCCAAAAAAATATATCAAAGAAAAAATGATAACATTTGCTAACATATTTTAGGAGAATCTGCAACGCCTATTACTTCCAACCCCTGGTCATAGTTTAGAATTGTGCCGAACTGTGCTATGGTGGTTCGAATTTTCTAGTTCATGTAAAACAGACATGGTGGCAGCACTCCACGAGACTGAACACTAGTTATTCATTTGTTTTTAAAAAATATGATTTTTGGAGAAGGTAAAAATATTTTTATAATCAATTATACATTATTATGTACTAGAAATGTTAAGTTATCAATTTTAAATCTATTTTAGTTATATTTTAAGATATCTCAATTTGCTAACCTCAAAAGCATCCTATTGTTTATTTTAGATTGTAGATTCATTATTAAAACAAATTATTTTTAATATTATAGATGACTACACAACCAATAATTGTACGTGTATGGGAAAATGATTTTGGGGTGCCTTCAGTCGACCCCTTAAGCCTGCAGCTTATGGTAAGAAATCCCTGAAATTTTAGTATTTATTACTCTAGTTACCTACCTACTACATGTAAAATTTGTATTTTTTACAGATCTTATTGAAGATCAACAAAGTTAACCATAATATTCAACATTCATATTTGCCCCAGTGGCTTGAGATACCAAGTATTCGCATTAGCAATAAAACTGTAACTAACAAATCAGAGTTATTAACATATGCCTTAAGTTTAGTAAGTATTTTGTATTTTTAAAGGCTTTTAATGTCTGTACTGTCTTCAATCAATTTTTAAGGATATTTTATATATTTTAGTGCCAAACACCTACAGATATGTCGTTAGAAACAGGGATACAGAGTAGACTGAAAGCTTATGATAAATATTTTATGGAATGCTTTGCAGATCCATTTTATTTTGAATGGTATGACATAGTATAGGACCAGTTCTTTTATTCATTGATTGTTTCATAATTCCAATTTTTAGCAAGATAGTGAATAAAAGGACTGCATGTAACATCAAATTTAGTTACATTGTAAATAAATGAAATTTATTATCAAAGTTAGTCATGAGACTATTTTATTTGAAATTTAATTGAAAAGGATGTTCTGTAACTAACATTGATTCTATACAACATTAAAATTTGATTATATATATATGTTATATTTTATAATAATTTTTATTGCTTTAGCTGGATAAATGATTCAAACTATGAACATGCAATAAAAACATGGTACAATAATGTAATACCATTCCCATTTAATTATTTTTATTTAAAAAAAATGCGTCTAGTTGCTAATGAACGCTATACAAGCCTCATGGGGACAAGGGATGGAGAAACTTATAAGATACAGGTAAAAACCCAAAAAGAAATATCACTCCTAATAAAGCTTGAAATTTATAAAACTACCCTTTATCTAGGGGATAAATTGTTAGCTGAACCTCTATGCTTATATTTTTCTATCCATCTCTAATATTATTCCCTAAACTAATCTTTTTTCAGCAAATTGCAATTGCAACGCGTTGTTTGGAAGATTTTGCTAGTCTTCTAAGTGATGGCCGTGTTTACTTTTTTGGAGATTTTCCTACTTCCCTAGATGCTACAATCTATAGCTATCTTGCCATTGCTTTACATATTCCATTACCTGATGCACAGTTGCAGACTCTTGTTAAAAGTCATCACCTGTTAGTTCGTTTTGTAAGGAATATGACTCAACATTATTTTCCAGAAGTAACAGGTACTTAAGTGAAAACTATCAAAAACTGGTTTTTATTTTTATACAATTATTTTTCAGCTCAATTCAAGTATGTGGAACCGGTTAATGTTAACAATGATCGTGCCTCCACTAAGGAATTAGTATTTGCAGGATTATTATGTAGTTCAGCTATGTTTTTGTATGCATGGAATATTGGTTTAGTTAGCCCAAAATTTTCAAGTCTGACTTCCATACATAATATTTTGTTCTAAATTATTTGTTGTTAGTAATTGTTCCTGTAGTTAATTAAAAAGTTATGTTAATTAATTGTTGTTTAAATGACTGATTGACTAGATTGAATAAAACTTGTTCATATCAAGTTGTTTTTGTACTTTTCAATAAAAAATGTAAAGTATTTTAAGTTTTATTTTTTATTCATAAATTAAATCATTGTAACTTGCTGTAGATCAACTGTGATAAATGTGAGTTACATAAGTGGTGCTATAATCTTTGTAGATATAGTTCCTTTTTAGTCAATTTCAATCCAGGTTTACTCATTTAAAAGAGAGAAAGGGCATTCTGTAATAACTGAAAATTTATTTTTAACTCTTAAATCATTTTGAAATATACCAACACTACAATACAATCAATTCAACTAAAACTTTTAGTGTTAGTTCATGACTTTGAATTCTATTTGCCGGGATGGAAATTGTTCTCAACAAGTTTAATCTTTATCACACATGTAATGAGTTTACATTGATTATTAGTAAACCAGAAACATAGGCTAAGAACCCAATATAGAAATTAATAATAGACCAACTTTTGTGACCTCTCCAAAAAAGAAGGTAATATTATTATTATATAGAAGAGACCATAAAACCCTGGTAAGTATTATCCCTCCCATTATAAAGTAGGTGCGTATAAAAATCAAGATATCCTCCAAATAATCCTCTAATAATGGAGTGTCTGGTTCTGATATTAGTTTCACAATGGTTCATGGGTTTAAGAGAATGTAGGGGTGGAAATTGTGCTCAATAAGTTAAATCCTCCTTATCTATGTATCTAACGGATTTGTCTAGATTAAGCTTCATATAAGAGGACATAAAACTCTTCCAATTCATGTTCCCCCCACAATACACGTACAGAATACAAAATTTCTTCCAAATTATAAACATATTCTGGTCAAGTTTTTGGTTATTGAGATAGCATGTCTTTGGTGCTTGTAATATCTGGCTCTGATACTTCACATGAGTTTAAGTCCAATATTTAATGGCAATTTGGTTACATAAATTCAATTCATGATGAAGTATTACAGAAAGGGTCATAGAACACTGAATTTGTGTTCCTCTATAATAGGTACATGTCTGCAAAACACAATTTCTTTCAAATATTAAAGATATTCTTTTTGGTTATTGAGGCAGCATTTTTCTAATACCAATTTCACAGTGATTCATGAGATTGAGTCCAATGTAGGTATATGTTAAATCCTTCAAATCAAAATTGAGGCAATGTGGGTGTATTGCCTAGAATAGCAGGTTCTGGTACTTGTACCTCAATGGTTCATGCGTTTTGAGTTCAATTTGGCACACAAATTAAATCCTCCTTATGCATGTTTGTATAATTATAATAATTGGTCTTAGATTAAATATAAGATGTGCTAGAACCCTAATTTTTTGCAAATATTCAAGCCATTCTAGTCAATTTTGTTGTTACTGAGGCGCAACAAGGACATAGAACCATGTCAATTAGTGCTCCCCCATAATACATGTGCAGAAAATAGAATTTCTTGCAAATGAACACTGCCAATATGACGTGTCCAGGCAGAAAACAAAATTTCTTCCTAATATACAAGAGAGTCAATAGTAGTCAGTTTTAAATATTGGAGCAGTATTAATCTAATCTTTGTTGGGGTGTCTTATTCTCTGCATTGGCTCAAGGGTTAGGGTCCAATGTCAAACCACAAATTAAATCTTACTCATGCATGGATGTAATACATTTCTCCTAGAATGGGAGAGCTGTTGTCCTCCCACAATACATGTTTAGATCAAATAATGCAAATATTCTACTCTATTTTTTTATTGTTCTGTAAATATTATATGTAGGGGCAGAAGGTACCGCTCTTCAGCATGCATTTTGGGAAAAATAATCAAGATACTCTTAGTCAGGCTGCGGTATATTTATTGTGAGGGAATGTGTAACAATTAAAATATACTGCATAGGAAACTAACATTTTGTCAATTTGCACAGTAACAAAACTTTTTTGCGAATGAAAATCCGATAATACCTATATAAATATTTGCGTGTATTAAAAGTACAGAAAACGAATGTAAGCAGATATTTTTAGGACTTTACCAACCGAAAAACGACTGGAATTAATAATGCTTAAATATATAACTTTATTTCTGATATGTACACTAAATAAAAACATCACATAGGAGATACTCTATTATAATATGCAAATTAATCTTTCACAACATGTAATGCAACGATTGATTAATAGTGTTTTATAAAAGGTTGAAGATCATAACCATCTGCTTTACTTTAAAAAGCATTGTGCTGAATGGGGAAATATAAAAGTAAGCATTTCATCCAACTATACGGTAGTTACAGAAAGTAGTCCCATCACTTTGTTGCTTGGATTTGGGATCACTTTTGGACCGTGCACTAACATTTCTTGCACTGCTGTAAAATCATGATAACCATCTTTATTATGTGCTCGTTTAGCCTTATGTTTTTTAACAGTGTTATCTAAATTATTAGCACTTTTTTTTACTGAAGCAAAATGAAGTTTATCAATTGGTTTTTGATAAAGCAGTTCACAGTTTTCTTCAATATTTTTTGATGCTAACAAAATTTCTTGTCTTTGCTTCCTCTCCTTTGACTTTTCCAAGTGTTTTTTACGTTCTTCTTTTGACCAATACCTTCCCACCTAAATATTTTACAATTAAATTCAAAATTTTATAAAAAACATGTTAGATGTTACTTTTAATTCAGAAATGGTATCATCTTCTGTTGTAAGGCCAGCTCTTTCTTCAGATATACGGATAGCTCGATTTCTTAGGATTCTGTTTCTTACTGGTCTTCGAGCTATGTATCTTGTTCCATCCGATCTGCGCTTTACCTTCCACTCCATTTTTGTATCCATTGTTGCTGTTTCTCGATGAGTTTTGTATGACTGCAAAATAGCAGTTTTTCAGTCTACATATGAAATATACTATAGCATGCATCTATGAAATATACTTAGTGCACCAATTAAATGGACCAATATTTATTTTTCCATTTACAGCAAGAAAAAGGGAACTTGAGATTTCAATTTGCTGTGAGTAGATGGTGCAGTCCTATGTTTGTTAACTAAAATTTATCAAAAAAAAAGAAACAGATAACAATATAAAACTATAGATGTTTGTTTTTTTAAAAGAATGAAGTTTATTTTGTGTTGTTTATTGCTTTTAGTCTCACAGATTCAGTTTTTATTTAAAAGAAACTCATATTCTAACATACACACCTGTTGACTACTAACAAACTGATATTGACTCAAACTTGGTGCAGTAAAACTTGTGGTTGGTTTACAAGCTACTTCATTACATTGTTGTCCTAAAGCTTGCCTAAAAAGCTGTTGCTGCAGTAACATTGTTTGCTGTAAATTTGCTACATTTGTATACATGGTGTCTGACAGTAAGTTGGTAACTGTAAGGCCTGGTCTGGTAGTAGGTGATGAAGGACTATTTACTTTGGAATTGGACGCTTTGGCTTTCTTTGGTTTCAAATTTACTTGCTGTTTACACACATCACAGTTTTCAACTGATTCTTGTTTTAACTCTTCAGCTTCTATAGGAGGACATAGCACAAGTGTTGATCTGTAACAAAAATACAATTCTGTTGAATCAAATATTTCTAAAACACAATTTTACCTGTAAATGTCCTTTTGGCGTGGATCAGCACTACAAGCAAGTTCAACAGTTAAAGGATTACTATTACATGATCCACCTGTGTTGTAGGCACTAGAGCTGTTTTCATGCTCTTCCCCACTGCTATTACTTTTGGAAGATTTACTTCTTGCTTTAGTTTCTTTATTTTGTTCGTCTTTAGATTTTTCCTCTTCTTGTTCTTGAATAACCCATCCTGCTTCTTGACTTTTTAACCATTGTTCCACTATGCTTTCATCTTGTGGCTCATATGGACAAGAATAGATTGGTTCCAATTCAGAATCAACAGACTCAGGAATGGTTTCATAAATATGCTCAGGATCTGATTCAAGTGGTGCAGGAATATCTGGTAAATGAGGGGGTTTGCGTTTATCAATCTTTAATAGTTGTATGTTTTGCATACGCTGATCAAGTTCAGATATTTCATGATTTATCATATGCATTTGTGTACGAGTTAAGGAATTTGTGAGATTTAATTGTGAATGAGGAGGTATTATTGGAGCATCATTTTTAGAGGAATGCTGATATTCTGCTTGTTGTTGTACCAATTGTTCAATCAGACTATTTTGGTAAGCTGCACCACGACTAATTGGAGATAGTAAATCTGCTGGAGATTCCGTATCCACTAGTTCATCAGTCTAAACAAAACGTGAAGTTAACGTTGCGTACAAAAACCAACGTAATAATGGAATTTTCCCTGACCAATTAAAATGTTACGTGTAAGTATAAACTTAAAACATATGATATTTTATAGAATTAAACAAACCCTTTTCATTTCTAATTAAAATAAAAGGAACAAACAACTGCCCAGATAATATTTTATTAGCTGTTTGTTATCACATAAGTAAAGTTTTATTTTCAAAAGTTTTGTTTATGTTGACGACTTTCAGCTGCAACCTCAAAATGATGATTATATACGTTTATATAATATACCAACCCCTAACTGATCTTTAAATATTGTACGAGGTGCTAATAAAAAATTTGATTGCCCACCTGATGCATGCAGCGACTGACCAGAAGCGTCACTGCTTTTCGGTTTTCGGCAAATAACGATTCTGTTTCTTCTTTGTTTGAAACATCTTTACCATTTACTTGTAATATCTGATCTCCTTGACGTAATCGCCCATCACGATCAGCTACACTGTGAGGTGCAATACCTTGAATATAAACTTCCGTGTATGTATCAACCTCAGAACCTGAACTGTAACACACTGTCAACCCCAATTTCTCATCACTGCTACATTTTCTAAGTGTAACTTCCTGCAAATGAAGAACAACTATTTTAAGTCTAAATCTTCAGATATTCTGTTATTTTTTTTGTATTCGATTTTTATCGAAATGGAATACGAGAAAGAAAAAACGTGTATAGCGTAGTCTAGTGCAGTGAAACCTTTTGGGAAGTGCATCAAGGAAATGTAATTTATACATTGTCTTTCATGTATTCCGAGATTTTCATAATCCGTAACATTAGCCACGTGACATTCGAGTCGCGGTTGCATTATCAATCTTTTGCCAATACTAGGGGTATTTGATTTCCCAGGAGGCTTTACGTTGGAGTCCAAACTGTGTTGATATTCATGATGTCTAGATACGTCTATACGTGAGATATTACCTTAAAATCCATAGATGTTATTAAGTTGGAATGAGCGGTTGAAGCGAGAAATAAGACGGTTCTAATCTGAATGAAAAATTTATCCAATACACGAAAATCGTTAAAAATTTCAAATCGAATTGAAGAGTATAAAGTTGAAAAAGAATTTAAAAGAAAATTCGGCGAATGCGAAAGAAAATTAGCAAAAAGGAACGATTTAATATCGTTTTATTTTTGTAAATCGAATAAGTCTGCCTAATACGGACAAATAAATCAACATGAGCTGCGAATTCGGAATCTGCGACACGCAATCAGTTTTATGGAAATTCGAATTTCCGAAGAGAGTTTTCATCAAACGCAAAATGAACACAAGACCGCTTTTAATTCCACAGATCGCGCCTATCGAACCGCATAAATGCGTGCGTCCTGAGTTTTTACAGCTTTCTACAAAGTTTCGCGCGTCGCGATACTATTGACTTGTTTGAAGAAAAAGTGTCTTATAAAAACATTTCCTAAATTATCCTTTTCCACGATTCTTTAAATAAACCCTTCAAAAGTAGGCTACTGACCCGAACCTAATATTATCGTCCCATTTACTTCATTTATTGATTTAATACAAATAGGAAAATAAATAATACACTAAATTACTCACAATTATCTTTTTTTGTTATTGTTAATCAAAGGCTAAAATCCTCTCTATTGTCCTATACCGTAATCCAACGCAGGAAAATTATAAAGAAAGCAAATTTAAATTAATGATTCAACCTTTAGGCTACATAATATTTGTTTTCTTTATTTAAACAATGATTTTAAAAGGGGTATTATGATATTAGTGTGCCATGATAGTAAAATTACTTACTTCAAAATCTATATCGTGAGCAAAACATTCAAAAGATGGTTCTTCTAACCATCCAAATCCCGTTAAATCTGTTTGTACCCCCGTAGATATTAATCTTGAAAAAGCTGGCCGAATATCACTTGCTGATGGATCCGATGCTCTTCGTTTTACTTCTACAACTATCGGCTCTTGTGCACTGAGGAATGCATTAACAGCATCCTCGTAAGGAAAACTGCTAACATCTGTTCCGTTTACCTAAAACATAAAAAAGTGTTGCTACTACTTGATAATAAATAGATAAACAGACCTACGTAACCTTTTAACTGTATTAACCTACTAGAAGCAAAAAATATATATCGTTGAAATAAATTGTGTAATACTTTTTAACGTTTCCGTTAGTTTTCCAAAATTTATATCTGACGAAATATACCATGTTCTTAAGGAAGTGTATTTTTCGGTTTCCCCTTTCTTGGACTGTCCGCACCGGATGCTACTTGCATCTGTAACCCTCCCAGAATTCCAAAGAAAGACTAATTCGCATAAAGTAAAGCCGGCGTAAGGTTCTTATAAAAACGCCTTGAAGGTTTGTGCGTTCCTTTTTTCAATTACGAAGAAACAACTTAATTTCCGGTGGTTATTTAAAACTAGAATTTGAACAATAATAAATCAATTTAGGTTTTATTAATGCAATTGATGCGGTACATAACATCTTTTACTGCTGTAATACTGGCTTCATTAAAATATCAGAAAGTATTTCGCGAAACGAGGAAAAGTTCGAAGAGTTTAAAATTGCTAGGCCATTATTTGCTTTTTTCGTTTTGAGAAGTTGAACGTGAACTTGATTGCAGCGGGGTTAATAAGAATCGCACTTCACACATTCTGGTATCGGATCGGAAACAACCATCGATCGAACTTTTGTCAGATCAACTTCTAGTAAAGAACTGAGGATGTGGAACTTGAGTAGAAATCAAGCCAACCATAAAATGTATTTCTTACAAATAGCACGAGAACAATTTATCAAAATTGAACGTCTAAACCTTTTTGTAGTTTCAATATCCACTATAAGACGGCAGGTTTTTATTTCTTGTTTTTATTTTAAAAAAAGGAAAACAATTAAACACCCAAACATTCTTGCGTGAACATCATCTGTAGAACTTAAGATTACTGGAAACCAAAGTCTAAACTTACAGCTACTATTAGTATGTTAGGATTATATTGTCCATCGGTAGTGCGGGTCAGTCAAACCCATGCTTTGTATCGATTGCAGCCATAGGCCATGTCAGCGCTATCAGTATTATAAATGAGTTGCGATCTCATCGCTGTACGTATTCAAGCGAAAACCAAGATCTTCTGGCCGCCCCTTGAGGAAGATACTTTTCGATATCCAAACATTATTACAGCTATATCTTCTGTCACATTCTGAAAATAGAAGTTTCTCTGCCCTCACGTGCGACGCCCTTCGCAAACTATGAATGGCTTTAGATGGACCCGCATTTTCCACGAGAAACATTCTAAAAGCGTATCGTCGCTACTATTTTCCGATAACTCAGGCAGTAATAATTGCAGTTTCCTCATAAAGATCTGAATTGCAGCAGGATGTGTTAAAGTTAAAGTGAACTATAAAATCATTTCTCGGTTGCTTGGGCACATTTGCCCAGAATGCTTATCCAGCCGGTCGATTTTAGCTGGTTATGTGGGCAGTGGTTTACACACGTCACGATAACTTTTATAAAATTACTGGCGCCAGTCTGATTTTTATAGATTTCCTACTATATACTTAACAAGAAAATCACTTTAAAATCCGTTAAAATACACAAATCTTCAAAGCAAACCCAATAAAAAGCAACCATAAAGCGGTACGTGAAATTGAATCGCACAGAAATATTATTTTTACCTAAGGCTGAAGCGCCAGTTAAATAGCCCTAGAATAAAGGGTATGGAAAAATTGTTAAGACGAAAAATTAAACAAAATAAACCTAAGCTCATTAAAACCAGACTTCTCTTTCATTCATTCTGATCCTCGTTTTCTAATATTCTCAAGGAAAACGAGAAAGTTATTTATCCTAACTTATGGAAAACTTAATAAACAGAAATCGATTCTCATTATAAAAGCGTCGCGACGCCCACAAATCCAAGTTATTTTAAATTGCATGGTAAGTAAAGTAATGAAACATTTCAAAGTATTTTTAGCTTTAGCAAATTATTTAAATTGTAAAGTATCCCTCAATTTAGTATGAATAGTAAAAGTGATAAGGGAAGTTCAAAGTTTCAGCTTCATTTTACGGAATACGTTACGGTTGGTAAGCGAACCCTTTTCCCTTTCCGTTCTGTATTTTAAACATTCAAATTTTAAAATTCAATGTCAAGATTTGGGTTCCGAAAATAGATTTTGAGTAAAAAATAGCTTCTGAATTGTTGTTTACATTATTAGTCAACAACATGTTAAACAGTGATATACTAAATATTCCGTAGAATGCCACTATCAACTACGTTAACTCCTAATTCCTCCGCATCATACTACGCGCAACTACTAAAAGTGACTAGTTGCGGCACAGCTTTGTGATTATTCCTAATTTAAATTCCAACTACTGCCAGCTTAACTCCAGGGAAATTGTTCAAATGCATTCACGCATTATAACTTAGTAGAAGTTACGGAGAAGGAAAACATCAAACGTGTTAGTTCTTGATGCGCCCGATTAATTGTGAGAACAATACTTTATTAGCCAAAACGCTCAAGAAGAATACTAAATTTTTATTACAGTTTCTTTCCTTCAAAAGTAAACGAGTTTCATTCGATTCAACGGAATCGGATTCAATATTTACGAACCTTTTTAGCACTTCTAATTTAAGAATGATAAGTCTCTCTGTTCTGCAAGAGAGATGCGACGCACCTCCTCTGCAAGGGTAGAGCTTGGGGTGTTTGTTTTTAAGTTTTGACCAACGATAAATCAAGCCCTTTTTAAGATTAACAGAAGAGCAAGCTAATTGTAAGGGACACGATGGAGAATATAAGTACTAAGGGCACCCTATTATTTTAAGTTTTTCTGAGAATTCATTAATACTTTAAGCCCTTTATTTACTTTGCCTCTTACGACCTTAATTCCTCAAACTACCAAAAATTTTTCTTGCACGAAAATTTAGATGTTTTTGAACCCTCCGAATAATTAATATTATTATATTAGATTCAAGTTCTCAAACGTATGCTATTCAGAAAAAAACCTATTTCCATATTTTACAAGAAAGATTTTTTGTCAATTCAAGATACCTCTCGTGTTTGTAAAAAAAATATATTTTTTGTTGCAACAAACCCAAACCAGAATTCGAAATGGAATCGATGCGAATAAAATAAATAATGAAAGACCTTCCCTGCTTCTTTGTATCTATTCACGAATATGTGGTTGAATGTAATGCCACGTTTTGATAACATAATTAAATTGTCATCATGAAAAAGTATCAAAAGAAATCAATTTTAAAACCTTTGGGAATTTTATTTTTAAAATACTATTTAGGAGGAAACTAAAATTTGCGGAAATAATATCCTAACACGCTGTAGATGTAAGAATTAGTATACCTACACAATACGTTAAGATGGTTGATCCAATACATAGAGAAAATATTGTGAAACTTCTATTTGTTATACTTTTGTGATCTTTTCTCCTTATATGTGATTTAAAATTCAGACGACAGGACTCAAGGACTGATTTATTCAGATATTTTAAAGGTACAAGGTTTGCATTTCGGAACTACCATAAATTTATATTTAAGCAAAACCTCTATTAACCATTACAAAAAGATCAATACGTGACTTTAATTTAATTTTTGTTGAACATTTATAGTAATACAGTTTCCGATATTAATTTATAAAAAGCGAACCAAATTATTAACCCGACTACATTATATTTCGCTCGTGAAAATGACACTTTATTATTAAATTTCGAATAAACGCATATCACTTAATTAAAAACGTTTAGTCATCAATATGATACAGTATTTTTATACTGGAACCGCTGTTCTCTAATAACCATTCGTGTTGGGGTGGTTTTCGAGCGAAAAATCAGTTCCGATATTATATTTTATTTTTTGCTGGAATTAAAAATTCTATTTTTAAATGTTCCCTAGACTGTTGGATATAAACAGTGGTAGTAAGTAAGCGCATATTTTAAAACGAACCTGAAACGTAAGTTAGATTACTAAGATCTTGCAGAGAACTTTCTTCATAAATCTGCGAACGTGCGTCTTAAAGGACGTTAATTTATTAAACGAAGTACTCGAGAAAATGTAAAGGATCAACTGTAATCAATCTATTATTTATGTAAGTTTAACTCCCTACAGAGTCGAAAGCTTCTTGTGAACAAGAAAGATGAAAAACTCGAAACCTCCTTGAACTTCACAGTAAGTGTGAAAATATACATTGACGTCGCATTCTCATCAAGGAGAGTGGGACGAGAGGTATGGGGAATGTGACGACTACGATGTACAAAAGCTCGAGCTTTACATTGCTAATGGAAGCGTGGTGATCATGCATGTCCGCATCCGAGCCGGATATTGGGACTTCACTGTCATCGACAAAAGGTGTTGCAACGCTAGTTTGATTTATTGCGTTGTTTCATCACGTTTGTAGTTTATAACTTCCTGTTTCATAATTACATTCATACAGCTACTAAATATTAGGAAACTCCATATGGTTTCCTGTAATATGGAAAAGAACTTTCAACCAAGTGGTTGAAGCTTTGCTCATATCCCGCCTAACCAGCTTCCGTCTAGTCTCAATATCATTTCCTTTTTCGATTTTTTCCCCACCACTCTTTTTGCTTTGGATGTTCAAAGCTATATAATAATTACTCCAACGTTACTAAAAATTACCTTGTATCCTGTAATTCTCAATCAGCAATGACCAAAATGAATTTTTACATACCAAACCATAAGTATAATTTAAAATACAGTAAAATATACAACAATAATGGTTACACAAAAGAAAAGCATTTTAAGTGATTCGAGAGAAGTAGAAAGGAATATCTCCAACTATGCAAAGTGTTCATCAGCTGAATGCAGTATTCAATGCACCGCTCGTGAAGATGCAAGATATATACAAATGCACATTCATCGTCGACTTCAAAATGTTTTCATTTCATCTACAATTTGAATGACAAAGTTCAGGTACAAAGTAACAATGTAGAGACTGTAAAAGGCACGCCGATGTAGTACTTTTTCAGAGAGATACATATGTAAAAGCATTCAAGAAAGAAGTTAAAACCGTTTAATCATTTATTTCTCGTACAAACGTGAAGGAGCGTTACGTATTTTTGCAATTTTTTTAACAATCCGTTTTTGCTTAACCTAGCGGAAAACGAAGGAAATTAGTCACGTTAATTATGTTACAACTTCCACAGTTAACACTTCAATTAATATTATATCTATCATCAGTCACCACATATATCATATCGAGATAAGAATAGATGGATATTCTGCTCTCTTTTGTCGTAGTGAAATATTTTAGATAACACGGAACATCAAGCGCGAAAAAATAATTATAATGTATATCAGAACCATTATATGGATTTGTGGTTTTGATATCTCTTACACGCACATCATCTTTATTTGATAACCAAACAATAGTTTTATTGTTAAAAGCTTTCATTTATGTACCCGCCATTTACTCACTTCGTTTTGTTTTCATTTATCGATCTTGGTTGCAGTGTCCATTGTGCTTTATTAATTACGGTGTTCTAATGTGATCCCCAGAACATTAAACTTAACAGCACAGCCTAGTTAAATTAGCTTCTAGGAGAGTTTGAGAACATGAACACAATATCCCTGTATCTAACAGAAATCGACGGGATTATCCGATTACATTACCCAAAAACTTCCTTAACAGTAATTTCTCCATACATTTCTAAATTGTTTTTGTCATTAAGGTAATATCATTATCCGATTCTCATTAACTTGATTTTTGAGTTCCTCTCAATATTTGCATAGTACACCATAGTTCCCAACCCCGAATCTCAAGGAATTCCTGAAAAATTTTTAATTTCGAAAATACCACAAAATCTTATTAATTGAAAATTAAAAAAGATATTGAAAGTTTTCAGTAAACTACTGCGAATTCGTAAAAATTGTCTAAATAATATTAGAAATTTCAGGGTTACACCTAAGTATTGCCCTTTGGTTCTTCTACCGCGCAACTGAAATATGAAAGAAATTTATTTGAGTTAAAAATTCCGAATTGCAACTTTTTTCTATGAAGCTTGACCATGAAAGATTTTTATTGTTCATAAGAATGGGGCCTTTAAAAATTATTTGATGAAGAAGGGGTCCTGAGTTACTATAAAGTTTAAGAATCATTTGCAAGAATGTTTGCTTGTGTTGTAAACGTGCTGCCAGTTTTCATATGTAAAATACTGGCCATTTAAAATACATCATGTTTACTGAGAAGATGTTCCGCGTGTTATCGCCAGCGTAATATACTTTTAATATATAAAACTATTTTAATGAGATCCTCTTGTATGCAGGTTTAGTTAAATGGGATTTAAATGTTTTTCTAAGTGTCCATATTTCAAACAAACATGGAATTAATGTTCTTAGAATTCCGTATACTTATACATCGTGTTTTCTTATAAATCCCTCGAACGTCGACGTAAAACAGATATAAATCATGTCAAGTAAGTTTTATTTACTTATTTCCTTTGTAACTGTTTGGTGCATGCACATGCACGTGCTAACTCATACGCTCTACTGTCATTACGTTAACTAACTGAAACACAGACAACCACCACTTCATTTGAAAATGTGCATATGCCCTCTCAATTAATTTGTGTTTAAACTTGAAACACTTCCCATATTAATGACAACACGCGAATGCAGCTTGTTGGAAACTTGCAAGTTAAGCGCGCTAAGTAACCTCTGGACTTTAAGCAGATTGCTTTTATTAGAAATTTAATATCTAAATATAATATACACACATTTACTGAAATGGACAAGAAATTTTTGTATACTCAAAGAATCTTCTATTCAGAGACACAGAGACAATTACAGGGAAAAAAGTAGAAAATTTCTTTCAAGTTTGCTCCTGGGAAAATGCTAACATTAAAACTTTTCTTTATACCTTTACTCATAAAACGTGAAACGTTTACTCTCATAAGTTTACCAAAAGAAATGCTGGTAAATATCTTACACCTGAAGTTTGTAAGGAATGTAACTAAATACGCGTTTACAAAATAAATGAAAATTATTACCATAATCCTTTTAAATAAGTACGATAAGTTAATTTTATTTAACCTAATCATTCACACTGGCTGATCCTGTAAAATCTACTCGTACATGTAAAATTCAGTTAGGTACCTACGCTTTTTTGAATGACGGACAGGTAGAGCAAACACATAAACATCTTCTTCATCTCCTTTGAGAGATAAACTTAATGCATCACGTACAAAATATAACATCCCGCGAGAAAGTTTTTAATGTAATTGCCTAAAAAGTGAGGAAATTTGAGAGGGTTATCTTGTAATTTATATGTGCAAGACATATTTCACATTTTAGTAATTAAAAAAGTGACAGACTCAGTTACCCGTAACGAAATCGTCTTGAGCTCTGTCTTGTTTATAAATGAGGGGCTTGCAACGAAAATGTTCATTAGCCGATTATGTATCAAAAAGAATTTCACGAGAAAGGTTTAGGAAAGAATCAAAATTTCTTGAAAATATATATTTGTTGTTAACGACTGTCACAACTATTCCTGAAATTCGAGAGCCATCCAAAAAACGAATTTTTAAAAATCTACTGTTTATGATTTTTTCGAAACAGTAATATAAATTAAATATTCTGTGTAATAAATGAAAAAACTCTTTTAGATATACCAGAGCAAACTTGTAATACTATAGCAAAAAAATCCATTCAACTTAAAAGCAACAAGTGTTATGTCTGGTAGGAAAAATGCTACATCTATATTAGCACAGAAAACCTTTTACAAGGAGTATTTTCTACTTCAACATTCTCGTTTCCGACATCCAACAGGATACGTGTGATATACGGACAATTTATTACATTTAGTAACCATTTAAGACAGTAAATCACTTTCATGAACGATCAATGATTACTTTAACACGAACTCAAATCTATATGAAAATGGTAGAAACCCATTACAGGTAACCTGTACAGGATTACTCAAAAGTAACTTTAGAGACTGTCTTAATTTTGTTAAAAAATAAAGTAATATATGCAAAATAAAAACACATTTGTATTCGTAAACCTATGGAATTCCTTACATAAGTATTCAATGCAGCTGAAATTACCAGAAACATTTTGATCCACATTACCACCGAATGGTACGGTATCAGTTTCACGCGGCCAAGTCGGCAGGAGACAACTCGGCGCAGGGAAGTCTGAATTTTGGGATTTTACAAACCCAGCTTTATTCAATCTGATACAAATGTCCAACTTGCACGTTGCACCACAACGCCCATGAACAAGCAACATAGGTTCATGCGACTAAAAACTGCTTTTCCCTTGATCTTTAGTGAAACTTACAATAAACACCAACGTTTATTTATTGCGACATGAACATACTGTAGTACATACACACACATTAAATCAACACCAACCAACTTTGAAACATTGAACCATGTTGTGTGTTGTGCCTTCAAGTCAATTATTGTCATTGTTGTGATACTTAAAATTTCAAATTCCTGTCGCTCAATTAAAATAAGTTGGTGCTACTTACAACAATGGATGCTGAAAAAATAAATCCAATTTTAGAAGTAGTAGATAAGAGTAGAAAACTTATTTTCAGGAATGAGGAAGTTAATTTCGACAAGTCGCCGGTGGAAATCTGATGAGATAGTTGCTTAGTTTGCTTCAGGGACGGTCAGGTCGCGTTAAAATTAGTTGAATGCTTGTTGCGGTAATGAAAACTTAGATCACGTTCCCTTTCTAAATAACGTTTCTGGCAGCATCCCTTAAAAAGTAGAACGTGAAGCAATGTACTCTCAAGAGTTGTGAGTCAGTTTATTTTGTGAAAGGTTTTCAGTTTTAGTAAAAAGCGAGTAGGATGAATTCACTAATATTTTATTTAAGAAGTTTTAAGACATGTGTTAAAATTCACACCCCGTTTATGATTTATGCTTAAGCAATCAAGCACTTCACAACATCTGCTATAAAATCTCACCACAGCTTCATAGCGTTCCTGGTTTTTCATCCCTCTTCAGCATGTCAATGTTTCTGTATGAAAATTGAGACCTGAAGACGCGTATAATTTAGAGTAACGTGTTCGCATTTGGTTGGAGTGCGTCTCGCGGGAGCACTGAGGCATCCCGAACTGGGCTAGTAACAAAGGGATGAGTGATGCCTCTCGCATGCTGTCTTCTACGTATATGTCGCAACCACATTCTTGTCAGGACATCGTAGAGCAGACCGAGATGGAGAATAAGTTAAAGGATTTTATTGTTAAAGTTGTGTGCCTGACAGATAAAATGGCAGCGAGCCTTACATATTGAAATTTTCATCTTGGTTCAGGCATTGCATGCATTGTTTATTGCAATTCGAGTGTGAAAACTTGGTCGGATTTCAATCGCATGAATCAGAGAACCGATTTAATGAAATTTAGAATGTAAATCTGCCGAGGGTTTCCAAAACACACCGGATTGACAAAATAACTAACCAATACCGGAAAACAATCATATTGACATAAAAAAATCCTTAAGCAAAATAAACAAACTATAAAAATCAACTGACATTAAATATTCTTTACAATTTGCATAATATCCATAAAGTTTATTTTACTACTTTGGATTGTTATTTTAAATTTATTCAATTTCTCCAGGTTATTATGGTTAGTACAATTCCAACTTCCGGTAGTTAACCTTAAAGTTAACAGCCACACTAGATTAAACTGAACGAAAAATAGAAAAGTTTTTTGGTTAAAATAAATACGTAACTTATGATCTACATTTAAACAAAGTCCATTGTAGAATGTTTTTACTAATTTGTCCCATAATTTTTGAACAGGCTTAGAAAAAGGATTTTTCACAAAGTCCGTATATTCGATGTCGAGATTACATACTTTATAGAACTTTTGTAGAAACTTTTATGCGACCGGGAAGTTAGAAATTTTCAAATGCTCCTAAAATATACGTGTAGCAGCTTAAAGTTGAGCCTATCGAAATTTATGTATCTTTTTGAGTTTTTACTGCCGGCTATTGATCAGAACGAATGAGTTATAAATCGCATCACACAGAGAAACCTTGTCGGAATATTTCAATTAACATCAACTGACAAAGGAATTCTTTATAAATGGATAAAAAAAATATAACAGCTATTTATTGTATCAAAGGAAATACTGTGTTAGAAGATCTGGTCAAGCAGAATATGCAGGTTCAAGTTAGATAATAAATCTTTTTAATTAAAAGTTCTAAAGAAAGATCTATTACAAACACTTCTAATTTATGTCTAGAGCAAATGCGATATTGTTTACTATTACAGACGTAACTACAAATTAATTTTGCGACAAGATTCCTCCGAATACGTCTGGAAATATAGAACGCGGCTTACGTAAATTTGAATCCCCGTCGCAAGTGTCATCAACAAAATCATAATAAAATAACGTCACGCAGATGCCTCTAAATCATCTTATGAGGTATTACTGTCTGCACCGACCCAACCAGGCTCGAAGAAGTAAATCTTATCGAGAAACCGAAAAATAGACGACACTTTAACCAAAATCAGAATTTAAATCATACCACATGAAAAAGCTCGTATCAGAAAATATTTATATTAGATACATAAAATATCATGTCAAAAAGCTGTATATCACTTTAAAAATTAAGTTCAAGATTACACATCCCTGGCCGACATTCAAGGAGGGAGTTCTTAAAGATAGGCTACGGGAGGAGTTCATACTGATAGATCATTTAGGTCGCGGTTATAAACCCCTGGAAAAATTAGTTAAGACACCACTGTTGATTTCGTTCTACTAAACAATTTATATTTTTAGGAATTTCCGGTTTGTAAACCATTTCATCAAGCTTTAAATTCTAAGTTTTGTCTCAGATCGTTATAAGAATAAAATTATGATTCTGTGAGAATCTCAGTTATTACCGTACAGTGAAAAATACAATGTCGTTCAGATATAACACTTTGGGCGTCCCTTTCACCGATAAAGCCCCGTAAAACCGATTTTTATTATATCTACAAACATAAAGTGTTCTTGGGGTAATTCAAATCTCCGTTACACCTTGTAAAAGAGTAAATAAAAGTTAGGTCTGTGCTCTGTAATGTAAGAAAGCGCTTAACTACATCCCATAGCAATGATGTATAATAATACCATTAAGGAAAGCGATTTCTACCTTTTCTGTGGAACGTCAGCGAAACTTCCTCAAATTAATTAACTAGCACGTGCGATTACGTGAACCCAACCAGCCATTCTAAAAGATGAGCACAGCACAGCCTGTAGAAATTCTACGAAAAATTCCTATCTACAAATCTTACAAGAACTCTTTGAACAAAAATATATTATTTCTTTTGAAATTAAATTTTGTCGCAATGCACGTATAATTAATTTTATACGTAGGTATTAATAACTATGTCTATAACAAAGCAAATATGTACTACAACAATTAAACATTCAAACATAGGTAGTACCTGACCCAGAATGCATATTTCCATATTGTTTTAAATCTATTTAGGTACCTACTAAACATCATACGCCTGCGACTTGGGGCGAAAACTTCTTTTTATGACCGTTAATTATATTGTATTTTATGCACACAGCCTAACGCTTTAAGAAATTATGGTTGGAGCAGTTAAAGGGTTACAAAAAGGTTCATGTAAAATATGACGTAGAAAAGAAGCTTTGTTGTTGTTTTAACCTTTTCAGACCACAATAGTTTTCGTTGTATAATAAAAAGAGAATTATTTTATGATTTTAATGAAGGAAATTATAACTTTAATAATTATGCTCATTGTTCTGCGACGCGTGGTTTGTTAAGAAATATTAAAGGTTCCCGAGTTAAAGTTAGAAGGTAATTCTAGTAAAGAGGGTAAAATCAGAATTGCATCTCCATTAATTTCACCTTCCATTTACATTATAAACATACACTCAAAATTGCCGTAGCGGTTGTTGTGCTATATGAATTCCTAAGCTTTCCTTAATAAGACATCACTGCGAAAATGGGTGGAAACTTTTTGCTGATTTTATGCTACATATATTCAAGGACTCTCATTTCCTTTTTAATGCTTCTCTACAACACGTTTTATCTGTATTTTGATAATACTAAATTTGGTTTAATTACCAAACCCAATGTCCCTTACACAAATTTAAATGTATTTTTAAAGACGAACTAAATACAAAGAAGGATTTTAGAGGTAAAACCCGACTCGGTATAATTCAGCAGATACCGAGTGCGAAGAGAAACCTTAATTTATGCTGCTGGTGGTGGAAATTAATTAAATATTAGTTATTAAGGTTCATTCTACTACACGAAAATGACTGCAGCAGTTCTAATCCTTATTTCCTATGAACATTTCCACCAGACTTACATTTTTTAATCACAAATTTCCTTGATCTCCAAGCTTACCTACAAAATAAGTTTCTCCTGATATTTTCCTGTTTGTTTTAGTTAAAAGGGCGTATTATAGAATAAATTAATTAATTTTGTACAAGAAAAATGTATTGTAGATACTTCTAGGATTTTCCGCCCGAATTTAAAATTTGTTAAAATAATATTTTTACTCTGGCCCATTCGCAGTAATCGTTTCTAAGCTACCAGCAATCATCCTGTAAATGTTACCCTACTAATAGGATTTATGGTGGCCCTATCTCCATGTCAACGGTAAAGTAAATTCAAAACGGTCGGCTTACTTCAAAAGATACGTCCAGAAAGTTTCAAATTATGAAGGGTGGGTTTAAAACAATAAATTAATAAATTTTCCTAGTAGTTAGTGCCAGTTAGTCTCCTAAACTTGAACTGAGGACGATTTGAGATATAGTCATAAACATGTCAGTCCGAACACATAGAAATGTGCTTATTTCTGTAACGTGAGCGTAATTTATTGCTTGGAAGCTTCGACTTCTTAGACATGTAAATTTCTAATGCTTAGATTTTCTTAAATTTTACTACAGTTTGCAAAAGGGAACTATATTTCTTGTTGCGTTTTTAAATTTTAATAAATCAGTACCTTTCATGACTTTACGCAGTCAAGTAGGGTTAATAAAAACATACAATCTCCCCACTATCAAATTTATTAAATAAGCTGCTACTTTATGTTTATGGAATGAAAAAAACATAGTAGTTAATGTTTACCATTTAAAATATTGAAAACTTTTCTGAAGTTGCTTCGAATAATAATTATACACCCGTTGTAGAGATCTAGAGATCGACAGGAATTCGCTACACCACTTTGCGTTAAATCTTAGGGGAGTGATAAACCCCTCCGTCTTGTGTATATATTTAAATGAAGCTAAGATGCTCAATTGTGGTAAGTTACCATTAACGAAATTTCTTCTTGAAAGTTATAAAATAAATGTCGCTGGGTTTCGGGGTTGAAATAGACAAAAGATTGAAAATGAAATATTTGCAGATACAAATTTCTGAAATAATCGTATTTTTCTAACACCTTATGTTTTCACAAAAAATCATTTATTTTGAAATTCCCACGGTGATTATAAAATTACTACATATGCTCTTGAATAACAAATTGGATTGTAATTCCCATACCGATGATATACAACATATTATTTTCGACCTAATTTCGTAATACTATATTTAAAATAATGAATAAAGGAACAAAGCAGGCCGTTGATAATCCGAACTGCAGCACTATTTCAGTGGCAATCTGCATATTGTCTGATTGAACTCGAACGACAAACTGAAAAACCGCTAAGTACTACAAGCGTACATTAATTTTTAATTTATTTCATCAACCAAAATTGAAATATAGGCAAACGAAGGATATTCAAATTTTTCCTATACAATGTCTTATGGGGCTGCATCTAGGAATAATAAAACCAACATGATAAAGAGATTAAGATCATGTACAAAGAGAATTTTTTAAAAAAGATTCCAATTTCAGCAGGGAGCAAATCAATACAGGTTTAAAAGGAAGTAAACTAGTTTCCTATACATTATTCAGAAAAGGAAGATTATGTCTTGTCAACAGGGAGGAATTGTTAATATGTCAAAATCTAATATAGTAGCATTACATCACATAATTCCACAGTGTTGTAAATATACTGCAGTAAACTAAAATAATGTAATTGTACGCACACACGCACGCTCTCAAGAATAAATGGATTCAGAACTAATGCATTTTCAGACAAGTTAGTGAAAGAGAACTACATCTTACTACAAATT
Source organism: Hemicrepidius hirtus (assembly GCA_963082805.1). NCBI lineage: Eukaryota > Metazoa > Arthropoda > Insecta > Coleoptera > Elateridae > Hemicrepidius > Hemicrepidius hirtus. The sequence continues at coordinate 19,552,420 of OY720168.1, forward strand.
GCAGTCGTATTTCAAAATGTTCCTTTCATTGATGGCGATAAAAAATATTTCAGCTTTCTCGAAACTCCAGTCTTCAAATATTTCATCATTCATTCGTTATTACTTTTTTAATCGTTTTCCAATAAATACAATTGCTGGCTTTTCCTTATGGCCTGATTTACAACGCAGTTAAAATTATAATTCAGTACCAAGATCCAAGAAAAAAACGGAATAACAAAACTTTCAGAACTTTGAACATTCTTCAATTCGTTTTATTTAAAAGCAGAACAGAAAAGGTTTTATTAATTAATAAATTATTACTAGTACGTAAATGTATTAGAATTAATTAAATGCTCAACTATTTTCGTGTTATAGCACAAAAGAATTTCATAAAAATATTGATGTTTTTATTAAAAAAAACTTTAAAATTCAAGTCATGTGAAACAAAATAGGGGTCGTTAATATGCACCACCTCCAGCAAATTTTGGACTACATAAACGCAAGTTCTGAAGTAGGGGCTTTTTCCTTTTTGCTACCCTCCTACGTGCATTGTACCCTTAATCTCTTTAATGCGCTTGGATCATCGCCAGCATAGCCTTTAACTTTTTTTCATAATTGCGCTAAGATCACCTGCAACATAGCCATTATGAGTCTTCTTTATACAATATATCGCAACCCGCCGTCTCCAGTTATTATATTTTAAGTCTTGTCTCTTGCGCTAGCACACAAAATTACGTTTTAATACTAAAGAAGTTTTTTTCCCATGGGTTCGTACGAACAAACGAGAAAGGAAAATTCGCAAATGGGTCAATTGAGTAAGCAATAGATAACAATTTGGGCTTAGAAGGTACAAATGGCGTGTAATCAGTAACCACTCGGAAGGTGCCCGGTAGATCATATAGTACAAAGTGGCGAAGTTCGGAGCTGTAGATCGATGTAAATGACGATACCTACATTTACGAACAAGGCACTACTCCAGGTAATGTTATTAGAAGTGAATTACGATAGGTGCTGTGGTTTTACCGAAGCAATTATAGACTCTACAGAGAATGTATGATTCATAAGTAATATGCACTGTACAGGTGCCGCCCCCACTTTGCCCTTGCTAATTTAACAAAGTGTAATTGCATTGTGTGTTATGCATAAGGTTGAATAATTCACCTCTCGTTTATACGATTTTCGGGACGCCCTGGTCGAGTTCGACTAAAAATATCTCGCTGAATGTAGACGTGGATGGAAAACAGAACCGTGTTTACATTTATACCTTCAGCTGTAGCAAACACGCTTCGATTTATGAAGCACAGAACAATGTTTACTCGACCCTGCCCTTACCGGTGTTTCAGAGCGCGAGATGACGACATGAATATTCTACTTTCGATTGTAACGACATTCAGTTCATTAGGCCAGTGTGCCTCTGCCAAGATCAAACAATGCAGCAATCATAAATCGTGTTTTGTTACGGTTTAACCATTACAATTTTTTAAATTTACTACCATTCCATTCGGCACGCGTCTTATGATTCGCAATTATGTCAGGTACTAAATTTTAAACGAAATAACCTTTCAGCGGAATAACTTGAATAAGAAAAAGCTACAGTCAATTCCAACTCGAACAATATTATGAAAGGATTTTTATTGTATGGCATTTTATAAAAGAAAAATATATTCGAATATTTATCAGGCACTTCTCAACGATCGATGTAGCAATTCTCACGAAGCTCTTAATGATACTTTGTTTGGTCCCTCGATTTGGGCATAATATACTAGTGTGTACATGCTCTGTGCAATGCATATTAATTAAACCCCTATTCTGACCCTAACCAAACCTTATATAATATATATTTGGTTGACTTAGGAAAACTTAAATTTTCATTTGTCTGAATTCGGTAAATTTATGACTATAATATTTTTATTTAACATTAAGGCATATTTCTCTAATCGAGGAATAAGTTCAATTCTACTGATATGTAATATATAAATAATCAGCGACAAATCATAAATTAGAAAACCTATAAAATGATTGTGATTTCAAAAGACATTAAATTTACCCTTGCTTACCAAAATAATACTACGTTTATAAATTTAAAAAAAAAGAACTCTAAACCCCGTTAATGCCATTCCAAAGTTGAAAAAAATAGATACCCCATCCACCTACTACTGAGTTTCCTTGGGTTTTATTGTTACTGTTATTGTTATTACTATCGTTATTTGAACGATTACCGTGCTCTTCAAAATTGTAGCTGGAAAAGAGTTTCTTCCATTTTGTAGCAGGGTAATTTGAACTTGACCATTCTAAACATCAGATTTGAAAAACAATTTGTTGAGTCCATAAAAAAAGGCTGTTTAAAATTTGGGAAAACGAAAAAATAAATCAAAGATGACGCCTGGAGGCTGCTCATAAATTTGATATTGGCATTAGAGTTTCCAAGAGCACGTCACATCAAATCCGGAGATGTAATCTTAAACCTACATCTATTCAAGATTATTTTTAAAGCAACGGGAGTTTTTTATTCCTTATAGCTCGATCTGTTTAAAGGAATTCTAAAACAGGAAGCCAATTGCATTACACCCACATACCAACAGCATAGAATAATATTAACAAGGTGTTGGTAACACGTCAGATTTGTTTCGTGATTCAATCCGTACCAGTTGATTACAGTATCATTTATTTAAACATTCTGACAAGTGACAGAACCCGTATAGGAAGGACAAACAAAAAGTAATTAAATTAGGTATAGCGGATTTTTACAGTCCTTTTTAGGATATTCAGGGTATTGTTGGTTGAGAACAGTAGGTCATAAAAACAAATGGCAGATGATAAGTGAAACTGCTACACCTACCATTCTGTCTGTCGTCTTTATATCATTAAGAATGGCGTAGGCAATAATCTACAAATGTCTTCCAAATTTGGTCGGTCTCGGTCGAGCCTGGGCTCTACTATATTTCTCAGGCCAGTTACGAGACTATCAGATAAGATTGTTACAGACTTTCTCTTTAGCATTTTTATAAAAACTGTCTCAATGTATTGTACGACTATAAAATATTTTACTTAACTTTTTTTTAGCGAAATTTAATCTAATAAGCAAATGATTTAAATGGAGCTATAATTTGGTTTACCTACTATTGCTGTGGCAACTTATATAAATTTTTTTTCAAAAAAAGGATTCTACAGATTCTCATTTAATGGTTTAATGGAGGAAAATGAATCTAAATTGAAATTATTTATACGCTCAAAGTAATTAGGTTTAACTGAGTCCTTATACACACATCAAATAATGATTGACCAACATTTTTTGCTGGACCCGGCAATAGCCCCGCGGACCGCAGTTTATTAAACGCTGCACTAAACCATTTAATTTATGGTGAGGCAATGTGATGGCTATCAACTATTCCAGGATTCAAGCTTTTACATATTGCAAGCTGTTTTAAAAATGGATTTTAGTATTCACATGCTCACGCCAAAAATTTAGATGAGTCCTCTGTTTCCGGAATTTTATTGTGGCACGGATTATGATATTCGCAGAGAAGAAAAGCATTGCTGCCTACAGCTGCAGTTATTTTGTTTGAAGTTTGTTCAAGTTAAATGGCATTTCAACTTCTCCCAACTTTTAATAACGTATTACTATTTTTCTACAACCTAATAATTGAATAGGGAATCGTTTCTCTAAAAAGAAATAGTCAGGCGCGAAATCGGTATGATTAATTCTAGCTTTAAACGGTAGATCTCATTATACGTTCTTTTTTTTATTTTATTGATAAAAATTAAATTTCTTATCCTTTGAGTCTTGTAGATAAAAGCTTCAATCGTTTTATCGCATTACGCTCAAAGCTACGCCGGCAAATTGAACGACGCATTTTATTCGATTACCCATTAGAGTATTCAGAGCACCTGCCATACGAAAGAGGCACAGTAGCTTCAAAGAGCTTTAAGAATGGCACTTTTAAAAATCAGTAGTTCAATAGCACTCGAACACTTCCAACTACGTACTGCAGCTTGCTACTCCGTCAATATACACCATAGTCCGCAATAAAACGAGCTTATTCTTTACAGTTCTCATAATGGGATAGTCGCAAATACTTTGAGTTCACTAACCGATAATAAACCTATAACAAAAGTAGACGCATAAGCATATATTATATAAATTGCTAAGCTCATAAAACTGATTTCTGTTACACTTTTTTTAAATTCACCTCAATTAATAATACGATAATGCCCCCCGTTCTTCTGGCTATCTGCGAAGTAGACATGCGAATAATTTGTAGCACTTTTAGATATTATTTATAATACTTTTAATCCCGAAAACGGCAGCTCTATAATAGGTTTCACTGCCCTTTCTGGGTTTAACGTTATTTATGATACACCTCTTGCATTAATTTTCCCAGCAACTTTTAAACCGCATGTATATATCACTTACACAGAAAGTTTCTAAAGTAGAAGCAAATAAATTGATTTGTACTTGCACTATAATGTTAATCCAAAAATCTCCCACTTCCTTCATTTAATATAATTATCTTCCCGCAAATTAAATAGCCGAGTCTCTTACACAAACTGACTTCTCACGCAAATCTCTTGAAACCTTCACAACTTTGTATCTTATAATTCACGAAAGTGTTAATATACATTATTCATGCTTCCATCGTTGCAACAACACGCACACTTACTTAATACGTTTTACATGCCTTTTTAGCGTTTGAGAAACACAATTAATTAGTTACTTAATGCGAATTACTCTTATAATTAAGTGATGGAAAAATTTTCAACACGGAGTAACATTTACTTTTCCTTCTATAACTGTTTAACTATTACAGCAATACAACTACAAAATACTGTTGTTCCGTGTGAATGAATAACACACATGTAGATAAACTTATTTTATGGTTAAACACACGTTGCGAATTATAAGTTGTACTATAAACTTCATTTCACTTACTTAGTTGCATGACTTAGCAAGCATTCAGTCATATAAAATTTAAAGAAAACCTGCCATAAAACTTAAATAGGATAATAAATATTAAATTTTGCCAATTCATTTCCAATTAATGAAGATCTGCAGATTCTACCTGACAGGGTGACATCTCCTAAACCGTTCTGGAAAGAAAAGCTTCGACATCTACATTTTTTATTTTTAGACATTGGAAAAAACATTGGCAATAAAATCAAGTTTCCAATCAAAATTTAATCAGAGATCCGACGAATGTAATTCCAGATTTTAACCAATCAAGGAATACCTGGGGTAAGTTAAACCATCTTAGAACATCTCACGAACGTTGAATGATATACCTTACAAACGTTCTCGATAGTCCAGTTTACGTATATGGTATATGACGAAGAACGTGCGATTATATTGTGGAGGAATTCCTATAACCGAAATTTTTACACGGTTTTACATCATTAAATAAAAGTTCCTGAAAGCTATTTTTAATTTTAAAATTGCGAACTACTCTCTCATACGATTACATATTTTTATGGATAAACGAAAATCTTGAATGGTATTGATCCTGAGAAGCACAGTGTCGCGTAAATTAGTAGAAGCTGCCTGCCTCTACCTTTTTTAATCTAATATTTACCACCGCATTCAATATTTGCGCAGGACTCTGTATGTACAATTTGTTTGAATTAATTAGTAATAGAGAGAAATCCAATAGTTCGTTGCTTATTTACAAATTGCAACGTCGTCATGAGTTTCGAAACAAAAAATAGTTTTCTAGAAAGAATTCTCCGAAAGCTTAACCGGGTTCAGAAAATTTAGAGCCTTAAGGGATTAACTACATATTCTCGCTCGATTTGGAACTTGTCCCTAGTATTTTAGGTCGATTTTCGCCAGGCGCAGGTAAAATTGCCTAAAAACAAAGCAAAGCTAAAAAATTAAACTCAAGAATGTCGCGAACTTGAACCGTTTTAACTGGAGAGATTCAAATTTCTGTTATCCATTGTCTTAAAAATTATTAAATTTACTCTCGATGAAAGAAGCAAAGTTCAAACTTTTCCTGTTTACCCCAGTAACTTGTAAATTAAATTTCGCTGAGGATTTTGATTAGTTCTATGTCGGCCGATTAGGATGATTCGATTACCCTACGTAATATCTGCTATGCGAGAAAGTAATTCAGTTTAAACTTGCTTCGCATTATTTTATTAGAAATCTACTTCTGAAGTTGCGCTAAAGTAAAACCCCGAGTTACACGATGCATCTTCAAAATAAAATTTTACTATAGAAACCTGCATAATTAATTTTAACTTTAACTAACTGTTCATTAGCAAATTAATTGGTTTTTATATAAAACTTCAAGTCAGTTACACTATTTACCAAGTGTAAAATAAAAACTTCAAGCAAGAAAACATGAAAACTATAACAATTTATTTCTAGCACATGGTTCGATGCAACCACAGGGTGTCTCTTATCATGGTGGTCCAAACCAATGTCGGCAAGCTGCAGCACAGTATAAAGACGGCACTAAAATATATATCATCCCCTGTCACATCGACCCGTCACAAAGCAAGTTTAAGTGGTCTTATATTCGGCATAACGGAGAAGTCGTGGGATATATACTTTTCCTTTAAAACCGTGAGCAATAAAACAATTCAAAAGGGAAAAAGCCTTGAAACAGAGATTGTCTGAATTGGAATACATACGCGAGAAAATCCCTATTATATATAAAAATATGGAAGGTAGGTATAAAAAATAACGCTTTTATATTTACATATCGAGAGTGAAGCAATAACTTTATCTAAAATGTTGTAATACAAAAATTTATTTTACTGAAAATCGGCAATAAAAAACACATCTTTGATATTTCATAAACCACCTTTCAAATATTTTAGAATTAACTAAATGTTTTAAATTTTCATGATAATTATATTTACACACCTTAATCCGAAGGATAAAGCCAAGCAAAACCAAACGTTATTAACTATTAAAGAATATGCGTTCTTTATTTTATATTCAGAAATTCATCTCCTACACAGAAAAAATGTATCCTTGAAGTGGATTTTGTGTGAGATAAGAATGAAGAATTACAAAAATAAAATGATAAACCGCTTAGGTTAGAGCGACATTGTTGAAATTTCCAGTTAATCCTATTATTATATATAATATAGGAAATTTGATTTATGGTAATCGGATAACACTAATTAATTTCTGAAAATGTGATCTAATTTATTGTCTGTTAAAAGTCCACGTACGAGAGATAAATTATATACCAAAACCTATGCGCCTCTATTAAATTTGGAACTCTGACATAAATGAACTTCTAGAACTTAATAGAAAAATGTATCAAAGCACTTTTTTTTGTTAAAAAGCTTTCCGTGTTTATATTATTCAGCTTGTTTATACTACAGTACATACACGTGCCTTTTAAAAATATATAGAAGCCTATTTTAGAACTGCATCAAGTCATGAGCAGACCTCATTGTTAAAATACTTCTTTCAAATTCCGATACAAGTATGAAATAATAATAGAAGATGAAAAAGGAACAACCTTAAACGATTTTTGCGTAGTAAAACGAGTTTTATATTTAATTTTGTTTTCTATACTACATTGTTAAAATTACTACAAAGAGATTTAAAAATCTAAAGGTATGGAGCTACGAATTAGAAACTTGAGCTGTGGTATAACTACTATTAAAGACTCTTAAACGGTGTTTAAGGGCCCACGATGCTAGGGGGTTAAAAAGGCTTTTGTAATTCAAATCTTCCGAGAGAAAAATATATTTCAATTGCGTTTTATATGCGAACCTTTCCTGAAAGCACACATACAATTTCTGAATTTTCAAATGTCACAGTTGTAATTGTAGGCAAAATAGTGACTGGCGGATTGGGTAAGCACCAGAAGTAATGATCAGCAGAAGCAGCTCATATACATCTCACCTAAAAAGCACTGCAATAGGATCGGACTATATTTCCAATTAATCAGTTGTAAAATTTGCAACTAAATTCTAGTAAATTCAACAATAACACAATTCATTTCAGTTGACATAATGTGGTTTTAAAATTAGAACATTTATTGCTAACTGTTCTGGTTGTGCGTACAAATCCTCATTTATTGTATTGTTAATGTAAATGTTGTTAAAAACTCCACCCTATCCAATCCCATCATAAATATTTTATTTAAGGGTCGAATATTTATAGTTACGAAACTGAGTTTAAAGTTCTAGGATAAGTTATACATACCTTCTGAGAAGATGTTTTTAGGCGTAGCTAAAAGCGTTATGTTGAACAGTCGACGCCTTGAGCTCTAAAATGAACGTTGGCGTAACTTACAGTTAACATTACATGCCGTTAGTGAAATTAATTACTTTAAATTGTAAGTCTGCAGATGCAAGTACTTACAATTGTAGCAAAGATCATAATCGATAAGGAATTTAAAAAGAGGTGAACAATTAACTTTTGGTTGACTTTCAAGTTTAATTTAAACTCGATGGATTTATTGAATTAATTAAATTTGTTAATCCCGAAATTTCCTTCTTAATGTAACAAAGTGTCGTTTCTGAATCGTAGTTTGAAGTTAAGCTCGACTCGCTAGCAAATTTGCCCTAGAACCAGTAACGCTTAGCCAGTTTAGAACGGTAATGAAATTTCCTTCACTAGGTAAATCAATGTGAATTGGTTGCGACATTTGAATTTTGCCTAAACCATCCTCATTTTGCATCTGCATTGGTTCGATGGTGTAGTGTTTCAACTAACTTCGTTTATATTCTGTAACGACGATGCTCCGACCACGAGCAGACGTGAGAACACAACAATGCGCGAGACATTTTAAGAAACCTCGATATTACTCTGACAGGCATTTTATATTTTGTTCGCCACAAAAATTATTGGCACTCTGGTAACGCTTGTGCATTTATGTACTCTAATTAGAAACGTGACGACAGAGATATTAATCAGAAACTAGCAAGCCTTGACAAGAAGATAGGAAATGGAGCACTGGAAGAGAACCCGACGTTCCTCATAACAAGAAATTCTTATAACGTGTAGGAAACACCCTATTGGTGTTTTCACATTTTACAAGTCATCGCACCACAAATAAACATCGAGAAAATTGAGAACGCAACGAACCAGGTGTTGAAACTAAAGTTGGACAAACTTTTGTTCGTCCTTCTAATTCCCATTCGAGAAACTAAAGATATACGAGGGAAAATTATGTGCATGCATCATCCCACACGACTAATTTATAAGTGACACTTCATCCTATTTCTAGCGGACAGCACCACTGCCTCGAACTGACCAAAAACAATTCACCTAAAACTTTTTCACTTTAACTGTACGCCTTCGCAGAGGGGTGCATCAACTAAAAAACTTTCTCGCTTTCCAACAGAGAAAAACGTTCATTTTTCTTTTATTAAAAATTATTAAATTCTACCACACGAACAAAGTCAGGTTTATATTTTAATTGAAATATTCCATTCTTGTTTTGTCATAAGAAAACTGCCAGTTAGTAAAAACAGATAAAATATACACCAATAACAATATCGAATTTAATAATGGAATCATTATCGAAAATATTACATCTGAATTATAAAATCAGGATAAAAAGTGAATTCCAATTCGAGTAACCCCTTATGAATTATGATTCTCAGTAAATAATTTGTGTCTCCGAATGCGTAACACCAATAATGTAAAATTGGTACAGAGATTAATTTCGGTTCCAATATCTAATAAACAATACTCATGGTGTAATATTAGAGGCAGGGGGAAATTACAGTTAACTCTCAAAGCTTTCGATATTCCGGAAATCTGGGTCGAACTCAATTCGATTTACATTTCTCTTGATGCAAGAATATTATGCAAACTTAATTCTTAGGTTACGATATATCTATACCGTAGTATGACACAAACATTTATTTTTCATATTTTCAACAAGGAAAAGCTTTGATTTCAACTTGCAATTGAAAAATTTAGTAAAAACAAATGTTTATATTGAAATTAAAATATATGTAACGAAAATCCAATTCCGTTTTATAGAACATTGATAATTTCAAAAGCCGTATTTCTCTGTTCATTGTTTATTTTCAAGAGACATTGTTGTTTTTTTCTTCTAAATTCGCCAAATTAAGCCGTAAGTAAACAATACGCAATTAAGATAAGTGATGGATTCAGAACCTTTAAGACGAGGACTTGTTGCCCAGCTCTGAATTGAGAAAATTTAAAACGTTTTATTATTAGAACTGTTTACCTTCCACAGTTCTACAGTCTTCTTTAAAACTTCTTACATTACATACTGCATGCATTTCGCTTTCTGTTAAACTAAATATAATCATGAAAACCAACAGAACAACTCAATAAATACCATTTTATACAGAATGTACATTGTTTTTTTTTATTTCCAAGTAAGTTGGAATTCTCTTCCATTATTAATGAGTAGTTTCTAATAAAGTTTGTTGGCATTCCAGCAACTATAGTTTACTATATCTGCGGCCATTGCCGTTGTTCGATGATTATGAATTCCAATTGCAAACAAAATATAAAATGTACGATACAAACTCTATCATGCGTATTTTTGAAGTTATGGAAACTTGATGATTTTGTCAGTATATGAAAATCTGTATAATTTATACCTTAGTAAGCTTATTCTACGTTCTCATCTCAGTTCACTTCATTCTGAAGGGTGACCATCGTAATAGCCCCATTAGAAATGCATTAGCAAGTAGATTTAGTCAAGAAAATACAATGATATTAACAGTCCATTGTGCTTACAAAATCTGGAACAAGTATATCAAAAATGTACCCCTTCTTCATGTCTGCCATTAATAAACAGAGAAAGAGAAACGTTTATTAAAATTTTGAAAATCTCGAATCAAATAACAAATAAATGAGATTGGTCAGCAAAGAATAAAGTTAGTAGATAAAACTGTTGATAATACTCAATAAATTTTTTTCTACTAGATAGTTCGTTATGAAACAAAATTTCCTGTGGGTTACTTAAGAGAAATGCGTTTAACCTTCAATGTTCCTCAATTTTCATCTTCTGAGATACATTTGGTTAATTGCGAGAACAGAATAATGATCGTTCCTGTAATTTTTGGCAAAGAAATCATCACCAGCAAATTAACACGAAAGTCATGAGTTATTTCAAGCTCAATTTAACAACTAGCAACTAGCATGTAACATTAAAATACCGATAAAATTACAGAAAATTTACATTCTGTACGGTAAAGATTATATCTCAGTTCGTTGCCTAAATGTGTCTCGTTGGTGGTTCAAGTGAAGCGGTAATAAATTAGTTGTTCAAATCTACGCGAAGCAAATATAACTCCAGCAATAATTTCATATCTATTCTTTATTTTTATGATGAATTATGGCGAAACATTAAACATTGCAGAAAATAAATACGAAAAGTAAAAAGCAAACTACAAAAAATAAAATCCACTGCAATGCGTTTCATCAAAGGAAAAGAGTTCGATTCTCAGTCTAAATGTTAATTTAAGTGTGAATTGACAGTTTATAATTTTAATATCTCACATAACCGCATAGAAAACCTAAAATTAATAGAATTTAGCCATTAAAGAGAAAGAAAAACTATTAAAAGATTTTTATAGAGTTATAAATATCAGAACATAAAATAAATCAAATCCTTGGCAAAAGATTTAACACTTTCTGATCTATAAATGATGGAGCATTTTCTTCTTACATATTGCTTTTGGACAATAGATCGTACACCATAAAACATTCGCAACGCGACTCAAGGTGCTACTTATCGGGATGAGCGAGTTATCTCTTCTATCTGTCGCGCTTGAAAGCACCGCATTTTATTCCACAATCCCGATATCGAACCCTATTACAACCACTCTGTTGAAGGATCAGAAATTTATATATTAATAAAATACTGTTTTTAATATTTGACGAGTTGAATTTTTATTCGCATAGGTTTATATCACTGCGGCCAAAAAGGAAAAATATCAAACTAATTTTATTGGCCAGCTTTGGTTTTTGGCAAGGAATTCACTAAATGTTCCCCTAGCTCCAACTTCAAAATGTAGCGAAGGCAAGCATGAATTAAAGATTCGATTAATTCCGTGGGTTTTCTTTTAGATTCGGTGTTTGATATCTTTTGCCACAAGTTCCCTATTGTATTCAGGTCTGGGAATTGTGCTGGTCATTCCATCCTGTCGATTTTATTGGTCGTCATCCACGATTGAACCAGTTTTTCTTTCTGGTAAAGAGCATTATGGCCCTGAAAGATAAACTTTTCTTCGCCAAACAGGTCTTTCCCGCTAATCTTATCTTGCAGTACTTCCGGCCATTTTGTGGCGTTCATGATCACAGAGACGAAATGTAGTCAGTATTAAACGTTGATTCATCACTAAATACGGCTTGGAAACCAAAAAGTTCTTTTGTGTTTACATCCCCTAAATCCCAAACTAAACGGCAGTACCTACTATCATACTTTAACAGTAAGTACCAAGTGAGTTGTAACTGCATCACGTCCCTCTCAAGCTGAGTGAGTTGAAAATACCCAAACTAATGCGTGGGTTATAAAATGCTATTCTAATAAAGACGGGATCAGTTGCTAAATAATTTTATTTGTTTAGTTAATCTTATCTGGGAACATTTTTATTTCCTAAAAAGTATGCACGATCTGATAAAAATTAAGATTAAATACCTTTTTTTATTATGAGATTAAAATAAAATACTAGAATATATATAGAATGTTTTTTTTATGATTATGTAAATGGGGATTGCGAATATTTAATTTAAACTTTATAACATAATCAAAGAGTATTTCGCATTAAATTAATAATATATTAAAGATCATTTAATGCTCTTCTGATGCACACGTTAGTGTTATATCGTGTAACTTGATTTGATTTCCAATACTGGATGTCGAATGTGTGTTGTAATACAATCCATGACGGAAGAATTATACAAGGGTGAGGGGAAATAAACTAGTCGACCCTGGTGATACACAAGCTCCTACGCGTTTACACGAAGAATAAAGAAAATCTTCCTACTCTGGTTTCGAAAATTTGCACTCAAGGTGTATGGTTACTGTGTGACAAACACAAAATTTAAATGAAAATATCTACTGTACGTTTTACAAGTCTCGGCATTATTTAAACAGAATTCTTCTTGTTCATGAGGAAGGTCTATAAACATTAAGCTTTAATTCTTTATTTCCAGAGGGGTACATTTTTCTATTACGGTATCTACTACGGTTAATTGGAAGAAATGTTTTTATGAGCAAATTTTCAGTGAATTTTCCACAAATCGTGTGTATGTATAAAGTTTTCACAAATGGTTTGAAGGGACATACATAATTATTTCACTAAGCCATGCAACTAGCATACTACTTACAGATCTGGTAACTAAAACTAGCTTAGAGCACTTAGACGAATAAACATTTAGTTTAGCGAATGGTCGTTTATACAGAATTTCCCATAAGCTGATAGTAACCTCCCTAACCAACATCTAAACTAACCTCCGGCATCTGCTACTGCGCTTCCGCACGAATTATGATGTGTACTTTGGTTGGTCAAACTTGATATTTAGCGCTATAACTCAATTAAAGGGTAAACTTTGTAATGTCTCCATCAGTACATGGCATCCTGTTAGCCACCACGACGATGCGCCAAGGATAATATCATTTATACGCAAATACGAAAAAGTTTGGTAAGCTCAAAAGTCGAAATATCCCCAGCGTTGCATACTTAAAAATATGATTTACATATTTTGTTTGCTTAAAGAAATGTATTCCGGCTTCTAGGAATGAATAATATTTGTCATAAAATATAGAAGTGTTTGTTACGATTCAAATAAGGCAATTTATAAGCCAAACAACGGTTCGTACTTTCAGAAAAAGCTTTGTCGCCAAAAGTGTTGTACTTTCAGCAGCAGCTGTTGGACTGGACCTTCTTTTAAAGATCTAAAAGGTAGATCCTCTAAAAGTCTCAAGTGAAGGACAAAATCCTTAACATGTTCATCGCCCTACTACAATTCACCCCCAGATAAACTGATGACTCACTGATAATAACATAAGAAGCCGCCTTCCATGTTATGCCGACAAAACAAACTACATATACCAGATTATCTACTTGTCTATGTCGAATACGAATAATATACAGTTAATGCTACAGTTTACGCAGAAATTTCCTTAATCCCATTTTAGTACGACTGCTATAATAACATTATACTTTAAAACCATGGAGATGCACAATTTAGGGGATGTGCATCGACATGTATAATTCCAATTACCTTACCATCATGGGCGCAGTTTCAAACGGGCGTGCGTCAAAAGTAAAGTCTCTTTACTTAAACATTTTACAATCAATCAACAACCGGTACTGACTGGATAGACGCTTCGAACAAATATTTACAAACAATCCGCTTTATATCCATATCCTTTGTTAATACTTAAATGGAATTACTGTAAAACCGTCTAGAATTATGGTTTATAGTTGGTAGAAAAATAGTAAAATGTTTTTTAGTTTTTTCCAGAAATAACACCTTTAGTTAAAGTTTCATGTTCTATAAAACGAACTATTGTGCTTTCAACATAAAGTGAACTTTATACAAAAGGTATAATCCTCTTCTAAAATACTACCTAGCAGCCGTTGTTTCAATGCAAAAGAAAAAAATAAAAGGTTCTTTAATCTTGCTCCTATTCTATTTTCCAGTGAATAAATGCTTAGCTTCGGCACAGTTGCTATGCCGAGCTTAACACTTTTGATACGTTCTGAATTAATACTGAACTTGCATAAAGAACATTTTTGACGAAAAGTTTAATATGTTAGGATATAACAGCTACCCCTTTGTATCTTGTAAATGGATTTCGGGAATACCGTACTAACCAATACAAAACGCTTAAAACCTTGCAAATCTTTTGTTATTATTTATAAATCATTGTAGAAGTTTAAGTTTATCAAGGCCTCTGAACCACGAGATCAGGTCAAATAACAGATACAAACGCTATAGTGTTAACGCGAAATAATTATTAATGTTTTATCAAATATAATTAACTCGATTACGATTCTATTTTTACTGTAGGCTCGTTGAATTGTTATAGTAAATACACATTTCAGTTAGGTTCTGGCATTATTTTAATTTTAAATTAAAGAATAAACAAACAATGCCATACTTATTATATATCGCCGACCAGATTGCCCTAAAAGATTGCAAAACGTCATTGTAAAAGAAACAAAATAAATTATTAGACCAAATAGGCTATGTAATCACTTTTCCCCACAAGGAAGGAATGTTCAGTCCTGAAATCGCTGCTTCAGTAATCGATAGACACGATTTCGAATGATTAAACATAAATGAGTATAGGAAAATTCAAATCAAACCTCATAGTAGCCGACCAAATCTGTTCAGAAGAACCGAAATCACGCCCTCGAAGAATATACATCACATGTTTCCTTAATTTTCGGGGACGTAGTGCACGGAAGAAATCGTCTTGGCGCTCAGAAAAACAAAGATGGAAATTTTGCGATTGGGATACAACATGTGAACTTTAGGACAATGGAGAGAAAAAAAATTCAGAAAAATCATAGGTCTTTGGTAATATTAAAGTAATCGACGTTACAAATGGTTAAGGCCAAGGTTAAGGCAGGGTTGGAGAAATCATGCTACAAAAATAGCACTCGAATATCCTTTAGAGAGAAGCGAAAAATTGCCCGTTTTCCTAAATTATCAAATAACCCTAATGTATTATTTTATTGCTATCCATTAAAGTTTATGCATAATCTAGAGAATTTGTTGAACATACTACCTAGTTAAACAATTTTAGTAAGTGCAGAACTGTGATTTATTCACTAAACGGTACCAAATTATGTTTTGAACATTAACGGGTTTACCTAAGCTTCACCATCCATATGCAAATCCAACCCTAACGCCTACTCGTCCTGTCATTGAGCAAAACCCAAACCCTTGAAGTCTACAAAGGTAAAAGTTTGGTAAAAGTTATACCTACAAAGTGTTTTCAAGGTGAAATTATTATTTGCTTCACAAAATTCTTAAGTACTATACTCTATTTGTTAATAGGATTTAAATGTCATACATGAAAATGTGAATGTAGTAATTGATTATGACGAAATATAATACCGATTGTTTGTAGTAATTGTAGTATTTATAACTAACTATAAATGAGCTATTAACCATAATATGGCGAAATGGAGAGTACAAATTTAATCAGTATGTTTTTTATCGGTACCGTATAATATGCGAAACACATAAGCGCTTAATTTCATTTTGCAACCGGATGGTGACATCAGTGGAAATGCGGTTGACGGAGCAGAGTTGTTGACATGTGAAGGCGAGGGGGTGTGTTTCATGGGGATGTTTGCAATGAAGCGTCCACATGCAGCTTCATGCGCTGCCGATTAAATTCTGTATTATACAGGCGGCTTACAGCGCAAACAAATGCAAATTTATTTTATAACCCGCCTTGATTTTTAATATAAGATACAGCCTTAGTAGAAACTAACACGCGTTACTTGCATGCGACTTGGTTTCTTATAAGTAATATACTTCTGAACAGACTTTAAATTTTTTAAAGATCAACTATGGAAACGTCCTGGTCGATGGTTAAAATTAAAATTCACCGGCTACGGTAAAGATGTGACTAGAATTTTCCTCAAAATATTAATTTTGTAACAGCAAAGATTTTTAAAGTATACGCGTTTTGCTTTTACTCAATATATTTGGGACGTATTATTCATACGAGTACTATGCATAATTACACGAAACATCACAAAATTACAATTAAAAAATTAACGAAGTAGGATGGATGCAATAGAAAAAAACACGCACAGAAACAGAGAAATACAGACAAAATTCGTATCTCTTAGAATTGGGGGAAACATAAAATAATTACGAAAATAGATCCTACAACCCTCCCTGTATACTTTCTTCTCAAATATACACTTTTTCCTACATCATAACATGAACATGAACAGAAATTCGATCAAACCGTGTACACGGGCGTTCCAATAAGACAATGAGTTTACGAGAACATAAACAAGATATTATTTGTTAGACATAAAAAAACGTGTAAATAAAGAAAGCCTTCTTTTCTTCTAACTCATATAACTTTATAAATAATTTCCACCCTAGTACTGTCAAGTACAACACAATGCAACATAATATTCTGTAAGTAACTACTCCAGACGTATCTACACAATTGGGACAGGAAATCTTCATGCGTAAAATAAGAGAAGGACTTAGTTTAAATTAGAAAATTTGTAACATGTTCAGATCGATAAAAAAGAAACAGTTTAAAAAAGGAACCGTTTCATTAAGAGAAGCGAAGCAAGGTGAATCTTCCTAATTGCTGGTTTTTCAGGAAACTTATTTTAATGGACCACAGAAGGGATTTATGTTCAATTTTGGATCTGTGGAACTGTTTATTTTCTAATTTGAGGGGTATGATTACTTTGATTAAAGTTTAACTAAGTTTTGAAGATTACATTTTGTAAAGCCGGTCCTGTTATGCATTCGTAAACCTACATATAAGACAATAGCAGCTTTAAGCAACTCTTTAGCTGGGAGAAAATTAATGTTTGACATTAATTCACCCAACGTTGGCCTTGTTATTCTTGTTACATTAAGTCGCCTACTACAGTTCTGTCAATGAAGCGTACTCAGACATGCTCTGCGCTTTGTAGATGTTAATCTCGGTTCTCGTTTGCTTTATACATACATCCGTGATGTTAGCTATCTGTCTTAGAAGTACTTGGTGACACCTAAAGAGCTAGATAAGATCGGCATGAATAGTAAAGTTTACCTAGCATTCTCGCTGTGATCAGCGTCAAGCCATTGTGGCTTATCATTTTTCCTGCTCCAGGATACATATTTGCAGGATTTCCGTTTGGGGGAAAATAACACGAGAAAACAACTCCGATTTTATCAGTGTAACAACACACAAAAAAAATCCGCGTGTTTTATATTTCTTTATAACCAATTCTGTCTTTTATGAACTAAAGTTTTTCGTCACATCCAAACGTGCGAAAACTGTGGCAGCCATAAAACGACGCAAACAATTCCGGAAGATTCATAAAACAATTGAAAATATACGGCCGCAAGTAAACCCGATTTAGTACCATAAATACGGTCGGAAAATTGGGGCTTAAGCGAGGAAGGAAAGCGCATAAAGTTGTCATCTTTAATCCGTATTCAAGTAATCAAAGGCATTCCATGACATTTCACTCCAGGGGATTCACCCGCTTTAGTACAAATACCCTGTCCGAACGGGGAATTGAATCAAGACCGACTAAACTTTATTTGTTTGAAATCCCTACGCAAAATCCTAGGCAAATCCAAAACTTGATCGAGCGCTAAGATACGTTTAAATGTATGAAAATTATAAAACACGATAACTTACCTTAAGAATAACAAAATCCATGAATGCATGTACAACAAATTTAATTTAATTACGACCCAATCGCACAAAAGCGAAACAGTAAAAAATGTTGTTGAATAATACCATTGCGAACGCTCGCAACTTGCGAACGAATAGAACGGCAGCTGCTGGAGCAGCTAGTCGAACCTAACACAGACACTGGGGGAGACTGGCTGTTGGTGTGGGTGCATGCTTTTGCTGTCTCTCCTACACCCTCGAAGCCGCGCACCCCGCGCACACGCCAGTCTTCATCGGTAATACGCGTTTATTATCTTACATTGTTGATATTGATGGCAGAGTTCAAGGGGATAGCCAGTTTAGACCGCTAGTCGATTAAACTACGCAAATCTGTCCTACCTCTGCATAAAGCCTGTTTAGTTCACCACCCTATTGTGCATGAATTCACACCAGAGCCGACCGGATTTCAATCAAATATTTATTTCTCCTCGGATCATTTGAGGTTTACTACATTAATAACTAGAACACGGATTCATATGCACAAAAAATAACTACATTATACCCATGTACATATCTGTAAACAAATATACAGTTTTTTATTTAATACGTGTGCACTCACTGTTTCAAACAATAAACTTAAAAAATAGTAACAAAGATTACGTATAGCAGTTTTCAATTTTCTATCGCATACGAGAGGGTTACGTATGAATCTATATAGTAATTGTGAAATCGACATTTAAACCAGAGAACACGTTTTTGTTAACCTGCAGGAAGCTAAAAACTAATTTCAATTACGGTTTTGCTGTAGTAAACATTATAAAACTTAAAAAACACACGATCTTTCTCTAATAAAATTTTAACAAATTTAAGTTGATTTCGACATTTCCAAAGCATTAACCCGTCACTGTGGTGGTTTAAAGAAACTAAATTTGTTCAGAAGTTTCTCAAAATCTCTATCCTAAGAATTGTATCATGAGAAAATTCCGGAAAACCACCTTGCTGTGAAATGTTTAGACGCACAAGACCAAGTGGCAGATATCAACTCCTCCAATAAACCTTTTGTGTCGGGTCGGAATACCTTCCAAAGGTATCGATAGTGCAATTACAAAAAATTTTGCGAGAAAATAAAACTAGAAATATAAATGCAACTTTATTTACTCCAAGCTCAAGTTAAAAACAATTTCGTTCTTTCAAAAAAAAAAAGTTGCGTATTGAAATAAACAAACATATACATTTACTCTGCTCTAATAATAATAACGTCTTGGGAATAAATCTTTTTGTTCTGAAAGTTAAAATTTAACACGTTCTCATTTCAAATCGTGAGAAATACTTTAATTATTTATATTTTAAACGGATTATAGTAATAAAAGAAATTGGGTACGAACGCAAATCCGAATTGCATTTAAAGCGTGTAAAGGTTTCCAATGGAATTAATCTTTATGGACACCGCGATAAATATAAAGACGCGTTCGCTTTGGAAACCCTTTTAAACTAGAAACAAACTAAAATCTTCTCTACTTCGTGGAGAG
Source organism: Hemicrepidius hirtus (assembly GCA_963082805.1). Taxonomy (NCBI): domain Eukaryota; kingdom Metazoa; phylum Arthropoda; class Insecta; order Coleoptera; family Elateridae; genus Hemicrepidius; species Hemicrepidius hirtus. The sequence goes on from OY720168.1 coordinate 19,572,215, forward strand.
CATACTATGCTATATTCTTATTCAACTTTAGAAGTTTTGCGGTGTCACAAAGAACAAGAATAAGTCGTCCACGCTTCGAGATATTCGAACGACCTAAAATATAAAATTAGCAAACGTGGAAAATGTGACAGTTTTATCTTTGGAAAAGCGCAATTAAAAATAAAATATGATTCTTTTATAATCTCTGTTGTTAAGTTTAAACATTTTTATTATATACTGGCATTGAAAAAAGTTCATAAAAAAATTCCTTAATCGTTTAGTTTAACTTTATTTTGTAGATCGTTCTACTTCTTGACAGTTTTGTGAAATACATGGACATAGCGCGGTCATCATGTTCACCGATCTGGATATGTAGGTTACGAATTCATCAAAATTAGGGTTGGTAGACACCAACAGACGTTAATACATGCCTGGTTTCACATTTTTCTACTATAAAAAATAGCTTTTCCGATTTCCTTTCTGCCCTATATCGTGCGATAAAAATATAAACACAAAATAGCCTTTGACAGGTTTACATGCTTTGTGATTATGAGAGGTTATATTAATATTCATGTTTGTATCTGAGTGATCAATTTACATGAATGTAGAATTACGTCTCAGTACCTGGTTGTCATATAAATGTACCTTGAGAGCAAATTACTTATCTGCTTCCTGGATGAGACGAATTTCCAATAAGAAAATTTTCGATACTTCAGATTATGATCGGGTGGGGGTCGACAGACCTAATTAAATAATTACATATTTCATTTTAAAAAAATTAAACTAAAACCAGTATTCAACTACCCCAATTTATAAAAAGGAAGTCATTATATCGACATGAAATTGGGAAATATTAATAACGGGATGGTTTATTTAACTTTATTACAACGTTCGAATAGGAATAGATGTATTAATATCGATTTTTATAGAGTTCTGCCAATAAAGGCCGAATGAAATTGGTGATGAATAAATAAATAGCCACCATATTTTTACCTGTCGATCACGCTCTTCACTGTTCTAAATATAACCCTACTGTGACCATTGTTCACCCCATGAAACTGCGTGTTTATATGTGATTATACGAAAAGAGACCACAGGTATCGCCGCTTTTACTTAATTGTATGATAATATGATAAAAATAGTGGCTTAATAGAACTGCCAAAAATCCTAGTAGCAAAACAACTTAATGAAATTAAATGTAATTATAGATATGGAAATTTATTTAACGACATCTTCCTCGTTGATAGATAAAATGGAAAATAATTTGTAAAGAGCATATAAGAATAGATTCTGCTTGTTTCATCTCTCTATAGCCTACAAGACTGGACAAATGAAAAAATTATATCTGAATTAGAAATTAAAACAAATAACAGCTACAGTCAACGACAGTAACAGGGCTTGTTTAGTTATTTATTATTTAAGGGAGTATCGCAAAAAGTATTACATATTCCTTATACATAAGTTGGAAATGGCAAACCTTCTGGTATTTTGGTTGTTGTATCATCCAGGTCTGTTTTCCAGTAATTTATCCATTTTCAGGTTTGCTATTTATGTTTGAACTTTGCATTTGAATGATTTACCCAAAAATGAACACCCAGCTATTTGGAAACAACTAGCCTTTGATCCATAGCTGCTTTATTATGAATATTCATAACAATCCTGCATCCACGTCTTCCTCCATCCCTCCTTGAAAAAAATATTACAGAAACCTTAAAAAATCTATCAAAAGATAAGGATGTGTTTGATGAGGTTTTCTATTTTGATGATTCATATTCCTTTTCAATAACTGGTTAGAATTATCGTTTTCCTTGATGTTTAAATCTAATGACGAAGAAAAGTTATATTAGATTGATTTTCAACATTTTTCCCTGTTAGAAGTTTTGACGTAAATTGGATTCATTTTTTAGTTTCAGGAAATTTACAGCATTAATAAAATCCAAGGATTAAATAAATATCTACCCTAGGGCTAGGTTGGAGAAAATCAGGAAAATAATTTTTAATATTAGACTTGCTACAATTTTTCGTTAAATTTTAAGTAGATTGGCGTGAAAAATAATTAATATTCTGGGTGATGTGAAGCTGTAAAAAGGGTCTTTATTACGCCCGACAACTTGTCAATAAAGTAATTTTTCAGTGTAGAAACAAAGTCTATTAATGAGCAATTTATACAACGCTAATGTTAAATATTCACCAGGAATAAATGTTTTGATTTCTGCTAATTGGTTTTGAAGTTGCCTCACTGCTCGTTACTTATAAATCCGGCTTAGACACACCTAATATAATCATCTAAAGAGCAGTTTCCGCAAGAAAGTGCTTTCGGCTAACTGCCAAATTTCCATGGTGTCCTTAAATTATGCACGGTCATCTACCTGAGGACTAAGTCGCAGCGTTTTGCACCCGGTGGAGATCTCCACTCCGCTATTATACAAACTTCCCCTCAGTATACCCTCTAATGATTTATGAGCAATGTTGAACGTATAACGAGACACACAATTTATTAACACCAATTGCTATAATGACGTGGTTCTAGTATTTAATCGTCTATTAATAACGTACTACGTACTTTTACCTCTTTTTGCAACTTGAGCTGTTTGCACATAGAAATTGAGAATTTACGCTCAACTGCATGTCTGAGTTGCCCTTCAAATTACGATAATTCTTCTCAAGTCTCTAGCGAGCTGTTGGATTAATTGCGGTTTATTAAGAAATCCAAGGTTATTCCACAGCAATTAAGGATAAAATTTTACAAGAAATAACAAAAGGTATTTTAGATAAAACCCTGCTGGATACTCTTTGCCCTTAGAAACATTTGTGTTGGATTATATGTATTGATGTATCGATTTCACAGAGGATTTATGCAAATTTATAGTAAATCCGGTCTCATCAGAATAGAAAATGGTAAGACATCCTTGGTTGGTATTCAAGGCTGAATATGCTAGAGTTAAGGGTTCTTCCTGGATCACCATCCTGTTCTGAACACGGAATATAAATTAATACTAAATGCAATATGTTAAAATTACTTGAGCTGGCTCTTTAGTATAATTGCTAATGAATTCTGGGGGAATTCTATGAATTTTAAATCTTGGGCGTGTTTCTGTACAGCAAATATCGAAGAAAATAACAAAAAACAACGGTAAACATCTAAGATAGCTGCTCAGCGATGCCCTTTGGCTCAAGGTTTGTTTAATGTGTTGACACGTTCTTTTCTCTACAACATTCTTACTTCCCATTTCCTCGGAACTGTTCTCGAAACACATTGTGCCATTCTAATGAAAGAGATCTCGCATTCACTTCCGTACTTTTCACTTTTCTATCGAACAATGCCTTGCATACTACAAAAAAACGTAGGTGACTTGGCTTTCAAAACATTAGAATAGCCAGACAAAAAATATTTGTCAAAAGCACATGTTTTCTCACTTTTGAAACAGGATGTTATATAAGATACGGTAATGAACAAGACCATAAGTTGAGAACAACCAAGCACAAATTGAGCACGATTCGAACAAAGTAATTAGGTGGAAACTTATTTCAATTTTATCAGACTAAAATGAAATGCAGGCAATTTGCGTAGTATGTTCCGATTTCTGTTTTATTAAGAGATCTTGAATTTCTGAATAAGGATCAATATTCCACTGCTACGTAATTCTTACTTCAGGTGAAAATAAGCGTTGTAACCGAGCGTATAAGTTTAATGAACGATAAATTTTACGCAATTAAAATCGAATACTTATAGACTTTATATCGCCGTACTGTCTGATATAAATTTATTTATTACATTTTGACGCTTTTAAATGTTTCGTTTGAAGATCAGATTATAAACAACAATGAACAACGTTTTTCAAAGTAAATTATATTAAAATTCCTTTTAACATTTTTGAGTCAAATAAATGCTTTTAACAGTTTAATACAATTAATTATTAATCACTATTGTAGGTAATTCATATTTTCATGAAAAGCTTTTTTAATGAAATTGAAGCCGGCCCCAATTTAATTTTAGTTTTCATTGCACTTAAAATACATTTACATAACTCCATCGCAAAATTTGATGAATCTAATCCTTGATTATTGAAAGCAAATGAGTGATATAGTACAAAATGCGAGGCACGTACTAATCTCTAAGTCCACTCTATTTGCATGAAACTACAGCATAGTAACATTTCCGGTCGAAAACCCACTTATTAGCATGTTCCCTATTCCCGATATCGCTTACCGAATACCCTTAGCGTCGCTGATGTCCATTAGTACGTCGAAGCTAGGATTCAGAAGATTTGTCAATGTTTTACATGCACTACATTGAAACTGCATTTTAAAACCTGACTGCGCGGTAGATTTTCCTTATATTAACGCCATTTTCTAGTGACATATTGACTGAGCTATGGTTTGAAGAAAGAAACTAATTAAAATTGTTAATTTTTACTTCCAGAAATTCCGTTAAGATAATTAATTATGTTACTTTCAAATTCTAAGTTAACTTAAAAATTTAATTAACTAATATAGCAAGAAGCATAATAATATTGCAAGCTCCCGAGTGTTTTATGAGATAGAATCAATAACGTCGGTATGTTCCCATCGTGCTCCATCACCCTCTTGGGAATTGAGAATCCGCACGTCAAATGCAGCGGCGTAATCGTGCAATCCGTAATGCAGCTTACAATAATTACTTTATACACAAACCGAATCAGTTACAAAAAAAGTGCGTTTGTAAATTACTAAATTACCTACTACAAGATTGCTTCTGTGATGATTATTCATACATGAAATTAAACAGTTGTCTCCTCAACTCAGAACACAATGCAGTTTTGGGGTTTGAGCCCCATGGTACTACATCGCCTTGGTCCCCATGTGTTTCCAAAGCTACCAACCTTTTGTTATCGTTTACGCACTGAGGTGAATGTTCTCAGAATGCTGAGACAAATTACATTTACTCGCTCACTTATCCTGTAACTCTTTGTTAACGATTATAAAACATAATATAATGACTATTAGTACATTGGAATACCAAAAAATTTAATTCGCATGGTAATACATTAAATACCGGCAAGATAATGGTTTCTATAAATGACATAAAAATTTTGAACTATTACTAAATGGGCTATTAATATATTAGATAAATGTTAATGTAAACTCCTTTGTTCTTTTTCATTATGTTTTGGTTTTGTAATATTAATTGCTTGCTACTGTTATCAACAAAAAATTATGTACTTTCTTAATAAATACAAGCTGGTAGGCGTCTATTCATACTTATATAGAGTACCCTGATAAGTAGTGCTGAAATTTGTACATAAAATACATCTGCTAATTCTAAAAATATCTTCCAACGTTAAAATACCGTATGGGTTATATGTACACGTTGGTCAAATCAACATCCAAATCATCATTACAACCTTATAAAATAAATCAGAAATTATATTCCCTATACTTATAACAGTGTGTCATAAAGTGACGATTAGCTAACTAACTTTAACTCGACAAGATAAATCCGCACCTTGAAAATGTTTATTTTTTCTCATATGCATGATCTTTACTTTTTTGTGTTTGGGAAACAAATATTGTTCTAGCGAATTCGTAAAATAAAGTAGAAAGAATTTAATAAATAAAACACATTCAACAGAACCCGACAAACGTGAGACAAGAGTTGAGATAAATGTTTTAGTCAAGGGCGGTTTGTCGTCTTTCCATATGACATTCCACCTTTTGAAATAAAACTTCCTAAGTAGGATATTTAGGGGAATGACAGTTGTATGTATAGGGCATACCCCGCAATAATTACTACATATTCTAGACTGATATCGTAGGACGAAACTGTAATAACCGCGAATCGTTGCCTATTCTTTACTGGTCGATGTATACTGAAATCACCATAAAATTCTGCATGACAATCAAGCGGCTGAATACTTAAAAATATTTATGTACGGTGATCAGTTCGATCAAGGAGACAATGTTACACATGCCCACGTTGTATACCACCATTTCAAAATAGCAACAACGAGAATTAGGATGGATAACCAGGATAGTTGAGATTACATGTCGAACATTATTTTTTAAACGATTCTTGGGTTGTGTAGGATTATTCGGTAAAGTAGGGGCAAGGTGATAGCGTTGGGCGTCATTTCCCCCTAAAAATCGTATGAGTAAAACCGGGTATGTGTGTTTTCTCCAGATTTGTCAAATAACAAAATTTAATACATTCGATTCCTAGTTTAAAATCCAAACCACTGGCTCAAGTTAAGATATGAATAATAATAGTTCAACAAGCATTAACCCTTTAGAATTCTCCGTTGATGTGATAGAAGAAATAGGGGTGAATAGGGCCAAAATTTTATTCTATGACACCCCAAATAGTCGATTTGGAGACTCCTTCGTTCATCCAGTTTCCTTTTAAACTTTCACTGTATAATTTTCTCATAATAGTTGTGAATCTTGACACAAACCAAAGTGGAAAGGTTAGTAGTGCACTATTCATGATATTTTTCGTACTTTGCATAACACAAGGAAAGATTACATTAGTATACACCTACCATATGAAAATAACGACATGTATTACCATTTTAAGAGCGTTTAAAATAAACTGAGAGACGTATACTATGTAGGATTGTCACTTGCAAAGCCAAAATGATTCTTGTCAATATATGTTAAGTTGAAACAATAATAATTGGCAACATAATTTACTAAATATTTCTAAAAGTCAGAGTAACGTTGACAGCATCATTTATGAGAAATAATGTTGAGAACGTAGGTGTCAACACGAAAATGTGTTGTGAATAAATCGCTCGATAACCATGCACGAAACAAAAGAGGTATTTACACAATATACAGTCCATTTAGGTTGACATGCATCAAGGAGACATGTATAACAAGGGATAAGCCATAACGAGCTGTCGGGAAGACGACACAAGTAAACTGCCCAAACTGGAATTAATGCTGCGTGGCTTATTTAACGCTCTAAAACACCCAGCCGTTTGAGGCTCAAAAATATACTCGAAGAACGAAGTAAACCGCAGAAACTTTTCAATTTGCGGTATTATAACACTTTAGACGTTGCGGCGGTCGAGTTTGCATAAACAACTTTAGAATTGCGTTAGGTATAACGTTGTGCGATGTAATTAATTAAAGCTCAAAAAAGTTAAACAAAACATTTACGATACTACTAAAAAGATGTGCGGTTCTCTGAGTCGAGTCCCAAATTTTGCTTTGACGAGAGCAGTTGTGTTCAGAATAACTACTACAATATTCGACTCGACAGAAACTCCGACAAAAACAACCAAACCCAGTCTACAATTCTCGTCGCTCGGTTCAAGTGGGGTGTTTTATGTGACGTTACTCTTGTCATTCCCTACATTTCAAGCTAAACGACCCAACATATTTTTTAGAATATGAAGTAGTTAGTTTCTACACTAAAGATTAATTGTATTATACACCTGTCATTTGCTTGCTAAGATTAAATTCCTTCGGGAGAAAACTTACATTCTTTCTTTTTTATATTTTTCGCTCATTTTGATTCAAGAGGAAAAAAAATACAAGCCCTATATTCAGCTTTCCCATACGCCCAATTTGCTCTGTTTTATTCTTATGTTTAGCTTGTTTTTAGCATTTGTCTTCTCTCGGTGTATATCTAATACTCACTCGAAAGTGTTTTATGTTTAATAACATTTTATGTGTCACGCTATATATATAGAGGGTCATTTACTTAACCCGATTTATCCTACTATTTACAACCCCCTGAAAAGGCTGCCTGCAACTAGTATTATGTCCAATCGTTTGTTGTAGCACTATCACACACGCTCCGTAGATATGCTTTTAGTTTCGGAACTTCATCTACCTACCCCTACGTTTTAAAGGTGCATTTATTTATCACTGAGTTTTAGCTTCATAACAATATGCTCTTTCTCAGTCTAAAGTCTGAACTAAAATACCATTATTGAAAATAAATAAATATTACGAAAACACTTAATCATAATCCTGTGCCTGTCTAATTAATTAATAACAATTTTTTACTTAAACCCCAAACTTCGTTCTGTAGTAGTAGAAGCTTATGTTCAGTAGAAATTTTACAGCGACAGCTACCCTCTTTTTCCCACCTTCTTGGCATTTTGCATCCTATCTAATTATCTACCCCCTTTATCCAACATACCGGATCCTCTGACTCTTCATTATAATCACACAAACCTGTTCACAAGTTTTATCACAGCGAAAAGGTCGTTAAACGAAAGAATAAAACAAAATTTATATTATAGTTGAACCAAAAAGAAACAAACACAAGATTGTTAGCAACAAATAACACCTCTCTCGTCAGTGAAAAAGAAAACCTGTCGAATGTTTCACAAGCTTAACCTCACGAAAAATGTTACTACTAAATAGGCACATGTGTTAAGGATACGAAACTCAAAACGGGGAATAACTACGAAAATTTATCAGAAATACTTAACTATCCAGACTCTTATGCAACAGGTACGAACCACATTCCAATACTCACGAGCTCTTCCTTATCTGCAGTTTAAATGTTCATCATTGCGGTTAATAGATGTAAAAATAAACGTATGCAGAATTCAGTTTAACATGATTAACGTATGTCAAATATATTATGATGACGATACATAAATAAATGCACAAATGCTGTAACACACACATGTTGGTTGGCCTCATACACAATAACTACTCAGCGGTTAATAAAAGTAACATGAAAAGCAAAGAAATAAACATGAAGTATCACATACAATAGCAAATAATAGTCAGAATGAATTATTTACAGGGGAAATGGTAGTCATGCTTTATTGACTTGAAAAATAATACAACATTGACCTATAATGACCACCACAATAAACTACGTCTACAGATAGATAAAGGACTTTCCCACGCCAGATAGCGTTTAACAGAATATTACGCCGAATAATGGAATTGCGCCCTTGTTAATATTTACTATTTAGCAGGAAAGAACATCGCAAAGTCACCTCTAGAAATATATCTCAAGGAGCACTGATCAATAGCAATCTATTATCCAAATCGTATCAATGCTGAAGAATACAAAAGACTATAGAATACTAATTATATCTATCTGAAGGACGCTTTTCAACATTCACTCTTGGCAACCACCAACAATAGATCAATAAATATTAAAAAAAATGATTTTGATTGGCCACATGTAATGTCGCACTTGTAAATAACCGCAATAGGCACAAAATTGCGTTTTGCATCTATGAACCTTCTCAATGCCATAACCTATTGTTGAGGATATTACGTATAAAGCATAAGCATAAAGCGTATGACGCCATAAAACATTCACCCCGAGGAGGACTTTCGAATCGATTTAATTTACAAAATAACAAAAATCCAAATATTTACTAATTGAAGGGTAGTAAATGTAATAAAAGCATTCGCATTAAGTTTATTAAGAAAACGGCATTTCCCCAAAACCGGAAGGTTTGTTAAGAAATTTTACCCTAGTGAATTAATAGTTCAGTAAGTTGCGTACATAAGGGCTGACACAATTCATAAAATCTGCTCCCCACAGGCTTTGCTCAGAACCCGAACCCGAACGGAATTTATAGATCTTGCCGGTAAACTTTTCTGTTTGCTTTTCCGTGTTCAGTGTTCAAATTTATGATGAATTACGCCCTTGTTTGGCTGCTTTACAAGCATCAACCCTAACTAATCCTGCAGCCTATATTTACGACCCAAACTACTTATACTGTAAGCAAAGTTAAGTTATAAATTTTTTCTCTTTTCGAGATAGTTTAATTCAACGTTTACAAGCTAAATCCTATTTTCTAGATTTTATGGAGAAATCTGGTTACATCCTTGTTTTTCTTTTTGAGGGTGCGAATATTTAAGTTTAACTAAAAATGTAAATATCTCAGCAATCACAAATATTAAACAACACAAACCCACACGTATTTTTTATGGGTAGGTGGGTCGAGTGGCACCTCGTTTTAAAGCCCACTTAATTTTAATTACAATAGGCTGTTTCTTTAATTACAGTTCTTCAATTATAAATCATTTCTTGCCATAACATACATAGTATTACAAGTCTATTTGCAAGTCCTATTCGCATATGCTTGGAAGTTACTAAATTAATTTACGTCCCACTTTAATAATGCAGATTCAGTAGCATTACGTACAAGTGTAACTGAAACTAATAAAATAAGTCCAATCTGCGACAGTTAATTTGAATGCGAGATGTCGTGTGCACGGCACAGGAACAGTAATAGGATCAATTAAAATCCTTTTCTGAAGTGCCTGCCCGGCCGCATGAGCGCATTTGCCTTATTAGCTATGCCGATTACTTTCCTGCTCTAATTATCCTTCCGTATATGTGATCATGAAAACGACAAGTGTGTATGTACACGCCACGTATTTCATGTCTCATTGTCTGCTGTTTAATTTTTGCATAGAGCTCCTGGAAAAATTCTAACACTGGTTTTAAGTTAATTTCAGCGCTTTCAGGCATAGAAATAATAATTAATGCTGAAATGAGCAATTAAAACGAACGGCACGCAAAAAGTCAAAAAACTGCCTCGCGCTTTTAGCATATTGATGTAAATCAACTATAGACGACGCTGTTTATAGAATGTAAATAAGCCATTTATACTTGCTTTTCGTTGTTTCTGAAATACCTAAATATTTCATAAATAAAATGCTCTATAGAATTTATTTTACAAAACAAAACATTCATGAAAATAAAAAACTACATTTACATAACCTGTGGTTACAAAAATATGGTTTATAGTTTCAAGTTTGATTCAATACAATGATATATGACTTTAAAAATACTGTCAGATTGGAAAAGAATCTTGTAAAATAAAAGCAAGCTACCCCTGCTTCTCTACCATATTTCCCGATGAAATTTTCTATTGTAGGTAACAGTGTTGTTAATGGCTTTTCGGTTTATCTGCTGTACTTCACGCATACTCCAACGAAAAGGGTTTTAAGGAAATTGCATTTCGTCAAAACTGATAAGGATAACCTAATGGATGGTATTTGGTAATGTAATGGTAATTTATTATTTAATAAGTCCGTATTGTTCTAGCAGCGCTTCTAAAAGCTAAACAGCGCGGCGGTCCGTGCGACTATTGCAGGTAGTCCAGGAAAAAATGATTATTATACAACAAAATATAGTCTTTAGTTTCGTCAATTACTACCAAAAGCGGTTTTTAAACAGAATCTCCAAACACTGGGAGCTCGTGACCAAATGTTGTCCGGAAGTGCTCAAGAAATTTTTGATAAAGAGTCCTCTTAAACTACTAAAGTTTAAGAAGTGCTGTTCTAGACTAAATCATGGTTCTACTAATGAAAAATCAATAAACAGCAGCATTCAATGGTTTTCAACTACGAAATGAAAGCATTTTAATGTACATCCACTACATACGAACAAATGCTGAAGTACGCTCGCGTCATTGCGTACTTTAGGTAAGAGCAGCGAAAAAGCGAAGTCTTTCAGAATACATTATTAAAAACAAACAAGTCGAAATATCGAGGAAAGAGGATAGGAGATATTAAAAGCGTAAACTCGGGATATATTCAGAAAGGGTTAGCTTAGTCTAGAAAGTAATTCAAGAACAATACTAGGGTTATAAGGGTCTAAAAGTATTTTGTACTACATATTGTTGAAAAACTATATTACGTTTGTACTTCAAAAAAAATAGGGCGCTGTACAGCTGTAGGGGTTTTCCTCCCCTTATACCGACTACTTTCTAAACTCAAGAGTGCGACCTTCACATTATGACACTCCTGCTGTTTTGTCCCTTACTGCTCATCTTCCTTTTTTAATCAATATTGTACCACGTTTTTTCAACATTTTGGAATATTGTTTTTATATCGTAAAAGTCTCCCATTAGCCTGTATTTACGTAACGAAAAATCGTTGTTTGCATTTTCCCAGACAGGATTTTTAGAAAGACAAAATACAAAGGTATTTCTTTTATAATATCCTTTGGTATGCGCTGCACGTTATTGAAATTTACTCAGAATATTAATTTGAATATAAACTATTTAATATGATACATTTATAACGTTCCATGAGGAGATTAAGTTATCGTTTGAAGTACAACGCGGTTATAGACTGTATTTGGCATTAAAGTTGTTACCAAGCTATTTAATTAATTTCTAATTAAAACAGTAGGTACGTTAGTGCAAACTGCATTACAGAATCGGTGTACTTGAACTGCAATTCATGTCCGAGGAGATATTAATAAAGTATCTATGTTGTGTTAGGTTTAATAGAAAGCAGTTTTACAACATCAGTAATGCTCTTGCAATTTTAATGCTGCAGACGGAACTTTTCATATACCAATTTAATTACTGTATCAATTCTAACCCAATGGCTTGGAAACTTTGTAAACACAGAAGAGGATTTTATATTGAATTGGAAATAATTTGTAATATCAGCATATTCCAAATAAATCTATATCATTTAATCTCAAGCAAAACATGAATATTTAACAAGAAAAAGTTTAAATAAATTTAAAAAGAGATACGTGATAGAATCTTCAAAAGTACATAGAAAGATTGGTTAGGAAGAGTGTTATGACAACACTGTCAAACTTAAGCGCAGCTAAATCCATTTGTCTTCTAAAATTGATAGAGGCTGTCAAAAGTGCTTATACGGCACTTTAGAATACGTAAACAACAATATCCTACATAAAACGTGGATGAACTTATTTCTAACCTCATCAGGACTCAAATACAGTTCATTTTCAATTTAAAATAGCCGCGACATTGACAAATCTATGAAAAGAATATGCCCTTACAATATGTAACGCCTCGGAACATAATTGCATTGCCTGAAACAGTAAAGTACACATGGTTAGCAGTGCATAAGAGTATAGGGTCGTCAGGGAATCATATTGTGTACACCAGGGGGTAGCTTAGGGAAGCACCCCATGTTAAAGCATTGAGATCGACGAGAGAGATATTTGCAGAATACGCCAACACCGAGTGATTATACGTTTCAATTGCTCGGTCTACCGCCTTGTACGCACCACTTCATATAGAACTTTTTGCAGCAACAAAAAACTGCAAAATAGATATGCACAAATTTAATTTGACAATTAAAAACCCGCGCTGGGACTGAAGACATATTTCAGCTTTATTTATTTCAGCACACCCTCGCAAACTCGCGAACGCTGTACATCTTGTAAATTGATGCATCGCGTGCATCAAAATGAGAATTTTAAATTACAACCGCAATTGTATAACAGCGAGTTACAAAACTAGAAAGGAAATCACAAAAAGAAACCTTCCGCTTTTAAATTATGAATATCAAAATAAATTTTATTCAGAACTCATACACTGCATTCTTCACTTTTGTTGGCAGAAACCGGTGAATTTCATTTATCATGAAACTGTAATTATTAGACTTTAGGATAGGTATACGAATTTGTATTCTACATCCTTACACTTTTGTGAAACGGAGCACATATTTAGCTTGACATATTACATAAAACTAAATATAATTTTTTTTTTACCGGGGAGACCCAACATTGAAGTTATACAACCCCATTTCTTAAATAGACACCCCATGGACGGGACATCCTTAACTTCAGAAAAATTACCGCCTATTAGGGGATCGAATTTACAATTTCTAGCGTGATACCCAAGAAAAACTCTACCCCACGACGATCTTTGATTAATAGATTTAAAAATCAAAATTCAGTAACCTGTGTTTGTCAAGAACATGCCTGCACATTTTTAAGTAAAATATAACAAATTATAGCTCATAGAATATTAAATTGTAAAGCTTACGCCGCGAATAACATTACGGGGTAATACAAAGATTATTTACGTCTGCATTAGTCATTGTTCTAAGTCTATACCTTTACAATTATGTTAGCTGTAGGTAACCCTAGTACAAGAAATGCTATTTCCAGACTTCCTCTACTCGAAACTACGCGACTTCAATAATCTTCCCTGCTTAAAGCACACATGTTTTACATTTTGTTTATGCGTGCAAGTTTGTAATTTCTTTATTAGTATTTACTCTGTAGTCGGAAATTCAATCATGTCTGTTTTCTGTTCTTAAAATACATCTAATTTGCGTGTTGTCTTTACAGCAGTTGGTTGTCATACCTTCGTTATACAGACTTGAAATGTTCGAAAATTTTAGTCTAAATATCATTTCCAGGCCAGTAAGACTTCTCCAAAGACAGAAAAATTTCAAGGCAATCTGTATTTGACTAACCCAGAAAACTGCAAAATGAATCTACCGTATGACGAGCGTACTGGGAAAAATATTTTAGCAAATTCAATAACACAGTCATAATTTAATATTTCAAATTGGAAATTTGTGATAAAGTTACTCCCTTGGTGACAATATATCTTTGAACAGCTTCAATATAAAACACCGTACTTTTACTATTGCTCCTTAACTTTATTTAGTGCTTATTGCGAAAGAACTGATTTATGGGGAAGAAATGTTTTTAAAATACAGAATGGCAATGGCTTCTTTCTGAAATTTTGCTTTATGCACTAAGATCTCCGGATTTAACACCTTTGGATTTATTTCTTTGGGAATACCTTAAAAATATTGTAAGTATATGCAACAGTATATAAGTATTGGGCGATAAATTTGTGAAGAATTGAAAAGTACATCTTGGCTTTGGATTAGCTGATAAATTTTGTGCTATATCACAATCCAAAAAATACCTCGAAGGATAAAAAGCAGGGAGTTTCCCAGTCCGTGGTTGGAAGATTGCCTTTAAAAAAATTGACGAAATTAAGATAAGAAAAGGCAGGTCAATAATTGCTGATTTCTTTCTTGCTTTATTTTCATACTATAATAACAATTAAAAATTATGTAATTGAAATGCCTATCTATCTTACATACAAATATGTAGAATAAAAAAGGGAACGACAACTGTAGCTGTAGGCTTTACACAACACTTTGTTTTCAGACAGGGGTAAGTTCCGGGAAACCTTTTATCCACAACGAAACTAGGATATTATCTTTCAGCATTTCCACACAAACCGGCAACCTCACCTCGTTTGAAACATTCTACAAACCAAAATACGTTCTATTTTCCAGGTTTTGTTGTTGTTAAGGTGCCAAAATTTATACTGTAAATGATGATACAATCTTTAAATAAGAATCTGCGTAAAATCCGGTTAACACGAGTTTTATTTTATTCAAACATTATAAACCGTATTTTTGAAAAGTATTTATGTAGAGCTCAACGATGTTACCACAACCCACAAGAACTACAACAGCTACAGTAAATTGTTTTGAAATGTAAATGCATCTTTAATGTAAGAGCAAAAGTCCGGTGGGATTATAAAGAACTGCAATTGAATGTACAACTCGAAGTGCAGAACAGCCGTACAAAAATGGAAATGGCGCGTACGTCTTTTACTTCAGTCTCGATTCTGGTAGGAAGTCCATTAAACAAAGTGATGTCGGTGCATCGGCATCAAATGTCTCCAATTTTAATGGCAATGAATAGCGTCAAAAACTCATCAAGAACGCTTTAAAGTTTGATATTAAAGCTAGAAAAGGGAATTTCATATATAATCTTTGACAAATAGTGGACTATATAAACAGATAAAGTTGCCTTCATTTCATATCTCTCAGATCAGAAAATATTGCGGGTAAATCTCCTTTAAACGGAGTTTACAAACCTATTTTAAAAAAAATAATAAGACTTCATTTATGCTAAGAAATTCAGAATGCATACTTTAACCTCAGTTTAGGGTTACATAATTACTTTTCGGTTGAGACTTGCAATCTCGTTTACGTATTCAGCGTTCAAACAAGAATTAATTTTAAAGTTAAACGAGACAACTTTGACACTTGAGACTTGACTATTATGTACTTCTAATAATTTGAGCGTTCAGGTGAACAAATTTAGCTATTAACCCTACACTTTTAGTGGTTATTGAAAAATTACAGTGTTGTTATATAAATCCAATATTTTCAATCAAAAAAATATAACTGTTTCAATGCAAAAATACTCAACACAAAAAGCTTTCGCAAAGTTTTGCTATAAGAAATGATATTTATAGTCCAATACAGCCAAAAAATGGTAGTAAAAAATGAAGTGAAACTGGAATTTAAACTTGTGTAATAAACAAGGGTGACATTGGAAAACTGGTTAACCAGAAACCTCTAAAGAAATAACTTTAAACTAGACAAACTATAGTCCATAAAAGAATCAGAACTTTGCACAATTTTCTTCTTCGTAATGAAATTCTCCCTAAAAGGAAATTAAACTTTCAGTAGAAATAATTAAAATATGAATATCTAGAACAGTGGAAAAAGAATCTTAACAACCACAGTAATTTATATTATTTCAGTCTACATCTTCTACTTTACTGTATGCTGCAAGTTAAATTATTCTATTTTTGATAAAAATAACAAGTAAAAATAATTTTTCCATGAAACTTTTCCTGATTTCTGTGAAGCTTATAAAGCGTTAATTTTAAGGCGTGTTAAATCAAATCTTAATTTCTTTTCATTAGCCTTAATGATTTGAATTGCGACAGTAACGTTAAAAATGTGCACTTGTAATGACCGGAGTTATTCAGATTCCAGTTTAATTAAAATTCAAAACAAAGCGACCCTCATCTAGTAAAATCTGATTGCAGGTTTAAATATATACCGTAGCGCATTGAAAATTACGGTTTTCGGTAGAGAGTCATCATTCAATTATTTTGACGTCTAAGTAACCAGTGACAGCAGCTTTAAAGGCACATTTTTGTTTGTAATTAACTTGTATGAAAATAAAACTGACTCATTAAAACTCAAGCACTTGCAATGGAATGCAGCTCTATAATTCTACTACAGGGTTTTATTACTTCTTACGAACCTATTTAAATTGAGATACCAAAACGAAAATTAACTACATTGTTGAGGATCTTACTACATAAATAACACGCCACATAATTTCAATTTGATTATGGACAACATTTTAGCAGCAACAACAACACTACACAGGCCCCTTGGATATCACCTTAAGAGTTTTTAAAGGAGTTATATAGCACAGGATTGATAAGAAGGTCCTCAAGGTAACTGAAAGAAGAACAAGCTGTTGATGAGTTTTTGGACCGTACGGTTCCCGTGGAATAACAATGGAAGTATTGTGAGTCTCCCATTCCTAACAAGTTTAATATCAAAAATCAGTACCTATTCTTTTAGGAAGTGTCCCGACATTCCATTACACGGCAGCCCAACACGCGACCTCTCATCACGTTTATCTGTGTACATGATGACGTGTTTGTGTACATGGTGCCGAGGTTAAAAATTAAGAAAATTAGGAATTACATGAAATAATGGTCTCAAATAACTAATAAATATTATTTGTAATAGGAATGTGATGGCATTATTTGTTAAGAAGTGTTATTGTAATGAAATGGCGCGTGATGAAGTATCCTAGTTCGATGAGGTGGACATAATGCAAACTGAAAAAGTAGAAATATTTTTCCAATTTTAAAGTGAAAACCTATCCAGTTGTATCTTGTTTCTATACTACAATTCTCCCGTGCAAAAATGACGAATTGTTTTGCAAACAATTTACAATGTACTTGATTATTAACACACACACGCAGTGCCAACAAAATTATAAATTGGGTTACTTAAAGTTAAATATTTGTGAAAGCCTGACAAGCCCTGCAAAAATTTAATTTCATAATTTGTGCTATTTAACAAAGCAATTCGTTAAAAGTGATTAAGGTCTCAAGGGTAAATAGTTATCAGGTTATCATTTAAATATTAAAAAGCTTCCTGCATTTTTCATAAATTACATTATAGTGGAGGAACGACTGCTAATTAGGGTTGATGAATGTATAATAGATGGTAGCTCGTGTATATGGAATGAAGTAGTTTAGCGAGTGAGTCTGAATTAAGCGATTATAAGGTGATTTACGAGGTCTCCAGTGTGCTAGGCGAGTGTATGTAGATTGTCAAGTCCGTGTGGTTCACGCAACCGCTAACGTGGCCAGATAAAATGCGACATTTACACCGTTGTCATTCGTAACCATAAATCATAGAGTTTATGCCACAAAATAACGAAAGCATACTTAAATTTCATTCGTATTCAGCTCGTAAAAACGGTCAATGATAGTTGAGGTCATTGCCAGTCTAGGTTTATGTCTTCGCACATGAAGCTACCTGGTGATTGATTGGGCCATCGCACGTGCAGATAAATGATAAGGGCGGCGCGTTTGCTTTACTATAACTATCTGATATCCTTGGCGCATCAACGGAAGTGCTGCTAAACTAATTTCATCCTTACCAGTATTAAATTTCACGTTACTTCAATCCTAGCTAAATTAAATAGGCAGCTATCTTTTGTTACGTTAAAGGACAATACCCGTTGTCAATCAACGTACTACCGCAGAAGAGAACGCTAAAACGGGAAAACTCAAAACGGTTATTATTTTTCCAGTTACCGACAAGTAGTTTCTTGGCTTATAAAAGGACAAAAAGTTTTCTTTGAACTAAAAGTTTAACCATTGCAATTTTCTTTAAGGACATGTAATTAAAGTATTCAGAATTAAAAATAATATATTTTCTTATTTTTAATTAGTAGTACCTAATTTTCTCATTAATTAAAAAAAGACATAAATTTGTAATTAACTTATATAACGAGTGGTCGAAGTGTAAGCCTGAAGGGTTCCAGCAGTTATGTTAATATTCATACTCGACAGACAACAATCTCACCGCAGTTTCTAATTTGACAGGGAAAACTAGGCAATGCTGAATAATCCGTGTAAATTGCTGACTTTGGATTCATCATTAAGGTTGTATTTAAGTACACCGTATTATCTTTGACATCTAGGCGTCTTCCCTTTATGAGTTTTAAGAACCAGTACTACAAAAGCTACAAATTGAGCAGGGAAAGCTCAGACCTAAAACTAAGGTTGAAAATCTGTTACAAGTAAACTGCTTCAATCTATTATGCTTTGTGGTTCTCCCAGTATAGCTGTGGAGATTTGAACTCAGGGTGGTAATAGCATTCAATCTCAATAAAATATCACAGAAATGAAGTAAAAAATTGCCGGCTGTAAAGACATATTTTTCATTGACCCAAAAATAACAACTTTTATGCGGCTTTGTGGGATTGTTTACGCTTTTTTATGGCAACACTAAAATGCGGTGGTTTACTGTATTACTCTTTGAAGTAAATTAAAACGAAATGAGCTTCCTTAAACATGCCATTATAGTTTATTGTAAATTGCCAAATAACGTTTAATTACGATATGGTATTAAAACGAAAACGCTGGTATGTTAATTAAGCAAAATGCAAACACCCGTTTTTAATCGTGAGAAAAATTAGCATCTTTATGGTACCTATTCAAATTTCAGCGTCTATTTTCTAAACAACGGCATAAACAAAGCTTTTAATTTCACACTCGGGTGTGAAATATTGCCCTATAGTTGAGAAATACAAATAGCGATAACAAAGAAAAACGGAAAAAGGCTATTTGTTTTTTTTTTTCTGTTCTGCATATCTGAAAATGCCCACAACAAACATCTTTTGCTATCACGTATTATTTAAAAAAATGGAAATTTTGGGGTGTACATAATTTAGTGATTAGCAAAAAAACTGCTGATCCGTCTTGTATAATAAATTTAGAAAAGAGAAACGTAGTTCAACCTACTTTCAGTAGTTTTTTTTTTATAAACTACTCGCCTCTATTATTCCTTTTCCTATCCTAGTGAAGTAATTACTCACTTTTTTCCCACCTTTAACTAATTTCTCTAAGAGTACTGAAAAATTAATTAAATTAATGTTACGGTTATTTAAAACCGTCACAAGTAGAAGGTGTAGGTAATATCTGCCGACTAGATATCGGTCAAACATAATCCAGGATTGGCAGAATTTTCGACTCCTTGACCAGATGATGGTGATAGTGATAAGAAATAAGAAAACTTTATAGTGGTTTCTATTTAGTAAATTTTCGGGTTAACAGTAGACTTATAATTTCTAAATAATTTAGTACACATATCGAATAAAACTTAAAGGAATTTCTCCAGGACACAGTCGGATGAAATAACGACGAATTGAAGGTAGCCTAGCGCTAGCATGCTACCAAGCGTGAATAAAACGAACAATGAGTACTCCACATCATAAAGAAAATAGTAGGTATGGGCTAAATGGAACTGTCAACTAAATATGGAAGAAAAGTTTAGATAACGACCCAGAGGCAAACACAACATGCATGGGAGAGAATAGAGCAGGATTATGTCCAACAGTAGACGCAAGTATGATGATGACAGATAAACAATCGATGAAGCAAACTTATGAGCTGTTGAATAACGTTCAGAAAAATATCTATTATAGATTAGTAAAGTATCGATATAGAATTCGTTTTAGCATTAAAAATAGAAGTTTTCTTGCAACCAGACTCCCATGATACAATATCTCGTGAATGTGCTTCGATGCCTACGTATTCACATTTACTCATGTGTTGCACTTTTTAATGCTTTTGTACATATTGACATACACGACTTTTATCAGAAATACAGAGTGTAACAACTTGAAACCTTTAAAGTGAAGCGGAGCTTCTCGAAAAGAGCAGCACGAAAAGTGAAATGAAAATTCGGTTCTCTCTTTAAAGGAAATATTCTCTCAAACAATTCTCACTTCTCACACTAAATTGAATCACTCGCGAAAATGTTATTGCAAGAACGTGATATACGATGTGATCACATTAAATAGTGACAAATGGACGACATTTCTTGGTAATGTAACAAAAAACTTTATTGACTCTATATGTAGGATCCTTTATTCGAATATCATTCCGGATCAAGATTTAGGAGAAAGTTATTAAAACAGATTACTTCAGGGTTAAGGAAAACCATGTTTTATAAAACGATTTTTCACTACTTCTTCATTTTACAAGGAATTGATGTTTGTATGACTTTGAGGGTGAACGCTTAAAATATTTTGAGATCAACTCTGAAGAATAACTACCCTGAAATGTATTCTCGCTGTAATTACGACACAAAAAAAATTTATACAAGACATTATTAAATTGTGCTTTTGCCGTTCTTTATATTTATTTAGTCATGACAAGTACTTCCTAAGCTGTAAAATCTCGAACGTTAAAAGAGATTATATACTACCCAACAGAAGATGGGAAAATATATGTTTGTTGTGATATGTAACTTCGAATGACAACTCCGGAAATAGTATCAAGATTATTTTCTCCGAAGAAGATTCAATTCTCATGCACATGCCACTACGTAGTACTAGAAAATTCATGTTATATTTATGTATTGGAATATTCTTGAAGTAATTATCATGTTCAAACGCCATTTAATTTTAGACTTTACAAGAGCGCTTACCTAAGCTTGAAAATAAGTGATTTGAGGCGTAATGAAAACGAAGGTATGCATGCAATCAAGATGCATTTTAATTAGAGCTGAATATTACCTAAGAGAAATTGTAGTTTAAAAGTGTAATCGATTATTTCTGAGGGTTAGTTTTTCTTACGGCAGCTATAATTTCCTAATTGCTTTCCTAATACCTCTTGTATAATAAAGCAGCTGCGCCCTTATGAAATATAAATAAAATGCTAATTTTTAATCGAGGGCATCGCTCAAAACAGCGTAATTTGTGTTCCAATTAGAGTATTTTGCAAATTGACGTAATGAGGAGTATAATTTTCGTATTATTTCAGTGATATACGGGCGGCGCCAACCAGGCGAGCTTCAGGGTTGCGCACCCGGGCGTGCTTGAAGTTGACCGTCGATTCACGCTACATACATCATACACTTTATTAAACACTATTGTGTAATCGGTAATGGGATAGCACCGCCACTAAGCTGTCCCTTTGGACGCGTTCATGCAGTATGAATTTTCATTTTGTACGCTGTTACCAATGAGGTACGATGATCAGTAAAAAGAGTGTAACAGAACTTGCTTTAATGAGTTTAACTTGAAGCTCTTAATACCGTTGCCCTCTTTGTACGCCGCGTTATAATTAGAATTACACCCCCCTCTAGCCGACAACAATTCATAATTTGATGTCTTAGATGATATACAACTTTAATGTAATTTACATGTTCTTTGTTGAACGATAAAGCGCCCCTTTTGATCACTGATTGAATATTGTACACTAACCACGCTTTTCTCTTCCCCATGTTTGAAACATTATACGTAACCCTCAATTTTAAATTAAAATCTAGTCATTCTATTCATTCATTCATTCTCCCATTCTAATCAGAGCTGCATTTTATTTTTAACAAGATACTCATTTTTAAACGCGACTCGTAACGCTAACCCTATAGCAAATAAATACGGAGCAGCTATTAAATAAGCAGCTGCTGCGAAAATAATTTTAAATATAGATTTGAAAAAAGGAATCCTTTACTTAGAAATTGTTTCACATACTACTTTGTAGTAAAAAAAAGTCCCCATTTACTTAGCCACCACGATCATGACAGAAACTGAACGGTTCTAATGGTGTTTAGTTGTTCCTCAAATTATCGAACTAGAGCAGGATAGTGCGCCTCCCCACTACGGATTTCTAGTGCGTAACTATTTACATATAAATAACGCCAATACGTATTAGGAAAAGGGGAACCGTAAAGTGACCCGCTAGATCGGAATTATCTAAATTTTAAATCTATATCTGAAACCGTTTCATTTAACGGCAACTATTTTTATTTTTAAAGTCTTATAACATGAGGGTGTGCCCCGAAGTAATAGGACACTGGCTATAGTAAAGCACGCTCGTTTCGTGTTTAGGAAGTTTACTTTCGAGTACAAGCTTCAAATAAACTTCACTCGTTAATTACCTGTCCTATGACCCCAGGGAAATACTCATTTTAAGTGTTATTATAAATTAGCAAAAATATAATATAATAAGAAGTAATATATTTAATCAGGTTATTTTGAATATTCTACCTTTGCTTTTGTTTGAAACACAGAAAAATTAAAATGATTTCCTGTAAATATATAGAATTTAACACAACAGCATTATGAAAAAAAAACTTTCATTTCATTTAAACATTTTCCATTTATTTTACCAAAGTTTAAACAATTCAACTATAAAATCGTACTCATAATAAGTCATGCATAATATGTAATCATAAGTTTTGGAACAAACTCCATTATCCAAAAATGAAAGGCAATAAACAATGAGCTGTTCTACTTCTGCCTACACTTTTTATAAGCTACAGCAAATGTGCTAAATAATAGCCGACAATTATGTGTACCGCGTATGGTAATTCTACCGGGCTCGGGTGTTTATTTTATGAGGTGTCATCACAGCAAAACAAATTTATCTTCATAAACAGTAGATTTTTTCAGATATTAAAGCTGCTAAACTGCAAATATCAGTTATTTCATGTGGAAATTTTAATGAAAACAATCACATATTCACGTGTTTCTAGATAGGATAATTTTGGAATAAACAGGTAACAGGAGAAATAGGGAGGGAGAAATATACAGGACAAGTGCCCCAAATAGTCGCCTTTTACGACAGGCAGGGGATTCCCTGGGCCAATTCTTCATCCGGAACCCAGACGGATAAATCAGTTGTGGAACCGTTGTTAACTTAAAAACTACCATGTTGAGTTGAAAAAATTAAACCAACCCTGAAAAAATCGACTAACATGTAAATAATATATTACCCTGACCTAAATCCCATAGGGACTTGTGGCAAAAGATATCAAGATAATTAAAAAAAAAGCCTTATAAAGGAAAGTGAAACAAAGGTGAACAAATATATCTGCTCTTATTTTTACAATATTATCCGTGGATTGAATGCGCGGTGGACACCGGTGCGACATGCCAAATCTCCTTTGAATTGATCTATAATCACGGTTTTCGGGGAAGTTTTTCATCTTTTACATAACATTCGTTAATTTATTTTTATTCGTTATTCATTAATGAAATTTTTTGCAAAATTATCACCATTTCGTATTTGCTTTTATTAAACTTGACAACAATCATGTATAAAGGAAAAACAGAGTTCTAAAACGCTAGTAGAAACAAAGTGATAATTGACACTAACAAGAAAGTATTGGCGATAACACCCCAACTACATCAGAAGTTAGACAGTTAAGCCGTTGAGCTTCCACAAGCATTAGCAGTCGAACCACTAGCGAACAGAAAGAGTTTTAAGCTTTTTAACTGTTATTTTCTTGTCTTCTTGGAGTAACACTAAGATTTTAATATTGAAAAAGGAAACAATATCAAAATGGGTAATAGTCTGACAAATATCACATCAGAAATCTATAAATTTATATTAGAGGCATTTTAGTTATAAATAATACATCCCTTAAGGGTATCTAACAAATCCTGATGATTTTCAGTTTTCATATCAATTCAATTTAGTTCTGGAATTCGGAGAAACTATTATTGTATATTATGCTGTTCAAACCTTTCCAGCCTAATACCATGTCTATTGCAACCACGGAGCCAATATAAGACACGAGATTTCAGGGACCTCAATTTCATGCCCAATAAATGCTTCTCTATACTTATTAGTAAGAGGGTTTAAGAGAAATATTCATATTCATAGTTTACTTAAAGATAGCCAATGATAAAGTTGTTTATAATTTATTTGTGTGACTATTCGTATAAGTACTACAAAATATTAGTAAATACAAAAATTATGTAATATTGCTACGTAAACGATGAGTAAGTAGCTTGAAATTTGGTTGTGGGGCGTTTCACAGCGCATGAAGATAAGGTGAATGCAACGAAACGGTTTCAAACATCTACAAAAACGAAGGAGCAAACACTTTTTGTTTGATTCTTTTGAATGCACATTTTTGAAAACACCTGAAAATTCCTCTTTTACAAAACTATTTAAAGATTATATGGCCTTGGGGTAATCAGTATAATAAAGTACCCCTGTTTGCTTTTGAGGCAGCACCTCCTGAAAGCTGGATTACGCCCTCAAGTGGTATACTACACTATAAGATGATCCACTTGACTTGCCTCGCACGTGGATTACATCGAGTTGCGGAAAAGACGTGGGAAATACATGGCAATGTGAATAACATCATTTCAAACATTAAGAAAATACTATAAGTCCCTACTTCCCTTCCTTTACTTCCGATAAATCAGTCGGGGTAGGTACGCAATTTATTTCGATAACATTAAGAAAATATGACAATTTTAGGTGCATACAAATTCTATCTCTAGTCGTTATGTAAGGGTAGATCTAATAGAGGACAACGCTAACAAAAATAATATCTTCAAACTTGTTTTTATTTTTCCACTCATTATACAGAAGAGTCCATTCCTATAAAAAATATATCAAAAAAAGTTAAACTTCTACTTTTGTAAGGTATGAATGAAAAGGGCATGAAATTACAGATTATTTTGTATGCAAAACGGGCTTCATTCAAATGTATCCGTTATTCCTACAATCTTTACCACGGGTGAGAATACTAAGCTAAGATTAGAAGTACTTCATTTTCCGTCTCGAAAATGTAAAATACATGTGATATTCTCCGAATACCCCTATAAGCATTCTAATACTCTCATTTAAAAAATGATACGCATATATTTTGAGGAAAATCTCCAGCGATTCATAAATAATAATCTCCAAGTGCAAGATAAGTTAGAATAATACGCTCTGTTCGGAAATCGTAGAACTACCAACCTAATGCGATGCTTACGATATTATTTAATACGACATTATGCGAAGTCGTTTCAACTAATATCTTTCAAACTGCATGGTTCTTATCAAAAAGGGATATATCATCCACGTAGGACATCATTCGTTTTATTACTAGGCTTGGGGCTATCCTAGATTTCTGTCGAGTTGAATTGCTGGCGACATTTGCATCAAAACAGATCAATCTGGATTCAGTTAATCCAATCAAATGACGCGAGCTAAAATTGTGATTGAACAATTTGAATTTAGATCGATCTATATGAGATCGTATTAACATAGATATAGTATAATCAAGCTTCGACCGTAGTAATTCAGAATAATTAGATGACGAACGAGAAGGACCACAGTGACATTCTCCAAGTAATAAAAAATTTTTTAAAAAAAAGAAGTTGTATTTTCCCCAATGTTGAAAAGGAAAGCTTGTGTACTCAGATCAATATCTCGTTTGTTGATTATTTTTTAAGAAATTTGCAGTTACTCATAAAATTGCTTTTTTGTTTACAAACACTTCACTGTTAGAATCGGAATTTTTATTTCAGGGTTCAACGGTAAACAAAGTTAATTGAGAATGTCCATCAAAAGATGTAATTAATGTATTACTTCCAGCAAATTTAGATATATAACTAAAATTTTGTAGCAATTGACTTTTTTTTTATAAGCTTATTAAAGCTCACACTAAAATATGCGCATGTAATATTGGTTATTATTCACGAGGGTTATATTTTCGAAACAAACCGTAGGCGAGTTTACGATTACATGAGACTAAAACAGTATATAACTTCTAGTCAATTATATATTTTTGAATATTTTAATTGGCACGTTGATTCTTAAAACAAACACGTAAAAGCGTCGACGTTAATCACTCCTAATTAATAGGTTACTAAGATAATATTATTGCTACCGTAATTTAATAATCTGTGCTTGAATTACAAACTTTGTTATTAACTTAACTTTTTAGAAGTTACAATATTTTTTTCCATCTTTAGTTCGATGTAAAGTTTTAGAGCTGCATGGAAAGTAAACTAGTCTTTTCATCTGAATACGCTCCTTGGAATTATAGATTCAGGGAGCTAGAAAGTATTTGAAATTGTAGAAATTGAACTTTCAAAGGAAAAAGTTGGTAATGATAACATTGTAAAGTAGGTATTCTAGCTTTTAATGCAATGTACAGGGGTGTTAAAAAGACGTGTAGCGAAAGAAAATTAAAGTAGAATGTTTTCACTAGTATAATAACAAACGAAGTTAGATAATAATTATTCATGTAACAAGTCCAGTAAAATGTAAAAACACTTTCCTGCTCGTATACTATTTGTTCTGTAAGCACTTTAATTAAGAAAAATATTCAAGGCATCAATATTTATAATTTCGACTGACAATCAAAAAAGTATTATAAGATAAATAATTTTAAATATGAGTATGAAAACTTTCTAGTGTAATTAAAGAAATGCTTTAACTTAACCAAGTTTATTACCAGTGATTTTAATAATGAAATAAACTAAATAATGCAATAAATTTTGCAAAACAATTTTATTGTAGTTTGGTAATACAGAACATTATTTTAACACCACTGTATATTATGTATGAATGCAAGGCAGTGAATATTCAATTCAATTGCTAAAGCAATAATTGAATGTTATAAAGTTATTGCTGTAATAAAAGACTCTTAACTGGGTTATATACTTTAGCTTAAGTGATAATGACATTAGTTACGGTGAAAACACAAAGCATAGATATTCCTTTTTATTATTGCTTGTTTAAGAGGTGATGTCTACACGACTTCTAAAACGGTAATCAAAAGGTTATCGCCGTTATCAGTGATTAAAGTTATTGCGGGTCTAATTGTGTTGTGTGCTACTCTGTTAGGGTGGAGATAAGGAAAGTTAGAAATTAGGGCTCACCGTGGTGGCTTTAACCGCTTATTATAGGGTTATGGCATTGAAATAGCAGATATGGGTTGTTTATGCAGTAAGAACTGGAAGCATTTCAAATATTGACTTCCCTTAAAGCCAGGGCTACTGTCGGACGTAATCGCTTTTGGGGTTTGCGTTATAAATGATCTTCAATTTACGAACATTATCATTTGTCAAATAACTTTATCATATCTGGCTGTCGGAAGCAGACACCGAGGAAAACGATCAACCGAAGAGACAGCTGTCTTGGTCTTACGTTACACCTTGTGATAATATTAGCCAACTTTTCTTGTAAACTTCTCAAAGCTATATCAGTAGCACAACAGCTCCAGTCTCACTGTTTTACACAATTAAGCACCACAATGTTAATTCGAAAGTGAACTTTAGCAAAACTTAATAAATTCAAAAAATATCTAGTAATAACAAATTGTTTCAGTGATAAACGAAAGATGTACACGTTTATCTATACAGCAGTGTTAAGATAGTGGTTTGTTCGTTTACTACAAATCTTATCAATACCCTGACTAATTACCATATAATTAAGCGAGCAGCTTATTTATTACTACAGCTATAAATTTTCTGAACAATTTATTTTCCCCCCAGTCTTATTATAATTGCATTTGTTTTTCTGTGCGTTAATCTGATTGCTACGTAACTAAATTTCATTTATCAATGTGCAGTTATCGTAAATTTTTAAATCATTACTATCGTAACCGTTTCCAAATTAAACATTTAAAAAAATAATTCAAATCCGCATTATTACGTTTTATTTTTATCGCATTTTGAAACTGGACTCCAATTGGTAATTCCCTTTACAATTGAATTTATAAAATTCAGTGTAACCAATTCGGAACGCAATAATATAATGTAGAACTAATTGCCGTGTGGAAGTAACGTAACGTGATTAGAGACAGTTTCATTATAATCCCTACAATTTTCTTAAAACATTTAATTCTTAAAATAATTTCAGTTATTATCATAAATAATAAAAAAAATATGAGAAGTAATACATAAAACGTACAAAAATTTAAACTTAAAGTAAAAAATATTTCATTGTTGCCAATAAAATATTTGTAGCTCTTGTGGTTTATTCGTAGCCAATTTTTTATACCCGGAATAATTTTGTTCGATCCCTTTACTTCCCTCGTGTTTACGCAACAGAAAATAGAATTCTCAGGCAAGCGGTTATTTGAAGTCTATCCTCCAGGATGGCCAAATCGTGATACGCATCGAGTTCTCTATACAAATTCTTTTCTGTTTGACCAATGTTGAAATCGCCACTAAAGCAAAAACTTTTGGTCTGCCGTTACTTTCAGATGCGCTGACAATAGCCGGAACTGTTTAAGTATGTATGAATGTATGGACACGAAACACTAAATCAGTCTCTTGCATCTAATTTACAAAAATAGCTTCGAGGACGGAAAGGACCAAGGGTAAAGTAGGTCTATAGGAAATTGGCTAGTCTGACTTGTTATTTCCAATTTTACGCAAAGATACGCCTTTATCAAAAACGCTGTGTGTGTTTGTTATCACAAAATAATAATTATTATTTAAATAATTAACCCGAAAGTATTAAAATGCGACAAAATCCACACCATCTTCTCGAATTTACTCTTTAACACAGTATGATTAATAAACAGTACTTATAGACAAAATGATTTTCTGTCTAAAATGTCTCCTTATCTATCCATCATGTAACATAATACCTAACAGACCTAAAAATGTCTAAGGACATAAATAAGTAGACAAATTGCTTAGGTACCAACCATATGCCCCATACCGCTTTATAATTCACTAGCTGGGTACCCGCAGCACATGCCGCGTTTACAGTAGGGTCGTATAAAACGAATTTAATATCTACTGTAGCAGATAGTGTTAAAAACAGAAAAATTTCCAAAAGATGTATTTCTAATTTATAATATAGGCTATACACCTATATATTATCATATTTTTGGATAGGCTTCAGCGCTTCAGGCTACTTTCATACATATTGGATGCTGTTGAAAAGTTTCTTTTTTCCATTTAATGTTAAATGGAAATTATTATAATGTAGTAAATCCACAGTTAGTGGAGATGTCACTACTAAACCTTTTCGACTTCAAATTGAAAAACGCTAGAAGAGGGGTTGTAGGGGAAGGTCTCCCCTAGGTCCTCACGGTCGAAATTCGGGAGCACTCTCTCTGTAACTCCAGAAAAAAATCTTGAAAATCGATAATTTTACATTATTTTCCGAAGTTCTCCTGGGGTTCTCTAGGTGCCCGCGGAGGAGGTGCCGTGCTAGTGTTTTTCTAGGTGACCCGGGAGTCCGAACGTGTAAGCTTATGGACCTGGAGACCTTCTGCGTGGGGTTTCACATTCTTAAGTCTCCAGGTAGAATAGCGTGTAGAGCAAATTGCAAAAATTGATAATTTCCGAAAAGGGCAAAAGTATGAAAAACGCCAGAAGACGGGTTGTAGGGGAAGGTCCCCCCTAAGTCCCCATGGTCGAGATTCAGGAGGAC
Organism: Hemicrepidius hirtus; assembly: GCA_963082805.1. NCBI lineage: Eukaryota > Metazoa > Arthropoda > Insecta > Coleoptera > Elateridae > Hemicrepidius > Hemicrepidius hirtus. The sequence continues at coordinate 19,602,172 of OY720168.1, forward strand.
TCTCTCTGTAACTCCAGAAAAAAAATCTTGAAAATCGCTCATTTTTAATTCTTATATTAAGTCCTGCGGGTCCTTGGGGTTATTTAGGTGCCTACGGTGGAGGTTCTGTACTAATACCTGTCAAAGGGATCCTGGAGTCCGTGTTTGTAATGTTAGAAACATCGAAGTCTAGTTTAAATGCAGAAAATAATATTAGGATTGTTCTGCCGTCGAAATATGTAAACACCTGAACAATTTCTAACCAAAAACTCGCTTTTAAACTACAACCACTTTTCGAGGCGAAATAGCCCATCCAGGGGAAGCTTAGATCATTGAGACATCACTAATGTTTCTTTATTTGATCGAAACTGTTTTATAAAGCAGGAAAAGGCCTACTTTAAAAAAAAATTACTTCTTTAGATGAGTGTACCCGCTAACATATTTTATTTTCGGCGGTTGGCACTACTGACAAATCTGAATGTAACTTAAGCGAAGTGTGGTACTTATTAAGTCTATCCGCGCACGCTCGTACAAGCGTTTAAAGTTGCGTTCACACAATATAGGAAGTTTATACAGAGCTGCCCTTTTTTTATTTGGTACCGGTGGGGTGAAAACCCACACTTAAAATAAAGTCAGCGTTCACACAATATAGGAAGTTTATATAGAGCTGTCCTTTTTTCATATTTGGTACCGGTGGGGTGTAAACCCAGACAACACTGTTGTGCTTTATATAATAGTATTGATATCAAAATATCCCACTCTCCAGTTTCCGTCGGTGAGGGTTGAAAGTTAAACCTGTATGCCCTAATTTCTGTTAAAAAAAGTTGTTGAACAACGTATTCTCCATATGCAAACAATCCTCTAACAAAAACCTCCGCAAGTTTGCCTGCCCGAACCTTGTTACCTACTGCTCAGTGCCGTAACAGCACGGTTACACGGCCTTTTGTACAGAGCCCGACGTGGAAACTTTAGAAATGTTACGGGAAATCTTAGAGTAAATGATATAAGCATATAAGTCATACTTTCTCCAGGATATTGGTAAGTTGAACGGTTTTTAAAGAGAAAGTAAAATTCGAAAAACTATAAAAACGTGATTTATTTTTATTGACCCTTTTATTTTTTATTACTATATTTTTGCTTTTTTTAAATATAAGTATAGTGGGTCTTTGTCACAAATAAACATGATTACATACAATAAACTTTGGGATGGGGATTACTAACTCTCTCTCTTCAGAAAATGCACGTGCTGTCGTAAAAATATATGTCCCAAAAAAATTATCCAGAAGGGCAAAAATCCTTTATTGCAATCATAATCATCAATGGAAGTATCTAAAACAGAAATTATGTTATAAAAAATGCTGAAATCAAAAGATGTTCAAAATTTCCATTATCATGTCTCCTTGTGTGGCACACATTCTGCATCTAGGAATAAACGTAAATACTAATAGCAAGCTTTTGATATCATGTACAGGAATTCTTCGAGTTGATTATTTAAACCCTATGTAGGGTCGCCTGTTACCAGACGAATGCGATTGATTTTCAGAGCAGTAATGCTGTAGGTTTGAAACTAGAATATAATGATTTCAAAAGTTTCTTTAGCGGTAATCTCAGGTAATTGGGAGGCAATGTCAGGTAATTGAGAGCCAATCTCAGGTAATTGAAGGCTAGTCAATCGAGAGTTAAATTGAGCTAATTGGGAACAGTTTGAGGTAATTGAGAGATAATTTAGGGTAATATAGCTACAAACAGAACAGAGGTAACTGAGAGTAATTTATGGTATTAGGTACAGTAAATTGAGGATCTGTATGAATTAATTGAAGATCAATCGTCATGCGGTGCCAGTTAATTTAGAAACAATCTTACATATACAACTGTGGGGCTTTTTGTAATAGTAGTTATCAGGAACACTAATCCAGCGCAGCAAATGAAGAATGTATCTAAGGTACATAAATTAAGAGCAGAACAAGGTAATTGAGCGCTCTATGCGCAACTATGAACAAGGTCCGTCAATGTTCGCGTACCTTGTCCTTAGGGCACCTTACAGTTGGCAGGACAGGAGCATAATTCTGGCAGTGAGTTGATGATCGTGCTGAGGTCCTAAAACTGAAAGCCAATTTGAGATAAATAAAAATAATAAGTAAATATTTATTAGGCAGTATAATAATGAAAATAGGTACATTCAGGTCTTGTCTAAATGTGGTGTATGGGTAAAACCATTTTTCACTTCTGCCTTATAACACTTATGTTGGTACATTATAAAACTACATGGAATAGAGGACGAATTGTAGGTAATTTAATGTAGATATCAGGTGCACAATTAAAACAAGCGTCACTTTGAGCGATAAATAGGAATCTGATGAATGCAGGATTAACCTCTGGTAAATTAAAGCCATTTCCAGGTATAGCTACCTAATGAAAAATTACAAAATTATGGTAATCAGGAATAGTACCTATAATTATTATGTCACAGTTCTGAAGTAACTGAAAGCCAATTGAGGTAGGTAATAGTAAGCTAAGGAGAACTAAGTAGGTATTCAATTATCAAGAAGAGCACAATATTGCGACACAGTACCTAAATCAAGGTTAAATTTGATTTAATTTGGGGGGTAATTAAAATTAATTAGGGAGGATTGAAGGTAATCAGAAGCATCATCATTCGCACAGTGAATGAAGGATCAACATGAGGTAAATTAAAGGCAATCTGAGGTCTACCTGGAGTTGATGGTACAGTTAATAAATGGTCCTTTGTTCATTGTGGAAACTTGAAAACACAATGTTATATCAAAGGTAACTCAGGGTAATTAAGGAGACAGTTTGTGGACATAGGACCAGTTAAAGTATAAAAGTAAACAATATATATTACCTACTCTTTGGATTAAGGGAATTGAAAGGTTTAATATGAGACACTTGGTACTTCTTAAAGAAGAAACAGAGAATAACTGGAGGGTAAGATGAAAATTCAAGGATAGAAGATAAAATGCAAGGGAAATTCAGTCTAACTGAAAGATAATCTATACCAATAGAAAAGTAGTCAAACACAAATGCAATAGAAGTTTTTAAAATAATCTTTTCTGCCTCCTGAAAAGATGTAGATAAGTCATCATTTTCATTACACAGAACATCATTCTATGTATAATAATTCAAACTCAAATTAAAAACAATTATTTATAATTTTATAAATACAATATGTAATGTATATATTTACATAAATGATGAGCAACAAATAAAAATAAAAATGATGGTGTCTTTATATACTATAAGCATAGTTGAATGTACCTACATAATATACAATATATGTTGGACTCTTTTATAATATCACACATAGCTTTCAAAGAGTTCTACTAATCGTTTTATTTCTTTGCTGGAAATCAGTTAAAGGAAAATAATATTTAATAATGTAATAAATGAAAATAAATTGAAAGGATACATTCTTACAGCATGGCTTTGTACCAATTTCATAGCTTGGGTTACTTCTTCGGCTTTTGCCATCATTGTATACATACTCTGAAAGAAAATAACAGCAAGAAACATTGCTTCATAAAAACAGGCTACTGAAAAGTACCTTAATATTACCATCCATAGAATCAGACATTTTTGAAACGGCATCTTTATATATATCTACATTATCAGCTGTAATTGAAGATATCTAAAAGGTTTAAACTTTATCACACAATCAAAATACAATGAAAAATCAATTACAGAATGTAAAATGCCACATAAGTTTTCTGTAAGATTGTCTATTGAAGTAGCCATGCGTTGAGCTTCAGATTCTAAATCATTAAGCAACCCTGCATCAAAGACACCTACTTGAGGAACTAATAATTGCCTATATAAGGTATTTGGAGTACTACTCTTTGAATTACCTGGTAAAGTTGGTGTATCTGAAAAAATAATCATTACAATTAAAAAACAAATGTTTAAATTAATAATATAAAGATTTATTTAAACAAAATATTTTTATATAAATAATAAATATTAAATAAAATATCGATTTCAATAAAGTATTTTTAATCCTAACCATTCAAGGGGTTGCAATCTCTTTGTAGGTATACACTTTGTGGGTATATGAAAATACAAACCTCCTTTTTTGGTAACAGGACTAGATAATTTAATTTTATATTCTAAATCCTCTGTGACAAAATGTGTCATATTTCCTTCAACATGTACTGTTCCCTCGAGGTTTAAGGGACGAAAAGGTTTTGAAACTGGTACACTCCTCTCACAAGATAATGTTACTGGTCTCTGTAGTATTTCATCGGCTAAAGGCAGTGGATCCATAGTTAATGATAATGAAATTTCATTCTCTTCAGGACTCAATTCAGACTTAAAAGAGATTTCACTATAGGACGCAGTCATTTGTTGAGAAACTTCATCATCAACTTCTATTTCAGTTTCATCAAAATGATTTTCTTCATGTTTTGGGATAGGGGGTTGGGGATTTAATTTTAAAGGTCTCTGGAAATTTAAATTGTAATTTATAATTAACAAGATTTTATTTCTTACTGCAGGTAAAGGTGGAGGTAAACTTGGGGGTGGCTCTGAAGGTGGTCCAGGGGGTGATGGCAACGATCCTTCATCAGAATCCATTCCAATTCTGTTATTAAACTTACACACTGTTTTGATTGTTTGTAGAATACAATATAACAATAATTTAAGTGAAAGTTAGACACAAAATATAACCTTACAAGTTAATATACAAATACAGTACAGAAACACACCAGTTTGTGAATAAAGACTGTAATATACAACCCTGTAGTTTGGGCTATCTATCAGTTAGGGGAAATATTTTAAAATACAAAATTTGTATTTCAAAAACACAATTTTTAAAGGAAATTGCAAGTATTTTGAGGTACAGGGTTGAAATTGTAAAATTAGAGTTCCTTTGTTCCAATTTGAATTATACTACCCCATAAAGGTGCTGTTGAGATAATTCTTTAGGGCATAGAAGATGAAAGAAGAAAGTTAAAAACAAAACAGGTACAAAAAGGTTCATCAATATCCAGGATCACTAAAGTCCTAGGAACCTAGAAAAATTTGAATTAAAGAAATGTATACTTACCCTATACAGGTGCTGTTGAAATAATTCTTTGGGGAATGGAAGTTGAAAAAATGTCTTCTTTAAAACAAGCTGGTACAAAACTGTTGATTAAGATCCAGGATCGCTTAAGCCCTAGAGGCCTACAGAAATAAGGGGACTTGTGTTCAAATTTGAATTATTCTACCCTGTACAGGCGCTGTAGAAATAATTCTTTAGGGTATAGAAGTAGGAAAATATAAATTGCTACAAAAGCTTTCAGCAAGGTCAAGGGCTCTAGAAAGACTAAGATTACTTTGTTCAAGTTTGAATTTAAAAAATGAACTTGAAATTATTCTTTAGGGCACAAAACTGACAGAAAATGTTTTGCTTTTAACGGAAGTTCAAGAAGTCCCAGCATCAACCCAACAACCAAGAACTTGAGGATAGCAGGTGTCCACTCCAAAGCTGCAAGAGATACAATGGTTTAGTTTATAAATTCTAGCTACCTACAACTCTAAATACCCACATCTTAATACATTTTCAATAAATTACGAAAAAAGAAACATGAAAATTTATGTTTTAGTATTTCAGATGCAGTTAAATCAAATAGTTTCACGTATGACACAGTAGTACTACTTATAATAATGTATAGTTCCTTATAATTTCAGTTTATGTAATAAAATATTATTGCCTTAAACTTTCACACATTTCAAATTTAATAAAAAAAATGTTGTGTTATGAAATCGAGTAGCACCGCATTAATTTTTCTGGACCTACTTCCATTTGCTACAGAATGCCAAGTATTTTGTTTACTTTACTGTGCAATAATAACTGCATTTTAAGTACCTAGTACACGTTGAATTAACTTGCTGTTAATTAGGTCAATACCAATCATAAGAGCGTGTTTTAAACGTAATTTTCATTCATATAGAAATTCATATCTTTAATACTAATACAAATGTTTGTAATCAAACAAAAGAAACAGAAACAAAACAACAGGACTAACACTTTTAAAATATAAAAACGTTCAAGACTAGTTTGCAATTAAGAGTTTAACACGAAAATGTTTACAAACCTAAACGCGTTTCGAGAACTAAGGTTCTCATCTACAGTACGACCGAGACTATAGCAATATCACAAAGAAAATTAACTTTGAATAATTATTAATTATTTTATATATTACCTAATAATAGTAACAGCATAAGGTTCTACTGAACTGGAAAGCTGAACGGTTGTGAAATAAATCCCTGAATGTTCGAACTAAAATTGAATCAGTAACTGGGAAATCGAATTTGCTTCTGCGGCAAGTGTCCTTTGAAACTGCATATTTTGATGCAGTTAGGAAAGCAAAGGAAATTGTGAAAAACAAAACTATCTGGAAAGTTTTTAAAATCCAAAGAGCACGTATTAATTTTACGTAATAGATTAAACATTAAAAAGCTTAAAATAATTGTAGATAAAATTATTGACTCATAATAACCTTAACATAATAAGGTTTTCAAGGATTAACTTAGAGAGTTGGGAAAAAAATTATTCAGGCCTTCTATGTTCTTCCTTAGCATAAAAGATACAATCTTGGTTTTGGGGGGAGACATTGAAACCACCCCTCCATCCCCCCAGTTATTACATTCAAAGCCCGTTACGTACGCCGATCTGGTGGAGTTAATGATGTGTTGTTGAAAGCTCGTTTTCCAAAAATGCTCCTACAAGGACTTCTTTACTTTCCACGATTTTTGGACCCCCCTGGTGAGGTTGCCTGCCTCGTTTGCATCACACTATCGAGCTTTAGGCATCTTAAATAATAATATTCTTCTACGCTTCAGAATTTCAGTGTCCCTACACAGTTATATAGAGATGAGGACACGTCAAAATATTCTGATTACTACGTCAAGTCAAATGTTTTGACCAACACTGGTAGCATATAAAGAAGGTCTTTTATAATTCTGTCGAAAATTGGCGTGTCATTGTATGTTGATCTCCCACCAAGTTTCGAATTGACAGACGAGCAGATTCATTAAAAAACATTTGGACGGCAAACGCATTTGGGGGTATGTTTACTTGTTTACTGTCATTTATCTGTTTGCAGTTTTACGTTATTATTGTTTTTCTTTTGGTTGTCTTCTGTCTTTTAATAAAACCATAGCCCTCTAAATTTGGAATAAGTGCTAAAATTATTTTATATTTTGGGTTTAGGGCCAAGGCTCAGAGTATTTTAATGGGAATCATATCAGAATGTTTTAATCAAAGTTTTAAAATTTTTCAAAAAAATGGAAAACGAATCCACGTCTTTATACGAAACAACATAAATAATCATGACAAATAATTGCAGCTATTGCAAACACCATCATTACCTAAGAAACAAGAAGTAAAAAAATTTGAATCTAACAATATTACAGTAGTAGAAAAATATTTTAGGGAAAAATATTTTGATATTAGTAATTATGACGTGTTAATGTTTAAAAATGTTTAATTGAATAATGTTTATTAAATACATTGCACGTCATAGCTATATGCCATAAATATTCCGGTTGGTATTCAAGGAATAAAACCCATTGATTAAAAATTAGGGTTCCAAAAATTTGAGATTAGAAAAAAAAACATTTGTATGAAACAAAGTATCAACCGGATTTGCGTGGTTTCAAATAATCACCTGGGTTAAAACGTTTGATATTTTAATTATTAGGAAGAATGACACACGTTTTGAAGACCTTGATAAGAATGAAGGACTACTAATTATGATCTCATCCGATAGTTGTCATGCAAAAGATTTAAAAGTAGTGTTGCCCAAAATGGCGGTACCTATAAGGGTTAAAAAAATTAATTCTTAAAACTGCAATGGAGTGTATGGTAAGTAAAAGGAAAACAATTTATGTTGTTAAAATTGGTATGTTCGGGGTTCCTCAGTAGTAATATAAATGAAAATGTTATTTATTGGAAACGTGTAGTTATTTAATTAACTTCGAAGCTGTTTCAACAAATAATGCTTACTAGGACGCAGGGAGCATATGAAAGTGCACTTTTTTCACCTCTCTAGAAATTGTGACAATTTAATAGATGAAAGTAATCTTCACAAAATATTCTGAGAAATCGGTAGAAATTAATAAATACTTTCTAGTCATTAAAATACTACGTAAGGAAGTAAAGTCTGAATAAAATCGTGCCTTTTCTCACGTTTGGGAAATTCCTATGAATAGGTATACACATTTTTGCACGAGTTTGTTTGCATTTTTGTATTAATTTTTCATACTTTAACTAATTATAAAAGTTACAACTCCTAAATCTTAATATTTAAGAAGAAGTGAAAGTAACGTATTCCAAGGAGTGAATAATGAACTTGGCAATGAAAAAATACCGTAGACCGTCATTGAGGAACGGAATCTAATAAAAACTTTCCTTTACTTTTATTTAAATTTGAAAACACCCATCGTTCTATAAATAAACATTTTATTGTAAAATGCATATTTTAATTTTTAACCATGGGAATAGATTACGTAACCTTAGGCGGAATATTATAAACGCTAAAGTTTGTCGTAATAAAATGCTGGTTTGTATGAAAAAACGGAAATTAAACGCCCTTAGTGATTCTTTTGAACCCAACATCAAGATAATTTAAACACCAGTTTCACTTTATGAATAAAGCATTTCAAAAGAAATACAAACCCATTAAATCTTCGATACAAATATATTTACGTGGACCTGGAGGATAAAAATATTAAATCGAAAAGTGGAAAGCATTTTAAGATTGTAAATCAACAAGAAAGGGATAAAATATTTTTAGATTTGTATGTTTTTTTTATGTAGAAGTTGTTTATGCTTCTATATTTATTATTGTAATCAGTAATTAATTATAATAATCTAGTTTCTTGTTTACGTAGATTTATAGTGAAGTAGTATTGGAAATATCAGTATTCTGTATTTTAAGACACAAGAAAATTACATATTGCAAGTATTTACTACAGATTGCTTGAGACAGTTGTAACACGTTTTGTTTATACCATGTTTGCAGGACAATATTATAGTAAGTATTCTATTCAGGTGAAGGTTGTAAATATAGCTTTTTAAGACATGTACAAAAATGCATTAAAATTAAAAATATATATTGAAGGTAATTAGCTAGAACTTATATTCAGAAAAACAAAGGAAAATAAATAGATAAATAACTTAGTCTAGACTTTCCAGTACTTTTGTGATTTCAACTTTTTATATTTTTTGAAAATATTTCATGTACTAAAGTTCAAGGTCCAGTTAACATAGACGAATTTGCGTCACTTATACCCAATTAATATAAAAACGCCCTAATGTACTATAACAAGTATTGTTTCCTTAATCAAAGAAAAATATTACAAACAATTTTAAGAAATTCTGAAAACTTTCAGGCCCGCTAATTTTCTTACAAAAAAGGTAATTATGTATTATGTAATTTTACTATAGCCATGCGATGCGATCAACTCAAAAAGCCAACCACATGTTGATGGGTACATTCCACAATAGTCGGCGCCTATGTATTTCCGTATTCAGATTAAAGGCTGAAATGTTGGGTTAGGAGAGAATTCTGAAATGTCTCACACATGGTGACAAAAATGGAGAAGTTTTGTTTTCTCCCTTACACAACCTATTACATCTTAGTTAATTTACTGTCCCTGTGCGATGGAAGATGGTTGTTTGGTGAACGATAAAGCTACTTAAGCACTCGTGAATAATAGCCATCATTATATGCTCATTGAACAATATACTATTTATCGTGTATAGTATATACCCCTATTTATTTTTCTATTACATTTTTTTAATGGTTCTTAATCAAACTACAGTAAATTCTAAATTTCTTTTCTGTTAGTTACCGTGAAAGCTATTTCAACATCTTCAGTTTTCCCCTGCACTAGAAAATAAAGATAAATATTCATTTACTTAAATCTATAATTCAGGATTGGAAAAACTGTCTATTGAGAATCCGAACGGAAAGGAGATCGTTTGTTTGCTTGTTACTGCTCAATCGCACAGTAAGTGAATTGTAGGAAAGTTTACTTTAGTGATTTTTCTCTATAATATTTACCCACCAATTCACAAAGCAGAATGCGAGTTTTTCAAAGATCATTGCACGTGTAATAAAAGTTGAAGAAAATAATGTATTTCTTTCTTACACATTTTTTTATAATAGGTACCGAAAGTTATTTTCCAAAATACTTCTTCAATTAAAAAAATTAGGTAGGAAAGAAAAAATATTGCATTGCATTTAGCTAAACAACAAAATTTCATTAAATAAATCAGCTAAACTAGTAGCGGTTCCGGATTGTTATGCACACAACTATAAATATACAATACAATACCGTGAAGGTCTATCAAATCTCAGATAATTTTTTTCGGAAACATAATTCATTCCCATACTAAAAGTATGCGAAAGTAAAAAAAAAAGCACTGACTAAGACCACGAATTATTCAGAGTTATTAATAACAGACACAATTAATAGTATACGTCATAATTTATTTCAAAGAAGCACTGTATGTAGGAAGTTTACTTTTTTTAGTTTCCCACCAAATTACTCAATAGTTTTTTGTTAAAATAAATTCCTAGAAGATAATTATGTGGTCCTAAACACTTCGTTAATCGTTAAGTCAAAATTAATTAGAAAAATTTAGTTAAACCGCACCTAAACTCCAAAAACATTTGATTAAATAATGGTAATGTCTAACATTAAGGGTAAATCATATTAATTTTGTGCAATACCGGCACTTTACTGTTCCGTTTGTAACTGGGGGTAATTGAGTTGAATCAAAGCGAGACTCCCGTGTTGAAAATATTAACGAGTCGTTAATGGAAAATCATAAACAGCACGCAGAATTTTGATTTATTTAATATGATTGACACATATTATCAATTTATGATTACAATTTTGTTTGATATTTCTATGTCAATGTTATTATTCAGTTACAAAAATACAGTTTTCTTGAAGTTTACATTTTCTTAATAAAAATATACGGAGCTAAAATATAAATATTCCAATTTTAAGAACGACTTTATAATTTAATTAACAAGTCGCGAAAAATGTTACATTTTTCCAAGAACGACTCATTAATTATTAACATTGACATTAAAAAATTAGAAGAAATTTACGGTACTTCAGGATAAAGAATTCCCCCTTGTAAACGTTATTTAAAAAAAAAATATCAAAATATCAACAAAAATACTGAGAACTATTTCTTTCCCAATAAATATTTTGCATCTAATGAGGTAAGTGTCTTGATATGAATTAACTTTATAAAAACAATGTTAGTGTATGTATGTAAACGAATTCCAGTTGTTTCCTAACATAAACATAAAAAATTTATCAGAAACATGATAACAAAATATTTGGGTATTCCATTTGTGTAGAAGGAAATTAATTGGGTTTGTGTATTTTGTATATTAATTAGTGGGTAGATGTATTTTTTTGGGTTTGAATTTTAAAATAAAGATTTTTCAACACGTTTATCCAACCCTTTTATTTAAGATAGCTACTGAAATGTTTTGGAAACAATATTTTATTTGTTATTATTATTATCTTGGCTTCCGGGTTGGGGATGCGTCACCCGTAAGGTGGCGATTGCATGAAAAACTATTACTATAGCATTTAATACATATTGCATAATCGTGGACGAAACGTCGACAATACCCTTACCCCGATTCTAAAGTCCTAAGCTAAACACATTTACAAAAAACTTTCGAGAATAAAAAATAATATCAAAAATCCTGTATATACCAAATTGCAACGATAAGAAACAAGAATGTTACTCATTTCCGTATTCAACTAAGAAGGATAAAAGGATTAGAATTATATGATAATTTTTGGACTTATTCTGCATAGGAGGGATGTTAAATATCCTTGCCGTGGGGAAAATTATTTTTTAATATATTAATAGCTGCAAATAAATTCTAATGTTCTTAATACTACATGCATATGCCTGGCCTTCCTATATAAGGTCATTTGAGGTGGTACAAACTCAACATTTGGTTGCTCGCTCCACACATGGTGCTACTAGTACTATATAGCTTAGTGATCTAAAATGCATTTATTGGTACGTAGGTACTTAAATTTATGATTTCTTAAGATCAATCGTTAAAAGAAAAAAAATTGTGCACATCCCATTTTCCAAATTTTGAATCGGTAGTGGTTTAATTTAATATTCTGTTTTAGATTCTTAGTTTATGTGCCTTAGCAACTATACTAATTGTATTAGATGCAACACCGTGTTCAATGGATAAAAGAAAAGAAATGCTCATAAAAGTTTGCGGTGGTCATTATCGAAGGAAACGAGGATCTGCATATAATGATTATTCCTTCAATAGCGGGAAAGGAACAAATAGTAAATACCGCCCTGTGAATCAGAATGATTTGCAATTTGGTAAGTTCCTTTTAATTTATGTAAAATAATTAGTCACTGTTTATAATTTAACAAGAAAAAATATTTTATTCGCATTACTGACCATTGTCTCCAAAAATAAAATTAAATCAAATTTTACTATTATCGGATTAGTTTCGATTTGTGCAACCGATATTGTTCAAGAAGTGAAATTTAATTTCGTGCAAAATGTTAGAAGAGAAACGTACGTCATTGCTAGAACCAATATAGACAATAATGTTGTTAAAAAAATCAATTGAAATTTTTTTTATTAATATATTAATTAAAAAACAATAAATTGTTGAAACCTGTTTAAAATTAAACAAGATTTTTAAAATGAGGAAATTACAATTACAAATAAACAAAATTCGAAACTGCTACTTACTAGTAATTAATTGCAATTAAAATTTAATTGAGTTTACTTTTTTATTAATTAATTCGCATTTTCTTTGCATTTGTTTATTTGAAATTTATAAGGTAATGGAGATTCTTATTTCAAGGCAAAACGCCTAGTTTTCCGATTTAATAGGCTATAACAGTACGAAAAAATTTTGTTTCATGGTCACACGCGCTGTTCTATGCTGCCTTATAATCCACACCAACAAATTTTTTCAATAATTACCTAATTATTCCTTAGTACAAACATTTATTATAACCGTTATGCCTAATTTATTCATCAAGGACCCAATCAGTATATGAATTATTTTTTTGCAATTAGGTGAAACACACCATCTTAGACACGATCATATCCATGTCGTAGCGAATGATACTACAGGTGGAATTTTGATACGTCGCAAACGTGGAAGCTTCGAAGATTTTATGTACTGCTGTTTAGACTTGGGAAATTGCACGTTTATCTGCTAATACGATTTGCTCGACTTGTGGCAAGGTATTTGACCTGCATGGGTTTATTATTAATAAACTTGTGTTTATTTACATGCAGGTTGTTTTGCACGAATGAAATGCAGCGTTACCACATTATTTAAACTTCTATTGAGAAATTTCTGAAGTTTATCTATGGAATTTTGTGATAAACCAAGCACACGTTTTTAAATCTGTTTGCTTGAAGAAAGTTTCTGTGATATTTAGTATATTTTGTAAAATTACAGTCTCAGGGTTTTTAGTAAAGAATAAATTTAAAATTTAGTGAATGTTTAGACAATTAGTTAAATGGGAATATATTTTCTAAATTAAATTAGAAAAAAAAACTTTTCAAAAAAGTATTTCAAAATTTTAAACTCTACATCCTATTATTTATTGAACATTACCTTTATTATTGCAAGTACTTTAATATTTTATTTATTACGTAACGAAACATTGCTCAAACTGAAAGTGTACAAAGATTTATAGAGAAACTTATATATACTTATTTATTGATAAAATAAACTTAAAGTGCTAAATCTCTATATTTTTTTAAACACATGTAACTAGGATAACTTTAAGGAACTCGGTGATATTAATAGCTAATTATATTTTTATGTATTCTAGTTTCATCCTGGTTACGCATTTTGTATTACAATATTTTTTGCTCCTATTGAGCTGTTTGATTATAGTTGAAAGCATAGACATATTTTAGTTGTAGTAATTAATCATAATTTTATTTCTGTAATACATTTTTTTTTTCAATTTTCTAGGTAAAAACTAAATTTTGCTTGCACAATAATGTATTTTGAATCTCGTAAATAAATATTTACTTGAATATGTTTGTTGTAATCTAGAAATCCGTTAAAGAAAACCTAGTCAAGTTGGCTGTGCCGAACGATCCAGCACCCTTTATATTCTATGCTAACCTAATTAAATTTATTGTGTATCCACATGATGCCGACTGAAAGAAAATATTGAAACCATTCGCTTATATTTGATATTCTATCAATAAGTTAATATTTTCCAAATCAGAAATTTTTTTGTAGTTGGAAAACGATCAAAGGACCGTGACCGTGAAATGCACCCAGCTAGAATTCACGGTACAAACGAAAGTCTAGAAGAATTATTTTTAAAATTTAATTTATTCCAAAAAAAGACTTTCTTAATACAATAAGCGGTATTTTATAAAGCTGTGTTTTAACAAAGACTAATCAACACTTGTTGTTAATGACACAACCCTTATTTTCATGAACTCGTCAATCGCACGTCTGGCATTATTTACGTACCGTATTGATTGCATATATAAAGAGTCCTTTTTACCATAGACATGTTATTACAGCTGTTAGCATGGAATAATGAGCAGCAATTAATGTTAAAATCTTTTTGAACAAGATCGTCACTTATTTTAATAAACGACGCTTCGTCTTAATCTTGTTATGAAATAATTTCCCTAATCCTATTAGAACTGTTGATAATAGCAAGGGCGATCGAAATCCTGATATTCTAACCGGTCAAGATGGTAAAGCTCACTTTGCTATTATTTTCTTTAATAACTTTCCAAAAATTTCCTGAACATCATACCGCAGGTCATTGCCCCGAAGCAATCCAGGGGTCATACACGTCAAATGAAGCTTTAAGCGCTTTTCTACCGTTTTACCTATATGCCGCGGCGCCTGTTACTGACAATACATGCTGCTCGGTCAAAGCATGGACAATGTAAACAATTGAGTGACTTTACCTTGTCAATACTGAAATTTCTAAAGGTAACCAAGATCCCTGTGTAAAAAACTAGATGAAACAACTAATATTCATACCAACAATATTCTTTGTTGCAACTGTTCATACAATTTTATTTTATTTTTTACACCATACCATTATTTTGCATGATATTTTTTAATATTTAACCCTCACTGCTACAATTTCAACTCCCATATCTATGGTATGTTGATTATTCAAAACTGTGCAACCCATCACAAAAAGTTTCCATGAATTGCTGCCGGGTTTTAATAGAGGTATTCTGGGGGTGAAATAATCTTGATATGTTTGATTGAGAATTAGCTTATATTATAGATATGCGAACCTTACAGAGTATTATAACAACATTGCAGCACGGATGGATGGTAAGATAATAAATTAAAGCCGATTAGTAGGGGTACTGGAAAAACCATCCCATGTATGATCAGTTTGAGCGGATGTGGGTGTGGTAATAGAAACAAAGGATATTCCAAATTTACTGTTTCCGGTAAAGTTGTATGTAAATTTTTCCTAAAGCTACAGTTTAAGCACATGCGTGTCTAAAAGGAAATTTATTGAAGAAAAGTGTTAAAAAGGAATTGTGGCTGATTATTCTGACACTGCCACTATTTAAATGAAATACAAAAAATAAAACAAATATCTACATTCTTAGATATGAAAAAAGTAAAGACCACGTCCTATCAGGTTTTATATGCAATATTCTCATCTAATATCGATAGCTAATAACAGATAATATAAAACAACGGCCATTTTTCAGAGTAAACGGTGCGGTGCGTTGGATCCGAAAGAACATTTCAGCACGTTTACAAATATCTTATGCTCCAATTAATTGTATCAAAGTTCAGAACAGCTATTGTTGTTACGCACGGTTTTCCCGTTCGGATATAAAAAACGTGATGATTCGTAAAGAAAATATCTTGTAACACAGTTTTGGTGATTAATAGGTGCTTCTTCTTAACTTTATGTGCATAACAACGATAAGTAAAAATGTTTTTATCGACATTTCTTCTTTGAAAAGCACATCCTGTTATTATAATTATCAAAATAAAAATGGTGTTTTAGTTTTTGTTGACGGATATTTTGTGTCATCGTATTGGTTGCTTTCCTTGAATTTCTTATGAACCAATCCGTTAATATCCTGGTGGATTTAAACGGGTAAAAACAATATATGTACTACACTTAACGTGGACTCGCAATGAGAGATATACTTAACAGAATTGCATGGTCTAGTGGTGGAGGTTAACACACTTCAGTTGTATTTGATGAGTTCGATGTTTGGTCTGTATTGCGATATCTTGCCATTTGAAATGTAGCTAAAAGAAGGGCAAAAGACAACCAAACTCACATGGTCTTTGTTGACCTGTAAACAGCTTGTAGGATATGGTGTCGATATCAAAAATAAGTTTGGACCATACATAGATGTAGGCAGGGTGTAGGTCCCGGCGAGATGTCCTTTGCCCGCGAGACACGACCAATGTAGTTGTACAAATTTAGGGTATGTATACGAAATGTAATCCTTAATGACAAATTGTGGAAGAATATTGTTGATTATTTTATTTTCTTACGTTCCTCGGTAACTGTATTAGCTGATACGAAATTAAGAATGACACAACAAAGAATGAAACGCCTTGTCTGGGATATGTATTAATAGATCAGAGAACGTTTACCTGAAAAAGGAACATATTAAGGAGGGTCAGTGCACGCTACAAAATAACAGGCTATAGATAAGCAACGCAACTACTGGAAAGGCATTCTAGACAGACAACTGATCAACTGGAAAGATGCGGAAACTGAAGAGCAAAAACCGGAAGTAAATTGAGAAAATGTGAGTCGTGATTTCTGGAGGATTTGTTTCTACGTATTTTTCTGTTTTATATTAAAATAACTTCTTGGTAGTTCAAACAAACCGTTTAGGTTTATTAATCAATTTAGGATAATGAACGGTAGCTAAAGTTAGCGATAATTTCTATTGAACTGGTTAAATTGAGAAAAGTAAAATTAATTAACTCTTGGCATTCTTCTCGAATTTAGGTCGCAGGATGTGGATGTGGCGTCTGTTGATTAACAACTTAGGTGTCTCATAAATTCGCCAATCTGTCCTTATGTTTAATTTATGATCCGTGGTTAGGCTCGAAAACTAATTAAATGCAAGATGTGGTAGACAACCGTCATGTGTTTATGTGCGATCAGCATTGCATTCTAGTAATTCAGATTTAAGATGACAATTTGAAAACAAGGGACAGAAAGAAAATAGTATTACACTTTTAAGATTGAGGAAGTTATCCTAATAGGCCTTTTGGGTAAGCAGGTGGTGGTGGTCTTCACGTGCGTCTGTAGCATGTGCTTGAGGTGTCAAAAGAAGAACAGCGGTTGACGCGCATAGGCACCCGGGTGGCGACGGTGGCTGGCGTCGCGACTCTCGCCCCATCTCTATGACAACGGGGTTCGCTTCACGCAGGTGCCAGGCCAACCCCTATATATCCAATTCTCTTCGGATGGAGATCCAGTCTTGTACAACTTCCTTTTCGAAGAACTTTAATATGAGAGTCATTTACCGCCAAATTTAATTTTCCCTTCTCATCGTTTTTCGTAAAACTTTATAAGAAGCATATTTTATGGAAAATTAAAAAGACTTTCGGCCTAACATGTTACCCCCAATTCATATCCCCGAAAAACGCGTAAACTTTAAAAATGAACTTTCCAACGAATACTTAAAAACTATTCTACTTAAATAAACATTTGATTTTTACTTAACAGAATTTTATTATTGACTGTGAAATTTAATTTTCGAAATTTGTGCATAAATTAGTGGGTGTGACAGTAGCAGGACGTCGTGTTCATGGGGCTGCTGCTGCTGGTGCTTCTTCAGCTCTTGGAGCTGTTGCTGCCGCTTCGAGCGCAGTCCGAAAATGATCGCAAGTTAATTAGAATCAATGGCGATATCATCCTCGGGGGAATCTTTCCAATGCATGAACAGATTAGCGGAAGGCCTGATTTTCCTTGCGGTGCAGTCAAGGAAGAGAAGGGCATGCAGCGACTCGAAGCAATGCTTTATGCAATTGACGAAATTAACAACAGTCCAGATTTGCTACCAAACATCACACTCGGCGCGTTAATTATCGACTCTTGTAGCAGCGATACGTATGCTTTGGAACAATCTATGGAATTCGTTAGATCTTATATGAACCAGGTATTTCAACATTTTTTAAGAAATGTTTGCAGCATAAAGCTTCTTTGAAACCTACAGAAATTTACTTAGAAAAAATATTTTGGATGTTTTCAAACAATTTTCAGCTTGAAATGAAACTTTCTTGGTGCTTTAAATATTATAGATTTTGGGCATTTGAAGCACATTAAATTTTTCATACAGGAAAAATAATAAAGTTTAGATTCAGAAGAGAATAATTAATGACGTACAACTTTTAATAACATAACGTTTAAATTCCAATACTCACATTAAAATATTGGGTGCATTTTATCGATAATTGTAATTTTAATTTTTAATTTAAATACAGGGTGGGGCAAAAATACGGGAGAATAAAAAATTTCAAATACAGATAACGCGATTTGAATTTAGTGATACATACAGACTGGAAAACATTTAAAATCTGGATTCTTTTAAACTAATAATATACCTATCGTATCCGCAATACGTTAAAACCTGCATGTAAAAAATTGCATTGAAATTGCGATTATCGTATTAGATATTTGTATTTGTTTAATCCTGCATAAACCTTGAAATAATGAAATATATAATTGTAAAGGAATAATACACATTTAACTCGAAATAATTTGATATGCTTATGCGAAACCGTATAACGCTGTATTCATTCTACTGCAGCAATTAGATACATTTCATGAACTACGCGAAACACACTCATTATTCGTTTTAAATGGAATTTAATTTCAAATAGTAGTTGTACTCTAATAATATCACAAATAATCCGTTAATTACAGACAGACGTATAATTTGCAATTGGAAATCAGACTGACAGCTAGCACATATCAATCTTATTCCCAATTCACTTGTAAATCTAATGAACCGCAATATATTTAGATTTAATAGAACATTGAATAACTTAAGAACTAACTTTACTGATTGAAATTGAAAAACCTGCTGTATATTTTTGTCTTGCTATTACAAACATTTATTTGATGTTGGTTATAATCTTTTATTGTACCCAATTTTATAGCGAAACTTATTTTCATATACAATGAACAGGGTGTTTCAAATTAAAAGTTTTTCTTTAGTATTCAGTATCATAATACAAATTTTATAACAATAACTCATGGATCACAACAAAATTTATTTCTGGGATTGACTGATAGGTAATGATACGTTTTATATAAAATTTCATTCTTTAGAATATCGTGTATGGCAAAACTGAAAAGTTTCCTACCGCTTTTTAGTTTATAATTCTTTCAAGGAGTTAACCTTTATCTCAAGAATTCTGTATGATAATGTCAAATACTGAAGCGTGTAACAAAAATCTACAAGACATTGAGAAGGTACTTCAGTTCGGATATCAAGAGCCTGGTCCATATTTCGTGGTTATCCTATATAAACAAAGTAGTTTTACCATTTACAGGGTAACATTCGTTCAGTACATCCAGCAATTTAAATTTTTTTGTTGTGTTAATAGAAAAATTCACTTTATTCGTTTAAATGTAATTGCAGCGGTAGTGTATTTGTACGATACCTAATAGTCTGTTTGTAAAAAAAAGTACATAATAGTAATTAAATTACAAAAGTGTGTACTCCTATTTATCGATGATAGAGAATAATTAAATTTTTATACTGAAAACTTTTTAGCAATTACAATCTACAGTCGGTAATTAGAAAGCAGTAAATGCTTTTAATGAACTGTTTTTAATAATGTCCGGTGTTTAACTGTAATAAGTTTATAGTACTATTGTTATTCCAACAAAAACAAGGTAATTTCGTAACTTAATGTAATTGGTTTATAAAATATTCGTGTTATTATTAACTGAAAGTATTAGTAATTTATTCGAATCAATTGAAGTTGTCCGTTTTAATTCCTAAGTTACCCAGTGCTAGCGAAATTAATATTTTTCGTTAAATTAGGGATGCAACGGTACCCTGTCTACCGGGTGTACCCGGCCTACTCGATCTATCAGGCCTACCGGGCTTTTTCGATGTACCCCGCTTACCCAGTGTATAGGAGTTATTCCTTATACCCAGCTTACCCAGTTTTCTCAGTGTACCCGGCCTACCCAATATATCGGGCCTATCCAGGCCCTTTTGTGCGTCACAGCTTGTATACACTTGTTGGTAACGCTTAACATTACAAAACAAAATGAATTATTTAAATAAAATGTTTAAAATAAAATATTTATTTTTATTTTTTCCAACATAACTAAACACAAATAAATGTAATTATAACTTATTTATCAGTCGGGAGTTGATCAATTCTACATTTTTGTTTAATCGAGTTTCAAATTGAGAGATATTAGTACAAATAACGTAATTGCTCTGCTGGTTGTAATTTAGACAAACTAATACTTTTACTTAATCATGATTACTAAATTCCTGAAACGCGTTATCCTAACATTGTACGGGTACAATGCAGGTATTAAGCTGAGTGCATTCAATTGATGGACGACAAGTTAGCAGTTGAAGACCAAAAAACTGTAACCTTTAGCATCTAAAGTGTAGAAGTTACTGATGACCTATTCAGCTTAAACGCGAACTTTTTAAATTAATTTTACACAAACTTATTCATTATAAAATTATAGCAATGCAAAAGGAACCAAATTATAGCTTACATATAAAGCCATCCGTTTAGAAAATTTAAGGAAACTTGTTTGACGTAGCATTTCTTTTTATTTTTCTCAGGAATATCTGGAGGGAATTGTATGTTTTATCAAAACCGATTAAAAACGTGTACAGCTATTTAACATTTAACAAACCACGCTATCTAATGCCCTACCTTCTGATTCAGAAAAAATATGGCAACTGTGCTCAAAATCTATCAACCAAAAGAATTAGAGTGTACTACAAAGTATGCTACAATAAATTGCTAATGGAAGGATTCCAATTTACGAATCTATATCTAAAACCGTTTTATCAAAAGAGCTATGGCTGTATCTATAATAGCGACCCTCTACACGCTCGTCATATCGTCGCAATCTTAATCATTTCTTTTGGTTTTCATATTCTACACATCTAACCAATGAAACTGTTGCACGCTATATTTCTGACTTGTTATACGTCTCTAATAATCCTCGATTTCGTGATACAACACAGTAAACGATCCTAAAAATATAGAGGCTTTTATCAATGGTATCTACAATTTCTTCCGGCTTTATGAATCCAATACCAATATTAATTATGGATCTTCCATAACACATGAGAAATTGCAAGATACAGAAAATTTTGTGAGAAACCAATTTTATCATTTTACGATATATTATATCTATTAATAGCGTATATAGTGTAAAATAAACCCGCACACATTACCTACATTTCAATTATACGTTGTATAATGCGTATGTGTGAATGTAATTATTACCAAGCCTTAATGAAGCAAAGTCCTTAATTATCGCCGCTAATGAAAATATGCTAGAGTATTTAATTAATGATTGTTAGGTTTCACCTGTTCTCTTAAATGAAACCGAATGTTAAGGTAAAGACGTCTATTTATCTTTTGTCAAACTAATGCTCCTTTCATCAAGAATTGCGAAGGAAGTTGGAAAAGCAGTTTGTAGTCGATCGGGTTTTCGTAACTTTGATGAAATCGCTCAAAAACAGTTCATCATTGCATCTAACATATTATAAATACACAGGGTACTTCAGATTGCTTGGTATTGTTCTCATGGTTTTTTAAAAAGAATTCATTTTAACCCTTTTTTTATATTTATTCTCTGATGGATTTCTATGCACTGTGGTGTTATTATTATTATTGATCCTACGCTATATATTTTTTAGAGTCTTAGATACCCTGTATATCTGAAAATTTTATAGATGAAGTACCTCACATCAAATTGATATACTCCAGGTAATAAAAAAAGTTAGTTTAAGAACGGTACTAAAAAGTCAATTGTAGGGATTAAAAGTTTATGTTTAGTTTTTTATTTAACGCCTATAAACCAGATATCGCTGAAAAACAGGCAGTTATAGTTTAATAGCAAAATGGTCAGTTTAGAGAAACACAAGCGAACCTCAACCTAAAAATCTTTGCATTTATTTGCGGTTTAGGGTAATGGAAACTATATTTACTTAAATAAAACGTATTTCAGTGCGTGATAAAAATAACGAGAAGCAACCCAAATACATTTCTGTATTTCGCCTCACGCTCAGTGGCTTAACTATAAAATTAAACTGAAAGCTTACTAACAATTTTACGAGGGTAATTTCGCTTTAGCCGTGGGTTAGCTTACGTGGATGATAAACTGACGCGAATTCATACTTTTTTACTTCAAAAGAAAAAAACACAAGTAATTTAACAAATAATTTTTAACTCCGAAAATTAACATTGCAATATAGATCTATTTAAAAATTAGTTAAAAAGTACGTGAATGCAAGTGTGATAAAGATATGAAAATGACAACGAATCCTTCAAGAAGTTATCAAAGGATCCATCGAAATTGGAAGCGAACTATCAAAGTTCCCGGCGCAGGGTTGCTTGTTGATACCCTCTTTTCAAGCACGTAGTTGACTAGAACTAACCTTGTAACACAAATAAGTAAACAAACTAATAAGTGGATGTAGTTGTGTGCAAAGCAAAAGGTTGTACAATAAACCAAAATAGTTATTTGCTCTTTACGTAACTAAATATTATAATCTGTTGATTACAGCCCGAACTTAAAATATTAAGTCCCTGTCTGAAATTATTTTTGATATTTATTTGTATAATCTGTAGTCTGCTTATTCCTTCACAAATGGCCTAGTTAGCAAAATTTATATTGGATATAGAAAGGCAGGTAAATATAATTGGTCATATTATGCGGCGTTTAATGAGCATTTGCATTTAATTGCTTAATTACAGAATATTATAAACCTCTACGTTTAGTAATATACCGCATAAATTATTGTGCTTTGAGTAATGAACTGCATAATCAAAATACGAGAACCAACAAGTTATTAAATAAAATTGTCATTTATCACATTTTGTTCTAGCCCAATTTTTTTAGGATTCATGTGTTGTTGGTTTTAGAAAAAAGACCACTAGACTCTTAATTCTAAATATAATATATGATTTGGTAATAATTTGGTAGAAATATAAAAATTATAGGTCGTTTGTATTCAGAATTCGGGGTCGGGCAAAATTTACAGATATGATAGACTCCTGGCGTGGGTATTAAGCCATAGCAGCAGAACTACATAAATTGAGAAAATACTGAATTGCATACATTTCTGTTAGTAGTGCTACCAATGAAATAAACAAATTATATACAGTAATTTACCATCTAAACATTATATTGACTTATTGCAAACATACAGTATTGGTCAAAACAGAGAATTAATTAAATTTACATGAGTCTAATCAGTACTGTAGACAAATATAGGTATCAACATTGAAGGAAATAAATAAATACACGATACCAACTTCAAATGTTTAGATTAAATCAAAGGAATATTTTCCCCTGAAAAGAATTTTCAGAAATAAAATCTGGACATATTGCAAAGCTTAAATAAAAAACGGATAAAATAAAATGAAAACGTTCTAATTATCTCTCGATGTAATCGATTTATAACTATACGGTTTTTTTCATTTACGAGAGATTAACCAAGACAAAACGACATTCCGAAATGAAACCGCAAGCCAATAGAGCTCTCATACCTCATCAATGTGTTTTAAGCTTATCCAAGCATGAAGCTGTTAAATAAAATTGGTGGCTTTCCTCGATAGAACTAAAAGAAGCAGTGGTTCTTTATTATTTACAGCACATTTGGTGCGCCGCTAACCAAAGGCTAGAATTGACGAATATATTTTTAGGAAACCCTTATTATTACACTAGAAGGAAAACCTTATTGGCAAACAATGTTAAATTTTAAACGGATACTAAATTATTTACTAACAGGAATATCCGACGTTTAATGTTACCACTACTAGAAACACCTACTTCAAGGAACTTTGTAGTACAAAGGGTATAATTTTCAGTAATTATGCACAATTACAGTAAGTGCTAAAGCAGACTGTCAGAAAATTAGAAATAATGGATTTTATAGCTGTTACACTACCTTTAAAACGTCGGTTTTATACAAAGTTATATAAAAGAACATTTTTCATACAAAAGCTTACAACCGTGGGCACATATACAAACCGGTCAACTGGAAATATTTATTGGACTTATTGAAGCTTATCCAAGGAATATCGTTTTATGAAAACATAACATAAATCCATATTTTCCCAGTTTTATTCTAATTTCTAATTTCTTTATGCTATAAATTTTTTTCCATGAGTTATTATTGCAACAGGTGTTTACTTTATTGCAAGTTTGTCAATATTTATATAGAGATCTACATTTTATACAGGGATGTGATACTCATATGCGATGCCATTAATCAAACTTCAAACAAAAATGAGTGTAGCAAAGATAGGGTAATTGGGACCAATTCATATTCTCCAACCTTATTTGAATAATTCACACATATTCATAATTACGTGTCAAAACATCGAAATAATTTTGTTGAATATTAAATGTTCATTAAATTATGAAAAAAATATGGATTACTTGTTAACTTTAAACGAAATAAACTAATTTAGTTCCTAAACCAATTTGCTATTTTATTAACGTGTTACATATTATCGATTACACATATAATTTGAATCAGAATATAATTTGTGTGTACGGGGTGAAGGATTTTCACTGTTTATATTATATATATGCGGGTATATTGTGTGTAGGAGAATGCACACACGCACAAGCGTATTTCTATTTCATGTATTTACGACAATCAAATCAGGAAAAATAAGCAAACGAATTTTCCTGGACTTTCCAAACAATATATAGTGTTTGACTTAAAGACACAGGAATTTTCTTGCTCGTTCTGAAATTTTTATCAATACTCAATCTCCAAAAAAATTCATCTATCAACTGAAAGCTTTGCGATATATTGTCAACCGTTATAAATTTTAACAGCTAAATTAGTCAATCTTCAGAGAAAGTTTCGGAAGTTTTCCCACAGATTGTGAAAAGGATTCAAAACAGTTAAAGGGAAGCGTAGTTCTTAATTGGTAATGGATATTGATGCGTTTTTCTAGTAAACAATTTAATAAATTTAAGGTGTAAAGATAAATGTTCAAGCTAATTAGAAATTGTAGATTAAATTTGGGAAGAAGAAATAGGAATGAAATTGTTTTCTATTATATTTTGTCTTCATGAAGGAATTGATTGTCTCTTCGCTACTTTAATCCATACCTGCGGGGGCCTGTTTTTATTCTTGCTATATCCGCAAACAAAAGCTTAAGAAATATTTTTGAACAAACGCCAGTTTTTCTTTTGATTACGTCTACAGAAATTTTTATTTAGAATTGTTATTACTCATGTTACGATTTTAATATAAATATATTTTCGTTTAAATGTTCATTTATCTTAACTTATTTGAATTAATTTGATATAAATCTGAATGACAAGCTAATTAATAATCTAGAACAGGGGCTTGATGAATATTAAAGTAAAATAATTTGTGAGAAAATGAAGTAATTTTCATTAGAATACGTATTATCTTACAAAAACACTAAAGGTAAATCAATATAAACCAATTAAGTTAAAATTTACTTTCTAGATTAATAAAACGACAGTGAAAAATGGGTTTGTGTGCCTGAAAGTTAAACTTCGCTGTTTATTATATCAAACCTTTATTCAGTTTTGATTCGGATACAGTGTCGGGAGTGTAAACAAAAAAGTGAGTAAATCAGTGAAATTTACTTCCCCTGTATCCCGACTCTTTTTGTCCGCTTTAACGTTAGGTTTTTATTTGGTGAAGAAACTTGAGGTATAACCTGGAATAAAATGTCATTAATATTCCTGAATTTTTAGTTTATTTAGGACGGTTACTAAACGTCTAGCAAGTTAAATTGATCTCTAACCAATTAAATTAATACGGGTAACTGTAGTCTAAAATAAATGATCCTAGAGTATATAACGCACTATATTCCATTTGTTTTCCGACTCTAAAGAATTTGAAGCCAACCTTGCTGAGGACCAATATTTTTCAAAAGGAATTCTTAGCTAAATGGATTCTATATGTCGAAGTTTATCGTCGATGGGTCCTCTCAATTCACGAGCTTGACAGTGATTTTAAAAAATGATGGAAATTCATGATCAATACATCAATTTCAAACCCATTTATTACGGATTCGTTTTTGAAATCAGAAATGTCGATTTAGTAGTTTACGAAGTGAAGTGAATAGTTGACGATTATCGCTGCAAGGGTTCTCCTCGAACTGTATTGATTTGGCGGGTCTTGTATTTATGCATGTCGAATCACTTTGGTTGTTGTGCAATTCTGCAGCTGCATCCAACTTTCTAAGTTTATATTCCAGAAAATTATACTTCCTGGAATTATAATTAGAGCAAGAGTAAATACATAAATACGCTCTTGATTTTCCTCATTTTAAATCAATTATTTTTATACCTCACTATGTATAAAAACAGTTATTTTTATTTATTCCGTGCTTTGCGGATATCTAACAAAGTTCCTTTTAGAATTGAGTAGTCGTTTGTTTCACGACTGGAAGGACGATTTAGGTGGCGCCTGAGAACATCTTGTTGCAAACAACAATCGTGTGAGAAACAGATAGATATCGTAGTTATATAGAGCGTAAACTAGTTTAAAAGTTAGTAGAATCAATAAGATGAGTAATCTCTACAACCTTCCTTTCAAGCTCGTGCAGCTGGTCAATTCACAGCTTTTTTTTGTAACCTACAATAGTATTTACAAATACTTCCACACTTTAGAAAACAGAAAAAAATACACATATAGTGTATGCGGCTCGTCCTTAAGTGCTGCAGAGTTACAGTTGCAGACATACCAAAAATAAATCCCATAACCAGATTATTACGATTAAACATTGCGATTTTGGTTTTAATTATGCGCGTATCATAAATTGAACCGTGAAGAGTCTTGAGGCATCGAGGAAACATATTACAGTAAAGCTGTGAAAAGTGCAGAAAAGTTTACTCATAAAATAAAAGTTTATTTAACAAATCAATAGGTTGCATATCCTCCTGCAGAGCATTATTTTATGACGTTTCCGAAGGCAATAAGTAGTCGACCCTTAGGCTTAGCCATATGCAGCAGTTGGATGGTTAATTTTTCAAACATCATATTCTTCTCCAGAAAACACGATTGATTATGTACTGTCAGTAAAGTTTAACGTTTAAAGTTGATTCTGCAGTAAACCACATTGTATGCCACGTTTCTATGGTCCAGATCCGATATACCTTATTCCATAGCTTGTCCACGCTCTGCATTCTCTGAATCTAAACCAACCTGTCTTCCTCTTACACAGTTATACCAGTAGCTTTAGACCAAAATTTGGTTAACGTGGTGGAGTCAAGGTGACTCCTTTATGGTTAAATCCCTTTTAGTTCGATAACTTCCTTTATTTCTTCCGGGATGTCATTTTACAGCTTTTAACGAAATTCAAAGGGCAAATGAATGCCTTAAAGTGATTACAGTGTTCATTGAAACTTTTCATAAAAATAAGTTCTAAGTGTACCTACATAAAAGAACTTGCCAAGAACCTCATTATTTTCACATGAATAAATGAAGTCGCGAAAAGGACACTCTATTCCCAAGAACTTTAAGAATATAATTCGCTATGACATTGATGATAATGTAATTATTTTATACAGGTAGTAGAAAAATACTTGGAGAAATTAATGAAAAACTGAAAATTTAAACGAAAGTATTGGTGGAAAGTATTGGCTTGCAATTG
Source organism: Hemicrepidius hirtus (assembly GCA_963082805.1). Taxonomy (NCBI): domain Eukaryota; kingdom Metazoa; phylum Arthropoda; class Insecta; order Coleoptera; family Elateridae; genus Hemicrepidius; species Hemicrepidius hirtus. The sequence goes on from OY720168.1 coordinate 19,630,072, forward strand.
CATAATATGAAAGTAGGTATTCACTACTAGAAAAATCGCATAACAAACTGTTATATATTTGTATAAATAACAACGATTGCGTTATCATTCACTTAAAAAAAATATTGTACCTTAATTTTACTAAGTATTAAGTCAAACGTAAAGGGTGCGTTTTGATATACTAAGTAAAAGAAGCAATCCTTTGCTGGCTATGCGTTAAACTGTTGCTGAGAACGCTTTGAAATTTCTTTATAAAATGTTATTTTCCCACTAAGATGCTTCTGAATCGTAAATTGGAGCTATGGTGTAAAGATTGTTAGTTCTACAAGCATTAACCCTTGAGAAACTGAAGCTGCTTGCTTCTCCGGACAAAAGTTGCTATAGAGAGGTACTTGTAAGAGAAATGTATGCTAAAGTGGTGTCGTTTGACCGAATTACGTGTAACATCAAAATTTAATAGGAGTTCAGTATACAGCAAGGATTTGCAAATACTACAATATAACAATATTTATTCATTATATAAGATGTAAAATGAATAAAATCGTCTTTATGGTAACAAGGTAAAAAGACACAATTTCTACTAAATGTTACCGATAATGACAGAATTATATGAACGTTATAAAAATATTTTATTAAACAGGCTATGCTTATTAATATGTCTGCTACAATCATAAAAATGTTTAAATTTTGAAATTAATTGTGTAATCAAAATATATTCTAAGACCACGTATGTATGATAGAATGGAGCGTTATAAGTATACTACAAGTCTACTTGCTTGATCTGATTAGTGTAAAAGCAACTCATGCAAAGAAATTACTAGAGAACAGAGACGAAACCTTTCTCAAAAACTTATCGGAGTATGAATTAATTGGGTATAAGTGTTCTAGATGTTTTGTTATGTACAAATTTACGCTTGAAAGACTGCATATTGCGCGAATAATTTTCATATGCACCTGTTCCATACCAAAGTTTGCATTGCAAGTTGCAGTTAGAGAAATTCTATAGATCGTGCTGTACTTCTAATTTTGAAGTAAATACTTATTTTGATTTAATTTGTATTTCCTGATAAAATAATTGCATACTTTATTTAATGAAAGTGGTGCAAAATGTCAACAATGTGAAATAGATGTTTTTACACTCTCAAAGCAATAAAACAAAATGTGGTCTCTGGGGTGCCTAAAAAAATTCGCACGAAAATACTTTTGTAAATAAGGGTTGATAAAGTCGTTTTGTAAGAGGCTTTGTGTCCAGACCTCCGCGTGTCAGTCTCTACTTTCGTATTTTTTCCTGATAACTTGTATGGTCGTGCAAAGCATTGTTGACTAAAAGAATTTAATGCCGATATGAAAACAGCTTACTTGTTTTTTTTTCTTATGTTCTGAAAGTAACTTCTGTTTTTCTACCTAAATTAAGGTTATAACTTTTTATTTAAGAGTTAGGTTGACATTTCAGCTAGAGGTCGTTAAAAATAATTGCGTGCTTTCTTGATATGTTAGGATACCATCAGTAAAAGGGATATTAGAATGTTACAGCACAAGAAAGAGAGATAAGGTAATTCCGTTGAACATAGGTATAGAGGTGTTAGGACTTTGCAAGTTCGAAAATCGTTTAAAGTTTCCTGATTGGTTTTCTTTTCTTTTAATTTTAAACTTCATCGAATATGTATGGATACAAATGAAATAAAACTTTTTCGTATTTTGTATTCGCTCTGCTGTTATATTACAAAACATTTTACCATAAAATAAAATTGCCAATACAACAAACGAAATTTAAAAACTTATACAGAATATCGTATAAATAGACTATTAGAGAAAACTTTTTTTTTTACTATTACTCTTTAGAGACCTAACATTTGCCTTGTATTTGATCTAGCTATAAAAGCTCTTCTTTTCAAATCAATCAAGTGGCATGAAATCGAATAAAACTCTCTAATTCTATCTGCTATATATGGAAGTAGAAGAAAAATTTATTTCCTTAAGGCCCGGTCTTTCCATCTCCTACTAAAGCTCCTATTAACTTTATTCAGCTATTAACTTAACCGACCAATAACTGAAGCCCGTCTGTCAAAATTGGCGTCAGTGATTGGTCGAAAAAAATTTATTCGTCAAATAGCTATTAGGAACTTTATTAGGAGATGGAAAGACCGGGCCTAAAAAGAAATTGGTATTCGTTCTATGATATTCGGAAGTCAAGTCTATTCATTTTTGATACAAACAAAATATATGATTCACAAAAATGTTGTTTATTGTTTGGAATAGCTAGACTGTTTAAATACGGAAAAAGTTTATGCACCCTGATCCATGCAATAAAAGAGCTATTGTCCATCGTTTGAATCTTCTATAAGTTTTATGGGCGATAAAAGCTCTTCCTGAAAGCTTACGCAGGCGCATCGGTATCCATATTTCAACGATAGTTGAGCTTTTCTAATGCTATAGCCAAGATAAACATCACGAAATGGTGCCCCGATATTATAGAAGTTTTTAATGGTTATCTATTCATCTATTTCTTTATCAAATTCGGTGATTACTTAAAAAATGATTGAGAATTACAATTAATAATACTTAAAAATAAAAAAAACACAACTCACAGCAAATAACTGTTAAACCTTATTATAATGATTGAGTAAACAATTTGTCAAAAAAACACTCTTCAATTATGATCTATAATACCTACACAATTTTTTGTAATATTGCTTTGTATGCCTTATATTATCAAGAATTACAGTAAATTATTGCTGTACAAACAGCAACAGTAATTTTTAAATACAATCGAACTAGTACTACCACAAACATGATACCTGTCTCCTATTTTCTCTTTATTATTATCGCCTACTTGTTTAATTGATATATTATTATAAAATTGATTAAATTAAAAAAAATTATCTTTAAAATTTCCAAAAGTACTATAAACGTTATAGGATATCAACTTCAACTCTTCAAGTGAGCTTGTAAAAAAGCAGTCGTAGACGTTATTGATCGGTAAATACACCACGAAATGAAGTTAATTATTTTGCACTTTGCACTTTGAACTTTGTGCTTCCGGTAACTAAGTAATTAAACACCAACCATACACAGTTATGTTAGCTCGTTACGACACTTCTACTTAAGCATTTACAGTAAAGGGTGCAACATCACAGTCGGTCTTTCTCGTTAGTTATATGCGTGAACGAACACAAAAGAAAAATCTTATTCAGCTATTTCCTTTAAAAAATAATTTTAAATCTCCCATGCTTCGCTTAATTTCTAATGTATAGCACCATTTCCGTTTTGTAATTCATCAAAACGTCACTATCTTTACTCATCTACTCCATTACCCCGTCTTTTTCAATCATTGGTTATTCAATATTAAAATGCTAATTCAAATCATTGTGCATTCGTATTCGGTATTTACATTCTTATATATAGTTGGATTGAACCAAATTATTCTATCTGTAATATGTTACACGAAATGAAACCTTTCCGTTTTCCCAATTCATCGACCCCTTTATAGATCTACACAATTACACACAGGTAGTATTTCTATTTATATCAAACTGTTTGTTAACTAGGGTTTCAGACGAGGACAAATTATTTTTTTATATACTTCATACAAAAGGTAAAAAATTCTTGATTAATTGATGTACATATTTGAATAATTGTTTCGTGGGTAAATATGTGTAAAGTTCTACAACTTTTTAAAAAATATAGAATATAGCAATCTTTTAAGGGCGAATTCTCCGTGGAAAAACAATGAAATAAGTTATATAAACATTGACCCGGAAAGGCTTGCGAAATATTTATACAAAAATATTATTCTTCATACAAAATACACAAAGAACGCACCCTTGTTAAAAGTCGTTTGATACAACAGTTTCCGACATATTTTTGAAATATTGAGTTGGTATGAAAGTATAAGTACTTTAAATAATTTACAGGTGCTAAAACAAACGAAGTATATGTAAACATGAATTTTAAATGTTAGTTAAAGTATTTTGGCTATGAATTTATGTTTACAAAATGCTTAACAAGCTTGAAATAACACAGGCTTATGTTTGGTTAGATATTAATGCCTTAAAAATTTAATTTTTCTAAACCTTTGACTTTGTTAATATATGACGGAGTTTTGGGACTATAATATATAGCCTCAATAATAGTATATAGATATACCCTCAAATCTCAAACCCCTCCCCGGATCCTACTTTAACTAGCGGTGCTGTAAACATCTTAAGGAAACACAGTTTCAGAAACATGATTAAACGATTCTTCTAATAACAAACCATTGTTTAATCTTGGATAAAATAATCACACATACCTGTAAAATCACAGTATCTATATTATTTTTTGTTGTATATTACAAATTCCCAGTGTACTGACAAGTCTTAAGGATTAAATCCTTAAACGTTATACTGTAACGTTTTCCTCTTAAAGAAAATGATTGAGTTCACTGAAACGAGAAGTCTTAATCTCACGATTATGGACGTGTCTTTTCAACAACATGATCCGAGAAAACAATATCTTGTTTCAGTTTACAACCACAGTTATTACAAATACTTTCCTTAAAAATATTTGTAACGGATTGGATATTTTTTATTTTAAATCTACATCTGACTTTTATTGAACTATCGCGTAGAGTAGAAAGAAATCTTTACAATTCATCAAAAAAAAAAGCCAAGAAGTATCAACTTTATTTCATCTTTATGGACACAGAATGTGAATAGGCATAAAACGAAGCCAAAGAAAGAATACTCTATCATAACCACAATACGCAAAGGAAGGTAAAAAATACATATCTTTTTTATAATAATATCAACGTTTCACAATAAAATGTAAAAACAAGAACGCACAGTCATTATTTTTAAGAATTACTTTAAAATATGTATTTTTTTTTGGTTTTATTATCTGTTTTTGAAAATTATTTTAGTTATTCTAAATTACATTCTTCTTTAACTTTCCAGATCGTTTCTGTAATTTTATATGGGCCACGATGGTCCAATTCGACGATTTCGTGTGCTCGAGGAGGGCACTAAATATGATCGTACTTGTTATAAACGCACAGTTATCATAAGTCTCGGAAATAAGTTCCGTTGGTTATTATCAACGGTGTATGTTGAATACAGAATACTTAACAGTTATAATTTCCACAATATCACGAAATTGTAATTTCCTTTTCCTTTGCAACAACGCGTTGGTTGCATTACCGATAGTTATTCTGATGTTGCATAAAGTTTCAAAAATAATTCAAAAAGCTACCTCAACTGATGGCATACAAAATAGAAAATAGTGAGAGCGGAGATCATCCAAACACCGGCTAGGATTCTGGGGGATATAAAGGACATCGATCATACACCAGTTTCGTGTGAAATTTGTGTATGAATGTTGGCCACTAGCTATACGGGTATCTTTTAAATTATAATCTATATCCCGGGGTTTTAACAAGAACTACCCCATACTTTTGTTTATTGAAGCAGAAATAAAAAGATAATGAGGTTTTATAAATATAAAATCTATTTTGGTGATACAATAATAAAATTGAAATTTAAGGTAAAGTGCACATCAGTGATATCAAAGCAAACTTCTAAATTTAATTTTAATTTTGTTGACAAGTGTGAATAAAAGAGAAATGTTTAACAAATATTTGATGTGTAAACAAGGATAAAATTTCAAATAAGATAGAGAATGTTTACGAGGTTCATTTTGATGATATCAGAAATACTGTCAATTTTAGTTGACTTTACCTCTGATGTTGCAAATTTGTTGTGTTTACGACGCGACGGTGGTCTGAGTATCGCCCGAAGTTAACGACAAATGGCGAAATAGAGAGATATATCCCATTGAGGTAGCCGTAGGCGTGGAACTATATATTATTGAGAAGACATCGAAGTTCCTGCATTTAGATTTTAGATAATACAGAGCCAGAAGTAATGGGAGTTGTTATGGAAGTTTAGATTTAGCCAGATTAACATAACACAAAAAGTTGGAAGTTCTCATTAGAGAGGAATTAGGAGGAGTATTTGATAAATAGGTACTACCACATAGGTAGTTTGGAAAGATAAATGTTCTTCATTAAATTTGTAAACGTGATTCATTTAAAAAGTTTTCACTTCGAAACGAAATATCCGATACCGCTGAAATTACCCGGTAATTGCTGTTCTTTTCTAAAGTTAGTCCTCTACTTAATTAAAAATTAAACGCTTCTTTACTCTTTGGCATTCAATGTAAATTCCATTCTTCATTCTCAAATACTTAAACATACACGGACTCGCTTTATTTCGTTTGATTTTTTTCGTATCAGAAAATATATAGAAGTACTCGATAACGGACGAAATACCTAAAATTTGTCCATGACAGATTCATCCCTAATAAGATTAATTAAATTCTGATTTCAACGTCGCGAATCACAATAGGGAAACAACAGAAGTAATTCCAGATTGATTGTCCTAAATTTTCTAACAATAGCAAAGGGGAAACAATGCCAGACTCATTTCTTTATGATTTTAGGCAATCAATCAGGTTCGTTTCGATAACAATAGGAAACAGTAGCAGTGTCCGAACATACGCTTTAAGTTGAAAGCCATAACCGAGCAATCATTTTGAAAAAAACTTTGATTTTGTTACATTAAGTAGGAGATGAAAAGGACAACCCTTAAAAGGTAATCCTTTGTGATAAAGTAACGGGAATATGTTACTGCTTATATAAAATAGGTGATAAAAATACCGATGTGAGCAATAAAACGCGAATATTATAAAAAGTATCGCGAATAGACCTTTTTGTGGAGTTTTTATTTTATTGTGTACGAATGAAATTGACATCCTTCATTATGTATCCGGAGATTTAGTTTATTACATCGTCGTTCTGAAGAATAACCAGAAGGTACAAGAAACATGGCCAATAATTGTAATTTCTTTTACATTTTCGTGTGACTCAAACAATATTCTGAGTCGGCAGTCTGTAGATCTAAAAAAAACGCGAGCAGGCTTGAAGTTACGTTACTTGGGGATGTTTAGTGAACCCCAGAGAAAAATCTTACCGTCGAGCTTGTTCGCCATATTTTTAAACATACTTGCTAGACATTGCTGTTTCAGACAACATGGCATTAATTATAATGGTTAGCTAAACGAAGTGATTTATTTCTCTGAAAACGGAGTTTCAGGTATTATTTCTACGTTTGTTAGAGGGATAGCATTTCGATTGCTACAGTTAATGTGGTTTAATTTGTTAAATATTGGATATTCCTCTTTTGTGTTCGTTTGTACAAGAAAAGGGTGAAGCGAAACGAATTGATGTTCATCCGTCACTTCAATTTACTCACACACGACGTTCAAAACGCGTACACAATGGAAAACAATCAGTTTGGGTGAATAGCATAAAAAATAAAAAATGATTTAGTTAAATGATTTTTTCTATATGAACTGAAATACAATAGAGCCTACCTTGAAAAATTAATTTGCAACTTCAACTTTTTAAGAAAAATGGGATATACTGTAAAGTTTAAAATCACACATCCTGTCAGATTTTCCCGGATGATTGCCAAATTGCCTTATAAAATCGATACTGTGCATTCTTCGAATACCGCAAAAGAAAATGTGCAAAGTAAACAGTTTCACACTAATTAAAATAAACCAATTACAGGCAACAAAGGAAAATAGGGGGGCTTATCGTAAAAGGATTAAAGCTATGGCGGTTCTTCTAAACGCATTCAAGGGTTTGTCGCAAGCTGCCAGCAGAAATAATCAGTAAAGGAAGCGATGAATATCAACCACAGTCTTGAGCAGTTCCTGCTGAAGTTGCTGCAAAGAGAGGAAGCTTCGTACTTTCCGACGTTCGCTTTAATGTTGCCATTAATTTCCCCCCCTTTTACTTTAAATTTAGATCAAATTACCTTAACAGAAAATAATTTACATATAAGTATTACGTTTGAAGCCTCAAAATATTCTTCATATTTAATACAAAATTTCTGACAGGTTGAATATTATAATTTGCTAAACGTGCCCTGTAATCGTCTGCCGTACACCTTACTCAATTAATTTTTTCTACAACGAAATAATTAATAATCAGAAATACAAAATAGTTTTACGTTTATGTTATGTTCAAACAATTCTCCGCGAAACTGCAAACAAGCACTAGGACTCATCGACTGTCGTATTCGTTGGAAAACACCAGGCGCGTTACGAATGGTTTCACAGCAGTTTAAACGTCGCTACTTCAGAGCGCGGATGTTGTCTACCAAAGTTGGAAAAACTTTGATTTTTAAGTGCCTCTAGAAGTACAAATCCAAGGACTTCAGTTCCATCGAACGCATTTGCCTGTGTTACCTGACTCATGCAACACCGTCATGCATCAACAATAAAGTTTGCTGGATTCTTACAATTTACAATTCTTATTCGTCCTAGTTCCGTTTCTTGAGTTCTGAAAGAATTTTTAACCTTAGTGGAGTCATAATTCACGTTAGAACTTTTTTTCAAACGGAGTTGGACCCGTTTGTGATGTCCAGGATCAGGGCTAATATGCGCACGACTACCGGTTCGGCAAATAATTCAAACTTCTAGATAAATTAGCCTTTTAATTGCAATGTCAGTAATTACTTTTAATTATTTAATCTATTACATTTAGACATTATTTGATTTTGTCAAACTTTTCCATTAAATGTTAGGAAAACTACATTTCAAGAGAAATGTTTTCTATTGGAAGGGAACGCTCGTCTTCAACGAGATATATTCTCAGGTATATATAATGTGGACTAATGAAGCGAAACAATTCGTTTCTTCCTGATCAAATTTATTTCATTTCCATTTCGAGGAGAATCTTCCGCAAAAATAGTCCGTGACATTCAGTCTACTGACTCGATAGCGCTGTTACATAAACAGACTTCAAAATAAATGCGAACTATTTGAATAATAGATTGAGAATCTTTCTTGGTAGATCTAAGTGTTTGTGTTCCTCCGAGAATTGAAATGCAAGGAGTTTAGAAATAAGAAATGTGTAACATAAAAGCCTTCAAAAAGAATTTGAGAGTAAACAACATAATTCTTGATCTGTAAACGCAGATTTGTTTTTATTGGGCTTGTTTTTATTAATAATCTAATTTGCAATTGAAATTATTTTGAAGCTATTAGGGGTGTTAACTAAATCTATTAACAGATTTGTTATAGACACTGCGGTATAAATTGTTTGAGGTCGAACAGCATTTGATACACAAAGACACATGGGACATAAGCTCAGTGCTATTCATGTTGTGAACCGCTTGATTATTATTCGGGCCGTTTATGCAGTAACTAAATAATTATTTAACCCCGGTACCACAAGAACATGGTCTGTTCAACATCAACTACTATATCTCGCACAAAATTTGCTTTTAGGGTGTTTGTTTTAGAACAGAGATAGCTTCATCTGTGGACGCTTGAAACATTTAATTATAAAATTATAACTAAAATAAAATTAGAATTGATTTGGAAATAAATTAATTTTAAATAAATAGTAGTAATTTTATTTTGGGAAAGCGAAAGGGTAATGTTAATAATATAACATTAATAGAATTCACATGGCATAAGAAAGCTAATGTAATTAACTTTAAATGGGTATTTGCAACTTGCGCGTCTGTCAACATATACCAGCGTTCGTCGATCAAACAAGGGTAGTTTGCGTCTACCTAAAGCTAAGTCAAGCAAACGTCAATAAACACTCCTCATTAAGTTTTAGCTCGTTACGTACTAACTTCTCTCAAATTTCTAAAGTCCAAAATTTATTAAATACCACATTACTCCCCACATCTAAGATGCCTCTTGAGATTGCATGAAAAGACCTCAACGAAATCTCTGAAACTAGGAAAGTGTTAAAAAACATGACTGTTTCGTAAACGACTACGCAACACTTTTTCTCCCCATTAACTCGTTGTTTGCGTGTCTAGAATTATAACATTAACACAAGTTTAAACCTTCAGGAAGCCATGGGTTCTTCTCTAACTAAACGGGATTGATGGAAGAAATTTTACTAAGTGGTTCCTACCAAAATCCATGGTTATGAAATTGGGTTTGATCAAAAAATAATTCTGGAAGGTTTAATAAAAATCGGTTTCATTTTCAATCACGATGTTAGACCGCGATTCTGATTATGTTAAAATAACGGGTTTATTTTTGGTGGTTCTGCAATTCTGCAGCACTTAAGTACGAGTCGCCACTGCCCTTTATCAAGCTTTGTAAGAACGTACGCATAGTACCTACCTACCTACGTAATATAGTTTTAAAACGTAGTAGATATAAATCAACGATACATAGGATATGATATGTATATTTTTGGCTGAAACTTTAGTATTTCAGTAATTTCTTATCTATTTTCCTTTTGTATTTTTGTTTCAGTCAAAATTATTACTTCGTTATTTTTGTTTCTGACATCTGTGTTTGCCTCTGATTAACCTTATGAAATATTTGATATGTTCCTGAAGTCTCTGTGTTTCCGTAGCCGGTATAATAATAATGATATAAACCTATCCTAACATCATAAATATTTTGAGTATAAGGTACTGTGATAAATATAAGTGTTTGTAATAAAATATATAACAAAGTATATCAAAACAGATATTCTATATTTGGTATACACTTCTCTTCTGTTGTGATCATCCAAACTCCTGTCGCTTGATGTATCAATTTCAACCTAGTTAAAAGCGAAAAATATATATCTCCACATGAAATTTCTGTAGCGATTCTAGAAAATGAACGTAGTATAAGATTAATTCGTGTAAAACAGACCACTATGCGTGTCCGCTAGGGATAGTCCGGATAGTCTAGAAACATTAGTCAGAAGCGAGGGAATAGAAAAACATTTATATAACGTCTTGTTAAAGTTGAAAAAATACACGTGTAGCTTCTGGATAAGTATTTAATATCCTGATAATTCCGTCAATTTAATTGGTACGAAGAAAAAAAGATAAATCATAATGTTGATTGATGAGCACGTATGGATCCAGAGGAGCCTTCCCGAGCCTTGGATTAGGGAGTCGTAAACGAACATCTCCAGTGGGCCGGCCGAGCCGGCCTGATTTATAAAGTCGATTCTATGGAATTGAAAGAACGACACGGTGTTCGAAACAAAACAAAGATAAACGAGTATTTGAACAGTTTGTCGTAGAATAATCTAATATTTCCAATGAAAATACTGAATATTTTATATAGTTAACTTAATCCGAACTATTTTAAGGGAAATAATAATATAATTTATAAAGTAAATCCTTTTATCGAACAATTTTATAGCCCATCAGTATGCTTCAAAGTGTTTTCTGGAAAAAATTTATGGTAAAAGCTAAGCAGGAACTTAATTTTACTTCACACTTCAGACCATGATTCATGCAACTTTTCAGTTGAACTTGGGTTACGGTAAGATTCAATTGAGGCAGGTATGACGTTTTTCAGGGCATTTTCCCTTCCTAATTTTTATTTATGAGATATAAAGTAGAACTTCTGATTTATTAAGAATAAAACTCACCGTGAAGAAATTTATGCACTTTCTTATAAATACACTTTTAAAAATATCTACCATAAAAGGAATATTCACCAATTCAAGGTAATTTTAATTAAACAAACTGGCAATTACGTTGCAGTTAAAGTTTTCGTTTAAACGACGAATAAAACATTTATTGTTGAAAAGTACTAAAAGTTCTTCTAAGCACTCTACAATTTTAATTTACGATTCTTTTAAGAATAATTAAAATTTTACAGGTGTAGGTTTTACAGAATAAGGTATAACATAATCCAATTCACGAAATTGTTTCTTCAAACATTTCGAGAGTATAGTGGTTAGATAAATATAACCATGAACATTTGCAATTCATTTATAAAACTCTTTTACAATACCATATTAACTGGTAATATAGCGTCTCTTATCATGTGCATATAAGCTTGGGATTATGAACACTATTAGTTACGCATAATAAAGCTGATGTTAATCAAGCATAAAGTATCAGCTATATCAATAGAACAGTTAATAGGAAGCCAAACGTTAAATGGGTTAATGGTTAGGTAGATAAGGCTTTCAGCTAGATTCAAGAATTTTGGTATATTGTTGAATACATTTCAAATTATTCGTATAATGATCAGGACTTAGCCCTAAGCCTTTGGGGTATCATTAAATATTTTTCCAAATTAAAAAAATAAATTACGTTTCGTCAAGGTTTTCCAAAGTATGATACTTTTCAAATTAATGTAGAAAATAACATGAACAATAACTAAGCTTCCTGAAACATTTTTAAGCTGCTTTCAGTTCAAAAAGTAATATATACAAAAAAATATGAAAACATTAATGTTTGGATACTAAAAACATAGCAGTCCTGTTTTTCAGCTTATTATCTGACCGAAAATCGCTCCGTCGCTTTTTGCTTAGTTTAATTTGTGTGTTTTCCATATTGTTAAGGTTTCAAGGAAAATAATAAAATTTTATTTCACATATTTCGTCTTTCAATAAAGATTTAAATTTATATAAGGCACGATTGTTTATAAAGCAATTTGATTAATTAATTAATGGAATTCTACAAAAAAAAAAATGTAGTGTTGCCGCCGCTATGATTACAAAGTTCTCATTTCATCTTCAAGAACGAATCCAAAGAAATGTCTGAAGCCTCTAAAAACACATTCTTCGTAACAACATCTCTATTTTACTAGAGCTAATGAAGTTGAAATTATATTCAATCCTTATCTAAGTATAAATTAATTTTCTTTTAAGGAAAATATTTTTCAGTCAAGAAATGGAAAAGGGGTACCAGAAGTTTAAGAACTGTTAGAAATTCATGTCTCATTAAAACTTCTTGAAAACAATAAGAAATTGAGACAACGTTGTTAACGATATCTACACAATGGCGACTTTTCTAATACATCCTTGCAGAAATATTATTATATCCATACACATACAGGCCTAAATTGTTTTAAAATTTGTATACAATTTCTATCTATCACCCTAAATACTAAAAATTTACGATCTGTCAACGTTTCGTTCATATTATGCAAGCCTTGCATATTATGCACAAAATTTTCCTGTTATACGACGCGAATCCGTTACGTTATGTTATAGAAATATACAATGCAGAAATGATTTACAATTTCATTTTTCGAGAGATACAAATTCAAATTGGTGTTTAAATTTATATTTAGGTGATTAAAAAGATCCTGTTGTACATATTGCATTTTTTGAAACTGTTTCAGATGCATATTGGAATATATCAAAATGTATATCCATGTGTGAACTAACGCACCTGAACTGAAATTGTTTGGGAAACGAAATAACTAAAAATTTCTACGTAATAAATTTGTTTTCATTATATCATCCCCTCTATAATATCTTCGCCGTTGCGTTGTGTTTATTATACGAGTAGTAGTTTTAATTATTATAGGGGTGTCAAATTCGTTGTATATTGAAAGCAGAGTTTCCTATTTTGAGTTACTCAGATAATCCTGAATCCATTAAATGTAAATTTTAGCAAAGTTTTCATTGTGTGTTTGTGTTCCTTTAATTAGGTGATATCTTGCGTGCCGTTGTAAATTAATTAAATTAGCACGTATCGTACAAGTATTCAATTCATTCATCGTTCATAGTAAACACAATAGGGGCCACAAGTCTTTACAACAAAACAAACATTACTGTGTAAAATCCTACGAGTATAATTTGAAATATGGTAGGATAGAGGAACGGCAAACGAAGCGCATCGAACCGAACAATCATTGTAAACTGCACAATTGTAATTTCGCAACGCATTGTAACAATCCTGCCTAATGTAATTAATCCTCTCAGGGTTGATAGAAGAGAATTATGGTCCTGAGAAACCGCCTTATGCTTACAGTCCGTACAGACATCTTTAACGGTGATCTACAGCGTCCAGTCTCTATTTGGACGATGAAAGCACTGAATTTAACTTTCTGTTTTCTTAATATAACGTACCATGAAATCTGTATTACTACAGAATAATTCTCCATAAAGCATAGTCTACATTATGAGATATGATAATAACATCACGAAGTGTAAGAGTTTAAGCAAATATTATTTTATTATTCTTGCGAATACCGGAAAAACTGAAGCGGTTCGGAGCTCTACACGTGTTGTAATAAATGTTTCAGGCGAGATTTGAGCATTAAAGTGCTTTAGATCTGCAATTAATCAAAATGTATCATCTTGAAAAACGGCGATCTCATTATTCCGTTTAAAGCTTAGCTCTTAACGGGCCTTTAAAAAGATTGGTTCATTAATTTCACTTCAAATTACTAAATAATTCTGAAGGTAAGAAAAGAATGAAATAAACATCTTATTGGAATCATCAAAATCCCCACTAATATTAGTAGGTACCTACCATGAATTAAAAAACTCAATAATGTAATCAATTATAATTCATTTGGCTGCTCATTTATTTCTGTTTATTTAATCAAGTTTCCGGTATGTTATGCAAGTAGATATAGAAGTGTACATATGATAATTATATTATTCTATAATTGAGATGCAAAAGACCAAAAAGTTCCCCTTCTCTTATTAATATTACATAAGTTTCTAAAATTTTGTAAGTAGGCGCGTATACAGAATGGACAGGAAAATCTATTTTTATCCTACATCCAGTTTCATGATATAAATTTTCCTGTCGGGTTGAGCAGGATTGAGTAATGGGCTTTACAAGTGGCATATTTGTAAATGCCAATATTTTGATTTCCCTGAATTGGTAAGCATTTGGCGCTCAAGTCTGATGCTATTAGAAGATCATACCATCTTAGCGTAGGTAGTTCCACGATGCTTATTTGTTTATTTATTCATGTTTTTATTTTCAAGATTACACCTACTGATTTACAAAACTTTTAATCAGATGGAATAAAAATTTATAAATAAACAGTTTAACTTCAACGATATTTATTGATAATTTTTTTTATAAATAACTGTTTACATCTAACTTTATTCTAATTAAGTTCGTTTTTCGTTCCTTCCAAACCTTATCACTCCTCCCACTTAGCAAAGTTTTTACAGATTATTTTTAGCCAGATTCTTTAGAATCCCCTCCAACAATTTTATTATTGCATATTCTTATAATTTCGTCCAATGGAAATATTCTATATTTTGGTTTTTGATTGCAAACGTTTCGTTTCTGCATATAGAAAAAAATTTCAGAGTTGCTTACGTCCTAAATTTAAAAGATTTTAAAGATTTGCTATTGTCCAATTTAACATGTGTTCGAGAAGTAAATGTTGACCTCTGTGAATTGCAGTAGGTATAATATAAATAGCCTACAGTATGGATTCCTTCAAATACTCAGAAATATTTAACCAGAAAGGGAACGGCTTTGTATCCTTTTAGTAAATTATATAATAGAGAATTCACCTCTGAGACCATAAATAACAGAGATTGTTGAATTGTTTCACCAACATAAAGGAGGTAAAATTTATAATGATGTTGAATGTAGCTATAAGTTTAAGCTTTTGTGGTTGGAAATAAATACCAATCAACTATTTCCCATTGGAGTTCTTTTTGTAACGGACAAAATTACAGCGAGAGCGCATATTGCATCGTTTGCAGATAGTGATTGATGAAGTGGAATTCTGAAAATTTGGTATCAAAGGTTTCTCGTGTAAAGGGACTGGACTACCCGTAGTTTTTGTTTTAATTTACTTAATTTAAATAAAACGTACATTCTAGCTACCTTTCATAACATTAACTAAAATTCTATGCGCGGATAGAGCTCGCGTCAAAACATTTGAGACAAATTATCTCTGAACACATATCAAGCTGCAAACAAATAAAACCGCCAACACTAATCTACACATACCTACATCCCCAAATTTCATGGAATTAACTGAAAGCGATCCTCCCAACAGTAAAAGTACATACAACCCGAAATTTTGTCTAACTTAAATGAATATATTAACAATAAACGTAGCCTTGCCTTCGTCACACGTAGATGACCTTATCGTGGAAAATAGATACTTTATCTTGAGCGAAAATATAGCGTCATGGGCGGATAATACGTGTAATCAACAGACAGAAAACGATAAAATCTCCACAGCCAAACGAAAAACACTTTTCCCTTTTCCTCAATCAAAGATATTAAGAATCTTAAGATATTTAAGGTTCCATTAAAATTATAGAAAATATAAACTTTAATTAATGCAGAAATATGGTAGTACATAATAAATACCAACGTTTAAAATTCTGTGTATTGTAATAGGTAATTGTATGAAATACTATTCTCATAGGAATTTTATTATCGTTACAACATTATCTTTAAACTTGATATCCTATCATAGCAAAAAGTATCCAATGTTATAAGTTCAATTGTACAAAATGTTAGGCTGTGTGAATATATCATATTTTAAAGCCCTTGGCAACAGTTCAACATTCTAATCTGTTAACTACGTGCTTTAATACAGAGATCTGGAATTTAAATTACAATTGTGGCATCTAGGTTGGTGTCAGCTTGCAATTTCTAACAAACTGAGTTCTTAAAGTACAATTATCAAACGCAAAGTTTAACAAGAGCAAGCAGAAATTTAGCTTCTTTAATTGGTAATTTTTTTAACTACCAATAATGTATTTCCTAACCAAACATGACCCTCCGATTCAATTCTCGTGTAGGTTTTCTTTTAAATGTATTGTTTGATATTCTACAATCTTAGTTTAATAATTTTAGTTTGTTCCTGCTAAAGATCCCTGTTTTGAATTTTTCTTAAATTGAATGTCCTAAAACGTTCCGGAAACATTTACGGACGTCGATGTCCTGTTATTTTTTAACAATGTGCACGAGACTCTGATGCTTCTTGTATCCAGTTGTGTAAATAGGTCTGGGTTTACATTCGTAGTCAACTGTAGACCTTGCCCTCTAATTTAGGTTGGGATAAGCGCAAAGGGACAAAATAACTGTTCTACGTATCAAAACATAAAACATAAGTTTAAGTCAATTTGAGTAATTTGCAAGCAGGCTACAAGAATTTTTCTGGTGTGATAATTTAGCGCTACTACTATAAAACTAGCTTATTGTACTTCTTCACATTCAATAATAATTAGCATACAACAAATTTGAATGTCAAATTTTATTATTTTTTCTAATTAACTATTTATTTGATTGAAACGCAACGCCGTAGGTATCAATCACCGTACGTTGAGTAGGGTAAGGCAGCGATGTGCTTCAGGGGTAGTTCAAATTGCCTAAAAGAACAATTTACTTGAAAATTATTTTCTGCATGGGTGTGATTTATGTTGAAAAATATGGAATCTTTATATACCACTTGTAGAACAAGGTTTAAGATACTATACAGTTAAGTAAGAGGATTACTTACATAGTTTGTTATTTTTCAATTGACTCTGAAATTGAATCCAAATATGTTAGCTAAGACAATAAAATTTTGGACTTTATAAAAATTAAATTGCGATATGAAAAGTTTTTGTTTCTGAAAGATGAAAATTCGATAACAGAAATGTATTGAGCGCAATTTCAAACAAGTGACTGGCAATCCAGATTAAAGCTTTGCTTCGAGCCAAGAAGGCAATATAACTGTCGCCCAGTAGCGCCCCCGGGGTTAGGGTGAAGTATGTGACGTAATGTTGCTATTTCAGGACGAATACGTACGTGATCCTTCGCGTTCACATCTACGCTACGTTAGTGGATAAATCCTTATAGACCAACAGACAGAATAAGCCCTATAGAATACCAATTAGCTGTACTAATGCATTCAGCACGCGTAATGTGAAATATTTAACCAATCGTGTTGTTTATAGAAGTATTTACGCGGTTTTGGGCAACTTTAAAAAATAGATTAGAAGTAAAAAAAGTTAACGTAACTGTAGTAATTTGAACGACCAAATCCATCATTAATTAAGGTCGTTACTTCGAGATAATCCATTTATAAATGAAGGTTTCTCAAGATAAGCTCAAAAGCTGAGAATGAATTCTCCTGTACGCAACATTAGATATAATAATCATATAGTATTAAGAATTATATGAACTGTTACACGTTTACAAAAATAAAATTATTTTGACACTTTTGTAAAGCTTTACTAGTTTAACTTTACAGTTTAAAATTAAGAAAAATTGATTCTTCTGACAAATTTAATTTTTAATTTAGGTACACTCAATTTTTCCTTCGCACCGAAAGCATTCTATACAGAAGATAATTTATAAAATTTCCTGCAATTCATCAATCTCCAGAACACAAGAGCTTCGTGAAGTAGCAGCTTGTGGCTAGTTTCGAGATGAAATATTATAACAAAGAAATCATATTCGCGTTAAAACGTTAGAAAAGTATAGCGTGACAGATATAAATTTTGCGACAACAGCGGACGAGATGTCTTTGTGTTCGAATTACATTTAATGAATTCCACAAAATTTTACAAACGTTGCAAGATTTTGAATTCTAGATTAGCTAATGCTGAAAGCAAGCTGTTTTAATAAGGGTAGAAAATGCTCACGTACTAACGAATTTGATTTTTTTTCTTTTCATTTCAAATATCCTGATTTGTTGAACATATTCATTCTAAAATTCACATTTCATTTAGTTCAATCTATAAAATATAGAATGTGACGGGTTAATAAAAGAAATGTCAATAACTGAATATGAAAAAAGAAAAAAAAATATTAATATTTCAAATATTCATTTCATAAAAACCGTCATGAAGAAAGTTTTCAGAATGTTCTAATTCCGCGTTAAAGTGGCATGACATCTTTTGTGTTAGTGAAACGATAATTTAATAAGACTAAGGATCCTTTATGTAAGAGGGTAGATGATTTATTTGATCCGCTAATGTCACTATTGGGAAATAAATGGGTTGCACACCACGTGTTATTAACAATGTAAGAAATAGCTTTTAATTCGTACATTTACTTATCTGAGTAGTTACCGGTATCTAGGAGAAAATTAACAGAAACAAAATCGAGTTAGAATACAATATTTGATTTTAATTTTTTTTAATTATCGGTCTACCACTGGCAATGAGGGTCCAAAAAACGTTCCCTTCTACAAAATAAATGTTTTGGTTAAAAACTATTAATATTCATTCGTGCACAGAGATTTTGTCTTCCTGAGTTGACTTTTAAATAACATCGCTTATTTGTTTTCCAACCGAGATAAAAATACGAAATGGTTTAAGCAAATGAACTTAGGATGGTTGATAAAATGATGTCACTGACATACACTGAACAATGAACCGACTTAGGCGTATAAATTGAATGAACGTAGTGTTAGGTCATTAAGCTACAAGTCTAAACCCTTCTGACACGGTTCCTTCATCACACTCAATTACATTAACGCAATGTGAAATTTTCCGACCACAACAAGGATTCCTTAAAAACTTTTTAGCATATTTAACTACTATTTAACTATTTAATTAATTGTAGAAACGCTTTACGTATCCGTTTTTGCAAACCTAATTATAGGGTTTTCACCACTATATTCCTTTATGACCTCTAATTTTCCACCACAAAATGTAATTAATTATAGGATACTCTATAACATACCCCAATTAATAAATGTAATGTTTCACTTTTTTACCTTTTAAGTGAGGTAGTGTAAAAATGTCGTATTTAATCTAACCTTTAGTACTTCATTAATAAACTTCAGGAAATAGGTTGTATGTTAATTTTCAATTTCCACGACAACATATTTCTCTAAAACTTGGGAATAATTTTCGATTAAGTAGAAACTAATTGCGTAATCAACCCTCGTGATTAAACCTATAAAATTGAAGGATATAGATTTTTCAAACGTCTTAATCTGTGTCAAGCTTTAGCTGACGAAGGACCAAGGACAAATCACCTAATAACGGAATAATCCTCCCAAGAGGGTGACCTTTGGTAAACCTTAATTGCGTCAGTACCAGCATTATACATTACTACATCAAAATTACACAACATTGTGGCTTCAACCGACTTTAACGTAAAATCAGTTTCCTGAAACTTGGATAAGTCTTTTAACTTAAATTAAACGTGGTTTACAAAATAATCGCTTTCAAATCGGTCCAATGCTTTCAGTTATTAATATACTCTATGAATATGCGAGAGAGCGAGAGCGAGAGAAATAATTTAACGAACAACGATACATTAAATCCATTTAATTCATATTATATACAAAAATGCTCGTAACACGTATTCAGAAAATTGCTCAAAAACCAATTTTCGTAACATAAACTTGCCCGAAATCCAAGTTACCTAATGAACACTTCCGGTTTTTATTTTCTTTCCTACAATTTTCCTAAAACCAAAAACAATTTCCACAACCATTTTGTTCTTTACCACTGAATAATGATTTTTCACGCCAGTTTCTTATATTAATTGATAGATTATTTACTAGTCCATTGCACGCTGAAGAATTTACAATTTAATGTGAAGTAGATTAATTTAATTTTTGAAGAAACCTTAGGACTATGTACAAACCCTGCGTATTTTAAAAATTTAAAAAACAACCATTGGTTTCAGCAAAACAGCCAGAATTAGCCTGCAAATCGCACGGGAACTGTTTCGCAATCGATTAATTTCTCGTGGTGTTGAGTTGGCTGGGTCCCTTAGGTCTTCGGATATGACAGCCCCTAATTTTTTCCCCCGAGGCTTAAAAGTCCAGCGTACGTAAATAAGCTTACAAACAAATCTCCATACTTGTCACTATTTCAGATTAGAATTGATGGATTATCTTGACATGACTGTGGTAATTTATTTTTTATGTTCGCTAAATTAATATAATTTTATAAATTCAGAGTTATTTTCGTATTATACTGGAATGAAAGGTTTATTATTAGAATAACAATGCTGGTAGCGGACCAAAACTTCCAAATTCTGCATCATGCAATTCGGATCCTTCTTGGTACACCGCAGCTTAATTTTACTCTAACTTTAGCCTTGTTTTTGTACAGTCAAAGCTTTCTAAAACTTTTGTAAATTCCTGTAGGTTTTGTACATTACGGTGAAGCTTTTAGTGTAAATCCTACCTCCATAACGAAAGTTTATTATTTTTGACTTCTGTTTCAGGACATGTCCGAGTACAAATGCGATTCAGGAAGGCCTCCTGTTTATGTTCCCCATAAGCCAGTTACAGCAGTCATTGGGGCTTCCTTTAGTGTTGTTTCCATTATGGTTGCTAACATACTCCGACTTTTTAAGGTAAGTTGTTACAAGTTGTATTAGACTAAACTTTAACAGTAGCAGTTTTAATTATCCCGAAGCTTCTCATAAAACCGTCATGAATTAATTAATTTTTATAAATTACCGATATGAACAAATTTAGCACAAACAGTAATTCAAATACATAAAACGAGAATTGGTTCAGAGTTTGCTGCAGAAACGCCGAATGGACGGGTTCATCTCATCTGTGAGAGATTTGTATGCCGGATATTTCTTGTGTTCGATTATTTCTCCCGCATACAGATCAACCTATCTGATTCTCCACTTCCGGAAATAGGGTTGCGACAATCCAATTATAACTAAAAGATTTGTTTTATATCTATAACTAGAGTAATAATTTAAAGGTGCTACTCAGTAATGGTGAAAATTGATCACGTTATGAAAATAAAAATATTACTAGATCCCTTCTAATTTAATTTGTTACAATTAATTAGTAAATGCAATTTAGCCAGTTGCGCCCACTGCTGCAATTGAAATTGGTTCGTGCTTTACCGCGCCGTAAAACTAAATTACACTTCCCTCACGAAATTTTGACAGGATGCTCTTCTTACCCTTCTGAAAATATGTTTGTAAAATGAATTATGTCAGGGTTGCTTATCGTTGTGGGTTCCACTCCAAGACCTAATATTAGACTTTCAAAATTTGTTTAGTTCTAGATATACGACTGCTAAATTTTTATTATGTATATATCAGCATCCATCGACAGAAAAACAAGACCAAACGAAATTTATTAACAAAGGCAAGCTACAAATTTTATTTTCATCATTAATTTAACGTTAAATGGTATGTAAAAGATCGGATTTTTTTAAAACCTGGATTGTTTTTGCTGACCGCTATTACCGAAAATTATTAGCTAAAGTAAGGGGCGTATTGAGTCAATAAGGACAAAAAACAGGTCTATTTTAGATTTGGAAGAATAATAGCTTCCTTTCCAAAGATCTTAGTAGCCATCTAATGTTCGAAGTAAATCACACCGACGTCACTCCCAAAACCAGTAAGTATTACAGATCAGAAAAACAAACGAAATCCTGCAGTATTATGCTTATATTACTTCAGTATATCTATGATTTTAAAATGATTGTTATATACATGAGCAAAGTGTTACTAAGTACAAGACTTTCATATGTCTCTCCAGCTAAATTGAAAAATTCTAGTTGGAAGATTTTGGTGGTTCTCTGCCAATATTAGCTTAACCGCTCAAATATTGTCGATGATTTCATCTTCTCCCTACACTTCACACGGATTGCACTCTAATATTACCAATTGAGTTGCTGATTTAAAACGTCGCAGTACCTAACATTACTGCAAAGAATTTTACAAAATATTGAGATAAATTAAATATACCGCAACCTATTAGAGAATTTTGTTGAAAAACTTCATTTCTATTATTTTATATCATAAAATTGATTTAAATGAACCTTTCAAAATTTAGAGCATTTCCTTATATTTCTAAGTACAGTTGAAAGGGTATACACTTATTAAACTGTCTTCTTTTAATATAAATATTCAAATTAAGGGTACCTAAACATATATTCGTTAATCATCCCCAATGGCTAAACGCAGACATATCTGTTTGAAATAATTTGCTGTAAGAGTGAAAAGAACAACACAACACGAGAGTCATAATCCTAACGCTGTTTTGCTGAAAATATATACAAACGGGCATAATCAGTTTTACGCGTCCCACGAGCTTCATCTACGTTTTCTAATTTTTCGGATCATTACAATTCTGAAAAATACATCAGCAACAACGTAGCCCTTGTTAAAATTTCTTTTCATGAACTTCTGTAATAAAACGGTTCCCAAAAGCATTTGCAGCTTTGGATGTTTACAAATCGTCAAAAAACTGTTGGCGCTCCCTGTGTTTATTATTTCTAGTAAACTTCCGGAAACTTCGTTAGTCGCGAACGCAGCTTGCTACTACATGCTATAATAATTCAGAGTCGCCTTCATATTACGTACCGAGATGAGGGAGCTTTCTTGGAGGCTCTAGAGGTCGTTAAGAACACCACGAATGTAACGTTCACTTAAAAGCTGCCCACAAACGAGGGTCAGATTTCAACGGACACCGCTCCCCGTGTATCTTAAGGTGCTGCTTTCATAACTAATTACACTCTTTATTTACTCAACCACGTAATCTAGAAGATAACTTCTCAGACGCTAAACGGTGGAATTCAATCTCACACCAAGCTAACTGCTCCGGTTTGAGTTTCAGTTTCAGCCAAATCGTTTTCCACCCATATGTGAATATAAATTTTAAATTACAATTCTCATTAAAATTTTTATTGCGTAGTACGAGTGGTTTATTCAAATAGAATCTTGCATACCAAAATAAAAAAATGAGGAAAGTTTTCACTTTGCCGAGTTTCTTGTTCTCAAAAGTTAATGTCGTATATTTATCTCACTGTAAAGGGCAGTCAAATTAACAGCCGCATGAAAATATATGATGTTTCAACTGCTTAAGAAAAAAAGTTAAACCGTCCTTCAGCATTGAAATTTAATGTTTTTTATAAAAACTTCTGTTATGTATACCATAAGAAAAGTTATAATAGTTATTATATTTACATTTTAGCCTTCAACTAATTACACTTCCTGAAACGATAACGAATGAACATAAAAAAAATAAACTGCGATTCGCTATTCTGAAAACTCAGCTAAAGTACAATCCTTAATAACGACGCCCTCGCCAATTCATATAGCATGTGGTGCAAGTTTTCCAACATTATTTTTATACCAAATTATCTACTATTCCTGTTTCCTTTCCCAGACCACCGGTAATTTAACAATAAAGCGAAAATTTTAAATAGCTTATTCTTTTTTCTGAATGCGTTGCTATTTTAGTTGTGAAGCTTACATAATAAAAAAATAATTTTCAGCGAACAACGCTAAGGATTCCTAGCGGTTCAGAATTGCTTCCAGGAATATAACCTGCAGGGGATCTTACCTATGGTGAAAAATATGATTCCATGCTTTGATAAATCTTGAAAATATTTATTTCTTTTGAAAATTATGATATGGTTTCTAGTAACCGACATATTATGCCTTCTAAAAGTGATTAAAAGGTGAATTATTAGTCCTTAGACTGTTTGGAACATAGATTATACAGGGTTTTACACACATTTCGGTTTCACTACATGCAAATTCAAGGTTTATCCGGAATTAATACCAACTTTTTAATTTAAATAAATATTTGTTCCACACTTTTGCCCAACTCTATATAATACAGTTAAAAATCGTATATATGTAAATAAATTAATCATCAAGGGGATAAACTTTCTAATAATAATTATTTGAAAACAAAACAGAAAAACTATAAATGTACATGTTTAGCACGTATGCTGGTACCCCAAGGATTTATGGTGATGTGGGATTTATAATTGAGAGTACCGGTCAATAACAATAATGGAGAGTCTGTTGATTTTTAATTTATTGTGGTTGCAAGAGAACAAAGTTTACATAACCAATCGTTATTGTTTCACTGAATAATTCCCAACATAACATGCGTTACTTTATTTCAGTTAAAACAATAATAGTTGACTTAATCCCTAACGAGATTCTCCATCAATGCGCATAATCCCATAATTCAAAGTTACATTTTATCACTTTTAATGAAAATGAAAGAGTTTTCCACAAAAATTAAAATATACGGCATTACAACGAACCTTTATTAATTATGACACTGAGCACTGCTGAATTAAAATCAACACAGTTTTGTGTTTGCTATGTTATAATAGTGTAGCCTGGAGCGTATATAAAATATTTGAAGATCATATAATAAATGGTTTAAGGATTATTTTATAAAATAAGGAAATGAGGTAATAGTCAACGCGTTACAATTTTTTGTCTTTTCTTTAAAAAAAAAATAATAATCCTGATCCTTATCGAAAGTCCTGTAAAGTCAAAGTTAATGTCTGCCCAGTAAAGAATGTCACTGAAATGGCCCACGTACGAAGCTTCCTTTATGAAAACTTCTTTAGTGACAAGCTTCCCCTTTAACCTCTTTTCATCTCTAAGAATTAGTGAAAGATGTTTTTTATTAAACGTTTCAGATTCCCCAAGTGAGCTACGCGTCTACAAGCACAGAACTATCGGATAAATCACGATTCGAATACTTCAGCAGAGTTGTTCCACCTGACAACTTCCAAGCTCAAGCAATGATAGAAATTATTCGAGAACTCGGATGGAAATACGTTTCAACTGTGGCTGTGGAAGGAGAATATGGGGAAAAGGTATTTTTATTATTTATGAGATGCAATTTCACATAGTACTAGTAAAATCTGTAATTATCACCTAATTTTTATTAAAATAGAAATTCTAAATTAAGTGGCATAAAACAGCACAGCTGGTGTTGAAATTCATGAATAAACCTTGTTATAGCTCGAAACAATTGCCCAAGGATGGAGAAAGCTCGTTAATTTGTCCGAGTTATTTAATTAATATGTGATCAGCGGCTTTTCGATAAATTTACTCCGTAGAACTATAAATACGTATTTGCTGTATATGCAGACAACAAAACGCTTTAATATTATTGAATAAAACAACGGCTGTCAGATTTTCCCCATTTAAAATTGTTATAGCAATTCCCCTAAAAGTTTTAACGCCTGCTTTGTTAAATGATTGATGTACAGAGTTTACATAGAATGAATATTTAATATTGCCAAGTGCTTGTTTCGTATAAATTTATAATTTCTGAAATTATTATATGCTCCTAATTTTATATCTGTCGCCTTAATAAGGGTTTTGATTATAAACGAATTACATTCTCATAGAAGCTTTTTATTCTACTACTTTCATGAATTTTTTTTATTGAAAAGATAATTAAATCCAAAATAAAACCATGGTGTATACAAGAATTGGTTGAAGAATAAAGATTGTTTGTTTAAAACTCTCTTGAAAAAATGGTATTACGTAAAAAGGTATTATGGTAACGAGTAGTACATAAATAATGTATTATAACGAACAGCTGTTTTAATATTTTATGGGAATTACGTAAATTTAAATATTCTTTACTTGAATGATGTTCAGCAAAATTTTGAAACGCCAAGTAAAAAAAAATACAAAAGTTTGTTTAATTCCTTTTAACTGTTAGGTCGCGACGCCTGCATATTAGACTAGTTACATGTGTTATACTAAGTATTTTTGAATGAAGGGATGTCCTATAATTGTCGTCGTATAATAGACGTCCAAAAGTCTACAGACACTCGGCCAAAAACAAGAAAATTTAGGTTTCGCTTTATTTGCATTGCTTGTTAGAATTAGAGTAATGATATGTTTTATATGGAAGTATTTTTGAATACAGGGATGTCCTAGCATTGTAAAAATCTTGGCAATTACCAAAGACCTCCAAAAGGTTAGAGATGCTCAGCCAAAGATTACGAAATGAACGGTTTATTTAACTTGCTTGTTAAGTCGCGACACCTGCCTAGTAGAGCCATAGAAAGTTCGATGATTATCACATAATTCACGTTTGATAATCATAAAACAAATCTTTTCTTAATAAAACAGAGACCAAGCAAAATATTACAAACTCTTGCGCCAAATGGGCACCTATTATTCAACACCGTATGATATTAGCAATTTTTACCTTCAATAAATATGCTTTGTCCTTTTCCACAAGATTCCATTTCCATATCTACTTCGCTCACTTAGTTCAGTTCACTACACTACTCTAGACTTTCATATTTATCCAGTCACTAATAGGTATCTGAAACAAATATATCCAATTAGAATCAAAGATCAACTACAATAATTTCTCAATTAATATCATAAACAGGAACAAAATCACAGTGACGAGAATAATTTCTTAAAACACAAGAAAAGTATTTTTCACGAAGATTCAAGTATTGTTGCCACAGGAACTTTGCCAACTTCTTACAATCATACCGAACCGAATCTTCTTTTTCCTTGCGTTATCTATATTATTATTTCTTCGCGTATTTCATGGCGTATCCATTACCACTAACATTACAATATTTATCGGTTGCTGCCGAAGGGAGATAATTTGAATATCTGTTTCAAAGCTTGTCCCAGTATTCGGATGACACGTTATATACTACTAGAAGAAAGAATATCCTAGATAGTTATTAACATATAGAGATGAAAAATATGAAACTTCAAAGAAAAAAAACCTCACTTGTTAATATAAGAATCTAAAACAAGGAAATAATATTTCAAGTGATGACAAAAAATATTTGAAATCAATTTCTAATATTGTCCCTTATTCCGTATTGTATAAAGCGAATGGAGTGTTCAGCTGAACGAAATTGCTGTAGGGTTGTTCATGTCAATTCATTATGTAACCCGCATAAAGAACCCAGAGAGTGGTTCAACCTGGTTCTGATTTTATTACAATTAATTTGCACTTATTTGTAAAGGAAAAGCATTGTTACGTTCGCATACATTTGGGTCAAGCCGGCGCCGGGCACTCGCAGATGGTGCATATTTGTAGAGGGTGGACGTTCTTGTACGCTAATAGAAGACATAAAAATATGTTCTATATAAGAACAGTAAAATAGAATTTCAATATAAAATGTAAAGCATGAAAGATCTCAACGTACCACCAACATTCATGAATTGGGACAACTGTAATTGAAATTTCGGATTAATTAAATAAAAAGAAGTCTAATTTTAAGCATGGCTTGACGAAATCAAATTTTTTAAGAAGTAAAGGCGGTAGCAGTTCTTGTTAGAGTTCACATTAAAAATTAAAAACAGTTAAAAAAGTTTTGTTCCGAGTTTTTCATTTGACGTAATATTATTTAATGTAATTCTACCGTTTCAGCAATGAAAAATAAATATACAAAGCTATACGTAAAACAGATTTTAAGAAGATTATTTATTGTGTTAAAGTAATAATTCTAAAGGTAACCAATTTTTAAAACTACAAATTGCAATAGAAAAGTAAGGAATAAGAGTTGCAAACGCGCCGCGCCGCCTTCGTCAATTAATTGGTTATCAATGAATGACATTTTCAGGGTTTGCAAACAACCCTCCCGTAAAGCAAACACTAAAAAGTATTAGATCACAGACTACGCAGCTATTGATCAATTTCTGCCATAATTTCTTAATTGGATTCTCAACAATGTTTTGATTATTTTTTTAAAATATGCTGTCACTCACAATGTTTCCGTTATACGCATATACTTTGGAAGTTTCCCTTATAGAATCGAAAATTTAAACAAATTTATGTAAACAGAGAAGATGAGCACTAGTTGGAATTTCATAATGTCAAATCTGACTTCTAAGGATCGCGTCGGTTCGTGAAAAAACAAGAATGCGTGTCAAGCTGTCAGCTTCAAGTTTTGTATATTAAAGTAGGTGCTTCTCCTGATAATGTTTAGTAAAACATGCAATTTTAAGACTGTAGCTGTTTTTTAGGAATTAAAATTTTTTTGACTTTGACTTAAAGGGTTTTTTTATCCTAGCCAAACAATTGAATTTTATTATTTATATAACCATTCCCGACGTAGGAAAGAATCTTCCTCAGACTTTGAATAATTAAAATACATAAATGTATGTTGTTTTTACACGCCCCCCCCCTCCCACACACACGCACACACACAATTTCCCTTTTAAATATTTTATTGCCCTAAGAGGAATGTACCTACGTGTTTGAAATATTACAACATTATCTGTTCGAAAAGAACAGAATTGTTTTTCCGGAAAAATATTACCTTTATTTACTGGAAAATTAATTTTCTTTGATAGTATATTAAAGTGAAAATGTACGTAAATAATAGTAGTAAATGATTACGTTTTCATTCACAGGACAGGCAGGTATTCATGGTATCCTTTTATTAAAGTTGGAACATAGATGTTTCTGCCAAGACCAAGTTGTTACAGACCGAAAGCATCCCGGAGCAGAGATCCAATAAATTATTCTCCTAAGCGGGTGTAATTTATATACGAAAAACACGAATATTTATGTGAAGTTGGTATAAAAATAATCAAAATATTTCGGTCTAGAATTTCATTATTTCTGTTTAAATTTCTTGCAGCGGAAATATTTAATGGTTCGTTATTTTCCTTACTATAATAATCGTATCAACGAACCATTGCATCTGCACAATACTTTTGAAATTGAGAACCATTTTCTCTAGATATTAAACATCCTGCTTTAACTCGAACTACCTTTACGTCATTTACTAATTGTTACATCCTTTTACTGCATCTTTAAAATTATATCATACATCAAAGACAAACTAAGGATCTTTAATATTTTTACAATAATATAACTATCTCCGCGAGGTCTTATTATAATAATGCTGACAGCAGTGCTCCCTTAAATATTTCCACCCTATATAAACGAACTAAGATTAGGTTTAAGTTCTTAATCCATGCTCGTTTTCATAAAAGCAAAAACAAGCCGTGGTAGACTGTACAGTAAACCCAATTTCTAATCCGAGAGATTTCGACTACATAATTAACAAACAAACGTGTATTTCGTTACGCCCTTTTTACGTATTCTCAAGTCATGAAAATGCTTTAAGTTATCCACAAAGTTGCTAACAGTCTTAAAAAAGTTTCCCTAGCAGAAACTTCTTTTAAAAGAAACCTTAACGTCTACTTTAATTTGTAATTTGAAATTTGATTGTATAAAAGTCGAAATTATTTTTTTTTCTGTAATCAGCTATAAAACAAAAAAATCCGGATTGGATGCTCCACTTTCCGTATAAAGTGACATTTGATTTATAAAGTTTTATTCAAATAACGGAATATGTATTTCGTATTTTCAAGTTTGCTGAACATAAAATTTCGTTGCAGTTCTAAAGTTAAGATCAGTTGAATTGGCAAAAACATAGTCTAGCAGAAACTTTGCGAATAAGCTGTTTTAGTTGTTTTTGTATTAACAGAATAACGTTATTTGCGATTTCTCCGAGCAAGAAAGCACACCTCTGTTACATTAATATTTCCCAAAGAGACAATTTCTGTAATTATGCAACAAATGCAAGGAACGCGAGTTCAGAGTTATTGTCAACTAATCTATTTAGTAATTATGCTTCAATCAGCATATTCCTGAAATTCCAATATTATAGTCGAATCACATTGTTCGGATATTGACAACGGATGAGAAGTTAGAGGTGTTCCATATTTTTTTAATTTGCCAAATGCACTTAATCAATTTGTCTCTCAACTGATATCCGTGCTTGGAATTTTAATTGAAAATAATTCATTATACAGGGTGAGTAAAAGACTTAAAATATAGAACACACACTGTTTAATAAAACTGGCACACTTTCATTTGTACTATTTTCTACGAAAAACTCTTTAAGGAATCTACGCGCGTCTGGTGATATTCCTGAAAACGGATAACGTCGACGACTATTCTAAAAAAGTTAGTTACGTAAAATCGTTTTCATTTAAACCAACGCTGTTTCACTTACTGATCTTAAATAGAGACTATAACAGTAAATTTAGCCGTTCTTTCTCCGATTTCTCTCATTGTTTTTACAAACGGTCGTAATTGGAAAGAGGCCGCGTGTGCCTAGTGTTTGATTTGAGTATTGAGGGTGCTATCTCCGTTTGTCGTCCTATCTCTAGCTTCATCTTTCGTACCAATGACTTCCACATCCACGCCGCTTATTCATCAGTATCTCTTCGCCTGTTTATCGTATTCAACTAATTTAAACATGCTTTTGTATGTAAAGAGTTAGTTCCATTGATTTCATGCCACGATCATAATACTCTCACTGTAATTATGACTAAATACTACCCCATAGCTTTTCTTAGGCATTTAATACCTTTTAGATGTCTAATCTTGTAGAGTGTTACTCTCTCTAAAATAATCTAATTTATCTAATTTGATACCTCCTGTCTGTTTACTAGAGTATACCGACTACCCTTACCTACAGACACATTCCTCGACGTTTCTAAATTATTAACGTCACTCCATCGATTAATCGTAACCAGTGGCTTTCTCATTCCACCCTTGATTATAATATAGCAAAACGGATTAAAAAGATAACATTTAACTCCTATTCTGATAAAAATAAATAAGTTTTAAGTAATTTCAATATTTTTTAGAATTAAAAAAAACGCAAGCAAAACAATTTTTTGGTATGAAAAAGTTGTTCTTGGCACTCGAATACTTTTATCACTACCTGGATTTCTTGTATTTTTGCCAGTTATATTTTTAATTTTGTTAGTTCCACCCTACTAACTTTCAAATCTCTTGGTTGTTTTAATTTATCGCGGAAATATCTAAATTTCGTGTTAATTAATGCTAATGAAATAAGAATTTGAATACAATTTTAACGACGCCGTTTTCTATAGTTAAGTCAATTAATCTGATAGAAGGTTATTATTTAAATTAATTCTGAACTTTCTTTTTGAATTTCCTATATTGCTTTATAAAAAGATTTTCCCCTTCAAATTTTTATCAAACGAAGTGTATTCTCCCTTTAATGTAAGTCTGATGAAGCAGAATCAATCACCACTTAATATAAATAATTTTCTTTTTTCATCATAAAATATAATATAGGTATTGTATTTTTAGAACATGTTCCTTCTCTTTTGTTGTGATCGTTAACGTTCAAAATCGTTGTAAAATAGGTGAGGCATAACCGACACAGTTCCTTGTATTGTTTCCACCAAAAGAATTCAGAGTTTTAAAAAGAAAAAGGGGATGATCTCGCTAGTGTGCAGGAAAGTGTTACTTAGAGCTCAAAAAGGAGCAACAGGCATAAATTTTCTCAGTTTACTATACTTATTTACTCCGAGGCTTTTCAATTTGTCCCGTGGATTGTTTCTGTGGGTTCAGTTAATTTTCAAAGATTTTTTCCGATTTCTATCGTAACGTCCTGTTTTACAACTTCTGTGTTGTAAGCAGTTAAGTTAATTTCTGGAAGCAAATAACCATGAAGCTAGTGATTATTTATTTCGTCCAAGAACCGCTTCGCAAACTTTATTTTCCGTATAATAAAGGCTTATTATTCCAAATCAGGTATTTCAAATTTATGAAGGAAAATTCAATTTTACGGCCTTATAAAAGGGAAAGTTCAACACAAAACACATTGACTTGTTACGCATCGCTACCTAACAACTCTAGAAAATTGACGAAAAATATTAAAGTTAAATTAGAGGAAAATTGCCATCACACCCGTACAGCTTCAGTACATTGCTTTAGCGTTACAATTATCAAATAATCGGACCTTGAAACAAATTTTGAAAGCACGAAAGCTCTAAACACCAGTTTATCGGAATGGAATAAGCCCTGATGACACCTGATGTTTCGCAAAAGTTTTTGAAACATTCACGGTACTTCCACTGAGAACAGCCTAACACCCTTTGTCGGAACATTTGAAAAACTTTTACAATTTCAGCGTACGTTAACCTCGACTAGTTGAATCTTTAACCCTCACACTATGGATCACTAAAACTGATTTGTTGGGACGGTATTTGTATCTAAATTCTATACAAATGATAATAATTAAGGTTGGTTTCCAGACAAACTAACGTACCTACAAGTTGCAAACTGCTTATTAAGTGAAAGCCCGTGGAAACCAGAGTATCTCCCCACTATTTTTGATTATACAATGATTAAAACCCACCCATCGAACTCTAAAATATTAATGTACATGGGTATGTCTTTGAAATTTGCAAATTTTCTCAAGCTACCTATATATTATAGGTTTCCACTGTCTAATTTGTAGTACCTATGTATGTCAAGGGGAGACTATACTGTAATGAACAAGTTTCCCAAAGGGTGATGATGATGATGATGATATACAGGCACTAAACGTCGTTTTGGAATAAACTTGAATTGCATCCGGATGCTGTACAAATAAAAGCAAAATAAAAAGTTAATTCGCGGACTTATCTACATCACATTCTTTATTAAAAAAATTTAATTGTTGAAAATTACA
Source organism: Hemicrepidius hirtus (assembly GCA_963082805.1). Lineage (NCBI taxonomy): Eukaryota > Metazoa > Arthropoda > Insecta > Coleoptera > Elateridae > Hemicrepidius > Hemicrepidius hirtus. Next base: position 19,663,010 of record OY720168.1, read on the forward strand.
AATTAAGAACTAAAGTTTTTATTTACTTTCTGTTTTTCTTGAACTTTCCATTTGAAAATTTAAAACTCGGCTTGTTAAAAATTGCAATCTGACACCAACCTGGATGCCACAAATGTAATTTAAATTCCAGATCTCTATATTAAAGCACGTAGTTAACAGATTAGAATGGTGAACTGTTTCCAGGCGCCATAAAATATTAAATATTCACAAAAAACCGCAACTCCTTCAACAAAAATATTAGACACCGAGAACGAAAAAATATATCTAAATTGTTGATTATATAAGTTGTGATAACCCAAGTTCATTTTCAACAGATGTTTAAAATTGATGATTTTCTAAGTTTGTATAATCACCACCCGTTCTTGCAAACTATGCGTTTTTAATAACAATAGGATGAAAAAAACCTAGATCATAAATCTAGCTTCATCACAAAAAACATTTTTCAAATTTGACACGTGAATAATAACGATATGCATGTCTCAGGTTATCCATAGAAGTTTTAGGCCTCTGTCAGATCTTTTCATAAATATTTTTATAAAAATTGTTTGTTATTCTTTATTAATATCGCATGAAAATATTTCATGCAAATTAGTATTGATATTTAACAACAGTAGCAGTGAAATCTGTTTATCCAATCGATCAAATTTAAAGTTATAAAAGACCTTTCGGCTAAAATTAGTTTTGCTTCGACGATGAAAACTTTTTGATTAACAAAGTATGAATGCCCATAACGTCAAACAGCGCGAAGTTCGAAGACTTGAAGAATTCCGTAAGACAAATGTTAGCGCTCTCAATAAAACCAAAAACTCTTATAGATTTCATCTCACCCCCATTTGAATGAAGCGATTGCTGTATTTCTACCCTTTTCCCGACCAACCGAGAACTTGCGCGTTTCAAAACGGTGATCTCGCAGTTTATTAACCGTGATACGGCCAAAACCCTTTTTATAGTTAACACGTTCTTCCTAACTGCAATGTTTTATGTTATAACTTTCAACATTTCAACTGACATATTCAATTAAATTCGGAGGGCTTTTGTTTACACTGTTTTTAAAAAACTTAGGAGAAAGCAAGTTCATCACAGACTATAAATATTTAATTTAAAAAAAGCACTGGAAGAACCAATGCGTCTAAGAAAACTGGCAGGGATTTACATTTTCAAGACAGGATGTACTGATTTATTTTCTCTGCTTATTATAAATTCTTTTTACAAGGTAGGAAAATATTTCTACCAGCCTGTTTAAAAAATCTGTAACAATAAAAAAAATAAAATAATTAGCCACTGGGAGATAAGATCCCGGATCTTTTTTATTTCCATTTTAAACACCTGTTTTTCCTGAGATCAAACTGAACGTACTGAAGTAATAAATATAGGTAGCTGAAATTTAATTTACCCTTGAAAGAGAATAAATGCACGTGCCGTCAGTTTATACCCTTAACATTAAAAAAACACAGGAACTGCAGTTGTTTCTAAAGGATTTCAAGGATTTCTCTTGTTTTTATATTATGGAAAAGGTTACATATATGCATAATTGGCTCACGGACTTACAAAATAACCGCACGTGAGGTCTCTAATACCCCTTACATTTGAAAAAGAAATCAGTGTTGTTTCTGACAATTTTCATGAATTTTAGAACTTGCTGTTTTGTGGTACGAAAAGATTATAGAGATTCTTAAACAATTACTTTAACTGATGGAAACAATGGTGCTTTAAGTACAACTTGATATTGATGAGTAGTTGTGATTAAAAGACAAGATAAAGCGTTGAATAAATTTGCTGCATTGCATCACCAAGATACAACGAATCGCGATAGGTTCAACATCAAAGCCAAAATCGCAACTACCAGCAACCATTTACTTCGTATTCAAATGTAAATTTCTTGATCAACAGTAAAGACGAAAAGTTTCGCGAGAGAAAATAAAAGAACTTCTCCATTATTACATAAGTCATCAAATTCAATTCTCAAAAGCCTTTATTGTCTTCTTATTACCCTCAATTTCATAAAATGCCTTTTATATCCGTTCCCTCATTTATAATGCATAAGTGCATTATATTTTAGAACCCTGATTTACTTTAAGAATAAAAACGAAAATTATATTTTTGAAAGCAACGTAATCATTTAATTGTTATTACGGTTTAATATTAAAATACGGACATTTCAGATTAATATAAATTACAGAAATAGCTTTAACAGAAACTATGCAAAAATTTTGAAACCACAAACCAAATAATATCAAATAAATCTGTATAAATTATTTCATTTTTCTGTAAAATTGAAAATGTAACAAAGGATCTAATTACGTATACTGTTTGTGGGTTTCAGGCTCTTATATTCACCTTGTACTAAATCAAACCCTATTACCCATTTAATGCCTGTCAGAATAATTTGGCTACAATTTTCCTTTGAAGCTTACACAGCAATTACAGTTTCATAAATATTTTCACATCAACAAACTTTATATAAATTTAAATTACAATTAGTTGTTAACGGTTCTTTAAGCCTAAAAAGTGTAGAATATACTCTTTAAAGTTCGATGTCATCAACTTGAAATAGTTTAAGAACGAGGTACTAGATGCAACTTCATTAAAATTTTATCCCAACTATTAACTAACAGAAAACTCAGAATTCCAAAGTAAGTTATTTTGTAATGAGAAAATTGTGAACATCATGCTTTTGAGACGAAAAGATGTTTCTGTTAAAAATTGCGGCAATTTCGTAAAGTACCTACTCTGTAAGTAAAATATACTCGCCCAAGAGCAAAATAAGATAAGAAACAAACATTACTAGTCCACATAGATACTTTATATTTATGATATTTGTATCTAGATACAGTAAGGAGAGTAGGTACTACTTAATTTTGCATGCAGACCAAGGAGAAGCAAAAGATTTGAAATCAAGAAAGGAAAATCGGCAGCGGACCTGATAACAGTAGCAGAGGTGTTCGTTGATTGCTCCACTTTTAATATTGATAATGGTACTAGCAATACAATAGGGAAGGTGTTCGGCAATAATTGTTCTATTTTCAATATTGATACCCGCGCTAGCAATTCAGTAGCAGCAGTTTTCGGTGATTCCACTTTCATATTTCTAATTATGCAGGCAACAGAGTGCTAAGTTAGAATTAATTATATTATTGAAACCAGATGTAGTTTATTCATACAGCCATGCAAATATTATTTTGAAAATTATCTTTGAGAAATTGTTTATTAATAAATCTTTCTAAAGAAATATCATCAGTATAAATAAATTCCCACGTGTATAATAACGTACAATACATTTGCAAAATGCTTGTTATTGATGCAATTTTAGTGTTTCTATATTCAAGATATAAAAGCATTTTCTCAGTTACACCACCTACATGAATATTTTCAAATTCATCTGTCGCGAGACTCCCTAGACATGCAAATAAATTTCTAGGTGACAGTGACACGTCGCATAACCCATTATATAATTTCATATATAAGGTAAAAGGGTATTTGTATGTACAGAATAATGAATTTGTTAGTTATTTAAACATTCTAATCTGTTCTTGACTTATTCCTAATTAAAGACATTAACAAAGTTATTTTGTAATTTAACACATTTTCGTGTTCTGTTGAATACTAACGGTATACAACTTTCCGTCAATTTAGATTACTCCGTCTTGAATAAATATAAAACAAACAATTGAATAGAATTTATTTATTTATGAAAGTATACTACGCTTGATTTTACTCGGCATTCGAGTTTTCTTCGACCTCAGTTGGACCTAGGAAGTTTAAACACATATTTGTACGTGCTTGGAATACACAAGCAGATTTATCGCCGGAGCACGAAGCCACATCCCCGGATTTTAGACCCTTCCCCGATTGCATTCACCATTTATTGTTTGACTTGTAAAGAATTTTATGCATCTCTGTACATAATGCAACATTGTAACGAACTTAACTTTGTTAACACAAAATCGTGGCATGCTTTTATAACGAAGCAGCTTTCCAGAATACTAGATAACTATCTGCAGATTTCTATAAGTTTTCAAATAAACTTCCAATTGCTCTTGCCAAGGTTAAGGTTGTATGAAGAAGAGAAGTCGAAGCAGAAGTATGTTAACAATGTATAATGTTTAGTAATAACGTTATACTAACAACCTAGACTAACATGCAGACTTCGATATACAAAGCAATTTCTTCATGAAAATATGATTTTATGAATAGAAAAGGATCCTGTGCTTTTATAATAAAAAGTCACTTTCAACAATATTATTCTTCGCAATAACAAGCAGATAACTACCTGCAGATTTTATATCACACAAGTTCCTCGTGTCAAGGTTAAGGATGTTGCATCAAGTAGAAAAATCAAAGCAGTGTTATGTTGTTGACTAATCAATGGATACCTTAACAATGTATATTTTATGAATACAAAGTTATAAATAATCTATTATACCAAAGAGCTTTGAAATTGGCTCTGAAAATTTTAAATTGACCTTCAATCCGACTGGAAAACCACCGTTCGTTATTTACCTTCTGGTTTAATATAATATAGTTCCTATAGGGGAGATTTTATTTTGTTTTTATATCTTAACCGCATTCAGAGAAAGATAGAACTTCCTATTAAATTTATTTTTCAGTCAGAGATGGAAATGGCGGATAGGAAGCCCAGACCGAAGAAGAGGAGCTAAAACGGAAAATCTTTTTAACTCAACCTAACATGATATAGAGGGTTATTTTTCTTAGAGTCAGATTGAGTCAATCCAACACTGTATAGTCGTTATTTCAGAGATTTAAAATTGTACCGGGTAATTGAAAATACTACAGTTGATTAAATCGAATAAATAAAATACATTTACTATAACTTATGGTTATAAATTGTAGTAAAAATTTCAATATCTACAATATTATTTATACCCGGACCACAAATGGAGGGTAAAAAATGTAAGTGCCCATGGCGGATACGGAAATGGATAAATGTGTCCCTCTCCTCTAACAAAGCGCTACTGCCTGGCGTATAAAATATCCTACAACTGCGGCAAAGTAATATAGACTGTGGATTTTATTTTATTTTCAGAAAGCTTTATGATCTAGCTGCTTGTAAATTATCTTCCTTAAAACCTCACCTTCAAAATCAATTTCTGGATTTACGTTAGATGCCGACTGTTGATTCCTTGCCAAGTTTTCTATAAGTTTATTCTGTTATCTGCCCAAAACGTTTACCCTCAAATAAAATTAGTTATGTCGTGATTGCTACTCAGGCTAAACTTATATATTTTACTTTCTTTTTCATAAACAACGGCTTTATAAAAGTTTATCGACTCTTAAGTTTAAATTTCTAATAAACAGCTTTTATTCCTTAAAATCGGAAGTGAATTCATGTCGGCTGCTGCTGACTACAAAGCAGTTACTTTCTTAATCCTTTTGTTTTAATTACCTGATTAATTACAAGCGGGAGGAAGTGGAAACCAAAGTTAACACAAGGAATTTTACTTAGCTTACAGTTCTCGCTTCTGCATATATACCCTGAAAATCCTTTGTTTGTTTAAATTTTAGCTAATCCCATGTTAACAACCTTACGATTTAACGTATATCTATTAAACCTTTGAAATAAACAATTTTCCGGCGATAATCGATCAAATTACTATATTGCAACTGACAAGTAATCATAGATACACTACTCAAGGAAGTTTCTTGTAAATTCTCGGAAGTACAACTTTATTAAGTTAAGCAAATCAGATGCATGTGTACTGAATCATAAAATTATGGGAGCATCCTAGAATACGAAAGCAAAACTCAAAGCTTCTTTGTAGATCAAAGACAAAACTATAAAATGAAAGAGCATAATCTCAAAGAGCATCAACTATGGTTTTCCCCATTTGGATAAATAACTGAACCTAGAAGCCGAAATTCGTGAATTTAATACTACCTCAATTTTGTGTGCAGTTCAAGTGCGAAACAAACACTGTGCAGTGCGGAAACTCTCAACTCTAATGGTTTTGGGGATTTAAGCCATAAGCAGCGAATGAGTATTCAGCAGCCTAATGGTTTAACATTATACGATCATCAGTCGTATGGTCACGAATGTACTTTATTTGATAATTTTTTAATTCGGTCTGACATGCTATCAGCTGTTGTCAGAATTTTTATGTCGTGCTCTTATTGATTATTATAATATGATGCTTCAAGGCGCACTTTCAAAATGCTTATTTCGCGAATATATTCATAAATTAGCACTCGAGCCTATAGTACTAGATAAAGTAAAATTAACTTTTAAGTATATTCTTGAAAATAACATTTGAAACATTGGAGTATTGAACAACTCAATAATGCAAATATAAACTTTAATAACAAAAACCCTGCAAATAGAGAGTTACTTCCGGCTCTATTAATTAATCTTAGAAGGGTATACATAATAACGACCAAGTCTATCAGATTATTGGGAGTTTATTACAAAATAACACTGACGCTACTACATGATGTACTTAAATTACTGACTGTAATGAACACATTATTGGAATAATAAGTAGGTCATCGCGTAAAATTTTAAAAGACATATAATACCTTCTTATTACAAATTGCAGCAAATTGGTAAAAGAAATACTTCAAGACTTCGGAAATATAAATTGTATTATCGAGATCTTTATAATTGGAATTTCTTCTGGAAAGGAAAAAGCCTATCAAATTTAATCGACAGTTTAATCAACTTTAAAAGCGATCAGTTTTGCTTTATTTAAAATGAGATGGAATAAAACTACATTTTAAGAAAATCTACAGGAATAACAAAGAAATCTTATTTTATCCACATGTTCAACAAAGTGTGAAAAATATTCTTTGAATATTATTTGATATTAAATACCTGATTTTATAAATATTTCAAACTTTATTATTCTTACATTGTTTATACGGTATTAATTTTTAAGTGATGGTCTCAGCAAAGAAATCATATTTTAATCCACTGAAATGGAATGTGAAAAGTTTTATTGGACACATTCCTTTTAATCTCTATATAGTTGTCAGTATTATTATTAAACGAAACCTTAAAAAACTGATTTCTTTCTTACGTACTAACATTTATACGCAAAACTTATCTAGAATAATACTAATTACTAAACTGCTGGATTAATTTTTCTTGGGCCCTTGAATTTCCACTCAATGTTCATATTTTAGAGTTAACCTTTTCGTAGCCTATTACATCTGAAAATTCTAAGTCTACGACAATATATTTAAAAATGTATGATTTCTGACAGAAATGTGTTTATAAAACTGCCAGCGAACCCCCTTTTTGTTGATGTGACATTTATTGAGGTCTTGAAAAGACAGGATACATATAAGCCTTCTCCAACTCCCTAGAACTTGAAATGTTATAAACAGAGTTAGGCATAGATAACATCTAATCATGAAAGGATAGATTAAACGCAATTCAAAGCCCCACTAATCAATGCATTTTAGTAATTTTACAGGGATAGATTTTTGGCAATTATTTGATAGAACTTTCAGATTTTTAGTATCACTTGAAGAGGCATGAGTGCATTTTCATTTAAAGATCACATGTTCCTACTTATCTATTATCACAAACCCATGAATATCCGATCACTGATTAACGCAATTTCGAGCATCCCCCGAAGGCAACAATAGAAACACTGAATTGAAATGACTGCTCTAAATAACTACTGATATGTCTTTCCGATACAAGAGAATTCCTAATCGCATTTTCAGTCTTGATTACTTTGATAGCGCAATAATTAAGTATTTTTAATTAAAACAATGTTCCGAAATAAATGCAAAATATTTTAATACTTTTTTTCAATAACAATTTCAATCTTAAAATTAGCTACCTGTTGCTGAATACGAATCTACCTAAACAGAGCTTTTCTCTCATAATATTCTGAGACAACTTCCACATGAAATCAAGAAGGCCCGGTAATTCAAGAAAAGTAATAATAGTATACAATCTTCTAACCACAACACGTAATATATCTTACTATTAAATAAAAGTTTCCACATAAGACATAAAAACAGTTGGTGTGATACTTTGGCAAAACTCTCTTTTCTACTTCATCGTCACACAAAAGAGCACGATATTCCTTTGTGTAGCAGCTTTTCCTTATTGCAGGTTTTGACGTTCCTGGAAATTTATCGAATACCGACTTATGGTATACGTTTCAGCTCCAAAACATCTTAATTCCTTATTTGCAATGAAAACACTTTATATTGAATTTTCTATTAATCATTTTGTATTACATGTTGCTTTCCTTTCATAAAACATTCATTATCTTTAAGTAGATATTGGTACCTATCTCTTACATCATGAATTTTTAAGCATTTATTTATTTTACCAATATCTGCTCAATCTTTTCATTTAAAACATGTAACATCAGACAACCACGACCTTCAAGGTAACGATGACGCACAAAAGAGCACATAATTTTAAAAATAACAATAATAAAACCAAAATACAGAATTAATTTCGAAACTAATTAATAAATAATAATAGAGCATAGAAATTTTCACAGGTGGAAATTTAGAAATATGCTGGTAAAGTAAGCTGAGAAGTCATTAATATCGAAAAAAAGTCTGGAATAGTTCTGTAGAGTTCCTATACCTAAGCAGGACTACATCCAGTAATATTCGATGGTAGGGAGAATTTATGATAGTCTACGCTGTGCTCAGCCCCAACCATTTGGCAAAATGAGGATTTTAACACTTTCGTGTAATAACCGTGTTTCATGGTCTCGCATTTTTAACATTTAATTCCTTTTGTATTTACAAACAACGCAAATCTGCGTCCTACATACAATAGTTTGCTTGGGTTTAATTTAATAAAGCGAATTTTACACTTTTCGATTAAATGTGGATTACATTCCAGTAGGTTTTACGTTAAAAATTGGAATTTATTTGTTTTAAATCCGGATTATTTAGTAGGTTAATTAAAAGTACTCATCGCATGTAATTATTTAGAGTTTTACCATTTAATTTTTATGAAATTATATCACAATTGTACTCCAAATCCCTCCCTAAGTTGGTTATTCCAAATTACTGTTATTACAGCTTTCCAGATTTTATCTCTCTTCTGAACTTGTCATTTTCTCTTATTAAAATATGTTTCAGCTGAACTCATCGAACTGAAACGCAATTATACTTTACCAAACTAATTATTTAACTAAAGTTTTAAGGTATTCGCTAGAAATTTTTTATGCTGCCACTTGAATTAATTATCTGCAGAAGATTTGTCACAAGCTGTGTAATAAAACAATAAAAGTAGAACTGCACAATGTCATACCGTATTTAGGATTGGCTACATTTAACATTCCGTCTTCAAAATGAAAAATAATTTAATAAAACTAAAATAAACAAGAAATTACATTTTAAAATATCGGGAAAATCTTTCATATATAAAATATAAACAGAATAAACAGAATTTTGTGCAACCAGTGTAAGTAATTTGTATATGACAAGTTACTTTTAAAGTGGCTGACATGGCCCAAAAGGTTTCATAAACAGAAATTTTTATTGTAACTCATTTTCATGGAATCGTATTATTTTATTTAACATCTAAGCGATTTAGATTGTTTGTTACAATATTATCAAAAACATTTGTAAGCTGTAGAAACGAGAGACTTAAATCGCATGTTAGTGCTGTATTATTTATTTGCATTGCTGCACTATTCACAATGTTTAGTTCAAAGCAGAAAACATCAAACAGGGAAATAAGAAATAATATTTTCAACATACAAATGTAACAAAAGAATTACGTATTGGGTGTTATTGCAAAACGTCGTCCATGGTTTATCTACGGCCAACTCTGAAGATAATGCTTTCAGCCATGGACGAAACTACATGAATTTCATTGCTTCAAGCTAAACCCAAGATTCTATTATCAAGGGTGCTAAAAGCCCGCAGTTAATTAAAATAAATTATCTTGAACGTATGCTTTTATCGACTTTCACACTGGTCGGATTATATAAAAGAATTAGAATATCGTATAACGCTAATCCTATAAATAAAAACAAAGACATACATTACTTGATAGCATTATAAAATCAGTTAACTTATTGAATTGATAATTATTTTCTAAAAAGTTTTAATTTTGAATAGATAATATAGGCCTTACTTTACTCGTTTAGTTGCTTTATACATATATTCATTCAATGTAAATATATAACAATGTATGCAAGAGCTAATTGAGTTAATAAACGCCGCACACTATGAGATACCGGATTTTCAGGCTGATATTGATTGATCATTAGCTAGACACACATATTAGTTAATCCTAAATTGAGATAAAATATTCCTCAGTGAACTACTCACTCCCCTTACTCTTGTTTGCTATCTAATGAGTGTCATTAAATCTATTTGACTAAATCATACTTAACAGGCTTTTCAGCAGAACATTTTTTAATTGGTGCAGTTTTGTAAAGAGGGGATACTTAAATTTATTGATACACATTTAGAATTATTTTATGGTTTTATACATAAAAGTGATGTGAAATTTATTTATTTCAGGGCATTGCGTCGTTCATATCCTATACTGCGGTGGCGGGAATATGCATAGCCGCCTCTGAGAAAATCTTAAGAAACTCCAAAGTCGAAGACTTCGATCGAATTATCGAAAAACTGGTCCAAAAACCTCAAGCACGAACTGTTATTCTATTTGTAGACGAAGATAACATCAGGTAATATTCAACGTTTTACAAAATAGTTTTAACATTACTCTTAAAAATAGGATAAGTAGTTCCATCCAGTTTAGTTCTGCTATCAATTAGAATAAATTTAATTTCTTTGAATAGAGAAAATCAATAATGCTCAAAGTAACATTCTGAGAAATGCCGTTTCATCAGAAAGAGTGAATTGAAGACAATTAGGAGGATGCTTTAAACACTTATAACTGTCGCAGTAGAGTTAATTAATTTCCCCAGTAATAATAATGGTGATGCATAAATGGCGAATTCCAAAGGGTTTTGACTGCTTACAATTTAGAGAACCAAAACAAAACAAAACATCATTCGGAAATTGAATGACGTAAAATGCCTAAATGGTCTCATTAAAAGGAAATAGAAGGAAATGCTGGTAAAATATATTTCCACAAATCAGAGAAACATTGTATAATATTTGGTATCCGAATACGGCATTGATCAATTTTGCTTGTTTCCTACAGTCTTTCAAAAGCCCAGTAAAATTGTAGTAATATTTTATTTTACCTCCCAAACAGAAATTGAAATTAGAAAGGGACAAACACAATCTTGGCTGAAATGCACCTTTTACACTAACGAACATAATATGGTAATTACGTATTATTTTATTAAAAAAGTAATTTCCTACATTATTACAAAAATTTACGAAAAAGTTTTGATTTTCCACCGGAAATTGACCTGTCGTGTTTTATTAAAATCAAGCGGACCTAGGAAAGATACGATTATTTGTTCAAACGTAAATAATTTGGAAGGAAATTGAAAAACCTGTTGTGGCTAATAACAAAAGTTTTCACTCCTTAATATTAAACAAAGCTCTGCAGCATACAAGAAAGCTATTAAAATATTAATAAGTTTAACTAACTATTCCGTTTGATATTATTGTATAGCTGGTTTAGGGAGGATCACCAAACAAATAATAACCCTTTTATATATAAAATTCTCTGTGTTTAAGTTTCGTTCATCACTTCTGCTTCCTAATCCTGGTTATTTCAGTACAGCGGCTCAACTGCAGCCCTTCCGCATTCCGCTGGTTTCATTACTGGGATCTAAAATAAACCCCTGCAGTTTTAACGGATAATGGTTAATAAGTGAGAGGATTTTTAAAGAATCAATTTTCCCTTTAAATTAAAACTGTATTTTTCTAACTTCTAGCAGCTAAAGTAAATTTCGAATTTGATGGAAACCTGATTTTCCTTTTTTATGATTTTCCCAATATAATTTTCTCATGCAAACAATAAAACTACATAGAAAAATATATACTTAAGAATTTTTTATTATCAAGCAATTTGTCTTTTTAGCGGTTTGTTTTTATAAATGAAGAACAAAAGAACTCCAGTAATGATTTGGAAGGTGTGGGAGTATTCGCTGAATAATGCATGATGAGATTGCAAGCTTGCCATTTTAAGAGATATGGAGGAATTCTAAATATGAAGGGATGAATGAAATCTGCATTAAATTCCAACGGTTGTCTGTTTGACGCGTTTTTGCATTTAAATTAGGCTTAATAATTTGTGAGCACAACGTGTCAACGGCAACCTTTACTGGGTCTTAGATTTTGATTTACATCCGTCATTGAAATAGCACAATCTGTTATTAAATTAGATACCCTCTTATAAGGAGATTCAAAACGGCTCAATACCGTCAAAGTCAAGTCTCAAAATAGCTCAAGGACCAGCATTAATTTAAGCACAATATATACCTAAAGTTCTACCGGATAAGTTTGGAACTGTATCTCATTAGCTGTGTTATCCTTTACCCTTAAAAGCATCTTTAATGAAAGCTCTTCAAAAAGCCAATCTACTACGCAAATATATACTCACTGATAAGTGATATTTATTTAAACCACCAAATTACGTCAAATTTTCCTCGGAAGATAAACGAAGTATTATTTGCTTTATGTCCTACCTCACTTCCTTATGAAATGATATAATTTCGTTCCGTATAACCTAAGGTTTTATCATCTGAAGCTTTTTAAATTCATGACTACATAACTGTAAGAATTCGCTGTATTTTCATGCCGGAGAACAGATTTCCCTCTCATATATTATGCTAGCACGTGAATTACAAAGAAAGTTGAATCGCTAGTTACTCCCATTCTGATATTGAATTCTAAATGAAAGCTATATTGTGTCTTTTCAGCCGTGGCACATTTCCATAACGTTATGTAAACCCTCACTGTTGTACGAACCAAAACTGTTTTTGTTTTGCACCTACTTTACCTTTTAAGAAAATTAAATAAAAATAAAAACTTTTGAATATCTCTCGCCCTGTATATTTAAGCAAAAGCTTTTAAACTCATTTCTTTGGTTTTCTTGCCGTTGAAATGATTATAATAATTAGGTTAAGTTTCTTCCATTTCCCAAAGCCTGTTATTCTGGGATATGACGTATTTGTAGATATTTGGAAGCATAAATTGCAAGCGAGTCCTCTATAAATTTTCTTCTCGGCAATTATGCAAAATGTTTTGCTCAGGATTTATAAAACCCCGACCTGTTACGTTTTCACATCTAATAATGCATCATTTCTCAACAGTATTTATTACTACTCGCTATTGTTTGTATCACAAAAGCAGTATTTCTAACCGAAATTATTTACTTTTTTCAGAAAGCTTCTCCAAGCTACAATAAGGGCTAATAGAACGGGTCACTTTCTGTGGATCGGGAGTGATTCGTGGGGAGCTAAAGTTCACCCTGTACGAGATCAGGAGTGGGCTGCCGAGGGAGCTATCACGATTCTGCCCCACCGAAACGCCATCCAAGGTAGTAAGTGTGTATTTATATAGGACCGGTCACAACCCTCTTCCCAAACACTTCGATAACATCACCACTTCGTTATTTGTTACTCCGCTGATTATATGTCACGTACCTTTATTAACTGGCTTAAGGACGGTAAAAGACAGTTTAACAATACAAAATACCATTAGCTTTACGCAAATCCCTTAAATTATTTCAAAATAAATGCATCCCCTACAACATTAAGCTGTAAAAATAAAACAATCGATATTTCTCTCTCCATACCTTTTCTTAATCCCAATGTGGTTTTCCAACATCTATAGCCGTTTTACATCTACCCCTTTAAAAGACACCCCTATATTAAACTATAACATTTCGTTACTGTAGTCAAAAGGTAACTTTAATTGTTAATGTTATTAAGAGATTAAAATTTAAATTTGACGCGGATGTAACTCCTCTCCCAAAACGTGTTCATATTTATCAGAATAGTACACCTTTAAAATGTATGATCTTGTATAAAAGGAACCACACTCGGAGGTAAAATCAGCTACATAAAAAGCATTAATACAGGATGAAATAGATGGAATGGATACGGAAATTTTAAATTATTAACTGATAGAGGTACTAATACTCTCTGAAATGTATGCATAGATGTTTCATATTAGTTTTTAAATAAAAACTAAAAACGGGAATATTGGAATTATCAAATCCTTTTATTTCTATTTAAAAAACAAAATCCTGTTAACACGTGTAATCACAAATATTTAATTCCCGATGGTGATAATCCGCGACACAGTATTAACTGAACCCCTGCAGAGGGGTTCTGATCTCTAGACAATGGCCGCTAAGCGGACCTGAACAGATTTTTCAACATCAGTATTAATGAACAAAAAATAATTTAAACATAATCAACTCATAACAAGGAAAACTTTTATATTTCTCCCTACCTTACCAAACAGGAAATAATTCAGTAATTTAAGGCAATGCAACTGCGGTAATAGCTCAAATAGATACATGGTTGATATTTCTGACAATGTAAAAACTGTTAGCAATAGGGCCACGCCAGCGATTACCTACTGTCGAATACAACCGCGGTGCAACCGCATTAAACAAATTTCAAAAATAAATAAATAAATAGGTTATTATAAATCTCATTACACGGATATTGGCCTAATGTGCACTTCGGTTATAAAAATACGGTCTTGTTGTCGTATCAAAATTTTTCACATGAAAGCACTGCGAATATTAAATAAAACGCAAGGGAAATCTCAAAGAAACAAGAATTTTTTGGTAGATGTTCAAATTAAGTTAAACCTCTAGATGTTTCATCAAATATTTCCTTATATTTTTAGTGTTGCTTAAATATTTATGCGTTTGCGCTTTTCTCAAGTTAATTTGAATCACGTATTACCAGATGTGGTTAAATCGATTCCATTAATTCAGACAATGTTTATATAAATTGAATGCAATATGATATTGACAATATTTCTATTCTATAACATCTTTGTTAACTATTTTCTATTACTAACAACACCACACACAAATTGAGTTATCATTTAGATATTGCTGGATAGACAATACTGGACCAGTTAGATTACCAGACTTCACCACATCGTTTGTTGTTTCTTTCAGTGCCCAAATGTAATCGATAAGAAAGTCTACTAAGTTCCTGTCGTCATTTGAACAATATAAACAAATTTAATTAAACATAGTGGCATTAATCAAAGAAAAAGCAGATTGAAAAGTAATCCAATAAAAAAACTAGCTTCTAGATCATTGACATTTCCTTTGAAATTAAAATAGCAGCTGACGTTTCAAGCATATCATAAAACATGCCCCTCACAATCAGAACTTTATGAGAATCGTTAAAAGAAGTTATTGCACCAGCAATTTCGCTACTAATTCGTTCAAATTTTTCTGATTCCGCTTTGGGTTATTTAATTTTCTCGTACAGATTTTTCCATTTAATCCACGAAAAAATAAAACATAACCATTGTATAATTTGTGCGGAAACCCCGAATTGATTGGTCTTTTCGACTTGTTACACATTTACCACTAAAACCAAATTATGCATGAGCTGAAAAAGTAACAGAACGAGTATGGCCTGTTTCATGATGAACATGATGAAGAATCTAAAACTTTTCTATTAGTGTACAGAAAAGACTGAATAAATAAAGTAGTCTAGAGGGAAATATTACAATTTTTGTCATTTTTCCATAAGTAATAACTTGTGATGCTGCTATGAATAATGACGATTGTAAATTCTGAACTTCTGTAATATATATTCTGAATATAAACCCGTGTTTCCGGATTCAAGACCCACACACAGCACTCAAATCTTTACTATTTGTCTAGATCTAGCTTCGGTAGAAATTGGTTTTGAAGAAACTATACTATTGTATTATTGCCAAAAACTCAATAAGTGAGGCATTTAATTTAATTATTAATTTCTAATTGATCTGAAACATATTTTTATTCTAAAACCTATGAGAATTATGTATTCTTACAATGCAGTGGCTACAAGACAAATTAAATGATGGTCCGAGTGCCTCGAGCGTGTCTACAAGCAATACATCACAGATGTGTTGCTTTCAGTCGGATACGTCTATTATATATGTAAGAATTTGTTTGCACCACCGTCTTCCCTCATACATTATTGATAAACCGTAATATTTGCTATTGCATAGTATACAATTGTCATTGTTGCATGTTAAGAAAACTGCTATATTTCAACTGTTGCTTTGCACTAACTTAAGAAACGACTACCTTTAAAATATATTAACAGATGTAAGTTAAAAGGAAAAAATAAACACAGAAAGCAAAGGGTTTCAACGTTCAATTCTTGTTAAATTCAAGCAATTAAACCCGGATTTAAAATCCAGATAAATAAAACTAAAAAATAGACGAAGCATTAACTAAAGCTATTTCGTTAAATAAATACTTTTAGATGTTAATTGTTTTCTATATTAAATTGGGTTAGCCCTATAATTTTATAGCCATAATATAGTATAATCATTAAACAGACCTGTCAAATTTAGGTAATTGATGAGTAAATAATTACCTTTAATCCTATAAATCGTAATGTTAGTTATTGGATTATATATTATGCACCTTTCATAACTAGTTTAGGCTTTGAATAGTCATCAGTAATGGAAATGGGTTTGTTAAGTTTGCGACTATGTTCTATTCAAAACATTCAACAGTTAAATACAGGATATTAACCATTTGTGGCTGTAAACGTGTTTCAGAACTCACGGATTCGTCGGTTCGCCAATTCATTGAACCATTGGTACGAAATCTACACCAAACAAGTGACTACCACAAAATTCAATTAACGGTGAATCTTAATTTGAAAATTTACTAAAGATGTGCTTCCAATAAAACCGAAACTACCTAAAAATTCAAATTTTAACATTTCTGACACTTCCTCGTATGCTGTATTTTTCAATTACTGTATGAATTGGTAAAAAAATCAATAATTTGCTTCTAGACTTGAAGAGCACAACTTCCAGTACGTAATCATTAGGAACTTATTCATGCCGTTACTAGCCTCTTATGGTTTCTATTCAGTTCTAATTTCGTAAACCTCAATAATATGAAATCATTTAGCGAACGTTTTCATCCCATTTTTGTCTGCCATTCCGTTTGCTTTCTTTTAACGCCTTTGTGTATGAACTTTTCATTAACTCACGACCTTGCTATTTTCGAAATTAAATCATATATTCGGTATTTCTTTTAGGATATATCCTCTATTTCTGTCACATAACTATCTTCTCGTCGCTACAGGATACTTTTTTGCTCCTGAATGTTCTTTTGCTATCATCGTTCCAATCGCATCTGTCTAATGCAAACGGACTCTCCTTGAGACGGACTTGCGTACCGCTAACTGCCTTGACAAAATGTGTACAACTGCAGTTAATGGCGTCGGCTTGCAAACTCGTTGCAGAAATTTACAGGGTCCGGGGGATCAGTGAACAGTGATGTGTTTATAACTTGAAAGTGATTGCAAATAAGAGGGGTAAGTGTTTTCAACTATTGATTTAAACGGAACAGAGTTCCAGGAGTGAGCAAAGAATACCTGTATGCAATTAATCTAAACACGGCGGGTTTCTTACAGATTGCAGATTGCAAAACAAAATTCAATTGATTGTCTAATTAATCAAGTTCATGGAACTAGTCAGATTGCAACAGTAGGTCATGTTTTTCACGTGATCAAATTACTGTGCCGCCCAAAAAGAACACAAGCCTGATTATTTACGGGGTTAATTAGGTGCACCGTTTATCACAAAAATGCAGCACTAATTAATAAACAGAGTAGTTTAGAGTGCACGTTGTAATCGTGATGATCGTACACCCGCACTTCTAAATACTCTCGGCGATTCAAGGGGGTTATTAGACAATCAATTCAAACTAAAGTGAAATCAATAAAAATTACATTTAATCAGGTATTTCGTTGTCCACTACGGAACACTCGGTTGCTTTAAGAGCAAATACTAAATAAATTTAGAAAACGGAATTATTCAAACTGAATTTGTAAACGGTTCGGACTCTCAAATTATCGGAAAGTTTCCTGGGAATCTTCCAAATAATTCTTCTTGAGAATCGGCTCCGCGCCGGTTTTATAGGGCGCGGGCCTCTCCCCCACTCGGAGTGAATGTGCGGGCTTGCAACTTTGATCAGGGAGGGAGCGTCGGGGAAAATCGGAGCTGAACGAGGACGACTGACCTCAGCAAAGACATAAGTTACTTATCTGCTTCTTTAATCTTTGCTACTGGTCAGACGCCTCGTTACATGCAATCTTTGCTACTGGTCAGACGCCTCGTTACAATGTAACGAGGCGTCTGACCAGTAGCAAAGATTAAAGAAGCAGATAAGTGACTTCTGTCTTTGCTGAGGTCAGTCGTCCTCGTTCAGCGCTGATTTTCCCCGACGCTCCCTCCCTGATCAAAGTTGCAAGCCCGCGCATTCACTCCGAGTGGGGGAGAGGCCCGCGCCCTATAAAACCGGCGCGGAGCCGATTCTCAAGAAGAATTATTTTTTGAAAGATTCCCAGGAAACTTTCCGATAATTTGAGAGTCCGAACCGTTTACAAATTCAGTTTGAATAATTCCGTTTTCTAAATTTATTTAGTATTTGCTCTTAAAGCAACCGAGTGTTCCGTAGTGGACAACGAAATACCTGATTAAATGTAATTTTTATTGATTTCACTTTAGTTTGAATTGATTGTCTAATAACCCCCTTGAATCGCCGAGAGTATTTAGAAGTGCGGGTGTACGATCATCACGATTACAACGTGCACTCTAAACTACTCTGTTTATTAATTAGTGCTGCATTTTTGTGATAAACGGTGCACCTAATTAACCCCGTAAATAATCAGGCTTGTGTTCTTTTTGGGCGGCACAGTAATTTGATCACGTGAAAAACATGACCTACTGTTGCAATCTGACTAGTTCCATGAACTTGATTAATTAGACAATCAATTGAATTTTGTTTTGCAATCTGCAATCCGTAAGAAACCCGCCGTGTTTAGATTAATTGCATACAGGTATTCTTTGCTCACTCCTGGAACTCTGTTCCGTTTAAATCAATAGTTGAAAACACTTACCCCTGTTATTTGCAATCACTTTCAAGTTATAAACACATCACTGTTCACTGATCCCCCGGACCCTGTAAATTTCTGCAACGAGTTTGCAAGCCGACGCCATTAACTGCAGTTGTACACATTTTGTCAAGGCAGTTAGCGGTACGCAAGTCCGTCTCAAGGAGAGTCCGTTTTACACCGCCCTAATAGCAATAGCCCCGTTTAATCCGCCAAAATACTAACTTATTCATACTTCCTGTGAAAATATTATTTGAATTTATATTTTGTCTTGCTTTGAATTATTCACGCATTATTATTTCATGTACATAAATTGTAAATACTTTAAAATATTGGTTCCGAATAAATTGTTCATAAGGTTTATCTCCAACTCTTTATTTAACCCCTTTTATAAAGGACCCTGGATTTTCCCGCTAAGCTACTCTAGTGCAAAATTAAATACTCTACGTTACAAGCTGTTCCATTTTACATTACCGTGACACCTTTCGCTACATGAGCTCAAAACTAATATCTTTGCTGTTTGCAGTGGCGGATCGTCCTTAAGTGCTGCAGTGCTGCAGTTACTATAATTTTCACGATTTGTGTTAGTTTTTCGTTTTTTATTTGATTTAAATGAATATAAGTTTGCTACTGGTCAGACGCCTCGTTACAATGTAACGAGGCGTCTGACCAGTAGCAAAGATTAAAGAAGCAGATAAGTGACTTCTGTCTTTGCTGAGGTCAGTCGTCCTCGTTCAGCTCCGATTTTCCCCGACGCTCCCTCCCTGATCAAAGTTGCAAGCCCGCGCATTCACTCCGAGTGGGGGAGAGGCCCGCGCCCTATAAAACCGGCGCGGAGCCGATTCTCAAGAAGAATTATTTGAAAGATTCCCAGGAAACTTTCCGATAATTTGAGAGTCCGAACCGTTTACAAATTCAGTTTGAATAATTCCGTTTTCTAAATTTATTTAGTATTTGCTCTTAAAGCAACCGAGTGTTCCGTAGTGGACAACGAAATACCTGATTAAATGTAATTTTTATTGATTTCACTTTAGTTTGAATTGATTGTCTAATAACCCCCTTGAATCGCCGAGAGTATTTAGAAGTGCGGGTGTACGATCATCACGATTACAACGTGCTCACTCCTGGAACTTTGTTCCGTTTAAATCAATAGTTGAAAACACTTACCCCTCTTATTTGCAATCACTTTCAAGTTATAAACACATCACTGTTCACTGATCCCCCGGACCCTGTAAATTTCTGCAACGAGTTTGCAAGCCGACGCCATTAACTGCAGTTGTACACATTTTGTCAAGGCAGTTAGCGGTACGCAAGTCCGTCTCAAGGAGAGTCCGTTTTACACCGCCCTAATAGCAATAGCCCCGTTTAATCCGCCAAAATACTAACTTATTCATACTTCCTGTGAAAATATTATTTGAATTTATATTTTGTCTTGCTTTGAATTATTTACGTATTATTATTTCATGTACATAAATTGTAAATACTTTAAAATATTGGTTCCGAATAAATTGTTCATAAGGTTTATCTCCAACTCTTTATTTAACCCCTTTTATAAAGGACCCTGGATTTTCCCGCTAAGCTACTCTAGTGCAAAAATAAATACTGTACGTTCAAGGGGGAACGTTACAAGCTGTTCCATTTTACATTACCGTGACACCTTTCGCTACATGAGCTCAAAACTAATATCTTTGCTGTTTGCAGTGGCGGATCGTCCTTAATTGCTGCAGTGCTGCAGTTACTATAATTTTCACGATTTGTGTTAGTTTTTCGTTTTTTATTTGATTTAAATGAATATAAGTTTCGCAAACATAATTACCTATGCAATTCGTTTTATTTAGCATTCCACTTTATTTCATTTTTGCAGTTTATTCAAAAGTATTTGACACAGACCGCTACTGGCTGTTTGTATTTTAATACACCTAGCACTATACTATCCAAATGTTTGGACAGTTACAAGAGCATTTACCATTGTTTAATATTATTTTAGCTATTGTCCTATTTATGTTAGGCTGTAACGACAATGTATGTACACCTGCAGCCCTACCAGAATTAATACAAAATTACTACTAAAATTTCTGACTAACATTATATATTAAACCTAAACTGAACCCCTACCACAATGTTAATGCACCTATTTCTACCAGTAGCATCGAGCTTTAAATGGATTAATGGGGCGGAATTGAATATAAGTCTGCAGATTGCACCAGTCAACACAACTTGACTATATTATTGGGTATCATCTACAATTTAACCAGTGCTGCTTTATTGGGAGGAGAAAGATAACCAAATAGTTGCAAGTAATTAGCTAAATTATGCAAACAATGTTAAAGTTCAAATTATAATAAAATTAGATGCAGAATTGTTTGTTCAGAACTGCTGTTGCGGAAGAATGTGTTGTTTCGAGTCTCTGGGAGATTTACTGTACCACAACAAAGAACCCATAATGCATATCCTAGTTAGAAAACAATTAAACAGTTTTTACGTTTGAAGAACAACCAAAAATAAATTCCTAAGTATCTCCCAGCACTTTGTGATATGTAAACCTATTTTTACCTCCTTGTCTGTAGTGGAATGTATTCGACTGCAATAGAAAATTGCACCAATTTTCCTGCTACTTATGTAGTCAAGTCATCATTTTGCGTAAACTAAAACAGGTAAAGGAAATTATAGACGGTTGATATGACAACGTAATCCTATAATGTAAACGGTTGCTTTTGAAGCTAAAACCTTGAATAATATGCTTGAAACCTTTTAATGATGTAAATGTATATAGTAGTATATACATTAAAAGCAAACAAATTGATTTCACAACTTTGGCGTGAAACGTTGTGGCTTAAGGGAATATTAAGTATCAAAGAATATTTATTAGATCTTTTAAAAACGAACGTTTATACAGTGATACAATTAATTGATCATTTAACCGT
Organism: Hemicrepidius hirtus; assembly: GCA_963082805.1. Classification (NCBI taxonomy): domain Eukaryota; kingdom Metazoa; phylum Arthropoda; class Insecta; order Coleoptera; family Elateridae; genus Hemicrepidius; species Hemicrepidius hirtus. The sequence continues at coordinate 19,684,926 of OY720168.1, forward strand.
ATTAATCATCAGTGTGACACACCTTGATTTAGTATGAACTTAAAGAATCTGCTGAGAAATTGAGATCTTAGAGATACATTCAGAAGTTTAGAACTGAAATATTTTTGCAGACAATGTATATATCACTGCTTCCATTATTATGTTTATTATGTTAGTTTCCGTAGGCGAAACAACGGGAATTTATGCGAAAATAAATATCACGAAATGTAAGGAGGTAGAGAATGAGATGTAACTTTGTTGCGACATTGTATAAAAGTTATAGCTGCGGTGTTAAACCAGTGGATAACCTTTTAGCAATTGAGAAATTTTTATTTGAACTTAAATACAGCAATTAGATCTTGCTAGAAGTTTTATAGTTTGAAAGTTTATAACATTCAAAACAAGTTGTAAATTTAACCGAACCTGTATTCAAAAGGAAAACGAAAAGAAAAATTCTTTAAATTCTCTTTTAACGTGGATGGACGCATTGGAAGTTTTATGCGAGCAACTGCGTGGAATAAACGTGTTATAAAGTTGGGGAATGTGTCGTTTCAGACTCATTGACTGCACAGCAATCCTTCAGTTTCAGTGCACATCCTCCAACGTCCGTAAAAAACCCTTCGATTCCAGGATTGCTTTAGATCTCTATTTTTTTTATACTCACTTCCTCGAATCACTTCTCAGTACAAAGCCATAGTATTCGTTAAAGCTTCTATAAACTATACTCGTGCAGAATAGTAATCTTACCCAGGGAATAGTAATTACTCGCGAGGGGTAATTAAACAGCGCTAAATCAACTGTCAGAAAGTCATGAAAGGCTGAAAACGTTATCGCTGCAAACGTGAAAAGAATAAAAATTTCTTGAGATAACAACGTAAAACATAACCGAATGACACATCACATTCGTTGTGAAAAATATTGGAATGAAAAAGTATTAAGTTTTGTCACGATTGTAGTTTGGCCAGACCGATTTTTGTCGTAGGCTTAAAATTCACAGTTTCCACATATCTATGCGAAGTATCTCGACTTCTTTATTGAGTCTCGGAACGAACGAATTCCTATAAATGGATCTCGAACGTCAGACCTGCTACCTACGAAAAACTTCGGGCTAAATTGTTCTTATTGGAGTAGCAGAGCAAGCTTAAGATAAAACCATAAAATTTGCGGATTGCCGGTTACAAGTGCACTTTCTTTAGAAATTTATTGCAATTTGCTCTACTTCATGGTTAACATTCCAGCGAAACAATACATTTCAGAGCTACTACACTTAACTGGAAGTGGAATAGTTAATCACATTAAAACTACTTATTTTAAATTCAAGTGAACGTTTACTTAAAAGACCCTCGCTATTATCCAATTACCTATTAACTAGTAAGATTAATAATGAATTTATCTATTACCTTAGAGGGATACTTAGTCGACAGAGTATTTCTGAACGTAGTCGGTTTAAAATATTCTCCGATCCCTTTTAGTAGCGGATTAAACATTTATGAGTCCCTAGGCAGTAGGCATCAAGATTGAAAGTTTTCTTCCCTGTTAGAATTCTACTTTTTTTTAGAACGGTTAAACCAAAATCGTTCAGAACCAAACCCAAACACTGTCCCTTTAAAATGAAAAGCAATTTGTATAACACTCCATGACGAGCACTTCACATCGTATACAAAATTTCCTGCCAATAAAATGTAACTTTTATGTCTTTTAAAAGAAAGTCTAAGACGGTTACAATAAAAAATCTCTTAACTAAAACAAATATGTTTTTTTATGAAATAATGAACAAATAATTGAAAAAATTAAATAATTATTACACAGAACAAGGAATTTATATTTCTAGCACGAATTGGTATAGGTATACTTTTGTGTAAAAATATAACAAAACATATTGAATAATAAAATATTCTAATAGCATATAAATATGAATTACAAACAACATTTAGGACAAGAGTTTTGAGTAAAGGTTATTGAAGGGACAAAAGGAATGTAGTCCGAAAATCAGTATTTACATAGCAGTTAAATATGGTAAGGTAGATACGAATCGTAACGGAAAATACGTTATATAAACGCAATTAATTTTGTGCTTCGTTTCTTTGTTTAAGAATCTCAGTGGAAATTTAAAATTCTATCTAAGATTCATGAAAGTTATGTAAACAAGTAGGTATTTTCTATTTGCATTTGATTTGCACCAATTCCTTTAAGCAATCCAACCTAACTACATAGCAAACTTTGTATAGCAACTGCTTTCATTACAACATTTAGAAATATTTATTTTTATAAGATTACTTTGTTATCTGGTAGTGGCAGGCAAACAGGCAAGATAGTACCACAAAATTTCTAAAAATGAATAAACCAATTCTCAAAGTAATCCCAAGTTTTCGCTAAATTCTCAGAGCACCGTTTATTGGATTACGAATCGGTTTTGTCTAAATGAGACTAAACTTAATTTTATTATAATCAATGAACATGTGCTTTGGTAGGTAGAGTAAAAATATTATTGAAACTAGCATTGTAGTAACTTGAACATAAACTACCATAGTTCCAATAGAAACTAATTTTGACGGTAAACAAACATATCAATAGTGTGGCATAAGTAAGGGCAGACTAATTATTATATTCCATTACCAATCTTTCTCGAAGATCTACATCTTGTATAGAATTTTCTTTCTAAATGAAATTTTAAAATTTATATTTTATATAAGAGTTGTGTTTAACCTTTTTGGGTCACTAATACTCATACAGAATATAGATACTGTAAAATAATGTTCAAACATAACTTCATCTGTGTCAAGAATAACAAATCCTTTTGGCGCTGTATACGCGTTACTGTTACGACGATATGATCCACGAAGCTCTCGAATATCATTAGAATTCTTATCACGACTTTAACTGGATGAACATTATTTTAGTTCTATTTGATGAACTTCAAGCGTTACAAACATTGAACGATTTTCTTAAGCATAAATTCCTATGTACTATGTATCCTTAGAACTAGTTCTAATAGCATTGTTGCATGAGCAGCTAGTTTCATTAAATGCGGATGTATGATAGCTTCTATTATCCCGGATGCAATTTCTTTATCTCTTTCATTTCCACGCGATTCGCTATTTTATGGCTTTCGATACCACTATATTTTATACCTACATCAATTCGAACGAAGATCATCAAGAATAAGTAAAAGCACTTGAAGCTCGTCACAAAAACTTAAGAGCAACATAAAATTGGCTACCAACAAAAATGTTTGTTACTAAACATCTTTATTACAGCTCTAGCATTTTGACCTTAATATCTCCGTAAATTTAGATCTAAAATTTAAAAGGTTCGTAGCATAAAGCCACATTTTAATTGGTTGTAAAACAAAACAAGATGCATTTATTAAATACCATTTTCAGCCTGTCAGCATCATCGGTTTTATTGGCGGCTTTTTAACCCCAACTGTTTTGTATCACGTTCATAACAGATTTCTGATACATTCACAAGCATTTGAATGCTGAGTACCAAACAATCCCGTTTATTTACACTGAATTAACGAGCAGTATTTCATATCCAACGGCGATTAAAGCAAATGCGAATATTATACAGCTGATGACACGCATTCTTGTTTGTCACGAACTTATTTGTATGTTGATCTCTACATTTTCATGTATAATAGAGGAAATTTCTGCAACGAACAGTAATGTTTGCAATTACATAACAGCAAAAAGATCAATTGACTGACTTGACTATTTCAATGGCATATCGAGTAAATTCTATTTACTTCCTATCGAAAATATTCCGTGTCAGTGTCACCAACGTCTGGCAGTTTGAGGCCCGGAAGATGACTTTGAAGGACTTGCCGCAAACTATTCTTTAACATTTCAAGCACTACCGAGTCTATTTTTCAAATTTTCTTAGGTTCAATGACAAATAATGCTGTCCCGTACAATTATAACGACCTCGTACGTAACTTTTACAAAAATTAAACATTTGGCATAAAATTTACTATAAAACCTATTCAGACTTTTACGCTTCTTCCGTTTCCTTTAGCTTGTACCTGTGAGACAAGCTCCCCCTTTCTAAACATCAGAAAAAAATTAGGTTTGCTTTACAAAATAAGAAATTGTGCCTGAAGGCAATGTAAACTAGTATGCTGAAACACGAATTTTTCAATGAAAGGTAATATGAAAATTTCCTACAGAATTTATACATTATACATAAGAGAATGAAAATGAAATGCGAACAACTGTCTTTAACAACAAAAACATTTTACGCACTGCAGATTAGGATTGAATGTATTTTATTTGGTCTTGAACTAAAAGGAATAAATAAAATCTCAAAAGTTACAATAGAGCGAAATCGATGGAAGATGCAATCCATAAAACGAGAAAAAATAAATTCAATCAGTATTCTGACAATTAACATCTATCTATCTCAGCTGAAAACGTGACGCCATTAATTTCGTGCTTCGTTTTCTGTTTTGGATGCCAATACGTGTAATAAATTTTGCTTTACTGGAAATTCTGCCTTTAGTCACAAATTCAGCAAACGTTAGCAGGAATGAGGATGTACTAATTAAGTAGAAACCAAACAGAATTCATTACGGACAACACATTCTCTGAAAACTAGGTAATTTCCAGGTGGTTTGCGAATGGAAATGTACATGAATTCCGGTGCATGTGCAGTATTTCGAATTACTTGAAAAACGTGTTTAAATTTCAAGAGAAACCGGGAAATGTACGGGTTCAAAGCACTGGACAGATATAAATTTGGTTATTATATTCCTCTGACCAGCAGATTTGAATCTGAAGCAAGGTTTAATTGTCCCCTAGGTGCATTCTTCATGTTGAAATACGAGGCTAGGTTTTCCCGGTACATACCCAAGCGAAAGTTGCTGACGCAATACGATTATACTTTTGGGGTTGCTGCTTTTGCAAATATACTTTGTGGATACCGTTATTCTTATTCTCCCAACAGAAAATACCATAAAACTATCGTCTTGTAAAAGGGTTCGTTACGATTTATGTGACAGCAATTAATTGTTATGAAATTTTTCTGACCAATACACTGATACAAATGAAAAAAGCAAAATCCTATAAATCTTCTGATTTATTTGTCCACTTAATACAATTGTTTATTCTTTTGGAAAATATAACACAATATTTTAAATTGTAAAGTAAAAAGCAGGTTTTAAATTAACAAACTAGTTGACCCTTGTAAATAAAATTAAATTCTAATCGATTGACCGAAGCAGCAATAACCATGTAAAATGACGCATCTGGTATACGCTATAAAAATATTGGGAGTAATAAAATATGAGGGTCCGTATAAGGGTATGAGGGTGGACCGCTAGTATTACTAACAATTTAGTTACGAAAACGAGTATTTGGAAAATAATTAACAGGGTCCAAACTCGATTTTGTTCTCGAAACATTTTAAGTAGAAAAATAATATTAAATATTTGCAATAGCTTTTTACCAATAATTTTTTTCGACACTGAAAAGTGAATTTGTAGTCCCATCCTTACACAAAAGAGAAATTAAGAGAGTGAACCCTAGTCGTATTATTTGGAGTGTATATGCCTTGACCATGCACCTGACGTAGACAATAGTATATTATTCAACGAGGGTTAACTTCGCGAAACGAACCGTAGGCGAACTAAACTTTCAGAAAAATAATTTTAGAATAATAAGAGTTATATCACTAAAAATTCACAATCTGTGGTTATTGGAATCATTTGAGCTGCACTTTCATTTCGCTACTAATAACTTCGATTTCTCCGGCCCGTTTGGCATTAGGTTGTTCCAATATATTAAACAAATTGGCAATCCTGGTCATCCACAATAATTGGAAATTACCAAAATACTGCAATCAACGAATAATTCAGTCAGCTGACTGACAAACTTCAGGAAGAAGAACATCATTTTCAGTTAATAATTTAGAAAGAATTTTGTATGTTGCAATTTTTAAAAATAAACTAACCAAAAGAGTGTTATTAAAGTTACATTTACAAAAAATAGTAGCTCTTACTATCGATAGTTTTTCTTGTAATATAAAAAATTCTTTACTGTCTAAATTGATCATCGTTTATATAATTTCTAGTAAATTGCCCATTATATGGTAAACGAAAGTGTAAGTTTGTCCTATACGCTTTACGATATCCGTTTGCAAATTACTGCCTTGCCTTTGACATAGTGTATTCAACGGTTGACTAAATTACAGACATCTCTATCTAACAGATGTTTCTGTGAGGTTTATTGCCATGTAGAGCGTACACTTAACAATCAATGAAATAATATAAAAATATTCAGTTAGGAAGTCAAAAGCTCAAGTGCATGAAATATAATTCTACATTGCTGATATGATAGAAAGGCAACATGTTTCATATTATTTTGTTCAATCACTGACCAAGCTTCACTTTCATGCAATATCAAAGGACGTATTATTCGCTATTGTTGGCTTTGAACTAACTAGAGCGTTTGATCATAGAACTACATGCACTTCCCATATATTGTATGTGTTTCACAATCATTTGTGAGCAGTTTTTTAAGTCCTTGTAATAAATGTAAAAGCAATTGATGATCCTTTGCGTCGAAGACATTATTGAGATTAAATATCGCTTTGTATTCTTCTAGTTTTTTATTTATATGATTTATTACCATACCACGCATCACTAAATTTTTGAAAACATCTGCCTCTATTTGAATACAGCTCGTCACTTCTCGTCTTTACAGAGATTAATACTCTCCTTGAGCATTTTTATTTAGTATAACAATTTTAACTTTCATAACAAGTATTATAAAAATAAATAAAAGAAAATGATAAAATATTACATATTGGCAGGTAGCTAAAAATTCATATTCGTGTTTTAACAGTTCCCCTTAAGGTAAAAGAAAAGTTTGTTTGAAAATTATTATTTTATGAGCATTCTCCGGCTTTCATTTGCGGTTTTTGTCTCCTTTACGAAGAAATAAAACTTTTATGTCGATATCAATACATCTATAGCTGTTATTTCAGAAAAAGGATAAATCGTTACGCCTGAACTCTTTTATATTTGAAAAATAATGTTTTATATTACAATCCACAAATCTTTGCAAGTTTGGTCAATATAATTTGATGTAGGTATGAAAATAAGAAACTTTTAAAATTCTTCACTTAGCATAAACAAGGACACAATATTATGTAGAAAAATAATTTTGATAGAATAGATATAACAAATGGGGAAAAAACTAACAGTTGATAAAAATGCATAAAAGAAGTTTGGAGTTTTAAAGATTAATTTAACTCAACTCTAGATTCTATAAAAATAACGTTGGAAAACTTTTAGTAAGTTCAAGCTTTTCAGCGAAGTCAACACCTAAAATAGAAAACCAAATAATTTGCTGAAAAAATACAGGCCATGGAAAATATTCCTGTTTCTGTTGGTGTTTTATTATTGCTGCTTCTTCTCGACGGGCGTATTCGCATTTTCTCTACTGATATTTGAAAATGTAAAACCTTTCATTCATAATAATATTTTATACAATACAATTAGCAATCTGATATTAATGAAATTAAATCCTACTATCACAACTTTATTAAAATAAGACCGATGATTAAAGTCGGGGATATTAATAACACGTATCCATCATTAAAATTACAAATAATTATGTCATTCTCCACATCTATGCATCACTATAAACGAACCATATTCATGGAACTTTTTTTCACAAACAAGTATAATTGAAAATCAAAATCTTTTTTCAGTCATGCTGTGATGTTCAAAGCATGTTCTATTTTAGCCAAAGCATATAACTGAAAAAATTGCAATTACGTTCTTGACGGTCGCTGTAATTTCTCTAACACGCTCTTCGATTAATACAGGATATTGGACTTTAAAAATGTAAATACTTCATCAAAATTAGAGTTTTTCCTGAACTACATAAAATACTAAATTTTCACTTCTTATTTTAAGGTTTTCTGCCGGTAATAATCTTATATAAGAATCTTTATGTAATTCCAAATATACATTTGAATTCTTCGAGAACAAAACTTTCTACATATATCTATCTTAACTGCATATTAAAGCATAGTTTTGTTTAAAGGCTGAATTTCAGCAAAAAGAAATTCAAGGAACAATTTGAATTTTCTCTACTAGCATAACCCTGTCCGTAAACATTACGTACTAAAATAAAACTGTAAGCAACATTTACTGTTTCCTTCTCAATTATTCTCATATTCCAGAGCAAGATTATTCAAATCAAAGGTCAGTTAGTAGAAATACAGGAATAGTTTATGCTAAAAACCGACAGCGAAGAATTCCTTTTGGCTATTCAGATCAAACTATTTGTTTTAAAATCCCTGTTGCGCGCCGCGTCGCCTCCGACAAATTGTTTTTGTTTTGCTAAACACCAGCTGTTTGTTTAGCGACAAAGCACCAACCTTTAAAGTCTTTAATCTAACAGCAAAGGTAGAAAACATATCCCTCTAGCAAAACGATTCAAAATGTTTCTTTTACGACGCCTTTAGTTTTTCTTCCCTTTCAAGCAGTTTGAAAATGAAAATCACTCTGTCTATAGTTACAATTTTAAATCTTTCTTCCCTTGCGCCTTGGTAATTTGTGCAATGTTCATTCATTCCAAAATTTATGACATTTAGGCACAAATAAAAGAGTTAATGCTTGAGGGTTGCATTTTAACAATAAAAGTAGGAAAACTCCTTTACCTTTGAGACTTTCGTCTTCGTCACAAAGGTCCAAAAGTACTACCCTTACTAAAAATGAATTCCTCTTGGGTGGTAGGTACATTAATGTCGAAAAAATAATTTTTTGCACGAAGAATTTGTATGTATGACTCTAAGAAGAGATTAGCTCTAAAGGTTCTTCTTTTATCAAATAATTAAATCGTATAGTACATAAAACGTCCTTTACACATCCTAACATTGTTACTGCAATTTGGAACATAATACCTTGATAAACTGATAACAGCTATAAAATACACATTTTAATTTAATTTAAAATTCAACTAATATACACAACAAAGTACTGAAATACCCAGCCATGTAAACTTTAAAGCTTTCATCCGACTAGTTTATTAGCAACTTAACAATGTAATTATTACAGTTACTGAATATTAACTGGATTGTCATGTAAAATATAAATTACAATACGTACCGCAAATTACAATGATTAATTAAATGCTATTGTTACATCAACAGGTTTTCTGCTCTCGCTATCTTTCACAGAATAAAATTATTTTCACTACCGACCCTTAAAGTATAGTAATTTTAACAATTTTCTGTAAAATCGATTTGATGATCATGAGCTATTTCAATAAACATGGTAACTGTTTTACATTAAATTTCAAAGAAAATTACTAGGTTCGTAACGAAACCATTTCGAATTGTGCTATCGACAACAAAACAAACTTCTAGCTGAAGAAGGTTCCCAAAGGAAATCTGCTAATATGGCAGATAAAATTGTGTGCTGTTGTGGGTCTTACCAATATATTGGTTAAATTGAGCAACATCTCACAAACAGAATGTGCTGCATTCATAAATGTAATGAAACGAACACTTTATTGTGCCGATTTTTTGCTAGAAGTTATAATATGTGGCCGGTTGTTTCGCTTAAATGTATTCTGAGGTTCCCTTGATGTTTCGAAATCCCTTGACGTTTTGAAATTATGAATACATCTCGAAACTTAGCACACGATATCATTACTAATTCATATCCTCATATAGGTACTGTTATTTGTTAGGTCTTAAGACGGTCGGGTCTGGTCTGCATGATGCATTGCCAAGAGTAGGGTATAAATTTGATTAATAATTGATGTTTAACCTTGCAAGTTCTTGATGGATTTGGCACATCTACAGAACTTTTACTTTTATTAAATTTGAATATTTATTTGAACTTATAGTGATTGTTATAGAGACTGCGAAAAAGCTAAAGGTTATTAAAAAAACCGCCGTATTTATAACCAATAAAATTATTTTTCACTAAAATGGCTTCCTTAACAATGAATTTTTCTTTTCAGGTTTCGATGATTATTACATGTCCCTAGTTCCGAAACTAGATGGACTGTCGTGTAACTCAAGCCAAGGATCGAACATCCTTGTACATACGTCTGGGAAAATCATAAACTGCAGGAATAGTTGGTTTCGTGAATTCTGGAGTCAACACCACAAGTGCACGTTTCATACTTCGGAGAAAATATGTACAGGAAAGGAAACTATTTCAGGATACGAGCAGGAAGGACTTGTTCCTTTTGTAGGTAAGTTAAATGCATTATTTCATGAGATTGTATAACTAAACCAACTACGAAACTAATTCTGTAATGAATACATCCTCCTGTATGTGATTTTATTAATGTAGACTAGCCGGATATCAAATATATAACAGTAAAGTAAATAGAATGAATGTATTATAGTTACAAGTACAAATTAAATTAAAATATACGAATTCGTCTCTAAGAAGTAACAAATCACGTAAGTGATTACAATAATAAATCATGAAGTTAAAACAAAGATTGTAAAATTTATGTTTTGTAAGGTACTAAAAGTTGAATATAAACAATAGGGCTTTTGTAAATCTAACCCTGTACTGTTTTCAGATTAGGGGTTTGTTAGTTTTGACACGTGATTAGTCTTAAAGTTTGGATTTCTACAATGGCAAGATAAAGCAGAACACCACGGCGAATGAACAAAATGAATAGTCCTTACTGTCTTACCTACAAACCCAACAATATCATTTTAAACACAAACTAGAGCGTGAAATATAACAATGTAATTCACTTTTATTAGGTACCTTGTACCATGAGTTGATGACTCCTACGTTTCCCTTTGCGTTATACCACTACAAGAAATTATTCTATTGACACGAAGAAATAATTATATAACCTGCAGCATCCTATCTAGTACCTTAAAATTATTTTATGTTATACGAGGTTTGCCATAATAATTTTCTATTACGTTAATGACCTTATTTTCTGGTTAACTCTAATTTAGTGGATATCCATACAGCCAAGCGGAATGTAAGTCTGTTTACATGTAAACTTCAGAAGGAAACTTATAATTGGATTTAGTAGTAAGAAGCACTAACAAGCTTAGCTCTTTTTATTGTTTCATATAATGAACGTACAGTATGCAAGAGTACGTACGCGGTACGTCATTTGATTTCTCCTGTTTGCGGTTCAACACATAATTCCTATAACTTGAGACGCTCGTCTTTATAATTACATCATTATAATTCAGTTAAGCTAAATATTAGCGTAACATACGTAAGTTATTTATAATCGCCCCATACATTCACGTTATGAGAGTTGAGAAACTATTTACGCTAGTAATAATGAGTTACTACTGCTACTACTTCCTAACAGATGAGTTATCCCCTGTAGGTATGCAATCTTGCTAATATTCACTTTCAGAACGTGATCTTACCCCGAGTGGCGTACGTTCGCGCTATTAAACGCTATATTCTCCCAAAGTAAACCCAAGAGAATAATAATATATAAGAAGTAATTTTTCGATAATAATTAAATAAATAAATTGATTGACAATCGATTTAATAAGAAAAAATATAAATAAATAAATTGATAGTTAATTATGCAAGTAAATTTGTAAATAATAAGCAAATAAACGAATAAGCACACAGAGAAATAAGCAAACAAGGAAATTAACAAATGAGTGAATAAGCAAATATTCGAAAAGTGAACAGAATGGGAAAAAACAAATAAGTGAAGGACCGAATCAAGCTTTTAATTAGTAATTCTTTGTGCACTATTAACCCCCAAAGAGAAAATTTTGACATAATTAACTAAAAGAACGTTGACAAGATGTGATTAGAACCAAGAAAAATATTTCGTTTAAAAGAATATATTCCTAGTTTGAAAAATGTTCTAGAAATAAAACAAAAAACGAATTCCAAAGCAAAAACCATATAATACATGAATTTCCTTAGTTTCTAAAACCTATTTAAACTTTAACGTAGTTATAACAAGAGGTTTTGCAATGTTTCAAATAAAACTTCGTAATTACATTTCACTACGTTACCATTTAAATTTAATTTACCGACTTTATAATTTTTATTAAGTAACCACAAAATTCATATTAATTTTCAAATTATTTCTTTGTTGTGGTACACTATTATTTCAATATTGATATTCTTAAAAGTTAAAAGAAATATGGATATTCAAGTGCACTAACGTACCCAAGCAAATTCTATTAAAGCAAATATGAGAACCTCAACGAGATATTTCGGCGACAGTAATAACTTCTGGAACTGACGGATATTACATGTAAATTTCGCATTCATAAGTAAGGATTTACTTACATATTCACACGGCTACATACGAAGGATCTAAAAAGAACGAACTATTTTAAATTTCAATTTCAACCGTCAAGTCTTGACTGAAATTTGTATAACAATATAAAATCAACTCTTAGTTTATTTGATGCGATAGATAATATAATTCCATAAGACAAAAATTGTTTGCACATAAATAATTTGTTAATAGAACACCCTGCTTGGTGATGAAAAATTTATTTCGACAATAAAGTGACCAACTCAATCTCCAGACCTGAATTCGATAAAGAATTTCTAACAAAAGACATGAAACCTCATATTTATAAGAAAACCAACAAAGAATCAAATTTAATTGAATCTCTGGTCCAATCCTCATTTCGCAGTATTTCAAGTCGACTCCAAAAAGATGCAAATTGGGCATAGAAAACAAGGGCTGTCCAATCGTTAAACTTCAATTCGCCGTAATTTTAAAGCGATGCAGGACTTTGTAACGCGACCGTAGAAAACTCTTGAGCGTTAGCGGATTTGCTTGAACTTCCTCAATTATTCCGCTGCCATGAATTCAAATTTTCGTACATTGCAAACGATACATCGATAGTTACATTACTTCTTCCGAAGTTTATATAGTATTACATTTTTTAAGTTCTGTAGTTTTATAATAAAATTTCAATTAAACAAAGTACGATAAATCAACCGCAATTAATTGGCTGACCATAAATTTCTTACTAATTAGTCGATTAATGTAAAGCTGTTATAAAACGCTTATTAAAGCATTTGCAAAATTATGAAAACAACAATTTCGTAAGCGTGTGGGGAATGATTTATCTCGGTTCTTACCGTTAATATTTTTAAAAGGTCACCTCCGTGCTATAGGGTTGAATTTCGCAATGAAAATGTCTAATATTTTTATTTAAATATTTTATATTTTTGATAGAGAAAAATTATATTAACAAAATTAATTTATCCACAGTAACCACAAACGCTAGCAATTTCTAAGCCTGTAAAGCACGTATCATGTCGCGTTTGGGGTGATTTATTATTATATGTTGTGCTTTTAGTGTACACATAAAAACAGAGACCCTATTTCCCCATTATTACTCTACAGTTAATTATTTGGGGTAAGAACTTAGGTTTAACATAAAAACTTTAGAGCAGTGGAGTCAAACGGTTAAACAACATTCCCTCATAATGTGACAATTATTACTAAAACAAAAGTTTGCCAGGCCATAAACTCGTTGGATAGTTTAAATTTAAATACTAAACCGTTTTTTTCTTGAAGTAGCCTCGTTTTGACTGGACAAAGCCTTTTCTGAACTTGAACCCGAATCGAATAAAATCATCCACTTCCACGGTATCTACTGCAAAGCACTTCACTAGCCCTTTGCAACTTCACGATTTATAGATCAAGCACTTCGCTGTGAAGGGGTGGTGCCGCATCAAGCACAAGATATATACAACAAGGCTTTCTTGTATTCAATTATCGGAGAAAAGGTTTTTTTTGTGTTTTTCACAACGAGGTGCTTTGCAAAAAACAGCTATTTTTTTGTATAAAATTCGTTTTAACACAAAAACATGTAATCTATTTAGTTGGTTTTCTAGACTTTTTACATTTATTTTCCGATGTTCAGTCTCATGCACATATATTGGGGGATTGATTGAAAAGTATAAAATGTATTATAAGAGTAGATAGTATAAATAATAGAATATACAATTTTTTTTGTTTGGGTACAATGCTAGTACAATTCCGTGATTATGCCGTTATTCGCGAGTGAATAATGTTGTATATTTTTAGAAATATAAAGGTTATAGAATGGATATAAAGCGGATATACTTAAAACAATCACACTGTATATAAAAACTTCCATAAAAAACAACAATAGTAAATGATACTATGATTCAAATATCTATTTTTAAATGCAAATAAATTCAGTTTTGCTAACGTTGCATAGAATTATCATTTACGTATAGTTTATTAGAATAATGGGAAATCCTGTATAAGACAGCTTAGGGTAGTTTTTAATATTGTCATCAACTACAAATTTATTCTAATGTATAATTTTACTACTACATTTTCTACGAACATTTGCAGTTCTTCGTTGAGCACACATAAAATTAAATTGTAAATTTATTCTGATGCTACCCGATGTTTACGTTGGCCTAAAATGTTCCAAAATGATATGTAAATCAGTTACAGCTTTCCTGCAAAATGTTCCCAGACCAAACCATGAAACAAATAATCTATATTATCTTAAAAAAGATGTATATTATAATTTTCAAAAGGAAAAAATGTACACCGTTTTGAAGGTAATTTGATGTAATTAACTAAATGTGAACAACAGTAAAGCGCGACAATGCTGGAACACCATGGGCAATGAAAGACGGGGACCTGAAAATTAGTGAAAACATTTTTGTTTCATGCTTCGTTTCCGAAATCATTGCGGACTAACTTTTTACTGTTGTTTACAGAGACAAATTATACGTGGCTCAAAAATCTACCTCTATAAAATAAATTCTAACCACAAAAAATATAAGAAGTGACATACAAAATATTCTCTACGCTTTATGAATATTTCCCATTCCATTTAAAAATGTGAGTTGAGCTATTTGTTCCTAGTAAACTAGCTACTATCTAGACTGCTCATTCCCATTAATCATACCTAACCCGGAATGTAAAGCTGATTTAACCGCAAATTTACATTCACAACTGGCAAGTTTTATAGTGATAACAATATCAAGTACCTACCATTAACTTTTTATATTTATTTGATAAGAACACAGAAATTTAAAAATTGGGATAATTTGGGAATATCAACTCTGGCTACTATGAAAAATAAAGTCATTATGAACACATTTTTAAATTGAGTTTGTTTTACCAAAGCTAGGTTTTGCAAAATATGAGTCTATTAGACTGAACTTGTAGATTTCCCTCAAAATGTGTATAATAGTATAATACGTGTTTTCCACTTTAAAAATATATTTATTTTCTTATTTATTGAAATGATTCTTTCTTATTGTATTCGAAACGTAGGCGTTAATAATTTGAATTGGTTTTTCCAGTGGATGCCGTGTACGCAGCCGCTCACGCCATTCACAATATTATTCAAGACGAGTGTGGCGTAGACCCTTTCTACTTTTGTGAAGAACTCAAACCAGCACCCCTTGGGCCTCAGCTTTTAAAATACCTGCGAAATGTTACATTTATTGGTATGTACACAATATGTTATGATTTATAACATTCAAATTTGCATACTATGATGATAATTACAGTAAAATATAATTTTAAAAAAAAAGTAATAGATCACAAAATTTCTGCTCTATATGACATATTTTATTGAAGAAGTAGAAAATAAAACCCGATGAGCGTACAACGATGTTTTAGACTCTAAGCTGCATAAATATTCGTTAAAAGCATTCTCAAGTTATCGAAAAGTGTACTCAAGATAAACAAAATGGAATAAGAGGCAGATTTACAATGGATAACCACTTACTTTTTCAACCAATACCACAATATCTACAGATATTTAAAAATTTCAATAAGGAATGATTACATGAAGCGAAGGTACTGCATTTAACTAGAATTATTCGGTGTATTAGATTTTTCAAGTTGCTGAATCCTATACATACGAAAGCTATCGAAAATTGTCATCTCCGCATGCATACAACTTTGCTTTGAATCCGTTTTGTCGCACAAAAGAGTTCGTTATAACTTTACATTTTCCAAAGTATTTTGTGATAAGCTAGCAGTGGTTAAGCTTTCTCGTTTCCCTACAATTACCGACACATCGTTTACTTGCTTTTATTTCTATTAGTATATGTAAATTTTAAGGTTCCTGTATTTTGAATAACTGCCGGATTATGGTAAGGCACTCAGACTTTCCATAATTTAAATTTTATATTGTAATTAAAACAGCAGGCACACATACACAGTAAGAATATTATGTTTTCACTAACGCAATGATTAAAAAACATCTCTTGATGTTCTCTTTAACAATTTTGAAGAGGTTGTTTTTCGTATTACTTTAATTAATTAATTACAGTCTATGAAGAGAAGTTTATAAAAAAGAAATAATAATGAAGTACCCTTAATGCCAGTCACTTAGATTAATTATCAATTTCCTGCTGTTGATTACAGTTAATTGAAATTTTAATAAAGCGTATACCGTGTAATGAAGAAGCTTCTCTAAAAAGCTTTCTAGTTTTTTTTAATGAAATCCCAGAGATAGTGGCGTTGAGGGTTAAGGTAAAAATACGACGGTTTTTCCCTTAATATACAGTCACTTTAAAGAGGCAATTAGGTGTTAATATCTAACCCTTTAAATTTATGCCTAACAAACCTACATGCAAACCCTCCGTTTTCATTTGCTGCAGTTAAAATTAAAATAAATAGAGGGTGTCTTTGACGTAAGCAAAGCTAGCGATAATATTATTTTAATCATGTGATCTACCTACGTAACCGACTCCCAATGGTTTTGATTAACCAAAATATTGATAATGTGAATGTTAACAACCAGTATAATTTATTTAATTGGAAACATTATTTTTAAATTTAATTCCAATTTTACATCCCTTTGTACTTATAAGCATAGGGGAATAGGTGGCATTAATTTAGTTTCCGCATCGTAAATGATTATAATTTGAAATATTTGTTCACTATTTTCAATAAAATAACTCGTAGCAGGCAATATTCCATACTGTGAACATGCTTGAAATCTAAAAGTTAAAAAGAGTATTTTCCTATCCTGGTATGAAATTAATTTTATTTGCAGTTCACTTGGTAGATGCTTGCGAATAAATACCTACAATCAAAGACTGATCGTACTTTGTTCTTTCTTTAAAATATTTTTTTCCCATTCCAATACAGTTTTTGTGAAAATATAAAGTTAAAGTTAAAGCCGCACTTTTTATCTTTCAAACTGATAATTATTACAAACAGTGCACATAAGTTAAATCATTTGCAATGCCTCTTATTCCAACACACTAATGCAGAATAATAATTTCTAAGTATAAGGAAAATAAGTTTCGCTATTAAAATGTAAACGTTCTGTCAAAACATCTATTCTCTTTCATATTTTTACTAAATTCCTATGGTAAAATTTTATTTAACCTTGCTTCCATTAATTTTGCAGTGCCACCTACTGTGCTCCTGAACCAGAAAAGTAAGTAAAACTTTTCGTACTTTTGTAACAAAAACTAATAACGTGGTAAAAGGGTTTGACTCTTATAACGTAACAAACGATTATAGTTCAAAAGTAATTTTTGATCCTTACTCATAGTTTAAAATATTTCTTAAAAACTGAAAATAATGCGTGATGTTGCATGTTGTTGTACGTGTATACCTATCAGCTACATTTATATTTGCTTCAAAGTAATTGATACAATCCTATTATACCCTTAAATCTCAAGAACAGCTGTGTACTATCCACAACTCCGTAACTAACTAACAAATAAAACTTCACGTCATATAATCCTTAAAAAAACTTCCTTGTTTTTAACGAACACAAAATCAATGAAATCAACTTTCCAAATCTTAATGGGCTTTTTTGTTTTCTTCCTCACAAACGTTAAAGAGAAAAACAAATGTATCAAGAGTATAAGAGTGTACACCGCCCAAGAATTCTTTAACATATGACTTAAGAAGAGAGAGTATAATTATATGTATCATATATTTACTAAGTACATACAAAAAATTCAAAATAATGGTAGGAATCGAATTCGATTATTGTAATATAAATTTTAGACACTGAATTGAACACTTGTTTACAAGAATATGAAACATTCCGACCTCTAATACAAAATAATGACTTTACTTGAATTACTAATACTTTTAATTTGCATGAATAAATATTATAACATTTATTACCTTCCGTTTCAAAACTTTAGCTACATATCCGATTGTTTGTTTTGGCAACCAACGTTTATGATTCATAAACACAAGTAAAAAGGATCATAAATTTTGTTTAGTTCGTAGTATTTTATTTTAAAAGAAAACGTTTTATCGATAGAATGTTCAGATTTGCTATTTTATAGCCTACGAGAGGAGAAATAATTTACTAACTTGGTATTCTACCATCTGAATTCCTATCAATTTTTGACATTTCTAACATGATTTGTTTATTTGGCGTTACATTACCTGACAAAGGAAATATAGATATAAAAACGGGGCAAATAAATAAACCCGCATGGCCTGAAATTCAGAACCCTTCACCATCCCGAACCGTCACGTTTTATTTTTACTACAATAGTTTAATTCCGACCAAAATTACTTTTATTACAAATTTTCATGTAAATAAACTCACTAGAGCTTTTTGCGTCTAAATTAGTATTCAATGTAAACACTTCCCCACCCCATTTTTATTGGAGGGTCTGCGGGCTTTAAGCTTCATCCTTAGGAGATTCGTTAATTATTTTATTACGTACAATGTGGGCGCTGTGGGTGATTACAGCATAAGACGTGCGTTTTATTGAAATCGGAAAGTGCTAACAGAAAAATAAATATTTCTTTTACCACCACAGTCGCAATGTTACAGTTTCTATTTAATATTTGTTTAAGAAATAACTAAACTAAATTCGAATAGGAGACCTTTAAAAAATCCTTGAAACTTACACGACGCTGTTTTTCAAATTTACTCGAAAGTTCTTTTCATTGTTTCCTTGATCCGCTTTTTTTCTGAAAACAGGACGCTTCCTGAATTTTATATTATTATCTGGAAATAATATGTTAAAACTTTTTTGTTCCGTTTCATAGAAAATTTATAAGAAAACAACAACTTTAACTGTAATCTCTTATAATTAAAAGGTCGTCAGCGGGGTGCAATTTATAATAATTACCAAAATTCAGTTTTAAAATACAATTTATTTACTACTAGTATACTATGGATGTTATTTTACAATAATAAGCAAGAACTACAATTGCCCAGTTGTAAATCGACCAAGTGGGGTTTTAATCTTCTAGAATTCTGACACCACAGACTTCAGAAATCTCTTCTGTACGCCCGTAGTACCATTTGTAACCAAAGTCTATAATCCTACTGCAAGTGTTATACTTATAAACCAAAAAATCTGTGCTTTTGTTAAAATAACTCTAAAAAATAAATTTCCGGAATTTAAAGTACCTAAAATCCTAAATCCTTATGCCCCTTTCTGAAGAATTAATTAATAATTTTTCCGGCAACCCTTTTAAATCTTGCCAAGATTAACCTTTCAGTAATTCAAATATTACTAACACAAATTTTTAGTTATGGAAACCCACAATAAACAACCTTTTAGAACTAGTTTTTATTAAATTATAAACTAATCAATAAAATTTAAGCTATAGATATCTTGCAATAAAACCATAAAACCCGGAATACAAAAGTACTCCTCACGCTTTCCAATTTCCCGCGCCGATTTTCATGGACCGCTTCAACCTCTACAATCGCTTCCAATAAGGTTCAAATTCCCAGCTCCGCTCTCGTCCTGTACCCAAAATGGACGCCTACAGACACCTCGTGTTGATTTTGGTTGACGGAACATTTTCTCTGCTTCCTTTTGTTTACCTTTTGGTAACTTCTTATCAATCGGATTACCGACGAAACAAAAGATACTTTTCCCAAATTTAACACATTCTGCTAATATTTGTCGTGAAACAATAAAAAAAATTCAAATCTTACCGATCTCCCACCAACTGTTGTTGTAATTACAGTCGTCTGTTGGGTGCCAATTATTAATAACAATTTCCAAGTAAGTATCAATTACAAAATACTGTTTGAAGCACATTTTTCCCAGACTTACGTGTACGTCTGGGTTGTATGGAAGTTGAAAACAAATGACTGCGTTACCTATCCCTATCCCTACCATTACACTGGCAGCACGTTATAATCGGCCAGTTCTAAGTGGACCAGTAATAACAGCTCTATAAGTGTAACTCGAAAATTAAAAAAAATATGATATTAATACTTCCTATATTTCAGTGGTGGTATGGGAAAGTAAAAATATATATATCGATTTTATAAATTTGGAATCATACATTTTAAATATTTTCGTATTTTATTTTCTTAGAAATCATAAAGTATCGATGTTATACAGCACAGTATAAATACCTGTAGGTAGCAAAAAACAATTGAATTTTATTTTTATAGGCCGCCAGGGCACCGAGGTACGATTCAATGCTGATGGAGACGCCTTCGGCAGCTACAACATCTATCAGTATCAACGACACCCGGATGGAAAATACGACTATAACCAAATTGGTGCCTGGAAGGAAACGTAAGACGAAATACATCACTAACAAAACTGTTTATTTTCCTTTGATGTACGGTTTTGATTTTTCCTTTATCCGTTGGTTCGCAAAATGTCGTAAATTTATAATGAAAAATTTAATCAGCTATTTGTCTTGCGTTGAAGCAAAGGAACTCGTAAAGGCATTTTCACCTCCCTGAATATATTAACAGTTTAAAACCCATTCCTCTCCAATTTCTCGCTGATAAAGCCCGCGAATATTATTGTCATTAATTTATCATCTTCAAACATCCTGCAAAGCTTTTTTAAATGATATAAGAATTCAGATTTACAGAAATTTCCAACAATGCGCAAAATTTCTTTATTTTCAAAACGGATCTGTTACACTGAAAATTCAAGGTGTCTTCTTCACCCGTTGAATAAGGAAGTATATCTTAAAATTAAATGTGATAAAGCATGCATTAAATAACATCCTCCATCTTCCATTTAAGGTTGTAGGAGGCTTTTTAAAAGCATGCGGCTTTCAACCTACTTTCCGTACTCCTTATACTACCTTTACTTCAGTCGGCTCGCAAAGAACGCTCTTTGAAAGTGAAACCTGAAAAGTCCTTTAAGCAATCCCTTCTTATTTCGTTTGTAATAAATGATATGTAATTAGAGAGAAGAACAATGGTCACAACGAGTACTTAAACTATTTTCGCAAATTAATTTCTAAACCATTATTCAAAGCTTAAATCTATGAATATTAATTAAAATATTAAATTAGATGGTTCGATTTTACTTAAAATTTTGAAAAATAAAAACATATTTAGGATTTAAAATTCCATTACAAGAAATGTAATTTACATAATAAATTCAATATTTTTAACGAAACAAGGTCAAAATAAAGTGGCCGCGAGATAAGTTACGCACAAAATTAGATTACATTTTTCCGCATTTTTCAGAAAAGTTTAGCCATTCGTTTGTACCCATGCAGAAAGTGATAAAGTATTTCTACAGTAAAATCACGACACCCGCAGGCGGCTGTTATGAAATTACGAAAACAAACTTTTTTTGTCTCGAGACGATAAAATAAGCAATATGTCACGAACTGTAAGTATAATAACAATATTAATAAAAATTTTTTCAGGATTTTCATATTCCGCCTGTAAATTCTTACCTTTTAAAATTATTTTCTAGTTAGAAATCAATAAATCCTTAATGATATTCGAAGAACTTGACCGTATTGAGCTTGAACATCCAAGTAAACATCTGTTAGAAATGATAATTATTCCATTAGTGGAAAATCCATTTCAAATTAACTAGGAATAGCTCTATCTGTTTCTGATCATACAAGATAATCGGCAATGCAATTTCCTTTCGGCGCAACAGTCTGCATGTATTTTTTAACCGTTCAAAGGAAACTAATGACTAATGATTGAACGCTCAATTAGTTATAACAATGTTCATCATTTGGACGGTATATAATATTAATAATTAATAATAAATTATTACTTAACCCTCGTGAATAATTTACATTATATGCTCCTTGAATAATATACTATTTTCAACAGAATTGATGCAATAAGTACGAGATGCACGAATTAATCTATTGACTTTGATATTTCTCATTTAATAATCGTAACCGGAAATACTGAAAAATACCGACAAGTGGAAAATATTACTTTTGAAATATGTGAGAATAAAATTTCGCACAGCCTTAAACCAGGCGCGTTTGGTATAATTTTAAAGCTCATAATACGCGCGTTTAGAATACACAATTGTTCTCCATCGTGAATTAAACTGTAGGAAAGACGTTAAGTAAGTTTTCACTGTTATATTACGTTACAAAGTACGAATTTGGTAGCATATGTAAAGTAGAGTTTCGTTTTACTACAAAGCAGTAACCTTTTTGTAGATAATGGATGGTGAAACTTATTTATACACTCTAAACCTACGTTACATTCTACACATTTACTACAAAGTTAACATTTAGATACTACAGAAATTTTTACAATTGAAATTAAAGAAAATTAGATATAGAACTTCTTTTTTAAAAAACATCTCGAAAACTGGATAATAAATGGGGCAATTATTTAAAATTTAAGGTAAATTCCTGGAGATAAGTAAACGTTGATACGCCTTCTTAGTACTTTCCTACAAAGTACATAATCCTATCTCGCATACCTTTCAACGTGTTTTGAATGGATCGCTGCACTGCGACTCTCTGTATTAAAATTATACTAAAACACAATATAGGTCCTTTACAAACAAGGACAAGAAAATGAAAGATGATTTATCTTTAAACTAATGTAGACATTTCAATTTAAAAAGTCTTATATTTACACTCCATTATGCAAGATTTTGAATTAAAGAGCAGTTATTAAATCAATATTTTGCTAATAATATTAAAGTTAAGGCAGTCTATAAAATACTTTAATTAATATTAAATGTTATAGGGGGGAATAAAATAATGCAACAAGTTTTAAGAAACATCGTCAACCCCTGTTTATAATTACTCACATGGGATGTAATAAAATAGTTCACTGCCCTATAAGCGTTTTAACCTACATTCTGCAACAGTAACTACTAATAAAGTTATAAAGCCCATCATCTAAATGCAGGAAACAATCCCAGCGCATTGCTTCGGAAACGTAATAGAAAACGATTCACTATCTGATGCAAATAGTAAATACGAACTTACGCTCAAGAAGTTAAAGTACTTTTTATTAATAGTTTCAGTTCAACGATTTCGTTTTAATGCCGTTATAATTACATACTTCATGATATTAAACCCTAAGTATCTTTGAGATTTTATGTAGGTCAAGTTGCAACTATTTTCATCAACTTGAGCTACCTATATTAAATAGTTAATAAAAAGGACCTTTTATAGAAATATACATGAACAAGCGAATTTTCTTGCAGGAAAACAATATTTAATTTATTCGCTGAGAAATTCCTCTGATATACGAGAAAACCGCTTTATTAAAACTTATAGTAATTTAATATTGTAATATAGTTATATGGCAAAGTGGCTTTTCCCAAGATTCCTATTCGGTAAACCCCTGCTCTAGCATCATAATTCTGCAGCCTTCAACTTACATTACATCAGTAACTCTCTTTCTCTCTCTCAACTCATTTATAATGAAGCATTTCAGGAAGTTTCGAGACTTTAGCTGAAAGATTTGATGCAAGTTAATAATGCTCTAAATGGAACAAAACGATTGTCATTGTAAATGTCTGGCAACTACTCTCTTTCCAATTTATAAATCATTCCAAATATTTAACCCGTGGGTTGGGGAAGGATAAACTTTGCAACGGAAAAAAGTTTCTAATTTAAGAGGCAAAATAAGAAAATAAAGATAAAAATTCTTCAATCCATTTTAAGGCCAAGTCAAATATGTTATCGGTTTTCGATGATCACTGAAGCTTTATCGCTTCTTCTTTAATTACACGAGAGACCGCAATTTAATCCCCAATTTTGTTCTCCAATTCTTATCTAAATCTGTCGAAGTTTAAAACGGCACTTCTGCGACAATATTCATTTATAAACGCTCGGAGCTGCGACTTCGCTTTTTTAACTAACAATTATTTCGCTTCCCTGCACAAGGAAAGTGCAATTAATAATTGTTGTTACTGTAATTAAACATAACTTTACTTTAGAAAGAATCTTAACTGAACTTGCTAGAAATTTAACGGAAAAAGAATTTTCTTTTGAGCTTTAAACATAAACTCTTAGTTTAGGTACGTCCATTTATTTTTACCTTTTAGATACGATATAATTTATTTTTTTAAACAAAATCAAATTTCTCGGTAATCCTAGAAAAAACAAAATAATTTAGTAAATGGTCTAAAATAAATTTAGGAGTTTTAAATAATTTAATTGAAATCTTGAAAGCTTTTCAATAGTTGGGACGCTTTGAATGAAAAATGAGCCATTTTAAATTCCAAGAAGTAGTCGATTTTAAATGTGAACAGGATAAATGTACACGATTAATTTTCCGATGGTCTAATTTAACCAAATATGTCACTGGGCGCTCGACCAAATAACGGTGAAGTAGAAATCCCGGGTTGCAGGTGATTTGAAAGCGTTGCCAATTTAACAAAGCTTTTCATTTAATCTAGAGAACAAAACTTTAGAAAAGAAAATACTCCAATATTTCTAATACACCCGCCAAAAACAAATCAGTATTCAGCATGAATTTCGATAAAATAAAACTGTAAGTGATTTAAAAACGTGATTGCTTTAACGAAGCTCTGCTAAAAAAGAATGAGAGCTTTGATAAATTTCAGCAATTATAAGGATAACGATGCGATTTTTCAAAAGAATAGGGAATTATTACAAAAATATCTCTGTGAATTTTCTTAATACCTTTACCTTTGCACAAGAAAAGCTCAAATAGAATGAGGGAACAAATATAAAAGCTTCTAGTATTATAATACATTCAAAAAGTTTTAAACCTTTAAAACGGGGTTACCTTCACTGCTAAATATAGTTCAATGTCAAATATTGATTTGAAGTATAACTTTCAATTTACTCTTTTATACTTCTTAACTTTCCGTTAACGTGAAAATCGAATACAAGATCAACTCAGCGTGATTTTGGTTCTCGAAACTTTTTGCAGTTTTTGCTGCTTTTCCTCTGTCGACATAATACAATTTAATATAATAAATGTGCACCGTTCGTCTGAAAATCGAATCTTTATTATTGGACTAGAACAGATATAGGAAGTTATTACAAAGACGGCGCGAATAACAGGATCACACTCCATTTACCTCACATTCAATTTTGTGTCTTATAATTCCTGGTTTCCACCAAAAATTTGAATAGTTTCCCAAGTTACTTTAACAGTTTTACCTTTAAATTGCCTCTTAGCCCTATTAAAGATAATTTAAGCGGCTCCAATATGCTTTACACTCAGGGAGCTCTCAAATATTCAAGTATACCTGTAGGAACCACTTAACTAAATCATCAAAACAAAATCGCTTTACCAATTTTACCTTCCTTCGCTAACATACGTTTAACCAAATTTTAAGAAGACCCAACGCATAAAATATCTGCTCTAGTTTAAGAGAATGAGATTCTCAAAAACCTTAAAATTTCTTCCTATGGTACCGATTATCCAGAAAAACACAGCACCGTAACAAATGCAAACGTTTCTGAATATAATCATTTTATTACGCAACTAGTATAAATTACTAAATTCTATGAAACTTGGTAATTATACTAATGATAAATAGTCTGTTCCTGTTATCAAAGCTGTCATCAAAGGGTATACATCCGTGACCCAGCTCATAGGCGTACGTTAACAGTGGAAAATTGAATTCCACTAGATTACCCATGAAGGGTTCGATCATATAATAAAATTATCAGATTCAAGTTTCAATTACACATGTACTACGCCTCCAAAGAAAAAACTAATCCTCGGCAAACAAAAGAGCAAATTGTATTTTTCAGAAAAATATTTTGGATTCCTATCTAGAGTGTTCAGGCACTCTAAGCTTTCTAAACCAGAAAGACGCTATTTTTTCAGATTTATTTTAACTACTGGTCAATTACAACATTTAAAAACTGTAGTAGACTTGCAAAAAATGCTAGTACTTTGTGATTGTAGTGCTTTTTTTTCAGTATAATCACATATTTTAATTAAAAAATTCCGTTTCATTGTAAAAATTGAACGTCGAGTTCTTTTAGAGAAATAATGCGAAATATTTACGATTTGATGCTCCATTTTCACCGCATTGCATTGAATGCCAGGAGCTAAGACTTACAAAACATAAAAGAACCACGAGATTTAATTTATAATATTAAAAATGGCTGTAGTGAAACCGGTACAAAACTTTTAACCTACCATAATGTGAAACGCAAAAACATCGAACTAATACAATAGTAAAAAAACACATTAAATTGCATTTTGACTCTAATGTATTCCAACATAGTGGAACTTACCTTAAAATAATGCTGCTTTCCTCTTGTGATTACACGAAATTCATCTACGTCCCGGGTGGAGCTTCCTTGATTCCCATTTCGCGCACTATAGTCCACTACACTAACCACTACACTTCCAAACTTCTGCTCAAGTTATCCAAACTGGGAGGATATCTAAAATAAATAAAAAATAATAAAACATTAAGGCAATTTTTGAATATTTAAGTTAATAATTAAATAATTTAGCAAAATATAAAGTTAAAACTTCTATGATCTACCTACGTAGGGTTTAAATAAACAACTAAAATAAAAAAAAATCTATTTGGAAAAACATTTTGCCTATTTGCACTAACAGGTAAGACCGGGCACTGCACCAGCACCAGCTTAAAGATTATTGATTCTGCAGATATTGCATGCAGAGAATTTAAAACTTTAATTTAAGTTACAATGCGTGTTGAAATGAGATAAAATAGCTTACCCAGAATTTGTATGTAATAAATAAAATTTTCTTGAAAAGTTACATTAAAAATAAACCCACATTTTAATTAAAAATAAACAGATATGTACCTATTTAAAAAGCTACATGCATACTTACTTCAAAATAACTCGATTTTAACCACGGATAATGAAGATTGCGACCTGTACATTTATGCACTACACACTCGAATAAATTCTCAGTCTAAAATGAATGCACACATCCCCAGATCTGTTTATTACAATAACGCAGATTATTAGGATGAATAATAAACACATGGGCCAAGCGCAGGTGAGTCACCCACGTCTTATCTGCAGGTGTGGATTTTCGACCAAAACACGACAAAAACATCTTTTTATAGGCTTTTACAAGATAAATGTTTTAAGTTATATATAGGATTCAACTTGCAAAAATACATTTCGGATGTGTCAATGTTTTATCAATTTTTATTCTTGGAAAATAATCCAATAATTAATAATTAATAATTTAATGATAATTACAATTATTATAAACTAAAAAATAAGTTTTTACGAAAACAGATACGTGTTTTTATTATTATTTTCTTCTAGGTATACAGGGTGCGTCAGTAAATATTTCAGCAATTCATATCACACATCAATCTGTTGTTCCCTTCAAACCACAATGAAATGCGTTCTAAATACAGCCACAATTGAATCTTAAATGTACAGGGTGTTGTAATTTCGTGAAATTTAGGATACATCCCCTTAAAAAATACAAAAGGTAAACTTTTTATGCTGGTTTAAGTATTACATCCTGCATTTCTTACTTTCTTACATGTAATATTTTTCTTGGACAAGAAAACTATAAAATTATACATAGTGTCTCAAATTAAATGGTACCTATAGTATTGAAATCGCGGTAACGGTAATAAAAATTCAATTTGGTTTCTCCGAAATAATAGATACATGGTCTACTTGTCTGAACATTTAAACATTAAATTCAGCCTACACATATAAATTCTTTAAAATTGGATAGCATGATACACAAGCAAAAAATCCTGTAAAAGTTTTGGGTATCATAATTTTCCAGATAGAACACAAACCTACATGTTTCTAATTCAATTCAATGTTTGGAAACAGCAGAAGCTTCTCTTTTCCCTTTTCAGCAGTATATTTATATTTTCACACGTGTAAAATATTTAATAAAACCTTTTTTGATCTAGTATACCTCTTGTTGCTATGTGACAAAACCAAATTATATTTCATACCATAGCAACCAGAGTACGTTTTCCCTGTTTTTCAATTAATATAGGCAAGGCACACTAGATTGAAAACAGTTTTATTGCAGAACCCTCTTTCAAAACTGAAGTTTTATATCAAAATCGTCCCCTTCGAGTTTCTGTAGCAAATGTATTTATAGGGATCAAACTTTTCTTTTCCTAAAATCACTTGTTACAAAACATCTATGCATAGTAAAAATGAATTTATCTGAAACCGTTTTAACATCTTTCATAGGAATCCTGTCTGAATTTTGAAATATTCTTTAAATTTGTTATTCCCGTCATTTTGAAATATGTCAAACATTGAATTGAAGAATCGTAAAGCTTTTGTTCGCAACTTATTTCCTAAAATACTGTTCCATAGTCCATATCAATGTAGCAATTAGGGAAGTAATTTCCTATACTACTATTAATAATTTTTATAGCTATACCAAAGCAATAACTTGATTACGACATATAAATTAGACCATGAAATGCTTTAAGCATTAAATTACGGTAGTATTAGTCATTACAATTAAGCAATTTAGGGTGCTGCTATAATATTTAGTTGGTCCGGTCACAACTGCTTAATAGATTGGATTACAACCCTTTGTATGGATAACTGCCATAGTGAATACGCTTTGTTTACTAATATGTATGCAACAAAATCACCAAAGTTCTACCTACTCACACTTTTACTAAACAAATCTAAACGTAGTGGAAACCCTTTAACAAAGGTATATCATCTTCAGCTGAGAGGATTAAATTAAAATATTTAATTATCAGAGTACCTAAATGCAAATAATAAAGGGAGCAATCGTCGTATCTGGGGTGCCATCGCCAAGAAAACCGTGACCTATCCCTGCGTTATATGCTTTACAAGCCACTTCAGCGACCCTTAAACACGGCCGCACCTTTTACCGCCGGAAAACACTATTATCCCGTCGACTTGAGAACCGGAACATGCACTTATATGTTGAGAAAAACGCCAACCTCATGAAAAGTCGACAAATTGTTGAAACCCTTCAGGTGTCGCGAATTTGTCACTACGTTTCAAATAAATAAATGTTTACAAAAACCTATTGTAAACAGAATTTCAATAAGAGATACCACATTTATCACACAATAGAAAACAATATTAAATTCAGAAATAACTTACGCCAAAGAATTGATCTTATACTGCCCTAAAATTAGGGGAAAAATTGGGGATGTTAAATGTCGGACTTCAGATACTGAGATCAGTGTGCTAACCTGTAACTTCCGTATGGGAATTGAAAAAAAATATTTCATCTAGTATGACTATGAAAGAATAAATTGCTGCCTTTATATGTTATTCTATGTGAACCAACTTGAATGGCATCAATTTATTCTTTCGCAGCTATACTACATGAATATAAATTTTGATCATACATTTTAGTATACGCAGCAATAATTTTTTCATGAAGAAATGTTGAGTATTTGATACTAAATGCATATGTAATGTATCACTTTAGAGTTTTATACGACATGATTATTAAAAACCCTGGCATACATTTATTATTTTCAGTTGGATCCATGAAAGTGAAGTTTTTCACGAGTGCAAATGCGAAATGGCTCATATTTTTACTTGACACAGATGTAAATTTTGTTTTAGGATTTGAAGCAGCATAGCTTGTTTTACCCATTCTATTTTCAGTAACAAACGTTCCATATGTCCTCAGAAACTCACCACCGTATGTAACACCCTTTATCAGCATTTGCATTTATTAAAACAAATAATAAAAACTTCCCTCGAGTCTTGTCTGCTTGACAAATAGTCCTCAGTTTTTCACATCAAAGTAATTACGAGTTCATTTAATTCATTCGCAGCGCTACTAAAACTTCATCACACGGTTTTATGTGAGAAGTTTCCATAACACATCTGAAACAAACATGTACTTAGCGGCTCTAATCTACGATTGTTGTAGTTACCTAAGTTAATAATGAAATTTCTTGTGTTTGCAGACTCGAACTCGACCTCAGTAAACTGCAATGGCGTGATACTGCAGATATTCCTAGGTCTATTTGCAGCGACCAATGTCCATCTGGTCATATCCGAAATTATCAGGTAATATGAAATTTCTCTCACAAAAATATTTTTTTAAATACTTCTTTGTGTAAAAAATTAACCCCTTTTTGTTATTTGATTTAAGAACACCCTTATTTAAGTTTATTGTAAGAGTAGACTAACATCGCAATACACTCGAGTAAACATCAAGGCTAAAAAGCCTTACAGGTAAGCTTTGTGGAGTCAGCCCTGTTTAATCAAATTCACCCACTCTGAAAACCGCCCTATTCAGTCATGCCTCATTTATGCTTTAATCTGTGATATGGTATAAACTGAATTATTTGAGTATTATTATTATTATCCACAGTTTTGGGTAGGTACAAGTACCGGAATAACCCCATTTCCCTTGCAGTAAAAATACAACCCCTATTAACAACTATTATAAATAATTTCTAATATTAGTTCTGTATTCTTATTTTAGAAAAGAAAAAGTTACATAAATTCTAAATTTAATGTACATTTATTCCCCAACTTACTTAATAAAAAATTTATTAAAAAATGCACACATGTTTCCTAATTTTATTAATGAATAACTATTACCTAATAATGAATTAATATTCTATGCCACATTGAGTATTTATAGAAAACAAGGGTGACTATTGATTATCCCGTTAAGGTGACCGTAAAGCCACTAGGGATGTTAGTTTAAATATTTAAAAGCTATAAATTTCATTAGAGCTAACATTGCCCAACTAAAAGTAAGAACTTTAAAACCAATTAGGGTAGTTACTTTTTTAACACATAACACTGCGTGTTTATAAAATTTATCCTCCC
Organism: Hemicrepidius hirtus; assembly: GCA_963082805.1. Taxonomy (NCBI): domain Eukaryota; kingdom Metazoa; phylum Arthropoda; class Insecta; order Coleoptera; family Elateridae; genus Hemicrepidius; species Hemicrepidius hirtus. The sequence continues at coordinate 19,715,831 of OY720168.1, forward strand.
CCTCTCTCTTATTATGAACACAGTTGTATTAGCACAAAATTAATATGTTATATTAATTTTAATGACTATGACCCCAACAATAACGACCAGCTACCATTGATTGACCCCGGAAGAAATTCATACACATTTGCAATCAGTAAGTGCAGAACCCGTTGGTGTTGGTGCATGAGTGTATTAAACATGCTTGCGACTAGGCGCGTAAGTAAAACTGAAAAATCAAGAAAGTTAATAATTATTTTATAAGGAAAAAAACTTTTGCCAGGAAATATTGTTTAGAATTCAATTTCAAACATAATTTTATGAGAAAACACTGGCTGCTACATCAGACTGCATGCTAAATACTTCACTCAACTTTATTATTCTTTTACTTCCAGTTTTCTTACAAAATATTCAAGCTACAACTTGAATGAAGTTTCCTATAACTGAATAACTAATTTGATACTTTTATGAAGCGTAAAGTGTACATTTATTATTTATATTGAGTAAGTTACTTACTGAACGTAGAGCTTTATAATCTGTAATTCATTTAGCGGTTTACTGTTAACTTCTTGACAGACTGTTCCGCAAATTTAATTAACCTGAACTCAGCGTACTTGAATTAATAATAACCGCGGATTACAAATTATGGTACGTGGTTAAAAGTCATTACTTTTAATGAAATGTTTTAGAAATCTATAGCTCCAAACAAGACAACGGTAAACAGATTGACCACATACAAATTCAGAAATTACCTACCACTAATTGAACTGAACTGAACTGATTTTAACACCAAATATTTATTCTTCCATACGGGTGATCCTGAACCTTAGAACGTCCCTAATAAATACCCAAAAAAACACAAATTTTTTCTCAATAATTATATTTATTCAACCAAAAATTATGAAGAATAAAACATAGAATATTAAACACACAAAAAATTATATCGTCAAACCGTGGGCCCCTAGGCTTCGCCCAGTGGGTGGTAAGCTAGGAAGAAGTGGATCTGATGGAAAATCTACTTCACATCGCATCTCTATAATAATACTATGGTTGTGGTTTGTCCAGGACAATACGAGACAGTTTGAGATATTCAAGGGGAGTACACCAGAAAGCCAGTCTTTTGTTCCTAAAATATACCAGTGACCAATCCCCCACCAGCAATTATTAATGAACTTATTTTAAAACAAGTAATAATTATACGGTAGGTATTTCAATATTAAATTCACGGTCAACAGTCACGTTCAAGTTCAATTTAATTAAATCTGAAATGTATAATAATAATAATAGATGGATGTCATCAACTGCATGTTGGAAAATTAGCCGTTACTTTCATTTGATGCACAATTTTATTTGCTGTAATATGACAAATATTAATTTGATGCTACCAACATCAAACTGACCTTATTCGTTCCCGAAGCTATAATTAAATTACATTGCCACGTGTATTACCTGGTTACCACTATTCATCCCAATATATTTAATTAATCCACATTTTTCGTTTTAATTAATTATTTATATTCACGATTTCAACAACCTTTTTTAGAAAAGTTAATAATCAGTACATTTTATTCTTCTATATTAAAAAATATTCATTATTATATAATTTAACTGCAGTGTGTGAGTTAACTTTATTACTTTACTGTTTAAACCAGACTTAGAGAATACTCCTTATTAATAAGAATCCCTACTAAAAAGCAACTTAAATTATGACACATTAACAACTAAAGTGTTGAAAGTTTTTGAAATTCAAACCACATAATAATGAATATAAAGGGATCACATTTTCCGATCCATAACCAAGTTTCTTTGTAACGCGTGGAAGAAAGAAATTACTGGAAGGATACTTCAACTTACTCAAATTGCTCCAACATAAAGCCGTATTGATAAATTATTTTTCATTCTAAAGATATAAATCAGTTACACTCCAGTCTATCAACATAGCGGGTAGTACTATTTAATTTATTTTAAATTCATACGTACTGGAACAAAAACGAAGAATAGAATTCCTAAAGTTTTTTATTCCTTTTGCTCCAACCCGTAAATGCTTTCAAAAATAATTAATAACTGACAAGGCCGTTCGAAACTCCAGTTAAGGATCCCAACAAACTCTCCTAATTCTTTCGTTAAATTTAGATATAGTATAAAAAGTTAATAGGGAGAGTTGCAAGCCAAACTGTTTACTTATCGATCATATATTAGTAAACGCCATTAAGAATGTTTACCTTATACTTTCTTATTTATCCTTGGGAGAGCTAGCAACTACGTACAGTATAAACACCACAGTCATGGACAAGATTTAAATCCCCTATGATGGATTCGAACTAGCTACCATTATAACATAGTATACAAGCCAAACGCTTAACCCGTTTGACGCCTCGTTGACGCTGCCTATTAAAAGGGAAAGTGAACATTCAGATAAATTTATATCGTTTGTTACTTATCTCGTCGGTATTGTGCTGAAATAAAATTTACTAGGAGAACGTATATTAAACCGGAAGTCATCAATATCTATATACAATTTCGTTATAGATTCAAAGTCTTTGAATTATTTTGATAGGTATCGATGAGAAAGTCAGAGGTTGCATAGTAAATTGCTCATTTCCACGTCAGGAAACTGTAAATGAGTAACACGGTGCTCTTTTGTATGTTTCAGGATCAATGCTGCTGGGTCTGCGTAGCTTGCAGGGAAGACGCGTATGTCTTCAACGACACTTGTCGTTCCTGCGCCCCAGGATACGGCCCCAACAAAGAAAAGACCGACTGTATGAAACTAAAAGCACTTATCTTGGACTGGCTTAATCCATGGGTTCTAGTTCCCGTTGTCTTTAGCTCAATTGGTATTTTAAGTACATTATTCACCATAGCAGTTTTTATTCGATATAACAAAACCCCTGTGATTATGGCATCAGGTCGTGAATTATGCTATGTACTCCTCAGTGGAGTCTTGTGCTGCTATGCGATGTCATTCATTATTTTAGCAAAACCCACGGTGGAAACTTGCGCCGTAATGCGCGTGGGTCTTGGCCTTTGCCTCAGCGTTTGTTACAGCGCGATTTTCACCAAGACAAATCGCATTTCCCGCATTTTTAATCGCGGGGTTAAAAGCATCAAGAGGCCGGTCTACACGTCGCCGATATCTCAAGTTGCAATTGCTTTAGGTAAGTAGAAATATATCTATTATCGATTTATTTGTCGTCGCGTTTGGTTGGAAATTTGAAAATCAAATAAAAGCTTTTTGAAGTCATGAAGTAAAATGTCTAAGCAAATATACTTCAAAGAAGAACAGTGGATAACTCGCATTTTTTGCGTAAAAGGCTTTTGGTCTTAAAAATAGCGAAGGGACTCGTTTGCTGAAATTCGTGGAGGGTAGTAATGATTAAATACAGCTGTAAAAACTCAGCATCTATAGTGCGCCTTAAATATTCAAGAAACGCGTCTCTTTTGCTTATTTAGTTGAAAGCTCTTATCCCTCTATACTTAAACTCATTATTTTTAACAGGGGTGGCAATTTTAAAGTGAAAATTTTCATTCTTCATAGGTATCGTATCAATACAGCTAATAGGAGCCATCGTCTGGTTAGTGATTGAACGTCCCGATATTCGAGAGATCTATCCCTATCCTCTTACCGCTGTATTAACCTGCAGAGTATCTACCTTCGCGCTCGTTATGTCTCTGGTTTACAATATGATACTCATTATACTTTGCACTTGGTACGCTTTCAAGACCAGGAAGATTCCGGAAAACTTTAACGAGGCAAAATATATCGGTTTTACAATGTACTCTACTTGCATCGTGTGGCTCGCATTTCTACCCATTTATTTTGGTACTAATAATGATTACACGGTAGGTACTTTATATCAACATATTTCTCTAATTAGCAAGTTCAAGTTCATGTGGCCAATTTCAAGTTCAGCTAGTTAACTATGGAATTTACAATAAACCATCGAGATAGTTTCTAAATTAAACCTTCTTTTCCTTTGATCTATACAAATCCTCCATTTTATTTATTCCCTCCTCTTGGTGTATTCTGTATCCTCTTTAAACTAAAATGGCAGATTTCAACGTCTCACAAAAACATCTGAAATTATTTCAGGAATTTAATAACCCACACTTAATATCTCATTATTTTCTGAAAGCTCTTATCAGATTATATTAATTAGTTTTTATTAAAGCAAAATTATTATGACAACAGTTACCTAACATGTTTGTCAAAATTCTTGTTAACATTGCAAACGAGCAATTCTTAAACCTGCTGCTCTACGGTAGTTTCTGAAAAAATTAAACAAATCATTAGGTTTTGTGAAATATTTATTATTTCTCGTATTATAATTTCCTTGGTATTGGAAAATTTTAATTGCAATTACCATCGATATGTACTATGATACTACTAACCGCTGAATCTGCGAGTACAAACCTTTTCCTTTTCATTTTTCTACCGAGCAACATTAATGCTATTTCCAGCATTGTAATTTTTATAAAAGTTTCAGCAAAAAGGTTTCAATTATTTTGAATTAAAACCAAAATAATATTTTTGAAAGGTACTTTGTCCTCTAATTTATTTCTTTTTCTAATTATAATGTAAAGAATAAAACAACAAAAATATTTTTGCAACTCCAATGATATTATAGCAATAATAAAAATGCGCGAACCTTTTCGCACTACGTTAGTAGCTCGTTTGTTTGAGACAAATTTAACTTCTAAATTATAATTAAGCTTTGAAATTGGAAATTTATCACAAGCTTTGAGGTAAAACTAAAATTAAATATATCGGTTAAGCCTAACAAGTCTTGAAATCTGCATTTACTTGATAAGAAAGAAAATAAAATTCTAAAAATAGAAATGCGCGAACGATTTTCTTTGATGTACTTGTGCAATTCAAGGCAGAATTTGATTTGGTTTTCTCTCCTATTTTCACATTTTTTTAAACGTGTTTAATTTGGTTTATCCATTCTATTTCAGGTACAAATTGTCAGCATGTGTATGTGTCTCAATATAAGCGCTACTGTAGCCTTAGGATGTCTATTCACCCCTAAAGTCTACTTGGTCATCTTCCAGCCATACAAAAATGTTCGACAAGGAAATGGTCCTCAGGTAAAATTTTCACATTAGACCTACTTTATTTCAAATTTATGCAAAGCCAGGTACGGGCAAAAGTTTAACTTGCTCGTTTTACTGATGATTATGCACATCGGTATTAACTAAATTGCTTAAATAAAGAATGGAGGCAAAAGTACACCTAATGGAGGATAAGAATAATTGCATGTTATAAAAAAGAAATCTAATAGTAACGCAATTCAATTAATCGAACAATACAAATAAATGAAGCCAATTATCTGTAATATAAATCGCAGCTTAATAAAACGAATTGAATATATTTCTCTTGGACGGTTGTTTTTCCAATTATAGTTTACACAAAATAAAATTTCAAAACAGAAATATATACCTATAGTAACTAACGAGCATTAAGAAATCGATAAGGCTAGACGTTTGATTCAGAGGGCAGATCTTCGCTGTATTCACAAAGTGGTATCGAATTAACACTGATTGCAAAAATCTACAAATTATAGTAAATTTAGAGTTCTCATGGAACTTTCAATATTGATGATAAATACCTTCATTTAACCATTTTTACCACGACCTCAGATCGGATGTTGTAAGCAAACTTAATTTTTCTCGTTTATAATAAATTGGAAAAATAATTTTCTAAAGATTACGTAGGCCGCCGCCGGTCAGGCTCCCGGACAACAGCATCGCAATTGGACATGCATTATGCATAAAGTTAATCGTTAGTTATAATTTTTATTAATTGAGTATTTGGAAATTTAAAAAATTGATTTTTTAAAGTAAAATTCTTTAATTAAGAATTTTATTCAGACTTTTAAATACCAGTGCAACACGTAATTATCACAGCACCAACTTTTTATAGTATCGTAAAATATTTTTGTGTACGTACTAGTATACGTAACAGATTTTATTACCTCATAATTGTCAACTGCTTAAATTAAGCATTTTATGGCTAACTCATTCCGTTCTGCTTTTAAAGTTTACTATTATTAACAAATTTAATCATTTCTTTATTACACATTTCACTACAGGGGGAAGGGGTTAATCGCTAAGTTCTTATGTCCCCCATCTATCATCATATATACCTAATCAAACGTGAGATACCCATGGACGAAACGGTTTTACCCGTTGCGCGATCTGATTTGAACCACCATCGATGATAGACAAATTGAACGATTGAACAAATATAGTTAATCCCACTGCGAACAAAATGCAATTAGTTTTAAGTAAGACGATGAACTTCCTGCAAAACTTTGCAAACTGCTGACGGTGTAAAGCCAAACAAGACGCGTAAACCCAGTTCAGTCAACAAAGAAATTTTCTCACCTTTTATCAGTGAACTGAGTTTTCTGACAGCAGCAGGAAAACTGTTTGGAAGGAGAATGTAATAGATCTGAAGTTCGAGGGTTCTCCTTTTCTTATAAGTGTATATTTGTATATTTTAGATCGAAAATGTTTTTTATTTTAAATACAAAACTGTTTATTTAGTTTGGATTATATCAGTTTTACTCAATTCTAAATTAAGTTACAAAGTTACTATTAAATTAAATTCTGTGTTTAGTAGGTTTTGGAAAATTTATAATAATTATCTAAAAGAATTGCTGTAATAACAGAAATTGTGTAATTGAAAGTCTGCGGCAGTCTTTATTATTTTCTGTCAGAATTTAAAGTACGAACTTTAAACCGGCTCCTTGTCTTGAATATTTTATACCCTAACTAGCAGGCTGTTTTTGCAAGCTTCATTAATTACTCCACAATCTTTAACAGCTTTAACACTGTGTTTATTTGTTAAAGCATTGTTCCTTTGTTCACCTTTTCGTATAACGAACTGTTGAGTTTATCATTTACTTAAACCACTCATGAAGATTTATAAACAAACCCTAATTCAAAAGAAAATACAATTAATTCAACGTAGATGTCTCAAAAAGACATAAATAATTCTTAATATAGAGGTTTTTGTGGAAAATTTTGGTACGTAAACTATCTATTCATTGTTTACAACTAGCGATTTATCCGAGCTTCTCACCCTGTTATTCATTTTCATTGTATGCAGATACGAGATATGTTGACAGGCGAAAGTTATGGGTAGTTATTAATTAATGTTAATTATCCTAGATACGATACTATGTGAATCAAATATGCCATAATGTTTAATGCATGGGCAGTAATTCAGTGATATGCAATGGAGAATTACAGTACTAATTACTGTGGGATTATTTGGAAATCCATCAACTGGGTTTTGCATTATCCAAAAACTTAGACAACAACACAGCGTTACATTTAATCTAGTTTGATATACAATAAAGCTGTGTATTTGCAACAACACAGGGTGGAAAAATATTTTAACCGTTAAACTTCTGCTGGAAAGTTTTAAAATGTAACTTTCATACGAACCCATCTCAAGCTCAATCGGCGTCATAAGGAAGCCAACAATAATTTACATTGGAGAAACGCTTTTCGAAATGAAACTTATCATGCAGCGTATTCTCAATTTTAACGTGTTTTAGCGCTTCAAGCCACAGAAACAGTTGAGAAAATTACCAATCTTAAACATAAAAAAGACAAATGCAAATATATCTCTACTCTCATGATAAGCATATTTGGAACCACTATCGGTTGTATAGTGTCCAAAACCTTTCTAATCCTAACTAACCTGCTTTGACAACTTTTCTAATTAATTGATTAATTTTGGCTTTAGATTGGTGTAACCGACCCTAATCGTCCTGCATACAGCATGAGATTTGCCGGACCCAGATCACAAACTATGCAATCAATGACTAGCAATTCAAGGTCATCTCCTCGTTTGGGACAAAAGCATGCCAATGGTGATCCTAACGCTCTTCCCAGTCCCAGTATTGAGGAGAGCTCAGTAAGTTAAATTGTTTTCCCGGGATATTGAACATCCTGGTTCTATCGAAATTTTTATTTCATTTTGGAGATAGTGATAGTATTTTCAACTGAGCTGCATTCAACCTTCTAAATATAAGCAAAGAGTGTAATAATAATATTGTATAATACTCTTTGATACAACATAGGTAGAGACTAGAGACCACCAAAGAATAAATTGTAGTTACAATAATATGAGAGGTTGGATTTTATGGAAGCCGGTACTAAGATGCATGAAAAATTTCAGTTTTCGTGTTTGTATTAATTTTTGTTATAAATTGTTATTAATAAATTAAATATGATGGTATGAACATAAAAATTGATTATGAGCCCTTTTGCATGCACACCCTTCGTTGAAACTCAACCTTTCCAAAAAAAGCCGTTACGATTTATCCTTGTGTAATGTATCTCCCTCCTATTAGAATTTTTAGGTGCATTAGTTAAGATAAGACTTTAATGTGATCTTATACTTTTATATATGTATAGATTTTAGTATCAACGTTGTTCTGCAAATAGTGCCAAATTATTGTTACTTCCATACCAAATAATCTAGTCAATCTATTTTACGAATCAGTATTATTCTATTGTGATCTTCTATTATCTGTTAAATATATAAAATATTATAAGCTTATTAAATGAAATAGTTCGTATATTAATATATCAAAAAATAATTCATTGTGAATTATTTTTATTTGTAAAAAGATGAGAATAGACTCTGCTAAAACTCACGATAATTGTTAACCCCATAAAATTTTCATTTTATTTCTCGAAAGCAAATTTGTGCCTAAATTAGATCTCCCTATTTGTAATAGAATATCTATAAACATTCCACCTAGATAATTTAAAAAACAGGCTTTAAATGTGTATATGGAAATTGTTCTGAAATTTTTTTCTGTGTAATTTACAATAAATGTATCATTAAATGTAAATACATTTAAAATATAGTTGGCTTTTCTAGTTAAAGTTTCGCAACCAAAACTAAAGTAGAGACTTTAAAAAGATGTATATATTCGTATTATACTACCTAGAATCTAGTTATTGTCTTTTTAATCCTCGAAGATTAAGCGATGGACGCAGGAAAAGGTGCTATAAAATAATGCTTCAACATATTTCAAAAATAATGTTGAAGTAATAGGGAATTTGTAATATATGTAAAGTGTATTAGACTTCTAAATTTGAATGTTTGCGAAAATCATTCGAAATGTATTAACAAATTATCATAATTAGAAAAACAATCTGGTAAGGTAATGTTTCCAATAAGAAGAATACGTATTTCTCTAACATTTAAGGTTTTACATTGTATCCTGCACGATCTTCTCAGTTCTACATGTCATCAAAGTAATCCTGCATAAAATAGAGATAAGATAAAAATCCTCGATTAGATCTAATGTAATTCCTTTCGTGTAGTTCGGAATATATTTGCAATCTAGAATAGTAAATAGAATCTGTTATTATCGTAGGATATTATTATTTATACAATCCAATTTTAAAAATAGTTCTTATATGTGACGTCAAAATACTGTCTTATTGTAGGATTAATATGAATTGTATAGCATTTGTAGAACATAGAAACCATATCGAGAAAGTTAGCATAACAAGTCTAGATTTAATTCTATTGAGTATTATTAAAGTTAAATATCTTGTGATATTAAAATCTACGTAAGAGTTAAATAGCCTCTAGGAATTAAACCTGCAATTGTTGTCAGATATCTTACATTAAATCTATTCTTAGAATGTGTTTATTTCTAGTTGTTACTGAAATTGATGGAACTGATTAAATAAAATTATGATATACATGAGCATTTGGTCTTTGTATTTTTTATTTTTATCGGAGTTAACAGAAAAACATTCTTCAACATAAATAATTGATGAATCCAACTACTCGAAGATAACTTTTAGTGTTGAAAACACTTATACGGAGGCAAGTTATAGGTTCTCGCGTCACGAAATATCGTCACGCGGGATCTAAGCAGGGTGCGAGCATGCGGAGTTGGTTGCGTTGTCGGACTACACGCGTTGTTCTGTAAGCGCTTGCCCAGAAGCGTTAATTCTGTCCTTACAAAATATCCGAAAATATTTTTATTGTGAATACCTGACCTGGAAAAGAAAACAAAACCAAAAAATACAAAATGTTCAGAACGCAATAATAATCTATTTTTACCAAATGTTTCTTCTGCTGATATTCTGTAATATTATATTATAATATACATTTATATTACATTACATTTGTATTACAAGGAATTAAGAGGAAATTTTGTCAGGAAGAGGTATTACAAGGAATTAAGAGGAAATACAAGGTATTTTGTCAGGAAAAGGTATTACAAGGAATTAAGAGGAAATTTTGTCAGGAAGAGGTATTACAAGGAATTAAGAGGAAATAAAAGGTATTTTGTCAAGAAAAGGTATTACAAGGAATTAAGAGGAAATTTTGTCAGGAAGAGGTATTACAAGGAATTAAGAGGAAATAAAAGGTATTTTGTCAAGAAAAGGTATTACAAGGAATTAAGAGGAAATTTTGTCAGGAAGAGGTATTACAAGGAATTAAGAGGAAATAAAAGGTATTTTGTCAAGAAAAGGTATTACAAGGAATTAAGGGGAAATTTTGTCAGGAAGAGGTATTACAAGGAATTAAGAGGAAATAAAAGGTATTTTGTCAAGAAAAGGTATTACAAGGAATTAAGAGGAAATTTTGTCAGGAAGAGGTATTACAAGGAATTAAGAGGAAATAAAAGGTATTTTGTCAGGAAAAGGTATTACAAGGAATTAAGAGGAAATTTTGTCAGGAAGAGGTATTACAAGGAATTAAGAGGAAATAAAAGGTATTTTGTCAGGAAAAGGTATTACAAGGAATTAAGGGGAAATTTTGTCAGGAAGAGGTATTACAAGGAATTAAGAGGAAATAAAAGGTATTTTGTCAAGAAAAGGTATTACAAGGAATTAAGAGGAAATTTTGTCAGGAAGAGGTATTACAAGGAATTAAGAGGAAATACAAGGTATTTTGTCAGGAAAAGGTATTACAAGGAATTAAGAGGAAATTTTGTCAGGAAGAGGTATTACAAGGAATTAAGAGGAAATAAAAGGTATTTTGTCAAGAAAAGGTATTACAAGGAATTAAGAGGAAATTTTGTCAGGAAGAGGTATTACAAGGAATTAAGAGGAAATAAAAGGTATTTTGTCAAGAAAAGGTATTACAAGGAATTAAGAGGAAATTTTGTCAGGAAGAGGTATTACAAGGAATTAAGAGGAAATAATAGGTATTTTGTCAAGAAAAGGTATTACAAGGAATTAAGGGGAAATTTTGTCAGGAAGAGGTATTACAAGGAATTAAGAGGAAATAAAAGGTATTTTGTCAAGAAAAGGTATTACAAGGAATTAAGAGGAAATTTTGTCAGGAAGAGGTATTACAAGGAATTAAGAGGAAATAAAAGGTATTTTGTCAGGAAAAGGTATTACAAGGAATTAAGAGGAAATTTTGTCAGGAAGAGGTATTACAAGGAATTAAGAGGAAATAAAAGGTATTTTGTCAGGAAAAGGTATTACAAGGAATTAAGGGGAAATTTTGTCAGGAAGAGGTATTACAAGGAATTAAGAGGAAATAAAAGGTATTTTGTCAAGAAAAGGTATTACAAGGAATTAAGAGGAAATTTTGTCAGGAAGAGGTATTACAAGGAATTAAGAGGAAATACAAGGTATTTTGTCAGGAAAAGGTATTACAAGGAATTAAGAGGAAATTTTGTCAGGAAGAGGTATTACAAGGAATTAAGAGGAAATAAAAGGTATTTTGTCAAGAAAAGGTATTACAAGGAATTAAGAGGAAATTTTGTCAGGAAGAGGTATTACAAGGAATTAAGAGGAAATAAAAGGTATTTTGTCAAGAAACGGTATTACAAGGAATTAAGGGGAAATTTTGTCAGGAAGAGGTATTACAAGGAATTAAGAGGAAATAAAAGGTATTTTGTCAAGAAAAGGTATTACAAGGAATTAAGAGGAAATTTTGTCAGGAAGAGGTATTACAAGGAATTTAGAGGAAATTTTGTCAGGAAGAGGTATTACAAGGAATTAAGAGGAAATAAAAGGTATTTTGTCAAGAAAAGGTATTACAAGGAATTAAGAGGAAATTTTGTCAGGAAGAGGTATTACAAGGAATTAAGAGGAAATAAAAGGTATTTTGTCAAGAAAAGGTATTACAAGGAATTAAGAGGAAATTTTGTCAGGAAGAGGTATTACAAGGAATTAAGAGGAAATAAAAGGTATTTTGTCAAGAAAAGGTATTACAAGGAATTAAGGGGAAATTTTGTCAGGAAGAGGTATTACAAGGAATTAAGAGGAAATAAAAGGTATTTTGTCAAGAAAAGGTATTACAAGGAATTAAGGGGAAATTTTGTCAGGAAGAGGTATTACAAGGAATTAAGAGGAAATAAAAGGTATTTTGTCAAGAAAAGGTATTACAAGGAATTAAGAGGAAATTTTGTCAGGAAGAGGTATTACAAGGAATTAAGAGGAAATAAAAGGTATTTTGTCAGGAAAAGGTATTACAAGGAATTAAGGGGAAATTTTGTCAGGAAGAGGTATTACAAGGAATTAAGAGGAAATAAAAGGTATTTTGTCAAGAAAAGGTATTACAAGGAATTAAGAGGAAATTTTGTCAGGAAGAGGTATTACAAGGAATTAAGAGGAAATAAAAGGTATTTTGTCAAGAAAAGGTATTACAAGGAATTAAGAGGAAATTTTGTCAGGAAGAGGTATTACAAGGAATTAAGAGGAAATAAAAGGTATTTTGTCAAGAAAAGGTATTACAAGGAATTAAGGGGAAATTTTGTCAGGAAGAGGTATTACAAGGAATTAAGAGGAAATAAAAGGTATTTTGTCAAGAAAAGGTATTACAAGGAATTAAGAGGAAATTTTGTCAGGAAGAGGTATTACAAGGAATTAAGAGGAAATAAAAGGTATTTTGTCAGGAAAAGGTATTACAAGGAATTAAGAGGAAATTTTGTCAGGTAGAGGTATTACAAGGAATTAAGAGGAAATAAAAGGTATTTTGTCAAGAAAAGGTATTACAAGGAATTAAGAGGAAATTTTGTCAGGAAGAGGTATTACAAGGAATTAAGAGGAAATAAAAGGTATTTTGTCAGGAAAAGGTATTACAAGGAATTAAGGGGAAATTTTGTCAGGAAGAGGTATTACAAGGAATTAAGAGGAAATAAAAGGTATTTTGTCAAGAAAAGGTATTACAAGGAATTAAGAGGAAATTTTGTCAGGAAGAGGTATTACAAGGAATTAAGAGGAAATACAAAGTATTTTGTCAGGAAAAGGTATTACAAGGAATTAAGAGGAAATTTTGTCAGGAAGAGGTATTACAAGGAATTAAGAGGAAATAAAAGGTATTTTGTCAAGAAAAGGTATTACAAGGAATTAAGAGGAAATTTTGTCAGGAAGAGGTATTACAAGGAATTAAGAGGAAATAAAAGGTATTTTGTCAAGAAAAGGTATTACAAGGAATTAAGAGGAAATTTTGTCAGGAAGAGGTATTACAAGGAATTAAGAGGAAATAAAAGGTATTTTGTCAAGAAAAGGTATTACAAGGAATTAAGGGGAAATTTTGTCAGGAAGAGGTATTACAAGGAATTAAGAGGAAATAAAAGGTATTTTGTCAAGAAAAGGTATTACAAGGAATTAAGAGGAAATTTTGTCAGGAAGAGGTATTACAAGGAATTAAGAGGAAATAAAAGGTATTTTGTCAGGAAAAGGTATTACAAGGAATTAAGAGGAAATTTTGTCAGGAAGAGGTATTACAAGGAATTAAGAGGAAATAAAAGGTATTTTGTCAAGAAAAGGTATTACAAGGAATTAAGAGGAAATTTTGTCAGGAAGAGGTATTACAAGGAATTAAGAGGAAATAAAAGGTATTTTGTCAGGAAAAGGTATTACAAGGAATTAAGGGGAAATTTTGTCAGGAAGAGGTATTACAAGGAATTAAGAGGAAATAAAAGGTATTTTGTCAAGAAAAGGTATTACAAGGAATTAAGAGGAAGTTTTGTCAGGAAGAGGTATTACAAGGAATTAAGAGGAAATACAAGGTATTTTGTCAGGAAAAGGTATTACAAGGAATTAAGAGGAAATTTTGTCAGGAAGAGGTATTACAAGGAATTAAGAGGAAATAAAAGGTATTTTGTCAAGAAAAGGTATTACAAGGAATTAAGAGGAAATTTTCTCAGGAAGAGGTATTACAAGGAATTAAGAGGAAATAAAAGGTATTTTGTCAAGAAAAGGTATTACAAGGAATTAAGGGGAAATTTTGTCAGGAAGAGGTATTACAAGGAATTAAGAGGAAATAAAAGGTATTTTGTCAAGAAAAGGTATTACAAGGAATTAAGAGGAAATTTTGTCAGGAAGAGGTATTACAAGGAATTAAGAGGAAATACAAGGTATTTTGTCAGGAAAAGGTATTACAAGGAATTAAGAGGAAATTTTGTCAGGAAGAGGTATTACAAGGAATTAAGAGGAAATAAAAGGTATTTTGTCAAGAAAAGGTATTACAAGGAATTAAGAGGAAATTTTGTCAGGAAGAGGTATTACAAGGAATTAAGAGGAAATAAAAGGTATTTTGTCAAGAAAAGGTATTACAAGGAATTAAGAGGAAATTTTGTCAGGAAGAGGTATTACAAGGAATTAAGAGGAAATAAAAGGTATTTTGTCAAGAAAAGGTATTACAAGGAATTAAGGGGAAATTTTGTCAGGAAGAGGTATTACAAGGAATTAAGAGGAAATAAAAGGTATTTTGTCAAGAAAAGGTATTACAAGGAATTAAGAGGAAATTTTGTCAGGAAGAGGTATTACAAGGAATTAAGAGGAAATAAAAGGTATTTTGTCAGGAAAAGGTATTACAAGGAATTAAGAGGAAATTTTGTCAGGAAGAGGTATTACAAGGAATTAAGAGGAAATAAAAGGTATTTTGTCAAGAAAAGGTATTACAAGGAATTAAGAGGAAATTTTGTCAGGAAGAGGTATTACAAGGAATTAAGAGGAAATAAAAGGTATTTTGTCAGGAAAAGGTATTACAAGGAATTAAGAGGAAATTTTGTCAGGAAGAGGTATTACAAGGAATTAAGAGGAAATAAAAGGTATTTTGTCAAGAAAAGGTATTACAAGGAATTAAGAGGAAATAAAGTACAGGATGTTTAGAAAACCTCAGGTATAAAAGCAAATCGTACCTACTCTACACTCACGTCTGTGTGCTCACCTGCACTTTATCGTTTCTGTACATACTTGGAATTAAAAGTAGTTTGCAAAGAAATGAAATTTCGTGGAAGGCCACGAAATGTTCTACTTTGTTGTTAAAATAACGTGGGTATGCTTAAATTAAATATACCTAGGCAAAGCACTACTTATAATTGTAATTTTTACCATTGATCGTTTAACTTAACTTCAATTTAATTGTCGACTGTAATCGCTGTTTTTACGATTGTGAAATATTTAAACATCAACAAATAATATCAACTATAAATGTAAATATCCAGCAACAGTCAATGAGGTGCTTATTACCAAGTTAGAATATATAAAACATAAATGGCAAGAATGGGAGAAGAAGAAAAAATAAGAAAATAATAAATAGTGTCCTAATAAATTTAGAATAAATGCTGTCTAAATTTAACCTATAGCTCCAAAGTACAGCCAATATTAAAAATGTAACTAAAATAAATTCAAGCTACCGCAGTAATATTTTGTTTTCCCAAAAGAACAAGTTTTCAGGCTGAAGAAATAATATGTTCGTTAAACTTGTGTTTTTCTAATGATCGCTGTAAGATTTTCACATCTGAATATCCCGTTTTCCATCATGTTGTCTCACTAGCATTACAGAAAACAACACAAGACCACCAAAATACATTTTTTTTAATAATTCATTGTTTCCCTTAGCCAATCGCCAATCGTATACCACGAATTATAAGCCGTATTTGGTTTATCGAAATTAATTAAAGTTTTGCTCAAAACTATTGTTTAAAACACGAACTTGCATCTCTCCGTCGTAGCCTAAATGTGTAGCTGCCGTTCAACTTGAAAAATTTTATTATTGATTACTTAGATACAAAATCAAAATTAGTTTCCTTTTTAGTGCGATATCCTGCATTACCTGAAACCTGCACCACAATTTTTACACACTCTGTATATTCGATTACCGTATTAAATATACATCGTGTTTGTTTTCAACACCCTACGATGGTTGCAAGAATTGCGAGATCTGTGCATTTTTTCCATTATACCACAAGGTTGATGAATCACTTCAATTATTGATTATTATCCTTAGTACCTACTTATCATCATGAGATAACCAAATTCATAATTTTTGATTTTCTTCCAGTATGATATTTGCAATTGTCTTTAATATTACTTAGTATCTTAATTTTATATTTCTCTTCATTTATAACATTTCTGATTCTTCTAATATCCTACCCCTGTTGATTTTTTCTTACGATGATTTTATTATCACCTAAAAAATCATATATTTTTCATAAGTTGCATGCTCTGTCATGATTATGATGGATACGAAATAACTTTTACTGTATTCCCATGTATCTTCGTAAGTTCTACCTATGGTTCTACAAACATTCCGTAAACAGCTTCTTATAAGGTTGGATGTTGGAAAATTTCGTTTGCTGTAATAAATATTGAGCTGAATGAATCAACTACACCACAACAAACTTCAATAGCGCTTACTCTATAGGCAACCAACTTTACAAGAGATAGTTTGTCAGGAACGATTATTGCGTTAATTAAATAAACAGCAATATACTAAATGGCAATTACTGTAACACTAGTATTTGGTTCCCAATTTTCAAAACTTCCACGTTGATAACTCTATGATAAACTATCTTTATATATAAATATACTTACAATTACCTACCAAATTAATTAAATCTTGAATAACATTAATGTAAATGAATTATTAATTATTTTGTCTCTGCACCCTTACATAGGAAGCTATTATTGCACGTATCAAATAAATAATTAAATATTCTGCTGAATGCGCTAAAGAACAACTGGCTAACCCATCAACAGTGGATTCTAGAAGTAGAAATAAGCTTCTATTTTAACTTAGGTACAGATAAAACATGATTATATTATTCAGGATGATAATGGTATGTGAATATGCAGAACAGTATTGGGGTAGAAGATGCATGTAGATAAGATACATCACATGAATCTAAGTCAACGTATAAACTAGGTACTAGTTACCTATCTTATAAACCATTTTCCTAGGGCCTCTACAGGCTTCTTTACGCGTATCCGTTGACTATTTTATCTTTCTTTTTATTACTGCTCTCAATTGCAACTAAGAGATTTTGTGCCTTCCACGTCCAAAATTATATCCTAGCATTTTAAATAAAGGCGGTTTTATTTGGTAAAATAAGCTTCCAGTTAGACGACAAGTAGGTAGTTGTAGGTGTTAATCTTGTTACCTCCCGGGGGCTTCCTAACGCGTACCAACACGACTATTTTTGTTACAAAGGAGACATTGGATAAGCATGGTGTCATCACTTATCAACTTATATATCACAAACCTACCACAATTTCCCTGAAGGTGAACAAATTCTCGCCATTTTCAGGAAATACGTTTTGAGCTATCAAAATAGAAACATTTCTTATAAGTTTCTAAAATTCTTTTAACGCAAACTGTGCTTTTACAAGCGATTATTGACAGTTTATATAAGTAGGAAAGTGATGGAAAGCTGTAAGCCGTAAGCCTCATGATCTAAACTCAGCATAAACCCAAGCATATGATTGTTGTGGACCTTTCTGTAACCAATTTTCACGTTCCTAAAGAATAGCGTTGCCTTATTTTCTAAGGATGTTTGTGGATGACATCTCCGTAGAAAAAAGTTATCCAGTAGAGATTGAGGACGGTTTTGCATTGTGGCTAGTTTAAATTAAACCATTTTCATGAAATAAGATTCCCAAAAAGCATAGCTTCTCTTCTTTCTGGAACAGTATTTACGATTCTTCGACTAGCTAAAACGAATTATTTCGATATCCTAATATTACAGTAGCGGCTATATACAAATATAATAAGGAAAACGATCATTTTATTACAACATTAAATTTAGTTATTAATGTATACTATAAATAATTCACTTCACGTTTTTAATAAAGTTTTTAAAATTATATATAGATCATGTAACCAAGAGATGATAGTTTTTCGATGAAAAAACAGTTTTCGTACATTAATCACTATAGAGAAAATCGAAGCTAGGCACCATCACAATAGTAAGTAGTAAATGACATTATCCTTAGAAATTCCATATCTCGAGATAGTTGAGTATAATGTAGAAGGGGAAACTGTAACCCTTCAGAGAAGTTTGCTTCAAAATCTATTGTCTTGCAAGATATCTAACATAGGTTTTCGATTTAACAAAACCACCTTAGATCAACTGATAGTGAAAATATAATCATTCTTATACCTCGATTCGTAGCAGAAATATTACAAGAATTTCTGTAAAAAGTTGTAAAGTACCACATCCATATTAACCAGAATACTTTGAAAATTCCTTGTAAAACAATGTAAAATAATTTGTTATATAAAACAAAACAATAAATTTGAAATAGTTTCAAAACCAGAATCGCATAATATTTGCTATAAAATGCGTTTTCAGAAACTGAAAAATATGTTTAATGGAATGTTTTCTGTATATAGATATGACTGAATTTAATTTATGCGCGTATTAACTGTATTGGAACATAAGTAAAAGTAATATGTGGCAAGCAAAAGTACATAACAATTTCTAATGCTATAACTTAAAATTTTCACAAAATCGAAAATCGATTTTCAGGAAACTGTGAAGGAAGCAAAACAGAAAGGATATCGCAACACATAAGTCAGTGTCAAACAATTAGAATGCTAGCTCTGATATTTAAATATATGATAGTCGCACTGCAGAAGTCATTTCCCAGTTAGGGACATCCTCTGAGGGCGACGGGAAAGGAAGTGCCAATGGCAGGATACATGTCACATGACCGGATATCTATGTGAATTACCATGATGCGGTTGCGGGGCGCTAAGCATCTATCTGTAAGCACTAGACAGGCATAATTCTTAAATCTGCATTAAAAAATAATGCAATATTCCAAAACACTGGGATTCCAATTGTTTTAAAAAAAATTCATAAAAGAGTTTTCCAGATTTTACACATTTTGTGCAAATTTGTATTTTACTAAAAGGTTGTATACTGTATAATTACTTTAAGGCGGTAGGAGTCACAGAAATTTCCCTTTTAAAATTCAATCTATTTATTTGGGGTGACTCTAGGGACGAAATTAAATCAAAAAATCCTGAATCGCTTTTGCTTTAGGTTCATGGCTTTTTTGCCAATAGCTTCTACATATTTTAACGATTCTCGTGTAATTCTTTTGTAATTGTATGTTCCTATGTATTTTTAAAATTTATTGTCATTATAATTATTAGATTGCAAAAGCACAAAAATTTCTAGCACTTTAGTGGTAGAAACTTTAACACGAGCTTATAAAGAAGACTTTAAACCAAAAGTGGTTTATAATTTTTTGACTTCATTTTCAATATAGATTCACCCCTCACCAGCTTTTCTAACACCCTATATAAAACAAACAAAGCATAAAATTCAAATAAAATAAGTTTGTATGTCGTTTTGTTTCCTAAATTACAAAACCTGCATTTTTAAAAATACTACTACTGCTAATTTAATTAAAAAGAAGAAAAGATATGGTTATATAAATAAAAAAGTTTAAAGCGTTGGCATATGATAAAAATACATTTGGCTAGCCAAATCGATTATACAATTACTCCTTAAGAGGTTCACCAAATGCAAACAAGACACTAATAAAATAATGTCTCATCTTGATACTATTATTTAATCGGCCACATCACGTTTGAAATAATCTGTCGTCTTACGCATGGGTCCCGCCTACGAACACAAATTATGAATTTATAAGCAATACAGGCAAGGTTTTAGTAGGACGTTTTTATTTTTCTATTTAACAGTACTGTAAAAGTAGTAAAATCCGAATGCAGCCCATTAAATATTAAAACTAGTTTAGTTTTTCGTCATTGTACAATTAGTTCGCTTTTCCTTTAGTTTCCTAAATATCAAATTGAATAGAATTTTCTTTCCTGTCAGTGGCTAGAACTTGAAAAGGGTTCAAATCTAACACAAAATTTACTTAAAAAGAAAATTGGTAAGCATTCTACCCTTCTACAAAATCATGTCAATGTCATCGATGTGAAAGCAGCCCTTCATACCTTTTACTGTTATCTTACATGTTTGGCAAGCGGATGCTTCTTGTGTCTGTCAGTTTGATTTCCTTAAAATGACGTGCCTTTAGACGTTCCCTATTAATGTCTCTTATATATAGAAGGCTATGGAAATACGAAAAATCTTAAACTGATAAGAAATCCACTTTGTTCCAATCAGAAATTGTATTCTGTATATAACGAGATATGAAATATTTCCCTAAAAATTTCTAATAGTTTATGATTTTATAAATCTTCAAACCTTAAAATTAATTAAAACAATCCCAATTAAAGTAAATTTCGCATACATTAAATAAATGAAAAATCAGACTGATTAAACAGCATTGTCAAACATCACGAGGGGGATTTTGGTATTTGTTTTACTGGTACATAACGTTTCAATCGTTATTTTTGTGATCAGCCACGCGAATTTACACACTAATAAGGTTTAACCCAAACAGCAAATAAAGCTCGATCCTGCAGGTGTCCCGAAAAAGTCCGGAATTTTAATACAAAAAGAGTTAAACGAAGTGGCAATTTGATCACACAGGTTCTCAAAATAGTTTAAATTTCCCCCTCTGTGTTTGCAACATAGGTGTATGATTGGAGGGCCAAAGATAAACGAGAGGATGATTGCAGCCTCCAACCGCCAAATGGTTGAATAGGTTTGCAGAAGTCAGTGGTCTACCGCCCTTCGAGTTAGCCACTCTTCGTGTTAGTGCTCTTGATTTCGGTGTTTTGTGTGCAGTGATAGTGACTGATTTTATCACGTGGATTTATCCTGGTAAATATTTTGGTGTGATATCCTGACAACCCACGTGCTTTACATTTTTTTATAAAAGGACTTAACGGTATCATTAATTATTTTATCATTTTTACAAAATCTTTACAAAAAAATTAAAACGAAACACCTGTTTTTATTTCTTTTATTTTCTAAAGTATCTTTTTAATAGCTACCCAGAAACTGTTTTACTCTTTTCCATTTTTGCATTAATTTACAATTTTTTTTAGTAACAAACCAGTCAAATTTTAGTTCATAAAAAAATGCAGCTTTATTGTAAAATATTTATATGTATGTAACTATTTTTAAAAAATGTTTAAAAGAAATCGCTTTTGAGTTAAAATTGTGTGTAGGTAGCAAAAGCTCGTTCATTCCTGGCGACCGTAAAGTTGTGTTCGCATTACGGAGCCCTTTTCGTAGCTCATTGAACGTGTGCGTATGATTATGTGGAAGCATTTAAAACAGCAGCTCTATTAATCCGGTGTGTCTGTAAAAGCCTCCTGCCATATCATATTTATTTTAATTTTGCGAGAGTGATTTAGGAGGGTACTGCATGTGATATGAGCATTACTGTATACACACAGACTACTTTGCCGGAAATACCCATTTATATCATATTGGTGCCCTACATATACTAGTAATATGTATATAAAGCTACCCACATTAAAATTTAAAATATAATTTTGAAATTAATTGCAAAAGCTTTCATATCTGTGAGAATAAAGAATTTGTAATCAATATTTTTTACGTTTCCAATTTTTTCTCGAAATGTATGACTATAACGATAGATACTTTTTGTGCTCATTTGTTATAAACCATCCATGCATAATAAACTCTACAATTAAAATGTCTCAGTTCGGATACAATTATGTGGGACCGAACTGTTTCTCCGCGGATTGCTAGAAGCTTTAAATGCTTCCTCAAACCTAAAAGCACAGTCTAGTACGGTGAAGCTTTTCATGGCGATAGCATGAACTGTTTCTCATTAAATTTATGAATTCAATTTTACTTTGATTTCTACGTTTAAGGGTAGAAGGATAAAAGTGAAAACAAAATTATAACAATAGGTTACTTTATAGGTGAGAGTTGTGGTATGTGATGAGCTGACCCCTACACTAACTACAAGCACTTCAGTTTGCTGTTTCTTTCTACAATGGCCGAAAGAAACGATGGAACGCCGGATTGTTTAGAAAACGCTTTGACTCTAAACAGACATGGGGATGAAGAAATTGAATTGCCCACCATAAAAACCTTACCCAACGCTGCTAACCAAATACAGAAAGCCAAAAAAGCAGAAGTACTTCTCGAGAGAGGAACGTGGGCTACCAAATTGGATTTTATACTATCCGTAGTTGGTTTAGCCATAGGTCTCGGCAATGTATGGAGATTTCCTTACTTATGTTACAAGAACGGGGGTGGCGCCTTTCTTGTTCCTTATTTTATTACACTTTTCCTTGCCGGAATACCAATGTTTTTCATGGAATTAGCTTTGGGACAGATGATGACCATTGGAGGACTCGGCGTTTTTAAAATTGCTCCAATATTCAAAGGTACGTTAAGGTTTCACTGATAAGGATAACATGCAATCAACATACTTGAATTACAGGAATCGGTTATGCCGCAGCTGTAATGTCCTGCTGGATGAATATCTATTACATCGTTATCTTGGCTTGGGCTATATTTTACTTTTTCATGTCTTTGCGCTCAGGTAACACATTTCAAATATTTTCGTAAACTGTAGTTAGCACAACCAATTTGTAGATGTACCTTGGAGAACATGCAGCAACTATTGGAATACCAAGTATTGTATTAACCCCTACGATCGTCAGTCGCTTTTGTGCTGGGAACAATATAACCCCAATACTACTTTACCTACCAAAATGTGCTCACTTAACCAGTACAACGTCACTATACAGGAGTTGACTGATCCTGTGAAAGAATTTTGGGAGTATGTTGCAAAATTGCTAAAATTTAATTTTTCTAATGCTAATTCCTATATTTAGACGGCGAGCTCTTATGATATCCGGAGGCATTGAACATGTTGGAAGTATCCGTTGGGAATTGGCTGGAACCTTATTATTGGTTTGGATTTTATGCTATTTTTGCATTTGGAAAGGTGTGAAATGGACTGGAAAAGTGGTATACTTTACGGCTTTGTTTCCTTATGTACTTCTAACAATACTACTCATACGTGGAGTAACATTACCAGGAGCAATGGAAGGAATCAAATTCTACGTAATGCCAAATATTTCTAAGTTAAAAGAATCAGAAGTATGGATAGACGCTGTAACCCAAATATTCTTTTCATACGGCCTTGGTTTGGGTACATTAGTTGCCCTGGGAAGCTACAATAAATTCACTAATAACGTTTATAAGTAATTTAAAATTTTACTGTACATCAATGAAATCTAAATGTAATTTTTCAGGGATGCTCTGATTGTATGTACCGTGAACTCGAGTACTAGCATGTTTGCTGGATTTGTCATCTTTTCAGTAGTGGGTTTCATGGCTCATGAACAACAAAAACCCGTCGACGAAGTAGCGGCTTCTGGTATTAATGTTTAAACACAATTTGTGATAATACCACATTTAATTTAAATATTCTTTCTAGGACCTGGTTTAGCTTTTCTGGCCTACCCATCCGCGGTACTACAACTACCAGGTTCCCCCTTATGGGCCTGTCTATTTTTCTTTATGATATTATTGATCGGTTTGGATTCACAATTTTGTACAATGGAAGGTTTTATCACTGCTGTGATAGATGAATGGCCAAGCCTTTTGCGGCCTAAAAAAGAAATATTTATTGCATTTGTATGCATGCTATCGTATATAGTTGGTCTTTCCTGCATATCACAGGTAAACAATTAAAACCCAAAGAATTTTTAACTAACTATTTATATTTCCAGGGTGGTATGTACGTCTTTCAGATACTTGATTCCTACGCTGTGAGTGGTTTCTGTTTATTATTTTTAATATTCTTCGAGTGTATTGCCATTTCTTGGGCATTTGGCGTAGACAGATTCTACGATGGTATTAAAGAAATGATAGGCTATTACCCTATGAAGTGGTGGAAATTTTGTTGGACCATAACAACCCCAATGATTTGCATTGTAAGTAAAAATGTATATAAAATGAAAAATTATTGTAAATGTTATTATAGGGAGTCTTCATATTTAATTTGGTACAATGGACACCAGTAAAATACCTTAACTACGAATTTCCACTTTGGGCTCATCTTTTTGGTTGGTTTACCGCGCTGACTTCCATGTTATGTATTCCTGGTTATATGGTTTATCTATGGTACACTACTCCAGGAGATCGAGAAACGGTAAAAAAATATACCTATACGATAAAGTTTTATATTTGGATAAAACTAACTTTTTATTGATTTTCAGAAAATTCGGCTACTCGTAAGAATAGATGATGACGTACGCACAGTTAGAGCGAAAATGCATTCGCTTCCGCTAACATCGACATCGGAAGTATAACATAAAGTACTCAAATAATAAACTGTTAATTTTGGAAACTAATCGCTCTCAGTTTTCCAGTGTTTAAAAATACGTCTCTCGCGGTCTTCCACAAGTTTTCTAGTGTTCATGTTGTTTATTGCTTTGTAATTAAGCGTATAGAAATTTTATAATTTATTATGTCTACAAGCGTAGGTGGTATAATTAGAGTCGTTCATGTATGCATAAGGCACTAAAGGGCACTAGGTACAAGAGAATGTGCAATTTTAGCATCATCTCTCCATACATTAATTTACTATTTTTATTTAATTTGCGTTTAATTATTTACACCCGCACGGTCATCTAAGTCATATTTTATTGTGAATCACTTTTTTTAATTCATCCTCTAAATAGCGCGAAGTACCTTTAGTAGTAAATTTTAGTCTGTCGATTAGCTTAATATCACTATTGTTACATTTTTATTTATTATTTCTAGAATTAAAAAAGTATAATAGTATTAATTATTCCTTCACCAGAAATAGATGACTAGAATGTTTAATACAACAATATATAATCAAACATATTTGTAAAATTTACATAAACTGTAAATTGATGTAAAAATATATGTTGCTTCTATTAATTTTAAAAATATTCTTTTATTCCAACTGGTCACTCCAACTTTCTATTTGAAATTAATCATTAAAAAAAATTCCACTATACAAATGCAATTTTACTTAAAATTTCTACTTTGCAATTTATTTCTCAAAAGTACTACAACTATTTAAAGGACCTAAACGTCCCAAATGCCAAACAAATCCTCTTGGTTTTATATACTGTGATCTAACACAGGTTTAAATATTTATACTTATTTCTTAGATATATTACTAAAAATTCTATTTATTTTTACCTTAACATGTTGGTCTGTCAGATTCCCTAACGTCACTTCAAAACAAAACTTTGGAGGTGAATTGAAATCAAAGGGCAGAAATTTACTGAAGAATAGATTTTGGAATATCCACAAATGAAAACAAGTCGGGTAAATTCAGACTCACCCCTCCATTACTCTATACTGATACTGATAAATGCATCTGCTTTATTTCGGTGCAGTTGGTGTTAGTGTATTGTAGAGACACGTGCGTGCGTATTGTAAAAATCAACTGCTAGAAAATCATTTACAGAATAAGGTGAGTGGAGTGTAGAAGCAATTGAATATTTTTTTTAATAAATCTACAATAATTACAAACATATCTGATAAATTTTGGTAGTATTTCTATTCAGTGTACCTGTAAACATTTAGTGTATCTGTTTATTCGTAAAATAGAAACAGGAAATTATACAATGAGCCGGTATACACCGATAACGCTAATCTGAAGGCTACATGTAAAAACCTTGAGTGATACATGCGCTTCAATTACGTACAAATTTTGAATGAATCAGACGCAAACAATGATAACACCGAAATTTTAAATAATTTAAGAAAGTAAGTTATTTTGTCCTTCAATTAATAATTTTTAAGTGGTGCATTCATTTAAAGGACGAAATTCAGCATTGTACGTAATTTTAGGCCAACTAACGTTATCATTTAACAACAGACAATTATTTCAGAACTCTTCAATGGTGTAATAAAGGCTTACGCCTATTTGAAGAAAATTTAATACAAGGAGGAAATAGTACGGGGAAAACGATTTTCAGTCGTGAATCAGCCTGTGAGCTAGACAACCTACACTACACTGAAAAGGGAAATTTATTTTCAGGACTTTGTGGTATCACTGTTGTGTTTACTGTGCTTTTTTTAACCTACCTTTCGCTGATTTCTAAATTAAGAAAATACCAAACGAAAACTAAATGTAAAATTAAACTTTGATTTAAATTCATTCAACTATTAAGTGAACGCATAACGAGAGCTACCTTATGTATTTGAAATATACGAAACGTGTTGGTAATGCGGTAGTTTTATTGATTTGAGAAGACCCTGCGGCAGCCTTATTAAAACAAAACGTTTTGAATTTTTTAGCATGATTTTGTGTATTTGTCAGCAATCATGGACGCAAAATTAATGTACGCGTTTCGGGGATGGATTGCATTCGTTGCATTTGTGGATTTAGGTACTGCAGTTCGAAGTTACATAGAAAAACGCTCATTTCTTAGCAATACAACAACCGATATAGATTATGATGATGGTAATTTAAATTTTTATATTAAAACTTAATTTATTTCAAGCATTTCTAGAAAAATATACAGTATCAAGGGTAATAGGAATTTACTCAGTATTAAAAGCTTTAGCTTTAATTCATTGCACCTTATTTATACATTACAAACCGTAAGTATTTTTAATTAAATTAAACCTATGTAAAATAAAATTTCTTTTAGTGTTGTCAGCATGGGTATTTGTTCTATTATAGTAACAATCACTCTCTATTTAACAGAAACCCTATATTTTAGATCAGCGACACTTAATTTTTTGGTAACTTTTCCATGTGTCTTAAATGGTAAATGTAATATTTTACCATAATAATTTATTTTACAAAATTTATTTACAGCTTTAACCTTAATCGGCTTAATATATCTCCCTAAGCATTTAAAATTATGGGACCCTCTTCAAGAAATTGAAGAAGATGATGCTCATCTTTTGAAACACTCCAGTGTTTTAAGAAGAAAACGGAATGCACGAAAATTAAATTAGCATAATATAAAGGGAAAGCAACACCAAAAATTTTCAAGCAATGGTATGAATTTTTATTACATAATTCACATATCGGTAGGTATTAAAATTATTGTTCAATGAGGGTTCGCGAAAACCTTTATTTTAATTTGCAGAGAGTAGTAGGAAATTAAAATAGAAAGTTGATAATCACATTATTGTTGATTTCCTTATGTAATAAATACTGTGATAAAGAACTTTTGCAAGAATAAATTCAACTTGTTATCATTTATTTGTTTATTTTCTGTTACTATTAGGAATTTAATTATACACAGGGAATTATATAAATAGGAAACAAAGAAATAAGACACAAAATAGGACCTGGAGGAGGATCGGAAAATGGAAGATGGTTCCATAAAGTACCAGGCATCATTGGAAAACATTACAGACATCCAAGAGAGATTCAAAACTGAAGAGAAGATTTTCTAAAAAGCCTTTTATTAACTCGAATATTAAAACCTTAACAAATCAATAAAATTGTTATTTCTGACTACTACCTTAACACCTCTATTATACATTTTAATACATTGCCATGATAGTAAACCGAAATAAATACAAATAACATTTTATTAACAACTACTATTTTTGATAAATAATTACAAAACTGGTTTTACGTTTTGCACTTAAAAAATAATCCTCTTAAAAGTATTTAATTCAACATCTCAGTTCTTTGGCATCTATATTTTTAAATATCTTTCTTAATTATTTTTAAATTAGTGCTCTTGTTTCATTTTTCTTAATGCTCTTGCTCTTATATTTTCCATAGCTTTCATTACAAACGATTTTTGTATTTGTGGAGATATATAATTTAGAGCACAGACAACACCAACCAATAAAGTGTGTGGGAAATATCCTGTAGTGTGTTCTTCAATTCCAACTGTTTTAAGGGCACTTTCGACGTAGGTCTCGGGTGATGGTGCCATCCACGTAGCTGATCGAATTTTCGACATTTTCGTAGCAACATATCCTGGTAAAATGCATTGAACGGTAATTCCAGATTTAGCGTACTCTGTAGAAAGATCCGCGGAAAACTTTTCTACATAGGCTTTTGAAGCAGCATAAATTGTTAAAAGAGGGCTTGGAATTTGGGCAGCAGTTGACGATACGTTAATTACAACCCCCTTTTGACGCTCCACCATACCAGGCATTACCATTTTACACATATTCGTTACAGATACGATATTACAATTAATTATGTTAGGATAAAGTTTTTCTTTACTTGCTACATCCAAGAAATATTCAGGATACGGATAACTAATCCCCACGTTATTAACCAACACCCCAATTTCAAGACCTGTTAATTGTTTATCTATGTTGTGATAAATTTGTTCGTCTTCCGTGAAATCGGCTATTATAATTTTCGTTTGTACTTTATAAGTGCTCTCTGTAAAATAATACGTTTATAATATTAAATTTTTTACAACCATGTTCTTACTTACCTATACTGGCAGATACTTCGTCTAATTTTGATTGAGTTCTACTTATTAAAACTATATTCATTCCCTTTTTAGCTAAAAGCTCCGCATATGCTTTCCCCACACCATCTGTTGCCCCTGTAACAACTGAAAACCAATAATTAATTTTTAAAAAGAACAATTATTATTGATAAAAATTTAATTGTCCTACTGTCAATTTTTATAATCCTCTTAACCAATAAACGATGACCTAGCTTTCATTGTATGTACAACTTAAAAGGCAAAGATCAAAATACGGAAAAGAAAGTTTCTTATTGTAATTTATACTAAATAAATAATTTTGAAAGATGAATGTGGACATGGTAAATAGAAATTTTTTAATTTGTTTACTTAAAAATTAATCTTAAGGGGTATTAAAATTAAAATAACCCAAATTGTTATTTACATTAACACATTGCAATCAAAAAAATATTGATGAAGCATTGTATACCGCATATATGTTAATTTTAAATAATTAAATGATGAGATAGGATAAAATTAACAATCAACACAAAGTAATATATTATGAAAGTATTGCAGGAAATTAATTTTTTATCGTTATTATTAAATATATATCCGTAAAATAAAAGTGTATTGAAAATGATTTTCGCAAATGTAGGATTTAGGCAGTAATTGATTTCGACAATAACATAAAATACTTTATCCTGTACAATTTAGAAATCAAGCTACCTACACAACACAAAATTCTTCGGATCCAATTTCAAATTTTACAGATTTCTTATATACGTAACTCTACATTTTTCCGGTTACGTAAACCACATATGAATCTACAGATAAAAAAAGTACTATCTTCTGCATTTTAGTATAGCATGTGGAAATATCATGACACAATTTTAGCAAGTGCTTTTCAAATCTGCATCTTTAGCAAATAAGTTAACATTTATTTCCTTGTAATCATTTTGAATAAATCATTCTTATTTGCAAAGTAAATATGATTTCATTCTATAAATTACTATCCCAAATCGTTTACCAATTTGGGATTGTTATTTAATAATTTCCAGGAACAGTAAGTTTAATTCGTACTCAAGAATGTAACACTGTAAGGGAACTTTTTGGGTAAACACTTTAACGTTTAGGATTTCAGGAAATTTGTCTTAACCCTCATCCCTTCTATAAATTATATCTTGGTATAGCTAAATCTTTTTGGTAGTTATTAAATTTTGTACATATAATCCCCACGTATAAAAATTTAGTGTAAATAGTAATGTTTTTAAAATAAATGTCAACACCATTTAAAATAAAAATATCAACCAATATCGCATACTTTAATAATTTAAAACTTAACAGTTTGATGAAATGTTAATCAAAATCCATTGTTTGAACGGTCATGAATTTTTAATGGGTAATAACCACATACGATTAAATGACCATTGTGGAACTGCCTAACTAAATGTACATGTAGGTGCCCTTGCAGTACACACGTAATTGTTTTTTTCTGATAAGAGTAAATGAAGTTTCCACTTTAGCCTTGCACAAAATAGTGATTCCCTATCAATTTTTAGTTTGATTTAGGTAGTTCTATGCAAGAGCACCTATTGATTATTGAAATAATCAAATAAAGTAAATAAAAAACTTACCAGCCCATGGTCCCATTGATGGAAGATCAACATTCAATCCAAAATTAGGCCCAATTACGTGGTTATATAAAATTTTGATTAGAAGTCTCAAAACCTGAACGGCAACAATGAAAATACACACGCTTCCTACAATCTCGAGGGTTGTCATTTTGAATTAATTGAACTTCTATTACAGACGGTATAAAAAATACTGAACATAACCGATCAGCCGACAGTGTCATTCATACAGCGGCTTATCAGTGATAATAAAACGGATGAGTAGGGGAATCAAAATGAATTTAATATTGAATATAACACGCATGCGTTGTTTGACTTTCTCATCCCCTTTCTTCGTATTTTCATCTTTTTCTATCGCAAGTGCCGTTGAAGTGAGAAACTGGGTTACGTTCGTAGGATTTATTGACCGTCAATTGTGACTTTCACATTGACCGCGCGAAAACTTTTCACCGTATAACAAGTTCCGTAGAAGATGCACGCCTACGGCAATAGGTAACTAGGTCCTGACATGAAGTACGCACTCAATAGACTTATTCTATTCTCAATAATCAAAAGAATCGAAAGTAGCGCGGTTTCTCTATAATTGTCATCAGTTTTGATTATACAAACATAAAAAACGCTCAACAATTTAATCTTCAATGTGATGCAATGTTGTTATCAGAAGATAACAGTTGGTCATCCAACAGGAGCAAATGATCACCATGCATACTTTTGATACATCATACGATGATACCCTAGGAAAATCATTTCGTAGCATTATAAAGTTCAAGTGTATGGCTTATCACGAAAACGAAATAAAAACTATTTTTAAACCGCGTGGTGGGTTCATAACTCATTTACAACCTAACTACCCTTAATTTTGTGTAACAATTACTTATAACCTCATTTTATAGTTCATTAAGGGTTAATCAATCATAAAGTTGAAACAACACATTTTCTAATAAATAGGTTGGGGTTTAATTACATACTTCTATGAATTTTTGTAAAAATAGGAAAATTAGAATAATGTTATTTTCTTTTATAAACAAAATAAACAAGAAATTCTGGAGAAATAAAATCATGTAAGATGGGTTAAGGGCCGTAGCCAGGGCGGGCATCAAGGCTCAGCCCTTCCTGGAAAAGTGTTCGTCCCTCCTAAACCAATTTCGTGACTCTAATTACCGTTTCTACTACTGTGTGTTTTCCAAAATCACGGTTTACGAAAATTTCCTCACGAAAAAATTCTATTTAATTTGCCATCTCTCCCAGTGCAAACAACAGTTGTTTGCATCTTGATAATCATATTCCTACATTATTGTAAATTTGTTCTGAAAATATTGCATAGAATCATACTAACCAATTTTAAATGATTACATCATACATCCCTTACTATATATACTATATGACATCCCTAGCCTGAATTATAACGCCTATTCATAAATACGACATTTATAAATATTTATTATGACCCCAAACTGAAACTCCCAAACTATATTTAATCTGTAGGCTTCCAATGTAAGTTTAACACCGAAAACCCTAATTAACTAATCATAAGTTATAATTTTCTGCAGTTAGCTAATCATCGTTAATCATGATCGTATGCTGAAATTAGTGAAATGTAATTTTTACTGCTGCAATTTCTATATTCGTCTATATTCGTGGATAATTTCATCTTTAAAGTTTTCTTTTTATCTTTTACTTCTAACATTAAAATCATCTTCATTGCGAAACAGCCTTGTAATTTATTTTTTAAAATATTATGTACTTTATCAAGGTCAGCAATGTCTAGGATACAAACCTGATGTATTTTCTTGTAGTTTCTGTTGTTTAAAGTAAAAAAAGGACAATGTAATGATAGTAGCGGAATTAATATTGTCTAAACAACAGTTTTGCATTAATGTATCAGCAATTTTAATTGCAAGTAACACGAATAAAATATATATTAGCATGAATAATTATGAAAATGCATCGTTGGATAAAAGCACTAACTCAATGCAGGGGCGGGATAGCACACCATATGGCTACAAAGATTTTCCCAGCTAGCTTCTGTGAAAAACTGTTCCACAGGCGATAGGTCCTGCATAACTTTATAACTCAGGGACAGGCAGGACAGCACGCTTTAAAATATTTTTCCGCTAGTCTCATAATCAAACATAATGACAAGACACCATTTTTTTTAAATAAAATCCTGGGAGACTGGTTTGGAAAATAAGACACTAAATTCCCAAAAAAACGCATTTAGGCTTCCTAAACTTTTGGTGGTTCTAGGGTTTTAATTCTGTTATACCAATTTTCTTTGACTGATAGCCAGCTTTGACTTCCAAATTGGATAACCTAAGTAGTTATCTAACAATTCTTTTTCCTTCACCCATACTATTATCATTCTAATACGCATAATAAAAATATGCTGTTTTTTATTAAAATATACTTTATTTACAAAACAAAGAAAAAAAGTAGTAGTAACAATAACAATAAAAATGCTGCATAACTAGCAAAATGCTTGAATTCCTGTAATAGCTCTTCCCAAAATTAAGGCATGGATATCATGGGTACCTTGAAAATAAAATTTATTGTTACATCTAATCATATTTTTTAGAACTAAAACTGTACCTTCATACGTATTAACTGTTTCCAAATTCATAAGGTGTCTTATAACATGGTACTCATCGTGAATACCATTTCCACCTAACATATCTCTAGCCAACCTTGCAATTTCTAAAGATTTTCCAGTGCTATTCCTTTTGATCATTGAAATCATTTCAGGTGTATGCCTAAAAATACTTCATATATTAAACCCTTATAAAGATAAAAACAAACCATTACAAATTCTTATCCTTTAGCCTTCCAACCTGTAAGCATGCTTGTAAACCGAGTGCAATTTCAGAAACCATATCAGCTAATTTTTTCTGTACTAGTTGATTTGCAGCAATTGGTCTGTTGAATTGTTTCCTGTCTAATACATATTGTCTTGCAATTTTTAAGCAGGTTTCAGCTGCTCCTAATGCACCCCAAGCAATTCCATACCTAGCGTTATTAAGACAACTAAATGGACCTTTTAATCCTTCAACTCCTGGTAACATGTTTACTTCAGGGACTTCAACATTATCCATCAAAACCATTCCAGTAATCGATGCTCTTAAAGAAAATTTGCCTAGAATTTTCGGAGTTTCTAGTCCTTTACTTGAGTCTCTGCGGTCAATTATAAAACCCCGAATTTTTCCATCCTCGCATTTGGCCCAAATTAATATAACATCAGATATTGGAGAATTACTTATCCTAAAAAATTACACGTAATATCAATATTTCCTTACAAATTTGTTATTTACCATGTTTTGCTACCACTCAGTGAATAAGTTTTCGAAGCTGGATTGTATTTTGCTCGAGTTTCCATAGCACCAGGATCACTACCGTGGTTGGGTTCCGTCAATCCGAAACATCCAATTAATTCACCCTTCGCTGAAAACAAATTAAATTAAATGTACCCATATCTCCTGGGATTCGTCGCGAACGATCTTTTTCATCTGAAAATCTAAATACATTACACTAACCTAATCCAGGTAAATATGTTTCCTTCTGTTTAGCTGAACCAAACTGTTCAACAGCACCCATGAACAATGACGATTGTACACTAACTGCGGATCTATAAGCGCTATCAACTTTTTCAATTTCTCTTGTAAGAAGTCCATATGCAACGTTCGATACGCCTGCACATCCATATCCTTTGATTGTACATCCAAGAATTCCCAACTGTCCAAATTCTTTCATTATCTCCTTCTCAAAAACTGAAACAAAATCAATTAAACAAGGTCAAATTTTAAACTTCAAAATATATTTACCTTCATCTCTGTTAGCTTGTAAAATTCTTGGCTGTAGTTTTTCCTCGCAGTAGGCTTTGCAAGAATCTCTGATAATTTTTTCATCTTGTGTCAACTGGGAATCAAGATTAAATGGATCTTGCCAATCGAATGTTACTGATAACAAAATAATATTAAATATTAGAATAAAATATTTGCATTATATCAGATTCGATATGTTATTGACAACAATAAAGATAAATTATATCTATGATTGAAACATACTTTCATTGATTATTATATTTACTTTACGTAACTGACAAATACGAAAACATTTTTATCTGAGCACTTGTTTTCAGCACCTAGAAACAACGCTGAGTTTCCTTTTAAAAAGTTTGCTACTACATACATAATTACTAAGAAATGGACTCCTGAAATTGCAAGTTAGGGTTGAAAAACGTTAGGAATCTCGAAACTTTAAAAACATTGTGCAGAAGAACGCTATAGAGACCCGGGAAATCTCTGAAAGAATCTGTGACCGCGGGGGACTCCTAAAATTGTCAAGGTCTCTTGGGCAAGGTCTCTAGAAAATTTTGCGGAATATGAAGGAACGCGGGGAATTGAGACTAGTAAGTTAGGAAACTCTTAGGAGATTCTAGGAGTCTGGGAGAATTCGTATTCTGGGGCTCCTGAAATTAAAAGTTCATGTCTCATGGGGGACTCTAAACGTCTGTAAATTCTCGCGTAATCCTAAGGTTCCCGGGAATCAAATTTGAAGTTTCTGTCGAGATTTCAGTTTACTGAAGATGGGAACGTAGTTCCCGAAACCCAAAAGTCAAAATGTGAGTTGCGTTGTTTCATGAAAAAATAGATTCTATCTTTTTTTATTTATTCAGACTTTTCATGAATCGTCTATTGCGGGAGGTGGCTGCTACATATAAAAACAAGCTAGACTATTTCGTTATATTTTCATTCAAATAAAATAAGAGTAAGTTGTTTACACAGTACGTCCTCAATACTGAATGTAAATTTCATGTACCTACTGTGTTTCTAATAAACTATTAGAGCCAACTTAATAGTTCGTACTAAAACAATTCAAATTAATTATCCTACATTGAAGTTCCACTTACCCTTAGTTGACGCTGCTCGTGCTGTAAATAATTCTAAGAATTATTAAGGAAATTTTCAGTATAAAACAGAACAGAAACACACATTAAACATTAAAAGGATACGTTTTGTTATAACATTATTAACCAAATTCGAAGCGCTCCTTAAACTTGGCAGAGCCATTTCTCCTGAAATGAATAACGAGGTTGGTTACAGAATAATTTCCAGGCTTAATAAAATGTAATACGCTAGTCTTATCAGTATCGACCTTTAGCACATAAAGATAATGAAAAGCATTATAATTCTGAAAAAAAAATTCAAACAACATTTTAAAGTAATAAAAATATTTTGTTGAATAAATGACTGTTAACAAAAAAAAACACCGCAATATTACAAGGTAACCAGAACATTGCATGACTAAGAATCTGATTTTACGCGTTGTTATGCAAATCCACATAGTTTCTTTGACCGCTTATTTATTTTTAATGCAGCTCTAGGTGCTGTTAATTTGAAACAAGACTTACCTTGCTGCCAATACTAGAACACCACGCGATGAAAATTTCACTGTCAAAAACCTCGCACAACGCAACATTCTCATTCCTACGTTGGTACAACACACGTAAGTTATTTATAAAGTTGTTTTCAAGGCTGTAAACGAGATGATTCTTAAATGGTTAACGTATAATGGTTCCTAATCTTAATTGCTTTTTATTACAAATAACGGCTAATTTTTTATGCATTTGAATAACTTCTTTTATTAATAAAACATATCAACAAGAGTAGCTACCTACTAGAAATGTAAATTCAAAAATTTAATTTAAAACCATGATTTTCAAAATCTGGTCAGTTTATATTTAACAAATTATTCTATGAAAAGTTAGTATTATAATATAACCTTTGAGTTGTAGTCCAAAGAACTAAAGCCAATGACTGGTAAAATATAAAAAATTATGGTATTAATTATAAAATACTGAAAACAGAAAAACTGGCTATTACTGGTTTTTCATAATAAATTTTACTTAATCACGAATACTTTCGTTAGTTTTCGTCAAAAAGAAAACCTTCAGGATGTCGTAAAAAATATTTTAAGGGTTTGGCTAAAAAGGTCGATGTTACTGCAACCAAAATGTTGAACGGACCGTTGACCTACCCTTATTTTAATTTGGTAACGATTGCTAAACTTCACGCGATGTTTTTGTCGATAGCCATATTGCGTGCGGAAAAACGGAAATTATGTCCAAAGTGAATCTAAAGGGAATGCCCTGTGTTGTATGACCTAAATAATATAATAAGTAGTATAGTGTTAACCAAAAGAGCGTTTTTCTCTTTTATTTAGTACACAATAACGTATTTTTTAACAATTAACCTTAACCTGAATTTATTTTAGTTTTAAAAGAATAGGCATATAACAAGGGGTAGTAGTAGTTATTTATAAGTACGTAGAGAGGTATTTCCCCATACAAACTTAAAGACTAGTATTTTAAAAAATGTATTAATAAAAATATGTCGTGCATCAATTACCTCCCCCAGCATTAAGATTAGAATTACAGGATTATAGCTAGTACACTAAAAACATATAATCTCATTAAAGAAACAATTGCGAAACGAATTACAAGGCGTTCCACCAACACAACATAAATTATTAGTTTTTTAAAACAATCGGTAATAAAATATTACCAGAACTTTATTTCCACCTTGGATTTTCCCGGAGTTGACTAAATTAAATTATTTAATGTTAATATAGAAGACACTCATTAATTAAAGATTACACTAATAAAATATCTTGCTTCTTATCAGATCCTTCTGGAAGCGCTTGGGTCCTTACTTTAATTCCTGACCAAAATGCTCCCAAAGCTTCTGAAAGTGGAACTATCACAGCCTGAGCCCAAGACATTACAAAATTTCTTGTGGCCGCACAAGAAATTTTCCAAACACGTAAACATGGAGTGATACACCATATATGCTGAAAAAGCGTGTTTAAAATAAATGAAAAATAGTGTTTTGCATAATTTCACCTCGAATGCTATACAGGCAAATGTACATCCCAATAGGCACGCTGTTATTGGAGCGCATAGTACCGAAAGGAATATGTAACAGCAATCCTTGGATATTTGAAAGCAATGATTGCTAAGTCTCCACGCGCATTCGGGACTTCTTATACTTTCTGGCTCACCTATTACATCGTCCCAGGATACCTTTAAAAGTGTATAGAATTAGTTGATAGTTGATGTAATGATCAACAAGAGTCGACATTAGATCAACAGGTCTATACGACAATCCCAATAATCTATGAGTATTTTTAGCAACCCTAAAATAATAGCATCAACCATATTCAAAAATTTGGGTCAATGCAAAACTTTCTTCATAGAAATAGTTGAAAACCCCATGAGACCAAAAATTCAGCGAAAAGTTAATGTTATTGACACAAGCCATAATGTTTTCGATTACCTTACATTATTTATTAGAAGCTGACATGTAATATAAGTTTGACGAATAATACCAATTACTCGTGCGTGTATTTTTATAAAGGAATGCCGCAAAATATACTTATATGCTCTAATAATAATTTAAAAAGAACAAATTCATTACTAAAATAAAACTAACTTAATTAGAAAATTGTGCCCGAAACTTTTCTTTTATGTTACAAACTACATTTTTTTTAATACAGAAAGTTTAAATCACCTGTAAATGTTGTCCTAATCCATTAGGATCTCGATCTTCCAAATCAGCTATTGCACTACCAGGTTTTGTAGACATTTTCAGTTATATAGACTTTGTTTAACTACTCTAAGGTAATTGTCCACCCCTGTACACCCCACAAAATTATATATAAAACTGACGCAACCACAAACCCTATTCAACAAGTCCTAGAAAATGTGTTTACGCCGGCGTGCTGGTCACTTTTAGAAAATAACAGGGAAAAATATTGATTAATTTTTAACCATTTTTCTTTGTTTTTCTTTTGCAACGTTTGCTTTCCAGAAAACCGCAAAAAGTAATTTAACTTATTTTATTTTTAACTCCTTAGACTACATTTAAATTAATAATAAATGCTTGTTTTCAGAGTAAGAATCAGAAATGTTACAACCTGAAGAAGCCAGAACGAAATTATTTTCGAAAAGCATACATGGCTATAAACGATTTAAATTAAAAAAAATTTAAACTTAGTAGGGATTTGAACTCGATAGTTTCCTACGTTTCCATTCGCTAATGTTTGATTGCTACGATAGATGGCAGAACGATGTTTGTGCGTTAAATTAATTTAAAATTATGTTATAAATAATTTATTGCGCAAAAATAAATTACTCGGAATCACATCAAGTTACTTGAATAAGAACTAGATAAATATTATGTTCATTTTAAATGCGCTGCACTCTTATTGAAAAATTGAAAAAATATGGTGTAATATTTGAAAACTGTAAACATATTTACATGTTTAGATTGTTGATATAAAATTTATATTATTTATTGTGGTATTACGTTTTGTAAACGTAAATAGTTTAATTTTAATTTTAGATATCAAAAACTGCTGTTTGGGACTGGGGCTACCTACCGTCTACCTACTACTTCCCTGTTTATATGCAATAACCTAATGTCCGTCTGAAGACAAATAATATGATTTTTAATGCATATATCTCCCTCTGAATTACAAGTCCACGTATTTACAGGATTTTATTATTTTTTTCTTGTCAGTTCAAAAGATTATCCAACCTCCAAACGTTTTTATATTCTTTTTGCGTACTACGCGTCGTATAATCGGCGAATAAATAACAATACAATTGAAGGAAATCGTTTCTATCACAAACAGGAAAGTGCGAAGAAAAAATTTCGCATCAAATTTGTTGATGTTTTTCGTAAAATCTTAATACGCATTAATTTACACGTGTGTTGGTATTACACATAATATAGGAGCGGGACGCTATTTTTGGATTTGGAAAACAAGAAAAAATTGTATTCATTTCCGGAAACTCAAAACATGAACAGGCGCGCGTTCGCCTACACAAATTTGAATTACATAAAATAAAAAAATAACCCTCAGAAATATATTAACTTCATAAAGTTAGTGCCCAAGGTTGAAACGTATAAGTTTAATGGTCGTTGTCCTGTATATCAAACGTTGACGCACTAAATTTTTCCGGGCTTTAAGAAATTAATTTATTTATAAAGCAATTTGTTGGATATTAGATACATTAAAAATTTGAAAATCATTGCGTAATCATTCGATTTTAAGGTCTTGGTGGCGGTAAGTGGATGAGAATCCACGTAGCAACCAAGAGAACCCGGGTTCGATTGTCGTCTCGTCATGGGGATTCGCCTCTCGTCTTTGATTAAATGTTAGTTTTAGGGGACTTATGACCTTACCATTTGGTGCCCCCTATATGTAATATGTAATTAAAATAAAATCGGGTTTTTCCCTGTTTATGCAACCAAACAAAGATAGCAGCTCAATGGACTTTGGGAAAGATAAGAAATAGAACATAAAGTAATTATTAGTCATAGGTACATTACTTGACAAATTATACGTTTCGTATATGGAAATGGATACAAATCTTCCAAACTTATTTTGTTTGCTACCTGCTCTCTACATAAATTTATATAAATGGGTAGAATAACCTTTAACTATTGGACAACCGTGAAAACTGAAAATATTAATTACATATTAAACTAGAGGTTATCAACATTACCAAATTACTGAAATTTAGCTTACAATATAATGTAGCAATATTTTATTTAAGCTTTATCAGTAATTCAGTATCGATCATGAAAGGTCAGTAAACGGAGAAAATAATTCCCTTTCTTGTACTTCAAAATTGATTTTTCTCTAAAATATATTTTGTTAATAAAATTATTTGTTAACCGCTATGTGATCATTTTAACCTTAGAAGAATTTTTGAGATTATTTTACAGAGATTAGTTTGGTTGTTTGTCAGGTGTGTTGTTTAATTTTGCGAAACAAGAGTCGACAACCGTTTGGCATTGACCAGGGTCGTCGACAAATCATTATTTTGGTTATGACTTCATTGTGTCGCTGGTTATTCTGATGTGGTTTTTCTTTGTTTAACACAAATTAATACAAATATAACAAGGTTGTTTACCAGTGTGCATGAACTCGTTTTAAAAATTGACATAACATAACACCAGTTTTGCTTGCGAAATTGGCTTCAACATTCGTTGTTTAGCAAAATTTCATTATTAATATATTTAGCGCAGGTATGTTAAGGTCATTACTCTTCTTTTACGTCATAATTTGCTATAATGAGTCATTTTGTAATGATGTAACATTTTTGAAAATCATTTCACAACTTCTAGTTAATATTACCACGTATTACAATACTTCACTATTAGTCAAGTTATAAGAATTTATTTCCTTTCCATATTTCTACTAAATTTCCGACTGTATATTTGCAAATGCCCGTGAATTTTTAATAAATACATGTAATTCTCACGCATTATTAAAACTACCCTTATTACCTACTCTACATTTTCACTTTGATCTCGACAGTAATTAATTATCCATGCAAATGCATACACAAGCATACAACTCAGATGCTGACTTTTAAAAATTTCATTAGGTACTCCACAGATTTCACTGAATTTCAGATTTTGGAGGTACGGGAAACAAAATTTTATTCTACCTAAAAATATACTGATTCAGGAGCAGGGCGGGTGCGATAGGGGGGATGCAGAAATCAACTCCATGGTTCTAAAAAAAATTAATAAAGATTTCTACACAAAAAAACAATAGATAATATGTTTGTTCCTTTATTCGTTATATTTGGTATGATATGGTCATATGATAAGGTACTAGTAGAGTATACGCAAGTAAATAAATTACATCACAATTGCTTCTCCTAATTTTATTATTAACTTCCACAACGTAGATATACGTAATTCCCAAATTCTACGTATTTATTAAGGAAAATATTTAATCTATATTTAGCAATTATCTTGTATTTATAGATCTGATTGTAATTGCAATTTCTATTCCTATTTAAGAAAGCAGAAAGTTAATTGCTTAGTACGACGTATTTTCACGTAATATAGGAATTATTCAACACTTGTGCTTTATTCATATATGCGTTGTATTTTAAGAAAAATGTCCTTATCGCCAAATTCTAAAGCCTATTGACAATTACTACGCTTTATTATGAATTTTAGACAGCTATTTGAATTCGCCTTGATTTTAATTTGCACTGAACCTTGTCCCACACTAATTTTAGCATTTTCCAAAACATTTTAAATTAGAAACCTTAAAATCTAAAGGCATTGTTTTAATCTGAAAACAATGGAATTAAAATAGACCACTTACCCCGCATCTTTACACTACTGCAAATTCCAATTTGTAACCGATGATTGTTTCATCTAAATTAAGTTTCTTCAAGTAGTAAACGTTATAGGTTTCTCAAAAATAGATTCCCAAATATAAAAAAATTTCAGGATAGCGAAATTCTATATTATTTTATAAATCTTCTAAAATTAATCAATTACACCTAAAGTGTATAGTGTTTAAAAAATTCCCTATTTTCTGCAATATTAAGTTATAGCATATTCGATTGCAATATTCTGATTATAAAACATTTCCAGTAAATTAGAAACAACAATCATCCAGGGTTTACGTAATTGTCAGTAATAAATATAAAAATCGTTCAAGTTATTGTTACTTAATCCATACTCAAGGTAGAGCAGTAAGTAGGTAAGCATAAAATCCGCGTGTTCTTGCCGTGAATCCGCGTACAAGCGTGCAATCCAGCATCGTGAGTTTTTAACACGTGACTATAAACGTCATTAGAT
This sequence comes from Hemicrepidius hirtus, assembly GCA_963082805.1. NCBI lineage: Eukaryota > Metazoa > Arthropoda > Insecta > Coleoptera > Elateridae > Hemicrepidius > Hemicrepidius hirtus. Next base: position 19,757,665 of record OY720168.1, read on the forward strand.
ATACATTGCTAATGAACAGCTTTGTTTATTCAAGCGCAAACAAAAATAATTAATATTCTGTAAGTAAAACTGGGAAAAAATGCATCCCTTAAAAATACTCCTTCGTTATTAGCCTTGTTAACAACCGTCCTTGAATTAACACGCGGATAATCTTAAGAATATAAAAATATAACACTTTATAAGATATTTAAAAAACCTTGTTTACTGGAATATATGAAAACTGACTTCAATAAGTCGGTTGGCATTCGCACGCATTCCATATAATTAACAATGGTATTGATCTGTCATTACGATTTACAACATAAATATGTTAACGATTTATTCTATAATAAAAGAAGTCTTTTAATTTAAGTGCTAAAACCTTGTTGGAGTGTGACTAATAATAATTAATTAAAGCGATTATAATTTTGACATCTCAACCACCAACTGTATTCCGACACCTAGCAATATAGCAAAGTTTGGCAACCTTATCAAAAATTTGCTAAATTTCCTGTTGAACACTCTTTGATGATTATCTTTATCCAATTGAAACGATAGGATTACATTTAGGTTCAATAATATAAAACTAGTGTAAAACTATTTTAATCTACAGCCAGAGACACAAAATTTAAAGGTAAAATTGGAAAATCTTTTATATTCGTTTTTCAGGATTTTTAAGGATCTTGGAGGGGTTAAAAAGTTTATAGTAAGTCAAATCTTAGGAAAATAACGTGCGTTCAACAAATTAATCTTTACGTCACGTGTATTATGAATGAAGCATATATGTATGCAATATAATTAAGTTTATTGGTTAGCGCAATGCCCTGGAAGTTTAAAAACCGCGAAGGTCGAGTCAAGATTTCCTTAAGTGTTGAATAACACGTTCTATATTAATGCCTTAATAATGTGCATTAGAGCAACTTGAATATTATGTTGCAACGACGTGTAATACCTCTACACGAGTTAATTTTTATTGCAAAATGATCGAATGGCTAAAATAGCAAATTGCTTTAAACTGCTCGTTTTGTTATTGCAATTATTCAATCCAGAAGGATAACTCTGACGTGTAAGCAAACGCGAGCAGGACATACAACCTCATTGCGGTTGACAGAAGGTTAAGGTAGGTTATGACAGTTCCGCGACAAAAGCCTTCACTTGCCTCTTACAATAAAGGACGTTTGACTGTTTAGTCATTCCTTATTTATTTCCAATCATATTAATTAAATATATAAATTTATTAAACGTTTCGCTTATAAATTAAAAAGCTAGTTTAGATTTATTTAGTATTTATGAAAAAAAATTTATAACAAAAAACAACAATATATTCAACAAAACCTAACATTGAACATTGAAATTTAAGGTCGCTATGTCATAAACCTACTTCTGAGCTGAATTTAAAGTCTTTTAGAACATAAAAAGTTGTAATTCAAGTATTTAAACAGAAAATCAATCAAATCGAACCTGCAGCTTCAGGCATAAATACTACCCCCATTAAATTATTTGACTTTTAGAACTTTACGGGAATATCTTCAGAGTCTCCAGAAAATCTGTGCCAATTACATATGTACGTACTATCAAGTGCAAAAGTAATGTCCCTCGCCGCCTTATGCTTATACAACCCCTTTGATTGTTGCAGTAATCTACGATACGCATCCTCTTGCTTCCTGCTGCTCGTTGCGTCCTCTGAATGAAATTTTGTAAATTATCGTATTTTGCTGTTATACTGAACAGTAACCCACGTCCTTAAAATAATTTCAGAACTACATCCTTGTTAAACAAAGTTCTAAATCAACTTCAGGTTATAGACAGGTATGTAGTTGATTTCGGTTGCTGGCTTTGAAGGTTCTTCCTTGAGGGCTGTTAAGAATAGCCTTAATATTGTTATGTAAATCGGCGTACCTTGTAGAGATCGATTACACAATAGCCTCCGTCTACAAATGAATACAGTATACTTGTAACATGTGCCCCTGTGTTGTGAAACGTGACTAGGTAGATAATGCTAACTGGTGCGCCGATATTACATCAAGTAGAAGTGCCGCTATATACACTTCAGCCACGTGATTACATCTTCTCACATAATTCATTTACACATGCGAAATGATATCGAACGTAAATATCAAATATATTCTTAAATATTTTGTTTTAAGGAGTAAATGATGTTTGTATTTTTGTAACTGTTGGATGCTGGAACGTCAAACCTTATTTTCATGAGAAGAATTTCCACGTTTGGTAGGATAACTTAAACTAAACTTTTTTTATTACATTATGTATAGTTCTTGTAGAGGAACAGTTTTAGAATACTGCAATAAGTACATGGTACATGTACTACAGCATTAAAATATACATTTAAGTTTACAATTGTTAACATAACTGTTATTGTTTGTTATATGTATAACACTTCAATTATTGTAACTTAAAATTTCTAAACTTCACTGTTGTGGTAGATTAAGAGATTAAGAGTAACAGATTACTACGATTTTTGTAGTAAAATTGAAAAAAAGTTGATATATTCCATGTATTTCTTCTATGGTTTTCTTAATATTTAATAATAATGAGGCTCTAAGACACCAAATAATTTTTATTGTCATAAAGCAAACAATATTTTGTGAAGTTTGTTTACTAAAACGTATTGTCATATACGAGACGTAAATATAAGATAACATTTCTTTATCACATGTGTGTTCTACGGACGTGACTCAGGAGGCTGAAAATACTCAAAAAGATACATATAATTTATTATTACAAAACAATTGTTATTTAATGTTGTATACTTGAGATTCAGAATTTTGTTTAACCCTCAAAAAAAATTCAAAGTTGGACATATTACTGAAAAATTTAAGATTCCTATCCTTTTAAGAACAAATCTACATCTAATTTCGATTCATTCTCCTTTTTAGATGGTAATAAAACGCTTAAAACTGAAAATTCTTCATAAGTAAGAATGGTGGTAGAGAGAGAAACAAGAATGGTCTGTAAACGCTTCGCGAAGAAGAGGAAAGTCCGTAGGAAATTAACTTAAAATGAGTTAACTGTTTTGAAATCGTTCTTATACAAAATTATGTTACACAGATTATTTCGGCTATTTGTAGCCACCTACCTAATTTTGGTGTAATATATTTCAATTTCGAGGTTCAATGGAATAATGAAAATCACTGCTGTCTGATTATAAGCTTATCTTATACCTTCATTACAGTGTTGGTACATGCACTTCTGTAATTTTACATAATTATTTGCAACCTTGACATCTCATAATTTGTAATCATATGTGAACTTTGAACTATAATGAAATACGTTGTCTAAAAGCTTCCTGATGTATCTAATAACGTTGCACGAGTGATCTACTTTAGAATTTCCGCAGATTACTTTTATACAAGGTGTTTGGGTAACAATTTTATAACAAAACACGCCCGCATTATTTTGGACTGAAAAATTTGTATTATAGTACATCTAGTTTACTTTTCTGTACAACTTGAAACTTGTTTTGTGATAGTTCGTTCCCGAAGCTGTATTCACCACAATATTGTCTAAAACTATTAAATTTCCAATACTAGAATGAAAATCAAGAGATGATCATAAAATATAAGGCTCTACTTTACATGACTTCCATCGAACGTGTTAATATTTTTATATCGCAAACCAGGCTAATAAAATTAAACATCAATTTATAAAAGTTTCATGTAAATGTTCTCATTGTTTTATAATTAAACACAGTCATATGAATTGTTATTAGTAAACATCTGTAGATATAAAATATCATATTTTCAATACTGCCTGAGGAGACCTCGGTGTAGAAGGTTGCATTACGCATCTAAGCAATAAGGAACTGCAAAAGGCACGTCCGCCTCTGTCCATGATACCCAATGCAATCCACAATGTAACTCTTGTACGACGAAATATTACCAAAAATTCATTAACTTTGTTCTTGAATGTCATTATACAATTTTTCACGGTTATTTTATAAAAATCAATCATAGCAATCTGAAATACTAGTAATTTAATTAATGGTCAAACTAAAAATACACTTAAAAATTGTTTAACGGTATTTTCCTGCGTCATTGAAAATTTATTTCCTTTTTGATTAAATAATCCAAAAAAATTTCATTTACCAAAGGTTAACATTCTTCCTATAAATGTATAGCAAATCTGATACCACAGACTATACTACCAAAATTTAAAAATTACAGCCAAATCCGACCCAATGCGACTGTACTAAAAGGAAAACTTGTATCATGTATTGTCGTTTTTTAGATAAACTTGGTTCATAATTATAATAAAATAGCGTTAACATAAGTATTATAAAGTGACAAGGTAATTAATTTGAATTTGTAACAACTAAATGACGTAACTAGGAAATGCAGTAAGCAATGATCACGATTGCATTCACACGTGGAAGATGAAGGAAGCTTTTATCAAGGTGAAAATATGCACGATGGTAAAAATCTCGAGGTTACTTATATACATTTTATTTTCTGGAGGATATCGACTGCTGCGAAAAACTTATTGATTTCCTCTTTCTATATACCACGCAATACGACTGTTGTATTGAGTAATACATTTAAGATAATGATTAACGCAAAACCAAGCAAACCGCAATACTAAAAATAGATTAGAACTTCCAGTTTTAAAACACTAGTCGTAAAATTGATAAGTAATATTATTATCATGGATGTTATTTTTTGTATTTATTTAGGACGATTATTGTATTACAAAATACTATACATTGACCTCTAAAACATTTCAACCATAAAAGTTCGAACTGCTAGTCAAATCCACTATTTAAAAAGAGTTCATAAAATAACTCCAATAATTGATTCAATTTCAATTCAAGGACAAATACAAACGAAATAAATTTAGTACAGTAGAAATATTTCAAAACTTATTCAAGTGCATTGGAAATAGGAAAATACCGTTGTGTTTTGTGGTCTGATTTTGCAATCTCAACATGTATATTGACCTTAGCACATACTCTCGGTAAACCAGCACTAATAGGAAAATTGATGACTTAATAATTCCGTAAGCGTAGGTGGTTGACATTGTTTGCAGTAATCATCGAACGATATGATAAGGGGCTTTGTATTGCACAGTACAGACCGCTCGTCGTCGTTGGACAAAGAAAATCATGTTTTCCTCAGAATTATCTAAACAAGAGATAATCAAACATGTTTGTACAATTACCTTGCACAGCGAAAAGGTGCGGAGTTAACAGTTAAATCGTATTTTGATTAGACGCGATAACACAAGGTATTCAACGATAAAATCCATGCGCAATAATTCCGAATAACATGAATCATAATTGAGAACAAAGAAATATAATTGTAGGAAATTTATAGAATAACGGTGAAGGAATTATTATGGTTTCAACATTTCTAATTTTTGGTTTCGTTGGAAAATTCCAAAAATGGAAAGGTCAAAAGGCTTCAAACTGCTCAAACAAAATTCATTTATGTTTTTAATAAAGCTAAAGTTTATGAAAACCATATGCATTCTATTTTTAGTTTTAGGAATTATCCTGAAAATTGAAGTCTTCTGCACTGCCATTTACCATGTTACTAATTGGTTGGTCCTTCTTCACCAGATTGTAAACGTTTACAGTTTTCCACGAACAGCGTTGACCGTCCTGAAACTTAATGGAAGTACGGGAATTATCTTTACTGCTACTCCCTAATTACGGATCGCTACCTTATTACCTCAGGTTGTGACTAAGCGTTTATACCATTTCTTCATGAACAGCTTTTAAGCGTTCTGAAACTGAATAGAATTCAGAAATTCCGTAATGCAATCACTCTCTGCTCTGCTCAGGATCACCAATTGATTTTACAACCTGGCCATCATCGCGTAGGCTTCAGAATATCCGTTTACAGTTTCTTCGTGTAGTACACCTTTGAACTGAATGACATTTCAGGAATTATCTCTGAAATCTTCGCTGCAGGCTGCTACTCGCTAATTATTAATTAATTGCTACTTTACTTTGGAAGTACTAAATTTCAGGAAATATAAGTTTTTTACATGCGTTCTCTAAGTCTATTAGTATTTAGTCATCCACTTTTGAACTGAAGGGAATTTCAGTAATTATCCTGAAGTCTTACCACCTCCTAGAGGCTTCTCTGTCCCTTATCAACCTGAATTCAATTCCCTATCAGTATCCTCAGCTTAAGGAAAGTTCACTACTGACTCGGCTTGTATTAAAACGTTTGGTCGTTCCTTCTGAGAATCCTGAATTTCAGAAATTATCTTGAAGCCGTTACCAAACTATTTGACTATAACTTTGTGTTACAATTTTTCAGAAAATCTTCAGCTGCGTAAACAATTTCAGAAACTTTTGTTTTATCCCAGAATTCAGAAAGCAATAGGAGTATGAAAATACTTGCTAACTGTAAAAATATTATATAGTAAAGTAAACAAATGTAATTGTTATATAGCCGTTTCTTAATTGGCGGTTTAACAGGTACTAAACAAAGGATTATCTATTAGTAGTTGTAGTGTAATAAATTTGCTACTATTAAATTCTACAAACTGCATTAAATTACTACAATTGTACAGTTTACCGTATCATTACGTAAGCCTTATAAGTTATGTATTATAATACATTGCACACTACTTTCTTTGACACCTAATTTTCAGAATAAAGAAATTTCTCTCAGTTATAACATAATGGAAGTAACAACTGTTGTTTTATGTATGTGTGATTTACGCTCGGTTAATTTTAAGAATATAGTTTACATTAATGATGTACGATACTGATTTTCTCTGTTACAAAGCACATGATTTGACCCTGCGTTTCTAGGCCAATAGGACAATTTGCTAAACAGCAAGATTTCACTTTGCCTTAGGTAGATTTACTATCTGATACGTATAATAACACTGATAACTACTTTTATAATGTTTAATGAACCTCATTTCCCTGTCAAATGCTGCGGTCTAAGGTCTAGGTCATACGTGCGATCGCTTTTAGAGATGGTAGTGCAACATCCGCATCGCAACCTTGTCCTATTTGTCAAAGTGACAGTTGTAACACGAAAGATTGGTGCGTGATGACATCGATCCATCTAATTAGGTTATCTGTCGTGTTTGCTACAGATTATGTAACCCACTTAGATTGTTATGCAGGTCTGGTTCATGTTGAACTCGTTCCAGGCACATTCTAACTTGATAACTAAAGAATTACATATTTAGCGCCACATTCACTCTTAGAAACAATCATTATATATTATTTACAATAATAGGAAAGTAGGACATAGATTGAAGAACTAAAATCAAGAAATTAGAAATATTTAATTATATGTTTAGGTTCTCTGAAAGATATTTGTATTAGGTACCTACTTACAAACTTCAACCTAAGAGTAAAATCAATCTAGAAAACAAAACTTTCTTAATGTTAATAAGGTAATGAAATTATTTTACGCGTAATAGTAACTAACCTAATAATTAGTGTATTAAAAAGTGCAACAGCAGTTATAGTCCGTACGCTAGGTCGGTTTTGCTAGCAAATCGATGTCGACACAGTTTCTCTTCAGAAACTGTTAGGGGACATCCTAGAGAGTACCCCGATGTAAGGTGGACATCCGGAAAATTGAGCAATCAGCCGCCATATTGGAAAATGTGAAAATGTGAAAAAAGTGTTTATCTCACGAACGAGTGGTCCGATTTTCACAAACTTTTTTTTGTTTTGTAGCTTATTTAATTGTTATTAATTTATATGCTGAGCGCAAATGAAATTCTGGACGTAAATAATTGAAAAAGGGCTCTAACTGAACCCCTGAAACGTACACAATTTTAAAACGCTTCCACTTTATTGAAACACACGGATTTCCTAAAAGTTATATGTATCATTGTAACCGCCATCATTAGTAGATCAAAATGTTTTTTTAAAGTGCTTGAATAATGTACTAGATGCCGAGATATTAATTATTTTATAATATTACGGCACGTGCGATGTCCAGAGTATGGGCAGTCGCGGCTGCTTGCGGGGGTAAGGGACGAAGGTCCCCACCAGGTTACGCGCATAGTACAAGAGCTGCACTTGCAATCTATCTCTAAATAGGTGCAATTTGTTGTATTAGGTTTCTAATACTTAAATTATTTGTTAATTTTCCAATAACAATGAGTGCACCTATTACTTTGACAAATAACTGTGAATTTTTTGATGATCATAAATGTATATTTAGTCAAAAATATACAATGAGCGACTTTCAAGTACCGAACATGGCAAAAGAAGAATGAGAGATAGTGCTGCAATAAAAGGAAAAAATAATGTAATCAATAAACATTTGAAACTATTAGACGCCAATAATTCCCCTTTTGTATATCGCTCGGGAAATCTATGCTATAAAACGTTTACTTACTGAAAAAATATACCTACATAAAATAATGATCACAAAAATCAACAATCGAACAATCCGAGTACCAGTACCAGTACTACATGTGTCTATTAGTTAAACACTAATTTGTTTATGAATACGGCTGTAAAAAACCAAATTGTATAATAGGTAATAACATAAAAATGAAGGGAAATGTCAGATTTGCGAAAAACTCACATACTTTTTAGAGGCTACAAGTTACTTTGAAGATTCTGTTTTTTCGCGTAGGTACACCTTTATTAAAGTCTGTAGAAGATGTATTTGGACAAGACATTTATGTTCATAAAGATTGTTTGCGCAAATATATAATCAAATATGAACACGCAGTTGCAATTGATTGCGAAATCAAAATGAAATTTAGTGTAAGATTGACTTTACCTGCCAAGTGATTAAATGTTTCTCGGCAGGTAGTGCTTTATTTATATCTTCTCGAATATTTGTTAAAGCATAACCCTTTCACCTCAATAATGGGAAAATATGGTTAGTAATCAAATCTATCACATCTTGGCAAACAGATTCAATTTTGATTTTGTTATCATTTGCAACCGCGCGTTCGTATTTGATTATATATTTGCATAAACAATCTTTACGAACATAAATGTCTTGTCCAAATACATCTTCTACAGACTTTAATAAAAGTGAACACGAAAAAACAGAATCTTCAAAGTAACTTGTAGCCTCTAAAAAGTAAGTGAGTTTTTCGCAAATCTGACATTTCCCTTCATTTTTATGTTATTACCTATTATACAATTTGGTTTTTTACAGCCGTATTCATAAACAAATTAGTGTTTAACTAATAGACACATGTAGTACTGGTACTGGTACTCGGATTGTTCGATTGTTGATTTTTGTGATCATTATTTTATGTAGGTATATTTTTTCAGTAAGTAAACGTTTTATAGCATAGATTTCCCGAGCGATATACAAAAGGGGAATTATTGGCGTCTAATAGTTTCAAATGTTTATTGATTACATTATTTTTTCCTTTTATTGCAGCACTATCTCTCATTCTTCTTTTGCCATGTTCGGTACTTGAAAGTCGCTCATTGTATATTTTTGACTAAATATACATTTATGATCATCAAAAAATTCACAGTTATTTGTCAAAGTAATAGGTGCACTCATTGTTATTGGAAAATTAACAAATAATTTAAGTATTAGAAACCTAATACAACAAATTGCACCTATTTAGAGATAGATTGCAAGTGCAGCTCTTGTACTATGCGCGTAACCTGGTGGGGACCTTCGTCCCTTACCCCCGCAAGCAGCCGCGACTGCCCATACTCTGGACATCGCACGTGCCGTAATATTATAAAATAATTAATATCTCGGCATCTAGTACATTATTCAAGCACTTTAAAAAAACATTTTGATCTACTAATGATGGCGGTTACAATGATACATATAACTTTTAGGAAATCCGTGTGTTTCAATAAAGTGGAAGCGTTTTAAAATTGTGTACGTTTCAGGGGTTCAGTTAGAGCCCTTTTTCAATTATTTACGTCCAGAATTTCATTTGCGCTCAGCATATAAATTAATAACAATTAAATAAGCTACAAAACAAAAAAAAGTTTGTGAAAATCGGACCACTCGTTCGTGAGATAAACACTTTTTTCACATTTTCACATTTTCCAATATGGCGGCTGATTGCTCAATTTTCCGGATGTCCACCTTACATCGGGGTACTCTCTAGGATGTCCCCTAACAGTTTCTGAAGAGAAACTGTGTCGACATCGATTTGCTAGCAAAACCGACCTAGCGTAAGGACTATTAACTCAATTAGATCTCATTTAAATGCTTGGTCGAATGATCTTTCACTAGTTTCTCTTTTCATCAGTAGTGCACAAAAATGCAATAACTACGGTCATTCAAGTCTAACCAAGGAAACGTGCTTGGAATAGTTGGAGACCACAAATAGAGATGCATTCGGTTGTACACTTTCAAATTTCAGGAAAGCGAGAAAAGCGAGAAATAATCTGTTCGATTAAAAGTGCGTAGGTATACACAAGGATGCTTATTCTTACATTTTAGTTAAACAACAAAACTTTTATATTTATTATTGCAAGTTGATTGTTAATTTACAATTTGCTAAGCAGCCAAACCGGAATTTCAGAAAGTTATTTCCCTAATAGGATAACCTCAGCCTAATAACATTTTAAACTTAAGAATTTTGAAATACGACTTCTTCCGGAAATTATCAACATCGTGTTTTAATACTAATGTGTATATTTAGCAAGTGTTTTTTTTGTTTAAACGTAATAATCATCTACGTAATCCGGCGAAGGGCGTCATATTCCAATGAGTAACAGAACGCCATAAAAGATTCTGTAAGGGTGCTATATCAATTTCCTCACATTACACACGAAATTTTAATACTTGCTATCTCCATTTAGTGGTGGCAACCTTCTATATGAAGACGGAGAGAACACACAGACCTGAAAATTTCTAAGCAGTCCTTATCTCGTTTTGTAATATGTTTAGGTATATTTGTTCAATTTATTCTTTAAATCAGTACTACTCTTATGAATAAGCATGCTAACTGCTGTATAAATTTACGTAAGCAACTTGATTAGTACATGTGATTTGATGAGTAAATCATTATTCACTGTGATTTCTATGGTTCACTTGCCTAATACAACAAAGAAAATTGCATCAAAAAGGTTTGTTTTATTAATCATCCTTACACAAAATTTCTTGAAAAAATAATCTTTTTTTTATACATATGTATTTCCATAATTGATTCTCCCAGACAGTCTTTAAATATTAGAAATATTAAACAAAAGTCAATATATTGTGTAAGAATTCGTCTACCCTGTCGAAATTAATTCCTTTAAAACAATTAATTAACTTTAGCAGTTTATTAAACCCAAGAATAAAAACATTTTAGAAAATAACAACCGATAAGCAACAACATTGAGCTAAAACAGCCAAACGTAATATCATTTCCTTCCTTTTACTTTTACTACGATTATTCTCTAATGTTCAATATTTTTTTATTGCTGGTTATTGATATTTTTAAATAATCTTATCGTATATTATTGTGTAGAGTTGTAAATAATAATAGCAGGTTGTTTTGAACAGTTTGCATTAAATTAAAAACTAGGTAAGTTAATTTTACGTGAGTATTTACACATTCAAAGGAAGTTTCGGTATCGAAAAAAATTCCGTTTGATAAGAGTTCGTTAACATTTGATAAAAATGTCTAAAAACGTCTAACAATGTGTCAAAAAGCTCCTGAACGTTTATTAACCTCTAGAAAACTCATAAAACTTGTGTAAATGAACAATAAAATACAAACATCAAATCTTCCTCGCAAATTTTGTCATAATCTAAAGATAACAAATTTATACATAAGTTCAAAACCCTCACTTATTATTACAACGATCCGATCATATTCAAGGTTATTGGGTTTTCTGTTTTTTTTATTTCAGTTCAAAATTACTTGTGTTTGGAGTCAATACTCCTTATATAGATATTCCTGACAATTATGATATCATTATTTAAAATAAATTTAAATCATGGTATGTTTTCGATTTTCCAACCCATGAGGCTGTGTATAACAATATCAAATTATGTTTTTTTTATTGATCATACAATCAAGTAATGTCCAAACATATAAAATATGATTTTATTGAAATACAAACAATACTATTTTGGTATTGAATATTTAAGTTGGTTGAATAAAAACCAAGCTCCCGGGTTCGATTCCCAAACTCGCCATTTAGCACATGTGCAAATAAATAAATATTTAGAAGGTGTATTTAAAAGGAAGAAAACAAATAGAAAGAACTAGGCAGTAGAAAAAAATCCTAGTGTTATTTAGTTGAGGGGAACTGCAGCAGAACAAAACTTGGTGACAAATTCAGTAAAGCAGCAAAAAGAATGAGGAAGGAGTACCTGACCGCTAAAACGGTGGCCCTGACTTTTGACTATAACTTTCATAATACAGCACATTATACAACTGACTACCTCTGTATACATCACAGCGTATAGTGACCTGAATTTCAGTCTTTCTATTCCAGCAGTTCCAAAGCAATTTGCACTATGCAACTTTTCCTTCCATTAAACAAAATATAAACTGAAAAATCAAATATTAATTTAATCTCATTGACATTGTTTTGAAAAATTTACTATATTTTTGGATTAATCCTGAAAAATTTGGATTTGATATCAAGAAACTTCATGGAAATTCTATGATTAAATTTGTCCTTGATTACTAAACTCATGATACTAAAATTATAAGAAGGTTTGAATATATCGTTCAAATATGTAACACTCAAAAGTATGTTAAGGTTCTAGCTAAAAACCAAAAAAAATAGGACTTGCCCAACGCAACGCCTTATCTTAGTTAAAAATGTAATAATAATTTCAGTTGGCGTAAGTGATTACACATTTTGTTATCACGCTGATAATGTTTCTTACACATAACTTGTTGCCGAAATTTGATTTTGACCTAGTTTTAAAAACGTTCACGTTCAAAATTATTTATAACTTTATTCTTTATGGTGCTCCAAAGCTCAATTGGCGGCGGAGTCAGGGGATTTGCGAGAAAGTGCGACCGCATTAAATGACATACATTTCACTCGCTTATCTTCCTCACGCTACCTGTTTACCCTACATCTATCTCATACATCTTTCTTTGACCCCAATTACGGAGAAATTAAATACTAACATAATATAGTCATATTTATTTTGTAATTTGTTACACCTAAAACGTTGAAAGAAAGAAACAGAAATTTTCCTCTTCACCGAGATTTATCCTTACACCAAAAAATACATTTGGAGTCTTTTAACATAATATCGTTTAACATATAATTAAAAAATATATTTATATCTCCAAGCCAGGGCCGTAATCAACTTTAATTGGAGCTGAAACATTTTCAGCGATCATCTTTCGTGAATTAAAAATGTCTCTAAATCCTAGATCCTATTATCCAAAACACCCCTTGGAGCCTAAATGTTAAAGAACCCAAAAACGTTTTGAGTGATGTTTCCAGTAAATTCTCATTTTCAGTCAGACTGAAACTTGAAACTGCCTTGTATAGATTCAGAAAGCTATAAAAGAAAGGGGTATTATTAAAATGTTACAGTCCTAATAATTGGTGGTAAAATTGTTTGTGGGTAGCTTTTAGAGCGAAAACCCATCAATATTATGAAATTTTTCAGCCTTGAATTAAAAAAACCGTAAGTGTTATTACAGAAATTGGAAAGGATTTAATTTCCAGTAGAGAGTTTGAACGTGGAGTATTACCACTGCCACTTACGTGACAGAACTACAACATAACCGTGAACGCAGAATAAAAGTAACAGAATTGAGATTACCCGGGGAAAGTTTAATAATAGTGCATTCATTATTTCACCGTAACCTTGTTATGCTGGCTATTAGCAAAAGAGAAACTCCACTGCACAGAAAAAATGTGTTGATGATGATGGTGGGAATCGCCTTTTGATATTGACATTGTTCGCCTTACGATGCCATTGTCAGCGGTTAAAAGAAAGTATACGATACACGTTAATGATTAGACTTCAATTATATAAAAAATGCATTTACTACTCTTCTCGACTACTTGCACTATTGAAAACCAATTAAATAAATTTTCTGAAAGTTAATTTAATATTTTATGAGTTATCCAACTACAAAAAGCCCATTTTGTAATATTTTCTTTTGAAATTTTATCCCTTATAGGAAACTCTGAGCAAGATCTCTATACTTTACTTTGCTATAAAAGATTGGCTTTCTTTTAACCAAAAAAGTTTAAGTTGTAAACGAGCATCCGCTATATCCGAGATCCACTTTCAATATGATTTCTCTTAAAAGTTTACCATTTAATACGTTCGTCAACCATAAAAATACATTTTTTTAATTACGACAAACGAATAAAAGTGGTGAGATAATACAGGTCAGTATTACTTGGCAAATTGTGTATACACCTACACAGGATTATAGACAAAGTATATCAGTACCTTTCGCTGTAATATAGGTGCTCTACTTTTGACGACATTATTTTAATTCACATAAGATTCAGAATTTCATTGTACGGTATATATTACAAATTATTATTTATGATAAGAATTTATTCTAATTTTATTAAAACGATTTAATCAGTTCAATATTTCACTATTGTTGAATATCACATCTGACGGAAGACAGTATGCAAGTATGATAAGTATGCGATTTTTGTGTGAATCGGATAATAGGTACCTACAGGACAGTGAAAAGTTTTATTACATGATTGCCGTATCAAAATTCATGAGCCACAAATTATTTATGTTCTACTATAGTGATATATATTTGTTTTTCAACTGGAAACGCTACTATTTTGGCTGCTAGGAAAAAATAACAAACATCTAACTCCTCGCTTAGAAATTCTGAATTTAGCTTACGTATGCACGTTATGCGCGTAGCTTAGGTCAGGATTGGTGCAAGTTTCTCTGTCAGTGGCAATGAACGTGAGCCGGCATGGAGAAATGTTTCTATCTCCTTCTCTATCTCCGCTATGACTGTGACCCACTTCTCTATCCAGGTCGCACTATTCGCTGCTTGGCCCGTTCAGCTACGTTGATTTGTCCCAGAAAACTCACAAAATAATTTGCCAACCTTAAATAAAAATAATCTACAATTAACATCTTGACAGCTTGCAAGGCGTATCTGGACGAGTTTTCCAAAATTACACTTCCACTACTTTATATTGTTTTTAAAGCCACTTTTCTGATAAGTAATCGTAGATGCATAAAAACATTGAAAAAAGAAAGTAAGATGCGGACCTAAAAACTATGTCGAATTTATTCCACTTACCGTGAAAATTGGAACACAAAATATCTACGAAACAAAAAAATCATGGCAGGTGCTCAAAATGTAATAAAATAATAAACATATTTTATTCTTATTACCGGCCTTTAAAACTATATTATCTTAAGTGATAAAGAAATTGAGGATCAGACACGATGTTATTTAGGGAAATAACCAACACACGTAATGTCAAAGGGCAAAAGATACGCGTGCACATTCATTTTTGCAAGAGAAAATACACGTTATATTTGGCATACGTTTCATCCCCGAATGAACCTTCTCAGGACCATATCAATTCTGTTTCTGGAGATATAATCCAGAAATAGCGATAGCCTTAAAATAATGATGCTCCATATGGATAACGCGATTTCCTATGACAAAAAATTTGGAAAAGGAAAAAATGTCCCAAATTTGTCGAATGTTTTTATGTAAAAAGAGAAACTTATTAGAATTTACAAGTATTTTTTGTGTAACATAAAATTAAATACCGCATAGTACTTATTTTATTACTATCTGAACAACTTACATCGTTAATGTTGCATTAATTTTATTACATAAAATTATGAGAAATTAATTACCGATTAAATTTCTTATAGTATTTATTATGCTAACACGTGATGCTATGAAGTTCTAGGACATCCCCTCTCCAAGTACCGCTATTGAAAGATAAAAGAGAAAACTTCACCATAAAAAGTTCGCGAGATAAATTTATTAGAAAGCTGTTTGTTGATATGCACACTGTAAACTCAACAAAGACAACAAGGTTTACTTAAAATAGCACAATTCTCTGTCGCATACAATCGTAATATTATTAGCTTAGCTAGGTCATGCATCCTCAGATACAAGTCAAAAACTTTTATTTGTCCTATCACAATATTTTGGGTATTTTTAGAGCAACGGTGTTACGGCGACGACTTCACCGCTGCTCTAAAGACGCAGCAGCCTATATTTTATTCAAAAGTTTTCGTTTTTGCTGTTTTTAGCAGTACAGAAAATATTTTTACAACTGTTAACAACAAATCTAACGAGGGAGTACACAAAACTGCTCCAAAAATATGTCCCCCTCCCCTATCTTACATTGCAAAAATCCATTACCCTTAAAGGCATTGAAACCCAAAACCCTCAAATTAAAATTCAAGCATTCTTTGTAGACAAAATTTGGTTTTTAAAAGAATGATGATACTAATGAAACGTTACCCGAGCTCTGAATTACAGCAATAGGCAATAGACAGAGGGATACGGATACCTGAAGGTGTTATATTATAACCGCTGTTATCAACCAGATACAAAGCTATGTATGGGGTCTCTAAAAAGTCTGTACAAACCGATACCATATATCCCGAAAGCAAACCAGAGGGAAACCCAAATATTTCTACCCTAAAACTCCATGACCAAGTTCTGTCCACTACAATTTTTTGGTAGAAGTCTGTTAGGCCAATCCTTCTATTTTGTTCTCAGGAATATGCTGATATGTACAAATCTTTTATCCAGCAACATTCACGGGAATGGAAAGTAAAAGCTCCAAGTTCACGGTCAATATAAAGTTTGGTTTGTCAAAAAGCTTCTCAAGAGGTTGGAATTCTTATTCTTGGGTAAACTTTTAGAAGCTATTAAAAGTAATAACATCTTAAGAAACTCTAGTAATCATACGATTTTTTATTTGTTGTGAATTTCCATTTCTTCAATGCCCTTGTATGAAGTAATTCACATTTGATGAAAACAATAAACAAATAACAATTCATATTTTTCTGTTACAAGAACATGATAAGAATTGAAAACACAAATAATTTATAAAAATAGCATGTACTATTATTTCGTTTAAGCTATCTTTTTTGCTGGGTCGTTGTTCCTGAGCTGTTTGTGGATTATTATTTAATAAAGTGTTTGAGTTTGCACAGCTCACAAATTATAAACAAAGGCAAATATAAGACGGCGCTGTAAAAAACAGAGGGCCGTTAAACTTGAAACAAAGAAATTTTCAGGGCGCTGCACGTATATTTATAAATATCATCGAAAAACATTGCTGCACTGAAGCCAAAATTGCAGATGTGTTTACTGCACATGGTTACCTATTTAAAAATTCCTATGAAATACCCGTTCAGACATGTACTTTCGCCATTTCTAGTGCAGAAAAAATACATACAATCGTTTTGTATACATAACGAATTAATTTATTCTGCGTTCAAGGGTTCTATTGACCTTAATATGCAATTAACTCAAAGTTATATTTGATAAACAATTTTTCCAGACAATGAAATAAATGATCTTGCAGGAGCGGTTTTGTTAAACAAAAATGAAATGTGGCGTGGGCAATAGGTTTCATGGTATTTTTATGGTAAAAAATTGTTCGATGTTGTTGAGTACGCCTCGATATTATGGGAACAAGTGCATGTTGTGCATATGCAAGACGTCAGGAGCGTACGTGCAGAGGGGGCAGAGAGGTTGTCTGCTGAAACCGGCAATAACAGGGTCAATGGCTGATTGACAATTAGTTATTTTGTCAAGGTCGACCATGACGTCAGTCGATTGCACTTCTGTTATATGTGCACAAGGATGCACTTTTCTTGTATTAAATTTGCACCCTGCAACTAGTATTACGAAATGTTACTCAAATTCGATTATATCTCAAAAACTGATTTACAGGTCAATGACGGAAAAGTAAATAAAGTACATTCCTTAGTATTTACGCATTGTTTTCGCTTCGTTAGCAGGTTCTAAGAATAAAAACGCTACAAAACAATAAAATGATTAGATAACAGCAAGCAAATAAAAATTACGCAAAATCAAGGAATAAACTAACAAAGCCATTGTTTATATAGTTATGTATTATTTTAAATTTACCCTAAATTTGTTTTTAAAGAAATTCTATTGTGTATTGAGAATATCCCAAAAAGTGCAGTGGCGAAATTATATCGGGTCATTGTTTCAATAAAATATGGAGGTAATGCCAGTGATTCAGAAGACGGATTTGCAAATTGCTGCAGCATGCCCGAAATAACACTCAAGGTGACTTGCATTGCTAACAACCAAATACTTGTCGTTGAATTTCTTTTTTATTTTATTTGCTGATTCTAGGCCCAAAATATGTTACAAAAATATTTTACTTCGACTAATCTAAACGAACATTAAATAAAATACAACACTTGTCTTGCGAATACGTCTCTGCTTGAATAGTTCTTCTTCATCAAATGGATAGGTATGCAATTTCCTTTAGTCCCTTTTTAGTTATAATTGAAAAAAAATCTTGTAGTGAATTTTTTGTGAATAAAATTATTCACTTTTATCTTCTCTTATTGTGTTAATTATTAGGTTGCTGCGGTCGTCCCAACAGAATTCTAGAATAGGTTCCTCAATTGATCAGTTGGTTAGACAAATTATAGAGCAGATAGATTTGACATATGTAACCTTGATATTGCGACCTTACGTAATTTATTTAGATCATAATTTTCCTTAATAAAAATCAGCCTATCTCTTATTCATGTCATTGCAAAAGGTAAAAGCTGGCCTTGTGTGTTTATCAAAACCCTCACAAAACTTTGGCCTTCGTTAAATTTGTTCCTCGATAAGATTTGAATTGACAAAAGAGTTTACACCTTAAATCGTTTTATTGTTTTCCGTGTATGATATTTTTAAATGGTATCAGGAGCTTTAAGAAAGATCAAAGTTCTAAATAAAGTAATGTTTAAACAATTAAAATACAAAGTATATGTAATAGGAGACTGTAATATTCACAAATATATTTGTTTTCTTTACTGATGTTACTCAACAAAGGACCGCGCTTATGAAATGTTATATTCTCATGTTCGGCGACTCAATTCAGGGCCAAAGCAAGGCCCCTTGTTGACCATGCATCTAGCGGGGCCCGTTGCACCCGACGATCGGCCCCCGCTCGGCCCGTCCAAGCGCGAGCCATCCAAGGTTAACTGGCTGCACCGCCATAGGCCGTCTGGCGTCCGCACTAGCAGTGCTTTACCATTAGCCATTACCTAATCATAATTGCACACATTTGCACTTCTGTCTTAACCCTAGTTTGGACAATCAACTTATCTAATGAACTTGACCACAGCCAATCAAAAGAACTTTATTCTTAACAACCTTGGAAATCTATAATAAACAAAGATTTCATAAGGTAATGGTACTTTCCAAATGAAAAAAACAAATGTCAATAACTTTGTTGCCAATTTAATACAATCTGGTCAGTTTTACCCTCCACTACCTATCAAAATGTTTTTTGCAACACCGCCAAATCGTAAATGGGAATGAGATTGATTCTAATGAAGAGAATTTCAGAGAATAGTAGATTTTCCCGGAATTTCCCAAATTTTGGAAAAATTAGAGTATAGTTGGTTTCTTAAATCCTGAATTTTTAAACAATATTGTTACTATCCCATTGTTTCAGTTTTCAATTTCCGGGGATGTTTCCTGAACAAATTCTATGACTGTTTTAAATATTTTCAGCGAGACGATCATTTTCTTAAAAATTAAGGTTGTGTTAAACAAAAACTAAAGATTCTTATTTTAAGAAACAATTCTTTAATAAATTGAACTATAAAAACGAAAAAAAACAGTAAATGTAAAAATAACTTTATTTCTAAATTAACAATAGAACGTAAAAATGAACGAATTACGTTATTAACCAATTAATTGTATTGTTGATAACATTTATGTTTTAGTAAATATCAAGAATTCATTTATAAGTATAACATTCAATTAGAATTATAATTATATGTGTATTTTGGTTTATTTTTATATTTCGTGTATAATTACTATTACAACTGCATGAAGAAGTGTTTGTAATTTAGTATTAATTAATAAGTATTAAGTAATATCGGGGTTTTATTACAAACTATAGTTAATTAGAAATTTTCAGCAAGGTCGTTTTGGATATAGTCTTGCATGAGAAATTATTTTTCCGGTATTGTAATTAAATTCAACATTTTATTATTTTTTTTTGCAGAAAACTTCAATAAACAACTATAGCGAAAGTAATTAATTAATCTTTTTTTATTTCTTGAATGAATCTAAATATTTGATAATTTCTATTACTGTTTACTACCAAAACATCCTTCGATTACTAATCGGATGATACACATTTTAATTACCAACCTACAGATTCTAAAACACATAAACGAAACCATCAACATGACAATAGTAACATTAATAACTTTTTACCTACACAGCCCATCAAACGCTTAATTGAAGATTTAAGTTTGAAGGATTAAAGTTCATTTGTAGGTTATACGGCAATAGTCATAAAAGATATTTTTCAAATTTTTCCTGAAATAGAATTGTAGAGGGGGGACCTTACACATAATGCAATTCATTCTGAATTAATTCGATTAAATTTACTTTAATTCTTTGCTTCTATTTTTGGAATTGCATCTTTGGGAAATTAAAAAGAATTCTAATCAAAAGTGAAAGTGGCACTAATTCTTTCAACAATGAATTAAAAGCGTTGTAATAGTGCATTTGCCGTCAAGATGGAAAGGGATTTATATGATGGATAGTGCCTTTCCTTTTATATAAACAATCTAGTGCAAATCAGGGATCAACTCAAGCAGATACAATGATCCCTTTCGCTCTGATATCAAATAATTTGGCGGTTTCTATTGATAGAATTAGTGCGGGAAACCAATTTTCTAGTTTTATAAAATTGTATTTTTTAAATCTTACTTCGTAGTCTTTCTACCTTTCAGTGCAAAACTACCTTGGATTAATTTTTATGAAATTGGTTTCTTAGACAGTTGCTTTCAATTCTTCTTGCACTATTTGGTTCTCTCTTTAAAATATCAGTATTCTAGATATTTTTACTAGGGTTTGTTTCAGTATTCTCTCTTTTCCTATCCGAAGAGCTTTGCCATTCTTGTTTCAATTTCCAACTCTAATTCTAGCAACTCTCTTGGTTTGTAGCACACTTGACGTACATTTGCCCTATATTCTGTTGATTCGTTTCGTCTTGTTGTTTTAAGTTGGTGTTATTGTTGTGGAGTGCTTTAAACACAAATAAGATAAGGGAGACGAAAATTTACAAGATGGAATTAAAGGAAAGAGACTACAAACTTAACTGTTTCAAAGGTTTATACAAAAAGATGGATAAAAGTGCACATACATGAATTTCTAAGTTGTATGTAGAAAATAAGTTAAATTCTAAAACAAACAAAGACGATAAACAATCGCTTCTAGCAAATTCTTACTAGCAAAAAGTTAAATAACAGCAGACGTCGGTAAACAGTTTGGGAAAAAACCGTTGTTTGTAAACAGCGATTCCGCGAAGCGGATTAGAATATAAAAATATTTACGACAAAGGCAAGCCAGGGAAGCGCATCTAAATTCACAGGATTACAAAATTAGATGTTTTGAAGTAGGTAGGTAGTTGCAATAATTCGCGCCGCTGTAGAGAACGGTTCGAGAGCCTGACTGGCCGACTGCCTTGAATAGTCCATTGGCCCAACATTTTGCACACATGCACTTCGTCTGCATCGTCTAATGTCTGTGACCCCAAATTTGGGTGTTTGCCCTTATAAACGCACTCAATGCTTTATTTGTGGTAGGCACCTGCATCTTTAAGAATTCATTATATTAGGTTTTTACTTCTTTCGAATTTTAAACAACCTTCTCGTTCATATACGTACCACCTTAACATTTTATTTACAACATGCATTGTTCATATTATTTTATCAGTTTTGTGCAAGTTTAAAATTACGCATAAGGTAAAATATTTACTAAGTGTGTATGAACAAAGATGATTAACACAACATGTTTTATGATAAAAATGCAAGTGTTCGACTGGCATTGTTATACCTACAAGTAATGTACCAATTGTTCGATAAGCAATATCTAATACCTTAACTTAGTGTATTCATAGGATTAAATAATCTCCTTTCAATTTTTCATTATATTGTACAATTAGTCATTTTTTAGAATGATTTGTGGTTTCTGTACCAAAATCAATAAATGATTAAAGGCAGCAGAATGGATAATCAAGGGAAAACTATATTATGCCATTTGGTATGGTACAGGAAGTTTCAACATAGAACTGATTTTTTTTATTGTCATTACACTGTTTATCTTTAATTACAAGAAAAATAATAGGTCCCAATGTGGAATAGGACTTGTGTAGTTGATGACGTCCTACAGAATTTTTCTGGTTACACCTGAGGAATTTTCTTTTCGCTTTGAATCATCCTGTATATAACGAGCTATACTGAAACTTATACTAGAATAAACACAATGCAAAATATTATTTTTATTGTGATTATACAATGATAATCTACAGGATATATTTTCGATAAGTGGTAGCTGCTTCAGTTGCCAAGTGTATTTTTGTTTTTTTGTTCCGTAATACGTAATATTAAATGACAAAGTCGAGCTAAAGTATTAAATGGGTAAACAATATAAAAATATCAGAGTGATACATATAAAATAATACGAGGCTCATTTAGGTAAACGATTATAATAATCTTTGTAGATAGTATATAATATGTATTTTCCCAGTAAATGGATTCAACAGATCTTCATATGAATGTTCAGTTACAAAAACAACTTTTATGGTGTGTTGTGCGAACGTATTAGATAAAGAAAGAAATAGGTTTATTAGAAAGAGATAGAGACCCTGGGCCCGTGCGATGCACTTTGATGAAGGTCGCATCCATCGAAATGAACAAACATGTCGTATTCACTACGTAGTGTCTGGCTCACGGTACACACAACAACACATGTATTGCAAAAAAAAGCGCGGTAAATTACTATCATAAACATTAATAATTTTTATAAAAGTATTCCCAAAAATTATTGTTCCAAAAACATATTATACCACAACGTCTTAACGGGGTAGTCATTGATACCTATATGTACTTTACTATCTACTTTTTACTATAACAGTTTTTTGCGACTATCTTGTAAAATTGTATTCAAAAAGCAAACGCCAACGGAGTAACCATTCATAGATAGACGAGGAAAGCAAAATATGATGTTGGTCTTTCCGTGGTACGGATCTTCTATAAACGGATCTATAGCAAGAAAATCCTAGGATATTTAAGATAGACCAGTGATTGATAGAAAGATAGAATTGCAAATTGTATTAGCAATTAACGGGAAATTTCATAATATACTGGATAAATTCCGTATTACATTGAATTTTCCATGGAATTAATTTCATACATATTGTGAATAAACAAGCTGGGTAATCTCTTGATAAGATAGGATTTTCATAGAACAATTAATTTCTTATTTGCAATTTATAACGAAATATTGTCATTGCATTAATAAGAGAACAAAAGTGCATGGGACGATAATCTAAAGAATAAGGTTTATTTTTAGTACTTTTTCAGCCGTCTCTGAGATGCAGCTTTTAAATTTCACGAAAACAAGTGCATCGTCCTTCATCGTGACTGCAGAGGCTCTGTTGGGGTTCGGTTGTCCCTATACTCATTCGCTCACTTATTTAACACCGATAAGAGATAACTCCAGCGTTACTAAGCTCTATTGTGTAACATTATGATAGGTCCTTAACTATCTAATCATAACAAAAGCTGGAAAATATTATAATCTGTCGCCGGTTTGTCTTTTGGAAAAGTGTTAATCACAGAGATAAAACTAAACATCCTACATTTATTTTAATTTCAATATAGACAGGAAACGTTTGATGGTTCTTGGAACAAATCAAATTGAGACATGAAAAATAACTTTCAATAATCGTTCAAGTATTTTTCAGATTAGCACATTAGCAAAACATTCATATCCCTAAGAACTACTTGAAAAGTTTAAATATAACATAGCAAACTAAATTTGTGTTGTTTAGTCCTTAAAGCTCAACTGTCAGGTATCGAACCATAAAATTTCTACATTCGCTTTTGCTTTGTCTTTTCCTTTACCTGTTGTTTGGCAATTTAATCCATTTAACCCAAGCAATTATCAAATTTCATGAGATTTTCAGAAATGGTGGGTTAAGCGTAATTTTTTAGAGTCTGTCTGGTACATTCTTTCAAGTTTCAACCAACCAAATTAAAGGATGATGATTAATTGAAATACGAAGAATAATGTCTAATGTGTCTATGCTTTTATTACTTGGAAGTACCAACAAAGAATCTTTAAGAAGACAATATAATGACGTAAGATTAGTAAGAACGTTGATGATCTCCGCAATTAAAACAAATTATTGGATGACTGAATCGTATATTATCCAACAATAATAAATAAGTTGGTTACTGTATGTTAATAAACATAAAGTGCATTTACTATCTTGATTAATTTAAATGGATTTGTCATCTGTGCTGTCTTGGATTGACAACACAGACAACTCAAGCTAAATCCGGGAATACTTTTTCCTGTTGGTTGGTTACACCATTGCAAGTAAAAATTTTGAAATAAACTGCCTCAAAAATTTTAAGAGCAATTTTAAAATTATTTAATTACATCAGAGTTCATTAAAGCATCTCGTTATAATGAACAAAGTGATAGAACAAGTTTAGCTGGGGGTGGTCGAGAATTTTTTTGCGTGACGCCGGCGTCACTTCGAACCATTTGAAAGGTCGCTATAGTTGAATGCCCGCACCCGGGCGAAACCTTCACGTTGCAAGGCCAGACAAATATAACTACATGCATCACAGACGGGGTTACAAAGAACTCAATAAATATTGCAGAATGCAGATTTCGTATTTGAGGAATGTGGGCCCCTGAATCAAGAATTTATCGACACAGCTGTTGATTCTATGCATTATATTATCATTGTTACTTGAAGGTTTTCAAACCCACATAAGATTATATTTTAACTTAAAAGGGTTGGTCACAATATAATGCGAAAGTACGGAAACTAGAATAAAAATTTCAGTGCAAAATTCTCTATTGCTATTAATCGAAGATATATGAATATTTTTGGAATCAATGTTTATATGGCCGACCTTTTAAGATAAAGTGTATATAACGCTTCTGATTTTCAAGTTCCCAGAAATATTCTTCTTTTGCTTTCATTGGTAAAGAATTGAAGGATATTTTTAAATTGTGTTGTGAAGGACATTTCCCTTGGAAGTAAAATGCATACCACTGTTTGTTAAGAGTGGTTAAGTTTAATGATTAGTTATTAACATTGTAACACCTCTGTGCAGATCTTTTTCTGAAACGTTTCAATTATACAGGGTGAGGTAATACAGTTTCTTAGTAATCAATCAACGGTAAAACGGTAACGGGTACACATTATTCTAGAGCCGCTAGTGCTAGTCCGATTACAGTTTTGTACCCGATTTAGAAGAAATTACATTTTTCTGATTCTGAAGTATTCATTGGGTATTATAAAATATAATCGTAATCTTACTAAACTAATAAAGGAATAGATTCCGTACAAGTGTTATTTAAATTAGAGATAAACATGAAAAAACATGAAAGTCAACCGTTGCAACCTTAGTTGGTTTACGAATTACGAATTTGATGTAATTTATTTAAACTTTAGATAATATTGATACAAGGTTTCAAAATTCAAGGAATTATCGAAAACAAGCCAGCCTTCGACAGTATTAAATTATACAACAGAAATTACGAAATAAAAGTGATTAAAATTGTTATTTCCTTTTCAGTTTTTCAGTAGTATATTGACCTCATCGCGCAAGCAACTTATTGTTTTTTATTTGGCCTTGTTTTTATCTGGTTAAAGTCTAATATTTAAATACATATACAAATAAAGTTCCCCCGGTCCTTATGATGTACTAAGCAGCGTAGTAACATTTTCAGAATTTTCATTAACTCTCTTTAAACGATCTTGAAGTTTAATAACTGAAGTGTATTAAACTTGAAAAGGTCAAAAAACAATCGATTAAATTGTTTTTTCGAATGGTTTTAGATCGGGGTGTCATTAAAAAATCAACAGAAAAATGAGACGTCTTGTTTTGCTTTGCTATAACCGGAACGTTGTCATCTCGCCGGATTCTTGTCCAGGTTCCACTGACCTTCCAGCACAGACAATGCATTACAACTGTTGCCTTTTTTCGGTCATTCATCGCGCAGAGCGAGAAGTGCATCAGTTTTTTACCAGCAACAATTCATGAGCTGGCCTTGGTGCTGTTTACTGTAATGTACGAATACTTGCCCACACTTTGTGCAGTTCACAGAACTGGTATTATTTTAAAAAAAGTATTTTTAACTGTTTCCTTTGAAAAAGAAAATTATCAGTCGTTAATGTCATCTTTACATCACTTATTACTCTTTGTATCGCAAGGTCTATATGGTTGAATTGTATTTTTAAGCTTTATTTACCATTTTGCTAAAGATTTATTGTACAGCTTTGTAATCAGTGATGTCTTCAACGAAACACACGTATTGGACATTTCTATTTGATTGAAAGGGTACCAACCCCTATTTTCTTGATTTTCAGTTGTTTCTTCGTCTGGGGTTTTCTTCCTCGTATACGTTACATCATTCGGTAGGGTACTCATCTTGCCAATCTAGTTTATCGTGTAATTCTGTACTGGTTCTTACCTTGTCCTATAGTAAGAGGGGGGTTCTTCACTATGTACAAGTAGGGAAAAACCTGTAACTGAGCTTTAAGCTCTAACCCTGATTTGGAAACCCGCATGAAGATGCGTGCGTGGGCGCACGTCCACCGTAATTGCCTTGTAACACAACAAATTGATAAAACTCAATTCAACGAAATTCCCCAAAAGTAGAAAGTGGTTGCCCTAAACTTTTCAAATGTATCTCTCTGTATTGTAATTAAAATGTTTGCAATAAGGTTTTGCTGAATCGTATTTTCCTTGTCCGGCCTTGTGTACAGATACTGAAAACAAGACCGTTTCATTGCAAGCAACTTATGATTAACCTTAACTTAATTGATTTCAGAATCACTAACCATTTATGCCTATAAGGATTGGGTAACTTTTTAATTCCTTGCTTTTATAATAATCATAATATATTACAATATGGGCCAAGATTAATATTTCCTGTAATACCTCAATAAAAACCAAAGGACTTTGTAAATTCCAATAGGGGTCTGATCAGTAGACAACATTCTACCATGTTACCCACTCTTTTAGCGTCAGTTTTGTGGTACTATTTGGGTCAGTACGTTAAGGTGCATATATGGGGATCGAATCTCGCACTGTTATCTTATTTTAAAACATGTGGAAATATGCACCAGCCAATTATATACTGTGTACTACTGGGTTTTATTGCCACCTGCTGACAACATTAGACTAGTTACATCGTCATTAAGTAAACCCACATAGTTTGCTTATTCAAAGTCACATTGTTACAAGAATGGGAAGTTCCACATATAATATCCGTATTATTTTCTTATAACAATCATTTTGAGGTTCCCCATAAAGAAAATTTCCACAAAAAACCGCTTGATTTGTTGGGACAATACCTCTAAATCAAACTCACCATATTTGTGGTTAAAAATTTTAATTTCATTAAACGTATGTCATGATACTACAAACCACGTTGATATCAGCAACAGGTTATGTACAAGATAACATAAACAGTTTGTTCGGTTGAGGATAACTAACCTATGTTAACAAAAGTATAACCCTTTATGTAAGCCTGGTTGTGGTTTGACATTTCAAAAGCAAAATGATCATGGTTCAAAAATGCAATGAATGCTTTAATAGTATCATCAAGACCAGCGGAAGTAAAGTAGCTTGTTTCATACCGATTTAAAAGGAGTTCAAGGCAAGGTAAACTTGAATTTTACTGGAACATGTTTTCTAAACTTGAGCTTGTAAATTTAAAGTATCTGTGCAAGTATATCGCAGTATCTTGAAGAGAAGGCAATACATATTTGATATAGCAAACATAAATCTGAAGGAAAAACTGATTAAATTCTATTTGACCCCAGTTATGCTTCGAGTTAAGGGTTAGTGTGATGATGAAAGAAGAAAAATTTTCCTCTTTATTACAGAATTTAATCGCGGTCACAACGAGATTGCATTGTAACTCTCTCCTAATCTTAACCCTATTTAGACGTGTTTCGAAGTCGGCGATTTCATTTTTATTTGAGAATATAGCTCGATCCGAAAGTTAGCCCCAAATCGAGGACACAAACATATTATGTCGTGGTAATCTCACGTAACTACATGTTACTTGTAATGGCCGCATTTCGTTTTAGTGTCCCTTTCTCCGCTTTCATCGGTTTGCCACTACTTCGCGGACCAGCTTGCAACTAGGTCACTATCGCATACTTTTACATCCCATCGAGTGGGAGCTTGCACTTGCAGTACACCAAAACCGACTCCTGATGAGACAAGACGTGCGTGGTGATGTGCAGTGTAGTGTTGTGAGCGTGCAACCCTTTCAAGATTACATCATTTTCGGTAAACACTAGGCCTTTAGGCCCACCGCCAATGACCACAATGCATCCCGACAATGAACTTATCTATCCAGGACCTCCAAGTAAGTACCGAGTTCAAAGTGCTTCTTCGTTCTTATTTTGGAAAAATAAGTGACTAGTTCCGGTTTTAAGTAGTTCGGTTGGTGTCAATCAATATCCGGTTTTGGTATTTTTTATTGAGTCATCAAAGGATAACATGAATGAGGTAGCATCCATACAGTTTCGGGTACCTAATGGAAAATCCAATTTCATTGTCAAAAAAATTTCATCTGGAATTATATTTGTGCAAAAATTATCCAATACAAAAAGTTTTCAAACTATTTCGTTTTGAAAGTTTCAATTGAAGAGTATCGCCGCACCATAAAATGGAACTTCAATAATTTGATGGGAACTTAAAAAAGAAGAGCATGGAAAGTTCTCGTTCCATCGGAAAGAGGTACATGAATGTAAAGCATTTGAAAGTATATTGAAGAAGTACGGCATGTCATTGTTTGAAGCACGAAGCGGTTAAATGAGTAAATTATTCCGCCGTGAAAATACACCATGCTCTAGTTTTGAACGTATTTTTATCTGGCCCAAATGTCCATTGTCACGTCAAAAATTTTACTTTATAATTATTTTGATAATGTTTAAATTGTATACTTAGTCAACCTTCTACTTGTCATTCTGTAATAATCATAATAAATTTAAAATACAATACAAACAAAAATATGTAGAGTTCAAAAACTATAGCCCATAAATGATAAGGGTGGGTAGTTACCAAACCGTGTATAGATTCGAGGTACTATTTTAAGAACAAAAATAAATTTTTAAATGCATGTGTAACTGCGCCAATGGGACTGGCTGCAAACTAACGTTATTTTTAAATCTGCAACGCAATTTTCGGGGAAAAATGCATCTTGGGGCTGTAGGAAGACGAGGCGGAGGAGGGAATTGGGGTTAATGACAAAGCGGTCTCTGCACATTGCACACAGATTTTATTTTTAAAATAATCTCTAAGATGGAAGGGAGCGTTTGTTTTTTTAATGTCGTTGCACCGTGCAAATCTTTGCTTTTTTTAAAACCTACGCTAAATTATTGGGATAATAGGAATTTTTTACTTTGATTTTATGTTTCATCAAGTTGAATATATCTTTTAAATTGTAAAGGTTAAATAAAATACAGAAACTATGAGCGTTGTGCAGGACGAAGACTTTGGCCCACATTTTCCGAAGATCGAGGTTAGGTGATGTCATATATTGCCAGTTATAATTAATATCAGCATGTATGCAAGTTCAAATAAGGTATATACCTGAGTTTCCTGATTTGTCTCTAGCAATATGTAAACATTTAAATGTTATCGTTAAATGATAAGCCGCATAGTTTGATTAAGCGTCATACTTAATTTAGTTCGTGATTGTTCGATTAATCAAGCGTATCTTCCATTTGATTACTGATCAACTTGTTCCAACCGTAATACCGAATTTTATTTGTCATTTTTGGCCTTCTGTAAGCATACTAATTATACGGAAATATAGTCTATGATTTATGTTAACACGTCCGATTGTTAAATAATTACATTATCAAAAGCTAACGGTTTGTTGGCCTACATTTACAAACACGAGCGATTTCGATCAAAAACAATTAGCTTAGTTCAGTTTGTTGTTTTTAGGTTTATTAATTCAATGGGTGAAATTTTATTCAATATCACGATTTTTTATACAAACATTACTTCAAAGTAGGTCGATAGTAACAGGAACGGATTCAAACTTTGTACCTATCCAGCAAATAAAAAAGTAGCTATATGTACCTATTAAAAAAAATTCCTGCTATTGTTGAGGTAGGTTACTACGATAGCTTAACTGACACAGAAACTAAAAATGGAAATTATTTTCGTTTGTTACTAAATCAAATTACTATTTATAATTTTTATCAGAAGCTTTTAAGATTTTACCGCCCATTGTTTTATCTATTGCAGGATTTTTTAAATAAGAACGTTCAATTATAATTTTGGTAATATAAAAATAATTTATAAATGAATTGAAGAATTTGGTAAAGAAGCGCTGATATAATATAATCAAATTTTTGTAAACATTTATAATCAATTTTTGATTTCATTGTTTGGAGTTCGTATACCGGTAAACATGAGCGTGAATCATATTTCTATTGTTCTAGTTATGGTGAAATAGTCTATTGTTACTAAAAACTAGTCCAAAATATTGTACTAGGTATATACATAATACTACTGGACCTGGACAAGGCCAGCGCGACTAGCGAGCAGGGTTACAATGCATTTTCCTGAAACTATAACCGTATAATCCCAACTGAAAAAATGTTTCAAATGGAATTAATTTAATAGCACGATGTGGTTGGTAGTAATTAAATGAATTATTAATTATTATTTTCAAATAAAAACTCTTGAAGTACGTGCAAATTTACAAGTACATGGCAATGGTATTTACTTTATATGTAATATAAAAAAATAAATGATTATAGGAAAGGTGCGTTACCGGAAATAACCTAAACTGGAAATAAGAGGTCACTTAACCGACCTTGTCTTCGTAATACTATGAGGTCAACCTTTTACTATGTATTATGTATTAGTTTGTTCTTAAGGCTGCTCTTTGGAAATTTTCGGTTATTCCAATCAGGTTGTTGATAACATTGCGTGGTTTATAGCCTTCTTCGTGTTGCTTCATTATGCAATCTTAAATAAACTTGTCCTTAGGACTTTGTTTATTCCGAATTTCTTTATTTCCAATAATTTTAAACACATAATTAAAAATAATTTTCATTTACTGAAACATAAGGGAGGCCCCATAAAATTGATATTGTATGTTGTAATACTTTAATGTAACAAGATACTTTGTTTTACTTCCTTCATGAATACGATAAGATTATCAAGTATCAATCGTATTGTTTCGTGATTATACTAGAAATAAAAACAGTGCACTTTTGCATTTTGAATTAATTTTAATCGATGGATATACTTGCAGGTATGAACCTATCACGTGAAATATTTTAATGTTTGCAGTTAAACAGCTTCCTGTATTTCGACCTTCGTCTTTATAGGCCTACGTAGTTGTTCGACCTTTACTTGTTGCTAATACGTTTTGACCTGATTATTTCTTATACGTCGAAAACCTTCGAAATTTTTATCACATTTGCACACCTAACTACTTCATGCCCCTATAGATATT
The DNA here is from genome assembly GCA_963082805.1 of Hemicrepidius hirtus. Lineage (NCBI taxonomy): Eukaryota > Metazoa > Arthropoda > Insecta > Coleoptera > Elateridae > Hemicrepidius > Hemicrepidius hirtus. The sequence continues at coordinate 19,789,285 of OY720168.1, forward strand.
GATAAATAATTACATTTTTATGTGTTAGTCAATTTTATTTCTTTTTCTTCATTATCCAATTAAAGCTATAGGAATTATAATTGCAGGAATTTTTTTGATTGAATATCTACGATAAATGTTACGCTAACTTACAGCCGAAATTTAAATACAAAGCTCGCGATTTTCATTCTGCGAAGAAGGATCATAAATATCTTTAAATGCATGCTATAAATATTTGAATTATTACTAAAAAAAGTTGAATAGGGCTAAATTACCTCTTTAAAGTTTTGAAATACTTGGTTACTATTTCTAAGAAGGGATTTCTAAGAGAAACTGAAAAACCTTAAAAATCAGGAAAATTAGAAGTTAAATTATACTTGATCCTTTGTGTAGTTCTGTTTTTCTAAGGAATTGTTTCCAAAAGTATCTTTTGCGGTCATTGTAACTACATAATCGCGGTGTTATCAGAACTGAAATAATAATAATATGTAATCCAAAGAAGTCGTGCATTGAATAAAAACAATTATTTATTTGTTAAATGACAGAAAATTAACCTCTTGTTATTATCAAGCACTGAAATAGAAAACGATTAAATAAAGTATTAATTATATTTGTCATCTTTTTCTAAATCTTTGCAAGTATTTTTGAAAGTGTTTTTCTTGTTAACTTTTGCGTAATATCGTACAATACCCTTTTTAAATCAATGTGTTATGTTTTCTCCAACAATCCGTAGATTTCGTATCAAAAACCATGAACCTTTATGCAGTAAATAAGTTTATTGCGAAATAATCGCATCGAATGCAATGATCCTAACCTAAGACAACTTGCATCGAGCATATTTTTCTTCCATTCTTTAAATAAGCGGATCTAGCATGACATTGGCCCTGTGTGATGCAAACTCCAATGTTTGCCTTTGATAAATACGCTAAAAACAATACGGTGGTCAGTAACCCAATGGCAGATACGAGAATGAACTCCGAACTCTCGATCAATAAGTCTGGAAGTCTTATTTTGTATTACTATTTTGTTCACAGTTGTTTATTAAAGTACATTCGCTTATTCCGGTCAACTGCAACTTTCTCCATAAAAAATATTCTGATAACTACATTCAAAGGTTTAATCACCAATAATTTCTATGAGTCACTATTTTACTGCAACCTTATTATGTTGGATTTGTTCCCACGCTGTTTAATTCAAACCTTGCTGTGATATTGACAAAACTGAAAAGTAAAACCTTGAATAATTTCAAATAACATCCAAATTTAAATTTACCAACTTTACTTTAAGACAATGATGATGTACAATCTGTTTCACAGATTTTCAAGAAAGTTGAAATTAAAAAAGAAAATGTTTATAAGAAAACAAATACAACAAATTATTAAGTTATTCAGAAAATTTAAAATCTTGATACATATTTTAAGACTTTTGTGTGGGAAGGAAAATTCAGAATGAAAAGAGGAGCTGAACTTTAGAAATATTTTTGATGGAACTCCTGTGGAATTTTCTTAGTATGCGCAAATTTAGGCTAGTATTTTGAAATAAATATTTTCAAGAGAGTACATACTTCGAATTTCTATTATAAAGTTTTGAAATTTCTATACTTTCCTGTATAGGGTATAGTACCGTCCGAAATTTATTCTACATCGTTCATGCAAAAGGAAGACTTCTTCCCATTCAATACTACAATACCTTCCATGGGTATCTCTATATTCTGAAGATGGACTGTACTGTGGTCTTTTTAATTGTTTCTCAATTTTAGTAGGCCCAACATTTTTAGCGATAAATTTTATAGCTATTGTACTGAAAATTAAAACTGAAAATAAAATAAACCCCATTGTTGTAAATGGCAGGGTTGTAAATAAAACTTCTGAATATCCTATTAGCTCGTCACAATTGACCCAATTTAGAAGTTTATAAAAGCGTAAATTGCTATTTTCTATTTAATTAAATAACACGATCTATTTAATTCCACTGTTGTTGAAGTAATTCCACGTGTTTGAATTCTGTCACGCATTAGAAAAATATGTTTATTTCCATTTCTATAGGATCATTCGAAAATATCTAATAATAATTTAAATTGTTTTAGTATATAATATCTACAATAAATTAGCTATAATGCGTTATAAAATAAATAGAATTGTTCATTCCTGTGTTATTAATTGAATTATTGCTCAAGCAAATAAACTTAATTAATTACTTGCACAAACAAATAAAAACATTTAAATACAATATATAATTATGAATTATAATATTATATGGTAGATTTACATATGTAAGTCAGTGATTCCATTCTCTATGTCTTCAACTTCAAATCCAATAATTTACAAAGCAATAATCTTAAAATACGACACCTATTTATAAAATATAGCAACGTTATAACAACTTATTGTTTGTGTTAATTAAACTTTCTCCCATTAGTCAATTTTCAAAAAATTAATTAATTCTGTAATTATTTAAATTTGAAACTTCTAAACATGTCTTCAATGACAAGTATAAATATTATTTTGAAGTGTCGCTATGAAGTAAAAATATATATATTTACGATTGCAAAATTCGTTTCCTATTCATGTGGGTTTACAATACTATTATAACGTCACCAATATAATCTAATTGCATTAGGCATTGTTTATATTCGAATCTGTTTTCATTAAAAATTCATTTTTAGCTTTTGAAAACAATTCTTTGCCGTGGCAGTTCATAAATAAGGCGTAAGATATTTATCACAACGCCAAAACTTCGACTATAAAAAATGTTAGTATAGGAGGGTTTCGCGCTAAGCAGTAGGTATTTGGTTTTAAAAGTTATAGAAGATTACAGTTTGAAGAATTCGAATTTAGATGTAGGGATGACTTTAAAACTAACCCCATTGTGCCTTAAGAAAAAAAAACCCATAACAATAAAAATTTATTCGTTCGTGATTGAACATAAAAACATTTGGATTATCAAGATTATCATGAGACAAGCTTGCGCAAGTTATTTACAGGATACGTCAGAAATACGATATCGCATAATAGACAACAGTTTTACAATACATTGCAATATCAAAAAAAAAGCCTGTATTACGTCTCTTTAAAATTTCATCAATAAAAGTTAATCAACATATTGTTTCCCTATTTACGTTTTTAAACAACAATCTGAGAAACTTGTAAAATGAATTGAAGAATAGAATCAATAAATTTTTCGATTTCTTGATAGTCTGTTTCATTTATGGCATTTTCCTTGCCATTAGGGATTTATTTCACGAAATTTCAACAAAAACAAGAGCCCCTAACAACTCTTCGCGTTGGTGGTTAAAGACTAATGACGGAGGAACAATTCTTATATTTTTATCCAGGAAAGAAAACTAGGTGAGGTTTATACCACACCACATTTAACACCAAACTTTAAAGACCCCATCTTCAACAAACTTATAATTAGAGACGACCCATTTCAGTTTTAAATCTGTTTCTTTACCGAAGCGCTGAAACCATCATGGCTGAAACCAACCCCTGCTTTATTGGAACTTTTACTTTTAACACCGGAATTTGCGACAAACGCAAAGGATTCGATAGCAAGGGGTGTATTAACGACAGGAGACGACTAAAGTTTTAAATTTGCATCCCTTATGAAACTATGGCTGAAGTCAACTGAAACTAAGCCTTTTACTTCCTAATTTGTACAAACGCAAAGGATTCTTATTGTTTTGTCAAGAAAACGATTTCAAGAGTTAAACCAACCTACGCCCCCATTGGAACTTTTAGTTCTTTTACTTCCCATATAATACTGGAATTTTGTGTTACTGTTTTGTCTTCGTCTCGTGTTTACGCTTTAACAGCGGGACAACATTTTATTATGACGATTTCAGTTGTAAAATTGCGCACATTATGCTGAAATCAATCCGCGGTTCATTGCAGCTTGCACAAAAACTTGGACACACACTAGAGACCCTTATTGTAATGTTGTCTTTGTCATAACAGCATTTATAATATTTAACCAGACAAGAAAACGATGGCAAGAACTTATATCAGAGACAGCGATTGCTGAAACCAACACACGATTCATTGAAGCTTTACCTTCCATGTAATATTGAAATTTGGAAAAACATAATGGGTATCATAACAATAGGACAAAAGTTTTAATATTTATCTAGAAAAGCAAACGATACTAAGAGATCTATTAGCCATTGACAACGACAAGTGTTAAATCTGTGTGCTATCTATGGAACCATGACTGAAACCAACTGAAACCAAGCTGGAATTAATTTGAGCTTTTATCTCTCACGCAAACAGAAACTTGGACAAACAAAAAGGATTCTTGTTGTTTCGTATTTGCTTTGTTGAGACTAGAGACAACAATTTCGGTTTCTCTTATGGAAGCGCTGAACAACCTCCGCTTCATTAGAGCTTTTAACACGGAAATTTAGACAAACACAAGTGCTAGTGACATCTTATCGTTTTTTCCCCTTGTTGGGTAAGTGTTAACAACAGCACAGATTTTTATAGTTAGTACCCAGAAAATGATAGGAAGAAGTTCATAACCACAGACGACATTGTTGTTGGGGCTTTCAATATTCTGCTGTGAATAAAAATAAAAATCAGTACCGACCGCGGTATTTCCGGTCTTGCGTTAAAAACTTGTTCCATCTTGAAGTAATAATTTAAACGACGTAATATGATAAGTTTTTAGGTTGAATTTAGAGATTAGAAACATTTGAGATATGCGAAGTTTTGGGTATTTGGATGTCCTTATCGAATGTCGGGCCCCCTGATCAAATGATGGTAATCATGATGTTGATCGAACAAGACAAAACATTAACCTTTTGTCTCTTATTTTCACGTGTTAATAAACCCATGAGTTTCATTGTCCTATCGTTATCATAAATACGAAATTGCCGCGTTATTCTGTAAAAAGCAGAAAACATGTTTTCACGTAGTGCTTATTTGTGTTGGTATTCTTTGTTTATTTTAGACGCATTTAGTTGTTGCGCGTGCTATGATAGATTTCCCAAGAAAATTGATGAGTTGCGTATCTCGATCATACAATCAACGTGATATTATGTAATAGCTAAAATTCCAAAGAACGCACATGCGGGCCCAAATATTGAAGAAGACACACGACGCGGCACGAGCTTATTACGTAACTGACGAAGGTGACCTGTCACTGCTCTGATTGGTGAGTCACTGAGGGTGTTGTCCTCGTCTCCACCACTGTATTTTCCCCCCCTGTTCGGCGGCGCGACTGAACTCCACGCGTCCGCGGATCGCGAGCGCGACTCGCGGCCTCGCGGATTAGTTGATATTAAACTACAATCGGAGTAAGGTGTGTTGTACCGTGCTGTGAAAGCTTATTGTTTTGATTATCTTAGTTGACAGTTGTTGACTAATAGTCACCAGACTTTATATTACCTTATTAAACTTTATTTTGTGGAGACGTACTACAGAGTTTTCCGGAGCGTCAACAGAATTTGTTGGTGAGTAGAATTTTCAAAAAACGAATTGGAATTTTTTAAATTATGAATATATTAAGGATATTTAGTTACAAGTTTAATCTGTGTTGCGGTCGCGTGCTTTTTTTTTTCTAAGTGACAGAGATACGCTCTACTAATACCGCCAGCATAATACTTGGCGCCTACTTTTACAGTTATTTGCTATTGTTGGACTAGATTCCCATTTTTGAAATTATCAGTGCGGAGTTTATCCTTTCCGCGAATTCTAAAAAAATATCCGAATTATGTCACTTTCTGGGAAAATTACTAAGACTTCCCAATTTTTTTAAAGATCCAACTACTAATAGTTTGTAGAATTTTGCCGCGCAAAACCAACGTGTACTATGACGTATTAGCTAATAGAAATACAGACGAGGCAATGACATTTTATCGTTAACTTTCATGTTTTTTCATTTTAATTTTTTATTTTACTTTTTTTTCTTTGATAACACGACCTCTAAATTTAGTCGATGTTGAAACTTATTATCTCTTTAATTCAAATTTCCATTGTCACTGCGATCGATTTCGAAATTTGTGATAGTTGCGAAATTTTATGTATAATTGAGCAATTCGTGTGCAACAATGACGCAATAATGGTTAAAAATGTTTAATTAATTTCCAGTTAACTGTTGCGTTGCCGTGAACCGTCAAACTTTACCGTTAGTGACTAACATAATAATATGACTAAATCATAAAATGAAGTCATGTTTAAGCGTTTTGTTCACAATGTTCTATTCCAATATTACGTTAACTATTCCATTGTTTCTACATTCATATATTATTGTTCTCTTTGTGATGAAACACTTGTAGCGCGATACTACGATTAAGAAATTCATATTATCTAATTAAAAAAAAGTCTATAATCAAAATTGAATTTTGTTGCTTGGTGCGTCAAGATATTAATTATATGGTCTCGACCTATACCAAGCATCTTTAAAACAAAAAAAATTAACTTTTAATTTTCATATCATAAGATAAAGAATTTTATTATTCATAATCAACCCCTAGTTACAACCATAATAGGGTATTCCAAAATGATTGTTCAAACTATCTAGAACAAGGCGGGGATAAACAAAGCTAATTATTTAAAATGCTTTTGGTCGAATCAAGATTTTGCAATTGTCTTATGTAATGCCTAGATAAGTGTACAGGCTGCTGTTGCATTGTGGAGCAGTCTTGAACTCGGAGTTCTACTAGCCTACTTCTGTACCGAGTTGTTCGCCGATATAATATAGCAAGCAACAGATAGAGAATGTACTGTCGAATATAAATTTAAATTTTTAACAGTAATAAGTGCATTCAGAAGTGATATCCGGATCCATAATCCATCCCAACATTCCTTTCGACGAAAGTGAGTCATTCGCTTTACCCACCGGAAAATCCTTTGATTAACAGAAGCAGCATTAGTTTCGAGAGTTTAAAATATAATTTCATTGGAAGTACCACCTAACCGGTTATTTAAATATATGAATCTAAAACGAGCAACAATTTCTGTACATTATTAACATTCGCGTAGTTGGACTAAATGTATTCTTGCGGAACTCGGTTAACTTGCGTAATAAGAAATCAACTACGTGTTGGGCCACCCTTTAAAAGGAGCATTTATCACAACCGATACATTCCAGACTTCGTAGGCGAACAATTTTATGAGATAAAAGATTTTTTTAATTAGAAAATTCCTTGCGATCCCCGAAAATATTTAGTTCTACACTTCGAGTGATTGACGCTTACATAATTGCTTGTAATGAACACGCGGCATTCGCTCTTTCCGAGAGCACCTCTATAACTTATTTATATACAAGGAGCAATTCAAATGGGTCTTCATAATAACTTGGTCCGGATATATTTAGATTGGTTTCGTAACATTTTGTTTTGAAGTAGACGCTAGTATTTGGCGACGTATTCGTTTATACGTCATTTATTCCTATTGCTTTGTAATTTTTTTTAACAATTTCCAGAAAATTCTTTGTTTCATATCGGTATAATGACACTAAGAAAAAATTTGTTTACCACAATGAGTCACATTACATAAAATTTTAATAGTTTTATAATAACATAAAGTTTGATAAAGTATTATTTTAAGGAATTGTAATATACTTAAGACATTAACACAATCTTTGTTCTTAATTACATTCTTATTGTTTCGAACTTGAACAAATTACGATTTCTTTCAATCGTCATGTATTAATTAGTTGTATCTTTAGGTAATATAAACATATCATTAACTTGTTAGTGATAATTGTAACCATAAAATTATAGCATTGATTCAGACCATTTTTTATTGTTGACAAATTAAAAAAAATAATATTTCTAACAATCTTTGTGTCTAACGAGAACAAAGAGAAATTTCATTTGAACGCTGAGTCACGTAGCGTTTAATGTTAATAGTTTACACCCCCTTTCGACATTATTTATAAATTGACCGGTGCGCAGTTTCTAGTATTTTCAATTCGAACGCGTTCTTGGTATATTCCCGTGACTATAACTAAAAATAATGCCAAATTTACTGCGTATACCTTAGCTCGTTCTTAGAATCTGCGTTATTCTCATTATACATGTATATGTAATTTGTTATCGCGTGCTCTCTGCGTGTCATCCATTTTAAAAGCGTGGAAGCAATGTTAGTCACCCTGAACAATATTGTCGTGAATCTCCAAACTAGTAATAATTATAATTTATAGGAAAACGAATCATTTTATATAAGAATATTCTGCTATTTATTGATTATACATAAATACATAAAATGATAAAAAAAAAACGTGAGAACAATTCTTGCACGTGAATTAGATCACGTTGTTAGGACTGTTCCGTTCACTAGGCTTAGCTCACGTTTATGATTGGTTCCTATTTATTCATGTTATGTGGGTAGGTAGGCCGGGAATTTGTAAAATCCAATAATTGCTAATACTATGCAAATTGATGGTATACGTGAACTTTATTGAAACTTTCGGTCAGTTGGGGTGAAGATTACACATGGCTCAACTGAATCACATCCGTTCTCGAATTCTTGGCGGGCGCCTAAGCCTCATGCATCATCATGGTGTGGAGGGGCTTAGCCAATGACCTCTCCAAGGATATTGTGGTTAAGCTTTAAACAATATCAAACAAATATATTGACGCATTACCTTCGAAACATTTCTTTGTTCGAATTGAATTTTAAGTTAACTTAAAAATGTGTCGGCTGTCTTCACAAAGTTACGGTTAGCGTGGTGCAGTGCAACGTCGGCAGGTGAATCAGGACGGCCTTGACTGCACTTGCGGCAAAAACCAGTCTGCACATTTTTGCTTAGTTCCTTTGGATGTTTATGTGCATTTTATGCATAGCGTAGGATGTAGATCATTAAGCTTGCTATTGTTTTCACCGTACTAATCACAATTTTGTTTTAATTATTGCAGATGTTCTAAACCAGAGGATAATGGTTGCCGAATTAATGGGCCGCGGTCAGAGTGGGTCCCCTGTGAATGGTGAAATACCCCACGTGAATTCCAGCATGCCAGCCAGTCATGGACGCGAGGGGATGTTGAGCCCTTCTCCTTCCCCAAATGATGAGTATCAAGCATACAATTTATCCCAACAAATGAAACATAAAGAATTATTCACTCAAAGAAAACAACGGGAGTTTATTCCGGACAGCAAAAAAGACGACAGCTATTGGGATCGTCGTCGAAGAAATAATGAAGCAGCAAAACGATCTCGCGAGAAACGTCGTTTTAATGACATGGTGTTGGAACAAAGGGTAGTAGAGCTCACCAAAGAAAACGCCATCCTCAAAGCCCAGTTGGAAGCTATTAGGGAAGAGTTCGGGATCTGCGGAGAAAATGTTGTTTGCGTGGAGAAAGTAATGGCTAATTTACCCACAAATGAGCAAGTGTTGAGTCTCACAAAGCGCCAAAAGATGGCAAGTCCATCTTTGATGTTTGGTCATCCCAGTCCTAGCCCTATTCCCACGTCTGTGATTCACCAACCCGTTTTGGGTTCTCCTCCACCACCACCTTTATCACATCCTCACAATCTCCTCCATCATCCCGCCGCACATCACGAACCACCCTACAGAGAACATAATGAGTACAATCCTTATTTTCCCCCTTTCCATGCCGCCCCTCTCTGTGATTCCAGTAACAGCGCTTTAAATTTATCCAGATCTCGTTCTAGAGCCCAGTCTCCCTATGAAATCTCTAGTAATTCCGGAGACGAAAGCGTTCCCGTTGCTTTGACCACAAATGAAGCAAATAACAGTCTCCCTTTGAAGCTCCGACATAAATCTCACTTGGGAGATAAAGATGCAGCCACTGCTTTGTTGTCGTTGCAGCACATCAAACAGGAACCGAATTCTCGTGCTAGTCCTCCATGGGACGCAGAAGGTTCCAGTGATGAGCGTGATTCCGGTATCTCTTTGGGAGGTGAATGGTCCGCCACTCAAGCTGCAGCAACCTTACAAAGTCTCCAGAAACAATCCCAGGCTGCTTTACAAAATGCCGATGGGGATCCTGAAGTTAAAAATCGTTTGCATTCTGAAATCGTCCGTCTGTCTTCCGAAGTGGCGCATCTGAAATCTATTATGATACGCAAGGATTCTTCTCCCGCTAAACATTAGTGTGCTGTGCGGTGGTAAAGAATAAAATAATGTTATGTTGTGATTACCAAAGGGTTCTTATAGTGCCCAACATCCACTATTAGGAGTTATGTTATTTTATGGACATATCACTTACCGCTTCTTGTCGGGATTTGTAGTCAAGTTCCATGAGAAGAAGAGCTATTTATTTTAGAACTAAGTATTTGTTTGCGGCTTGTTGATCATGCCGAGAGGATTTTGGTTGCATCTGTGATGCACAGAGACTTACTAATGTGATCTTCGGAGTATTCTCAACTTGCGCAATGTACTACTATTTTTTATCAACATGCTTTAATATTTGCCGATGTATTCCTATCATTATCCTTGTTCTTATTTCAGCTATAACCTAATTATAAAGTGTATTATTTGTTTCGCTTATAAATAGCCATTTCTTAATATGTGTTTATAAGCAAATATTTAAATCATCTTGCGCATCACCAGAGCGATTTCACCTCATCTTATCATATTACAATTAACGTACCTATTTATTTTTAGTTGGAAAGTGTGATTTTGTAACTATTTATCCTAGAATTAATTTACTTTTATTTATGTATAAAATTAATTGTACTATTTACTTTTTTTTTGTTATGCGCTGATTATCGAGATGTAATTGCTTAGGGCGATCATCCCCGTAAATAATTCAAATTCAGTTGATTTTACATGTCAAATTAGTACACAATTCAAGACTTAACGTGGACCTTACCTCAAAAATTGTTATTTTGTATTATTTTTAGTTATAGCTGTTACGGTCCAACGTGGTATTGATATAATAATTATTAAAGGAAAATATCGATATATTTTCATATTACCGTTACATGTATCCTAACTATTATGTATGGAATAAATATTTGCATCGTTTTTCATTAATTTGTGTTTTTTTGATCCTTGCTCCATCGTCTGTTGTTTATCTGACTACGATTACATACACAACGACCATGACCATGCCTAATATTGCACAACACATAATTCTAGATTCGAGCAACAACATGGCTACTAGTGCGTCATGGGTATTTACGATGCCAAAACGCGATTCATCTTTAGAAAGAAACAAACTAAAAATATTTTTCAATATCGTACATTCCGGAAAATATTTATGAATAATGAAAGATTCCTAATACGTTTATAAAATTCAAAAACACATTTCTGCTCTTCTATGCTGCGTAAAAAGGAACTTGATGTTCCAAATTAAACATATTACTACAGGTGAACGTACTTGCTAATAAAGTACAATATCTGCAGTGTTTACGACCTCGCGTTAACAGTGGACATCCGCAGACCGCTTTTGACAAAATTATATTTTTTATTACATTATTATTTTTATGAAATTTCCAACAAAGCGTTGTGTCAGTTTGTGAAATATTTCATGCATTTCTTTATCATTTAATTTATTCTAAACCGATTGCAATGAAACGGATGTTAAATAAAACAAAATTACGAAATATTCATGGTTTTGTTAACCCTTTCACGGGAGGTATTAAACAGCGACGCTGTCAAATAAAACATTTTATTTAGAAAAATACACTTGGCTCTAACAGTAATCATCAAAATGAAAGGGAAACTACTGTCGTTAATAATTGTGCTCACAGTAATATTGTTCAGTGTAAGTTAATTCTTAAAATTTAACACATTTTAGTATAGAGTCGTATTTTCAGACCTATACTGTTGATAGTTTTGGAAAAAAGAAAAAATTAAAACCAACGCTGAATTGCCAACAATATGTGTGAGTATTGTCAATAATAAGTCAGTAGTAATATTTTATCATATTTTATGGACAGGTTAAAACGATTGTTAGTGTAGGGGTTTATGTAAGATTAAGCTACAAAATAGACAGAGCAGGTTCATTCAAGACTTTGCTACTTTAGTACATCTATTAAATACCAAGAATATACATTGAGAAAAATAAGTTGTAAACACGTGTAATGTATTTTATTACCGCTCATTCTATTGTGTTTTTCGTTCAAGACTATATAGTTTCGCATAGCCCTAATTAAGCCTCCTATATTATAATCGGTCTCAATTTGTTAACACGTAGTGTTTATTTGTTCGATTCTACATTATTATAGCGTATCTAAAATCGTTTTATTGTTATAGTAAAGCCTCGAGTTTTTAATATATCAAGCATTTACTGATATCCACATACACCCACAATATTAGTACATATCTAGGTCAAGTTTGATATAGTATAAAGTATTTGGAATTTGATCTCCACAATTTTATGTAATCAGGGTATCGTATTCATCAAAATTTCGAAAGTTCCACTTTCTTTTTAGTCGGTTTACAAAAAAAGTCTTCCTGAAAAATTATGCAAAATGATTAAACTAAGACTGGCCACCGGCTGTAACCTTCAAGAATAAAAATTGTATCTCTGGGTGAAAAATTTATTTTAAAACTCGTGCTAGGTATTTCATGAAGGTTTGATTATTTTTTATTGGGAATTTCTTTTGAAATTACATTTTCAATGTTACATTTCAAAATTGTGACGGTTTTAGTAGAAACTCGTACTTTTCTGCAAATTTCTTGGAAATTTTAAATGGAAAGGCCGGGAAAGGCACATCATGAAAAAGATAGAATAACAAAGAGAATGCGAAAAACCGTAGGTATTTAGGTCATTTTCATAATTATATGCAAATCATATTTTTGGGAAAAAATATTCAATTCCAAGTTGTTATAATATGGTAACCATTCATAAGGATTTTTGTTAAGTCATTTATTATTTTTAGAGTGCACTGAAATTAAAGGAATTTAAGCAATTTTGAAAATGTAACACAAATCCCAAAATCTGAATTACCTAGAAATCTGGTTTGCTAGGAAGAGTTTATTTCATCGAATAACTATTTGCAATATTATATAAAACTTGTGTAGCTACACCATTAAAATTAATTCTAACGATTATTTGACACCATTTTATTATTAAATTTAATTCTATATATTATTTAAGAACGCAGCTAGAAGGTGTCATTTCCGTAATGTGTAACAACATCGCAAATGGAACCAATACCACTTTAAGGGATGCTTGTATTGGTTGCTTTCAATCAGCTGCCATGGCTAACAACAACCAACCTTCTTTAACTCAAATGGCAACATGTGCAACTACATATTTAACAAATACTAACTACAGTCGTTGTATAACTGCTATACAGGTATTTATTTCTTTATACAGTTTTATACATTTTGTAGCAAAACCAAAAATAGAGAAGACCAATCATAGTACAGTTAAACGCATCAAACGAAGGCGAATCGGCCGCGGCGATACATCTGCAGAGAAAGAACCGCGGCGAATTGTCTGATTCCCGATACAGTAGCTTACACGTAGCTTAGGTGATTGCTTGTGGCGTACCAATGCTCTATGGCAGAGTTTCTTAAATCTTAATAGTTTGCGGATCTCTTAAATGGCTGCCGATGTCTGCCCGATGCTTCACATCAGACTTTCTCCAAATTTCGCTGATAGAGAACGGGGTTTGCCCGTTTGGGGATACATATTTAACAACCGTTACCAAATTTTATTCTGTACGTCTACAGATTTTTGTATTGTCCTATGTATTGCACTGTATTTCGCTATAAAGCCCCACGAAATGAGCATAAAATAAATGCACCTTACAAAATTTTATAATTTATAAAAGCTCAGCTCAGTCGACGCACAAACTTACTCTTATCTCAGGGTACCTTCCTCGACACTTCTCAAAACGTGGCTCCACTAAATAGCTGGGATAATAACACAAAATAAAATTTCTTTTACAAAGCTGCCCAATTGCAGCCTCCAGGAAATCAAACAACTCGTAAATTTCAAAATTGCCAGAGAAACAATGAAATTTAATTTTAAACACAACAATTCAAATATAACAAAAAATTCCGCCAAAACGAAACAGACACACAAAAAAATTTACTTACTAAATTAAAATTAAAACAAACAAACAACAAAAATTAAAACTCTATCAAGCCCTTGCTTAAATGTCTTTTAACCACCCCAATGAAATCCCCTTTAAATAATATGTTCAAAATTCGTCACTTATCTTGTTGGAAAACCTTTTAACCTTCTCCTGTATATGTTTATCCTTGAACTACTACCAAATCAAACTTCAGAGTCTTCAGATACAAAACGTAAACACATCAAAAATGGCGCACAAATAACCTTACTTCATTTAAATTCAAGAATTAAACTGGTCTCGAGTCGACGTTTGCAAATTTACTACTGATTTTCTTCTGTCTGAATTTTCCATTTATAAGTGAGCTGCATTTGTTCATAATTTTGCTTGGTTTCCAAGGTGATATAAAACAATATGACGTCACACTCGTAATTTTTTTGATAATCTCCAAAATTCATTTGTTTTATAATTATCTAATTATCAAATCCTTTTATTGCCTTTATCTTCCTTATACAATCTCGCATGTTCCTTACGAATCCAGCATTGTATTCCTTGTAAAATTCCTCACATTTTGATATGTAAATTGTCCATCTTTCAAAATATGATGTCATTTTCAATTTTATTTTATTAATTTCGTCTTTTAATAACACTCATGCCCAATTTCCAATAATTGCATGATGTTCAGCATAAAATTCTCCATCCTTCCATGTAAATAGCTCTGGTACCACTTTTCTTGTTAAATACAAATTTCACCCAAAATCACTTTGTCATCTTCAATTTTAATGTTCTTTTTTGTTTTAGACGAACCGAAAGTTTTCACACAACCCCACAGTTTATTTAGATACCCCCTTTTACAACTAGCTATATCCCCTTTTGAACCCCAATCCCATGGACTTGATAGACTGTACAAATTTTATTATCGACTATCGTTAAACAACTAAAAGTAAAACGTAAGGCACTAAAATTATTTATACAATTATACAGATTAAAACAATTATTACAAATTATACACTATACACACTTATTTGTCTTTCCTTTTTAGGCAGCTTTATATGAACACAAGAAATAGTGATAGAAACTTTACCACATCTTTAAAAGTTAATCGTAATCAAAACACGTTTGAGGTTTGTCTAACTAAGACAACCCTGAGATAATCGGAAGACATGAGCTATAATTAAAAATGAAATAAAATTTGTCACCGCAATTACTGGTAATTAAATATTCGTAAAAAGTATCCTTTTCTGATGTATTTATTCTAATACTCATCCACCCAAGCTTATATCATAGCAGTATATTATATCGGATGGACACAATAAGGGTAGGTAAAATTAAAATAAATATATATGCAATCTTATATCTTAATTTATTTACCTGAAATGCAAAAAAAAATTAGAAGCTGGAGGGGATCAGGGAAGGTACTTTGCTTGACCGCTGCAGTTCTATATACGCTTATTCTAAAAATGATAGCGTAGGTTAATTCTGTTAAATGTTCTTTATTTTAAAATTACGCGTAGCAATTCAACCTAAAAATAAATTTCAAAAATAATTTTCCTTGCACTTTGCATCTGTTTGCTTAATAAATTTTCAAGTATGAAGGTTATTGCATACTCATGCAGTTTAAAGTTGTCAATTGTTTTGATTTCGTTTAACGAGGAGGGAATGAAGTATGATCCAAATCGTTACCGAAGCTATCTTGCTCCACAGTGTATTAACACCTCATTGTCCAAGTTTTATGAGCGTATGTGCTGTTAAAAGCTTAAAACTAATAAATTATAAATTAACTACAACTTTTACAAGACAGATGAAAATTATTGTATTTTTATGATCTGTTGTAATTTATTAACGAAATAAATACATTAAATACATGGCAAGTATTTATGTATTACCTTAAAATGTAAGACTGTTAAGGGGCCCTCACACGATCAATATATTGTCAGTATCTGAGTATTAACAATATTATTGAACGTGTGAGTAAGAAGATTGACAGATTGTCAAGTTGTAAAATATTTATGGCCTGGTTTGATGTAAACCAAAATATAACTCTTCCTTACAAGCGTTAAGTCAAGCGAAAGTAATTTTAGAAATCTTTTGGGGTAGATACGCGCACCTCATTCAACAAACTCGTGTGGCGCTCTTTAGAAGCCCACTCTCTAGCCCATATTCTCTTTTTCTTCAAGAGGCTTATTGATGGAGCTAAAATAATAGCTACAGCCGCTTTTTGTCTGTATAACATAGTCAGCTGGCAACGTAAAACTAAATAGATTGTCAATAAATGTTGATAGTGTGAGGCAATTACAGTTTGTCAATATTTCTTGACCATATTGACAATTTATATTGATCGTGTGAGGGCCGCTTTATAGTTCTTTGTATTGTTTTGATTTTAATGGCTTGTTAAAACTAACTATTGGGTGTTTGCAGGGAGCTGCTGCTAACGAGGTTAACCCGCCACTGGGACAATGCAAATCCGGATATTGCGGATTTGTGCGATGTCTGCGAAGTGTAAATTCAGATCTTCTGGTAATTTTATTTTTCACTCACATTTTTTATAGACTCGTTTAATTTAATATAAATTGGAAACGACTGAGGAACTTTCTTATTGATATGATTATTTTGCAGATATCCATGTGTTACAACGCATCAAGAGCAATTAATAACGCAACATTTCCTAATCAGCAAGTGATCTTGTACAAGAATATAACATCTTGCATTTTAGCTAGAGCTAGATGTTCGTCGATAAACCCAATAACAGGGGAAATGCAAACAAATCAAATTACATCAACCACGTACGACAAGTGGGGTAAACCACACACAACGGTAACGCCACTCGTCAACGCTTTGCAAATCACCCCTGCAGGAGAACTCCGAGTTATTGCTTTTCCTGCTACATCTACGATACAGAATTACTTCTGTTCGAATCAAAATAACCTTACGGAATCCGGGTGGCTCAATTATACCTGTTAGGTTTTCACAAATCGTTATTTGAAAATTTTTGGATTTTGGTAAACAGAACTTGATTAAAGTTCGCGCCCAACAACAAAAAATTTGTAAATGCTAAAAATATCTATATATTTTTCTTAGTATCAAAAGTCATTTACATCAGCAAAAAAATTGTTTATTCACAAGTGTTGTTGTAAGACGTTATTTGGCAGCAGGAGTCAAGAACCTTTCAAGGCTTTTTAGTAAGTCATAACACTATTGATTAGATGATGTCAGAGTTGTCTATGTTTTGAGGACTCCAGGAATGGTATGAAGAGGTAGTTTTTGGGAGTTCATTCAAAAATTCTCTTTTTCCAGTTTGAAACATGTTTGTAGTTAATAAAATGATATTCTGTTAAATTGTGATTAAGAAAGCAGTTCCAATAATTATTCGCTCATCAAGTAATTACGTAATTTAAAACACGCGATGAGCAAAAGGTTTATAATCTCGAAATAATCGGTTATTAGTTTTATTACTGGGTTTCTTTTACTCTTTAATATTTTTTTGGAATTTGTCAACCTTTGTAATCACTATAAGTACCTATTTTAAATTAAATGCAAGGTAAAGTATCTAATCACTAATTAATTGTAAAACAGGGTTGAATTTTAAAAATCTACTCGATGTAATTATTCTGAAATTACAAATATAAAAGTATATTTTAAAATATTTTATGTACTATAAATAGACATTATATTACCTTATTATTGTAAACAACATAACCAGAACCGGATTAACCATACAAGGTTCACTAGTGTATTGCCCCCTTAAAGCAATAGTTTGATTATTGCCAGGGGCTGACTGACCAAAAGAAGAACTTGAGGGAAATATCCCCGTTTCTTTGATTTACAACCAAACACACTGACGCAACTAATAAAAAAAATCTATTTTCGCTACTGGAACCTTGAATTAATAATTTTACTGTAGCAAAATACCCATTTATGTGATAACACCGACGAAATACTGTCTGTATTCATTTGACTTGTAATAAAGTTACAAAAATAACTAAACATTGGATTTTCCCATACCTCAAAAATATCTATTTGGCATATTTGCGTCTCTCATGATATTTTTTTACATCTTCGTTCTCTTCAATTGTTGGTAACAAAAACACGTTAATAAAAAGGGAAAAACGAATGTTTTAGATTTTACTGGAGTAATAGTTTCAGATCTAAAACTTGCAGAAAATAAAAT
This sequence comes from Hemicrepidius hirtus, assembly GCA_963082805.1. Lineage (NCBI taxonomy): Eukaryota > Metazoa > Arthropoda > Insecta > Coleoptera > Elateridae > Hemicrepidius > Hemicrepidius hirtus. The sequence goes on from OY720168.1 coordinate 19,807,372, forward strand.
GCGATACTAGAATAGGGTGGACTGGTTCCCTAAATGGAACTGTATCTAAAAATAAATTTGTGGAGATATACTGTTGTACTCGAATATGCTGTATTATTTAGACCACATTTTCCCCTGCATTATTATGCATAAGAATGGAATTTTTTTTCAATTTTGGTCTCGTATGGGGATTAAAGCTTATTTCTATTTACAACCCTGTATTCCGTTTTCAATGGCGGATTTGTGACCTCACATGCTAGATAAAAATCTACAACGAAAATGTGTCCTCCTCTTTCCTAAGCATGTGCGGTCTCATATCACCCATTGAATTTATTACAAGTGAAAAGGTGAGAAAGGAGTCAGCTACTAGGAGTTGTGGGTGTACTTTTCAATCATTCTGTATTTTGGTCATTCAGGATTTTGTTATCGGATTATGTCTGATGTTTAAATATTTGTTATTTATTGAGTAGTTGTGTCTATTCAATGTTAAGTGGTGAAAGATGAAATCATAGGTCACCACTAAAGTATATTGTAATTTAATAAAAGAAAACGTTATTTGTGTTTTTATGTATTATATTTGAAAATTTCTTATTTAAAAAAATGTAAATTTATGAATTCATGAACTGCTGTAAAGGTAATAAGTTATCAATGTAACTTGTCATGGTCGTTCTATTCCTATTAGCTATGCACGGTCTTGAAATTGGCAATTATTAACCAGCCAAATAAAGCAAAATGAATGACAAAGCCATTAATAGAAGAAATAAGATGTTGTTTGTTACATATTCAAGCTACATATAATTATACTTTTATGAGAGTACTAACATTCAAGTGTGGGGTTCTAATTCCAATAATACTCAATTTTTTTTTAAATTAGGAATATAATTTGTATACATTTAAGGTAATACACTTTTTAATTTAAAAAACCTTATTATATATAGGCAGGTTTTTAATGGCGAACTTTTAATTGGCTTTCGAAGGTCCTGCTTGAAGATCTCCTCCTGGCAGCCCTGATTCAGAAGAAATAATTAAGTGTTGAGTTTCTGAATCTTTTCAAACTTTCTGTAACAATGTGAAAATGGGAGTTCAGGGCTGTTACAGATGTAAAAAATGTTTGAGAGCATGCCTTATAGTATGGTGTGTTATCACTGATTTTTGTTTTACAATTTGAAACTTATGCCGATCGACGCTATTTCGAATCGTCGGAAACCGAGGGCTATCAATATTTTGTTTGATTGTAGAAATTTTTTCATTTTTAAAAATATCCACAGTTCTTTTTATGTTTATAATATTGTGATTAAATAATTACTTACTGATATTATTACGAAACAGTTGCAACTTGAAAAACACAATAACATGTTATTGTTATAAAATTTATGTTGACGACTTCTCTAAAAGGTATTCCCGTTTGGCTTCATTAAAAGTGTTTCTAAATATTCATCTAAAATTTTAAATAACAATCTCTTTTTTATATTTGTTTACACATAAGGGAAAAATATTTCCGGAAAATTTTCTGTGGAAAGGTTAAAGTTAAATGTAACTAAATAAGATTCTTTTCTAAAAATTTATTATCAGTGTTAATTATGTAAACAGCAAACAAGAAAGACGAGTTTGAAAATATGTTTTTATTTGTTTGCACAGTAAAAAATAAACCAGGGAATTTTTTCAAGTGCTTATGTATTTTAAAATTCCCTTAAATACTTATAAATTATGTATTTGAATGAAGCAGTTTTCATGTGTGCGGAATTTTAAATAACGAACACAACAATGTAATAATCTTTACGATCCGGGCTTGTTGTATAGAAAACAAGAAAAGATATAATGATATATACATGAAAGGACAGAAGAGCATTAATGCATTCTTGGCCTCACCTTTAAAGTATTCTAGTAATGTACATATTGATTGTCGTAATGCAAAATTATTGTTAGTGCATGTAATTACATGCAAAAATTATTGATTTGAATTGAGATGGTAATAAACAGCGTCGTTTTCGTTAAAAAAAAAATATTTTAATAAAGTTACTTTATCAAAGTTTTTTGAGTTTTTTGACTTAAATAGGAAAGATATGCGTTGCTGAAAACCCCCTTATACGTTATAATTTTATATTATCATCGTGAATCAACCGAAAAGTATGTCGTATCCAATTCCAGAAATAGATAAGAAAACTAAATTAAAGTTAAACATTCGTATATTACCAAATTAATATGTAATAATATAAAACACTAAAGAATTTATGTAATAATAGAATAGAAAATTAGTTGTTTTTTTAGTTTATTCGATACAGTTCAATGCTACTGTATATTCATAAAACACCTTCAGAAAGGTACAAAGGTATTTTATGTAAATTACATCATCCAACGCCTTATTAAAAATAAATGTGCTCAATTTTCGATTTAAACTGTAAAATTCAAGGAGTATTACATAGTTTCGCCATCTCTTGTTGCTTTTGCACACATTTTGTATATGAAATCTATTTACCATGTTGTTCCCTGTTTATCACATTGATAATAGTTCGAAGAAATGTTCATGGTCGTGGCAAACTTTCACAAGTGCAAAAAGTGAACAGCTGGTGTATTGGTGTTTATATTGTGATTTTGTAGTGCTGCAATTTACACGTAATTATGGATGATAGAAATAGTGAAGTTAAAAAGACTGTAAAAAATCCGTTGTTTGCTGCTTCTGTAACTGGAGGAACTTATGAAGATTTCGCACAAAATGCCATACTATATCCTGTACAGGATGTACCAATTACCACAGGTGTTAATACACCCATTGGTAAGTATATACCTTAAAAATTAAATAAACCATTAAATACATAAAATGATATTATATCCTTCGGTTATGGTGTGTTTTTCAATTATTTACCCATAAACATGGTATATAATTACTATAATCAGGTACCATATGGGACATTGTACTGACAAATATTATTGCAGTTACATAAGAATGAAGTACTTAATTTAATTAAACTAAAGGGGTAAACCACCGTAAAAAATTATGTACATTAAACTACCCAATCTGAAAGACTTCCAAGAGAATACCCAGTCTTTATCCCCATGACTTCCTTAAATTTCCCAGGGCGTACCCAGGACTCCCTGAAATTTTCCAAGGACTACCTAGAACTTACTGAAACTTCCCAGGGACTACCCAGCATTTCCTGAAACTTTCCAGGGACTACCCAGAACTTCCTAAATTTCTCTGAGACTTCCTGAAACTTCCCAGAGACTACCCATCACTTCCTGAAACTTTTCAGGTACTAGTCAGGACTTACAAAACTTCCCAGAGACTTCCCAACGCTTTCCAGAGACTACCCAGCACCTCTTGAAACTTTCCAGGGACTACCCAGGACTTCCGAAATCTCCCAGAGAATTCCTGAAACTTTCCAGGCATTACCCAGGATTTCCCAGAGACTTCCTGAAACTTCCCAGGCATTACCCAAGATTTCCTATATTTTTCCTGTTCCCCTGATACCATTAGCATTCTGGTGGATTAAAATAGAGTAGAAATCTTGGTAGTTCTTGGGTAGTTCTCACATATTATGTTTCAAACCATCTTATTGTAAAAAAAACTAGAACAGAACAATCGTGTAATAAATTTAATTAGGCAGTAATTGTACAAACAATAACTTAACTTCAACATATATGATATGGATACATTTCATTATATTTGGTTAATAATTTATATTAATCTATTACCTATTCTAAATATAAAAGTAAAAAAGTAAAAATCGAGGTAAAAATCTTCCTTTAGACTTTAGTGGTTGATCGATCTTTGTCGAGGTGAAACTTTGCAAAATTTCTAGAATTGAATAATTAATAGTATTTTATATAACGTGTGTCGATACAAGTGTTTTTTTTACACGTATGTAAGTTCGAGCACAAAGAAAATATACAATAATTTTTCCTCTTATTTGGTAATTGTTCATAGTTTGTCCTTTTTAATACCTTCTTGGGCTTCCATGTGGTCCTCTGTACGTAGGTAGATCAACTGAGTCTTTTTTCTTGCAACACGTTCTTCTACATATGTAAATAAGCAGTATGAGGATAATGATAAACAATAAGACTCCCAATACAATTGCTGCTATTGATCCGGCGTTTAAGGCAGCTTCTGAAAAGTAAATAAAGAGACTTCTCTTTAGTAGGTATTTTCAAAATCATTGTGTTAGGTATATTAAATATTTGTGGTTGTTAGGCAACGTGAAAACATTCTTTCATTCATAATATTACTGTAATAATAATAGTTACTTACTGTAAGCATCGGCTGTATATGATACTCTATTATTTTGCAAATCAATCGCTGTAAGCGTAAGTTTAGGTTGACAACAAGAACCACCATACAGCCCTACAATAGGCTCCTTTGTTCCCGAAACGTAACCATTAGGGAAGTATAAACCTTTTGGACTTGAAGAAAGTAATAACAAACCTGCGAGTTTCGAAAAATCGAGTCAGAACCTACATAATAGAAATATTGAATCATTCTTACCAGATTCTCTATCTTCTGCTGTAACTTCAATTACCCAAGAACTGTGCGCACAATTTCCAAGTATAATATCTGTGCAGTCGCTGGTATATCGATGCCACATACGAGGATCTTCATCATCAATTACTTTGTTGGTCGTTACATACATTGCAGCTGATTTTTCAACTTTTTCTGGTCCAAAAACCGTAAACGTCACCAGATTTCGATAATTTCCTCCAGGTGGTCCAGAGGTATAGGTTGTTACGGTTACCGTTAGAGTTTGTTTGGGGTTTACCCATGATCTAAAAATATCTGCTTAAAAATCATAAAAAAATATAATTTTATTGTTTTTACGATCGAGGCTCCATTCTAGACAGATGACTCCTTTCATCTTGTACCATGAACTGGAGAAACATTACTTGGTCACGATTGTTTGTTACTTCAAAAAATATCTTGCCATATTGACGGGGTTGTACCAAAAGCTCGGATCCAGCACCTACACTTATAGTTAGTGGTTGCATTAAATAATTTAGCTTGGCGGTATCGTAGTAAGACAATCTAGAGAAAGCCCTTTCTAAAAATAGAATTATATTAAGTAAGTATTAGTTATCGCATAGACCATACCTACCATTTTTGTCTTTCCCTAAAATTCTCAAATAAAATGGACCACTGGGTAACTTTTGAAAATCAATATCAGCTTTTTGTAGGGGTTTAGGAATGCCTTCTACGTCGGTTAAGGGTTCTTTGTTCTTGTATGGTAAAGTGAAGGCTAAATTTGGTATGATAGGTAAACCCTTTTTATCTAAAAGGGCTATTCTATCTATTTCCTTTATTTCATCCGATACAACTACCCTTAATACTCTTTTGACTTTTGGTGAAACTGGTGCGGGATTCTCAACTAATCCAAAAATATATTAATTGGTTATTTAGGAATATAAATCAAGAAATAAATTGTATGTTTAATATAATTTTATATGACATGGTAATGTGTAGAGAATTAATTATTAATACATTTGCTAATTGATTAAAAGTGCATACAGAATCGGTTTCTATCATCATTAATGTTTTAATTTTTTTAAGCTAACTAATCACGTGGACGTATTTTTTAAACTTTAGAGTGGATTAATTAAAGAAAATTTATATTAATATATAATTTTGTTTCTTTTTGAGCTTCTGTTTGATGATCTTCGACCTTTTTGATAAATTAATCATCACGCAAATCTTATCTATTGATAGTTATATAATTAATGCATCCATTCTGAACTATTTATTACCACCCAAATACTATTATTTTCTTACAATGTCTTCCCGAACTACCAGACTTTTGGGGACGGTTTATGTCCGACCATGCCTTTTAAAGAAACTGACAATTTCAAAATCAAAACTAGTTCAATATACTTAGTAACCTTATATTGTGGTCATCTATAAACCAAATCAAATATATACGATAATATTTTGTTTTCACGTTACCTAACCCTTAACACCGTTATCAAATTCAGTTTCTTTATTTCAAGCAAAATTTATATTTGAGCTGATAATTAATATTTGATAAAAGAAAAAGAAAAATACTTCTTATTCACAATTTTCCTGTATTTTTCGTGTACGCTGTTTTATCTTGATCAAATATTTTGCCAACCAAGTAAATGTTAGAATTATTTTAGATTTTGATCCTTATGAAAAGATTAATATCTTTTGGGATGACAATACTAAAAATGTCTCATAAGTTAAATTTAAACGTGAACTTTATACTTTCCAGTTTTGAATTGAAAATATTTTGAGTCATAACCACACCTATACTTTGTATAGACTCTGCAAATACAGTTTTCCACGTGAGTTAGCTATTGTTTTCTTTTCTCTACATGAAACCTGTAATTACTTAAGAGTATTAGTAGTTGATTTCCATATTACATATAATTGATACATCCTTGTGTATATTTTTCTGTTTGACTACATTTACGCAATCTCTGCTAGGTACATGGTATGATGTGCGCGTTAAGCTTGCAACTGTCGTGTCTGTACAAAGTCTATTTCGCTCGTTTTATAATACATAACTTTCCGAGGTCAGTTTCCCAAACAGTTTCGTATTTTCTAACAGTTCTTATAGACATCGTGTTGTGTGTTGAGCTTTTAATTCAGAACTTTTGGTAAGTTTTGAATTAACATAACTGGGTTAATACCTTTTCTAATGTTTACTTAAATTAATATTTAACCGGTGCCTATAGATTTTAATAATTTTCGAAAAATTAGGTGTAACTTACGTTAATGTTATTTTAAACAAAATTATTTTACATACCAATTTCTTCGTGAAATGTATAAACAATGGATGTTGTGACGTTAAGGTGAGTTTGAACAGAAACAATAATGTTGCAACCTCGCGTATATAGTCCACTGGCGTCGACGTCAAGACGCCAAATTCCGACGATAGGCGTCGGTACGTAACCTGCAGTATTCAATTGTATTTCATATTGGTCGAGTCTAGTTTCGTACGTACTGAAAGAACCCTTTGAAAAATGTTCAATTTCCGTGTTGTTTAAAATGTTTATTACAAATCCTAAAACATGAATAAAAATTATAATTGGAAGTTATGTGGTTGGTTGCAAGCTTCTTACCGTTAGGAGAGGTTAATTTTGCTGAAACTACGCGAGAAGTTATACCTATATGAATACTCATTACACTGGAATCTATAGGAAAATTGTGCTGCTCCATCCCAGTAATATTGGTATAAAATGCAATTACGTCCTGTAAAGAATTATTTATTTATAAATGAAGTCATAAGCATGTGTATTACCTAATACCTTTGCTTGCTTTGCTTCATCATTTAACCCATAAAAGCTGCTGTAAAGCTCTGATAACTTCCTTTCAGTATTTCCCACGAAAAAATCACCTCCACTTAAATGTGCAGTTTCCCTTAACAACTTTTCTTCGTTCTTAGAAGTTGGATAAATACCCTCCCAAATAATATACAACTAAAATTAATAATTATTTAGATTAAATAAATTAAATTTTAATTTAGATAAGTTTACTCACAGTAATATTTTTTTGCAATAATTCTTTTATTGCTAATTGGCTTAAATCTTCATCTTCTACTTGACGATCAGTAAAAACTATAATTCCAGAGTCTGGTGGTAATATTTCAATTGCTTTCAGAATTGCATAAAATGCAGCGCCTTTCTGAACAGCTGCAGGAGCTATTACCGTTGAAGTTTCCATTGGATTTGTATTTTCTATCCATTTGAAATAATTGAGGAAATTCTGCTTGTTTATTGAAGTATTAGCCAATACTGGACTAACATCTAGAAATGTATTTTTTTAAGTAGGTTATTTGGAAAAAACTTAAATGAAGTTTGTGGTTAGAGAGAGAGGGGGTGGGGTATCAAAATTCGTTTGACTTTGGAAGACAAAATTGATTCTATTTTGCAATTCTTTAATATTCTAAAACTGTTACGTTTTGGTTTAGTTTTGCTTTGGTAAAAATAATATTTTTATGTTAGTTCAGTTCGGGTCAAGTTAATTTTAAAAATAAACTGATTAGCAATAGTTCTGATTTTCAGTCTGTTCTACTTTTGACGTAATCGTAATAAAAAATGGTAGAGGTGTAATTTTAGTTTCAATTATACAGATGACGTGACATTTGATAAGAATTATCTTTGATTGGAAGGCGAAATATAATTGTCTAATCCAGTTTTTACCGAAAATATTTTATACAAGATAGTTTCATTTAACATCTTTTGAATTATCTATAGTTAATACTTTTTTATAAACCGTAAATCATGATTTCAATTATCAATTAAAATTCATATTATCAATCGTACCTGAACTGTTAAACTTCATTAATCGAAATTCTGCATTTATTTGAGAAATTCTCAATAAATTTCTCATGAATAATCCAGCTTCATGATGAACTTCTTTTGTGTTATCCAGTAGAACCATCACCGGTTGATACCATAGAGAGATAATAGCTTCAGCGACTTGTTTCAGGACGTTGCTTCCTTGCAGACTTAACGAATGTTTAAATGTTTCAGTTTGACCGGCTACTAAAGCATCTTGAACACCTTGATTTAAAATTCTTGCAAGAGTTTCTCTTGTCATGAGTTTTCCTTTGATATTGTTTTCTTTAATATTTAAAAGATTGTGGCTTGAGTTGGTTGGGGGTTGCATGGCTTTATAGTTTGGAGAATAGAAATATTCAACGGATCTTGATTGGCTGTCGCCATCTTGATTTAAAATGCTTGCATTTTCTTCACTCGTCATGGTTTCTTTTTCAAAATTTGTTTCTTCAATATTGGAATTTTTCCGGAAGGGGTTGCCCTGGGGTTGCACAGCTTTGTAGTTGCTTGGTGAATAGAAATATTCAGCCGATGTTGATTGACCGTCAGCGTATTGTTTTAAAAATTTTGCATTTTTTTCACTCGCCATGGTTTCTTTTTCGATATTGAAATATTGCGGGGATGATTTATCCTGGGGTTGCACAGCTTTATAATTGCTTGGTGAATAAAAATATTCAGCAGATGTTTTTTGGCCATCAGGGTCTTGGGTTAAAGTTCTTGTATTTCTTTCACTTGTGGTTTCTTTTTGCATATTCTTTTCTTCAATATTGTTCAATTTTAGAGATGAGTTGCTTTGGGGTTGCATAGCTTTATATTTACTTGGCGAATAGAAATATTCAACAGATGTTGATTGGCCATCAGAGTTTTCATTTAAAACTTTTGCATTTTTTTTACTCATCATGGTTTCTTCTTTCATATCCTTTTCTTCAATATTTGTAAATTTCGGAGATAAGTTGTCTTGGGGTTGCACAGGTTTATAGTTTCTTGGTGAATAGAAATATTCGGCGGATGTTGATTGGTCCTCAGGATCTTGATTTAAAATACTTGCATTTTCTTCATTCCACACATTCACCTTTTCCTTTGGTTTAATATTGAAAAACATCTGAGGTGAGTTACTTCGGGGTTGCACAGCTTTGTAGTTTCTTGGTGAATAAAAATATTCAACAGATGTTAATTGATCTTGAACGCCTTGATTTAAAAATCTTGCACTTGCTTCACTAGCGGTTGTTTTTCCATCAAAGTAGTCACTGATTTCTTCATTATTAAAAAAATTCTGATATGAGTTTTCCTGAGGTTCCATGGTTTTAAAGTTGTTTGGTGAATAGAAATATTCATTATTTTTATTAAATGAGCCCGCATTATTTATCGAAGGGGGTATTCCAGCACTTGCACTAACAATATTTATTATTAAAATAGTAAACACTAACATGATTTTAGTTTTCTCACTAAGACCATTAAATGATGCGATTCGGAAACTAAGTGAACTGATTCTTGAGCGAACTGTTTTATGTAGCCTGGGATGGATGACGTACTAATGGGCAGGGACGGATATTGTCAAACGTACTCACTCATTAATACACATTACCTATTTTACGACATATTTTTACACGTGTTATTGCTTAAAACAATGAGGACTAGATTTTTTAGGGAAGCGTAAAAGTAAAAGTCCTCTTGATTACTTAGGAATGTCTTGTTTTGGAGAAGAGTTGACGAATTTTTGAGTTAGATCAGTGACTTCTTGTACATTAATAAAATTTCACAAAAAAAAGATTATTTCCCCCAATTTTGTCTTAGTTCCATATCGTTATCTTTAGATGTATAGTTTACTAACCCTTTTATGATTTATTTTTTGAAAGTTTATTTTTTCTATCGCATACTTTTTAAAACGTACATACTGTTACTTTGAATACAAGATTATTTTTTATATACATATTATGTTTTTCGTTTTATTTTGTATTCTTCAAAAGAATTTATTTTCCATTTTGAAAGTGTAGCATGAATATGATGACTAGAAGTTGATTAAAAGCAATCTTTAATCTTTGTTGAACTACATATTTTATTAATCGAACCTGATAATGGTTAGTAATTTTTAGATAGCACCAAGAACGCAGGTGTCTCGACAAAAATATAGTCATCTGAATGTTACTGTTATCAACCCTCTCGGAAAAATCAAATAAATAGTTTCTAAATTTGTTTTTAATTCCATAAACGAATTTTTACCTAAAATTAAATTTGTAACTGCATTAAATTGGAAATGCATAAGAAAAGCTCTATACAGGGCGAAAACTCGTAGCAAGTGATTCGTCACGTTAAAATAAGGTAAGACAAAAATGGTCCTCTTTTTTTACCATCCTTTTCGGATAATTTTCTTCTGATCACACACTAAATGTCTCTCAACCAGAGGAACACTTAGTACCTAACTAAACAATATCTTATTTGGTTGAATATTTATGAATAACATTAATGAATTTTCGTTCTATTTTTGTCGGCTGTTATCTCACCAGACATTTTCGGACCATGAGTCTTTTCTATCTTCTTTTAGCGATAGGAATTACCTTCCTACGGCTTGTCGGCGAACGTTTGAATCATATATCTTTAATATATTATATTGAAATCAAGCATAATTTCACACATATGTACTAGGAAAAATGAACAACTCACGTAAATCATGAAATGCAAATTTTATTTGTAAAGAATTGTGGAAAACCCATTTTCCGGTTGAAATGATGTACATAATTTTTTAATTCTGTCTTTATCAGTTGACCTACTTAAAGAATTCTTAACGAAGTTGGAAAATTAGCACCGCAATGAAAAATATCGACATAATATTGGGATGAAATTTTATTGTTAGGTAGTACTTATTAATAATTTTAAAAATTAGTACATATTTTTAAAGAAAGCTAAGGTGTGTTTTCATGACCTTATCATCTATCTGTAAGATAAATAATTTTTTACTTTTGTTGTTATATTAAATATTTAACCGAGGTGTTTCCTGATAAAACAACTGATTTCAGTTTTAGTCATGAGGCGACTATTACAACATCGATTATGTGTAGATAAAAATAATAATGTTTTTTTATTTTCTTATAGAAGAACCTGCTATTATACAACCGATTATTTCACCGGTACAAGAAAATCCGATCAATGTCATACCACAAGACGTTCTATTACCAGAAAATCCCTACTATCAAGATCAACCAGAGAAATCTCAATTGTCTTCCGTATTTTCATCATTTTCTAATATATTAACGTTTGGGGGTTCTCCCAATCCCAATCTTAATCCTCCAGCACCTATTAATACCCCAACACAGTTTGAAGATTTAATAATTCCAAAAACTGAAAATCTAGGGCCTGTTCCTTTAATTCCTTCATCTAGTACGAATGCAAATTTTACAACTCCATTATTTCCTCCTTCTCCAGCAAATATCAACCCCTTAAAGCCACCTGTACCACCACAAGGTAAATTAAAAGTAGTGAATACATTCGGGGTGTTATTTTTGTATTTTCCTAGGATCGTCCAGTAATTTCTATCGTCGTGCTGGTCCAAGAAAACCAACATACGCCCAAGTTCCAGGACTTTTGAGTTCACGGCATATTCCTCCCACAGGTGAAATTCCCATTGTTCCAGATCAATCTGCTTATCCACCTCTTCCCAATACCTCGCAATCTCTTCCGTATCCTGAGTTATTGCATGGTCAAAGAAATCCGTTGCAAACACCACTAAATTATTTCCAACCAATTCCTAGTGAACAACGTACGCCAACCCCTGTAAGAAGCACCCCAACTGGTGTAGTTACCCCTACTGTCTCGCAAAGTATATCTGGTAGTATTTTACAGCCAGAAGATCCTATTACTTTATCTGGAATTGAAAATCCCTTGGGTTTTGATAACTCTAATTCTACTGTGACAAATCTGCCCTTTAATACTGGTGTTTTTTCGTCATCAACGGCGATCTTAAATCCTGTGTCTTCTATTCCTTCCTCTTTTTTTAATCCTCTTGCCGCAACACCGAATTTTTCTAGTCCTGTAATGGCAGCTCTTCCAGATAATCAAATACCTCATTCTTCCAGTGAAATGGCTTCTATTGCAAATGCAAGTCCTCATTTAACTTATGGAAACCAAAATGGGTTGCAATCACCAATAAGTGGAGTTGTAAGTATTTTTTTAGTATCTAGGATTTTGGTCTACAACCAAAACCTTGCTTTCAGGGGATGGCTACAAATATTTATCGCCCTGTTTATCATCATTGGTTTTATAAAAGAGTTGTAGAAGGGCGAACACTTTGGCAACCATTTTCTATGATAGATTCACTTGCCTTAGAAAATGCTTTTACATCTGGTAAATAGTTATTTTAGTTTTTTATATATTTTTAATCAATTAATGGTTGCTTATGTTAGCTGATATTTCACCAACTACTGTTGTACCAACTGATGGAGGAAGATATGATGTTAATATATTACGTAGAGAAAGATTTCCTGTTTATTGGACATCTCCACCTGTTGAAGTTAGAAGATGTTCTTGGTTTAATAAAGGAAATGCAGAAGGACGGTTTTTACCATATGAAGAAAATATTGCAACAATGTTAGAAGAAGAATTTCGAACAGCATTTGAAACAAATGAATGGCATAGGAAAGTAGAATTACCAAGTGGTGAAACAGTAGTGTTTCATGGACCTGATGTTTTGGTCCTCTTCCCTCCAGTACAATCAGCAGATGCTTGGGGAAATACACCTGTAAATATTTAATCCCGCAAATAAAATCAATCAATTGGTTTAATTTTTTTTATTATAGCAAACACAACCTAAACCTAGAGTTGTTAAACGTGGTATGGATGAGTTTGATATTGATGAAGGTGAACCAAAGCAAGTTGACCATATACTATTTATAGTACATGGTATAGGTGCAGTATGTGATTTGAAATTTCGAACAGTTGAGGAAGTTGGTAAGATATTCCTTGCTTTATTATTTTTAAAAGGAAAAAAACTTCATGTATATTTTTAGTTGATGAATTTCGTAGTATTTCACTGCAATTGGTTCGATCACATTATAGGAATTCATGTGATAACAAAAAAGTTAATCGCATTGAAGTATTACCAATAAGTTGGCATGCCAGACTACATTCTGAAGACACAGGAATTGATAAGAACTTGAAAAATATTACTCTTCAAAGCATTCCCCGACTTAGAGACTTCACTAATGACACATTATTGGATATACTATTCTATACCAGTCCAATGTTTTGCCAGGTTAGTGGATAATTTATTAAACAATTTTTTTCTACTAGAATTAAATATTTTAGACTATCATCACAACTGTTGGATCAGAATTAAATCGTATTTATGAATTGTTTAAACACCGTAATCCAACATTTTCTGGGGGTGTTTCCCTTGGAGGTCACAGCTTAGGGTCACTTATACTTTTTGATTTATTAAGTCATCAGCATCCAGAACCAGAGAAAGAAGAAACAGTTGTTACTGAAGGTGGTAGGTAATTATAAGTTTGATCTCTCAAGATTCTCAATTAATTGAAATTTAAGATGATGATGTTGTTCCACCTTTAAAGAAACCTCACCCTAAAGACAGGCGTTTAAGTCGTAGAATTAGTTATATGATGTCAGAAGCTGGAACTGGTCAACCACAGTTGCAATATCCACATTTACATTTCCAACCAGCAGCCTTTTTTGCATTAGGATCACCCATTGGTAAATGAAACTAAATTTTAAAAATAATTTTTAACGGTAAGTTTTTTACAGGAATGTTTGTAACTGTGAGAGGTTTGGACAAACTTGGTCATGATTTTGCTTTACCAACATGTCCTGCATTTTTTAATATTTTTCATCCATATGATCCTGTTGCATATCGCGTTGAGTCTTTGATTAATCCTCAGTTAGCAAATCTAAAACCTGTTTTGATTCCACATCACAAAGGAAGAAAACGAATGCATTTAGGTAAGAAAATTAAAAAAACTTTATTAATAATAAACTTAAAGAATATTTCCAGAATTGAAGGAAACCATGGCTAGAGTCAGTGCAGATTTAAAGCAGAAATTGATTGATTCTATGAAAATCACATGGAATACATTCTTCCAGGTAACTCTATTTGGTAGACAGGATACTAATAGCCCTCCCAGTTTAGAAGCTGAAGTTGATAAAGTTTTTCAAGAAAGACTTGCAGAAGAAGAGGCAAAACATGAATGCATGAGTACCCAAAGTGAAGAAGATGCCACTGATTTATATTTAGGTATTCTAAATAAAGGTCGTAGAATTGATCATGTCCTTCAGGAAGCACCTCTTGAATCTTTTAATGAATACTTATTTGCATTAACAAGTCATGTTTGTTATTGGTAAGTAAGGGGTTAGAGGTTGAATTATAATGTGGTAGATGGGTAATTTTTTTTAACAGGGAATCAGAAGACACCATGTTATTAATTTTAAAAGAAATATATGACACAATTGGAATTTCTGCTGATAATCAAATTCCTCAACCAACCATGACAATTGAAAGACCATGTCCTTCCCCACAACCATTTGGGAACATGGCATCAGTATCAAGTCCATCAGGAATTCGAGGAATGGATCCAACAATGCCAATTAATCCTGTTCCAAATATAGGACCTCCTCCAATTGCTGGCTTTGTTAAAAAGACATAACAGGAAGTTGTATAGGGATATAATAATTATTGTACAATATTAATATTTTTTTCTTGGAGTGATCCCATTAATGAGAAATTGAAAAATGGTTAAACACTCATTTTGCTGTAAAATAATGCTATTATTGTTGGCTGTGATACGAGTGTTTATTATTTTGGTATATTTTAATAAATTGTTTGAACATTATGCTTGTGTTTGTTTTTTTTATTTTACACTTATTTCGATTTTTGTTAATACAATTAAATGTGTATTGAATAAAATATTATGAATATGACATGTTTATTATTCCTTCCTTTATAACAGAGTTACTCATCTGAAGTTACCACACAGTAGGCCTGAGAGAAATTGATGAAGACTTGCCACATGATTCTGTAATCCTAGCTACCTACACTAAAAATGTCACAGGTAGGATGAAAACGTTCCAGACATTCCAAAAATCTCCCAAATACGTACATTAAATGTCCCACGTAAGGAAAGTTACAAACATGTTCCAAAAATTTCCCTGAAACATTCCAAAGGGGGGGACGGCGTCAAAACGAAACCAACTCGTGCATATAGTTGGAAATGTTTCACATGTTATGTTTCAAAATGTTTTAATTGGAACGTTTCGCCGTGAACGGTTCTAAAAGGTTTTGCGCAACGTATAGGTATACTTTGTAACGGCGCTGAAACGTTTCACTGGGGACAAGAGTGAAACGTTTTTTAGAACATTCCAAATGTCCCAAGGACGTTCCTTTCTACCTGGGATTGAATGTGAAAGACTGGAATACTAGGATCCTTTATAGAAAGAACATAATCCTAAGTTTGGAAAGCATAAATATTGAACTACCAGAAATATTGGGGCTGTTACTTAGGAACAAAATAGCAAGTGTGGAAAGAGAGAGTATTGAGAGTAGTAGCAGGGAATTAAATCAAAGAAACAAAGAGTTAAGATGAAAATTTGGGAAGAATGGAAGGGATATGAAACAAATACACAAAACAGTAATCATCCCCCTTTTCAAAATCAAGATAACATCCCTCATCTCCAAACAGCGAGTGTCTCGACGAGAAATTATCGTCCCCTGTCGTTTCACCTAATAGTACATACATCTTAAGGATGGAATCGCCCTCCGGTCAAAGGGGACCATCACAGAAAAACTCCTTGCACTAAACTAAAATAATGAATGCCACTAGAATCCGTAGCTACTGGTTAGCGACTCGGTCACCAATGATTGTCGGTGTTTGAACGATTTTTCAGCTTCAGCAACAGAATACGTAGCCTTCGCAAACTTATCGTTCAAATTGTTGTTAAGACAGTCGATAACAATAACATCCCTATTCTGTAAAGAGTCGATCACGAACGACTGGTTAGCTAACGATAATTGTTGACAACTCTTCTATATCTATACCTCCCAGAGTAACATTAGAGCAAAAAATCAAACACTTATCGGGGCTTCAGTCCGATGCCAGGGTAACATTTATATCAAGATACCTTGGAAATCAAACTGCTTACCTGCATAGGAACGTAGTGTTTGTATTGCAATGCAAGTGTCACTATGAAGTGCAGTCGAGCTCAGTCGTTGTACAAAATGACTCCTCTCACACAGATTTTCAGCAATGTGATTGGTGAAAATCAATTTGGACTAACCAATGAAATAATTTTGGTTGTCTGGATTTAGTATAAAAGGGGAGCAAATTGGAAAATCATTCAGAGTTTAGTTGGAGTGAACCACCTAGCTACTCTCAACATAACTTAGAGGTTTCCTCAGGTCTTTCCATAATAATACATTTATTTAAGCCTTCTGGATTGTTATGAAGAATAGAACTGTATCAAGCAAATCTAGTAGATAGCGTAGCACGTTACGAGCGATTCTACACCATACTAGAATTCCAACAGCAGTTTCTCCACTTCCTCCATCACCAGTCAAGCAGACTTCTTCAACTTTACCTTCAGTTGTCAACAATCAAGAATCTGTTATTTTGTCCAAGGAAGATCCTTTAGAAATTCCCCATTCTGTTGGTTACCATCTTGAACCTCTCAAGACATCTTCAACCATCTACATTGGAATTTCTCCATTCTTCTTATCTAACTTGGACCCTCGAAGATTTATTGTTAGATCCAACTACCGAAGATCTCAAGAAGTTGAAGTACCTGAAGACCTATCACAATTTCGTAATTGTTGGGATTATTTCCCTCACATGTATTAAAGTTTTCTTTAACAATATTAATAAAGGGTAGCTTTACCCACTTTACAAGAATTTAATTTAACTGTTGTATATAAGTTGTTCTGATATGATAAACATATTTGATAATCAATTGGAGTCAGATTAATTCAATATCACAAATAAGAGTACGCAAACCTCTACACATTGGCAATCGTTGATGAACGAGTTGTTACGACTTACATAATAGGGATGTAAGTATGGGTATGGGATTTTTGAGCAGGAAAATGAATCAAAACGCAAGATACCGCGCGTAGAATCAGAAAAATACAAGAGTAATATTTAATATTGGAGAAGGTTGTAAAGGAGAAATAAAGATGGTAGGTACCTGTGGAACTATCACAAATAGGTTGCAGGAAACAGGGAAATGAGAACTTGGGTAACCACCATGGAAATAATATTTTGGAGCATGGGGAGTGAATCAAAGAAGCACAAGAGTTAGCAAGGCATCAGAAATTAAATGTTTTGGGAAAAAGAAATGTAGAAACAAAATGTCTTCAGGGAATATGAAAGCAATGCTAGAAAGACAAATACTACGTAGAATAAGGAAAGTACAACCGATAAAGAGAAACAAGGGAGAATAACGAATACATGAAATGAAGAACTGGAGGAGATAGTAACAGAAGAAAAACATATGTAAAGTGAAGAAGAGAAATTTCAAGAAAGCAATAAGGAATAAACTATCAAAGAATCTATGGCTACAAAGAAAACCAACCGAGTCTAAGCAAGCACTTTCCAATTTCTGAAAAGGACAGTTTAAAAGACTTTTGTTTGTTACTGCAGGTGCAGCAAGTACAAGTAAAGTAATCTTTAAAGTTTAAATAGTCCGCCTATGTTGTGAAGTCAGGGTTCCACCTTGTGGAATTATAAATTCCCTACAATTTTAAAATCCCTAGTAAAATCACTGTGTCCAAAGTGTTGTTGTCGTTAGCGGGTGGAGTCGTTTGTATTGTGAACAGCAACAAGTGTCAAAATAAAGTAATTTTAAGAAGTATGGGTTGTGCGGTTAGTACAACAGGTGATAAGGAAGCCTCAGAAAGGTCTAAGAAAATAGACAGAGATCTTAGGGCAGATGGAGAACGTGCAGCTAGTGAAGTTAAGCTGTTGCTGTTAGGTATGTAAGGCTGACTCATTTCCACATTCTCAAATTATTTAATTATTCTGACTGTAGTATATTATATTTTTATTAATTTAAGGTGCTGGCGAATCAGGCAAAAGCACAATTGTTAAGCAAATGAAAATTATTCATGAAACAGGATATTCAAAAGAGGAATGTGAACAGTACCGTCCAGTTGTTTATAGCAATACTATTCAAAGTTTAATGGCAATTATTAGAGCTATGGGACAACTTAGGTTGGATTTTGCAGATCCAACTCGAACGGTAATATAATACAATATACTGCCTACATCAAGAAGTAGCACTGCATTTCCTCAACTTAATAACTGTAATCAAGTCCTACATTGTTGTTTGTTTAAGGACTTTGCCTCTTGTCTGATAACTCAACATTATACACTTCCCATCAGACTTGGGTTTAGAAATTTTCATTCCAGACCCTGTATATTATAATTATATTTTAGGATGTTGCCCGGCAATTCTTTACCTATGCAAGTGCAGCAGAAGAAGGAGAATTAACCCCTGAATTGGTTATGCTTATGAAAAAACTTTGGGCTGATCCTGGTGTACAACTGTGTTTTTCTCGATCTAGAGAATATCAGCTAAATGATTCAGCAGCATACTATCTTAATGCCTTAGATCGTATATCACTGCCAAATTATGTACCTACACAACAAGATGTCTTAAGAACTCGCGTCAAAACTACAGGAATTGTTGAAACTCATTTCTCCTTCAAAGGCTTGCATTTTAAGTTGGTTGAGCTGGTTTTTTTTTTATTTTTTTTGATACTAAAATTATTTCTTTTATTTTAGAATGTTTGATGTTGGTGGACAAAGATCAGAAAGGAAAAAATGGATACACTGCTTTGAAGGGGTCACTGCTATTATATTTTGTGTGGCTTTATCAGGTATAATAAATGCTTTCTTTTCACCTTGTATTATTATATTATGTATACTTTGCTTCTTATTTAGAAATAGTATTGCAGATTATTAATTTATAAGGTTGATGAATTTTTATGTGAGCTACCCAAAAAATTACCTGGGGCTCATGGTATGGTAATATAATAGTCACAAACTTTCCCAGAGAGTGGGAGTTGAGTGATTTTTGCATAGACCATATTCTACTAGATATTTAATCTTTATGTTTAATAGTTATGCAGGAAGTTTATTTGGTTTCCTCAGCATTTGTGTGATGGTGTGGGAATGTAGCAGAATGCTCTCATTTTGGTCATTTGGATCATTTGCAGAAGTTTCTTCACCTTGTGACAATAATATTATGTACCAGATATTTTATTTTATAGTGCTGCAGACTGTTTTCAGTTTGCTTCAAGCATTATCCTTTGTGTAATTGGTGGTCTAGCAATGTAGTAGTCCAAACATCTTCCCAAGTAAATAATAAGTCTGTTTTGTTTTTAAGGATATGACTTGGTACTGGCTGAAGATGAAGAAATGAATAGAATGGTGGAATCAATGAAATTATTTGATTCTATTTGTAATAGCAAATGGTTTGTATCGACATCCATCATTTTATTTCTAAATAAGAAGGATTTATTTGAAGAGAAGATAACTCGCAGTCCTTTAACAATATGTTTTCCTGAATATACAGGACATAACACTTATGAAGATGCTTCAGCTTATATTCGAATGAAATTTGAAAATTTAAATAAAAGGAAAGATCAGAAAGAAATATATACACATTTTACATGTGCCACTGATACTAATAATATACAGTTTGTATTTGATGCAGTTACAGATGTGATCATTAAAAACAATCTGAAGGATTGTGGCCTTCTTATGTAAAATATTTTTTATATGGCCTGAAGTGTTGTTTAATAAATTTTTTGTTGTGTTAAGGATATAAGTTTATAATGAAATTGTAAATTTCGTAACAGTCAATTGTTGGTTTTTGCAAAGCAAAAACTACTGTTTGTATAATTCATCGAAACCCCTGCCACAATTTCGATTCAATCATTTTTAATTCATATAATAAGATAACAAAACATAGACTGATTTCAAATGGTTTTAAATATTCAACTTGTGGTGCTTAGTTCAGGAATTAACCCTAAGGAACTTAAAATAAATCCAAAAATCTTGCTACATATTTTTTTACATTAGTTGTCATACTACCTTACTGACAGTATTTGAAATTTGTAATAGATTAGCACAGATTCCTTCAGAGAGTGCTGTACTTATTCGAATAAACGTCGCATTTATAATTTTTCTAATTTATTTAGCTCATGCCATTTACTTATTTATTGTACAACTGATGAAAAATTATAAATGCCACTAAGCAGATCCTCGATTAAGTAGAGCTTTTGGCACATTGATATGAAGTGCATTAGTTTTGTATGTAGTTAGTCTAATTGCCGTATTATTTCAGAATAAAAGCTACTACATGTTTGTTAAAAGAAATGTAGGTATTATCTTTTTTACTTTTTTATTTTTATACAGATAAACTTTTATATTTTGTAATCTTTTACAGCTTTTTACCTGCTGTACTATAAAATTTTTAACTTTTATTTTATGGCAGGTAAGATTCCTACATTCCAAGTTTTGGAATAAGTTTCCAGTGTTATTTCATAATAATATACGCTGCTTGTTGTAAGGTGCAACATAAAACAGTCAAATTTATAATTAACCATATACTCTATATGTAATACAAATATATTTGCGAATATTTCTGTTTCTTGTTGTACCTGTTTCTATTTTTGTAAAGATTATGAGTATTTAATAAATATATCAAAGCTATTCAAGATTTAAAACTACTTTTAATTTTATTTATTTCCTATCCATCATCTTTAAAATTTAACACACAAACCTACCATTTGACAAACAACACATTAAAAAAATTGCTCTGATTCCCGGTCGCACACGGACGATATTTTTCAGGCAATTTTGCGCGCGGACGATTATAAATTCAAGATTATTAAAACATGCGCCTAAACCTATTTTGCAGGGGATGCAATTACCGCTCTACAAGGGTCTAAATGCACGTGCGCGCACATGTCGATTAGTAATCACTTCCAAACTAATTTTAAGAGTAGCCTGTTTTAGTAGTTTTTCAAAAAACGAAAATGATGTCTTTTGATAGGGTGTTTGTTCCTCATAAGCTAAAATTTGATTTAAAATCGTTTTCCTTTGATTGGTTGATCCTGACGCTATGTAGTTGTGTTTCAAACTATTAGTTAGGTACCTACCATTATAAGTCTCTTAAAATTGTTTTTTCAGCTTTAAGCGTTCTCAGTTGGAGCAATTGCAACGCGGTGGCGGTTCCATCTACAAATAATTCCGCATAGTGTTGTGTTCTTCTGCCTTTTACTATCTTTGTCTGTTTGTATCCCCAAATTGTTCACTCTTGATTAATCCACTTGAGTTTTTGATATCTTCACATTTATCTCATACATAGTTTTTTTGGGTTTCCATTTTATTGCTGTGTTTGACCACCGATCGTCTTCTAGGACTAGGTGATCTCTAAGAGGTGATCAGCCCAGTTCCTTCTTCATGATTTGTTTTTATTCATGATCCTACTTGCTGTTATCTGTAGCTTCAGCATCTTGATGATGAACCAATTGGAAAAGGGTCTCAATTTAGTCTAAAATTGCAAAAATGATTTTTATTTTTTAATAATTTTTCAATTTTCATATCAAATTTTGGCCAAAGACATCTAATGGAAATCAAATTTTCCGTCGTTGCGCTCGTTAAAAGCTTTCGTTAGCCACCATTTGGCATTTCCAGCTTTCTGCCTGAAGATTATCTACTTAGTAATTACAGTTGCATTATCCGCAAATCGAAATTACTACCTGTTTATAGTAATTGGTAATCCGTTCTTCCAATACTCAAATTGTCTTTGAACTCGTATGTATGGGTATTTACATTTTGTCCGTTTCTTCCAACATGGGTTTGGCTTAGGGTAATCATTCATCCACCTTGGTGTCCTGATCGTCCTGATGCCTCTTCATCCCAAACTGTGTGCATCATTTTCCGGATGTTATCTTGGCGGGTACTGCCAAAATTTCCAAAATCTATCCAATAAGTCCGGTAAAATAGAAAATATCCCACTCTACTTTTTAAAGAATAAAATTATTAGGCAGAGACAGGATTATTTGGAAGTAATTTTGTTGATCTATCCCCAATTTCTAATAGGTTTGATTCAATACTTCACCGATAGTATACGGTACTTTTTCTTAACTCTCCCTAGTTTGTATAAAAATTTAAATGTATATGCATAACTCGAAATGAAAAAAATTGTAAAATAGGAGACTGAAAAGTTGTACTATACTAAGATTACTACTATGGAAATATAAAAATTAATTATTTTAAACACGCAAAGCATTGGGAATAGTAAACACTGTAAGGAGGGTCTACAAATGACACTTAAACTAGAAACAACCGTTCTATATTTATAATACCATTCCAATACATATAATCCTAGGACTTGTATTGGGATCGTAGATGCCTTTGGTACTAATTTACATACAGATTTAACCAGATTTATTGTGGAAGTAGGTAGTAATAGCGTGAGTAAACGTTCCTTGTTTTCACGTATACGAATACAAATGAACCTCATTGTCACCATACGTTATCTTTGAATCTAAATTATCCTCCAAAATCACAAATTAAAGCTTCTATTTATCTTAATTTCCACAGAAACTCTGAAAAATATAAATCATTAATTATGTTATAGGTAAAGGGGAATTGGGGAATAAATCTACTTATCTGTTACTATTAGGTAACGGATATTGACCTATCGATATAACGGACTAAACATTTAAGTTTAATTCGATTTTCCTAGAGAGGTAAACTTCATAAACAAGAATTAAAAAAACAGTAATTGGGGCGGGGTTATGGAGGGCGGGACTTGGAAGCAGTGATTGGAAAATTGCGTTTAAAAGGTCTACATAATAATATGATTCATTTCCTTATTCAGTATTTCTGAAAATAATGATAGCTTTTAATTTTATCGTAGTTGTTCAAATAGTTTTCTTATGAAAATATAAATTCAAGTATTTTAAGTTTTAAGGGTGTTTTTTGGTGGAGAGGTATCGCTCTAACAACAACCAAATCACTATTTAAGAACGACCAATTTATATTAAAATAATTGCAGTTGGATTAAATCATAAGAAAATGCGGTTAGTTAGAGGAGGGCAAATACATTTTCTATTAATCATAGAAGAGCGAATACAGTGAACCTAATCCCTTGCTTGTAAATAACTGATAAGTAGGTACTATATTAGAAGCAAAGGGACTAAGCCCAAAAACCAAATAAGGAAGCCCAAGGCGAGTTATTCGTTGCTATCTGCAAACTTCAATATCAACATCAATTGTGAGAAGTCAACTCTTCGAAGAATATCCACAACCACAAGCCATGTCAAAGGACAATGCCACTTTGAAAAGAATAAACGATTTTTGAGTTCTTTTCAGTAAATCGATCACCAGGGCAGGAGGAGACCAAATCCACAATCCTACCAAAGGTTGGAAAATTTGAAACAAATACAAATAAACAAAAATTCAAAGTGATCTATTTAGTGGTTATGCAACGTTTTTAATTCTACCATAGTAGTACCAAAGAGTAGTACTCGAGGGTTAATCACTTGCGTAATCAGTTGTACAAATTAATAGTATTTGAATACGTATTCAGTGGTATTCCATGCATTCAAAACATAATCATCGTATTCATTTGAATTCGTGTATTCATTGTTTTTATGCCTTGAATTTAATTGTATTCATTCGTATTTATTCTATATTCATCCGTATTCATTTGTGACCTTGAAATATCCCATAACTGCGCATGACTTCTTTCGGCTCTGCAATTCCCTGAAATACCTAGCTCAGCAATATTGATGCAGTGGAGCGTTTTGTTATGAAAAACAACACTTGAAATAGTCTGAGACTTTGCGCGAAGTGATGATATTGAATTTTTGCATCTAGTGCTCAGGACGGCTCAGCTAGTGTTTTTCTCCAAAATTCCACCAAATATTCAGTTATGCAGGATAATGCGAAATTTGAATTCTCATTAGGTAGGTGACTTAATTTTTTGTATTTATTTCTAGCTTAATCATTGATATGACCTTTTTGGCGCTTTTTCTTTAGTCTTTTCGTTAATAATTGTTAAAATTTAGCGATGATTTTGCAGGAGATGCTCTTAAGCAAAACATAGATGGCGATATTCCCGGTGAATACATTCTCCAATACTCCAAAAAGAATACGTGTATTCATATGTAATACGTATTCATTGTACGCAAAAAGTAAGAGTAAGTAACCCCTCGGTAGTACTACTATTATTCTTAACTCCGCCATTGCCGGTCCCAAGCCCGGATGTGAAAGGAGGAGGGAGAGTGTAAACTCTGATGAATTTTAATTTTAAAAGAGTAAATTATTAGATTATTAACAAAATTAAAAGTTGATTTTTCAGGCTGAGCAGCTTATCACAATTGAAGAAAATGTTCTCATTGGGTGAGGAAGGGATATTTACCTTTAAACGAAATTTTGGGGTACACCCAATACATGAATTTTTACATGTAAATCTAAAGAACGATTCGAAAGTGGCCTCATTTCATTTAATTCAGTGAAAGGGCAATGTTTGCAGATGAAGGAAAAAGGATGTGATGACAAGACCGCAAGATGGAAATTTGAAGAACGGCCTTGGAGGAATCGTATCTTAATTCAATGCTATGACAAGATTTTTTAACAGCCTTCAGAAGAAGATGAGTTAATATTCAATAACTGTCATCCGGCGAAGACTTGTTTTGTAGCACCTTCTCGTAGGACGCGGGCCAGTTAAATACTGTGTAGTTATCCTGGAAGAATATCCAACTGCTTGTGGAATCACATCCAGAATGTGTTTGCAATTACGAGGAAGGGAGAGAACAGAACATTTCCATCGGGAAAATGTTGTGTGCTTTTAGTTTTGATAGCTTTTTTTGTTCTAGGATTTTTCTGTGTTCCCATAAGTTCGTAGTTGAACTTTTGATATGTTTATCTACTTTTATTCTTTTGTCAAGATCACCCTCTACATACGACAATATTAGTTTTATATGGGTTGAACTTTTCTTACATAAACTTAATTGGTTATCAACGATTTATTTCACCGTTATTTAACATTTATTTTCTGTAAAGATATCTAAATACACATTTCAAATTGAAATATCCACGCTTTTGTTGATTAACAATTATTTAATACCCTTTTTTGGGATTATCTAAGCTAATTTAATGAATTAATTCAGAAGATTGATTTTAAACCGCGTTGCTTTATGTTTTCACGCAAATCTTAATCGCTTATCTTTCCTGGTGTAACAACATGATGATGAGGGGCTTTATAAATCGCCCCCTCGAAAACAGCGAGCACGTGGTGCGCGCGCACGGGGTGGGAGCCCAACGTGGACCCTTAGGAATGGTTTCACAACTGTCAGTCGCAACTTGGTGGTTATAGCGCGAGTTTCGAAATGACTTTGAACAACGTGCGTTCTGCATACTTCGTAACGCTCCAATGATAGGTTAATTCGCAGGTAATACAAATTACAATTGATTTAATACAAATATATTATTTAATTTTTATAAAATTTTGTAATTTTTTTAATAAAAATTTTGGTGACTAATAAATGTAATGTTTGTTTATAATATTGTTATGATTGTACCAAATTTATTTTAGAATTTATTTATTTAATGTAAATAATTAGAAATTCACGTACTTAGAAAACGGATTTTTTTAAATCTAAACTAATATTTCTCTTAACAATTAAATAAGCAATTAAGTAATTGCAGTTTAATTGTATGTTTTACAAAGTTATGTATAATTTAAAAAAAATGAGGCGTTAAAACAGATTACTTTTTTTTTACTCTTTTATTTTAATTGATAACCAATCAAAAATTTATTGATTTTGAAAAATAAAATTTGTTTTTTTAAATTAAAATTAAATCAAAAAATAAAGTTTTCCCAAACTTTTTTTTTTATTTATCTAAGAGAATAAAAGCGATTTATGGCTGTAGAAAATGTATCCAAAGTTTTTGTTAAAACAATAATTACTAACAATTTTCAGTTTTTCTCAGATATGGAAAACTCGGCGTATGTTCCGAGTTCGGCCCATATGAATTCCCCTGCATTGGTGGTATTTTCTCAAGCAGCCGGCGGATTGCAGGATGCTTTAAGAATCCAAAGGCCGTTTAATCCACAGGTGATACTTATTTTAGGACAGTTTTTCCAAAGAATATTTGATTCCGTATTTTATTTAATTATTAAGATTGAAAAACTGTTCGTAATAAAAAAAAATGAATTTAAAATTGTCACACACGCCTGAAATGAATCAGGAAGGATGTGTTATATCGTATTCCATATAGCTCAAGTTATTGAAAGTGTATGCTAAGACAATAACTTGGAAATTTGATGTTTTTACTGAATCATTATATTTTGAAAAATTGTTATGTATTTTTTATGACATCTTTTTCAAATGTTTGGGAAATAGTTTCAGATGGCCGAAGCTGCAAAGGACTTACACAGACCATTTACTGCGACAAGTTTTGGACTTCGTCATATGGAGGCTTACGGTGGTCTGCCGGCTCATATTCTAAACCATCTTCAGCCTCAGTTTTTACATCCCGGGTTATCTCTCGGTTCGGGCGCGTTTCGTCCGCTCGCGGATCTAAAATCTTTTCCATCGCCGTCTGCTTTTGCACCCCCAAAGTGTTTAAAAATCGAAACTAATAGTGATTCGGTTCAAGGTCCACCGGGTCATGGAATTTTTTCGCCGACAGAAGAGCGCTTTTTGGGCCCTAGTCCACGAACGGACTCATGTTCCCCTGCAAGCGCTTCAATGTCTCCACAGCCACCTCCAACCCTCGGGAATGTCAAAGAGGAAAGCTTGGACGCTCAGATGTCTGAAGACGGGGATGTCGCTCATGGTCCAGCGACTGACAACGACTCCCCGGGAATTCATGATGACAACAGAGGATTTCGGAGTAAGAGGTTTTTTTGATCTGTCTCTTGTTACTGATGTGTAGCCCTTTTGCCATGACGGACTTTTAAGAAAATGTGATTTGGTGCTTATTGTGTGCTTTAAGTGTATTTTTTATTGTTTTTGCCAACGAGTGGAAGGAGAATTTTTATTTATTTGCTCAAACTTGATGGGATGAAGCTATATTTATATAGTTACTGTGTAAATGCCGGAGTGGCGAGAAGTTCCAACTGCTTAGTTTCTTAAAGCAAACAAACATTCGATGTTAACAATTGTTCTTCCGTCGAAGTGGCTTGCGGCCACCTGGACGTAAGAATTAAATGTTGATATAAGCGAAGTTCGCTCACATTTACTTTCTGTAAACAGGGACGGCACAAATCCAATCAGAATAGGGTTTAAATACACCCACATAAACAAAACTGTATGCTAAATCTAAATATTTTTCAAATTTTTTATTATGGAATACAAAAATAAAATCAAACTTATCTCAAAAAATAGAAAGAAATATTTGAAACACATTATTTCTGATCCTTACTTATCAAATTTTTTTATTTTTGTTATAAAAAAACTTAACCAAAAGACTGAATTAAAATTTTAACGGCGATTTAGCTCTACCTGATTCTAATTTACTTTTATAGGTATGTTTTAGGATTAGCTAAAGAAAAATGCGTTGGTTATTAGCACTTGGCAATTGTTTTCGTAATTAGTTCGTTTTGTATACTTTTACTACAGGCGTTATCAATGGTTAAACGTGATTGTTTGAAATACAGGAAATAAACTAGAGCTGCTTATAGGCATTTTTCCATATTACACGTTGTATACTTCCATACAATCACTATCAGGAACGGGGTGGCATTTATAAACCTAAATAAATAATATAATTTAGTTATCCACTAATTCTTGAGTATTTTAAGTATGGGTACGATATATAAAACAACCAAAACAAGATACTGATTTACTAGTATTCCTTACATCATGTAAATGAAGCAAGTAATAATAGTCACTTTTTCATTTAGCTAACAAATAATTTTGTTCGTGGTGGTTAGGTTTTAATACAAAAGGATGTTTAAAGTGTCGAGTAAAAGTACTAATAAGCGGTTAATAAATGTGTTGTAGTGTCTAGATAAAAACTATGTTTAACCACGAAACACACAAACCACTACACTCGTTAAAATCCCAACCAAGGCCCAATTTCCCTCATAATACCAACGCATTACGTTAGCATTACATGGACAGTTAAAATCTGTTAGCAAAAGCTTACATATGATTTGTTGTTGCGGCTGTTTGTACCGCAAAACTGCTGAACACCAGTAGCATCCAATAATGTCACTATGCCGCTGTATGTTATTAGTTTTTATGGCTTAACATGACAATTTCATTAAAAACAACAATTCACGACTGGAACTAAATTATTTTATTCTTAAGTAATTTATAGTAAACGCAATAAGGTATTAAAGAAGCGCGTAATTGCAATTTTCGTGAAGCGGAATAATCACAGCCAATAACAAGCAATCGTTCGGTCTTTACGTTTTTAATTTCGATTGTCATTAATTGTGGGTGAGAATGATTTCTCCGTTCGAGCCCTCCGCGCAGCCCCAGATGGATTGCAATTGATTCGAAATGAAAGTAATATATCCTGGAGAGGCAGGCCGTTAAACCATAAAAATACTTGGTATTGTGTGTTGCTTGTATGCAATATCAGATTTGTCTGCTTTGAGATGCCTTTGTTGTACAGTCGAATGGACAAATCCTCGACAGACCAATCTAGCAAATCAGTATCTTAAATATTGCAATCCTTTCGAAATAGTTCTGAAAATTCTCTAATGGCCACTCCGTCGGATAAAATCTCAACTCCTAACTCACAATAGCTCGACAGTTATTTTTACCAGTAAATTTAATGAATGATGTTTTACATTTGTGCTAACAAAATATATCTTTGAAATCTACATTCTAGCGGTTTTAATCTTCTTTTAGGCGTTTCAAACGCAATAATGAAAAGGTAAAGATTTTTCTGGAATTGCTTATTATTTCGCGTGGATACTCGCCGTCGCCCTGCAAGCAATATTTTCCATGCTTCTGTTAATTTGTTTCTTTATGTGTGGAATTTTAATGGATTTTATCAACTTCTGTTAGCTCCAATTATAATGCTATCTATAATTTTCGTATTAGATTATGTAGCCTCAACTTATTTAACGTTTTTTCTGCTCCCTTTTTTCGAAACCATTTATTGTCTTCAGGAGTAAAGAGTATTGTAATGTTACATCCGAACAACTTTGAATAAGAGGAACTTGATTTTAAAGTTTGTAGCCTAGAGTTATTGGGATACTAAATTGCATGCCAATTTGCTAATTTCAGTTTAAATAAACAAGTCGTAATTCTAAAAAAAAACTAGTATTTAAAGAGTTCCTAAAAGCTTTAGATACGATGATTTTTCGAAGGTAATTTTCAGGACTGTGATAAATTAATGTGGTCCTGATACAAAAATTGTGATATTAATAATAAATAATTTTGTAAAAATAAAAATAGTTTAATAATAATAAGAATAAAATGAGTTTTGAGTTGGTGGTAATTGGGTGTGTTCGTTGATCCGTTTAATTATATTTTAAGGGTAGACGTGTGTAAGTCGGTTCGTCTCGGTTTCTTTCAATATAGGTGAAGTTATTATTAAGGGAGTTATAAAGTACGCCAGGAGCCGCGAGAACCCTCTGCAAGATACAATATAATTACACAAAGCTTGGTATCATTTTGCGGCTCTGAGAGCAGGGGTATTCATTAGGCCGGTCACCACATTGCGCCCCCGCTTGCTTTAACCGCCGCCGATTATCAAGGAGCTGCGCTTATTACCCTCTTCTCATTATTACATGTTAGCTGCTTTTTAAAACCGAAAATATGCCTTTAAATTGTATAAAGTAGCTTCTGTTATGAATCCGAGCCGGAGCGTCGTTCAGACGTAACGACAGTGCAGTGAGAGATTTCAGTAACGCAATCAATTATGGAATTTTGCTGGGCATAAATGACGAGCGAATGTTTGCACATTTTTAATTGAAACGTAGAAATGGAGGTAACTTTTCAGGAGGCGAATACTGCGGTTTGTTAGGTATGCATTTTTGTTACAAATGATAAATCCTCACAATGTTTTGTCAACTTACCGTGTCGACAGTTTGTATAATTTAACAGGTCTGGTTTCAATTACATTCGTCAATCTTGTTATTCTCGTTTCGATTTCTTGTAGACGAGCCGCGGCTCACTAGAAACTCTTGTCGTTCGCCAAGTTTAATATAAATTTACAAGTACCTGTAATTACCTCGAACAGGAATTTGTTCTGTCGGTTATAACGTTTGCTGTCAAACGTAAGCATGACCAAAGCTTGCCTATAAATATACGTAAATGTCGAGTCGATTGAACAATAAATAGTTTCGGCGTGAAATGCGGGCCTCATAACAATGTGGTTTATGGGGCGATTACATCTGATTGAGGCAGTTTTATCTTGGCCCGAGCGAGTACACCCCTGGCGGCATTAACAATTCAGATTGGCGATGATCCGTTGGCGGCGGAGGCGGCGGCTCATGGCGAGATGAATAACTCGGCTCTTTAACACGGTCATAACACGCAGAAACCCCTCTTAAATTCGACAGCCTTTTTGTGATGTAAAAATGTTAACACGTTTCGAAGGAAACGTTAAAAATTCGTCCGTCATTTCTAAGATATGTGAGTTTCTTAATTGAATTTGTAATAACCAACACCGGTAGCGTACCCAAGACAGATGGATGGACTTCTGTCTACCTTATGGTGGTTTTTGACTTGGACTATACGCGCGTGTCAGCGTTGCTTCTTCCTTTTACGAGCACTTAACCGAGGAATTGGTCAAGTCTGGCAGACGCGGGTCACCGGTAGGTATTGTACAATGTACGGCCAGTCTCAAAAACGCCAATAAATTATAGCGTTACATCAATCCGTGGTTGTATTTTACGATGACTTTATGACGGGGCGTTTAGCAGAAGTGTTCCGTCCGGCCAGCGGTGATTGAACATTGTGCACCAATGTCACTGGAGGTTATAACTGCTGTTCATGGTTCATATTTTATGAACCTGCATCTCTGAACCCGTCGAACACGTGTTAGATGCAATAATGTATTGCATTTTCTTCTTTTCAAAACCTTCTACTTACGTATTCCTAAAAAACCGAATTGCAGTTAACGTCTTGTTGATTCTCATTACGATCATTTATCATCCTTTTATTCTACATAAATACAAAGGTACTCACAGTTCAATACATTCATTTATGCCAACAGAGGCGTTTACATTTTTAACCCTATATCATCAACTGAAGATCCATTGCCCATTGCTCACGATATATGTCTTGAAAACATTTGAATTTAGGAACTGCTGAGTAGCATCTCGCACCACTACCGCTATCCTCTCTATCAGTTTGTCTTACAACATTTGACAAGGGCAGTTTTCGATGCAGAGTTGTATTGTATCAAAGAGAAACATAGAAGGATGTCATCTAGAGTTGTATTGATAAACTTAGATTAACGTTAACCATACCATCCAAGTCAGTCTCAAATCGTTTATATTATCGAATAATTTCTTCTAATGCTGAAATGGGGGTAGGCATGAAAAATTGCGACGATTTTACCAGGGGTTTGTTTCCAAGTTTCTTATCTCGTTGCGGATTTTTGAACTGCAACGATAATTATTAAAGATAAGATAATATCTGTGTACATTATGTACCTAATATTTACAATATACTTTGGAAAAGTGGCGCTAGATCCCGGTTAGAATACAGTGGAACAAGCAAATATAATCTATAATGATTTTGAAAATGCTATAAATATATAGCAATGCCGTTAGAGGCTGTAGGATGAGGACCCAATTTATCTTGACCAGAGCGATCTTTCATTAAAAGATTCAAATCGTCACAGTTCATGAATGTCGCTGAAACGGTAACACAAATGTTTGTTGTTCTGTGGTTGTTGTGCCAATGAATGCAGGTCATTCTTACTTTCTATACATCTACCACGGATCCTTTACCTATTGAAATAGTGTGCTAGATCTTATTATCCCCCCCTCCCTAATCTACAGAGGTCTGAAATAGTCTTCATCAGTTTCAACAGTTTTTCGAATATTTTTCAGGTTTTCTATGCGATTCAGGTTTTGATTATGGTAGTCATTCGAATCTCTTGACATCATTACTCGATAACTAAGATTGAACAACTTTGTTTGTTCTAGCTTTTATAAATGTTTCACCTTTTGGGGTGACCATTGACCAAACATAATTGAAGTGCGTTATACTTATCATAACACAACTGAAAAACGGTTTGGTTGAAACAGGACTTTTCCACATACAGTTTTTGAACCAGTTCATTTTCAGTTTGCTTCTCTTTTACAATATGTAACTTTGTACTTTGTATTTATTTTACTTTTGAGGTAATAAACATACAGTCAAAGTGTATAAAAAATAATTTCACATGTTTTGAATAGAAATCTTGTGAAAACACTTCTTCAAAGTAAATTTAGATGTTAACTTACTATGTGTGGATAGACAAAGTTTCCGGAATGCGGACGTTACAGTAAAATTTAAAACGTTAACAATTGGAAGAGCTTACAAGAATATAAGTCATGTTGAACAAACTAAGACCCGATATTTTTAGATTTTGATAGGTTTAGATATTTTGAAAATATGTTACAAATACTTGTTTAGGTAATCTTAGTTTGTTTTTCTCTAAAATCAATGTTCAAAATTGTTCTTCCACAAATAGTCCGTATTATTCTAGTATGTTATGAAAACTTTTTGTTATGTTCATAACAGATATGGATGAAGCTTGTAAAGCATGTATTTTATGTACATACGTACATTGAGAAATTCAGCTCGTGTAGATTATGAAATGTAACATGCCATTTGAATGTCGCGTTGTTCTTCGAATTAAATCACCGATAACAGAAGTAACGAAGAGCCAAACGCACGTTTCCATCAGTGTGCAATTAGTGTGTACGTGTTGTCGAGAATCGGCGTCGCGTCGCGGTCACAACCAACAAGTACGACGCCATCCGCATACGGAATCACTAACGTTGTTGCCTATAAAATGCGCAATTATGTAATCCATTTTGGCTGTTTTTGACAAATTTGAAAAACACAATTTTCCAGCATTCAGTTGGAAAATCTATTTTAAGACTATGCGTTAATAAAATAATTCGTTTTTTGCACATGTTCTAAAGCTTAATAATTGCATGTAATGGCGTGTAATAAATAACGTAAACAGACAGAACTATTTACGATCTACATAAACGTAAACCTGTTTTTTTAAATTTTATTAATAAGCTACCGCCGTTTCCTATAATTCGACAACCTGTCTTAATAAAATTTTATACCTATTTCGAAATAATTAATTCGGCCTACGTAAGCTTAATTTTGTTGACATATGACTAAGATATTTTTTAATTTATGTATTTTGGCCAACAAAAAGATATCTTTTATACGACGAAGCAAAGTTAGAAACATTTCCAAGCTGGGTGTAGGTGTATTAAAATTTGCAATCTACTTCACTCAAAACAAAAGAATATTTATTTGCACAACAAAATTATTTTAGTTATAAATTTTCAGAGACTTCTACAACCTTAAATCACTAGAAATATATGCAGATAAGCATCTCCTACAATTATTAATAGAGTTCCGCCAACATAAAGACAATCCAACAGTATAGCAATAAATTTTTACACAATCCTTAAAAATTAAATTTTAGTTTATTATAAATAGATTTGGTCAAATTTTAAACAACTTTTTAGCAGTTAAAGTAAATCTCAGATGTTGGAATTGTTGGAAAATGAAGAATGTAACATGTTTCAAAAATATTCAACTAAAATAAATATAATAATACTAACGTTTCTTTGCCTTATGTTTGAAACTCAAATTTTCTAATTGCAATGAGTATGCATTAAATGTACTGTGCACTGAACTATAGTTCCAGGTAGAATGTTTCAAGAAATGTTAGGGAATGTTGCCAAATGGAATCACCAATGGCCTTTAACGATAATACCAGGATGCAACTACTACTTACTTAAGTTGGCAAGGATTAAGTAATAAACTGCAAAATGTTCTGCATTTGTAAATTGCTGCAGATTTTTAAAACTGTTTTAAAAACTTGGAAATTTTTATAGAGAAAATGCCAAAAAGATATAAATTATACATTATACAATCCAAAACTGCGGTGAAATATGTATTTATGAAAAGATCATAAATTTATATGCACTTTTAAATTCACATACATTGGTGAAACATGTGTAAGTTTAAGTCTGCATATATTTACTACATACAGGAAAAACATGCAAATGGATAGAAATTAGATACAAATTACGGAATAACCCGCAACTCTACGTGTACGTATCGGAAATAATACACGTCGGTTACTACTGTTCGTGATCTATTATTTATTTATTTTGCTCTAAAATGTTATGGTTTCTATATTCTTTGCTTTGAAATGGTGAAGAAAATATTGCTCAGTCTTGAAGCGTCAAAACATAAAATAAACCTTCCTTTAGACCCTTCTCATTTTTGATACTACAGGCATGTATACCTTCTCTGTTAAATAGGCTTAACTATAATGTAATCGAGCGTCGGTTGTGTGACCCCCGACGCCAACCGTCACCGCTGCCGCACCACACCAACCACCCGACGACAAATCGAAATTGAAATGTCAGTGTCATTTTCACAACTGTGATATTGTACGTACCCTGTTTACTAAACTACGACAATTCCTATTTACACCTTGTTTCCATCTCTTTGTATGGAGAATAATTCATATAGTTTGCTCCAGAAAATATAATAATTTTATTAGTAAACCGATGGGGTTTATTCGGTATGAACTTATTTTCTGGCCAATGCATTCGCCGGATCTGAATCCAATTGATGATGCAAATGAAGAGCCCTCTCTATATTTAAAAGCAAACTAGAAATAATTATTTTATTTTGGTATTGTTTGTCATTGTAACTTTTCAGTTATTCATAATTATTTAGAAATATAAATCAAAGAGAATTAAAAAACAAAAATAACTTCATGTGCGTAAAAACTGTTCGTTTGCCTTAAACTATCGGGATGTCGTTACGAAGTGCTGTACGGTAGAAATATGGTCCTTGCCGTAACATCAGAAAATTTTGTTGCTACAATAAAATTGTATAAATTGATATAATCGCAATATTATCGCAATGTAATGGAGTAGTATTTGTAGATAACAGTATACATATGCTATCAGGACCTTTATATATTTAAAGTATTTTATAGAAAATTGGGTAATGAACTCATTATGTAAGTAGCTAGTACAAAGTTTTTTCAAACTACCCAACCCAAACCCTATTTTCGAGTAGTTTAATTCTCGGCTTAACTGTGTAAATATTGTTTTATCAAATTTTGTCGCCCCTCGTTGAACATCAAAGGGTTAAAATTCGTACTTGCACAGCGTTAAAATGAGAGGTAGAAGTTTCGATTTCAAAAGAATTTTGAAAGTTAATGACGTTTGGCTATACGTCCACTTCTTTCTTTGCGTTTCCGGCCCCAAACGTTGAATACCGACAAGAAGTCAAAAGCCTATTCACTGCAACTTTTGCTAGCTGCATTATTTGTTGATTAACTTAAATCGGATTTCCTCACTGGCCCTGCTGTTGAATCTTTTCGCAACTCGGCTTATACTGTTACCGGATTATTCTCGGTTATTGCATTTTTCTTTCTGCTCTTTTAATATTTATCTTAGCAATATTTGTTATTACTGCGTATACGTACAAGCTTATGGATTATAATTTATTGAGATAGGGATGTCGTGCGTCCTAGCAATAGGGATTGCATGATATATTAGCGATCTTTTACTATTCCACCACAGATTTAAATTCTTTAAAGTGCAACAAATTTACTTTTTATTAATGCAAATAACTAAATAAAATTAATATAAACACCCACATATTTTTATTTTTCGGTACCTATATTTATAAGTTTGAGTTGAAGTAGATATTTGTGTTAATAAATCAAGTCTTACACAAGTTTTCTTTCGGGTTTTTTTTAACGGTTATTTAATAAATATTAGATTTTAAAAATTAATGGTAAATCAGTGACGTGTAAACATTTGGTGGAATTACAAAACGTCAGATTAAGCCACTAAAAGGGAGTAACTAGAGGTAAGCTACACTGTCGAGGACTCCCCATCTGAATGATTCGGTGGCACACTCACAATAAAAGCTGCAAACGGCTATTTAGTGCACTGGACCGGAAAGCAGGTGTCCAGAAGTCACTTATGTGTTCTGCCTGTTTGACAAATAGAGGTCTAATTGATTACTGCCACTACCTTCTTAACAACAGTTTACATTATCGTTAACCAGTTTTTGTTGTTGAATATATTGATTGGTCAATTAATCGTAATTTTAAGATTCATTTTGCTACTTAGTATATGTTAGAACTGACTGATGAGTCCTAAAAGGGAAATCCTTCTCCAGTTATAATGTAAACCATAACTGTTTTACTATGATTAATTATTTAGTCAAGGATAACTTAGTTTAGTATTCAAATTATAAATTATTTATATCAGTTATGTAAATTAAAAAAAATCTTCCTGTACAAATATTAGAAGCATTCTACCTGAAAATATCTTATAATTTATAGCATCTTCAGGGACTATAGTAAATGAGATCAACCCTACTTTAGCGATCCACCCCTATACCCTATATTACTTCCACATCCAGCTGTGTGAAGTCAACTTATATGTTTTGTCCTTTCCAGTTGCAACCCTGCCCCGTGAGAAATCAATTTACATTTTATTGTTATTATATTTACTGCAAACATGAGTTTTTATGTCATTTTTTTCTGCGCCTCTATTTCAAATTTGTCGCCTAACAAAATTATTCGGCAGTAAAGATTTTATTTCTTGTTGATCGTGCCTTATAACATCGTATTTTCTTTCGAGACGCCCTGAGGTTCGTCGAGTTTGTATAAATAAATTGTATGTAAAAGCTTATTTTCTTGCGAGTTCTACTTAAAAGTTAAAAGAAATGGGTTTAGCTGTCAACCACTTTCACTATTAGAATAAATAAAAAAAAGAGGAAAGGTTTCCGTAATAATAAGGAAAAGTTTGATTTGTGGTTTTAATTCAATAGTACTTTCTTAGTTAGTTATTTATCATTTTCAATATTAACAGTAAGGTAAAGTTGTGGTTACGGTTGTTGGCTTTGCTTGTGTTTCTTGATCGACGTCGCTTCTTGGGAATGAAAATACTAGATGAGGAAATAATAACTATAGTGGTTCATGGTACATGCATAAGCAAAAATAAACATACTTTGTTATGCTTTACTTGTATAACAGGCACGGAGAATAGCATTGTGCCTATTATAAATATAAAGCTGAACAATTGATTAAAATAACAATACTAATTATATTTGATATAGACATAACAAGGTATGAAAGGAATAATTATAATGAAACAAAACATAAAAATCTATGATTTGTTAAAATAAAAACATGTAGGTACCTTGTTTAATATAGTATTAAATTAATTTGTCAAAAAGAGAAATGAATACCACGTTCTTTATTCATGAGACGAATATTTTAAAGGGTTATTCTATTCTAGTACCCCTTTATAATTTGTTTTTTTACGCGTGGGTTCTGGTTCTGGTTTTCTAAAGTATTAGTAACTGTATGGTGACATTAAATAAGTCGGTACTTGACTATTTTTCAATGAATCAAAAAAAAAGGACGAAAGGATTGGAAAGAGTGAAAGCTATAATGTAATTTTTCGGGGTTAAGAAAATATATTTCCAACGGACTTTTTATATTTTGTGTTTTTATTTAGTATACCTTTGCTTGTTAGTAGTCAGTAAACTTTCAATACGGAAATGTTAAATCGAAAGAACGAATGGTAGAGTGAAGGTAAAGTTGTATCGAGTGTATGTAATGGTATTTCCGATATCTGCATTTACTGGTGCAGGTTACTTGAATAATTTCCATGTTTACGATAAATTTGCCTTTATTTAAACTTATGTAAACTGATGCAATTACAGAGACGTACATTTGAATATAAATTGTATTGAAAAGGAAAAATATTTCACGACAGCTTGCATACCGTAGAAGTTTGGTATTGGCATTGTGTGTAAATTGCGACTATTAATAACGGGCAGTGGAGTATCAATATGTCCAATCGGATGAGTACGCATCTACATAATTCATGTATTTAAATATCAGACCGCTTTGCTTATTACCTTATCATCCCGTCATCGCACCATGAATACGGAGCTCCGGTAGGCAAATCCTACATCTGCCGGCCCTGTCAATGCAGCTCTCGCTGGACTTTTCCCCCGATTGCTCGATTTATTCGCATCGTTTATCTGTCTTTGCAGGGCACATTTCATGCCCCTGACGTTTGTTTCCTTTTTTTGATTTGCATTTGTTTGTTTGCTTTTATGGGATACCGATACGCATTTGTAGATAGTACGCTTTACATACTATAGTTCAAGTAGATACATACTTTGCTGATAACATTAACACAACTTTTCTTCAGATTGTTATATTCAGTACAGTCCAAACTAAATTGACGTTCTTTTCCCTTAAACTTAACATAGTGATAGTTTCTGTTGTAAAACAAGTACGATCGGTAATTTATTTCCATATATAATCGGAGACTGTTGTTTGGTTGTAGCAACAAGCGGCAGCGTGTATCTCGCATTCTCGGGACCGAAAACCCGCAGACAACTTATTTATGTTTGAATTGTTTTCAAAATGCCGACATTTTCCCACTACTGTTCGTTTGTCGAATGGGCTCAGCGGTGTAGGAAATTCTAGAAACGTTCAAACGATTTTACGGATTTTTGTCTGGTCACGAAACCGCAAACTCGAGTGCTTAGCTCCTATGTACTTGTGGTTTAGCAACTTTCGTTATGTTGTAGTAGCAGGACCTACTGTTAGTTCTCACATTTTTATAGACTCCTTTTTGGCCGCACCCGTCCGATTTCCTGTTTTACATACAAGAGGAAGCAACTTGACTCAGATCTATGCTAGGTATGTGGCCGTGGCGAGTCGGCTTAATTGATTTATTGAAAGGAATTGTGTGATTTGTCGCTTCGACTTGGTCAGTACATTCGTTGTTAAAAACTTGATGACACTTCATGGTTATACTGATCTCTTCTGCGATAAAATGGAAAATATTATTTTGAACCTAAGATGCTAATGTTAAATGTTTAGCTTGGTTTAATATTTACCGTATATATGATCGTTGTGCATTGGGTGGAAGAAATATTCGGTGGTTTCACGATATTACATAAACATATTCCTTTGTTACAGTAGGCCCTCTGCTTGGGGGCGGCTTCGGCAGCGGAGCTTACACGTTCTCTGTGCCGGGCTTGCCGCCTGCCGCACACGCCATCACCAAGACCAGCCTCTTCTTCGACCATGGTAATTATACTGTAATAACTAATAAGAATAACATTCTGGTTTAATTTTAAACTGAATAAATGTACTATAAAGAACAACAAACTTTAAAACCAGTCCCTTTAATCAATTGTTTAATATAAATAATCACATTTTTGATCACTCGAATATACGCCGTAGAAAATAAAAGTAAAGGAGAGGGGCCCCGAACTATAAGGCTCTTAGTTTCAGATTTGTTAAAAAATTGCGTTCACAGAAGAATTTCTTCTGTGAATACAATTTTGTGACAAATTTAATTCCCATAAGGTCTGTTTCTAAATTATATTTTAATATAAAATTTCCTAATTAAATATATGAGATAAGAGATAACTAAAGACATAATTAAAAGAGTTAGTAAAGTAGGCCAACTTGATATAACTTTGAGTTCTACAATATTTTAATATGAGTTTGCTGAACAACTGAAATTTATATACAAAATATTACTACACACACAATATTAGTACACAGTGTCCTATAGCAATATTTCGCAAAGTGTTCTATTTTATAAATTGTGTAGTTTCAACAAGCTTTCCTATACTCTTTTTATTTTCTCTATATTGTCTCAGAGGTTATACAAATGCTTCTTTTTCTGTTGTAAATATATTGGAGTGCTCCATTTTCCGCGTCTTGAAGGTAACTGCCGCCTGGCCGCCCCTTCAAAGAATTCAAAAAAAATCATACAAACATCTTTTTAATTTCCTAATATTATGAGTGACCAACGTCCATAAATACTTATTTTGCGAGTTTCTGTAGCCCGTAATTTGAATCTTTAAGTAATTAAATCGTTAATTATTGGAAGCTCTGTTACAAAAAGGCAGGGATTTGAATAAATGCGTAAAGGCTATTGAAGGTAGCAAATTAACGCTTCATTGGTTTAATGTTTATCTTCTTTGGAAATATTTTTAATATGTTAATGATACGTTTAAAATTTCCCGAATCTTTCATGTATGTAGAGAAAGCGACTACGGCTGAAAATTATGAAAAAATTGAATACTACGTAATACTTTTGGATTTTGAATGTTTGTCATAACCGGATGACTTGATGAGGATGTTTTGATCATCTTGGAAAGGTGCTCTTGATTTTTAAAATTCATTTATGTTTGAAAATATCATGAAAATGTTAGGTATATACGCTCAAAAAAGACTAATTTCTTGAATATTTTGATGTTACAGTGGATGAATTTTGTTCATGTTTGTTTAATAGAAGTGTAAGCATTTCATTAGGACCTAAACAGGTCGTGTCGTCGCGAAGCGTACCTAATACTTATTCGTTTTTATCTCAGTTTCATGTTTTTATTTTCGCGGGGTAGCTCATTCCCAAAAGATAACAGGGTAAGTGTCCATCTGTTCGATGGGGCAACCTTCGCAATCTCAACAAGGCACTGGAAACGAGCTTACTGTCTCCTCTTTTTATGGTCAAAAATCTTCTCTTAGATCTCTGATGAAATTAAATGCCGAGTTTTAATGTTCATTGGGTGGAAAAAGTTCATATCGTCTCCCTGCCGTGTGGCGCTCGCTCTGTTCTCCGCCCAAAGAAGGGAATTTAATTAAGTAAAATTACACTGCTTGTACTTTAATTATGTTAGTATCAGTCGAGGAAAGAAGTCGGCACCTCTCTTGGCATATCGAGACTTTTTACGACGGATGTCCCCTTCTGTTGCAGGGCGACTCGAGTGCACATCGGCTCGCGTGAGCGATCAAAGGGTGTCGTTCAAAGCGAATCCGCGA
Source organism: Hemicrepidius hirtus (assembly GCA_963082805.1). Classification (NCBI taxonomy): domain Eukaryota; kingdom Metazoa; phylum Arthropoda; class Insecta; order Coleoptera; family Elateridae; genus Hemicrepidius; species Hemicrepidius hirtus. Next base: position 19,848,708 of record OY720168.1, read on the forward strand.
GATATCCGCGACGACGCTTCGCGCGAACTCGCAGCCGCGAATCCGGCTTTTGACGAATGCAATCAGAGACCGATGTAACGACTAATTAAAAAGATAAGTAGTCAGAAATAACAATTTAAAGCTACGATAAAGCGGAACGGATAAGCGCTCGGAAGGTTGCAACTTCGCGTTAATGGAATACCTGGCTCTCCGGGATTACACGGGCCAAACTCCACACTGTCTTTGACTAGTTGGGTCTTTTCCTTTTAAAATATGGTAATTACCCAGACATAGTCGCGTTAACACGCCTTTCACTTTTACAGCTTCGGGTTATGTCTTACTAGCTGAAAAACTTTGTCGTTTTTACATCTTCATTTCTTCAGAATTTCACCACCTTTTAAAAATAGTTTTTTAAATGGTATGAAAATATTAGTTTGATTGTTCTGTTTATAGATTTTTTATGCACATGGAAATTTGAAGCTAGTCCAACTTTTGTCCATTGTGATAGAACTACCCTTTTAGCTAGGTCAATACCTATTAACCCCCCGTGACAATATGTGCTGTTCCTAATCATACGACATCTTGAAATCAGTGAAATTTACCCTCCCTCACCTACAGACTCCGACCATATGTCTAAAATCCCTATAAGGTAGGGAAAAAGCAGATTTTACAGATCCGAAATATTTCATGTAGTATAAATTTAAAAACGTATAGTCGTTCTAGCCATTTTCAACTATTTAACATTGTCTAGGTCAGTGTATTAACCCTCCATGACAACAAGTGTTGATCAAACTCGGCTCAATCATAAGAAATTTGCTGATTTCAACCATAATTTCAAAGTCTTGAAGTCGACTATAAATTTAGAGAAAAAGTTTGTAGTCAATTTGGATGTATTTTGATTTAGCAACCACAACCAATTTGTTATTTGGGTACGTTTTATTCAAAATTTTGACTAAATAATTGAGGAATGAGTAATTGGATGTAAGTGCCAAGTAAAACTTTTCGCTTCGTTTATGCTGATTAAGAGAATGATGTATAGGGGTGGACGAGCCGTCAAAACAGTCAGTAACGCGCGATGCATTTGCATTATTTGATTATCCCATCCTTGCAGGACTGACCTGTTCCGGTTCACTTGTCAGGCGAGGGAGAAACGGCACTCATACACGCGTTTAGTTTTTATGGTGGCATTTAGCAAGATCACATTCCGAGCATATTCGCAGCACTGGCCGTTGTCACAAATCGCATCTCTGCCAGTACAATTATCTAGGTATTTATTGTCTCGGACATGACAATAGTAAAAGCCACATTTCAAAATAAAAGACAGGTATTTGCGGCTCGAGACTTGGACATGGCTTACAGTTGACTAGCAATAAATCTGTGTTGATTGGGCGTTATGTTGCTTTAATACTTGTGGCGGCGTCGGCTCAATAATCATGAAGACGGTGGTTAAGTTTTACTGACCACTTTATACCTGTTATCGGTAAAATGCCACGGGGCATGCGTTCGTGACGATTACATATATAGGTACAAAGGTGTTAACTACTGGTGACTGCTCTTCAACACGCTCATCTGGAAGTCGATAGCACTTTGATAATATCCACCTGATCCTATATAGCTTTTAGTAAAACACCGAGACCAACCTCGCATCCTATGTAATGCGGGGATTTCGGAACGTTTTATGAATGGGGTTCATTGGTAGGTCGAAAACAAGTTTGCGGTAAAATCCTGAACGGGATGAGAGAAAACACGAAAATCAGATTTACTAAATAGAACCTTATACTTGTCTTATTGTGTTACACAATCAAAATGAAATGCATGTTTTTTTATTTTCACAATGTTACAACACAAACTTACATTATTCGTATTTTTCAAATACAATATTTTCCATATATATTATGTAGCTAGTTATTCAAATGACAGATTAAATTGAAGAATAAATGACATTAGGGGTGTCTTTCAGTGATAAATAGGGTGGTTGTATGCGAACTCATTTGCAGCAGTACGCAGATATTACAGTTTTTGACAGTTAACCCCTTTCTTGTAGCCGAACATTTCTTCTACATGATTACTAACGAAATTTTGAGCAGACTATGCACGACCTGGAAGACTTAAATCGCGCTTTTGACGCCTTGTTTTTAACAAGATTACGTTGCTAAAAATATATAAGGAGCTCGTTTTATTATCCTGAATATCCTGGAAACCGGTCCCATAATGAAGAATAAGGAACGACGGTAACCCTTGAACTAACGTAAAGCCTCGAGGTATGTAAGCTGCGGAAGCAATTTTCACGTTGGTTCGTGGTTTGAGGGTACCTTCCCTATCTCTTTCGCACCCCTGTATCATAGCCCATCAGGAGTCTTTCTCGTCAACAGCAAGGATAGCAGCAATTTGCTGCAAGTGCCCCGATAACACTCTGCTCTGACAGATGGCTACATATGCAGCTAAGTAGATACATGATACCGTATAAACAAGTTGTGCTTCTTTGCATACGTTATGTACCCGACGTAAAGGGGATGCCAAGGGGTAGTTCTCGAGGCTATTATCATATAATACGATATTAGGTCGAGGAATTTATACTGCTAAGTTGAGTAACATGTTTTGTAGAAATTATTTTCAGGTGTAGAAATCTTTAGAACGGAAATCGGCAATTTTCTATCTTGTAGTTACGTTCGTTTAAAAATTCGCATATTTTAAAAATTACTTTAGAATAAGTGAAAAATTCAGTGTTTAAGCAATAAGAGGCTGACAAAGCGTCGAGGCACGTGACGCCAAAGGACGAGTGTCTCTGCCACCCTCGCAGCACATTTGGCCGTCTTTCCAAGCTCCGCCTTGCTACCGCCTTCGCGAATAGCCTAACAAGTGTATCTCACCAAACATATTACATACGATACATTGTCCTAAACAGCCCATCCGATAGCCCTGATCCTGATAACATTTTAAAATATCGCTGAATTCCTTGCGACCCTCTCTTTGTAGTTTTAAATTTAAACTATCTCGTTTGTTTCCAGTCTAGCTGAAAATCTAACTAGGGGTTACAACGGATTTTCTTTGTTTTGTAACGCACTTTCTGCGCCAAAGCAAGAACTAAACCGCCCTCTTTTATCCCAGGGCAATATATTACGAATTTGGTTTATTGAAGATTGTTGAAAAAAGATTTTAACCTGTTTTATAAAATGCAACGAATTGCACCTTCTGAAATCAATTATAGGGATAAGTTTTGTATACAAAAATAGCCTTAAATGTATTATTCTTATGTATTTCGTCACTAACATCGATATATTACATCTGTTCAACTTGTTATTGTATTTGTATGTATGTGAAATGTTCCTACTAATTAAAATAATACCCAAAAATTCGGTTTTTTGACAAACCAAAATTCTCAACAATTTTTTAAAACGTGTCTTGGAAATTTATTATACCAGAATGTATCAGAAATTGGCACAAATGTTAAAACTCATGCTGAATTACAATATATTATAGGTACTATACAAACCAGAGAAAACATTTGTTTGTCCATCGAACCCTTAAGGTATGAGAAAATAGTTTGCCCTAAATTTGTTCGCCTATACTGTATACTAACAAAAATTTGAGTTCAAAGACATGTTATGCAAAGTAGAGCACGCGATGTAAACCCAAAAACGATTTGTTATCAGATGACACAAACCAATTCCGTAGTATATCACAAGCTAGACAAGTTTTTATACAAGCTTTTGCCACATTGAGATTACAATTAGGTAATAAATGTACCTACAGCTTAAATGTATGAACCTCAACAGTTGTCAGACAAAATGTAATTTTATTACTTAATTTAAAAAAACCCCAGTTGAAAGATTTTTGAAAAATAAATCTTAGTAGTACCTACCATTGTACCAATCTGTTAGGGGTTTAAATATTTTTGATACATCCTGTATTTATAATTATGTACCTCCAATAATAATAATTATTCCATATATTACATTTTAGGTACCCCTAAGCAATAACCATCCAACTGATGTAAAATGAAAATTATTATTAATGCAAATGTTGTGTGAATCAAACAAGCTCAAAAGTGAAATCAAATTCCATCGAAACAACCATGTCAGTTGGTACAGTAGGCCGATAAAACCCCTATATCAAATGCAATAACGAGTGCAATCCGCATTCCTCCGCGATGATAAATACTGGTCCATGCAATATCCTTTCTTCCAAATAAAAGGTTCATTTTACAAATGTTATCAACAGTAATATATTTATGACCCTCTAACCATCCTTGCCCTTCGTATCATTTCGTTTCACTCATTTCTGCAATGTTTTGTAAATTTATGTCCCCAAATATTAGCTTCTGTTTCTGACAGCGCGGTTTGCTGAGGTATATTTCTGTTGCGGTCTTAACAGCGGCGGTTGGCGCAGCAATAAGAGATATCTTAGTTTCCTAAATAAATGTCAATGGTTTAACACAGCTTATGAATGCGTTAGGGTGACTTTTTTTTCTAATTTATTTTCTTTTGGTAAACACATTGTAATGGTTATATTATAGCGGAGGCAAGCTTAACGCTAACACGTGCAGGTTTACAGTTTCTTCAAAAATTTCTATTGGATAAATTCCTTAAATAGTTATAACAGCTCGATCAAATATTAAAGGAGACTTTTAAATTATTTACTCTAACAATATAAGGTTTTCTTATGCAAATCGACAATGGGAAAGATTACTTTTTCGCAAACCCCTCATTTCATGATTTCTTTTTGGCTTACCTCTGTAGAGTGTAGTATGTATTTGGGGAATGATTGTCACAGGGTTGGTTATTATAATTAGATTTAAAACTGAGAATAAGCATTCCGTATGGTGTCACAAGCTTGCGATAATTGAAGAATAAGTATCAGAAGCTACTATAGTAAAATCTTGTACCTATATCCTGTCAAACAATGAATGGAATTTCATTTAAAATTTTCCTGCTCCTTACTCAGTATTCTTTATGGATATGTAGGTAGATATATGTTAAAATACCATAACGACGGTAATTTGTATATATGATAAATAAACGTCATTTAACAGCCCATATACTCTGATGGATTTCTATGTTGCTGATTTAAATATGAAGATATATTTAACACATTCCTTGTTTACTTAGATTGATTCGTTCCTTTCGCTATCTTCTTATGCATTAATAGTAGCTGGATTGTAGAAGAGTTGTAATTACAAAATAGCTTTGAAACTGATAACCTGTATAGCAAACTGTAGCAAATATTTAAATAGGTCTTAAAAATCGTTCGAGCTAATCGTCGGAGAATCTTGGAAAGAATGTTGTGCAAAACTGTCGGGATAAGTTTTAGGCTCCGTATATTAGATTAATTGCGCCTTGTTATCAGCTATTTAATTCTTTCCTTTGCTTGTTTCGTTGACAGGGAGGTCGAGAGGGATCCTCGATGTCCTGTCGTCTGTAAAAGGACAAGCTGTCACAGTATTGTGTACAATTTACTGCCTCATAATATGTTTTCGCGATATTAAAATTTGTCGTGATTGATGGAACTTAGATAACAAATGCTTGGGTAAAAACCGGGAGGGTTCGCTGGCAACGTTTTATTGTCCTGTACGAATATTGCGGCTTCCCAACATCCATTTTTTGTGGTGAAACCATAATTTTTATCCAGGCTAGTTAGTGTCAAACTTGAAAATGTGGAAATAATGTGGAAAACGGGAAGTTCTTTATGTTACATTTGTGTGAAGCAATGCGTTGCAATCGTAAAATGTAGACGTCGGATCCGCACCTGTGGCGAGGAAGATTTTTCTTGTTCCTGAATTATATCCACTAATACCATATTTTTCTCGAATTCGTTCGGGATAATGTATTCAAGATGAAATATTCAAATTCAGGTCTCATTTCCCCTCTAAACTTGCCGTTACCCTTCTCGAGTGCAATCGGATGACCCCTTACTTCGCAATGGATTACCTCCGGATGATAGGGGTGCTAAAAGCGCTTTAGTTAAGGTAACAAAAAGGTGAAATTTTTTAAAGAAAATTAGGAATTATCTTTTCTTTTAAATTTTTATTTTTTGGAGCTGTTTTTTGAATTTTTAGTTTTGTTTAGAGGGCAAGGCTCTAAAATTCCTCACAAATGTAAAAGCCGCGAAACAAATAACAAGGTTGGAGAATGTTGATGGCTCAGGTGTGAGTTCGATCGCGTAGGCGTGGTTGGCGCTGGCCACGCCGAGGCGCTCCGGGCAATCCGCCATCCGCTTCTGCTGTGCCCCCACTTGAAGCTTTCCACTAAAAACTAGTTGCAACATTTGCAAAACATTGACGATATATGGCCACTTAAACGAACCCCATTAAATTGCTATGATTGCACTTGCTGAAACAGGACGTTTACTGTCTTACTTGGATTTTCGCCTCCCGGATTGCACCACTCAGCCCTGCTGAAGTCAACATCCGTACAAGTAATAGCAACTCCCTCAACCTCCCTAATCTAATCGATGCCGTAATTAAGTATCTTCTTTATGAAATAAACTTGTTAATTTTATAAATTACAATTAAGATCTTATTATTACTGCGAATTTTAGCTTAGCTCCTGATTAACGCTATTTATTATTTGCAGCTTTATTGTCGAGACATTTTCATCTTAAAGTTTGCATTTAGATATAAAGTTATTCACGGTCTTAATTTTCTTGAAAAGTAAAGTATACACAACATAAAAACATATTTGCAAATGTTAAATATAACCGGTGTTTTACAAAATAGCTGCTATATTCAATGTGAAATTGATTCTTTCAATTGCTGATTATCCTGAAGGATAACTAAATATCGTTTTCTTTTTCTTTAATGTAACCCCACAAACAAAAATTCATTTGGGTAAGATCTGGGGAACGAGTTGGTCGGGGCGTGGGGATATCTCCCTTATGATAATAAGGGAATAAATTAGGGGGGGGGCATGTAATCTTTTAAATGTTGTAACTGTTCCTCTAATTCACTTTTATATACTTAAACCTTGTGCATCCGGGGAAGAATAGTTAAAAATCCGCACGACGAAAAAGTCCCTTTGTCTTGCAAAGTTGAATGCCACAGAATTATATGATTATCTATTATAGTTGTGCTACTAATAAGCGAATTATGAAATCACGGTAGGATGTGCTGTTTGTCCTTAAATTTCATTAAATATACTAATAGTAGATAATATAAACATACATACCGTAAAAAATACCACTTTCATGTCTATACGAATAGTAAAACTGCATTAATTTAATGTACATTGCGAAGTTAAGTAGTCATATTCATGCTTGAATTATAGTAATTATATTTCACACAACAATGATAAATTTATAGCTTTAACATTTGTATTTTTTATAATAATAAGTTACCGTAATTACAATAATACAATATCATTCCAAGAAATATAAAAGAGAAAATACAGAACATAAACGTTTCTTCAGTAGTACACCTTTATATTATGTCAGTCCTATTTCTATTTAATAAATGGTGGAAAATAATATCTTAAATTCTACTTACAAATATAAACATTTCATATGACACCGTTAAGAAAAACAGATGAGTTTGGTATATCTGAAAATAGTAGACATACAAAATTCAATTGTCTTAACAGTATATGAAGGCAACCGCGACAAAAAGGATTTTTGCTCCTGTATAGGATTACCGAGTTTCAGTTTCACAATTTTAAAGTTACTTGTGATTTTCAAAATCCAACAATTTTTGCCTTGCGGATATTTTAGAAGGTTGAAGTTAATTTTGCGAACCATATATTTGCTCAAGATTTCTCTAATCTATCAACATATCTTGTGGTTGTCATATGCTTCAGCAAAAATATATTTTGTTTCGTATGGTATACCTAGTGGTCTGGATAATCGACTATCGGATTCTCATATTGTTTTCGTACTACTGGTACATTGCCATTAAGAAAGTTAAATCAACTACCGTATTTTTTTAGTACTACAAAGGGCTCCAACTTTATATTGTGTCCCCTCACCTAATACAAATGACATTTTATTTTCACGTACGGTACTCAAATAGTGTGGATAGATAAATGTACAGTAAATTCTAAATAATCTTCTTTAACAAATAAATTCTGCTTTTTCGTTTAAACTTTAATATTAAAGACTTCTGCAGCATTTAAGTCTTGTCTATTAAGCATCAGAAATTTAAAATTCCAGTGTTTTAAAAATGTATTCGATAACAGTTATACGACGGTAAGGTGCGTTGTCATGAAGATAACTCCTGACACGTTGTTAATATTTTGAGAGTCTATCAGAAATCCGATAACATTTTGTTGCAGAACTATTTCCTGATACTAGTCATCACTTCATGAGGCCGTACGTGAAGCCAATGCAATGTCTAAAACAGCAAACAGATAGTGTATGTAAGTATATAAAATATCGATCAAATAAAATATTATTAACATTAAACAATTTCTTAAAATTAAAACTCTCAAAATTTTGTTTAATATAATCTATAACGTTTTTGGAATATCTAATAAACTATCGATGTCTTACTTCCTGTTTAATGAATTTTGATAGGAAAACTTTTTTTCGTTGGTTTGCGACATAAACGATGTGCTATACTGTCCTGAGTGCTGAGAGGTACTAGGGGGATTTGGATTTCGTATCAGTTATAGCAGGAAATCAACATTTTGTTTTTTGCAAAATTTTGTATATATTGAGGTTATACTGTTTTTAGGAAAGAATGTGGGTACTTCTTCTTTGATTCTTGTAACACCTTTAAGGAGCGTATGATGCTTCGGAGCGTCTCTATAGCTGTTGAATGGTGACAAGGTTGGATCATCTTTATCCTTTTCTGTTTGTGTGCCACTCGTTCATATTGAGTTGGGTTCAGTTTATCGATTAATCTTTTTGTTTGTACTTAGCCATATTTTTCCTTTATTCCATTAATTACTTCACTCCATTAATTGCTTCTTGTTGTCCATTCGTCTGCTATGGTTCTGTTCCATATGGAGGTAGTTTAACTTGTCCAGAACAATTTTGCACGGAGTCATACTCCAACTCACAGTGTCAGATACTGTAACCGCTAGCCTACACCGACCCCGAACTGTTTTAGTGAGGAATAGTTCTTCTACGTTGGTGCAGTCAGTTACCAGTTGAGTATAATCTGGAAAGTAGGGGCGGACTATTGAGCTTTTACAAACTAGAAATTAACACAATTTCAATATCTTTCAGCAAAACTCTGTTTTTCAAACTTAATCATGCATATTGGTATTGCCTAAATAAACACAGCATAAAAAATCGATTTTCGAGGACTAAGACCTACTCCTTGGTAGAAGGTAGTTCAATTTTACCGTCGGTACTGATATAAAGGTAATATTTTATATAAAATTTTATAATACCACAGTGAATGCACTAAATCATAAAATTGTGAAAATTGTAGAAGGTTTTAGAGCTGTGGGTAAAATGTTGAAATATGTAGAATGGGATTTTAATTATACATATTATTAACTATAATTTGTGATTAATTGTGTATGGTAGAGATTGCAATGACTTGTTGCTTTGTCGGTAGTGTAGATTTAATAACTGTCAAGCCTCGATTTATCGAAAATAGTGAATAAATCATGGGAAAACTATCCAAAACAAGTAAAAATATAACATTTCAATTGAGAGTGGGATAGGTTATTTGGTGATGACGCATGTCGCGTCGGTGGCGTCGAGGTGACACTGGAGATAAATCATTTGAAAGCGGTGTCGCGATCTCTGATGGATGGGGGTGCGATCCCCTTTCTCCCTGGTCGAGCACTTGTAATTGGGCTGTTTGCGCGTGATGACACCAGGAAAGGAATGCAAAGACTAAACGCATTCCGCGCCGCTTTCATATTGTTTTATATCGGTAATTTATTGTATCGCTTTGTTGTAAGCGTCACAATTTAATTTTCCGGAAAGAGGGTTTAAACGCGCCCTGCTGTAAAATACAACTGTATATTTGTTGCTAACTCTTTCCTTAATTGATTTGATGGAAGCCGTTATTCCAACTAATTCGCTATTAAATTTTGGCAGTCGGGTGAGTTGATGGGATAATATAAATGCGGTGCATATTAAACTCCACCACGGGAAACACATGTTAAAGCAATTAAAGTAATAGAATAGTGTATATGTGGTCAGATTAAGCTGATGGCGTGCCAGCTAGCAGGGCAGACGGCGCGGCCCCGCAGGCAACCCTTAATAATGCTCCACTGCAGAGCAAAAGGTAGCTCGCGTTGAACGAATTTGCTTCACTTCGCCTTCGCCACGGAGCGGCGTGGAAATTGCTACGATAACCGGATTTAGCTTTTCATTTTTCTGCCACGTTGGTTTGATCATCGGCACTTGCAACATCTCGTCTCAAGTTTATATGTTTCTCATTTCCCCTCTCTCGCATGAGTTCCCAGTAATGCAATACTCCACATACCGAGTTCTGCTCGCCGAACTTATCTAATATATGTGTATTTTTACAGCAGCTTTGAAATAAAACCGTCCCACCCGGATTTATAACGGGTGTATACGTTTTTTCAGTCTGGTCTTTTCTATCCCTTGTCACTCAAGATATGACGCCTACTTCTTTTATTATATTTAGAATATATTCAAAGCCGAGAAAATTTGAATGTCAACACCGATCAGTCGGTCAGGGCAGCTGAGGACTTGATCCCTCCGATCCGCGCTTTGTGCCGCCGATATATTGGTGCTCCGCCGTCAATCACTGAAGCGCCCGTTTAACGAACGGCGTCCCGAGATGGTATTGACACTCCACTGCACTCGCGGCTTATATCTCTCAATTAGTACTGATTTGATCGCTGACCACTGCTAATTCAATTCCCATCCCCAGCCTGAGAAATGGAATCGAGTTATAATTATATTAACGATACTCAAAGAATCACAATCCCCAACCGTTGAATATCTGAACGGTCTACTCTCCAGAGCGAAGTCTGAAAACATTCTAAACGAATTACAAGCTCTACAACACTCTATCTTTCCCTTTTTCAAAGTTTTAATATTTATAAAATCAAATTGTGTAAATAAAACGCTTTATTATAGATGTCCTAGTAAAAACATCCCTGGAAATATCCCAAAACACATTTTAATTCCAAGACATCTCTAACAATTATTAGTTAACACAAATTAATCGTGATTGTGCAAAATCTAAATAAAACTGAAATTTGTATCATTGGGGAGCAGTTAAATTTCAATCCCTATTTGAGTGTTGTTAATAAAATAATGTTTGGAAACAATCTATCAAATATCAACTGACAGTTCGGTGATGACAGGCATTTTCAAAACTTCTACACAACATTAAACCAGCAACAGGTGACATTTAGTTATAATTACAGAATCATTAGGTATATACATATAACATTTTTTTAGGAGTAAGATATAATATATAAAACTTCTTACATCCTACGAATGTTTGTAATGGTTAATTGAAGCTATTCATCTGTTCGCCTAATCATTTCTCGGTGTTTTTGCTAAGTAGGGTCTATACAAACGTTTATTAAAACGTATTCGGTAACGTTATAGTAAGTGTCTTAACTACTGACAGCGTGTAGGTAACAGCTGTGACGGAGTATGATTACGACGACGACGCCATCGATTTGGGGCCACAAATGAAGGTTTCAGATTTATGACCCCGCAGAATTAACGGAAGGGTTAATTTGAAGTGATTAATTCTGTATCCTTAACTGAAACAAACTTAAGATGTAAAGCGGTTGCCTTCCTTCGATCCGAAGAACGGTACACGCGTAGCTGTGGATGCGAATATAATAGAATTTTGTTCTTTTTGACGTCTGTAATCCGCTGTTTAGCATACGGGAGCCACTTGATCTCGTGAAAACTCAAATATTTGCCGGCATTTTAAACAGGAAGCATTGTGAGCTTCAAAAGAATTGTGAGCAGCGCACGGAGGTTTACCTTTGTAGTTAGTGGATCAAATACCTCAATTTATTCAACATTTTTTATGAATAAATTACTATACAAGAACCTTTGCATATGGTCCAATGAAGCTACTTTGTATTTTAATGAATGAATAAATAATAATATAGACCTTCCAGAAAGCGGGTGGTTCTGTTTTCAGATTTTATTAAAGCTTTTGGTTGCTGTTAAACTCTAAAAGGAAAAAGAACAAATTTTATGCAGCCTGAAACTCACTATTATAACTCGTAACATGCTTTTGTAAAACTTACATAGATTTAAGTTTGAAACAAGACATGTTGCAAACCCAAAATATAATAGGGGAACAAGTAATTAATAATAAACAATGCCTATACATACTCCCTGAATCTTCTGTTTCTATAAATTATAATTTACTTTTAACAAAATGTTTCATATCCCCGATAAAACTAGTACACCCTCTGGTGTGGCAGTGGGGTGAAATAAATGAAGTAACTTAAAGTCATAAAATGGGTATTTAGTAATGGTTTATCAAAAATAAAAATAGTATAGAGTTGGCATGAAAATAAAATTTCCCATTTGAGGAAGTAAAAAATACGGAAGTAGGTGAACATAAATTAAATTTTCACATTTCAAAGATGAGTATAAGATAGACTATAAAACTTACATCATATGGTGGTTGAAGGCAAAATGGGCTTCCTTTATACCATATTTATCGCTCATTACAAAATCTTTCTTTGTTTCAGTTGAATATTTTGAGACTAAAGTTGTTTTTAAAAGACATGTGCCTTTTATATTTTGTGATTTATTTCATGACACCGCCGTGGCCGTCCCATTTACATCATATGTAGCAAGATGCAAACTGTTTACAATGATTTTTCAAAGTAACTTTATTTTGATCTAACCGCTAACGTATTTATTCCACCTCTCTTCTCCCAACCCTAACAATATTCGGGGAGATCCTTTATCACTTTGATATTTTCTGTAAATTTGCTACATAGACGTTTGCCCGGCCAATTGTTCTTGTAGATACTTATAGAATCAACCAGCAGATATGGAGGAATAGATGTACTGCTATTGTTAAAATTAGTTTACTGCATTATTACAATTCAGGTTAAGGATGGTTCATCAAAAACTTCGGTTGCATAAGTTTCAAAACTTTTCTCTAACCCAAATAATGACCCCAGTTTTAAACGTGATTAGATGTCCGACTATCAGTGAGTAGTATTTCTTGTAGGGTTTGGATTTGATTAAAAATCTGAGAGAAATTAATAAGTGACCGTTGGAGTAAAGAGCTGTTTATTTTTCAATTGAAAATCTATCGTTTATTAATCTTGGGGTACACCCTGGGGAATGAATCGATTAGGAAAATCTGATCCCGGCTGTCCCTATCATCTGGTGCCGAGCGCTTCATTATACATACGGTTTAGCACCTTCAGGAGGGCTTGAGAAAAAGGCGAAGTTGTATTTTCATGCAGTGCGTGTTTCCGGTGCGGTCGACGCGCGTGTGCCCGTCATTAGGAATATTACAAACGGGAAAACTAACTCTCATCCGCACCATATGTTTCCAGTCAGTAAACCCCGCTCCGCTCCACGTCAGGGTAATTTGGTGCGGTCGTGTGGTATCATTAGCAGGATTGACATCTCGCAAATTCCTCGTTTACCTAACCAACTTTAACCCAAATGACGAATTTCTATAGTTTATACATGGAGCGCGCCGATAAATCCCCGGCAACTTTGTAACTTTTACGGTTTATATTAACGCGTTGCCAGTTTTTGTCAGCTTTAGACTTGAAGGATATTTTATTAATCGCGAAGCGAAATCGAAAAACATGAATGGCGTCGTCATAAAACACGGACATCAGTCGGGTAGGACATAACTGGTGTCAGAGAGGACATAATGTTTTACAGTGTACAATATATGTCCTTAAAAGGCATAAGCCAAGCGTTTATGTATTCGTATTCGGAATCGTAAAATAACAATGTTTTAAATGGGCTTTTTGAAGAAGCATTAATAAAAAGTTGGCATGCGTTAGATTGTTATTTTTATTTATATGCCTCAGCCATTCCGCTGCATCGCTTTATGTTGTAGCAATAAGGAGCCATGAAAAGTTCACAAGTTGGCGAAGAGAGTTCCACAATCCGCGCATAAGCTATACTCACTCCGGACCATCCGAGGGGCCTTAATCGTCAAACTTAATTCATTTCGACACAACTCTGCACAACGGGCACCGTTTGAGTTTGTCATTAGTACCATCAGTTAGTTTAGAAGCAATAAAACACTTTCCTACCACCAATTAGAATTAATAATGCAGGTACTATAAACTAACAGACCCCTAATACGAATTTTGGACAAACGATGCCTAACTTTTATTACCTATAAATTTATAATTTGTCTTGCAGAACTGGATTTAATATTCCTGCTTCAGTTTTACTTCTCAGACAACCATTTATTTATCTATCAGTTTCTCTGTTCAACAACTCTATTATAGTAATGGAAAAATTTAGTTAATTTTTTGATGATGTTGTCTGCTATGATTTTCAGATTCTAATCAACACTGAAAATAAAATTCTCACATTAAATTAAAAGTTTTTTCATTATACCAAGTGATTCTTTACTGAAGGGACGAAATACAAAGCGGCATTTTAAATAGCGATAAGAAATATCCCTCTAGTTGCACTCGAGATTATCATCGCTAAAGATTCCATTAGAAAATATTCAAAATTTTAGAATAGCCAAATTTCTAGATAAAATATACTTAGTAATGATACATAAATTTGTAGCGTTATTTTTAAACAGTTAAAGGTTTGGGTGTTGCAGGAATTTTTGTCACAACTGCATGTCTTAACATATTTTCTTTTTATTGTAATTTCTTTCTTGTTTTATGATAATTTCCAAGTTCCTGACATGTAAAGGGAGAAACTGCGGTGATGAAATTCATATTATACTGTGATTCATGCTTATACGACATAGAACATACATACATAAAAAACAAAACATGTTCATAAAAAGTGCCATGTTTGTAAGTGGCTTCCGCGGACAGAGGGATAATCTAGGAAAAAATGACATGGGGATTTATAGGGCTAACAATGTTTGAAAGAGGGCGAGAGACCGCTGCAGCGACCACTGGAGATTGGCGGTTTTATCCCAGGCGTGAGTCGCTTACCAAACTTGAATGCCGTATGTTATTACAATCCAAATGCACATAACGTCACAGTTTTCCTAATCATAACGAATGAAAATGAACAAGTTATTTACGGTACTTAGAGTAGGTTTTTGAGTCTTAATGTGTATGTAATACGTTTCGGTTTTATGTAAATAGGACGTGTGTCTAATTTCTTTTGTTGAGGTTGTTGACTAAAGAAATTTCCCCCAACCAGGAATTCTTTTTTCAAACTAATAATAATAACTTGCGACATTTATATAGAATATTTTTATTTTAAAATGTCGCAAAAATGTATGTAATAATAAAACACGTAAATAACAGAAAATTGTAATATGATGAAATTAATCATAATGACGAAGAGTAATAATAAAATGTAATAACAAGCAACACATTACAATGAAGAAATGCAAAGGAAATAGGTAGCAATCATATATGATGACGGTCGTCTTTGCGCCAGTAAGGGTAGTTGTAGGGGTGCGAAGCGTGAACGTGGGAGTTGGAATGATAAATGGTCAGTCATACATACAGCCGTTTAGACCCGGACTCGTTTACAAATCCGGGAAAGGATTTAGGGCATTTTACTGTAGTGTACAAGGTGCAAACAGGCATTCACTATTAAGGGTAACATTAACGTAAAACCGTCAGGCAACAATATATTTTTGAAGTAGTCTCGAAATCATTAACGGGAAATTAGCAAAAAGTTTATTACTTTTTGCAGCTGGAAAAATCCATCTACATATAGATAAGTGTGGCTATTATGCGGAATGGCAGTTGCTGCAGTTCCCAACCAGAAGTGTTAAGTTTTGACAGAAGTTCGTAATCCTGCGGATCAGTCGTTGAGGGACCGCAGAAAGGCGGTTTGTAAAGGATTTGTGAAATGTAATTGGTTCAGCTGGTGCAGACACGTTGGAATCATCAATAGCTCATCAGATTGCGGGTCCAACCTGAACCCCGCGACCCGGCTTCTCGCCATTACCTCGATCTATTCATCGCCCCAAGCTTTGGTTTACCGCGGGATTGTCCTGGTCTACCATTAAGTCTCTCAGTATTGTTAAACTTATTTGGCAACTTAGTTCAACTGGTTGGATATTTACACATTTATAAAATCTGGACATCTTTAACTTATTTTATATTTCTTATTTATACAAAAGCTAGAATTTTAAATGTCTATAGGTTTGGGGTAATTATTAAGGATGTATCAAGGGGTTATGATTGTTTTTTAAAGAAATTTAAAAATAAACACGTTTATTAATTTTCGATATACTAGATGGTAACACACGGTGTAGTATTGTTTAACATGAGGGAGGGTGAGGATGTAAGTATGTGTGAATATCTGAGTGTGAGGAATGGTTATGGTGAGCGCGAGGCAATGGCCCGCACTCCATTGCTTCCCGTCTCAACCACAAACCGCACTCGCCCGTCTGGAAACAATAGCCACGAAAACTTTATTCTAAGACATTTGCTATGTATTTCAATGGATTTATTTTACAAAATACCTCTCATATCCATACTCATGTTCTCGTTTACACACATCGTGCATGCCCATTCCCATTTTATTGGTTATTTTACAGCAAAATCCAGACAGAGGGTAAACAAGACGATTAGAAAAGCCGAATTTTTAAATTTCGAAATTAAGGCTAACCCTTTCTCCGGCTCGACTTGACTATAACCATTGTTACAAGTTTTTGTAAAAATTCTCAAAAAAAGCTTAAGAACAACTGTTTAGGATGCGAGGCTTTGCTTTATCGCAGATACTTCGTTACGTTAGTGGATCTCCTTTTTCCTGTGTTAAGCTGGAATATAGCAGTATATAACATGACACTGTTACAGAACTTGGTTTATTTTCTCATCACGCTCGTTCTTGCTCACAAAACAAGATATTACCAAAGTTTGATCCGACCGGACTAGGGTAGGTGTATGAAGTTATTAATTTGTAATTTACACAAACTAACTCATTAGCATTTTAGACCTCACATGTCAAATTAATCTTCTTATATGAGACCATGTGTTTTTAAAATATAACTGTAGTTTGTTAAATAGCCTTAATCTTAAGAAAAGTGTAGGTAGTAAAATTATAAGAATATAAGTTACAAAAAATTATGATCTATATTAAAAAGATTATAAAGTTCCAGCTATCTTTCCAAAATTAAAATCTTTGGTGAATTGTGGGCAACTTTAACCCTTGATAATCCCCACTTTGTTAATAATTAAGAGATTGGACAACATTTTCAGGTTTAGTAAAAATACTAAATTTGGTAAAAATACAAATCTTCTAATTTAGAATTCAAATGTCAAACCGTAACAATTATTGGTCATAATAAGCTATTACCACGTCGTTGCAATATCCAATTTGCGTGATGCTGTCATGTTTCAAGCTGTGTTTAATGATTGTTCATTCCATCCGGGAAGTACACTTTTTTTATGATTTAAAGATGCAATATTGATTGCATGTGTTTATGGAAAAATGAAAAATTGAACCCTTTTACAAGTAAAAATGTTTTTTATTATACGATTTGTGATAATAATTATATTATAATAATTATATTATGTTATGGAAATTAGCAAGATGCGGTAACTCTACTGTGTTTAATAATTTGTTGGAATAATAAACTGTGTTCAACGAAGAAATTTTCATCTTTTTGTCAGTCATAAAAACAAGTAATCAATGTTTTACGATGTATAAACAAAACAAAATTCGTTTCACAACTTACCGCCACAACAATTTTTAAAATAATAACATTAGTACTTAAACTAAGATTTTCAAAACAAGAAATTAAAAAATTACAATTGACTTGAACATGACGGACAGCTGTCAGCTAAGCAAGTATGTAAGTGTTCTGCAAGTTTTTCTCTTACTGCCATAAACTCTTTGCATGGTTCAAATGAAAGCGGTACATTCTGCAGAAGTGGATGGATTTCAGGTATGTGCTACACGGTTTGCAACAGATGGTGTCATCAACGTAATCGAATTAATGATGGACAGTTAGTCCCCCGCGACGCAGTTGTGTTCTCGACGTTCTACATACTCCCTCTATGTATTATCTGAATATGGTTTAGTCAAAATTTCTGTTCTTTGTAATTACATCAACACCCTTTCCAGCCATGATTCCCATTTTATTGGAAAGTTTCCGATTGTTTCAAATTGTAATTATTACTAATAATTCTAAAACTGATTTTCTTTCCAGGTTATCGAGCTAGATTGACAAACAGGCAGATTGGTAGGTAAAAATTTGTATTGATTACATTTAGTTTATAAAAGGTGGTAACACAAAATTTATGTGTAACTCAAACGGTACCTACGAGATTAGATTCTTGCCTATAGGAGACTTCCTAATTTTTAATTAATCAACAGTATAAAAGTAACCTGATTTTTATAGTTACATAATAAGTCCTCATAATATCTCGAATTTTACATGCATTATACACCTACACAAACACCATATGGTAACCCTTATCTTATTATCTGTCAAATTGCTTTTTGCTAGTCTGATTAATAACATAATCTCTCATAAATAAATGAATAACAGGTGGCTGTACGAGTGTATCATTCAGTAGCCCGTAACATGTCACCTGTACTGATCAAAGTGTATATTGAGTCATGAGACTGGATACTGCATTCATTAGAGTCTGATTGAACTTGTCGACCTACCCGTTAATTCCACTGACAACACAGCACTTATGACATGTACTTATGTAATTGTGTAGATAATGCAGTGGGGGGGATAAATTATAACCAGCTTATTTCTCATGGTAACCTTATCAGGAAAATGGTAATAACAGGTGCTCTAAATAGGTATTATTGTTTATATTTATTGATGGGTACATACAAAAAAGTTATACCCCAGAGATTACCAATTTTAAATTTTAGTATAATCGAACTATTCGTTCGAAAAATGTGAAGATATTAAATGTTTCTGTCCCAGACAAAATTGAAGAAAAAAAGTTAGGTAATATATAAAACATAAAACTATAAACATTAAAAGTTATGTATTAGAGATTTCTTCTTTTAAATTTCAACATAATCGAGTTATTCGTTCCAAAATTACGAAAGTATCGAAAGTTTTCCGTCCCAGACAAAATTGAAGAAAAGAAGTCAGGTAATATCGTTAAGGGTGTCGGCCTCTGAGAACATAAGCTTTCATAAGGGCGACACACGCTATTAAATAATATAGCAAGTCGCAGCAAGGGGCATTTTATGAAGATATTAATTTTCAAATTGTCAAGTAGTGTTACACGGTTATTATACTTACAAAGTAATAACTGGCTGTAAGATTACGAAAAGGCTGTAAGAGCGGCCCAAATTAATTAATTAAATCTGTTATAAACACTAAGTGGGTCGTCGGCGTTAAGAAGCACATTTTAGAATTGTAACTCTACAATACTTCCAGGATATCGTCTGTTACAACGAACATTCAGGAGATTATTGAATTTTTTAGTGAAGGATCTTTCGGAAGTTTCTTAAAATCGCTTTAATTTTTCCTGCCCTAATTTTATATTTTGTCAAATCACAATTAAAAGAAAAGTTTCTAATTCTAAGATATTGCTTCAAAGGAGTAATGGTTTGGTATCTTATCATATAATTTTTTAGTGGTATTTTTAATCCTTGTAGTTTTGTAAGGGAAGGTGTGCAGATGTGAAAGAGGCAGAATGTTTAATGAACTGCTTTACTTAAAAGAAGACAAACAAAGAATGCTAAGATACAAAAATATATCAGTTTCATCTGAAAATCCGTTGAAAGCTGTGAAATATATTAGCATTTGTCATGTTAATAGTCACAGGGGGCAGATTGGCGGATTTGTTTAGCGCGGGAGCAGCGCCGATAGCGTTGGGGCCCGCATGCGATACCGCTGATCCGCGCCGCACCTGCGGGCCCGCCGATCCGTCAGCGCACGGACATCATTCATGGGATTAGCTCGGCTAACCTTGTTAATTGCCAGACTCGACCCGTGCCCGTGTGTACCCCCAACGTAAATCACCTCCGGCTAAAAGGGGATGAAGCGGGCTTAAGTCATCAAGCCGTGTTGAAATTTACACCCAGCTCCGGCAAATATGCGTTAAGACACCAAACACTCGCTTAAGCCTCAAACTGTGTACGATCCTCTTCACCTTGCAATCCTTTCATGAGCTTCTCTCTAACACTCCAACCCCTACTTTCCTATAAACTTAGGAATAGTAATCGATAAGTTTCTCTTACTTGGTACAACTTCCGCAACTATTCTCATTGTTCGACATTAATTCTATCATTCTTTTTGGAACCCCTACAACATTTTGAACAAAAGATGAATTTGTTTATTGATCACAGAAATCCTGAAATTTTGTAAATGGCATTAACTATGGTTTTCAGTTTTCTACAAAAAATTTTTTCACCACAGAGCTCAATTGGTGAAAAGCTCCATTTATTATGTTTATAAAATTGTGTTTGTAGTTCTTTGCGTCTCTCCCATGAAAAATAGTTTTAAATTTTAATACAGGACTGTTCAGGACGATATTCCCATGTAATAATATAAAAAGCCTGCATTTTGAAATTAGTCACTCATCAACCGATTATTCACAGTTCGATGCACCAAGCATTCATGTTGCTATTTCACAGTTATAACTAAAAACATCCAAACGGTCTGATTAATTTAATATAAACCTACCCTCTGTACCTATTGCATTATTATTTTATTTTTTTAAAGATATTTCTGTAAAAAAGAAGAAAGATCCTTCATGTTGCCCTGTTTGTGGAATGGGAATTTCTCCGGGTGATCTCGAAGCTCATTTTATGCATGAACTGGAACGACTGTACAAACTCAGTGGAACGGGAAACATCGTTGGTAGAAAAAGACGACCTGATCCGGGAAGACCACCAGCTCTTCCAGGAGACAGTGGACCCGAAGGGCGGTGGGAGGTACGTCTAGTTTGAAACCCACGTTTAGTTTTTTATTCATATATTTTTTGTAGACGTTTCAACGAATTAAGACGAACAGACAGGGACGTTTAAGGCTGAAAATCCGAAAGCGAAAAGCAGATGACAGCTGTCCAATTTGCGTAAGCCACATGCACAAGACCTCAGACGAACAATGTTTGAGAAAAGTAGCTAGGTATTTTATTCTATATTCTGTGTTAAGTAGCAAGTGTTTTTTTCAGAATTTATGCACCGATGAAGACGAAACTGTGGACGTGGAAGGCGATTCCGAATTAGAAGAATGGTCAGAAGCTCAGAAACGAAGGACAGATTCGTTAGTCGCCAGATTTAGCGGTAAATTAATATAAAATTCTTTTTTACCTAATTTTAATTTATGATACGTAGCCGGGACAACGCCTAGCAGCAGTGGAAGGGTCAGCATCGACGCCGACGTGGATGGTGAAGATCTTATTGTTGATGGTGATGATCCAGAGGAATCATCTTTTGGACCATCTCAATATACAGAATCAGATGTCGTGAGCAAAACTAGCGAAGATAAACACAAGGATAAGGATGGAGTTCAGTCACAAGTTGCTACTGTAAATTCCAGTGGAGATGTGGAGGTAAAAGTAGAAAGCGCTGGACAACAGTGTGATAGCAATGTGAGCACTTCCGACGCAGAACCCAGCAGCAGAGCCCAGATTATAGAAGAATTGAGAAATCGTATCCGACAACTGGAAGCTGAAGGGTCTGGCGATGCAGCTACGAGTACCGAACCGGAAGATTATAAATGTTTAATATGTTTGGTACGTATAGTCCTAATTATATTATTGTATTTCAAATAAAACAAACCTGGAAGCGATGAATCATTTGTGCTAGTAAACATTGTATCTTTTTTTTCTATCTAAAATTAATCGAGTCAATTTTCTTCGAAGTCATTTTACATGATTTTCTAAACGTTAATTGGATATGATTTCAGGAACATTATAAAAAACCAGTTATCTCAACGGTGTGTTGGCATGTACATTGTGAAGAATGTTGGCTACATACTTTAGTAAGTATCATTTAAATCAAGGGTTCGCATAAAGTGATATAATTGCATGAGGTTTCGAGAAGGGTGCATATTTTCCAGACCCTTCTTGTAAATAGTTTGCAAAATTTCAATCTAAATGTACGATTGACGACTTTAATTATTGATTTACTCGTTTTAAACTTTAATTGTGATTTTAAACTATAATTTTTCAGTACGTATAGGAAAATGTTGTAATTGTAAATTTTAATTCCAGGGAAGTAAAAAGGTTTGCCCGCAGTGTAGTATGATTACGTCGCCGTCAGACCTAAGGCGTATTTTCATGTAACGCAGTTAGAACTCCATTATATCTATTCGTTTAACGTACTTTAAAAACTTCGAGCACCGTACTTAACACATGCACCATTTCTGTAGTTTAGCTGTTTACATATTACAAAACATGTGTAAAAATCCATTGGGTAATTACCATACCATATATCATAAATTGTACGTTCCTAATTCTAATGTATTCCACCTCAATTGTTAACTGGATTATTTTGTAAAAATGCCGATTTTATTTCATGTTATGAAATGTTTAAAATTTCCTTGTGATTGTAATATAAACATATGCCTATTTATGTTAATACAACAGTTATTATAACTTTAAAATTGTATCATATGCGTATTGTACATTTCCTGTAGATATATTCAAATATATTATATGAATGTCGGGAAGTTTGATTTTTTTAACATAATAATTATTTTTTGTTTGCAAACTCGTGTTTCTTTTGCAGTATATCCTTCTTGCATTAAGGAAATCGTGGAGTAATTTTTCTCGTTACATATTTGAATTAAAATGGATCATCTTCGTACAGGTCTCAAGTTTTAAAAGCAAATTCCTTCACAGAAAATTATCCAACCACAATTTTCTTTTTGTTTTCTCTAAGACTAAACTCTTAGACATTTAGTTTACACACCGATCTCTGACGAATCCTGAATTGAAATTTATCCTTGTAGGTGTGTAATACCTCTTCGACAACATTAAATTTAGTGCTGCTTTTGCTGTTAGGTATTGAAATGTGCCTGGTGTGAATTTTATTCTGTCTGACGTAATCCTGTGTTTTTTGCAAAGTCCAGGATGTCCTTGGAGGTGATGACCTGGAGTTCTTGTGTTTCCAAAAAGGGAACTACATAAGTATTTTCGCCACAAGTCTTTACATTGACAAAATTCGTGTCAAATTATCCATTACCCATATACTAGCTATAAGTATCTCACCATCCTCAACCTGTTTCCCTTCGTTCCCAATCAATTCCATAAGCCTTTCGGAATGGTGTCGTCCCCATCCTTTAGACATGTCCATACCATTCCAGTTATTTTCCTTCTATTTGTTAAACAAGAGTTTCTATTATGGTTTTTGATATTTTTCACTATTCTTTTTAGGTCATCTATTTCTATAGCATTTAGCTGTTATTTATTTCTTATTAACTGTTTTGTTTCTTCAGCAACGAATAGTATGAGAAACCGCGCATATATATCTCTTTCAATGGCCAACTTCTTACATTTTCAGGAATAAGATTTGGTTTCAATGTATGCGGTTTTTAATTGAACGGTTTATTGAATAAATTAATGGAGCCTGTTAGGGGAATGGCCATACCACTATATAAAATTATAAAGTCATTGAAATGTTGATAAAAGCCAAAAGGCAAGGTTGGATAAAAGGACCACGAAAAGAAGACACTGACACTAAATAGAATGAATTTAATTGTTCTGCCATCTGTACGGAGTGTTATGAACTAATTTATGAAGAATACGAGTAGGAATCTATAAAGGTTTGTCAGTTTGAGCATTAACGTATAGGTGGTAGTATAAAATACTAAAACCATTCTTTAATCGATGAACCAATGTTTTATTTGTAGATGTCACTTGAATATCTCGCTATTTACAGCAGGTCAGACCTTATGATCGCCAAAACTTAATTTTTCACGTGATCAGGAGGGAAGTGTCTGTGATCACAAGGAATATTGTAAAATAGTTATAAAAATGAGTGAACACAGTTTTGTGATATTATTCGTGTCAATTTATGTTTTCATTTCTCTCATCGGTGTTAGTTCCACAGAATATGTACCTGTCTATATGTGGGAAACTACACAGTAAGTTTACTTTTAACCCTTCTTATTTTTGCCACACCTAAAGAAGATAACAAACCCTTAAGGGCCAAATAGTAAATTAACAATCTTGAGAATTATTTTATATAACTGTACGGATAAGGTAAATTCCAAAGTCTCATGAAACTGACCTATTTCTAGGTTTTCTGAAATAGTACCAGCCCTTGAGAGAGTAAGTTCAGAATCCTTCAAAAAGATTGTTTTACAAAGAGCAGCGAAAGACACCCCTGTTTTATTGTTTGCTGAACAAACCGTAAGGATACTCTTGCATAATAAAATTCAAATATCTCTTACAGTTGAATGTTTTAGTTAAGTCCTGAAGACTTTGCTTTGCATGATGTAAATGGTAAATCACCTTTCTCACAGTTATCCTCTTTAAAAGAATCTGCACAAATTAGTTACTGGCCATTTGTAAAAAGCCCCATTAAAGTTGTCAAAGAATTATCTGAGAGAACTATAGTGGAAACTTCTATCAAATCAATTCTTAATGATCAAAATTTTATCCTTCATAGTAATGATATACTGATTATTGATTTGAATGATGCAAATGAAGGAGAAGATCGAGTGCAGTTGTTAAAGAGACATGGTAATATAATAGATAATACTTTGGTTTGATATTTAGCTTTAATAATTTATTCTACAGATAAGGACATCAATACAATTTATAATAGATTTGTAAAAGACCACGAAAATATTATAACTTTCTTCACAGGCCATCATTCATCATGGGTATGATTCCTATGTTTATTCTTAAAAAAGTATTTTAAATTTTGTATGTATTAGATAACATCTGAAGAGTTGAGGAGTCACAGAAGGGTAAGGGATACTGGAGCACCAGCGGCGAAAATTGATGAAGTGATTAAAAATGGAACAACTATAATTTATAAAAATCCTGATTTATTAATTTTTGTTAATTCAACCCCTGTACTATCTTATGATGGCACCAAGTATAGTAGTTATTATGTCGGTTCCAAATTAGTGGCTAATAATTTTGTTTTAGGGTACCTTTTGATGATTTTACTATGTCTGTAACAGAAAAAACAGATACAGAATTGAAATTTACTTTCCAATCTCCTACCAAGACCGATATTGTAGTAAAGTGAGCCATAATTTTTTTCTTTTCTACCCACTTCTTCATTTTCAATTTTCCATTTTTTTCAGAATGCTCATGAATTTGACTGCTGCAGGATATTGGATTTTAACTGATGTAGTAGTACATAATGATTCTATGCCTAAAGAACCTAAAGATTATGTTCTTAAAGCAAGAGATGTGTATGCTCCATTTGGTTTCTCATATCATTGTATTTCTCAAACATTTTTCAATTTTGAAAATTCAACTCAAAATTTAACATTCCCTGGATTACAAGTGAGTATTTAACATAGATGGGACCATAATTATATACAACAGCAATGAGTGGAAATAAAATGACGGAAAATGCGGAACCTTTCGTATCCAATACGCGAAATTTTTGCAATAGACACTTTCACAATCTCGGTCAAAACGTAAGATTATGACCAAAAAGCCGCTTGTTTCGGCGTTTTGGTCGCGGTCGGCAAAGTGTTCCTTTAGGTTTCCCACTTTGGTCATAATTTTGTTTTCGCGTTTTGATCGCGGTCGGCAAAGTGTCCCTTTGAGGTTTCAGTACTTTGGACATTTTCGGAGTTTTGGCCGGGATCGTCAAGGTGTCTATTGGGGTTTTTTGACACGATCGGCGGAATGTCTAATTTACGTTTTTCGATGTTTTGGACATTCTCGGCAAATGATCTTTGCATAGTCGGCGTTATGGGCCCATTCGGCGTTTTGGACATTCAAAAGAAAGGGTCGGCGTTTTGGGAATTTGTAGAAATGTCCAGGCCCTTATAAATAGATAACTGGAACTCTCCAAATCATTTTTTAAATAAACTGATTATAAAAAGCAAAATTTCAGCCTACTATAGTTAGCATTCCATTTTTGCTACTTCCACCCATTGGTGTTATATAAAATTATGAACGCATTTGTATGAAATAAAAATTTAATTTGTTTGCGTGTTTTTTTAGATGCAACCTTACATAAATGTCACAGATAACCAGAGATTTGGAGATGCTTATGATTGTGTGGGTTTCATGTCTGCTCCTATATGGTCTGGTATATTTGTGACCTTTATCCTAGCTCTGATTATGACATTTGGTTTAACAATGATGATGGATATAAAAACAATGGACCGTTTTGATGACCCTAAAGGCAAAACAATTACTATCAGTGCTACAGAATAGTTGCTTGCAGTGGTAGATTTTACCACCGGACTATGTCACACTAAAAAAGGCATTTTTTATACTAAAATAGTTTGTAAGTGTCTCAGGAAAATTGTAACCTCTTGTGCCTTTCGCACAAGCGTATTTGTTATATGTTCAATCTTTGGGGAAATTTTAGTGTAAGTAATGCAATTTCTTCAGAGGAACTATGTGTGACATGGTCTTTATAGTTCAGCCTTCCACTACATACAGCAGTGTTTTTAGACTGTGCAGGTGTTAGTTGATATTGTGATAATCAAAGCTCATCGTCTTAACTTCACCTGCTAGTCTGTTCATAAGCCATCAATTCAGGCCTAATTTTAGCGGCAAATTGCCTAATGCATTCCCACATTTTGTAACGTGTACGACAATAGTATTTATAAATTGTTGGAATTTGTATAAACGTTTTGTAGACATAATTGTTATAGAAAAAAATATATAGAGTGGTATTACAGCAGAGACATGCGTTTCTAACTATTTGTTTGTATAATCTTTTACTAGGACATAATAGTTGTTGTTAAATTTGTTGTAGAAGTTTATATCTTGTACATATTAGTTTTGTTTGTAAATATCATTTTAACATTTCACACGATGTATAAAAGTGCACTTAGATTATACTATGAGTAATGTAAAGATCAGGTAATGCAAAACTAAAATGCAATCTAGTGTTACTGTACATACTCCATGGTTATTTGTGCTTCAGTTCATTTTGAACTTGTGATCTTATTTTAAGATTGCATGTCTTTGCATTATTTCAACAGACAAAAGAATTATTTTGGTGTTGGGGTTTTAGATAAAATAGTAAAATCGTATGTACCTACTATATTAGTTTAGGAGCTCAAACCAAACGCTACTCCGCTTTAGTAAATTCGTTGCCAATGAGTGTAGTTATGAGATGTATTTATAGCTAGACTGTAATAAAAAAAATGCAATTGATTTTGCATATTTTCATTGCATTTTACGTTTAAAAAAAATTCCTTTAATACTAAAATTTCATTGTTTATACAGTTCAAAGACTTGAAGTCTTCCAAAAAATTTCTTCAGCTCATAATGTGTCTTACAGTTATTATTCTAGTGGGTTTAAAGTCTGGGCTGCTTGCTGGCTAGTACTTGTGGGTAATTCCTATTTTCCCCAAGCAATTATTAACACATGCAACAAGGGTTTTCTTCTAGAACTTCCTCAATGTATTATCTTATGGTCAAGATGGTATCAGCCTTTGAAAAAATACTTGGATTTCTTAAACCATTGCTTGTGAAATAAATATAATATCTAAATGACTGTTAAATATTTTATTTGTATTACTGTGACTTGTGATATAACTTTTGGTACTTATACACCACAAACTTTATTTATTTTCCATTGGTAACTAGTAGAAAGAAAGGAAATTTGAAGAAACTAAATAAAACAATTTCACAATTACTATTTAGTATGGTTTTTATTTCTGTTCTTTTAATTATTTTTCCTATATCTATGGGGGTCAGGATTATAATCCCCTACCCTTAAAATGTACAAATATCCAAGTGGGGATTCAAACCCTTGATTTTGGCTTTGTAACTGGGAGCTATTACAGTCTACTTCCTATTACCATAACAAAAACAAGAGTAGAAACTACTCTACTGGGTTTAAAGTCTGGGAAGCTTGTTGGCTATTGTAAGCTACATCCTACAAAGCAATTTTTGTAACAATTAAAAACCACTCTTAGAACTCTCTCAATATAGAACTTGTAGTTATTGGGTAGTCAATCTGAAGCTGAGTTTTCTAGTGTTTACCTATCAATGTGGGGCCCTTTATTTCAGTAGTTAATCCGCGCTTATAAAAGCAACAGTCATCAATTCAAGATTGGAAAACCCTCAAATAAAGTATTATTTACAGATTTTTTTATAATTATGGTGGAGGAAAGATTTCAGTTAATAATAATTCAGAAAACCCTGAAACGCCGTCAATTACAAATTGTAGCAAGCAGTGCTGGCTGATCCATAGGGGCACGTGCCCCACAATTATTGTGTTATATTATTGCAAATTAAAAATATAATTTTTTTTAATACTGATAAATGATCGCAATAATTTTGATACAAGCTATATATAATTGATGTGAATGGTAGAATCCTGTTGAAGGTCGTAGGAAACGTCGATATACCGGTCTAATCAGGGCCGGCTTGTAAAATTGCGGGGCCAAGTGCAGAATATGAAAGCGGGAACCCCTAGATTTTAGAATGGTGGGTGATCCTGAAAAGAGATCGAAACAATAGGCAAGTCCCAAATATTCGCAAATTTCTTTAGGCATAATTTAATATAATTGAACATACGTACATACATACATAGTTTTAAAAATTGGATAAACTACATATTTCTTACATGCGAGGGTAGGTAAATACGGGGCCCTCTTGTTCGCGGGGCCCAGTGCAGGGGCACCTTTCGCACCCCCATCAAGCCGGCCCTGCGGTCTAATGGTAGGAAACTGTATCGGATATTAGAGTCAGGCCTCGCCTTACTAAAGTGGTAATGATTTGTGGTAGAAAATCGTACTTACCCTTCCTATTCATGCAATTCCAATATGGATGCTAATGGAAATGGGAAGAGAGGTTTACCAAAACTCAGAGACATATTACGACGACAACGTCAAGATTCAGACGTAAGTTTTCATTTTATTCTTAATTGTAATTTGTGTAACTAAGAAAGGATGACTATTTATGATTTAAGTGAAGTTAAAAAATGGTTCTTAAATTGTTATTGTTTATAAAAATAATGTTGGCTTGTGAAAGCGTTTAGAAAAGCATTAAATAAGTTCCAAATTGTGATGTTTACTTCTTCTTGTTAAAAATGGTAAGTAATAGACTTATTTGTGTTTTCTTTTTCTTTTTTATTGTTTAAATATTTAATTAGTGAATTGTTACGCGGTTATTTTATATAAATGTACTAGTATATAGAATTTTATGAAAGTGTCCTGAAAAATATTTAGAACAAAAAAGTAAATAACATTAATAACTGTTAACAGAAGAAGAATGTGTTTCTATGTTTGCGTGTTTTTGTTGTTACATGTGCATGTAGAAATAATAAATAAAATGAATGATAAATCCATGATAAGTAGTAATGTTACATAAAGAGAAACTTAAGTTTTTATATTAACAGAAGTTTAGACAATGTGTAATAGAAAACAGACTAAACCTGTTTTGGAACTTGGTCTCTTTGTTATTCAAAGAATACAAAATATTTTTAGAGAGAATTTCCTTGTTAGAAGTTTTGGTTTAGCGGTATTACCTATGCCTCATTGAGTTTACTTTGGCGGTTCCTGACTTATTTTGGCAGTAATTTCAAAAATATAAGAAGGTATATACCTACGCGTATTTTCGGTAATAATATGCGAAAGCATTTCTGCCTTTGCGTCTTCATTAGTACGAAAACTTTTAAATCTTTGTATACCCTACTTGAACTATGCTTGTTTCCCGGCAAAAAACAGTTCAAGCTTTTGTCCTAACGTTATATAGATTTAATTGGTAGAAATTTTTGCCCTTTTGATTATTTAAACGTCGAACTCTTTGAGTGAATAGACAACAAGAATCTATTTTTCATGGTTTTCTGTAGTTGTTCATCATGAAGAGTGCAGAAATTAACGTCTATACGTTCATTTTTTTGCTAACTGAAAGAACAATGAAGAAGTCTTTTTCAGGAATCTTATCCAAATATTAATTTTTTTGATAATGGTATAAAGATACCGAAATGTGTATTTTTCAAAATCGTTTACTTACCAATTTTCACGTACCTATATTTGCGTCAATTTAAAGATACGATTTTTCTATAAATTTACGTCCAATTTCTTCTTCCCTTAACGGTTTCCTCATAACAACTCGAAAAGTTGCGTCGGGAGTTCTGAACTGAGAATTAGAATTTCAAAATATTTAGATAAGTGTTTTTCAGAAATGTTTACCGTAAATTACTTTGCCAAATTGACTGAAAATTTCTACAAATTTCATCAAAGAAACTTTCAACCAAATTGGTATTAAACCGATTTCTCATTTCGTTTTCGACGTTTATCATTGAATAAATACCCTTTCTTGGTGAGTGTTTTTTCACTTTGGGAAAACGTGCTAGTCCTTGAATGGTAGGTCAGGATTGT
The DNA here is from genome assembly GCA_963082805.1 of Hemicrepidius hirtus. Classification (NCBI taxonomy): domain Eukaryota; kingdom Metazoa; phylum Arthropoda; class Insecta; order Coleoptera; family Elateridae; genus Hemicrepidius; species Hemicrepidius hirtus. Next base: position 19,879,153 of record OY720168.1, read on the forward strand.
GAGGAAGATGAAGAGAAATCTCCCAATCAATATAGTTTGACTTGATATGATCAAGGTTTCTTTTAGCGGCAACTTTTTGCGAAGAAGGTATCTTCAAATTGATGTAATGTTTGTTGGGACAAATGCTTGAATCGTGTTATCGTTGTACCATAATGAGAAATTCTCGTTTTCCGCACAAGGTGCCCTAGTAAATCGTTCGAAAATAATTTCATTCTGGATTCAAATCGGTGGTAGTTAAATTAGGGATCTCATAGACGTTTCGTTGGGGTGTTGACGCAATTTGACTAAAAATATTGTCTATAGTACATTAGACTAAACGCCCCTGAAATTGTCGCGGATTTAGTAGCTTCATCATTTCGGGATTGAAGGAATAATACCACGCGTTTGTGTAATTCTAATTTAGTCATACCTTGATAACAGGAGGAATAGTAGAATAGTAGTACTTCGATAATTGGTTTCGTCGTGTTTTTTTGCGTTTATTTTGTTTTCTAGTAACTTAAATTCCCTTTTGATCTGCTTCACAATAATTGGTGCTCCCTTTGTTCTGCTTTATATTTAAACCTTTTAGGAAGAGAACAGTTTATGTTTCCAAGTTTTAGCTATTTTTAATTAAATATCTTTCCGAATTCTGGTATTACAATTGAAGTAATAATTTGAATTTATAGGGTGGCTGTACAGATTCTCCCGATCTCGAATTTATTTATGATGATACAGATATTCATACAAATGAAATCTCGGAATTGTACAGTTATACCGAGCAACCAGAACTACAACTTAATGTTAAAGCATTTGAAGATCAAATGGAACAATATGCATTACCTCCAAGTTGGCAAAGACTTACTTTATCACAAAGAAAATCGGTAGTTATGAAATTATTAGATCAACTTGAGGTTAGCAGTAAACCCTTGAGAATGAGAGCAGCTCGGTGTATTTTGTATATAGCCCAAGGTTGTTGGGCTGAAATGCAATCGGATGCAGAGCAGCTACAATGGACAAGAACAAATGTTATGTTATTGTATGATATGGGAGTGTTTAGCGCATTTACAGATTTGTTAAACATTGAAATTGAGTAAGTTTAATCGCAAAAATACATAACAGAAATTATAGGAAAAAAAACATTTCAGGAATAGCGCTGCAGCTCATGTAGCCATGAGAAAACTGGCCGTTTCATTGGCTGATTCACAAGACCTCCGCGTAATTCTTTCTGTGTTATATACAATTGCTGAAGTAATCAGGTTTGAAAAAAGTTCAGAATCAACTGAATTTAAAACACAAATCGAAGCATTTAGTAATGAAATAGGTAATCACTAAATTTAATTTTTAATCGTTGATTCAATATAATTTTTTCAGCCACTGTATCAGGAGATGAACTTCTCATTGTTAAATTATTGGGAATGGTGACGCGGTTCTGCAGTGGAGCAGCTCCACATTTTCCTATGAAAAAGGTTTTACTTTTATTATGGAAACTTATTCTTGTATCATTAGGTGGAATGAATACTTTAAAATGTCTTAAAGCTGAAAAAAGAGAAATAGCTGGGCTTCCACCTCAAGATGAGGATACTTTAGACATTGCTAAAACCATGAGAGCTTCTTCACCTCCTGCTAGTGCCTCTGATTTATTAGAAGCACAAAATCAAAAGCGCAGTAGTAGACCTTTTAGAAGAGTAAAGTATTCTAATTAACTTTTTGATTTTTGGACTTACAGTATGTAATTTCAGAGTTTGATGAAACAAAGTTCATTAGATGATCATGAATCTTTGGAGATGGAATTAGATGGAGGAATTGGTACTGACAATGGAGATGATATTGTTGATGAATATGATGGTAGACGTCAAACAGAATTTTCTGAAAATCAACAACTTTATAATAATTACCAACACAGGCCTAGTACTCCTACACCTACCCCTCTTCCAGCACCTCGAGGTTTACCTTGGAAACCCAAAGTGAGACAAAAAGATATTGATTTGTTTCTGGAAAATGCTAGAATGAAGTTTGTTGGATATAATATACAAGGTGACCGTGATAGTTTAGCTGGCCTCCCACAACCAATTCATGAAGGTGTTAAAACGTTGAAAGAAGTACATGTTTAAATGTTTTTATTATTAATTATTATAATATTCTAATTTCTAGCATATGTATACATCATTAGCTGAGCTTCAAATACAAAATGAAGAAGCAATAGCAAGAAATCCTTTATCAAACACTGAAGAAGATATAGAAAATACTCCAGTTGAGATATTATACCAAGCTATGCTACCTAATTTACCTCAATACATGATTGCATTGTTGAAAATTCTATTAGCAGCTGCACCAACATCAAAAGCAAAGACAGATTCCATAAATATTATGGCTGATGTATTACCAGAAGAAATGCCGTAAGTTAATCTTAATTTTTGTTTTATTTTTTCTTATTTTTATGTGTTTGTTAGTATGACTGTATTACAATCAATGAAGCTTGGAATTGATGTAAATAGACATAAAGAAATAATTGTAAAAGCAGTTTCTGCAATTTTGTTACTGTTATTAAAACACTTTAAATTAAATCACATATACCAATTCGAATTTATGAGCCAACATCTTGTATTTGCTAATTGTATCCCATTGGTTCTTAAATTCTTCAATCAAAATATAATGGTTTATGTTGGGGCTAAAAATATGTAAGTATTATATGAAATTTTATTAACATGTGTAAAACTAAAAGTATTTAGGATACCAATATTGGATTTTCCATCATGTGTTATTGGTGATCAACCTGAATTAACAGCAGAAAGTTTAGAAATAGGAGATTCTGCTCCATACTCTTGGAGAAATATATTTTCATGTATAAACTTGCTTAGAATATTAAATAAATTAACAAAATGGAAACATTCACGTATAATGGTGAGTTAGTTTCTTTTTTTTTTCTTATATCACTGCTACTCCTTTTATAATTTTTATCTATATTTAGATGCTTGTTGTATTTAAATCTGCACCAATACTAAAAAGAACATTAAAAGTAAGACATGCAATGACTCAATTGTATGTACTCAAGCTTCTCAAGATGCAGACTAAATATTTAGGAAGACAATGGCGTAAATCTAATATGAAGACAATTAGTGCCATTTATTCTAAAGTTAGACATCGTTTAAATGATGATTGGGCTTTTGGTAATGGTAAGTTAAAATTTTACCATCTGTTTTATGTGTATTAGATTTATACAAAATGGTTTCTTGTGGTGATACTAATCTTTGATCTCATCATCATTGGGATCCATACCAATTTCCTTCTATTTTTGCACAAGAAAAGCAATAAATGAAATAACACTTGAACAAAGCTGAAGAACAGGGAGCCCACAGATTTAGGCTGGAGACATGGAATAAGAAAGAAGCAAGTGACACTATGGCATGTCCCAATGATGATAAGATGAAAATTAAGTCACCCTGAATACAAAATGTTGGTGTTTCAAAATTTAAATAAATTTCTTATTTTAGATTTAGATGCCAGACCATGGGATTTCCAAGCAGAAGAGTGTGCATTACGTGCATCAGTTGATAGATTCAATAATAGAAGATATACTAATAATTCAAAGGTGATAATCATTGTTATTTGTGTTACAGTGTGCATATTCTGATCATAGTGGTTTTTATTTTCTATGTAGGTCATTCATCAACAATTGATTAATTATTGTTCAACGGAATTACATCTGGATACAGTAGTATGGAGTTTATTTAGAAAAGTAAATTGGTCTTCTTTATTATTTGGTCCTCAATCTCAAACTGTATACATACATGGCTTTTGTTTAATACATCTTTTATTCGCTTTCGTTTTATAAATAATCATTTAATTAATTAAATGTGTAGATTATGAAACTTGTTTTAATAAAATGTATTTTTTTAGGAATTAGATTTTGAACCTGTAGATAATTGCCTTAGTAGTGTTCTGGGCATCCCACATGATCTCTCTGACAACTTCAAAAAACACTATGACCTCTGGCTTGAACAAGAAGTGTTTAACAACTCCATAGAATGGGAACGATTATTAACTGAATTTGTTTGACAATGAAAGATGAAATAAACAACAATTACAAAATTTGTTTTTCCTACAAACTCATAAATAGAATCTTCAAAAACATCAATCAGTTAGCCTTAATCTTAATTTATAGTACAATAAATTTCGGTGTTTATTTATCATAGTGTTTTATTAAATATTAATTTATTGAATTTATAATTGTATAGGTATGAGCTTTATTTTTATTTGGATTTCTTAAATTAATTTATTGTCATTTTAATTGTATATTAAATATAGTATTAATTATATGTGTTTTATTCCATGTATGATTTTTTTTAAAATATCTCGTAATTGTTTTAATTATTTATTTTATCAAGAATGGTTTGTAATTGTGAGATCAGTGTAAAATATATCCAAGGGACGGATAAATAACTTTCGTGTTATTTAAAATGTAGATACTAACTAAAGTTTTTCAAATGTGATATCATGATTACAAAACGTGCTTATATAGTGTTGTATAAATTAATTTAAATTATTATGAAGGATTATTGTAATTTGAAATGTACATATGAAAGTACAATTACATATTGCTGTAAGAAGTAGTAAATATAAAAGTAATTGCTTTTTTTAACTTCCTGACCTTTTATATTTTTAATCCTATGGTCCTATGGTTTGTTTCATTACATTTCTGGGTAACTGCTTTGAAGTATTTATTTACAGAGTATAGTTTGATCCTACTGAATAAACAAATGCAGAGATTATTAAATGTATACTTAGATCAGAAAATCTTATACTTTCCTCCTGTAGGAAGACTTATTTATTGTCGAGTTGAATAATTTCCATAATTAATATTTTCAAAGGACGTTATGTGCTGTGGGAATATTCAAAGTTTTTATGTATTTTATGAGTTTGAACAAATGCTGTAACAGAGTATCGGGGCTTCAGTCCGATGCCAGGGTAACATTTATATCGATACCTTGGAAATCAAACTGCTTACCTGCATAGGAACGTAGTGTTTGTATTGCAATGCAAGTGTCACTATGAAGTGCAGTCGAGCTCAGTCGTTGTACAAAATGACTCCTCCCACACAGATTTTCAGCAATGTGATTGGTGAAAATCAATTTGGACCAACCAATGAAATAATTTTGGTTGTCTGGATTTAGTATAAAAGGGGAGCAAATTGGAAAATCATTCAGAGTTTAGTTGGAGTGAACCACCTAACTACTCTCAACATAACCTAGAGGTTTCCTCAGGTCTTACCATAATAATACATTTATTCAAGCCTTCTGGATGTTATGAAGAAATGAACTGCAACAAGCACGATTCTACATCATACTAGAATTCCAACATCAGTTTCACCACTTCATCCATCTCCAGTCAAGCAGACTTCAACTTTACCTTCAGTTGTCAACAATCAAGAATCTGTTATTTTGTCCAAGGAAGATCCTTTAGAAATTCCCCATTCTGTTAGTTACCATCTTGAACCTCTCAAGACATCTTCAACCATCTACATTGGAATTTCTCCATTCTTCTTATCTAACTTGGACCCTCGAAGATTTATTTTTAGATCCAACTACCGAAGATCTCAAGAAGTTGAAGTACCTGAAGACCTATCACAATTTCGTAATTGTTGGGATTATTTCCCTCACATGTATTAAAGTTTTCTTTAACAATAAAGGGTATCTTTACCCACTTTACGAGAATTTAATTTAACTGTTGTATATAAGTTGTTCTGATATAATAAACATATTTGATAATCAATTGGAGTCAGATTAATTCAATATCACAAATAAGAGTACGCAAACCGCTACAAGAGGAATGCGCACTGTTTGTTAGAAGGGGAGAATCTTCAAATATACCTCTAACCTACAGTTAAAAATTTGACTATAGAATCTTTTTATAAATGAAAATATTGAAGCCAGAACTAACTGTTGAACACTTTAAAAACACAAATTTAGTTTTACATTTCTTGCGTTTCTTTAAGAGATTGATTATAAACACGACAAATTTCTGCTAAACAGTTAAAGGTAGAAACATTGTCACTTCAATGGAATGTAGGTACCTTATAATGTCTTCATGAAAAATACAAGGTACTATTTGAAAATATTTTTTATTTATTTACAGTGCAGTAAATTAATACATTATGGTTGCAAAACTTATTACTTATACAACAGTGATATAAGTATATTGAAACTCTTTTAGACATGTATGTCGAAAATTAGTTCAGGGGCCAAAGACGTAAGGCACCAGTTTTCAAGCGCAACCCTCCTAATATACGAGACACTGCTATACAAATTTATCTATCTAGGCTACTTGTTTTTATAAATTAATATTTACCTATTAGTTCAAGAGAAAGCATCTTGAAAGTATGTTTCAAATTTTATTTCTACCAAAACTTTTGTAATTTTTTTTTCTTGGTAGTATTAGATAAAGAAAACTTAGAAACATTCCTTTCTTAAAAGAAATACATTAGGTACACATTTTGTTATTTGGCATACTTGGCTCTAATTTTAAATACTGGATTGCCATTTTAAACTAAAAAATTAATTTACTTATTAGGTAGGAAGGTACTATTATTATAGTGTTTTTATAACGTATTTTTCTTTGTATCTTTGAGGCGCTAATGTTTGTGTGCTTTCTGAAACATTTTTATGACAGCAAGCAAACTCAAAAACGCGTTCATCTTCTCCAAAATCTTCACCATCTTGTAATGTTACTGGTAAAGTACGGTTTAAAGTTTCTGGTAAAAATAAACACGCGATAGCACCACAAATTAAAAGAGTGCCCAGAATAACTTCTGGAAATGGCCTCCAAACATTGCTGAGGTATAAAATTTGTGGACTGAAGAAACTGGCGGCGTAACCAGTTACATGAATTGCTGAAACACCTTGTCCACGTACTACCGTTGGAATGAGTTCTACTGCATATTGAGCTCCAGAATTGTATGCTACGTTAATACTAAGGCGCGCAATGACAGCCAAAGAGGCTGTTACTATAGAACTTGGCATGTTGACAGTTGCTAACATTAATCCTGCAGAAACAGTGAAAAGCCCGCTAATAAGAAGAGAACCACTAGCTAAAGCTTTTCTTCCAACCCGGTCTTGAATTGCTAAAATCAGGGCACAAGCTGGTAAAATAGTAGTAGATGTAAGACTAAAGATCACAAATGGTGAATAACCGAATCCATTAACGTTTCTGGAAATCGCATCATATCCCAATGTCATCACCATTCTAAAAAAATAATTATTATTTCATCACTGTTATGTGTATTAGTTGTAAGGAAAGTAACTTACGATTTAAATATCAAAATGCAGGTTTTTCTTCTAAGTTTAGGAGTTTTCAGCAATCCCCAAAGGCTTTCATGCTCAGTTTTCGTAATGTGTCGACTTGCATAATTTCTCAAACCTTCAATTACTTTAGGGCTTAACGTTTTTTTATTAATTTGTGCAATTCGTTGGAAGCAAACGATTGCCTTTTCTGTCTTCCCTTTGCTGATCAACCATTGTGCGCTTTCAGGTACTAGGAAGTAGAATGAAAGCACACATATGTGGGGTAATGAAATTACCAAAAGAAACCATTTCCAATTTCCCAAAAAAACCGCTACCCATGGAACTGCAACGCAGGATACGCAGTAGAAAATACCAATACATAGATTTAGGCCGAAAGTTCTCATACTCGGCTTGATATATTCCATTACTTAAACAAAAATTTATTAATGATTTAAGATTTAGTTCAAGATAATCAGCAGGAATATTAATTATTTCTATATCTTTCCCAGTAGTACTACCCAAAGATTATTTCATTCCTATATTATTCTAAAATTTAATTGTGATGAAAATTTTATACATTGGCGAGCAGCAACGAGGTTGGTCTCTTTTTTCGGACGCACAATGTGCCATTTAAGTGATCTGTAAATTCCGCAGGGGGTAAGTTAACTTACTTTGGTGAGTAGCGTCACCACGGACCCGAGCGTAGAGGAATAAACCTCGAAAAAAAATCTAAAATAGGTAGGAACTTATGTTATTTTTTTCATATTTCTGTGTGTATCGACTAAGAAATGTGTTAGAAAATATATTCATATGCTGTAACTGAATAATGCGGTTTCAGAATTTCTTGTACTGACGTTTCCCCATCCCCAGACTAGAGCCGCTGAAGAACTCGTGAACTGCGAATTGCGATGTACAGTGAAACGACGAAAGGTTTTCTTTTTCAATTTTTAGGCTCCTGCGGTTGTATTTCTTGCACTGACGTTTCGATATTTGGATATCATGTTCATAGTAGACAGGTGCGATTGGTGCGAAAGTCTGAAGATATCAAAGGAAAAGGAGACCGAAACTTAGACCAAATACAACCACTACAAGTTGAATTGTTGTTGTTTCTTATGTATTGATAGGGTTATTGCAATTATTTAAATCACACTCGGGTAATGGTAATCGTCTGTATACACTTATGTATCTCTAAAATTTATTGACCTCCTCCAGTCATAGCTGTTATTGTTCGATAAAAACGTATTTCTTTAATAATAATAATAGATAAACGGTCGATGCTCCCCCTAAATTTTTTTTGGTAATTTAGTTTTTTATAATCCCGATTAAATTCTACTTTATGGTTTAAAATATGATGTTTTATAAAGAGATCGTTGTCATTTTTTTAATTATGGAAGTTTTCCATATGCGATATGCAAAGCTGCGCTAGCTGATTACTGTAACATTAATGATGTAATATGTATCACACGAATAGACAAGTAATCAAGCAACAGTGAATAAAAATAATTAACATAATAAAAGCTGAAAGCCCTAATAGTTATAATTGAAGTAATGTATACCATTATATAATATAAACATAAATTTAATTTTTTATCATGTCACAAATTTCGAATTTGAGATAAAAATGCTATCTGAGTTAAATACGGTTTTAAAATTCAAATTAATGTAAATATATATTATGCAATAATCTAAAGAATTTCGTTAATTTAAGAAGTATTTATGGTAAAAATTTATGTCATAAAGTTACTTTTTGTTCTAAATACGGGTTCAAGTACTACCAGTTTTAAAATTCTAACTTTTGTTTTCGAAGGGTACCTACTACGTACTACCCAATTCGAAAATATTAAAGTAATAATAATATTCCAAATAATCATAGTGATTAGTGTCACAATATAAAAATAATATTTTCAAAATCAGAATAAGTGGTGAAAATAGCAAATTTCTATGCCAAAAATGTGGACAGGATTACAAAGTTTATTTCAAATTGAATATGTAAATATTATAATTGGCAAATGGATAGAAGTATAAATATTAAATAAGATAAGAACATTATTGTGGGGAAATTTATTTTACTACTTGTTTTGTATATTATCAGGTTCCGGGAATTCTTGAAATTCTTTGCAAATTTTTAGAGCATACTTTTTGTTTAAAAAATTATACCGTTGTCTAGATTAGCATATGCTATATTTTTACATTATGCTGAATAAAACACAATAAAAATACTTTTGTACAACTCGAATAATTTAAATTGAATTTAATATTATATTATAATTTACCTATTATATACATCATGACAAAGTTGGAATCAGTGGCACATCCTGCTATGAAACGGCTAATAGCAAAAAGTATCACATTTGATGAAAGAAGTGTTGATAGATTTCCAAAAAGGGCTAACATATTAGCCATAACTAAGACATGCAGTCTGCCAATACGATCCGCCAAAATTCCCAATCCTAGACTTCCTATAACGGATCCCACGAAAAACACGGATTGTCCCAGTGCAGGTTTCCAGTCTTCTTGGCAAACCCAATCTAACTATAAGTAAAAAATATTAAATTTTAAGATAGAATTTAAAAAAAAATGTTTACCTGTTGAACTAGACTAATGTAATTGTAACTGTTATTATATTCCCATCCTGAAGTACACGGTGTTTCCAATGTTTCGTTTAAATAAGAAATAACTTTTGAGCATTGTAGAGAAGTTACAACACTCGAATTTTCATAATTTAATAATTTGCATTTATGGTCAGGAACGACACTTATGAAAGTTTGTCCAAAATAATGAAAAGCAGATAACGCATTAATAATACTGAATAAAAACATCAACATGCCTTGATATTTTCCAAAATCTCCGGCATGCCATAGCATTGTATCCACGTCGATCATGTCTAAGCTCTCCTTTGATTCCATTGTTGTTGATTTTATTTTTAAATTTTAACACTTGTTCCGATGTGTTTAGTACATTTTCAACAATTGGACTTTGTTGACTACTTAACGACTACAGTTGTAGTAGCTACTGTGTCACCACTGAACTTCGATGAAGTACTGCGACAATTTGCTTGCTTAGATAAAATCCTTCTACCACATGTTCTTTACATTAAATCCGCCAACTTGCGCGTAGATGGTATATTATATTTTTATTATAAAAAATTATGTATTATAAATTACACAGGTCACTTAATCTAAATGATAGGTTAAACAAATTACACACGAGAATAACAATAGCATTAATATCTATTTAATTTAGGCACCGTTAGTAACACTTATGAAATTATAGTCTACTAAACTAATTATTATTTATTTTTTATTTCAAATATAATGAATTTAGTGACGCAGGTGTAAAGAAACATAAGCGACATCCCTAACACCAATTATTCATGGATCACTGCTATTTAGCTATTATCTAATTATTTTAATATTAACTGAATTTTGGAGTATGTATATGGGACAATGTTTTAGTTTATACGAAAAATTAAAATTGAGACATCTGGAGAGTTAATAACGTAAACAGACAGGCAGATAGAGTGTTAGGTAGTATAGATGGGCAGGGATTAAACTGGAGGCAAGTAGCTAGTGGCATAGGCAGGCAAAGAGATAGACAGAAAGATACACAAGTAGATAGGCAGAAAGCAAGGCTGATAAGAAAGCAAACAGATAAACAGTTAAACTTCATACCACTCTAGCTAATTCCTGACTGTATTTCTGTCGCAAGAAAGCGTAACAAAGGTGAAATCTCACTGCATCATGCTGTGTTACAAAGCTCAAATGTAATGCAAGCCTTATCTTAAAAGTGAAAGAAACAACCGGTTTGGTTATCAAAAGAGCTTGATTCACCTGTCTAGACGTGTTCTCACCTATTGCAGAAACAAGTGCTGCAATTATATTCAATGATAGTAAATGACAACTTGCCTGTTACAATCAAACCACTGAATTGTTTCTTTCACTTTTGAGAGGTTGAGCTTTAGCTGTTAACGGGTTGATGGCATGACCTATCATCTGCATTACACTATCTTGCGACAGGGATCAGCTAGGGTGGATATGGTCTCTGAACATACAGGGATATAGGTAGGCAGATAAATAGGAATATGGGCAAAGTAATAGTCCCGTAAAGATACTTTCGTGATGTGATCCTAGTATGTGAAATCTGACATTTAAAATCCCATCTAGTTCTTATAAAAACTCTTGCACTTTTTGGCATAGGTAAACATTCTTCATAAACTGCTATGGCGAAATGCGGCAGAACAACTGCGTTTGACGGCTTCGAACGTGTCGACTGCATATCGCTTTCGTGTTCGCGATTGTTCACGTTTACGACTTTACGTCAAACGATTACGGATGGAATTTGATTAATAATTTTAAGTATGAGGTGATAGAAAAATTAGAGATTTTCCCGCTGAAAACTAAAATTGTCCGCATGTCTTGTTTACAGGGAAAATGTGGTAGGAATAAGCACCATGTTCTTAGTAACATGTAATTGCAAACAATGTTGACATATAAAAAGTATATTTTAAGGATTTTTTAAAGGAAGGGCTACAGTTCAATCCATTACTCGTTTAGTGGGACACCTTTTAGCAACTTTGACCCTATATTCAACGTCAATATGAAAATTTAGGGATAAAGTTCCTGCCGAAGAGTTTATGAAGAAATACGAACTTTGTATTATTATTTGAACTTCATTTTTAAATCTTAAAAGTTTACCCAATCATAGAGAAATATGTTTTTTTAAAGTGATATAATTTTGTAACCTTCAGTAAAGTAACTGAAATCAAATTGGTATCGATTTAACTTAAAATCTTAGGTTCTTATTATGTAAATGTACGTTTAAGTAGGCATCGAAAATAATAACATATATTTGGTGGTAATTACCGGAAATAAAATTGCATACATGCGTGAACAAGCTTTAATTTTTTGTATAGTTGAGTAGATAATTTAGAAAAAATACACGAGACTCTTTTAATAACAAATTTGTGACATACAAATGATCTCTTCAATTCATTATTATAGCCATTCATGGGCACGTAAAATTAACCTTGACAGTGAAACTATTTACATTTGTAATTATGTAGTAATGGTCGTGTCGTGATTATCATTATTTTAGACACGCATTCAAAAGGGTTAAAATCAGTTCCTTGTTGCAATATTCATAGGGCAGGTGAAATAAAAATTTTAGTTGTAAAAAGCTTCAATTAGAATGATATAAAACAGCATGAAATATTTATCGGTGTTACAGTTTGAAGTACCTACGTAGGAAAGCATCATTTATTAATTTAATTTTGAAATTATACTTCACTTATTTCAAGTGACTTGTAGAGTTATGGACAGATTTCATACGTTTTCAACTTTTTGTATAATTTCCAGGCTAATTTATATACACCTGCTTGAATTAAAAGCGTACTTTATACATCAAGCTATGCTTTATTATTTTAAAACAAAGTTTTTAGACACAAATGTGGTTTGGATCGTGTAAATAATCATGTTATACATTGAAGCTTAACACTGACGTTCAGATGAAAGATTACGTAACATGAAATATTTTGCAGCTTTACATTTCAATGCTAAAACTGAAATAGTAATCACGTTTGCTATAAAAAGTTATTTAATAATGTTTGGATAAATAAATTAATGTTTTTAAAATTTTTTTTAAATATTTTTGATTTGACAGAGAAGTAAAAATAATTTTTTGCCGAGTAGCTTTTATTGTGATAAGATTGTATTAGGTACTAACGTAATATGCAGATCTAAAAATTATGTAACATAAAATTTTACCAATCATGTATATAATGCTAAACATTATTATACTTTTAATTAGCGGAAGTAACGTTGTGTAGCTTCAAAGCCCTCTGATACAAAGTTTGTAATTTTCCGTAATTTTGACCTGCCAAAGGCGAAGTTATTAAATTTGCTCTACTTTAAAATTTGACTTTTTGTGGTTTGTACAGAAATGTCCGATTAAATAAGATTAATTTATAAAATTTATACTTCCACTGCATTTATTCATTTTATTTGATGTATTAACGGACCACTGGTTAATAGTGTTCGCGATTCAAACTAAGATTTGCCGGGCGCCCAACGCTACTGTGACGTCAGATGTAGGAATAGCTCGGAATTATGTAGTTTTAAAAATAATATTTTTAATAAGTATGGAAACTTCAAACGTACAACTATTTAAACTGATCAAAATTAGCAACCGATTCCGAATTTTTCTTCTGACGTCATAAGTGTTGTTACCTTTACCATCACCAGGTACCATATTGCTTGCTTAATTTGAATCCCCATAGTTTTACTTCATCATAATTTATAATAACATAAAATGGTTATTTAGAAATTATTCTGAAGGTTACTTTTTTCTACTGAAAATTAAAGAGAAATACGGACACTTACTTGCTGAAAACGGATACGTTTATTTCCGTTGCATTTAATTAATTTTCGTTATGACTGAATGTTCTAAAGTTGATTAAAATCGGTGCATAAATTCTCGAGCTTTCAAGTGTTAGCCATATAGAGAGATATATAAGCACGCAGAAAGTTTAGCTAAGCTACTGAATATTGGTTTGAATGCTGAATATGATTTCGATGCAACTCAAGCGTGCACATAATTACATAACATTTATGAAAATGCTTATTTAGCATGCAGTCTTGTGGAAAGTAATTTTGAGTTTTATAGTTTGAAATGTTAACCGCTTTAAAACATATAATAATTATGTGAAATTAAAATAGGATTAGACTTTTAGGTTGAATTATTTGAATTAAAAATTTCCTTTTGTTAGACAAGGAAATAAAGGCAGACAAGCAAACAGTGACGTAAATAGGCAGATCGACACAATCAAGAGAGGTGGCAGGTAGATAGACAGCTAAAACAACAAACAGGCAGATGGAAAGACAGACAAATGGACGAATAAAGGGAAGTAGGTATACAGATAAATGGACAACCTAAGTTGTAACAGGATCTAACGAACGATGCGATACCTGAAGATGAAAAAATTCCAACACCACCACAACTGAAATTCTGTGGTAATTGGTAGATGGGTCAATCAGCTTGGAAGTGTAAAGCGGAAAGTGGAAATCCAGGAACTTGAGCCTAACAATAGATGTTGGCTGTGTCAACATTTCGAAGAGGTAGATTATAAAGTAGGAGAATTTAATGTATAATAGCTGTATAAAGGATTATTAAACTGATTTTTTCATCTATAAATTTATTATTTGTATAGTCAATGATACTATTCATTATACACATAGTGTATTGTACACAATAAATTGTTATAAAAATTGTTTATTATTTAGTAATAGTCGTGGATAAAATATAGTACCTATTTCCGTTCGTTTGGTAAACCCAACCCTCGTGAATAATAGCCATCGCTTTATTTAGAAACTGAAAATACAAACGAAAGAAGTCTTATTTCAAGAATTGGTATTCGAATGAGCTTAATCTCAAAACCTATTTACATGATTATTTTGTTATGGATAGTAGGAAGTACTAACGCCAATTCAATACAACTTCAAACATTTCCAAATGTAATCTAACTAACGTGAGTGTTTATGCTACCTCATAAGCAACTTTGTTCTGGAAAGCGCATACATAACAGATGTTATTATACGGCTGTCGGAATTTTGAACATTCAAAGTAAAATTGCTGCGGGAATAAATTTAATGTCGGTGGTAAGTAACGCCAGATAAACTGAAGGATAATTATGTTAAAGGACGTACACAATATATTGTTTTCTTATTAAAATATAAATTTTTGGAATTTAGAATTTATAAATGTTAATAAAGTTGGGGTGTATAAGTTTTTAATATTATTTTCATATGTATTAAAAATAACAACTCCGTTTAGTACATCTATGTTACCCTTTATAACCTCAAGTTTATGCCAATAATTAAATGTGTAATAACATCAGTAGGGTAATACATAGGTATAATACTTTTTATGACATACCAACTTACAGCTCGTAAATTATTTTAATAACGGAGATAGCATGTGCCTGCCTGTTTACTGAGGGTGACAATGTTTTATACTTTTAACGCTGAAATTTCCAGAGATGAATATTTCGATATCATTTTACTATGGTATCATCATTAATTATAAAGCGTATGTAATAATAATTATATGTACTATATTACTTCCCTGTCATATATTCTTGTCTTTCTTTAACTTTTAGGGAACTATGCTCATATTATTTTAATAATTTGGAGATTATTTCCAAAAATATCTCAACATAAGAGAAAAACTATATACATAAATTCAAGTTTACTTTCCTAGGTTTTAAACTAAGCTGCGATCATTTATCTTTTCTAGAGCTTTCCACACATATATTATCTTGGCATTTTTCTTCTATTCTATTATTCGATATCCTAATCAAACTCGAATAGATCCATAAGCTTCGGTTTATGGAACCTATTAATCAATTCGCAAGTTTCATTTTTACAGTGAATAAGGTTTTATTGATATTAACGTTAATATAATTTCTCCTGTTTTAGATTTACAGTTTATAATTTTTCACTTGTAAACATGTTGTTAAGTCACTTACGTTACGTAAGTATGAATTTTCAAGATTATACACGGATACAATGAGTATAAATTTAACTTTGCATAATATGTTTATTACGTGCAGATAAAAAACGAGCAAAGGTATCGAAATCCCATCTCTATAGTTATTAGATGTTAAAAATTTGTAATGGAAATAGGTAATAATATTGTGCATTTCCTCGTTCTGCAATGCAGGGTTATTCGGCCAGTAATGCAACTTTGCAGAATCTCTTTGAACTCCTACTTTCTAGACCCAACCACAAATTGCACTCGATGAGGCTTTACTCTATCGACTGGAAAATAAAAGTCGCACCCGTATGCGCCCGCAGTACCTACAACCTTTTCCTCTTTTCTAACAAAGTACCTAAAAACAAGACTATTAGGTGATTACAGGGTGTTATTCTTTGTTCAATCTATTTTCTTTGTACGCTTTTATAAGACTATTTCTAAATTTACACTGGAATAAAAATAATTTATTACCATTTTAATGTGAATCAATGGAATTTAAAAATAATTAGCGTATCAGATGTAGAATAAAGAGGGCTTTCAAAAGAGCTAACACTTGACTTATTGTGTAATTTGAAAATTTTGCGTCGTTGAGCGTCGCGATGATAATCCAAAATTGCAGTATTTGTAGTTTTATGTAACTATTTGAAGAATAGCTTTTTTAAGCTAAATATTTCAAAAAGATGCAGGGGTTGCTTGTGCAGGGTATATAACATATTTTTTAAACTGTTGGATACAGACGTTGTTACCGTATTTGCTATATTTCAAATATGAGAACATTCACCTCGGTACCGGAATTAATATTTTAGCTTTTATTAAAGAAAGAAAATGAAAAAGTGGAGTTGCGCACCTCCCCTGGACTTTCCCATACTAAAAAAAAGCATTTCGTTTTTGGTATTCAACTGTACTTCGCGAGGCAGTATTGGAACTCACTTGAATGCGTAGCGAGAAACACCAGACTATACATACGGGTTCGATACGTACAGAAGCGATTATTATCGGTTCAAAATGTCGCGGTGAGAATGTCGCGGGACGCAATGTCGCGGCGAGAATGTCGCGGACCCATAATGTCGCACGGCCACAATGTCGCATGGCCACAATGTCGAAAATCTTTTTATTCATGCAGACAAGGGTGAAATTCATTTGCACAATAATTTACCTAAGAATAAATTTTCGATTTTCAAAACCTCGTAAGTCGTAAAGGGCTCCACAGTGAAATTCTAGCGTTAATCAAAAAACAAAAATGTACCTAACACCTAGCTGCATAAGGGCAGAAAATTTGAACAAAACGTGTTGCCAGTTTTTTTGCAATAATTTTTCAAAAATTGAAAATTTTTGGAAGAGCGCCGTTGAGACCGTTTTTGGATTCACTAAATAATTTTTTTTTATGGTATAGTACCAGCAAATGGCTTTTGAAACAAGTTGTTGCTGAACCTGATCACCTGGTTTTTGAGTTGTGGGGCGTTAAAGTCAAAATTTTGAAAAATTCATAGCGGCCGCCATTTTGAAGTTAGAGAGTCCGGTAAAAAACTGTTTCCCTTGAATTATGGTCTTCTTCCATAACCAAAATACGTATTTCCGTGAAAATCTCAATTTCGAATTTTTTTTATAGTATGATAAGGCATTATCTTTACAATGGAATGTGTGACAAATATTCTGCTCTAATAATAACTCCTATAGTGAGAGCCATAGATATGGTGAGAGCATTCGATGGACTTCTAATCTCTTAAAAAAAAGTCATACATCATCAACCTCAACCTTGTAGAATTACTCATGCTTTAATTATTTAATTCATAATAGATTTTTAATGTGAAAAAAAACATTCCTAATAATTCCCCATAATTCCTAATAATTCCCCATAGTTCCCAATAATTCCCCATAATTCCCAATAATTCCCAATAATTCCCCATAATTCCCAATAATTCCCCATAATTCCCAATAATTCCCCATAATTCCCAATAATTCCCCATAATTCCCAATAATTCCCCATAATTCCCAATAATTCCCCATAATTCCCAATAATTCCCCATAATTCCCAATAATTCCCCATAATTCCCAATAATTCCCCATAATTCCTAATAATTCCCCATAATTCCTAATAATTCCCCATAATTCCTAATAATTCCCCATAATTCCCAATAATTCCCCATAATTCCCAATAATTCCCCATAATTCCCAATAATTCCCCATAATTCCCAATACTTCCCCATAATTCCCAATAATTCCCAATAATTCCCCATAATTCCCAATAAATCCCTATAATTCCCAATAATTCCCCATAATTCCCAATAAATCCCCATAATTCCCAATAATTCCCCACAATTCCCAATAATTCCCCATAATTCCCAATAATTCCCCATAATTCCCAATAATTCCGTGAAAATCTCAATTTCGAATTTTTTTTATAGTATGATAAGGCATTATCTTTACAATGGAATGTGACAAATATTCTGCTCTAATAATAACTCCTATAGTGAGAGCCATAGATATGGTGAGAGCATTCGATGGACTTCTAATCTCTTAAAAAAAGTCATACATCATCAACCTCAACCTTGTAGAATTACTCATGCTTTAATTATTTAATTCATAATAGATTTTTAATGTGAAAAAAAACATTCCTAATAATTCCCCATAATTCCTAATAATTCCCCATAATTCCCAATAATTCCCCATAATTCCCAATAATTCCCCATAATTCCCAATAATTCCCCATAATTCCCAATAATTCCCCATAATTCCCAATAATTCCCAATAATTCCCCATAATTCCCAATAATTCCCCATAATTCCCAATAATTCCCCATAATTCCTAATAATTCCCCATAATTCCTAATAATTCCCCATAATTCCCAATAATTCCCCATAATTCCTAATAATTCCCCATAATTCCTAATAATTCCCCATAATTCCCAATAATTCCCCATAATTCCTAATAATTCCCCATAATTCCTAATAATTCCCCATAATTCCCAATAATTCCCCATAATTCCCAATAATTCCCAATAATTCCCCATAATTCCCAATAATTCCCCATAATTCCCAATAATTCCCCATAATTCCCAATAATTCCCCATAATTCCCAATAATTCCCCATAATTCCCAATAATTCCCAATAATTCCCCATAATTCCTAATAATTCCCCATAATTCCCAATAATTCCCCATAATTCCTAATAATTCCCCATAATTCCTAATAATTCCCCATAATTCCCAATAATTCCCCATAATTCCCAATAATTCCCAATAATTCCCCATAATTCCCAATAATTCCCCATAATTCCCAATAATTCCCCATAATTCAATTTCGAATTTTTTTTATAGTATGATAAGGCATTATCTTTACAATGGAATGTGACAAATATTCTGCTCTAATAATAACTCCTATAGTGAGAGCCATAGATATGGTGAGAGCATTCGATGGACTTCTAATCTCTTAAAAAAAGTCATACATCATCAACCTCAACCTTGTAGAATTACTCATGCTTTAATTATTTAATTCATAATAGATTTTTAATGTGAAAAAAAACATTCCTAATAATTCCCCATAATTCCTAATAATTCCCCATAATTCCCAATAATTCCCCATAATTCCCAATAATTCCCAATAATTCCCCATAATTCCCAATAATTCCCCATAATTCCCAGTAATTCCCCATAATTCCCAATAATTCCCCATAATTCCCAATAATTCCCCATAATTCCCAATAATTCCCAATAATTCCCCATAATTCCCAATAATTCCCCATAATTCCCAATAATTCCCCATAATTCCTAATAATTCCCCATAATTCCTAATAATTCCCCATAATTCCCAATAATTCCCCATAATTCCTAATAATTCCCCATAATTCCTAATAATTCCCCATAATTCCCAATAATTCCCCATAATTCCTAATAATTCCCCATAATTCCTAATAATTTCCCATAATTCCCAATAATTCCCCATAATTCCTAATAATTCCCCATAATTCCTAATAATTTCCCATAATTCCCAATAATTCCCCATAATTCCTAATAATTCCCCATAATTCCTAATAATTCCCCATAATTCCCAATAATTCCCCATAATTCCTAATAATTCCCCATAATTCCTAATAATTCCCCATAATTCCCAATAATTCCCCATAATTCCCAATAATTCCCAATAATTCCCCATAATTCCCAATAATTCCCCATAATTCCCAATAATTCCCCATAATTCCCAATAATTCCCCATAATTCCCAATAATTCCCCATAATTCCCAATAATTCCCAATAATTCCCCATAATTCCTAATAATTCCCCATAATTCCCAATAATTCCCCATAATTCCTAATAATTCCCCATAATTCCTAATAATTCCCCATAATTCCCAATAATTCCCCATAATTCCCAATATTTCCCAATAATTCCCCATAATTCCCAATAATTCCCCATAATTCCCAATAATTCCCCATAATTCAATTTCGAATTTTTTTTATAGTATGATAAGGCATTATCTTTACAATGGAATGTGACAAATATTCTGCTCTAATAATAACTCCTATAGTGAGAGCCATAGATATGGTGAGAGCATTCGATGGACTTCTAATCTCTTAAAAAAAGTCATACATCATCAACCTCAACCTTGTAGAATTACTCATGCTTTAATTATTTAATTCATAATAGATTTTTAATGTGAAAAAAAACATTCCTAATAATTCCCCATAATTCCTAATAATTCCCCATAATTCCCAATAATTCCCCATAATTCCCAATAATTCCCAATAATTCCCCATAATTCCCAATAATTCCCAATAATTCCCCATAATTCCCAATAATTCCCCATAATTCCCAATAATTCCCCATAATTCCCAATAATTCCCCATAATTCCCAATAATTCCCCATAATTCCCAATAATTCCCAATAATTCCCCATAATTCCTAATAATTCCCCATAATTCCCAATAATTCCCCATAATTCCTAATAATTCCCCATAATTCCTAATAATTCCCCATAATTCCCAATAATTCCCCATAATTCCCAATAATTCCCAATAATTCCCCATAATTCCCAATAATTCCCCATAATTCCCAATAATTCCCCATAATTCAATTTCGAATTTTTTTTATAGTATGATAAGGCATTATCTTTACAATGGAATGTGACAAATATTCTGCTCTAATAATAACTCCTATAGTGAGAGCCATAGATATGGTGAGAGCATTCGATGGACTTCTAATCTCTTAAAAAAAGTCATACATCATCAACCTCAACCTTGTAGAATTACTCATGCTTTAATTATTTAATTCATAATAGATTTTTAATGTGAAAAAAAACATTCCTAATAATTCCCCATAATTCCTAATAATTCCCCATAATTCCCAATAATTCCCCATAATTCCCAATAATTCCCAATAATTCCCCATAATTCCCAATAATTCCCCATAATTCCCAGTAATTCCCCATAATTCCCAATAATTCCCCATAATTCCCAATAATTCCCCATAATTCCCAATAATTCCCAATAATTCCCCATAATTCCCAATAATTCCCCATAATTCCCAATAATTCCCCATAATTCCTAATAATTCCCCATAATTCCTAATAATTCCCCATAATTCCCAATAATTCCCCATAATTCCTAATAATTCCCCATAATTCCTAATAATTCCCCATAATTCCCAATAATTCCCCATAATTCCTAATAATTCCCCATAATTCCTAATAATTTCCCATAATTCCCAATAATTCCCCATAATTCCCAATAATTCCCAATAATTCCCCATAATTCCCAATAATTCCCCATAATTCCCAATAATTCCCCATAATTCCCAATAATTCCCCATAATTCCCAATAATTCCCCATAATTCCCAATAATTCCCAATAATTCCCCATAATTCCTAATAATTCCCCATAATTCCCAATAATAAAACGCCCATTTCCGTGAAAATCTCGATTTCGAAAATTTTCATGATATCAATACTTCCCCTATACCAGTGGTGGTATGGGAAAGTAAAAAGGGAAGGGCTGAGTGCTTGTTGTTCGGCATCTACCCCTATGTATGTTCTTTTAAGCTCGCTTTAGGAAACGTTGCGAAGCACGAGCGTCTTTTCTGCTCCCCAGTGTCCTTGGTGCTTTGTAAGATCGCTTAGATCCTTTAATAACATATGGAGGGGTTGTTTACGTGGCTTCTGGCAATAAGATATATAATAATCGGGGGTAGCTCTGGTCTCGGGGCTGTCCGTATAAATCCGGTAACAGTAGTTCCGCTTTGAGGTTCCCGTTCATATTCAATTCCACATTCGTGGGGTTCGTCAACGCGATTTCTGTTTTCTCGCGAATTTGCGTCGAGTTTTCCGCTTTTCGCGTTGACAAACGAAGTGATGTATGACTCGACCACGGGAATTAAACCGTTTTAGCTTAATTTACGGTGACGATAAACGACATGTAAATTGTTAAAACTGAAATTGTGAATCAGTGAATGTACCCTTAAACGTGACTGGAGGATGGCATCCCGTCTTCTTTATCCTGCGATTCTTGCATTTCTTGTCACGCAAGTTGTAGCTGATAACTTAGGTATTGTTACTTGTTCTATAACTTATAAAGTTAATAATTATTAAGGGGTCATGAAACTTTTGAAAACATTGTGGGACAGAAGTTTTAAGGCATATTCTGAAGTTGTAAAGTATATTCAAATTTTTTGTTAATATTGTTTCTGTAATTGTTTATAATCTTTTTCTTCTTATTTTGCTCAAAAGACAAATTTTAAATAACAAAACGACACAGTTTAAGACTAAACTTTTATCATTTGCGCTTATTACTGCGTCCATCCGTGGACACGCTGTAAATCTGCTGAACAACCTGGTGTGTTATTGTCCTGGATGTCGGTGTCTCAAAGTTATTGCTAAAAGACATTGCTACATAGTTTTTGAAACTCATGTATGTCAATACAGTATTAAGTTTAAGTTTATGTGTGCAAATAATTGGTTACTAAACTATAGCATCGTGTATAGTCTGTACATAATCTCTATGCCATGATTTAAAAAATTGTTAATCTGTTGTTAAAGTACCGTTATGTAATTTTTGGACATCCTGTATGTCGTTACCTAATGAAATGTGTTTTTAGTTAGAAACGGAATAAGTGAATGAAAAATAATGAAATGTTAAAATTGATAGTAAATGGTAACGGTTATACTTTCTAAATGTTCTGTGAAAATGACACATCTTTCATATACTTCATTACATTTCGTGAAGTTATTATCTCTTTAACGTAGAAGAAAAGAAGCGCATCCGATTCAATATATTTCACTTTTAATACATCCTATCTCAAACTTACAAGTATGTTGGTGACAATGAGTAACCGAGTCTTTCTCAGCCATCCTCAAATGAAAAACATATTTTCTGCATTGAACTCTGGCAGTTTGGCTTGGTTATTAGGTCAGCATTGTTTCAGCTGCTTTCAATTCGTATCATTTTCAAATCTAACAAAAGATTTTAAAATCATTGTTGCCTTCAGCTCATTGTAACTGAGAATTTAATGACCATATCTGTCGACAATTAGCTAAAATGTTTGGTAAAAATTTTTATTCTGGGATTATTTGAATTCACACCGAAAAGGGTTGCAAGGGCTAGTATAAAACCGCACAACGGCCGTTCAAGTTGACCTTCTCTAGTTTTCTGAATTTCAATGCCTGCGACCTGTAAACCACAATTCTGTGGCTACCCCTTTTTATCGCATCGGACACGTTGCCAAAATGACCCCAGAAACTGTTATTTACTTCTCTATTGAGAAGAAGAAATTGAGTTCAGTAACAAATTCCTTCGTCTGTGCTATTTAATTTTATTAATACCATACATTTTCCTACTAAAATGTAACCATTACGGAATATAACAAACTGAACTAAGAAGAGCAAGGGTTATACGGAGGACTCATTCGACAATGTTACCGTGTACACTTCGGCGAACATTCAATTGTTTCATAACTTTATGGTATTAATATGCCTTTGTATTCAAGAACACCCACCCGTGTATTTCTTAAGCATATTATTGATCGACAGTTAAGTTGGCGTTGTGGTCACGGTCTACAAAGTGATGAAGTTTTAGGAAAACTGAATGGTTTTCACATAAATAAATATTTGGGATGAACAGTTTTTTGCTTGCTATTTTCTTTACACTGTTTTTGTGCTCGTTAAGTAAATTTAAAAATTTAAATAACTGAATGTTTAATTTCAGTTGGGTTCTACTTTCGTGTTCTGTTGAAAATTTCAGAATTTAGAGAGATTGGCTAGAGAATGGATGATGTATTTAATTATAAATATCTGAATAGATAGTTATCCTTGGGATGATTTTTCATGGTCAAGGTAGTCATGCAACTGAGTTTTTCGTCTTTTTGAATTCATTGATATACTGATTCACTGCACTAGTGAATAATAGCCATCATTACATGCCCGGTATTATTTAATAATTTCTTTGGCATTTTTAGATAATTAGCAATTAAAATTTTGATACAGTACTTACAAGCAAGTCGTTTAAATTAGCTAAGTTCTACGCGACATATTTTCTTATTAGACATTCAAAAGTATGTTGTTATTGAAATTCTAGGATATTTAATTAAAATATTCCCATATATTAATATCTGTAAATTTTCTGTAGTGGTTTTGGAAAGTGATAGAAGTGAACGGTATTGAATATTTCACAGACTTCATTATAAGTTCCACTACAGTTCTCCAAATCAATAGTTCTGAAAATCTTAATTAACTCAGTTTCACTTCATTTCAATTACGAACAAATTAACTACTCAAACTGGTACTAAAAGAAATAAATTTGATGTTTTTTGTTATACCAGAGTAGTACCAAATCTTGTAATATTTTATTTCAAATATCACGAGAACGGTTTAAAATAAATTGGGACTTCGGAGTTTCTTGGAAACCTGCATTCAAAAATGCAAAAATTGTGTACACATTGTACGTTTTTTAATTGACACCCTGTATGATATCAGATCTGTTCTAAGTAGTTGATGCGGTTGGAGTTGTTGATACAAATATCGTGAATAAAGTTAATCTTAGAAAATCTAAAATGGGGGATAGAAGTATCGGTAAAAATTGAGTAAACGTTAGATAAGACAAATCAACCCTACTATTCCAATTTAGTAGGGTGCGGGAATCCAGATGCTGAAACCGCGAATGTTTTTCATTATGCAAAACGATTGCGATTTGCGGTCTGATAATATCATTAGCCCGAGCTCGCTGAGTGTCGTTAAAGACAAATCCCACATCTTAATCGTACAGAAACGTCTTTTCTGTTTCAGCTCGTATTCAGCTCTGGTTTCTTTTGTTTGGCGCCTTCAGTCTTCGGCAATCAGTAGGTTATATTTCGGTAATTTTTAGCGCAAATTAAACAGACTTTTATGTAGGGTAACATTTTATGACTTCAAAGACTGTGAGAAATGGATATAAAAACATTCCCTGAAGCTTTAAGCCTGAAGGATAATGTAACTAGGAGTAAGTGAAAAGTTTTTTTACAGTATGTATAAATAAAGATTCACTTTACTGTTAACATGCACTCCTGTGTTAGTAATTTATGCCCTTTTTACGGAAGCACATTAACCTTATCTCTAGCTTTATCCTTTTTGTGCCATATCACGCATTTGGTTGTCCGGTTAGTACACTTTTTCGTTAAATCCCTTGCTGCGTCCGTTAATCCTTCGACCCGGATCTTTTGCCCATTACACTCTGATTTCAAACTCACATATTATTTATTTCTTTCCTTCCTAAACCCTTTTCATTTAAAAATGCTTTTACAGGAGTAGGCTTTTAAGAGAATTGTCATTCTTATAAATTTTTTTATTATTCCATATGAGATATGTATAAAATTTTCTACTTACAATCTCTAATTTAAAAAAAAATCTTAAGGTGGGTGAAACAGAAAATTGAGGAATTACATAAAATGTTATATATTCTGATGAAAACCACAGCCACTTTTACTTAAGGCCTTACATTCCTTGTCGACATCGTTTATGTCACAACCAATCTCATTTTAAGGGTGACGCTTCGCGATTGATATGTAAATATTATAGCGAAATAATACACTTTTATCACTATATACACAAATTTATTCCAATTTACAATGGAGAATACTTTCATATAAAGTCAGGTTTTTCAGATCATTACCGAGTGTGTAATAAGGAATCAAAGAGGAAACAACACAAAATTTTGAGACTTTCAGAATTACTGTAAACATTATAGAATGAATTTATATGTTTTTGGACCTTTAAAGTTTTCATTTTCTAGTTCAAGATTGGTTGAAAACTTCTTAACGCGGTGAGCTAGTCTCGAATTAGCCCCTTTGTCGAAATTAAGATGCCCAAGCGAAATTTAATATCCCGTCGTTTAAAATTACATTTTTAAAGTAGATTACACGGCCATGTAAGGATATACGTTATTCAGATAGCTTTAAAAAAATACGGAATCCTGGCGTTATTTATCGTGCAAATCGCATTATACGCGCTCTTTTACAGATTACACACATGAAAAGTTGTGCATCCTTTTGTGAATGCTCACAGTTGATGCGACTAATTTTTCTGCATGTTGATGAAAAATCGGCTCAGCAATTTCTAAAACTTTTGAAAAATGGGAAATATATTTCAAAGGAAAAGTTACATTATTCCCTAAATCGACGTAATTGACCACTTTAAACAAAGATCTAGTAAATTCCTGGCAAATTCGCTGAAATCTAATTAAACAGTAGAATATTCGATATTATATTATAGGTTCTAGGTTGAAATTACCAACAGCAATAAGGGCTTGGATACGGATCTCCTCGCAATCCTTGAAGAAAACAAAAGGAATTTATCGGCTACCTCGACCACTCCCTCTCCTACTCGTACTAATTAATTTAATAAGTATTTTCGAAAGGATTTCAGCTTTATTTAACAGGGTCTGTTATTTCTCAATAAGTTTTCTCGTTTTCTAATTAATATACTTCGAAATATTGGGTTGCGCGTTCTTCGTTTCGCGATTTATAGAACATCGAATAAGAATATTCAGATAATATTCTTAGTGGTAATTTGATGAACTGATCCTGCGGACGTTTAGTTTCCGATTTTTCAGGGCTTTGATCGCTTCGTGATCAAGTGTTCTATTTTTAAACGAATACCTATTCTGTTTTGTTGGTAAATTTAATATTTTTATTACTGTAATAATTTTATCCAAATAAACAATATTTTTGTATATTTACAATAATGCAAATACTATTTGAAATTTTTTGGCCTGGAGTTTTTAACACAATTGGGACATTTATGCCCTAGAGAGGTTACAAAAAATAACTTTGCGCAAAAGTAATGCATGTTTTCGCAACTGTATTTTGCTTAGCTACATAGATTCTCGATAAAACTTAAATGGATAATAAATATATGTTGATAAAACATTGAATTGAGATATATTTGATCCAACAATCGTATTGGTTCAAGAATAGTAAAGTCAAGCCGTGGCACGAATGAATTATTTGTCACTATCTACAGATTTGATATATTTTCCTTCTTTTTCTTTTGGGAGGGAAAACTTTTTTTCGTAGAGTACGAGAGAGCTTTTATACTATTATTTGATTTGTTATTATTCGGCGTTTCCATAAAACGCATTACGGCATTGGTATACAGGGTGAGTCAAAAATAGGTACAAATATTTAAACGAGCAATAGCTAAGGTCCAGTTGAAACCACTGTGTGTACATTACGAGCCTGTAGTCTACCACAGGTTTTAATATTTCTACTTATTTCTGATACACCTTGTATTTTACAAATCTGTTTAGCTTGTTTTGTAGCTTTCCTGCTTTGGTAATTAGTTTCTCATTAAAATGATTTGGTGATAAGTCGCAAGCAACACCAAATACAATAGTAATATTAAATTGGCGTATGGTTATTAATTTATTACACACCTATTATGTGTTTTGATACCGTCAAGCGTGTTTTATCTCTTGGAAAGTGTATTGTGCGGTGTTTCAGTGCTTTCCTTTAGATATTACGAGAACCTTTCGCATGGAGTATTATAGCGCCTATTGATTATTATCCTAGTAATAAATTAATTATCTACCTCGAAGCATATTGTAACAATCTCTATAGCAATTAATAGGTATAATGAAGTGTTATTATCATGAACTTGTTGGTGGAATAAGCTTGAGACTTAAGCTGTGCTTCTATATTTTGCTATTTTGCTAGAATATTAAATTTAATAATAATCCTTTGGGTGTTAGGAATTATTCTTTGAGAATTTAACTAAATTATTAAAATTTAAAATACATCTTCGTAAGATTTTTAGAATAGTTGGAGATACAATCCTCAGGGTGTAGGTGTGTACCTATTCTATGTATAACTTATAGAGATAAAGTTCCCAAATCACGTTCACGTCCTCGTGTTTACTAAGAGATCGAACAAGAACTTTCGTATCAAACTTCCCCTTTCTTGTGTGCTTCAAACTATGTGCCGGTCTTATTCGTAGCCTAGCTATTTAGTTCCAACACAACTTCTCTCTAGCCTCTGATAAATTCCGCTACAACGACGGCGTGCACGAATTTTCCGGTCAGTTTTCCGCCACCTTGTTATAAACGTAATATATTCAAATTTAGAATACAAAGCCAATTCAACCTTTCCAAAAGAAACGTTTCTTTTTGGGGTATCAACAACTTTATTATATTAGGTAGTTATTTTTTGCTGCGATTGTTACAGGTATCCAGATAATACTTAAATGAAATATGAATCACAGTTAGCTAATTTTTTAAATTTGAATTTTTTGAAATATAGTTTTAAAATCGCGTAAATAATAAATTTTAATTAGTTTAACAGGCAGAATTTACACGTTCTGTTATTATGATACATTTTATAATTGCTTCGGAACAGGGAGGTTTTTTGTTTTCGTCGTAATTAATTACTTGTTAAGACAGTTTTAGCGATGCAGGTATAAAATTTTATAAATTACAAGGAAATTCACTCGGGTGGAAAATTCTTCATTAAATTAGTAACATGCAGAAGTTATTATTAATAAAATATGGTCGAACAATTTAACTATTGTGAGCGACGAGTATGAAGTATAAGTTAGCTACAAAGCTTTATTTCAACTCAAATTGATTTAATTTGCAGCCCTAGTTTACAGAACAATTGTAATATTTTAGAAATGAATGTTGTTTGTTAAGGTAATTATTTGACTCTCTTTTTTGTAGTTGCAGGTTTTATGAATTTAAAATTTAGTTAATTTTCTGACTTTAATCATAAAGTTTGATTCATTCTCTTCAACATTTTTATTCATCATTAACTCATCCTTAGCTTTTTTATTTCTCCCCTTGAAATTTTTAATTTTTCTTTTATACTAGTAGGTACATACAATTTCGGATGAAATAAGTTTTCAGCGTGAGCTTAAGAATTGATCTAAACATTTTTATTGAGACAGAACCTTCCCTACACTTTTTGTCCCCGTTTCAAAATTTATATTATTTTTCGAAGAATTTTCGTTAGGTATTTGTCTTAAAATTCGAACTTCTTCTTTGAAATATTTTATCTCAAATTCACTCCCTAATAATTCTCTTTGGATATGGTGCTGTGCCCATTGCACTGATGTACAAATTCTCTACGAGTTTGGGATATTACAGATGGATGCTTCCGGTATTGTGTTTTGTGCAACGAATTGCAGCGCGGAGTGTAAATATTTTTATTTTTTAAAGCGAATATGTTGTTTATTGTCTCTTCCTCAGGTGGAATCTCTCACCAGTTCCATTTTGGTGCCTTCTGAGATCACACTTTCTTGTTATGAGTCTTGTTATTAGTAGAAATTGTCTCCTTCTCAATAATTGCAGTACTTCTGCCGTTTTATTATCAATTTTTTTCTATCTAAGAATGTTTTTGGATCTTGTTTCTCCTATTTTTTCTTTTAACAGTTTTTGTGTTTCTTGTCAGTAGATGTATTTAGCGCTATAAGCATTTTTATAAGGTTGTTGTTTATTGGTGTGCTGGTTCGACAAGAGAATGCATTAAATAAAGCAGCCTATCAAATATTTATTCGTCTAGAGAATTTACCCTTCGTACTTGCCTCTTGTAATGCTCAACTGCGTGTTTTTGTGTCATAATTCCTGCTGACCTGTGATCCCATGTGAAATCAATAAAAAGGCTGAAATTTCCATAGTTTTTCAGGAAAATGAATTCTGGCAAAAATAATATGTCAGTGTGGTGAACGCAGCGGTGTGATGATTGATAGCGAAACTGTATACGAAACGATTCTAACTTAATCCTGTCTTAATTTTCTCGAAAGAATGAGGGATTTGTTTGTCACTGCTTCGGATTTCAAGTTGGGATTTTGGCATTTCTGTTGATAAATTCCTGTTGTTTGGTCACATTTGTGTTATACTCCCTGTAATCTGAATAATCTTATAAGCTAAGAAGTGTATTCCATATCATAACGCCTGTAACTCTATAATTATTACGAAGCAATTTACATATCAGTTGCTACTTGCGCGAAATGTATGGATATTATACGGAAGATAGAACCTAATTTAAAGTTTAGGTGAATTGAACAACTGCCAAACCGTGTTCTGTCTGCTATCCCAGCCAACTACTAGTTCTATTGGTTGCTTTTTTGAATTCAATTTATTAACAAAATATGACTTTGAATTTTACAAGGTTAAAGTTGTATATGAATATTTCGTAGATAACGGGGTGGTTATAAAATTAGCTAATGACATCATTAATCGAATTTGGATTTATGATTTCCTAGAGCTATATCTATTAAGGTAAATCAAAGGGTAAAGTGTAATTAAGGAAAATTTCTCATTAGAGTTTGCCATTAAACGTTAAATATCAATTTCCTGTTAGCTTCTTTAACGAGCCCTTTTTGAGCACACATTTCTTAGGCTTTCAAACATTTATTTTGAAAGTGGATTTGGAAATTTCAAAATATATTTATTATTTAATAAATTGCTAGAATGGTTTGCAATCTGAAACTTTAATTATATAGTGTTATCAAACTTTACATTTAAAGCAATGCATAGTATTCATAAAACTTACTAGACATTATTTAGGCGCCTGTTTACTAAAAGCAATTAAATTACTAAAAGATGCAGAACAAAAACGTGCTTCAATTTGCAACAAAATCTAGATAGTGCAGAAAATCCGCCGACGTAATTGTAGAAGTTATTTAGTTACAACAAACTTTGGCAAATTATTAAGAAACTTTGGATTAATAGCGTCTTAAGCCTGTTTTTGTTTCACGCCTATATTTCACCGCTTTCAAGACAAATTTTCTTATTAACGATCGTTACTGGTTTTATAATTTGACTTTATGTACTGCGCTTGCACTCATGAAACACACCTACATAAGGGGATAATTTTTTAATGGTTCATTTATAACAAGTAAAGGGGTTGGTTAATTCACCAAAGCTGTTCAAATTTATAAGATGGTATCATTAGTTTTTCTTTTAGGTTTTGCTGTAACCAATGCTTTTTTTAGAAATAAATCGAAAATTGAGAGAAACATTTTATTATCAGTACATTTTTGGAACTTTGTGTCATTATAGTACTATCATTCAACGAGCATGTAGGGAAGGCTATTATTCACGAGGGTTAAGTTTACGATACGAGCCATAGGGGAGTGTCGTAAATAACTCTAGTGAATATTTTAATATTATCAGAAACAGAATTAGGTTGTTGTTATCTTTGTAGTCATTTGGGAAACTTTTGAATAATTATGAATAGTATTTTCCCTGATCAAATATAAAAATAATTGATCGATTATTTATTAGTCGTGGACAAAAGGTGATTATTTAAGGAAAAATAAGAGAATTGAGAATGCGTTTGATCATTTCTCCACATTTATTGTTGGTTAGCACTAAACGAAGTCGTGAACCGCACACTTAGTAAAATGGTCTACGAATTAGTTTAATTAACCGTGCATCGTGCTCACGTACAAGTTTTACCGAGCTAGAGATCGTTTAGGTCTCGTTTCAAACTTTAATGTTCGATTATAGGCTCTGAACCCATTAATGGAATTGTTCTGGGTACATCCGGCCGCATTTCGATTTCCTTGTTTTGGCATCTGCTTTAAGCCCAAGCTTTACCATTGTTTTCTTTATCTGAATTTCGGATTACCAAGCATGTAAATTGAATAGAATAATTTAATATTATTGACATAAATTTAAGAACTTCCGAACTTCGCTATGTCTGCCTCTTTGAATGAAATTGCACGAAAGAATTTATTATTTAGTTTTATTTTTTCTCTGTTTTTTTATGTATTAAACATAAAAAGTAACAACAAATATAAAAGGTAATTAAACTGATTTAAATTTCTTAAAGAGGAAAGGTTTCAGTAATTTGACAGTCAGTTTGTTATAATTACATAGCTTAAAGCTATTATCATGGTCTCCGAAAACAATAACATCTCTTGAATACTGATGAGATGTCATGCTTATAATATAATACTCCAGAAGGCTACTTTCGTAGAAGTTTGGAAGTATATTTCTTAATTACGTTATAATATTTAGTTTGCACAAGTATTTAAAATAACTTTATCTTTTAAATTAAAGAGAATGTTGAGCTTTTACCACGGGTAATTATTTATCATTGCATACATTTAGGGAATTACGTTAGATAAATATAATTACTTCTTTTTTATTTGTAATTTAGTAAAGTTTACGGTTCAACTGAAAACATAATTATCCAAAGTTTCATTATAGATATACGAACTGTAAACTTGTGCAGGATAAAATCACATTAAGCTCAGAGACTCTAATAAAATACTCATTCCCTTCTTGCGTTGGTAGTTCAAATATGATAAATGTTTATTACGTAACCAATTTAACTTTTCAGCTACTACATTAGGTACGAGGCAATTTAAAGATCTTCAACAATTTCCAATTCAAAACTTCAATTTACCTTTATATCAAATTATTCTTAATATTTCTTTGCAATTTGTAACTTATTTTCCGCCCTAATTATTTTTCCAAAAACTGTAAACGAGTTTTTTGTAAAAAAAAACTATTTTTGTACATGTCATTGTTTTCAGTTTTCCTTTTGATAAAATATGAAACATCAAGAAAACTAAAATTTTGTTTTTCCATAAATATGTTATGATTTGGAATTGCTAGAAGAAACAATAGTTGAATAAATAAAATCATTCCCTTGTTCATTTATAAAAACATTATTTTTCCCTAAAAACATTGAAACAATAATTCAGTTGTTTGCTTGATTTTTTACGTAAAATTAAAAATATAACATGTACGGGGTAGAGAACTTTTTACTACTATACTTTTTTCTTGAAATAATAAGAGAATCAAATTATTGAACATTAATAATTTACTACTGAAATACGAAAACTACCTTTAAAGAAAAGGCTAAATAAGAGAAAATGTAAGTACTAAAATATTGCTATGAGTGGATTTAATGGATGGAAACAAATGTGTAGTGGTTAAAAGGATTTTTTCGCTTCAGTACCTTTTGTAAATTTAAAATTCTGAAACAAAATTGGCACCTCTATAATTGGAATAAAATCTACGTTAAAATGTAACCTATAAGTAAAGCAATAAATAAAAGTAGTTACAAGGAAAGCTTGTTAGTATTCGTGTATTTCAGATTTTTACGTTTTGTAAGGAATGAAGTGGAAAAAGTTGTCTTATACACGCACACTCTCACACACATTTTCATTCAAGTTTATTCGGAAAGCCCAGAACCATTCCAAACACGTATGTGGATTAAAGATTATTGCTGTTTGTATCGAGTTCGATACCCGCGTGGGGTATCTTTAACACAATCACGTATTTTCGTGTCGCAGAGCAGAATGTTGCTATGTTTAATGCATGCCCGTGATTTCTAACTTTTTTATTATGTTGCAATCACACCTGCTTACAGTAGTAACACAGATCGGCTGAAAAATCTCAAATATTTTACAATTACAAGGAAGTTTTAGCTTCATTGGGAGAAACTTTTCTATGCCATTTATTATCTAAAGGAAAAAAAACCTCTGAGGCAACCCTTAGTGTGACAACCGGGTAAAAATATAGGTAAATTCAAAAGGCTAAAGCGAAGAATGATTGCATGTAACAAAAGGAGCTTCGTTCGACTCGGTGTGAATTTTTCTTCACGATGTGGGGTGAGAATGGACTAATAACAGCATCAAGATTCTACTAATAGCACATCTTTTACACAATAAAATCGCAATTTTTACTCTGATTCTTTGCTTATACTTTGTTGGTACTTTATTTAATATGAAATCTCCTACGTTTTTAATCTGAAAAATTTATTTCATAATATAAGAAATAATTTTTAGTTACCTACTTCTTTTGTAACTAAAACATTTACTCACAAAAGTTATTCATAATTAATCAGTTACGTACTTATCTATATTTTTTGTTTATACTTAACTATCGAAAGTCGAGAACCGTCATCCATACCCTTAGAACTCATTCACAATACATTCTTGTATTTTAATCTATACATTATAGTCGAGTTTGACTAACAGCTATTTTCATAACACTATGACGTATGTATGCAGGCAAAAGTTCAATTTTACAATTGAAGTGTCGTTCGTATCCATTTTAATTTACAAAATACATAAATTATGAAAAGTATTCTTAATAAAAAAGGGTTCAGTATGATGAATTTAATGCCTCTCTGCAGGATAACGTGATGGTTCTGTTACGTAAAAAATTTAATTAAACAAAGTATTTTTTTACATTGATACGAGTATAATAATCCTTTTTAATTCGTAACACGGTAGTAGTAAAGACAAACAACACTTATAGTTTTTGTATTTTTGCAGAAATTGCACAAGAGACTATTCTTAAACCCCTGCAACTTTATTGCTTCGTTTCAACGTCATTCTTTGAATTTCCTTAGAAGTAATACACAAAAGAGACCCTTCAGCAGAATTCGCAAAGTAAAACCCACACAGGGCGTATTTTCCAACACTCTAGTGTATTTTGATTCTTATATCAGCCTTACGTTCATTTTCCGACTTCGACTGTTCAGTTTAAGAGGGTTTCAAGAAGTCTAGAACTAAGTAAACCGATTTATGCAACAAGTATTTGAGAGAATTTGCTATAAGTTTACATATTTATGTGTAGAGGGGTTACAAAGAATTAGGACAAAGTTTATTTAATTTCTAAACAACTGTCAAGAGTAGTACTTTTGGCTTCCGTTTTATAGAAATGTAAAGTGAATTTCTTGCAATCTTTCCATAATGAGGCAAGTTTTAGTTGTATAAAGAACGCACAACCTAACAGGAATTTTATTTCTCGTGGGATTAATTACATAACCTTTTTTTGAAAAATAAAGTAATGTATTGCTGTTAGCTACTTAGTACTAGACCTCTAGGATTAGGACTAACGATCAAATTTTCAAATACCATACATCATAGCTTCACTTGAATCAACGAGTACAAACAGTTTTGGAAATACAAGTACTGGAGGATTGGGGATTATCTGGTAAAATTTGAAATAAAAAGGTTTTACATCATTCAGGAAAACACTGATTATCGTGCATTCTCTAAACATATTCGTGCTTATTTTGCTATGAGTATTTATTGGTATGTAATTTTGGATTGAATATTTTTTAAATTTAATAGTTCCACTTGTGTGAGGCAGAACAGCAAAGTTTGGACCCTTCCCATGTGAGTTCAAATTAATATTCTAGTAATAAATTTTCAGATTTAAACTTTTTGCACCTAAATAGCAAATGCCTATTTATCCAAATTATATTATCCTTAGTTGTAATTCCGAAAAATTTATGTTTCTGGATCTTGTTATCTATTTTGAGTAAAGTATATTTTGGGCAAAGCTGTATCAATAATCAGAAACAAATACGTTTACATTTTATTAATCCAAAACACCTACATATGTATGACAATTTTCATTATTTTCATAGTTAGGTAACAAATTTAACGAATGATCAACATGTGTGTAATAGCATCTTCCAATATTTCAAACTTGAATTATTTTAAAATTGTAAACATAATATTACATTGTGAAATTACTACAGCTTTTTATTAAATGAACCAGAATTTAAATTTAAAATTTCATTCCCAACCTAGTACTTCTAGATCATGCTGGATTGTTAAATTGATAATTTTCCTTGCCATTGCTTCATTAGGGGCATGAATTTTAAGTTCACGATGATACTCCATATTCTCAACAATCTTCAAGTACATGTTAACCCCAATAAAAGTGGTCGCACATATAGCAAAAACAATGATACCGCATCGCTTTATCCATTTCATACGACGTGTATCAACAGAAGAGTCTGTTGCATGTGCAACCTGCAAGGAAAAGAATATCTAGTAATTTTGAAATAAAAACAAAAAATTTAACACAGTTAATTTTAAAGCTTTTGTAATGTCGTTGCATACACTCGAAGACCGAAAAGAAATTAAAAAAATTTTTACTTACCGCTTCTGGTTCGGAAATAGGGATTTCCGTGCTAGCAGGAGTTGAATCCGGATTCATGGTAACTGGGATTTCACACGACTTTGAAGAAAGCACTACAGCACTATAGAAGTGGTATGGTGGTCTAAGGTCTTGGTGCGCGTACCTTCGTACT
The DNA here is from genome assembly GCA_963082805.1 of Hemicrepidius hirtus. Lineage (NCBI taxonomy): Eukaryota > Metazoa > Arthropoda > Insecta > Coleoptera > Elateridae > Hemicrepidius > Hemicrepidius hirtus. The sequence continues at coordinate 19,915,459 of OY720168.1, forward strand.
AATTAGCACGAGTCAAGAACTGATTAATGCAAAGGATAAGTGCACTATTTATAGTCTTCCCCCACAAACCCAGGTGAACTTAAAACTATATCTATAACGCCTTCTGATTGTCGTCATCAATACGTATTCATCCTGTCATCATTTTAGTCATTTGTTTTAGAAACCAGTGCCGTTCAGATTTTGGATTTTTAAGGGTTCTAAGAATCGAGGTAGCGAAAATTTTTGTATATTTCCAAGTCAAACAGTCTTAAATTTAAGGTTTTAAGTTTCACTGACACAAGTTTTCAGTTTTTTTAATGTCACATTTATTAATTTTAATTTTAATGCATATTGACCCCAAAGCTCCCGTACTCCGCCTATGTTAGAAACCATTCTTTTCACCACCAAATTATGACACAGTCGTCAGAAATGCACATAGGTACTTTGCACTCTTTATATCAGCGTTTAACTATTCTAAAACCAATCATTTTATTGTACTATTCGTTCAGTACAAGAAAGCTCTTAATTCTAATCTTCTGAGTTTTGGATTAAAGAAATTTTTTCAACCCCAATTCTCAAGCCCCATATATTTGAAACTTCCTTTGCAGAAAGCTTGTCTGTTAACAGATCTTCAGAGGTAACAGTAAAATTCAAAGGAAGAAGAAGAAAATTAAGGGTTTATATCATGATTTTTCGATGGTGTAGCGAAACTATGGAAAAATCCTGACCACCCTGTGGCTTAACACCGCGGCCGTTTAGGAGATTAGAGTGCTGCCGTTTTTCGAAGCTAAGCATGGGGATCTCACTAGATACGACTTCCACGTTGGTGGAGTAAAAGAGTAAAGTTTGGGCACCTCCTATATGAGTTCAAAATTTATTTATTATTTTATTATACCAATAAATTTTCAGAATTAAACTCTCTAGAACAAAATAAGAAATCCAAAGACATAGTATTTGTTGATGACGTTAAAAGATAGTAGCGCTTATGTATTTATCAAACTTCTTTGAATGTATTTTAGTCTTTTGTGTTGGGTTCCAATCAACAGTCTTACGTTACAATAATGATACTGAGAATACGATGATAAATACAATACCTTCTGATAGGTTTTATAATTTTGTTATTATTAAACACAAGCATGTCTAGTTCTGAACATTATTTATGTTTCTGCTTAAGTGACGTCAATGGTTGTTCTGTTATCGCTTTTAACAGTGGACTGATCTTGTTACCTATTTCGAGTAAAGTTCAACCTGGGTAAAAGGTTCTAGTAACCTGCATCAATAAAAACATCAAAACCAAATACATTTTACATTTTATTACCCCATACCAGATACATATATGTAACAATTTTCATCATTTTTATAGTGAACATATATTTAAGGAATGCTTAAATGTGTGCGTAATAACATCTTCCAATATGTCCAACATCAATTATTTTAAAATCATAAAAATTGACATTACATTGTGAAATTACCATAGCTTTTTATTATAAGTGAAATATTAAAATCGGAAACTTTCGCAACTTTCAATGCAGACGCATTTCTTTTGGAGAAGCTGTTGGAAGTGGATGCACCTGAGCTGCTGGATTGCTAACAGGGTCAGAAACAGCAACAGCTTGGCTCTTCTTAGCAAACATGAAGTAGACGATTACCCAAACTGCAAGGCATGCCAAGATGGCACAAACAATAGCACTTGTTTGGCGAGTCCACACCCATTTCCTACTGCCAGTGTTGGGACGTTCATCAACAGGAGATTCTGTTATTGGAACCTGCAAGCAAAATAATTCGGTGTAATATTGAATCGAAAACAAAAAAAGAATCAACACAGTTTGTTCAACGCTTTTGTAATGTTGTTGCATATGACTTGCCCAAGAAAAAATAAATAAAAATAAATTGAAACATTTCCACTTACCGGTGTTGGTTCGAAAATTGGAATGTCTGTGTGTAGAGGAGTGGCGAATGGAGTCATTGTAAGTTGAACACCACCACGACTTTGAGAAAAGCACATCATCTCTGCGGTGGTATGGTGGTCGAAGCTCTTGCTGCGCGTACCTTCGTACTAATTAGCAATAAATGATTAATACATAGGATGAGTGCACTATTTATAGACCCCCCCCCCACAAACCCAGGTGCAATATCTATAACGCCTTCTGATTGTCGTCATCAATACGTATTCACATAATCATAATTTTAGTCATTTGTTTTAGAAACAAGAGTTTCCAGCTAGAAGATATGACAAAGTTGTCGCACATGTACATACTTCGAACTCTTTAGTTGATAAGTATAAAGTTCAGCTGTACTAAAACATCAACAATTTTATTGTAGGTACTATTCGTTCAATACCAGAAAGCTTTTAGGTTTTATTTTGCGAGTTTCAGACAGAATTTTCCGAAAGCTCTGAATTTTAAAGATTGTTTTTGGTTTGCGACAATACTAACTACCACCCCAACTAATTGTGACTTCGTTAACAACCTAACTGGCAAACTCATCGCAACAGAAATTTATCGTTTAATTTATTGCAAACAAAAATATCGTCTGTAAAAAATATTGGGAATAATATTCAAATTTTATATTTAACAACGACAGCTTATTTCATTTAAAAATAGTGTTGCTTGCTTGTATCGTCTGTGTACATGGTGCCGAGGTTATTGGTCTAAGTAGGTAATATATACAGGATTAGTATAAAGTCCTTGATGTTCAATAGGGATTTTGGGATATCTTGCATAAGAAGGTATCCTATAATGTCCAGTCCAACGTATACGTGATCTTCCATTATCTCTTCTGCCTTCTAAATCTAAATCTTGTTTTTAGTTTAGATTTTCATTCTCCATTTTCTTTATTGGAAAAAACATGTTTTTTGTGTTGTAATTTTAGTCAATCATGGAAAGAAAAGTCGAGCTTCAGTATTTGTGGTAGATTGTCAAACATGTTCATCTAAAAATACACAACTTAAATTTCCGAAAATTATTACTTAGTTTTCATCTGGAAATGTTTATGACTCTAGATACTGTGGTTTAATATCGTTCCATGTCGTAACTTTCACTAACTAGGGATGTCCCGAGGTTCAAAGAAAGGCATTTTACGTAAATAAATCTCAATATTGTAGCTTTAAAATGTGTCTCGTCCAAATGGTTTCACTCGAACGTTAAGTTAAACTTTCCTTCAAAGATTACGTTACAGTTTGTCATTATGAATTGTAATTTATGGTTGAACAGCACAGAACATGAGCTCTGTTAATTTTATAAGCAAATATACCTCCCACAGTCAACTAGGAATTTAAAATACAAATCCTTCTGTTAAGCATAATTCACACTTATGTAACTTCTTAGAATTCTTGAAATCGACCAACATTTTGAAACAATTGTCTTTATTTTAAACGGACCCTAAGATATATTTCCGTATTTACTAAATTACTAAAGTTTTACCAAGTTGGTTGTAATAGAAGAGTGATACACGGAAAAGTAAATGAGTCTGTGGCATTTCAGCTCACGTTTATTCCATCGGTTTCAAAAGGAAACGCGTTTTACGCTAAAATTAAACACCGTTCTACTCGGCGCTCATTCTCATTACAATCAGTTTTATTCGCATTTACGGTTCCTCACAGATGTGCCCAGGCGTTTATATTCATTATAGAGTGTCTCAAGTCTATGGCTGGTTTTTCAGTGCTCGAAACGCACCTGATCTTGTGTGTCACTTTTATTTTCCACAGAGTCTATCTTCTTTAATGAAAATTTTATTGATCTCAAGTAATTATAAAAAGTCTTGCAATTCTACACTGCAACAGGATCAAAGTACAACCCTTAGGGTGTTTCATGAAACCACTAATGCAACCTGTAAACTCCATTACCGATGCAGCTGCAGGATCATCTTACATGAACTAAAATAAATTACAGTCGTAAAACTGTGCTTATTATTGTCAGGTAGAATTTCTGTACATTTGAAGTAATAACAAGGGAAAATTTTATTTGAGATTATGGCGCTATTATAAATACTTACTACACTATTATGCGAAATATGTAAAAATTAATACTTCTCGTTTTTTCTTTTTTTTTATATTTGCAGTTTTATGGCCAATAAAAGAAAACAAAAAGAACTAATAATGTTTGCAATAAACATGCCCAAGAAAGATTTATATCTTTTGCAGCTTTCATGCATATCTATCTTGAAGGCGTAGTCTTGAAGGGTATGTATATGTTTAGGGTATAATAAAAGTAAATCTGTCAGTGACAGAATTTCCGTCCCTGCTTTAATTGATTAAGTGGGAGCTAGAACAGATGGGCAGAGCTTATCAGGAATCTGAATTCAACTAACAAGTACGCATTTGTAGATAGCTAAGAAAACGTAATTTCCAAGATAAATCTTTTCCAGAATCGTAGCTGAAAATTTATCTTGTCGTGCATAAAATTAAATAAGGGACTTTCTTTTGAACTTTCACCAACAATTTATTAGACGTGGCTTAAATGCCTAGCCTTGTACTATAAGAAAAATATCGAAATGTGACTTTTGTTTTTATTCCTCTTTGATAGCGCAATTACTACAGAAAATAATTTTCATTGCTGAAATGTAGATAAAATATTGGAGATGCAAAACGGGGTAAACTATCTGACCGATCTAAGGGTAAGAGTTTCGACGCCGGATCCAGCCGTTAGGGCCATTAAGCTCCTCATAAATCATACCCATAATGCTTCCATATATGATAGGAATTTAGTTACTCGATATGAACTTATAATGTTCATTAGCTAATTTATTATGGGTGCATTGCTAATTAAGATAGTTATTATCTTAATTTCATGTCGCTTAAAGAAATTATTCTTGCAGAAAATTGATGGCGGTATAGAACCTAGAATCTCGATAAATTATTGTCACATTATGTATTTTAAAAGATTATCGAAAGCTCTTTGATTCATTTGTACTGAAGTACCTACTGAAATTTTATGAAGCAATAGAGAGAATTTGAGTTTCAACGCATTTCTTTCAGGAATTCATTGTCTATTTCAAATAATACCGGGTGGTTTATGAAAGCTCGTCCTGGTTGACAGGTTGTCGTTGAATAAAATTTTTCTTGAAGAGTATTTCATGTTGAATAATGCAGTGGGTTACAATCTGCAGAGTTACGTGGCCACAAAAATATATGTTAAAACCATTTTAATAATAGGTTTCAGATTTTTTAAATATTTAATAAGATTTGGAAATAGAGTGTCCAATATATTATTGTTTTTGAATCAAACTAAAACTGGAAACAAAAAGTGAATTTTTATTTTCCAAGCTATTGTTCTGTTATAACGTACACAGAATTAAAAGTATTGATAGAAGTTTCATCTAAAAGCTTCGCGTGTTCTCAATTAAGTTAATGCTAACCGCATTGTGTCGTTTCTGAATAAAATGTTTATCGAATATCTGAAATTCAGAATTGTTCAGGCTTATAAATCCGGAACTTGAAACACTTTTATGCCATTAGGTGAAGCGTAGTTAATGTTTGTTTGTCTAAATAATAAAAAAAAGAAGTATAGTTAATTAATATTTAAAAATATAAAATTGAATTCTAGTATACAGTGAAACAGTTAACAATGGAATTGTAGTCTGTCTGATATTTAAATATAGATGCTTAAAAATATTATACGTAAAAGTAATTCTAATAGCAGATACAGTATTAAGGGTTAAATCACTTTTCGGCTTATATTTTCCGAAACAGTTTAAATGTTTAAATGAATTACAGGGAATTGTTTTGATCGTGCTTGTTTCAATGTTTTGTGCCTCAATATTATAGGAAATTTCGAGGATTTAAATCAGATATGCTTGCGATCCTGGCTCTCTTGTTTTCAAGGATAATGAATTTTCTTCAATTCTGAAACAGTTCCTTTTATTTAAATGAGATCGTTAGCTGTCCAAATTAAGTTTTCCAACTTAAAGGAAAGTCGCAGGGAAATGTCGGTGTTTGTCTGGGATAAAAATAAAAAGAAAGAAACAAATTTTTATTTTTGTATTTGAAACTGAATAGTTTGTTGTATTTAATAATTATGATTTAAAATCTGACCAATACAAACAGAAACAAACACTTTTATTCAGCATATTTTTTATTTCACGGTATTTCAATTATGTTCTGGATATTTTTTCATTTATTTTTCTTCATTTGAAAAACGTCCACTTGTATAATTATCAGCTTTGGGGTGATAAAGGTTTGTTTCCGCTTGCAATAAATTTAACGTACAGGTCGTATTCCAGACAAAAAGTAATTGGTTTTTGATTTGGCGGCTTGGAATTATTGAATTTTTGGTTGTCAATTAGTTCCAGTACGCTTTACACAAATCTGACCGTTTGTCGAAATTGGAGATATAAAAGATCAAAATTGCTCTGTTTCCTGTTTTCATGTAAAATTGCCGATTTAACCCCAATATGTTTTATGGTTTTTCCCTAACAAAGACGAAATTAACTAAAATTGAACGTAAAACCAAGCAATAAACAAATAACGTCTGATGCAATTGAGGGAGTGATAGCCACAATATCAAAGTTCGAAGCTACTCTACTAAAGTTAAAGGAATTTGGATATCTTTGATTCAGGAAAATTTTTGTATTTTTAGTTCAATTTCTAGATTGCGCAATTACGAAGGTTGTATTACTACCAGCAATGGTGAAAATAATTCAATCTCTTTAGGAATCGAACCTGAACCTTATTTCCATGTGGCTAAGATGGTACAGTTCTTCTTCTCTACTAATCCTTTTTATAATTATATTTTCACTTGTAAAGACGTTCATTTACTTTCACGATTTTTTTAATAAAAATTATGGTTATTGTTTATTTAACTGAATAAAACAAAGCTGGTTTTTGGTTATCTCGTGTTCTATTTTTAATTACATTTTTAATTAAGTGATTAGGAAATCTAATTAAATTTTAAATTAATTAAAGCAAACTTAATTAGGTATTCCGCTTCGTTTTCATACAGCATTTATTATTTTTGATATAACTGAAAGAAAAGGAGTAACTGTTTGTGACCTAGTAGATTATTTTCAAATCTAATCAATCCATTTCAAAATCTGGTTTATAATTGTTCTTACGGTGATTAAGGGGATATGTTTTAGTTTTCTCTTGTAAGAATACTTCAGTAGATATTTTACTTCCTTTCTACATTAAGTTTGTACTTCTAGTTTAATTAAGTACAGTGTTGAAATTAAGTACTGAAATTCGCCGGATGGGATGTATATTTTTTTTAAAGCTTTGTAACTGACAAATTGCGGTGTTGTCTTTTTTGCACTCCTGATGCGCATAATTGGATAAAGCACGTTAGTTTCGCGACAGAGTATCTACTTGATAAATCGGTGTTTGTAATATGGAATGTTCTGTGGATAGTTAAAGCAGGCTCCATTTATCTTATGATAATTGGCTGTGTTTCTAAGTTACTCCATTGTTACCAATACTAAGCTAAATTTTTTATTACTGTTAGTTTTAATAAAAAAATTAATTTAATAGTTGCAAGTTACTTTGACTGAATTTATTGTTGAAAGAGTACAGGTTTAACGAGATATATTTTACTTTAAGAAATAAATTCATAAATTTTCATGACCTTAAAACATCAACTTCTAGAGTGAAGATTTTTATGACAGCAGTAAACTTTTCCAGTGTAATTCCCGCTCAAAGTGGTTAACTATTTGGAACAAGGCGACATACATATAGAACAAACACTTTAAATTTACTATATCCCTTGGAAGCTTTTATAATACCTTTCGGAAGCATTTTATGTTCTAGCATTTAAATCCGTATAAATAATTTTGTCTTTCGATATATTCTATTTTTTAGATTTCCAAAACGCAAACTAGAAATTGCTGTTATATATATCCAAATCCAAAGAAAATAATACAATATCTACGACGAATTTTCTGTCCATACTAATTTTCAGTCATTTTCTGTTTTGTAATCTAAGGAGTTTCACTTCTTTTGATATATTTCGATCAATGCTTTGCTTTAGAGAATACGTAAAATAGAAACTCCTGACACTGGTGTAAGATATTGAAAGAGAACAATACATTATGTTTTAGTAAATTAGAATATATACGGTATATAGAATTCTAGGGAGAATGAGGTGTAAAAAATTTTCTGAATAGCTTAAATTAATTTTCTTTTTCATAGTTTAAGGAAAATGGTTGAATTTATATTCACAGAATATACTGATATGGATTTAGTATATGGAAAATGTTGAAGGCATGCTGTGAAAGCCGTGCGTTATTAAACAAAACGCTTTCCAGTACGCTGAATACCGCTTTGAAAAACATTCACACCGCTCTACCGAATTTTTACAGAGGGGTTTGTTACCTAGATCAGGACTTAAAGTCAAAATTTAGTAATTACTTAAATAGGAAATACGCTAAAATGATTTTTCGTTTGTGTAACCGTTTTCCAATATTTTGTATGAGTTCCGGCATGGCATGTGACATAATACAACATCTACGAAACAAATTAATGTCTTGTTTGAAGCTTTGCGTGCAAGGGATTTCAATTTGCAAAACGTATTGTATGGATACTGAAAGTCCTGATTGCATATAAAATTGTCGGCGACACACCCAGATTTAGCATGTATAAGGGTGGAACTCATCCATTCAGTGGTTTACTCGATGAAATTTGGTAATCAATAAACATCTAGACTACTACTGTGATTAAAAGTCAACGTCCCCTTTGTGACTATACTTGTTTGTTTAATGGACGTTTGAAGGGATGTTTAATAAAGAAATGGTTTGTAATATTTATAATTTACATATTTGGTGTTGCACATAACTTTCTGTTATGTTGTGCTACGTTCCTTCAAGGAATTCTTGAAGGATATATTTTGCGTTTTATTTTCAGTGCATTTGCATTTTATTCATTTAAACCGTTTAACCTCATCGTATCTTCTGAATATTTTCAATGATGAATTCGATTTACATTCAAATGCATTGAATTTTGATGACATCGTTGCATATACCTACCTATCCGGTAAAGTATTTTTAACTGAAATGCCATTTTCTGCAGGTTGGTTTGCAAATTGATTCCATTATGATAATCGTACAATTTGTGCAGTTTTATTATTTTTTAAGGACACTATCACTTTCAATGACTTGGATGACGATTTTAATGAATCCGTAGGCGAACATTTGAAACAAGTTCGTTTTCTAAAAGTTTTTAATACTAGGGCAAACGTTTGTTTGCATCCAGGCATCTGGCAAGTCTCTTTATTTGCTTTCCTGTTTTCGGAATAGTCGAATAACAGAAAAACACGAATGTATTCAGAATTCAAAAATATAGCTTTGCATATGTTTTCTGGCAATTCCACTCTTCCCTCGTTTATTATTTTCCCCTTCTCATCAATCTACGAAGTCTATACACGAAAGAAGTTGTGACCGTGGTATTAATACAGAAACTTTCAAGTTAAGAACAACGCGTCTGTATTATATTGATTATTATTTCCGAACCAGCTTAGTATTTCATTTTCGAAACGATTTATATTATGATACTTGCTACACATTTTCAGGATACTCGGGACAGAACTCATCGCACCAAAAATACATTTTTAACGTTCACCAAATTGTCTGTAGGTTTTAGAAGTAACTTTATGTAATGCATGCTGAAATTTGGTTATACAATACTGTTTTCCTATTTTCAGTCTTGGAGGTTTCCATTGTTTTGTACTGTCATGATGTTTCGGCTTTCCTCTTGTTCGTTTCCTCATACGACTTCATTATTTAACCTTTACGTCCATCCGCTTTTTGTTCTTTTATTATATTCGTACCATAACAATATTTTGGTGCCGTCCCTTTCCCTTCACATTCATTCTGAATTTGATATTTATTTCCCCCCTTTTTCTGTGTGTTAAATTGCTTAGGCCTAAGGCCATATCCACAATTCGAAGATCTTTCATTTAGCTGCTCCTAAGCTGGAGTTCCGACGCTATTGGTTACTGAAGTTGCTACCGTATATTTTTCGTCGAGGTTTGGTTCCTCTATGCAGGTTGCTCTTTCCATTGTTCGGAAATCCTGCATATCGCACTTGTTGATCCGCAGAAGGATCTTCGTTTCATATCTTCAGGGCGTTCCCTCATCCGTCAGGCAGGGACGACGCGTTCTTTAGGAGTTCCCCAGAGGGTTTATTTTTATTTTATATTAATTTTTCTTATAATAAACGCTTGTTTTATAATGAACAAGTTTTTAATAATCTTTATGTTCGTTATATCAGCGTTCTATTATATTTCATATGATATATATATCATATAATAAATCGAAGTTCCATTCAACGATTTTGATTGATTCAAAGTTATACAAAATATGCCACAGAAGTAATTTGAAAACATAATCTATTTTACATGGCGCAAATTTGACAATAAAACGATTTATCGTGTGAATGCACACAAAGAAAAACGCAGTTATTGTTACAAACGATGACAATAAAGAGCAATTTTGGGACAAACGCGATATTTGCATGAAAAAGCTCCAACTTATTGCAGGTCGTCTTTCGGGAACGAGCAATTCTGAATATTGACGCTCAATTCTCTTCGATGTGACTTCCAAATATTCCAATTCTATTTTAATTCTGAATTTATAATGCCTCCGGTGTTCGTCAAATTTAAGCAGTAACCGTTTGCTATTACAGACAGCTTTCAGCGACAATCAAGATATCTTTTAGAATCTGATAGTCTAAGTAGTTATCGAAAAAACTACTCTATCCGAGCTGATATGGGAAGAAGGGAACGTAAATTCAGGCAGCAGGAGTTCTTACAGAAGTCACTGACAGCAAGTTGAAAATGGAACTATTTGCTTGTGATCTATAGCTGCACTTGGACTGTCAAGCACAAAATCGTTAATGAAAATTTACTAGCTTTCTTCTGAAGCTACATTAACCAAAATTATGTATTAGAAAAATGTTTGTTTCTCTTACAGTTTTCATATGAAATTTTGATACAATTCGTTTGTTTTTATTCTGTTATTGTCTGGATCTAAGTATTTTAGTTATTCCACTTGTAATTATTATATATCTCCTGGGAATAAGAGTGATTTTCGTAGAAATAAGAAACCTTTTCATAGTAGGTATTGATTTAAAGTTTGCGTCTTTAAAATTGAAAATGTTAGTAAATTAATAATTTAAACTTTCTTGCAAAGTAATAAATAATAAAGTAATACGATGCATAAGTTTTGATTTGCTGGAAAACCAGTTCAAATAAAAACAATTTTTGTGTTATGTGTTTTTATCAGGAAATATGTAGAAGTTAAAACTTTGCTGCAGATCTGACGATATTTGTTTTAGGATCAGTAATCCCAGCATATATCACCGCATAGTGCATCCGAAATGAAAAATGGGATTTGGATTTTTCTTGCAGTATCGGAAACACGTACTTTAAAATTCAACTTTTTACATTTTCAAATCTACGAGATTATTCCATATGTTATAACCCAGAAAAATCCGCTATTTATATTTTGTTCTTTAAAATTTAACTCCTGTATTTAAAATTGCAATTTGGTTACTTTATTTTTCTCTTAGTCTCGTTACAGTCACTGGATAATAGCGATAAAATTATAGTTTCCGCTGGCAGATTTCCAGCCATCAGTTTTAGATTGTCCTGGATGAAATATATCTTATTTGTTTATTACAGTTTACTCTGGGTTTCTGGTTTGGACATCAAAGGCCATCTACACACAGATTTTAATTAAATTTAAACCAAAAATTGTCAAGTACTGAGTAGAGACAAGAAAATTTCATCTAGTTCAAGATACTGTAACAAACAACAGGGTTAAAATAAATTTCCTTTGTTCTTCTAAACATTTTTCAAATATTGCTGCAATGTTACAGTTATGTTTATAATAAAAGTGGGTGGATATTGTAAAAAAGAAAGAAAATAATACTTGATGTTTTATCAGTTATATCTTGTATGAAATTATTCACGCATAAGAATGAAAAACCACCTCAACTTTCTCTATCTTAATAGCCTAGAGCGCCGTGAGTTCTTAAAAACGACGCTAAGAAAGATTGGAACCGCCATTTAAATCGGACAGCGAGACTTAATTTAATTTTAGGATAAAGTAGCTGTTCTTTATCTTTATTCGCGATTGCATAAATAATTTTTCCATTTAAACTTTAAATACAAACTTTTGGAATTTCTACTCGGTTTCGGCATAATCGCAGTTTTTTAAAAGAAATGGAATATTATTCATAAAGTTCAGTCTTATTGAAGGATATTCATGCATTTCGTTAAAATTAGATTCCCAGCCATTTTTAAAACTTTTGAATTTAGAACAAGAACTATTTACTTTATAATTCTAAAGTAAGTTAAAACCACTACTTGTTCTCAATAAAGTAGGAATACTTATATTTTTGTGTATTATTTATCTACTTGGGCATTGGGTAACTTGCATCTATTTAATGCAAGTTGGATTTAGTGTTCAATCTGTGGTATTCTCGTCCTTGTGATGCTTTGATTCAACGTGCTAAAAGATCACTGCACTGCACTTTTTTTATATTAGTTAACTATGATGAAGAAATACGTGACGGATTATTTCATTGTCATATAACTGAGAAGGAAAAAAATGAACCGCTGTATAATATGAACATGAATGATTCAAGCGATAGTAATATTAATAAATTGCAAGATATTCCTGAAAAGGAAAGACCATTATCGTAATTACAGCGGAGGTTCAAATATGTTTCCATTAATAATGAATACCACTACCGATATCGGATATTTCATCAATTTTGAATTGCTACATTTTTGTTTGCAGTGCAATAAGCGAAGTATAATTATCTTTTCCAGATAAGTGCATTAATATATTACACTTTCGCATATAATCATCGATTTTTGGAAAACCTGAAAAATCTGAATTATCTCCCCCCCCCCTAAATTAATAGGTAGTATTTAATTTAAAATAATATGATCTAGACAGTTAGTAAAGGAACGTTTAAATAACATATACATCAGAGCAAAGTCGTGTTAGGGAATTTCAGGAGCCTGGTACAAGAAAGTAAAGGTCGCCCCTTTGTTTATGATAAGATAAGAGTACTAACAAATGACTAACTTATGTTTTTAATATAACAGCTACAAACGAAGTCGTAGGAGTAGAATTTGTATAAAAACACTAATAAATATAAACAGTGTTTTGAGGAACTAACATACAGTCAAGGACTATTATATATAGTCCTTGGTATAGTAGAGCTCAAAGTTACGATTCCTTCATTCATCATGCTGCCTTAATTATCTGCCCAGTCCTGTATATATAACTAGGATGATGAAAATGGTGGAAAACCACCCATAATTAAGAATTTGCATTAGTACGGTATTTTCAGTTTTCTAAACTTAAATCAACAACTTTCAAAAGCCAGCTGTATCATTAAATAATATGCATGATTATTACTTTTAGTTTGCGATGTTTGCAAAACCAGACGCGTCGTCCATTACCGTGGTATACGGTATGCTATTTGCCATTTCGATCATTTTATTTGTGAGATGGTCTCTTGCCAGTCTCACGAAATCTATTTTACAAACAATGGCTGTTTGTTACAAATATCTAGAGGTGACGGAAGTTGAGTTCAGCGTCGAGTCGCAGAGTTGAGGGTGTTTTCCCTGCAGTACGACATCATTTAAATATCCTGTCTTATGTTTCACCCTCTACGAAACCATAAATAAATCAGTTTAGAGCTCAAGCTACAGCGTTTAACTCTATTCATTAGGCGTTTCTGGCTTTGGTATGAAAGAGACTGCAGATTCTCAGCAATTTACGACTTTGATATGCACGCTTAAGAGAATTACGCATTGTTACAGACAATCAAGTTTGTTGTTTAATAACTCCTTTTGCCTCTTTGAGCCGTATACCACCCTCACTAAATTTAATTTTAATAAATAACCTTCTATACCGAGGATATTTTAAAGCTTTCGAAGAATTTAAATGCTAAATGTTAATTATCTATCTATTATTATTTAATTTTAAGGACCACAAAGGTTTTTATAATTCCATTTAGATGTCTTTTCTTATATAGACTGGCTAAAATCCTTAGACAACCCTCTTCATCAGATCACTATCAAGAATTAATTTTCATGGATTGCTTGTTGAAGAGCAAACTTCTGGACATATTTAATATTGGGCTCCATAATAAACCCCATTGTTTTACGAATACAAATGTGATACTTATACTAACTAAACTGATTGGACAGAAATGTGTATACTTGAATTATACCAACATTTACAGATTCATAAATTCATAAATGGTCAATAAATGTTCGACCAGCCATAAAACTGAATCAAATCACTGCGGCGTATTTCAAAAACAAAGTACCCGTTTTCGTTGCAGCAAAGCTAAATTTTAAATTTGAAAGATTTTCCTGCTTTGTCGATTTTAATATTTTTTCCAACATTGTTCCCGTTCTGGACTGTAGGAAGTAACTTTTGATATTTCTCGATACCGCACCCTTATATTTCAAATCTAGTTGGTGAAGCTCGTATCAAGTAGATATCAAAATGATATTTGTAGACTGGCCAATTGGGAATATGGAAAGATCGTTGAAAAAACATTAAATCCTTAAAGGATTTTAGCCACTTCGTTGGTGATTTTTCAATGATTTCTCTATGTTCCCTATTGGCCTGATCCAGAAGTAACATTTTGATATCAACTAATTACACGCAATAATCATAGTAAACAAAGTGTTTAAATTTTAAACATTTTTGCTGTACGAGTCCCTTGAGTTTAAAGAAGCTAAAAAAAATGTGGTTATTTACATATTACGAAGCTGTGGAGCTTTTTTAATATGTTCAGGGAAAAGTGCAGTGCATTAACTCTTCGGACGTCAGTCGACGTTCATAACGTAGCCAGTTTCCGGCTGAACGCTCCTAATATCCGCAAAATAGTCTCTGCGGATGCGAAGAGTGCCGCTCTGGATAGCGTGCCCATCAGATAATTACCAGGCGCTAAATGACCACCACACCACTATCATTGACCCCAGGTTACGTAGGTGCGCACACCCGAGTAGACGACACCATAAATAAACCAGCCGGACAGCACAACAAATTTCATATGTTTCACTTGTTATATTTTAGGGTGCGTGTATTTGCATGCGGAACGTTAAAAAATTGAAATTATTCTCATTTGTATCAGCATATTTATCGTTACCAAACTGAAATATAAATTATTTTTGCGACTTTAAAATTTTGGTAGTAGAGTAAACTAGAGTAGTTTGGTAGCCAGCCAGAAATAAAGTTTTGAGGGAGGTTGGAATCCATTAGAAGGCGTTTTTTTAACAATATTTCACTTCTTTATAGTTTGACGATCTTACTTCTTCGTTTTTCAGAATGCAAGTGTGCCCTGTACATTTTTTACTAAAATAAATGGCATACCTTTTCAACAACATTCTGGTGAATTTTCAGAGTTTTAGTTTCTTTCAGGAGGAAATGATGTTAAGGTTTCGAACCTCATAACTCCAAATATTTCAGTCTCAGCCTTAGTGGTATCCACAATCTGATAACACCAAATTGTTGAATAATTATTACGTTTATAGAGTAGATATTACGGTCTTCTCAAGTGCTAGTGTTTCAATTATACTAAGTAATTACTTGGGGCTTCATATATTCCCAAAATGTGAACCCACATTGTTATGTTTCGAAAACTAAATGAGTGAGTGTATCCTGGTTTTCGTTTTTAAGGCAAATCCTCTGTTACACTATTAACACTAATGTAATTAGAAACATAGGGTACTACGGAAAATAAAGAGTGAATTTTATTTGAATAAAGTAACGAATAGCTACTCAAAGACTGATAAATCTTCATAACAGCGGAAGTATATTTACTACATAGCTTTTTACCTCCCTTTCCTAGAGATAGTTCTTCCTGCTATGCATTATTTCGTTGTTAAATAATATGTTGCAGGGAAATGAGAAGAATATACGATATTATACATTGTTGTCATCGTCGACACAAAAGACATAGAGAAACGTAGATATTCGCCCTCATTTCATACACTAAACTTTCTCTAATTTTTAAAATGAATTTTCTAGCAAATAAAACTGACTAGCAAGCGGCAGAGTTGTAAAAGATGTTTGCGCGTGTTCCGCTTTTAGAATGGCTGTTTTCAGAGATTTTTTTATTTATTATATGTTCACGTTTTACATGATGCCTCCTCGGAGGATCGTACAACGCCTATAAGGAATTCATTGCATTATAAGACGTGATCTTATTTCGCAACATAAAATTGGCGTTACGTTGAAATAAACGTAGGACGCTACCGTATGTGAGTTTCACTTTTTATCTCAACGATGTGTTGCAATGTAAGGGTAAAGGAAATTCTAGACTCTGCCTGGGTATTTCGACTACTGTATTTTTTCACTTCTATTGATCTTAACATCAAACTCATTTTGCTGTGAAATTAACTGTCATTTCGAGGGAAGTTTATATTTCCCACTAGGATTAATAGGATTAATTCGCAAACTTGCAAATTCGGAAAAGTATTTCAGTATTGACATTTATATTCCTCAACATTAGATACACCTGGGTGGGTAATTACGCCCCCAGTTTAAAACTTTACCGCTTTTCTCTTTATTGACTTTAATTGCTAATCAAGTAAAACTTTTATTGAATTAATTGAAATCCGATTGTTAGCAGTTAAATTGTGAGAAGTATATTAGGATATAAATGTGTTCAAGAATTGATTCAAGTAGTTTTCGTATCCAGTTCAATTCCAGTCACGCTTCCACCGATACATAACTTGTTAGCCCTGGCAGCTCCAGGCTGATCCGGATTCCTGGATTCATGTGGCTTATATTTTTTATCCACATCGTTACCACCACTTCCATGTTACTCATTCACTTGCAAAGTTGTTATTGAATATAGCATAGGTCTCTTAAACCTTTTCCAACCGTTCCTCCCCCATATTCACCCTAATGTAATTGTTAAAATGGTTATTTATACAGAGTAATAGACTCTCTATAACAGAATGAAGAACAGCCCAGAAAATTTTATTTGTCCACCTAGTCCAACCAGTAAATAATTTCTCTATTATTTATGTGTGATTACTTAAGGATAATTTTGACGTTTCAGATCAACAAATCAATTTCTCGCTTTGACAAAAAATGTCATAGCATGTTGATGAAATTTTGAAAAAATGTTTCTGAATAGGTATGATGTTGAATTGTGATCATTACTTTGAAATCCCATCTACTAGGTATTGTAAAAAATCGGATATAGCGAGTCACTTTTAAATGTCGAATCCAGCTGTTTTATTTGGGTTATAACGAGGATGAAATAATGCAATGTTGTAAAGTTGAATAACCGTTTTCAATTAAACAAAAAGCAATTTAGAATAGGTAATAGTACGGGGAAACACCGGGGGCTGTTACAGTTTACATTACTGGTGCCTGGTATTACAGCATGCAATGAGATTAATTTATTTTTAAAAATTTTGTTTAAATAAAAGCGTTATAAGCGTTGTTTTTTGCAAAGTGCTGATGATTTGTGCTAAATATATCTTAAAAGGCAATAACGATAAGTGTGTAATTTTTGACTACTTTTATCTGGATTTAAATGATTTGCAAATTCTTAATTCGATTATAAATTCTGCACTATTGTGTCACCATTGTTTTGCTATTAAAGTGGAATGCATTTCACACTGGTCGCTATCAAAGTATTATTCATAGCTATGTTTATAAAAGTTTAAAGTCGATTAATATCAAGCTTTTACGTACAATATGCGCCCACGTATTTTTTGTGACGCGTACTATCGGTATGTTTTTTCAGGTGCTACGAGTAGAACAAAATCATTGGCGTAATTAATTAATTAATCTATTTATATCCTAATAAAGGTGCACATCTTAAATTAATTTAAGAATGTACTTACCAAGAAAATTGGTAAAGCAGATATTTTCAAAAATGCGAATTAAGATGTTGATAAGATAATTATAGTTCCCGCTGGAGTTACAGACTAAAGGTGGCGATGATAACAGAAAACTATTGTATTGGCCGGTGAACTAACCCCTTCTACTACGCTACTGATCTGATTGTTATGAATATTTGTACTCGTATCACCAACCACTTTGATTGCAAGCTTGCTTAGTCGTCACAGTTAATTGCAAGTGTTAACTCTTATAACCCGACTTCTGAAACTTGCGAAAATGTCTGATATTCCGTACAGGAGTGACCTTGGTCCGCAAACAGACGCAGCAGTTCTTGCTGTAGCCGCTCTTCAGCAAGTGGAGGAACCCGTAAGAATTATTTTAAATTTGAAAATAAGGGTTGAATTATTGGATAAAAATTAATTTATTTGTTTCAATGTTTTTTTCGGGCAAAATTTTCTATGTAATTCAGAATATTCTCTTAGTTAAATGTTGGGGATATCAAAAATATTAAAGTAACTATAACACACTTTGTATTGCAGAATGCGACTACTCCCTTGGTAGTAGATCCGGAAGCGGGCATAACAGTTTGTCGTACCCATTTAGGATGGGATCACTGCGTTGGGCTCAGTCTGTACGTCGGAATTTTAATTGCAGTCATTTTGATCACTGCTTTGGGGACACGTGCCAAGTCTGAGGCTTAAAAGAAAACTGATAAATATGATAATATTAATAATATTGATTTGACAGTTTTTAATTTTTTCATGAATCAATGTAATAATGTACATAATTTTTATGTAGATTTGAGAGTTTCTTATTCCTTAATTAAATACATGTTTTAACTTTCATTTCATTTTATTTATTTAACCATCAACAATATCAAAAATTCTAATTGCATGTGTTTGGCACCAACTAAATATTTTGTTTTTTTTATCGCAGCAAGGTGTAAGATTGCATTGAAAAAAGTACCTACATATTCGTCTTTTCCTAATTTATCTTTAATAATATTTCTTCTAATAATTCAAGTTGGTGCACTGGTGGTGTTAATGGTTCTTTGTACTTTTAAGATAAGAAGTGCATAACAACAATTATTAGTCACTGTAAAGTCCCTGATTCGTTGTGAGTTATCGTGTAATTGATATTAAGGTAGTATCTGAAAGTATTATATTTGCTGTTCACAGTACAATCTGCGAATTGGTATTAGAAAAAAGTGCAAATGAATAGTACAACGTGGGTAGATACAAAGTCTCTGGACAGATACCTGATTAATAATTTTTTAACAAAAGATGTATTTTTAAAATTATTACACATTGTCCATAAAATATTATTTGGTTTAAGCTTATTATAAAAAGAAAAATGACAAATGTGAACTATCCTTCAATATGTAACACAGTTAATGAGTTTTGTTTATGATCTATAATCCCTTTGGGTGGTGACGTTTTCGTATGATTTACGAGGGGCATAATGACCATAACGTCTAGTAACTGAACCCAGATCTTGTTGGTTTAGTATTAGTTTTGCCACTTCTCATCCTGCATGTCCTTTATCCTTGATCCGTTTTTTGTGTTTTTATAACTAAACTGAAAAACTTTTGTTTGATTTTATAGAACACAAGAATAGGTATACAAAAAAGCTGGCGTTAACTATTTCCGCAAACCACGAATAAAGCATATTTAAAGTATATACGGCTAATGGAAATATACGAGATATACGCTACAATTTTTTGCGAAAATAGAAAAGAGTTGGTGGTGCGGGATTATTAAAAAGCGGTCATATCCATCATATAGCAAGCGTGCTTGGCCGGCCATCGGGTCAGCTAAGCTGGGGCAGCGTCAATGATAAAGGTGGAGTTTTATGCTTATGGAGCGTTTCTACAAAATGGTCGGCTTCATTTTTCAGAAGCTTTGTTAACGCTTTGTCCATTTTATGTTAGCCTAGAGCACTATTACTTTTCATACATTACATGTATACCTACTGGACGGTACATACTACATCATTTATCAAATTTTACCTTTTAGTTTAAAATTTTGTTTGATTTTTCCTAGTATATTACAAATGTGTTTACAAAAAAAATGTTTATTTCGATTTTTAGACCAATTTCCAATAACTGTATATAAATTGTAATGGACGTTATTAAAGTGGTCACTATGAGCAGAAAATTTTGGTGGCAGTTGTAACTTCAATTAATAATTGTCCTATACTAGGTGGCTATTATGAGAACAACATCACTATTAAACAGTTTGGCCACGGTGGCCGTTATGAAACATAAAAGTTTGAGACATAGCCCCTTATTAAAATAACTAGAATTACGCCTTTCCAACAATGCTAATAGCCAACGTTACACTTTGTGTACCTACCATATATTTTTATCACGATTTTCTTTGATGGTTCTAAAAAATCCTTTTCTAAACTTAAACAAAGGGAATGCTGAAGTAGGTCTTTCAGTAGGCTATACTTCCGCATTAATTTTAAAACTTTGTTGAATCCTTAAGGTTATTTGAATGAACGCAAAACAATAAGAAATAGGGGATGACATTTTGAGAAAAATTTTAATATTATTATTTAGTCAGTTTAAATAATCTTAGTTCAGGTTGGTTTGTAAATTTTAAGTTAATTTTATTAAATAAAACAGTTGGTTAGTTTTTACGCCGTGAAACCGAGAGACTTTACGTTAGTCAGTCTTGGAGTTCTACAAGCAAGAGTAATCAGCTAAAATTTATTGTCGATGTTTCACTGAAGCATTCAAGGCATGAGGATAGTTTTTACTTGCTCCATTTGCATTTAACAAGTGTTCAGGGTGTTACAGTAGTATTTGATGAATTATTGCACAAACTTCTGATGCATTCGATTTAACTTTATAATGTAAAAGTTTGTAGGTGCATTCTCGTAGGAACGTTGCCTTTCGTTTCAAGTTGTTTTTATATAAGCCCTTATTTTCAAGTCTCTAGCCATTTCCGAGTGAAATTACCATTTAAGGGTTACGCCTGTTAGTTTTTTACGCAGACAGAGAATCGTTGAGGCGGCAGAGTAGGGAAAGGTCAGGGTTGTTCTTCGCCGATATGAGGTCATTTGTTTCCCCCTGTCAGTGTTAGGGTTTTTGAAATGCAGTGCTTTCTCCCACATGTCGAGTAATGGGAATAAAACTACGCAGATTCGTCTTTATGTCTAAGACATCGCCTGTGGTATTTTTTGTAAGCGAAAAAGCAAATACGCGTGAAGTTTTCTACACGACATCTCAACATGAAAATTTTATTATTATCTAGAAATTTTCCATCACCGCGCTAAGAAAAGTCAGTGAAGTTCTTTCGAAACAGTGTTTATTTAACTTACTTGTGTTTTTCATGAGTATAAGCAGGCAAAGGTTTACAGCGTCTCTTCATAATTATTCTATTTGGCAAAATGATATCTCTACCTTGGTTTTCGCGAACATGGAAAGATTCCATTGGGTAACTGATACCCGGAGTGTTAACCGTTGTCTTTTCTCTTGTGAATTTTAAAATAATTGTATGATTATGTAGTAATATTATGGTACTTCTGTTGCTTACATTATTATTAGTATTTAGAGAATACTGTATGAGCCCAGATATTTCTAAGGCACTGCGTGAGCCCAATTAATTTCTATATTCAGAACGGCAACGCTACTACATAAGGTCGACATGCATTCGAGATTGCTGTATTGAGGATGACAGCCAAGCAAATTCTTAAATGTTAAAGGCATACACCTTCATCCCTTGCAGGTGATGAATTTTCATGTTTTGCGAATGGAGTAATATTTATTTGTTTATTTTTCATGTTATTTTAATTAAACGCTGAACACTGAGTGGGTATTGAGCATGAGGGCACCAGTACGGCAGTACACGAAGGGGTATCGGAGGTTCTGCATTCTTATAATCTTGTCCCCGACATACTTTCGTTAACTTACACTTACAGGATGGTAATTTTTAAATTCCATCAGGTTTCGTAGTGGTGAATAGTAGATATGGTTAGTAGTACGTTTTAAAAATACTAAAATTTTAAATTAAGAAGACATATGACGATGTTAGCCATAACGATTTTGACAACAATTTTACGTCTTTCGTGATTCTTGCAACCAAATTCGTGGGTGAAATATCTAATCGAAATGAAAGCGTCTTACGTATAGGATAGCATTCTAGTTTCCGAAAACACTATAAATTGAGCCTTATTCGGTATTACTTTCTTTGACTATTCCTAAGCGCGTTCAGCACTTAAAATAGGGTGTAGGTCCTCACATTAGTTTGAAGTCATTGTGCCGTTAATACCAAGTTCCACTCGTAAAATACACTTAATAGAAGAGAAGCTTTTCGGAAAGACCTAATTTTTGAACCGCTGCTCCTCTAAAATATAAATTTATTTCTAAGGTTTTACTCTCGCTCCGGCACAACCATTTTGTTGTCAGCTTCTTATTTACGAGTCTTTTTTACTTTCTCGCATATACGTAGTAGTATATACAGGAAGTACGGTGATATTCTTCCGGATATATCGCTTATATTTTTACAATGCATGTGTGAAAACTAAAATTCGTGAATACGTTAATTACTTTACTGAATTATGTCCTGCAGGGTCTTATTAGTAAACGCAAGCTTTTATGCCTGAAATTTCGGGAAAGAAAAAATTCTACATCACGTTTTTTTCGACGATGTTTTTTGATGTTTTTTGGTGTTCTTTCCCTGATTGTTTATTTGGTTCCAATTAATATGGATGTTACACTTTTCGCAACATATTGTCGTACGTATGGTTACAAAACAAAATAATTTATTAGCATGAGATCACATTCTCTTGAGAAAACATTTTGACACCAACATAATGTAAATTGAAATTTGTTCGTCTGTTAGTTTTATAGAAACGTTGTTTTAACAAAACGTGTTTGGTGTATTTTCTTTATTATTCGAAATTTTTTTGGTGTAGGAAATACATTGTATGTTATCAATTTCAACATTCTTTTCGATGTTTGATGTAGATTTCACTGTTCAATTTAGAACTTGGCTTTGTGCCACGTCCTTTGCGTCTGTAATTTCATGGCCATCATCGATTTTCACTAAATTATGGTTTTATGGAGATGCCCAAGAAAAAACAATAAAATGTGAATGGCAGCGTTAGCTAAATAATTCCAAAGGATTCGGTTGGTTTTAATTATAAAGAAAATTACGAACACATTGTTGAATGAATGCGGTTTTTTGCCGATTAACTTTAAATTTTAAGGTTGCTGTTTAATGTGTTTCGAGTAAAACATAAATGTGTTACAGTTAAATAAAAGCAATTTTCACAGCAGTTTATGAATGTAGTCACCTTTTGTTAAACGGTGCTGGCTACAGATGTCATAACGCCCAACTGTGGCACTCTAAACTCTGTAATTCAATTTTAGAAATAATTCAAATGTCCACCGTTTTATCTCTTTTTTTTGAAATATTCAGATAGAAACTTCCTTGTAACTTCTGACATTTTTGTGATTCATTTTACATTTATAAATTTGATATTAGAAAAGTTGAACAATTAGTCTATGAATCCAAGTTCATTTTCATTTCATCTTTTAGAACATAATTCATAATTAAATATCATACCTTGTGATTAATGTGAAAATGAGCGAGGAAAAACAAGACCACAATTTCACAACGTAACCGAGGAAGGAAAGCGTTCACAACTGTGAATCTAATCTAACTTGGCAAACAATCGCGAAAATGACAAAAACTGAAACAGCGGATGAACCCAATGAACACGAAAAATACGATAAACTAATACCTACTCGAAAGATCTTATATTTTCGTATAATATTCAATTCATATTGAAAATAAAATTATGTATCTTCAGAGATAATAAAATATTTCGATTTACTCACTAGTTAAATTACTTTATAATTCCTATAATATAAGAAGTATCAAGAAAAACTGGGCCGCGTTCCAAGCTGTGCCGCATGGCAAAATACATAAGCTAGATATAATAGTTCTTACAAAAATATATATAAAAGAATCTGAAAATGTTATTCATTCATTTGATAAATCTGTGAAACATGTCAAATGCAGGGAAAAGAAACGTGATGGTGGGAATCTTTGTTTTTACTAGAAATAGTCTGTTTGTTTATGAGCTTACTGATCAATACTTTTCATAGAAAATATAATTCTATAGATCTTTAAACATTTCGATAAAATCTTTTTAGTAAGCGTTTAACAATTTTAAATTTGATTTTCTATCGTTGATTCAATTATTACGTAATATGGCTTGGTTGTTCTGTTCAAGTATACTATCAGCTTTCTCGCCACCTCTTATGGTCTTCCTTCTGGTCTGGTCCCTATTAGCTTTTCCCGTTCTGTCCCTGTTATGTGCTCGTTCCAGTTTCTCCTGTCGTACCCATTTAACAATATTTTTCGTTTCGTTGATTGCTTTGATGTCCTCATTTCTTCCTATCGATTGTCCAGGTACCTGTGTGTTATTAGAGCTGCTGTCATCTACATGCATCTCTTCCTTACACATGGAAATTAGCACTTTTTACTACTTCCAGTCATTGCTTACTAGACCTGCATTAATTCATTTGTATGGACCTCTTTCTTACACGTGCGATTTAGCTTTTTTTACTACCTCCACTCATTGCTGTTATATATAATTATGACTCCTGCAGAATTATTTAGGGATTTACCTGTAACTAAGAAACCACTCACCACTACATATAATCTTTAATCATAATAGGTTTTATTGTAATTTGTCCCATCTTTGAGGTGAGTGTCTCTTATCTCTTTAGATTCTATTGGTTTTCCTGCTCCAACTGTTATCGCTTAACCACCCTGCGTTTCCTATTACTCCCTTTATTTATCTTATCTATTCGTTTTGATATTCTATCGGTTTAACAAAGCATTTAACGCTCTATAGCTCTGAGTGATTTTTAATTTTTGTCGTAGTTTTATCCGTTTTGGCTCCTTATAAAAATTGGCTAAAGAAATCATGTATTCTAATATACGACACTCTGGACGTGTTCTAATAATCCAGATGAGCTAAAGGACAACATACTTGAGAAGTAGTTTACATGAATTTATTAATGAAAACATTCGATGTTCACCTGAAATCGACAGGAATGGATCGCTTCGAAAATTCGCATTTTCACATTCACTGCTTTTTGTTGTTTATGGGCAGCAGAGATTCGGCTTATCTCAACGCTATTTTATTTGAAATCCAATTTGATACATTTTATCTACTTACAGCGTAGTCTCTTCTAGGGTTGCTTGTATTCCCCGGGAGACCGAAGCGACGAACCGGAGACCATTTACCGGAATTAGGACGAGAACTTGAAGGAAACACTAAATGTATTTTCTGAAGCCAGTTTCGTCAGATAATTAGTGCTGCCTTGTTCAAAATATTGGTCTTTGGTCCGTTATATTCGATTCCTGTAAGAAGGTTTTCACAGATTTCCCATATTAAGGAATCTATTAAGTTTTAATAATATTTTGTTCATAAATTTTAAAATGACTGTATGTATGACTGACTGAATGTAATCTAGGCGCCTTCATAATTTATTATATGAATTTTTTGTTTTGAAGTATAATTAATCATTTATTTTTAGCTGGAATTAGTAACACAAACGCGGTTATTTGGTTAGAAATTTGAGATTCCAATAACCACAGTGTTTCTCGTTTTACTCTTCCTTTGCTATAGCTTATTTCCAAAACCGTTTATCTCGATTCAGAGATCATCAATTATTCATTCGTCAAGAGAGTTTACCCTTCTCACTTGCCCGTTGTAATCTCATGTTTGGAAACCAAACTTTCTGCGTGTAGCTTGAGGTAGAGATGCAATTCTCGGCAGTTTGCGAGAAAACTGAGGAAATCGCTTATCAGTAAACGAAACTGTGAAACAGTTGTAAACTGACTGAAATAATTTTATTCACACTACTTGCTTACAGCGATTTTCAGAGATCAAGTTCTTACTCATATTTGTGAGTTTGTTGCGGTAATTGCATTATAATATTGGGAACAAACATCTTAATTATAGGATAGCCTGCAACATTGCTGGCATATTCCCGTACCTACTGTTCGGTTTTCCAATTACAATGAGGGTAATTAACTGGAATTACGTTCTAATCTTATCTGGCTTTCGAACATCTCAACTAACCAGAAGACAAGGTTTCCATGGAATCCAGTTAGGTTTGTACCTGTTTGCTAATAATTAACTGAGAGAACTACATTAAAGATAATACTGACCATGGATTAATTCTAGGGAATACTTTTAGTAAAATAAAATTATTATTTCTGTGTAATTTTCAAGTGTAAAATAATAAAGTATCTGCATAAATTAATTTAATTACATAATATTACAGTCGCGTGTTATGACTGTGTGACGAACACTATTGAAAATTGAAAGTATATCCAAAAACTGATATATTTTTTCTGTAATCCTACGCAAATATACGTGTTCACAGATGTCAGTTTACTGAATCCCATTCATTAGTTTTTTTGTACATGTTGAATGTTTCCTAAAGCCACAGAAGCTTACGAGGGTATCTTAAAACTTGTGAAGTAAAAATACGGTTACACTTTGTTTGAAGTTGTACCTTTAGAAATTTGGTGTAGCTTTATTTAGTAAAATTAAATTTCCGGAATCAAAAAGAAATGAAGTCTAAAGAAACTTTAAACCGACAACTTCATTATAAATAAGGGTAAACCAAAGCGACAGCGGAATCTTTGGTTATCCTTTGAAGAAGCGATTGTGTCAATTGTGTAGTAGGACTAGGCCGCAGTTTTGGTATTTTTGAATCCTGTGTCTGTTTGCTTTTAATTATACGAAAGCTGGAAATCCCAATTGCGCATGTTTCATCACGTCTTGTAGGAGTTAAATTCTAAAGCATCCCCAGGTCTTTAACGGTATGACAAAAATAGCGTAATTGTTACCCCTTGACAAATGGTTGTGGAGGTGATTGTTTCCCGGCGTTTGACGCCTCTATTAAAACCAACGTTGACGTGTCATGTTGATGTATGGTATTTCTCGTCCGCAAGGAGTATTATTGTATAACTAGTATTTTCCTGCAAATTCTTCCTTCCAAATACATTCCTTTTTTTCAAATTAACCCTCGGACACTTGTCGGCTACTGTCGCAGCAACACAAATTTATATTTCCCAAATACAAAATAATGAAACTTGCTGGCGAAATGTTTTTCTTTCATTAACATTTTTTTTACAGTTCTCACTTAGTTTCTCTCTCCATTTATCAAGCGAAAAGTTTTACAATTGGTGTTGAGTCAGTTATATTATCTAATTTCTTCGTCGGTATAGCGACAAAAACAAAACCGAAATTACTGTTTTGGGTTATATTTTAAAATCAGAAGTGAGCCCCAACTTTAAGGTTGTTGCGTAGTTCCAACCTTTTGCAATATTTATTTTGGTATAGATCAAAAAACTACCTTATTGTAAATTCAGCCATGAACAAAACAAAGGGGTACTTAGAAAGTTTAGGAAACCTCGCCAAGTGTAGCTTTGTTGACGAAAAATATAGAGGGTGTATTTTTGAACGTGGTTTTGTGGAGAGTATCTAACCTTGTAGCGTTTCAGTATTATGTTAGCCCTATTATATGGAGCTATTTTTATTCATTTCGACATTTATTATCTCAGAAACGCTAAACTACGACCCTCCGGTTGAAGTTTCTGCTCCCTCAGCTACTTATGTAACCCATTCCGTATTTATGGGACTTTCAGCGAAATCCATGTGCTCGGTATTCGGTTACCTGTTTTATTTCAATCTAGTTCCTGGTAGAAAATCTGTCAAATTTTTCAGATACACTTCATTTCTTCAGCCGATCCAACAATATGAATTTTTAATCAAAAACTCCACTTCAGACAACCAGTTGATTTGTTGATACGCAGAGGAATTTCAGTTTAGCTAAGCACAATGTCAGCTTATATAAATCATAGTTGATTACTTTGGTGCTGAGTATGAGAAATGCTAGTTTTGTTAATATAGACATGAATAGCTTTGGAGCAAACACAAAGGTGGAACCAGAACACACAAGTACATCTTCTTAGTTATCTGTAATTATTTTATTGTCACTTTATTTGCTCTACAACCATGTATAGTGGGGAAAAATATTATATAATTAATTCTGCTTATTACTGTGATAAGTTACCGTAGTGTGAAAATCTGCGGCTTTAAACGATTTCAGCTACATCTCGTTTACGAAATTATGAAGCGCCTAAATGGGTTGAAATTGGGGGTAATTGCGCTCGCATGAGACGTGATTCCATTAACACATTTTGGTGGTTCACAACACATATTAAAGGTAACGAAGTTTAATTTTCGCTCAGGCATATTTATCGTTTTATCATATACTGTAGGAAATAAGAAGTGCAAATTTTATTTCCCAAAGCGATGACTGGCAAAAAACGCATAGAATCTTCTTTTTATTTCTTGCGCTTAAAAGTTTTATAACTACTTTAGATATTATACCTTTTTAATATTTTATGTTGCTCCTTAACCACGAAATGAAAATAAATTTGGAAACTAGTTTCGGTTTTCTATTGTATGTTAAATTTTAAAAGTTCTGGGGGAAATTTAGAAAATGTAAAACTTTCGCATTATTTGGCCGCTGGTTTAAATGGATATTGAAGAATCTTACATATCAACGTGGATATATTTAAAGTACTTAATAGCTTGTATAGTCGAGGTTTAATTACGAGGATAGATTCATAATAATGCAAAACATTTTAGCTGTTACAAAAATGGAGAACATTAAAATCCAACTTCTGCGACATCTGTATTTGTTGAACAAAAAAATAGAAAAAGATTCAGTTTTTCTAATTGTCAACACATCCTCATAAGTTAAAAATTAAAATTTCGGATTGTTTTAACGTAGATATTTAAGTTGTGTCATAATTCTAAAATTAAATAGCTTTCTTGTTCCCAGTAGAAAATTAAGATTAAGCGATAAATGTAAATTATACCTTCTTAATGAGCAGTTTCATTAACCCTTTCTCGCTATTTAAAGGGTAGAAAAGCGGTAGAAAATAACGCAATCGATAATACACCCTAAAGATATCCCATAATATTGAACCCTGTTGACTGTTCCAAACTTCCAGTCTTTCCTTTAAAATGGAAATGACTAATTTTGTTGTGTACTTTAAATTTTTATTCATTACCATTTGGAGTACGGCTGGCTACATATTTAATAAGGATTCGCATTTTATATTTATCTACATAAAAATGTTACTTAAATACAAAATTGATCCAAATCTACGCTCTTTGGCGTGAAATTGTAGATTAAACGACGAATGGACTTCGATTTTTCACAATCTGTGGTCGTTTGGTTATCTGTGCAGGATCAAAGGCTTTCGGTTCCTGAAATTGCAGTACACCGATCTAGAACTCTTGTCTTTATATTTAACAAAAAATTAATTGCTCCTTAGCTATCTATAAATATAGAGTGTAATTAAAAGAAATATATGGTCTATTTTGTGGCCTTTAAATTCTTAATGATTTAGCGTGGTTTGTCCGAAAAAACGAGTCCGTTTAAAGAAATGTTATTCGCACTTTGCATAGAAGTAAAAGAAATAAAATAAGTCCGCTATCAACATATGCTGCCCTTAGATTCAAAGGGTGCGGATGATACTAAAGTTAGAAACTTCTTGAGTCTGTAACGTAACACGTGATCTCCGGGAGCTCTCGCAATAAACACGCAGTTCTGGAAATTCTTTAGCAGTCACCAATGCTGTATTTCGTTTACAGAATAATAAATATTAAACTGAAAAAACACAACCCACTCGGTCTTAAAACGGCGCTGAAGGTATCTGTTTTCTTCATCCAAATATAGCTGTGAAATAGAGTTGAAATCCAAAAAGCGAGCGCGTCGTTTGTGCAAAGTTGTCAACGCTAGTCTGTCATTTACATCAACAGGATATGCCAGCGTCGGAGAAGGAATTCTTTGGGGTCGGCTTACTTTTTCAAGAGTTTTACTGCTCGGTTTTGTCTTCATTTCTTCTTGCGGTAAAAAGCTGAAATATTTATGAACTCCTCTGCCTTGATTTCTAATAGTCTATAAAATCCAAATCGTTACTTAAAGTTGCATATGCACGTATGTGATATCATAAATCTTAGAATAAGGATATTGGATGTCTTAGTTCAAGACGTAAATTTCTACTGTTTTAATGGAGATTCTGTCAGAAACTTCCAAATGAAACTATTATGTTGTGATCTGTAGGTCCATTCAAAGTTTGAACGCACAATCATTAATGTAAATTTACCGATTTCAATCCGTTTCAGTTCCTGAAAAAGAGTTTCCTTTAAGTTTTATTGATATTTGCTCACGGGTTGGTCTGTTTATTCTGAATTTTACCTTGTCTACTTTTCAAGCGCGAATTCGGTTGTTATTTGGATAAAACAGGTTGTTCGCGATCAATCATAGTATGTCTACTATCTTGTTGACAGTTTGGGCGACCTATATTTACTCAACGCCAGTAAAGGATGACAACTGCCTTAACTTTCCAGAAACCCAACCTGATTTAGCGGACTGATTTATAGATTGCTTCAGCATAACTATCTTCGGTTTTCAGACTGATATACTCTCTCGAATGGGTCAATCATGGTCATTTCCTTCCTCTCATTTCCTCAGACAGATCACTAGAACCTACATAGGAACCAAATCGAAAAGTTGTTTAAAAAAATAGTAGAATATTCCCAACAAATGCAAAAACTTTCGAAACAAATTTATGTTTGTGTTCTATTTTTTACAGTATCCTAAAGTTTAATAGAATCATCGGATTCCTAAAATAGGTTCGGTTCATTTCCCTCGCTTTATCATTTATGGGATTCTAATATTTTAACCGTCAGTAGTCCGATACTAAACCAATTTACGTTTGATGTTTATAAAAATATATAGCCTGTATTATATGAGAAGTTTTATTGCTGTTTCTATAAAATTTGTTCCTGTCAATCGATTCTGTATGTATTAATGGAATATATAATGGTACAATGGTTGCATTCAAAATTACCCTTTCTAGGGTTAGCTATTTCCTTCGCTTCGTACAATAGTAAGATAGCTAAGGAAAGGAGTATCTTCCTGATTCGTGCTTATATTAGATGTCAACATGTTAGAGTTAGGAAAGATGCGTTCTGCAATAATGGCGTCGCGGTGCGGGTGTCGTGCTGTCAGCTAGTGGACCGTTTAACTAATATATGCGCTTTCAGTACGGGGTCTGATACATGTACCCTGTCTCTCCAGGGATTTATTGCAGCCGGTTTTCCGTCCTTTTGTTAAATTTTCGCTTGCTCGAACACCATTAAATAAAAAATTTAACACTCCACTGTTGTGTACTATCCCACTTCTATACTACGTTCCTAATTAAGGCAGCAATACAATTAGTAGGCTCCTGTTTTAAAATTATTGATTACAAATAAAAAGAAATTGGTAGCTACATAGCGATTATTTTTTCAGATAAACAAGTGAACTTGCTGAAACTGAAACTCGTTAAACTAAATAGTATATTATTCAACGAGCATGTAATGATAGCTATATTATTCACGATTATTAAGTTTATAAGGGTTTGTTAATATGTTTTTTTAAACCTATTCAAACTTATTATTGGCTGTAACATTTTTATTTACAAAATACATAAGTCAATAAATAAAAAAATCAAATACATAAATAATTGACATATACTATTTATTAGTGGATATTTTACACAGCTTTTCGCAATCTGAAGTTTGAAATTTACTATCAGCAAGAAAATTAATACTGTATCGAGCTTCCCAACAAAAATAATTCTTAAAATAGTACTTATACAGCAAAGAGTTGATTGAGTTAGTTCCAAGGTTTATTCAAAAACCTTTTAAAGTTTAATATATGAAGTCCTTGAACTGCTCGATGGTTGAAAATGACAAAATTGTTATTTTTCCAACGTACAAAATTACTGCAATACTTTATCCTTTTGGTGTGGTTTCAAATGTAATACAAAATTTAAATTGGTTTTCCTAGTAAGTAAACAGAATTTTAAAAACAGGTTACCCAATCTTTAAAGCCGTCGATTTAATCTTTAGAACTGACACGTCATTTGATTTTCTCAACTGGATAAGGGTCGGTCATTCAATATTTTAGTTTCTCTTTTGAATTTACTTTTAAAACTTTTAGAAACTTGTTTATTCTTGAGAATTTAATCTAGATTTAACCATTAATAGAAATGTTATAATAATTTCAAAACAAATTCAAACAGTTGTTCTATGACACTGCAGTGCAGTTTGTTTAACTGACCGGAAATTGCAAATATCATTTGTATTTGTGCAGCGATTGATTGTAACGCATTATTTAACTTGTTTATTGGAATTTGATGTCATTATATTATCTGTGGTTTGAATCAATCTACTAGCTAATTACAGGAAATATAGCGCTCTGTAAGGTGTATATGAACATTTTAGGAAAGGTATTTTACCTTGTTTTATATCATGAGTTAGTTATATTTACTTACTTTTCATGTTTGGATAAATTTAACTACAGTAGACGAAAATAGGTAAAGAAGCGAGAAATTTCATGCACCGCGTTTTTGTTGCTGCGATATGTCAGAAATTCAAGCTGCTGACATCTCGAGATGTACCAAATGCACCGTGTTAACTTGATGGCGTACGTTATGATACACACAGCTTTCAGCGCATTGTTGAAGCTGCATTTGTAAGGTAATGGAATACTGACAGAAGTAAAGTCATTCATTTTTAGTAAAAAGTATTTCTAAAAGGAATTCGTTTTGATTCTGGAAATACAGAAAATTGTTTCATTTCTATGGATGATAATGCTCATTCTCCATTTTATGAATGCAATGCAGGCGCTAGAAAATCTGAAAATTAATCTTTCACCGGATTCCCTAGATTTGATTCCCATTGTGGATGTCTGGGATATACTCCTAAGCCTCTTGATAACCACCTGGGACCATCGGGAACTAATAAATTTTTGCTTTGAGAGAAAATTCTCTAACAAGACATTAACAGATGCATTCAAAGTACACTCGTATTAAAAAGATCTAAAATTTAATTTTAAATTTTTAAGACAGTATATTCTTGTTCGTTTTCCTATTTACGTAATCAAGATAAATAGATACGCTGGCCAATTTCATGTTGATTCATAGAAATGTTGCACACTTCAACAAATGTATTTTGAAATATAGCCCGAGAGGCAGTAAGCAAGGAAATGCACGTTTAACAGAATAACAGCTTGATTAATAAGTCATTTATCCATATGTAGATCGATTTATCTCGGACACCTTGTGTAGTTTAAATTGAATTTAAAAACATTAATGTTTCTGGCAGAAGTTATTTTCTGAGGATACTTTTTCATTTTGCAGATTGAAAGGAAAGGCCTCGTTGGTGGTCCACGAATACGACAGATACAAAGATAAAGGTTCTGTTAAGTATTAAATTCAGATGTATCAGACTAAATCTTGCAGTATTCTAAACACGTTTGAACTTTGTCCCAATCTGGCTTGAAACTGTATGCTGTTCGATCCCTGGTTGGGATATCACTAACGCAATCACGTACCTCTTGTTGGAGGTAGAATGTTGTGTTGTTTAATGCATCACAGTGATTTTTAGAGTTTTTATTAAACAACACGTTACACATGGACTAACATTTTGATAAAAAATTAAATGAAGTCAGTATCTTCGATATTTCTAGAATCATCTGTTTTAATGAAATAACATATCTATAAAAACGGCAGGTAATGAAAGAAACTAGTAATGAAAATTGATACAGATCAAGAGAACCTTTTGTGTTCGATTAGGTTCCGATTTGTCTCTAACGGCTAGAAGCGAACAAGGACTAATGATAAAGCCACGCCGCAAATGCCACGCTCTTTACATAATAAAACATTCGAGCTTGCGTTAAAGCTTTAGGTTCAAGCATTTCAAGGATCCTTCTATCGAAAATAAACTATTTTGGAGGTAGATAAGTTACACGTGTTAATTACTAGAAAATATGTTAAGGCCATCAATATAAAGATAATTGTTATACAGGGTGACCTATAACGTTATCCAAGGATCATTCATCATCTCATTAAAATGTATGTTTTATCCTCACATCCATTACGTACACGATTCTACGTTAATAGTACAATTAGTCTAAATTATGAAGGCACACCTAATACTCTCGTGCAAAGTAATGAAATTGTTTAGGTTTTCTATTTATATTTTTTTACCCATTTATTTAGAACGCTTTAAATAAACTTTAACGTTTTAGTCGTTGAGGTGACTTCTTTGTTTGTATAGCTATAATTGCTATAAAGTACACTTAATTTCTTTCTGGTGTATTAATGTAACCGCATCACGTCTATGTCAATATATTTCTGGAGTTAATCCGCTTCGGTCGGTTCCGGGGTCCTGGATACATCCGATTAAGGTTATTTATCCACGTCGCTACTTCTATCTTGATGCTCCTCAACCCTTACTTTCTGCTGAATAGTTCAACTGCCTGAAGTTTTCATGTGCCCATCAAATTTTGTACTTAATACTCTAGTGACACCATTCGATCTATTAAAGATAACATATAATCATTCTTTATACCATACCTGCTGCCTCCCTGAAGATGCCGATAACGATATGTATATTTAATCTAGTTATATCCAAATTACTTCAGTAGATCTACGCTAGTCTTGAGCTTAAGTGTTAATTTATCAACTTAAAATGAAATTGCTACTACATATATCTAACACGCCATGCTGTCGTATATTTTATATCTACGTCAATCAAGGTTAAAAATTAACTTCCGGAAAGAGGAATTATCTTGAAATAAAAATTATCATAGCGAACTGCTCCCTTCTCTCTTAAAATAAGCAAAATTAACCCGTTGTAATTCCTATGTAATATGTACAATCTGTTGCACCAGTTGTTGCTTTTCTTTGAGCCAAAATTAACTGGTTGGAGAACATTCAGGAATAACATCTCGGGATGCTAATATGAGAACAAACATATTCGATTTGACAGCTAAACAACTTTAAAAATAGTTGCCATCTATCTAAATCTCAATTAGACTAGCAGTTACTTAACGCCAAAATAATTTTGAAAAATTTATAACCATTTGTATAAATATATAAATATTAAATAAAAATAGAAAAAATCTCTGATAACTTTTCAACATAAAATTGCGGCTTGGATAGAGGCAGTATCACAGACTGACCGATTTTAGCTGACCCCAAATGCTTGTGGAGACTCGGTGTGTTTGAACGATGGATATAAGGGCTTTACAATAATCTCGGACCATTGATTTTCTTCCTTTGTACTGTAAGATCCTTAACCATATCTTTGGTGGAGTTTCAACCCGCATTGGATTGTAACGCACTGTGGTCCATTTACTTGTTCATTAAATTCCCATGTAATTTATGTACTTGATAAGAACCAGAAGGTAGAAAATAAAGCTGTCCTTTAAAATATTTTTGTCCACCACTTTTTGTAGGTATCTATCTTTCAAGTGTTAAAATTTATAAATTACATGGTCGTCTAAGAGAAAGTAAAATGTAAAACCGTTATGCTTTCTGGAAATACGATAAAATTTGTAATTGCAATTTATTTACATGGCATTTACTTAAAAATGGGTGGGTATATGTAAGAGACACTGTTTGCGATTGATATGCACTTAATGGATTTTTGATGTTTAATCAAAACTCAGATATATCTAAAGGACCAGCGTGATGAGCTAACCTTTAAGGACTGGTAGAAACTCTGTTATAAAGTTACAGAAATAGAACATTTATAATACACCTACATACATATATTCAACATTTCTTTTTAATATAAAATATTTATCTTGACAATATTTTGAAACATTCCAATATATACTTTTTTGGAAAAGTAGAGTATCTCGCAATATATGTTACCGGTATGAAAAGTGAATGAACGGGGAAGCCAATGTTGAGGAATTGGCTGCGGCAAAAGGGTCGTGGTGAGATGGTCATAGTGAAACAGCTACCGCCAAAAATTATGCTTATATAATAAAGTCCATGTCATGAATCATAACCACCTGTGATGTTTCTAATTTATTGAATATTATTGTATGGATGTAGACTTTTAACTCTACGTTGATTGCTCATACTAAACGTACATCACTGATATCTGACTTCAATTCTACCTACGCTGTAATAATATGTATCGGATTCTATATAGGTATAGGAATTTTGTTTGCGCAGATAATGTTTCTCGAATTAACAATTTATTTACAGAAATTATACACAGAATGTTTTTGTTGGCAATATTTGTCGAAATTGATTGATTGAAACTGAAGACTTTTGTAAAAAATAATAGAAAGAAAGCGTAAATTACAGATTTAACCAAAAAACTGAGATGTGGATGCTTAAGTAATAAAATTTGGATTAAGTAGATAAGCCAGAAAAATCTGCTTTTCGAATTTGTGCCGTTTGGGCTTTTACTTCTTCTGAACAAATTTGATGACTTATTTCCTTCGAAAAGTTTATAATCAATATATTTTGTTATTATTTTATATTCTTCGTCATTGTTTTGATGAGTGATAATTAACGTCAGAGCTTAAGGTATACGTGCCATTTTGTGTGTTGGCTTTTCTATTTCAAAGAAATGTATAGTGGGGGATGAAAGAGACAGCGATATTCTAAAGCACAGTAAAGAGAAAAGCTCACCTTATTTGACGTAGACCAACAATAACTTTATTTTGTTCTATAAATTGATATAAAAAGGTACTTAGTCCTTCCATTATCAGTTTTTATTAACTGCTGGTTAGTTGAAGTTCTGTGCGTTTAATAAAGTTCCCAAGAGCAGTTTCAAGATGTCAGACAACGCTAAGTTTGGATTACCTGATCTGGCCAAAGATGTCAACGATTCAGAGAATGATGTAAGATTTGATTTTCCGCTTGCCTTCTAGGATTATTTTCTAATAAAAATATTGAATACAATATAGGATGCTACGGTTGCTCTGTTAGAGCAACCAGAGGAGCTCCAGGATCTCCAGGACAATTCTGAAGGCTGCATGGGTCACTGCGCTTGGATCTTTGTGATGGCGATTATTGGATTCATGATTATAACATTATATCTATATTATCTTAGTCTTACAGTAAAATAATTGCAAGATTACCTTCGAAATTTGTTAGTAGAGTATCAAATATTATTATAATGTTATTATTCTACTGATAAATGTAGTTGTGAATGTTTACGAAAAAACCTGGTCTTCTTGGTTGTAATTTCATTCATGGAATTACAGCCAAGCAGACCAGGTTTTTTCAAATTGAACATCTTTTAGTGTTTGTGTTAAATAATAATTACTGGTTACTTTACTTGTTGGTAAATGTACTAAATATTATTGTAATGCTGAAAAATGTATTCTTTTTCATGAATTTGCTGTTTGGATTTAGAAAATGGTGACGGGTGAAATAAATGTTTGATAAAATAAATAAAGAGTTATTAATTCTTTCTAACCATGTGAAGTCAAGATTAAAATTTGAATTTTCAGAGCAAGCAGAGAAACTCCGAAAATAGTGAGCTATCATCTACTATAGATTACACGACATTTGAAAATTAAAAAGCTTCCTGACTCAAGTTTGCCTAAACTTTACTTTATTACTTAATTACATTTTTATCTATTTTGAAACAGGTTTTACATTAGTTTGGAATTTATGACAAATGCTGATATTCTACTGACTGATTTTCAATTTCAACAAAGTTGGATTTGGATGATAAGATTTTACACCCGATCAGAAAGACTGAAAAGAAAACAAGTGATTTTGTTAATAATATACCCTGTAATTTTAAATAAATTTTTCAGAATATGTATTTTTGTAGCGAAAATATAAGATTTTCAAGAGAACTTGAGTAGCTTGTTGTTGGCACCTAATATTTATTTAACATAATCATCCATTTAGTGTGGGGTTGTCATTCACACTTTGCTATCCAACAGTTAGGGTGGCGAATTCCCGACGTCGTTTAAAATCGCTCTCGTTCGGTCTGTTTTGGTCCAGTCTTTGTTTTAAGCAGAAGCTTTCAGCTTTCAGTGATGTTCCACCGTTCGTTCGTATCGTGGTAGTTTCCAACACGTGACTTTATATTCGAGTTTATTGCCATAAAATTTTTAATTTTTTTTCCATTAAATTTTAATCTAATTTACCCCAACATTCATATAATTAAATACATATACTAAATTTTTGGTGGTATTAAACAATATTCATGATTTTTTTAGTGCTTCTAATGGTAGGTGAGTAACACTAGGAGCAATAGTGCAATGGGATCTTGGCACTGCTTTATCCTGCTGATAGTCATCAATTTCGCCGCCGTGAGAGCCGATAATTTAGGTAAATTGAATATGGGAATTGAATTACATTTAAAGTAAATAATTGGTTTCATTTTAAAGAGAAAACAAATTTTTAATTGCACCGTTCAATGTTAATTAATCAAATAATATTCTGAACCATGGCTATTCTAGTTGATAGCGTGATTAAAATCAAATTGACCTATTAACTTGTAATTTCTTGGATAACGGGGAGTTGTCTGGGTAGGATCAGTTATGCTTTGATTGTTTGAAAGGATTATAAAGGCAGTGGTCGGGTATATATGCCTTTCCCTTTACAGTGGCTGGGTTTGTCTCTTTAAATTGTATTAAATCACTTTGATCAAACTACATGATATGTTGCTGGAAATGTAACTTAATTAAGTGTATGGAGGTTTATCGTTTTATGCATTCTTTTTCTGTTCTGCAAACTTGAAAGATTAATCTTAAAATAGATCTGAGTGACGTTTAATTTTGCGCAAGTACTAACTTGATATTGGAATTTAAAATTATTAAATACTTTCATTAAATATATTCTCGTGGTTTTTAATTTTTTTAAGTTCTAATTTATAATCATGTCAAAAAATTTAAGTTGAATCTTTTTTTTGTACTTAAAGCTTTTAATTGGAAATTGGCAATAATTTGTAAAACCTGTCAAAAACTTAAAACTTGTCAATATTTTCTTTAAATTAATACAAGTTGATTTTGAGTCTTAGTTTTTAAAAACATATATAAAAATTGCCGATTTCTTTAATGAATATAAGGAACGGAACATGCCATCTTTTTCTACAGGATGTACAGTTTTAACATGAGAATCGCGTAGTGCTCTCCGTGTCCGCCATTTAAGAAATTCCCTGTACACTAAAAATTTTAGAATACAAATTATTCTAGCTTTTGGAGCATGAGAATAACTGTAATTGCCAATTAGATTTTGGGGTATTATTCTATTACCGCACGTTTGTCTTTTACTCTCAGAAAATATAACATTTTCTATATTACCTAATAATGTTATGTTAACAGTAACATTGAAGGGAAGAGAAATTCATTTGCTAGAATAATCTACTTACTGAAATCAAATGGATCCACACGTATGTGATTTCTTTATAGGATGCCATACGTTAAACCGACAGACGTATGGTTGGGTGAACTCTATTTCACAGCGAACGATGTCGGTATATTTTGTAGGGCGAAGATTCCGGGCAAGGGGTGAAATTGATCGAACACGAACCCTTGTGAGACTTTTTAATTTTAACCAATTTTACTAAGCTCTTAAGCTTGCTGTCCCCGCAAGTACGTAAACTTATGTTTAAATTCCGTTTGATAAAGTACTCCCTATATTCTAATTAGAAAGACTTCTTAGTTGTCCCTCGTACAACAAAGTTCCTTCATTACACTTGTTAATCGTTTTGCATAAATTATTGCAGCTACTCCGCAACTTAAAGAATTATTTGTCTGAAAACGCTGTTAATTATTTTAAGAACCCAATCGTCGTATATTTTTCCTTTTAGGGAAAATAAAAGAAATTTTGAAGTAGTGTCTAAAATCGAACTAGAAAATGGATTTATTAAATCACTCGAACTTTATTTGGTACACAGTGTATTAAACCATGAAATTTGCAATGAGAAAATTGTGTAAGCTTCCAAGTGTGAGAATTTTGCTCAAGGCACGAACCAAACTGAACTTTTTCATTTTGAAACTTTTTCCTCGTGTTTTATGTAGATTAGTGAACCCGTTTAGAAACCAAATACGCTTGAGGCCGCTGTACTATACGCTGCTATGTACTGGTAAACGGAAATTTTGGATTTGCTCTGTTCGATTGATCATGTTTCCAAATTCATGCAAGTGTATCAGTTGACATTGATGTCTCATTATTGGGAGCGTGCAAGTAATTAACGCAATTATATTCTCAAAAAATAATTATAATTACAGTATAAATAAATAACTGGAACAAGAAAACGATTTTTGTCTTATTAATACCTAATATTAAAATTTATTATGATTCTTGCAACATTTTTTATATTTTATCTTCTAAACTTTAAAAATGTTTTCCTAGTTCATTTAACAGTTAAGCTTTTACTGCGAAAGTTTGAAAGGTTAATTATGCTGCATATTGCATGAAAATTTTAATTACCTGTAAGCATATAGGGCTTAAATGGATATTAAACTTGTGAAGCATCGTAATAGAACCCATTATTTGTTAGAGTTATTTTTCGAAAATGATCCCTTAATGCGATTGTATATACGCTTATCCAACAAAATATCTTGCTTAATTATGCCAGCGCTCTATCATCTCATATACTCTGTTTATAATTTTAGACTATCATATGTCTTCTTTCTTAATCTAAGCGTCTTATACTTCTCGGCGACGACGTTCCTTACGATAACAAGGTTTATTTATATCTGATGTTTTAATATCTTTGGGAAATATGAAATTTCAAAGTAATTATTAAAATATTTGAATAGGAATTATTCTAAAAACTTAGAATAATCCTTTGTACGATCCTTGCAAAGTACTTAAATTCGGTATAATCCTAAAGGTTGTTACATTTCATTTTATTATTCATTTAAAAAATTAGACCTTAATACTGAAAATAAGCTTATCATGAACAGGATAAAGGTTTAAAATAGGGTGTTATCCGGCACACCTTGCTATAAAATGTTGGGTTGGGTGGCGTCGCGAGCGTTTATAATATGCATCGATTTAGTTGTTGAAAATGTTACATGTTTGGTGCAATTAAAATATCCTTAGTCCAATCTTTCTAAACGAAGTCTTTAAAAAGTTAGTAAATGGGAAGGATTTACTTTATAGACTGTAGAACCTAAAAGCATTATTGAGCAACGTAACGTTTAATTGAAATTCATTACCTTAAGGCTCGAGCTATTGAAATCTCTTGAATAAAAAGAACCAAGAGAAAAAGGATTTCCTTAGATTCAAAAGTAAAACCATAGCATATATTTTATATGTTGTGCCGCTGGTACAGTTATTTCAGTACTAATTCTTTTATGTCAATATTTATCCAAGATATTTATTTCTGTTAACAAAAAATTCTCCTGAAGCAGAGTAGAACTTTTATGTTTAATCTTTAGGATTAAAGCTTGCTTTGATATTTTATTTGCCTGTAGAATAATCATTAAGAATCAAAAAATCAAATGAGGAAACATAGCCGAGTTGATACGAAAATTCAAAATTTTCAAAATCGGATCCACTTTACTAAGCCCCTTCGTTGGAATAACTAAAACGCAGAACAATGAACAATTTCCAAGAGCACGATTATATTAATTGTGTAGTAAATGATAATTATTCCTTCATCTCTTATAAATTTCGTTTTTATGTAATAAATATTGTTATTGCTCTGCAAAGAAGTAAAAAGTACATTTAGGTTTTATTACGGTCTGCTCTCGTACGTAACCCTTGTTATTGATTAAAACGGTTTCTCGTTAAGCTTTAATCATTATAGCAACATTTTTACGATTGTTTTCAATTACGGAGATCGTATAATTTTTGAAGTTTTATCTTAATTTTCCAGAATGTAATATTAGCTGCTACTGCTTGGTATTGTATTACTGCTTAGTTGTCATCATTATCATTACTCCAGCGGCTACAGTTGGACAAACCACATAGGAATGAATAGCTTAATCTCCTCCGTCTTCCTGGGATTCCTCTGCTTCCTTGTCTGAGCCAAAATTTTCTAGGACCATTTTCCCATCATACTTTTGAGCCAGTACCACTGTAGTCACGATAATACAGATTGCTATCATCTGTGTCTGTGCCTACATTCAAAAATATTTAACGTCCAAACTTTTAATTGTCTTTATCTATGCTATTTTCTGTAACTCGGTCCACTCTTCATCATCGTGTTACCTGTTAGTGTTATTACCGTTAAGCGTAGTCATGGTACTCTGGGTAGATTTGAGTTGTTTTCACTTTTTTATCCGTCTGGGTTTCGGATAAAGAATAGCCCCAGGGAATCCCCTGCCTGTCGTAAAAGGCGACTATTTGGGGCGATTGTCCTGTACCTGTATTTCCTATCTATCCATATTCCTACTTTCCTGTTTATATAAGATGTAGTCTATAGGGAAAAGTATTTAAGTAAATTCTCTGGCATTTTTCCATTATCAATTCTGAGAAGCTTTATCTTGGATTTATTCTCTATACGTCTGTCTAAATTGAAAATCAAATTAGGAAATAATTTTCAAAGCATTTTACGTATTACCATTTTGCAACTTTGTTTACATAGTAAATGTAATTAAATATGACATTCTTTTTTTTTTTCAGGTAAATCCCTAACTGTAAGGTCATCAGCAGTCGTACTTACACAAAGGTATGAATAATCAAAAGTAAAAAATTGTATGAAAATTTTACTTTGACATTGACCACGTTAAAAGATAAAAACGCGAACGGAAACGATGGAGAAGGGTTAGGCATTCCGTATTTGTAGTCTTTCCAATTATAGGTACATATTTCTGTTTTTGTTCGACATGCATATTGCTTTAAAAATGGAATGTGTTATGAATGACAAGAAAGTAGAGCGAAAAGAAACGATGAGGTTTATTTCTGTGTTTTTCTCAAAGTAAAATAGATGTAATTCAAATTTCCTGTAGGACGAAGCACAACTCTTTAGCAAAATATTCTGGGGGGGGAAACTTTTGTTTAGGGGTAAGAGTTAAAATTCTGTCTTCGAGACTCCACTGTTAAAAGTTGTCTTACTATATGTGATCTTAAAACCCATTTAGACTGATTTTGTTGGTTGCTCAAAATTGTTAAAATTCGCTTTTTTGTGCGCGTATTATCTTAAGAGGCACAGCGCACATTAATTTGCTTTATTTCAGATTGATTTAGAATAAATAACTTTTTCAAATTTTGTGTAAATTACAAAATCGTTTTTTTGGTAAGACAGTATTTTGAATGCATTGTTATGAAGAACTAATTTTGGGGCGATTTAAGAATAACAAAGAAAAACAAAATATAGCAAGCCACTGATGTGGGAATTCTACATCAAGCCACATAGGATGGTTTTGTGGTTATCCATCCAGTAGAAATAAAGGATACAAAGATTCGTTTGATTTTTCGCTTTGCTGGATACATTCATAAATATTCATTATGCTTTCGGGTCAACATTTACGGTGTGACATTTTACAGCTGTCGTAAACCTCCCAGATGTAATCCTCTGCTAGAATGGGATTGATACGAAGCATCCATAGAAGGCAGATTTAATTTTACAAAGGGGTTGTGTAATGCTTTTCGATCAACTTTCATACCTTTTGGCGGCCGCACTTTTTTCCCTGTTACGAAGCCAGCTCCACGCCTTTCCTTATAAGCTTGCCTATATTATTTTTCTGTTTTACATTTCCTCTTATAAACTAACCATCCCAAAAACGTATCCAATCCTGCAATTTTTTTGTGAATTATTTAATATCCGTTTGTTTTAGATTTATTAGAATTGGTAAATAAAGGCGTTGGTTTTTATTAGTTCGTTATGTTAAATGAAAATCGGAAGAAAGTTACGGAAGTGCAGTCTGCACATATTGAATTATGGATGACGCTCCTGGTTTAACGTGTCCCGTTGTAATCCGCTTTTGGCAGCCGTTTGCGATTTTCCAATATCTAAGACTTGCCACAAAAACAAATAAAAATGCTATATTTTGTAGCTGTTCAATGAATTCCATAACCTGCATCAAGGTTTGGCGTTTTATATAACAATTTACTTTTTGCCTATTATTACCAAATTTTACTTGTTCATATTCTAGAATCAATTAACTTTATAAGTTAGCTAATAAAACGAACAGGTAAACAGGCTTTTTATTTGTAAATACTATTTTACGAAGAAAACTGGAGAAAACTTCATTTAAAACCCATACATGAAACCCTCGTTTTTCCGATGTTTAAACTAGTTTGAAAAGTGCACTAGCGACTGGAAGCAGTCGTGACCAGCACCCGACTACGAATATAGTGTTACGTTTCCAGTGAAAAGCACATGTCTCTAATAGACTAACAGGATTATAACACACCACTACCTTTTTACATAAAACCAAAGTATTGCAAGATGCAAGTGTATAGGGCGATATGTTTAGTTAGTAAAAAGAATTAATGACTAGAACGAGAAAAAAAAAAACTAGAATTCGAATGCATTAGTCGATTATCACATTCGGAATAAACGAAGCTATTTAGATTTTGAAATGTGAATGTAATAATCGGCAATAGTGATAGTGTGGGCATTTAAAGTATTGTTTTTGTATCTAATTACACGGAACATGTTTTGTAACAACATTTGTTTTTATTCTTGTTCATAAAACGCAATCAACGTTAAATTGCTAACGATTTTGGAACGTTTAATTAACGATGAAACTTGCGTCGTCAATTTAGCAGAAGGTATTGAAGTTCGTAAAAGTTTTATACAGTTTTTAAATAACCCTTGGTTTTGATACGTTTTAAAATCGCCTGTAGTTCAGTTATTCATAAATTTTAGAGCTTTCTGCAAAGTGGCGGTCTTAAATTCGAAGTTTGCCAAGACTTATTAATTAAATCATCAGTTCCGACGAAAAGTGCAAAACTCCTCTGGCTCTTTATAATGAGAGGTGTCAAGCTAACCTCAAAAGGGGAGGGAAGGGACCAATTTTATCTAAAGCGT
This sequence comes from Hemicrepidius hirtus, assembly GCA_963082805.1. Lineage (NCBI taxonomy): Eukaryota > Metazoa > Arthropoda > Insecta > Coleoptera > Elateridae > Hemicrepidius > Hemicrepidius hirtus. Next base: position 19,960,135 of record OY720168.1, read on the forward strand.
TTGCTTTTAAATCTAGAACTATTTCGTAGAATGCTAGAAAAGAAAGAGCGAATTATTTCTGTGGGCAATCTCGGCAGATAATTAAAGTCGTGTTGTTTTTCACGCAACCGTGTCCTTTTCTTGTTCGTTTCTCAACCCTTATCGTATGTCTTACCCAAACAACTTCTTTGCCGAAGCTTTAGTGATTTTACAAGAAATCTCTTATACTTCAATTTCAAATTTATTTAACGTAGAAAATAATTTACTTACATCCGATTTTTAATTTGAATTATAAAAAAATATTAATAAGTTATTTTTGGATCATAATTTAAAATATAAATCAGTTCAAATAAAAGCTATACAAAAGTCTTGAAATTCAAGTTACGTTACCGAAGCTCGTACAAGCGATTTGGAAATGTACGTCATCGTGTTCAAATTTGATATACTTTGGTGGTATGAACTATCGATTAATTACTATCTAAATTTGCTTCAGGCTATCTAAATGTTTAAAATATCTAAAATTTACTTAGCAGCTTATGTAGGAAATGTATATGGCAACGGATTCTGTTGATTAGTTATTTGACGCTTACTTTCTTACTCACACACTAATTCCTGCGACGTACCCTATCTATTGTATTTGATACTTTATTCTGTGTATTTTAGAAATGTTTACTTATTATAGTAACTAGCGATGAACATATCTTATCGTAAATACCTATTTCATAAAAACTAAAGTAAATGTAAGTGAAAGGTCTTGCAATATTTTCTCAATGGAAATAGTTTTACATAACTGGAAGAAAATTTTAGTTGCGCATGGCTTCAGTTTTAGTCCTGAGCTATTTCAAATTTATTAGACGGAGTTTAACCAGTGAAGTATCACAAGCACATATATTTTACTCGGGTAACAATACGCGACATGTTAATTATGTGTCACAACTTCCCCTCCAACCGCAACCACCGCTGTGATCGATGTGGGTCTAAACCGATACAATTTTTCCTAAACTACAGTCCATCCTACTATCCGCAGTTCCATAAGAAATAATTGCCTTTGTTATATTCCACAATGATTTAATACCAAGAACTGGTTTAGTTTGTGATTACTAGCACTGATTTATTTATCTTGTATGTTAAGTAAATTAATTACAAATTTGTTATAATCAAGAGTAAATGTTAAATTCAGGACAGATACATTTCTTGTGAACATTCCTCGCAAGTTTAATTACCAGGCTTAGAAATTTTAAATGAGAACATTCAAAAATTTGTTTAATATAAATTTTAGCAAAACAAGGCAGGGAAAGTTTGTAACGCCAAGTCTAAATTGTAAAAGTTTCTAATTGTCAGTGGCACAATGAATATTTTGTATACAATTACTTTTGCGTGTTTGTTGTTTAGATTTGTGTTAGATAACAAAAGGAGTTTCTTACAAGAATTGTTGCTCTTTAACAATACATTGGTTGTAATACACTGTTTAATAAACCAGTAGCAACAAAAGCGTGCGTATATGGAAATAATTTATCTTTCCAGTGAGAGGTATGAAAATATAACATCCAAATAATTCCTTTTATGGCATAACAACCTCCCCCTATAATAAGACAATCTTCGTTTAGTCATCGGAGTGTAAAATCAGGATTTAAAAAAATACATTTAAAATTCCCATCTCCGTTAATAACACTGCCAGAGTTAAATATCTCAACAACTCTTCCTGTTCTAAAAATACACCTGAAAACGAAAATTGCGAATCGGAATTTAAAAAAATACGTTAAAATATTCTCCTCCTCACTGGAAATCCGGTAATGAAGAATTTAAATAAAAATTCTTGATTCTCTAAATGATGTATTCAAGCGATGATTATTATCTACCTTGTGAATATAATAAATGTGTTTCATATTTGGGAAGATAGGTATTGTATATTGCTTAGTTTGTCTAAATACTAAAGTTGTGGGTGGTATAACTTGGAGGAAAGTTTTCTAATTAAAGATTTCGCTTTATGGTGGAGGAGCTGGTATCGTAGCGATAAAAAAATATAAGTAAAGGTCTGAAGAAATAATTGAGGTGGCTCCGGTTTCCTAATCCGTACGTAAGTAGGAATTTAGGTAGAAACGTACCTACATACGCAAGGGAAAAGATAAAAAAGAAAGATCGCTTTCTGCTTACATCGCATTAGGTTGCTAGTCGTGTTAATGCTGTGTTTTATCTTCCGGGAACTGTTCGCAAAGAATTCGTAATGCTTAGGGCTATTAAGGCATAGAAAGTTGAAGTGCTATTTCATCTTCTGCCTGTGTACACTGCACACACTTAAGAGATATAATTCTTAAAATACCGAGTAGTAAACACGATTTTCTACGAAAACTTGCGTGTCAAGCCGCATGTCGGAAACGCAACACGCTGCATTTGGTGTGTTTTCAAGCCGGCAACTTCAATGAGTATTCATGATAAACGGCAACCGATAAAACTTTTAACTTTATGGTTTCTTTGAGCTTTCTTCATCTACTCTTTAATAACTTAAAGGTTTGCAATCTTTGGCATGTACCATATATCCGCTTTAGACGGCGTAACCTTTGATTCAAATTTCACTCCCCATTTCCTGTACGCACATCCTTACAATGTAGAGGGGAAGGATCATGCTACTATTTAGATAGTCGCTGGTTTGATCATTGAATTTTAGGACTATCGCAGAATTATAGCTCGAAATATCCAAAAGATTCACTTTAGTGTGAAAAAGTCATGCGGTGTGTTTGGAAAACTACAGAAAATATTAGACATATTCTTTAGACTGTTTCAAGTTTTTGATTTCTTTAAATACTGTAGGCTTTCTTGATCAATTGTTTTATTTAAAATGTAATGATCCTTCTTTGACCTTTCTCTCAGTTTTTGTTTTTACATCACTCTTTATCTAAGAATTGCGCTTCGCTAGGATAAGTGTTTAAGAATGAAATAATAACCTGATACTTTTTGAACAGTAAATGTAAAGTGCTTTTAGATGTGTTTAAATGTATTTAAAGTTGATGTTTGTGACATATTTTTCCACTTTAATATCAAAACATTTCTATCATTGTTTAGTCAGTCATAAATTGAGGATGTGAAACAAAGAGGATAAGAGTGACGCTATCTTCACTAGATGATCCGCAGGCGAAATAAAAAGCTTCCAAATTAATTTGCGAAGTTTATAAAAGTTGAGACCGAAAGAAATTACTGCTTTATCTTCAGTTTCAGCACATCAATCACAAGTAAGCGAGCTCATAACGACAGAAGCACATATAATTAAATTATTTACGGAGGAGTTAAAACCCAGATGGTGCTCGTTTGATCGGTGTTGCCCACCTCTGGTGGCACCGCGTGTAACACATACGTGTCTGTGTGTAATTGTATATGGCACGTCCGGCATGGTGTCCTAATAACTTAATCGACCTAATGAACACGGTTGTCGAGTGGAACAACGGACAAATCGTTTAATTACGAAACAGTTCACCGGACTCTTGCTCCGGATGCCCATGATATTCCATATATTGGCGTAGCTCCCAATTCCAATATAATTACACCAACCTAGTTATCTATGCAGTTAGATGCACCACAATTTCCTATTTAAAACATTTATCTTTGTTATTGGAAAATTCTGATAGACATTAATTCTTTTAATATTTCAAACCCCAGCAGGAAATTGTTTTGCTTCCGATAAAACCCACGATATCAAAAATATCAAATGATCTGTTATTTTCATTCGTTTTGTATTGTATACAATCCTAAACCAAACAATGTACTTGATTAAAACAAGAATTTTCCACTTAGTATCCGAAAATTCGTTACCAAATATTTGTTTAGGATTTTGGTGATTTGAAAATTACAATCAAATACTTTTCATTCGTGAACATTTCACGTTTTAATTTTTTTTAAAGATATAGCATCTGAAAAATAGGTTTTTAATCTAATACCAAATCACAATGGACATGGCAACAGTAAGTTTTTCAGAACAAGTATGCTCTCCAGAAAAGTATGTCCTCCATGATGATACAAAAATCAACATTAAATTTTTAACCCATCTGGATCCTTACCGTGGATCTTCTGTCTAAAAATTTAACTCGCGCCTATATTTTCTTCGCTCTATATTCAGATATTGGCGCGATAGCTCTGTCCATATTTTAACAGGTTTCAACTAACTAGGCGGTTGATTATTTGTAGCCGGTAGAACTCTGCGGACCATCACTTTGAGAAGAACCGATCTATAACATGTCTATCCATCTATATTGCCAATAAAAAGAGAGAGAGAGAGAGTTCAAACTAGTTGTTTATTAGTCATCAAAATTTTCTCTTAAAGCAGGTGGTATAAATTTCTTTACTCATAGTATTGATGGTTAATCTAGTGTTAAACAATTTTATTGGGTTGGCCGATAGTATATAATTTTATATGTCTCTCTTTAGTGGTAGTATTCTATGTTATATTTTGTGTAAGATCAGCACAAGAACCGACAAAAAGGTCATAAAACAGCAATGAAAGCTTATCAAATAGTTCCAAATTGCCCTGACATCTCAGAAACGCCGCGCGTATTTCTACCAAAACTCTTTGTCTTAATGAGCTTGTTCAAGGCGGAGTTACGACTTGTGGTGCTAACTAAGCGGCTTATCGACTTTTCCGATTTTAGTGTTACTTTTATATTGCTAGATCTTTCCCGAACAGAATAGAAGTAGATGAAATTGTCATCAAAGAGTTCCCTCACGTTTCGCTTTGTTAGGAGGGTGCACACACTTTCTATCTTAATTTTGAGCATTTCCCTACCTAAAAGCTAAAAGCACAAAAGAAAAGTAGTAAATGTCAAAAACTTCCTTTTAACACAATCTCAATTGTTTTTTCATTCCAAATCATAAGAGAAAGTGGATGTCAACAAAAACACTTTTAAACTAACTACCACTTGTAAGCTACCCTTAAGTATACGCATCCAACTTCAAACGTAAAATAGATAAAGTTTTAAACTTTTAACTTTTAAACTTGATAAACTGCTGATACGGCTATATAAAAAAGTAAAAACAGGGAATTGTTGCTAAACACTCGGGCGTTTGGTAAACAAATTATGTGTTTCAAATGCCAAGTTGGCGCCACTGAACAAAAATGTGCATGTTGCTATAAGGTAATAAAATCGATTTCGACAAAAGAGATAGTTTAAGATTATAGGGATAGCTTGATCTCCTTAAATATTACCGTATTGACGAAATATGCTCAAAATCTTATTCTGGGGTTAGAAAAGTGCCACTTGATGTAAGCGCGGAACCTCTGTCAATCCCTTTTATTAAGTACGAGATTATTCATAAATTCTGATTTCTTAAATTTGAATAATAATTTTTGGCTTTGGCAACGAATTTTTATTTTTTTTTTGAAAAATAAAAATCTCAGCTTATTATGACAAAATGGCGCTTAATTACTGTTACTTGCTTTCTATGTGGTTATCATATTGACATCGGCGCTTTCGCCATTTTCTATCTTGAGAGGGGTCCTGAACCCTTGGCCCTTTGTATGACGTCATTTTCTTTTCTTCTTCGTATGGGCGTCCACAGTAGCTTGCTACACTCTTTTTCATCGTATATTCGTATTAGTTACCTACCTTATTTGAACAACATTTGAATTATCCAGTTTATTTAGTGAGACCTAATTAAATTAAGGAAAATATCTATCAAAGCTGAAAAGCTACTTTTTGTATTCTAAAAGTCTTATAGAACAAATCACATTGAACCAAGAGCTCAGTAATGAGATAAAAATATTACGAAATATTCCTGAAAATATTTTCTTCCATTATTTAAAAAGTAAAACGGATATTATATTCTGCATACCACATTATTAAAGATACATTTAAACGTAAAACCTTACAAATTGGATCATTTACAATAAATCTAGATACATCGCATTCTGGATAAAAGCTCGTCAGTTTCTTTACCTCACTTTAATAAATTTTAATTCGTTAGGCGGTAGTCGTTGGGAAAACTTTTCTATTATGCAATATGTTCTCAAACTTAAAAGGAATATACGCGCAAATATATAAATGTGTTTACCAGTGTTTTCTCTTCTTTCCTACTATGAATAAGCCTGTGCAACTTGAAAACTTCTTACAACTTACCAGCTGATACTTCTCTATGTAAGTGCTGTAACCTCTTGTTGTTTTTGTAGCATCTACAAGTCTACGTAATCTATTTTAAATGATTCCTCAAAAAACTTCTGCCTTCACGGCACGTCGGTACTACAAGAAACTTTAGCTAAAGATCTTTACATATAATGTTGTAGTATTTTCGTGGTAAGAGGAAATTTTGTAGGAGAACGACATTAAAACGCTTCTGGTATCTACTTGCTCATTTTATCAACAAAAAATTATATTCGTATTTTTGCATTCTAATTATTAAGGATACAAAATAATCATTTTTTTTAAATATTAAAACGAAAACAACAACTTAAGTTTAGGAAAACTACCTACTATGTTTAATATTGTCCAATACTATAATTCGTCTCGACATACATTTGGTTGTAAACCATCCTGGACGTCGTAAACCATTTTACAACGTAATATTAAAAACAAATGGGGTTAAAGTTTTTAGTGGGTTTCTAACTTTGTCACTAGCGTGGCCAATTTGTTCTTCAAACTACCTTTTAATTTTATAAATAATAAAGTTACTGGGCATTAAAATTTTACTACTTTAAAACTTACACACATGTTGAACTTCTAAGTACTTCGTCGAGCGTCATTAACTTTTTGTTGTTTACACTGTCTTGATTTTATATGTCACGGAATTACGATCACGTATTTGAGGAATTACTAGAGAAAATTATACTATATTCAATCCGAGTATTTTAAATTACAAGAAGTAAAAATTGATTTTGTACGTATATCCAAAAAGTACATTAAAATTGATACTTAACTAAGAATTGTACGAAGCATTAGAGAGAGAATCTGCATATCTACGAACAATTTATAGAACTCAACGAGGATAATTAATATAGCTTATCTAAAAAAAACGGAAGCCGATTATCATCCAGCTCGCCATTTCCAATGAAAGGACTAAGACAAGGGGATGGAACCTCTCCGTTCTCTTATTCAGCATCTATTGAGAAAACGAACCGAGGGAATGAAATAGAAGTTGAATCGAATAGGAATTTAATCGACCTATACATAGCTTCCTAATCTAGACCAAAACTTTTATAATGGAACGGTGTAGAATAGAAATATCATTAAAAAAATCTCATATGGAACTTTCCTAACTCGTATATTTTTGTATGAATTTTAATTACCTAGCAACTGAAATGATCAAAAAGGGATAACGTTAAAATATTATGTAAATTGAAAAAGAAACGAGTGTGATATGAATATGACATATGTGCATATGGATTCAGCTACATACGGTTACAGCTAAATACATTTTAATGTGGTGTAGGGATTAGCAAACAAAGTAATACATTTATTTTAAATTCAAATTTAATTTAATAAATGCCTTCCAAAAATCCGAAATAAGAGGTGTATAATTCTCTAAAGAAACAGTGTAATGAAATTTCTTAATGTAGACAGAAATGCGCGTTTGCTTGTCTTAATTAACCAACACGGTTCTCTAGATATGAAATTTTCCACTGATAAACCTTTGATTGTTTTTCATACTCCACAAAAGTTAATTACGGAAGAACCGCTTACTAGGTAAAATTGTTCTGAAAACACTGAAACAAAAGAAGTTTTAGACATTTACGGGAATTAGGGAATGCGTATCGTGAAGAATCTGAAGCCAATTTCCCTTCGCAGCTAATTACAGAAGACGTCTTGTTCTGCAATTTCGAATGCCTTCTTGAAGGTACTCGTTAGTCTGTATTAGCATTTTATTTTGATATCACCGCTGCTGAAATTGGGGAAAACGAATTTATCGCCTTAAACACAATCTTTTAAAAGTTTGCAGAAAAAACACAAAAAATGTTTATTTTTAATCAAAAAAGCAATTTAATTCTTGACAACCAAACTAATATAAAACAAGCATTGGTGTTTCAATGTATACCTATAGAATAAATAGCAGAGCTTTATTAATACTTTATTAATATTCTATATTTTATATAGTTTTAGAAATTGTTTTATTTAGTTTATAATATTTTCATAGGAAATTATTGAATTCAAACATAGGGTGATTCAATAGACATCGTCATAACTTTATATATATACCATGGACGTCTTGATCACTTTACACCTTGTGGGGTTGTATTAAGGATAAACTCATATAGTTTGTATGAGTGAAAACCCATGACGAGATCGCGAGTCGAACATTGAAAATTAAATAATTAATTTCCCCTTAAGTTCTGTTATAACCACCCTATTCGTAAATCATTGTTATCTAAATTAAAATTTAAAAAAAATGTTTGAATTGAATTGACAAATAGCATTTTACGAAGTTCTAAATTTTAACGTAAGTTAAATAAAAACTGAATATACAATTTTTCCCAACTACGTTACGTGACAAAACTTTTATGTGAGTTTCAGCAGTTTAAGAAAATCTTAATGAATAATGGAATATTGACTAACTTTGTGTTACGATATTCTGTTCCGTAATTTGTACTTAAATTTTAGGAGAAAAATTCAATAAATCAATAGAAAAAAATCCTCGTATATACTAATAAATAGAAAAATTCTGAAAAGTTAACTCATAATTTTCTTTTAACGATATTGAAATAAATTTTATCGCAAAGGTTAAAAGAGTGGTTACAACTTACTCAGGAGAAGAATGACTTTCATGTATCCGAAAACAGCGTCTGTTCATTAGTCAGGTTGCTTTGGACAAATAGAAAATATCAGTCACTAAGCTTAGGATACACACAACGTTCAAGAATAGGTCCTGCGAAGGATAAATCTATACGATAAATATTCGGGTGTTAGAAATGTTACGGTCTCGATTTTATTCAGTTCGTAAAGCTGCTGAAAAAACTTGTCTACTACTAATATTAAGCTTGGTAAGATTTAAATTTTTATCACACTTTATTTAAATTTCTCTGCTGATTCAGTGGATTTGCTAAATCTAGAGGGTTCATATTTAGGCCTCTTGGTCAAGAAGAGATATATTGCTTCATATAAACCCATTATTCAGTTTTGAAACAAAATAAACAAGTTTTCCCTAATTTTCACTAAGCTTCTTATCTCTCCTTATTTGGTTTGTTCGTGCTGTTTGGCTGAAAAGTGGTTATCCTGAAAATCTAAAGAAACATGTATGTATGATGATAGAAAAACACCACAAAATCAGGATTTCTAAAAACGTCTACTAGCCACATGTATTCGCCACCCCTGTTTTCCTTGAAGAGGTTTTCCGCAACATTTTACGCATTGTGTGACAAAAATAATCTAAATTGTTTTCGAGCTGTACCGTTGACAAATGAATCCAGTCGACAGCTAGGTTGGGCGTGATTAATGTGTGTGAGGTTCGTTCTTTATAAAATTGAGAGTTATTTAATTGGAAGCTGCCACCTTGGAAGCACAAATATGTGAAGATGAAAGGAACGGAACGCATGTGCTCTATTAATCTGCAGTTTACTGCATGATTGATTATACTCGATTTCTTCATATTAAACTTTATCAAAGTTTCGTATGGTTCCTTCAAGTTTTAAGGTTCAAAGTGGATAATCATGAGAATGGTTGTACGTTTATTATCGTTATAGTTGAAGAAGTGCTGTCTCTAAGCCCAGGCGCAATCTTTCCTCAATTTTGTATCTCATATCCATATCAGCTCATACTAGCTGCACCGTTTATATTGTGTATGATTTCTGAAAACTTCTATCAATAATCATTTAAATATAATATGCATTATATGTTGTTCTAAATAATGTTAAATTATTTACTGAGGCAATTAGGTTTTTCAAGTGGAAAATAATAAAAATTTAATAATGTATGTTGGTTTTTACAACACCATATTGTATTCAGCCTATAAAATGTTATATCTTTATATTTATGATTTCATCTTAATATTCTTTGCTTTTCTGACAAAATAAAAAATATACAAATACAATATTTGTTAGAACTCAAAATAGACTTTGACAAAAAATAATATTCTATAAGAATGCCTGAGATGCTTTAAAATTCATTTGAAACGACATCAAAGAAAATTTCTGTTTTGTATTTTAGATGATTGTTCGGAACAACCTCCTTTACAAATTCAGTACAGAATAATAACACGCAACCACTCTTTTTTGATTTCCAATATACCTACATTAATAATTATTTATTATTTACTCAAGTAATTCGTTATTTTTCGCCCTTTTCTTACTTAAATTTATTTCTGACAGCTTTAATTATTTTTCCAATAAAGATTTCCATTAACATCCTTTTGAATGGAACTCTGAATTTTTTCACTCCGTTTGTCAGGTGGAAATTCAGATCTTAAGCTTAGTCCCTTAATGTTTGTATTTTCAATTTAATATTGTGCGTTTCCTGAACAAGGAATTTGTGGTTGAAATTATTTTGAGATACACAGCTGTTAGAAAGCTTATTCCTTAATCTTAAATTGTATATCAATTAGATATTATTAATAAATACTAGTTGGAAATTTAATTTCCCTTCTGTATTTCTTGCAGTTGTTAATTGAAGTTCTACTCAGCTGTGAATCCTGTGAACGTTGAGCAAAATTTTTAACCCTCTGAAATTATTTTAATCAAGGAAAATATTTGAGAGACAACTCGTAAATGGCGATACAATTGGAGGTGGTTAAAGGAATCACAGCGTATTGCGAAACCAATTAAAACCAAAGTAAATGAGATTTAGACGTGAAATAGATTGCGTTAATTTCACCGTATTTATTAAATACGTTCTTCTAATTAAATGTTCATTCTGCTTACGACTAAAATTGAGCAAGTTTTAACTCATTAAGAATTGCCTCATGAATATTTACAATTATGCCATTTATTTTTGCAGCCTGTATTGTTTCGTAATTGAATTTGTGATAAATTGCTTTTTACAGTTAGGTGAATGGAATGTACTTCCAAAGGGTCTGAATCAAAAAACAATTGAATACATATTAATACAGATATATGTATTGCTGTGATTTAAGCACTTTAGATTAAAAATACAGATTAGTACTGTTAGTTTTATTCTTAAAAATACCATTAGTTAATGGGTTAGTAATATTGTTGAGTATGAAACACAAAATAATAAAAACTAGGGTTGCGAGTATCATTTCCGATATTTAAGTTTTCAAAATTAATTTTCTTTCATTTAACTCTTTTCCATATGTGGTGCGTGGTGGTGTATTTTAGTTCGTCGATGGTTGTATTCCATTTCAATTTTTCAATTATAGATAGAACTTCTTCTTTAGATGGCTAAAAACCTATAAAGTTATTAGAACGGTAAAGTTAAAACATAAAAATTGAACTGGTTAATGGATTTTGATGATTGTAATTGGGGTAAAAAGTATGTATAATCTTTGTAAATAGTTAATTTTGTTGTATAATTTATGTATAATTAATATTAAGGTGTGAAAGTATGTATGACTGGATATTTTTATAAATCGGGAACTGTCAAAAGTTTTGTATTTATTTAAATGATGGGTTTTAAAATTGATTAGATGTTAAGATGTTTATGTAAAAAGAAGTAGTTGTTTGTGAGCTACAAGATTATGATAGTGTTTTTGAACTAAAAGAACAGTTGATGACAAAATTTGATAAAATTATCAAAAAGTGTTAAAAGTGTTCGAAGCCAAACCAAGGTTGTTATACATCAAATTAAAGAAGAAAATTAATAGAACAAGAATATGAATTCAGATTTAAGAAGTTGTTAGGCGCCAGAAAGGCACATGTAAAAGAAAATTATAATATTTTCTAGTGATTAACTTGCAATTGTTTCTGGTTACAAAACTAGAAAAGATAACCAAATGTTGAATTTACCATGACAACGATCTTCTTTTGTCCAAAAATTTGCAGAAGTTATAAATACAAGAGCGCAGGAAAAACAGCAGCTTGTTGAATGTTTGTCGTTAACAGATTCGCAGCTCCACGTGAAATTTTATAACCTAAAATTGAGAAAAAGTTGGTGTTTTGGTTAAGTCTGTCATCATTTGTCAAATGATTCAAGATTGAATAATTGGAATATTAGTGCAACAAGTTTTAATATAATAACTTACATGTTTGGAGTTGTGTAGTGAAGTTTCACCAAAGTTACACTTTGTTTGGATACGTTTTTGGGTTGCATTCTGCTGCCGACATTTTAAACTGGAATATTTGGAACAGACTTGCGCAAGTTGGAAGTTGGAAAACATTGTGCAGGACCGGAATAAAGGATTGTCGTTAACAGATTCGCAGCTCCACGTGAAATTTTATAACCTAAAATTGAGAAAAAGTTGGTGTTTTGGTTAAGTCTGTCCTCATTTGTCAAATGATTCAAGATTGAATAATTGAAATATTAGTGCAACAAGTTTTAATATAATAACTTACATGTTTGGAGTTGTATGGTGAAGTTTCACCAAAGTTACACTTTGTTTGGATACGTTTTTGGGTTGCATTCTGCTGCCGACATTTTAAACTGGAATATTTGGAACAGACTTGCGCAAGTTGGAAGTTGGAAAACATTGTGCAGGACCGGAATAAAGGATTATCAAAAATTTTAAGCTAAGTTTATGTATAACTTGTTTTTTTTTTATTTGTAATTTATTTGGGGGGGTTTATTGTTGGACATTGTCAGTTCAGTTTTGGTTTTTAGAGTGAATGATTTCGTTTGATTCTTAATTAAATAGTTATTTGTTGTTTGAATAAATTTATGTGTTGTGTTCAATTTAAAAAAGAGGTTTTATTTAAAATTTTTCAATATTCAATATCTAGCTCTATTCATCGACGACCTGGAACGACCCTGAGGAACAAGAGTTGTTTTTCTTTAATTTCATTTTGTATTCAAAAGAAGAATACTGGCGCCCAACAATTTTTTTATTGTGTGTTTCAGTACAGCAATTATATAGATGCTATTAAAGTTGCAGCTCAGCAGATCAAAGCATTTATGTTTGACGCAGCAACGTGGGTTTTGCTTTTTAAAGTCTTATAACATAGCAGTATATATTATATAATTTCTTTGTTTTCATTTAAGAACAAGATTCAGCCAGCCTTTTCCTGCAGAGAAGGCTAAGGATGTATATAATAGACATTTCTACCTACGTGTTTCTGTATAGGACACGTTTAGCCCTCTATTCCAAGAGCTTAATCGACCTAATGATAATGAAAATGGTTGTCGAACGGAACAGCGAGCAAATCGTTTAATTATAGAGCAGGCCAACAAATACTGCCCTCGTGACTTTATTACATTCCACAATACATTCGATTCGCATAGCTGTGAATTAGAATCTAATATTGCAGCTTTACTAACCTATGCAGTCCGGGTTCGAGAGCGTTTCACAATTTACAGACCTACATATAATCGAATAACTACTTCAGCGAACCGCAATTCGCATCCAAATCTGAACTCCATCAGGAAAACCGATAAAGCAAATAAAAAATTATATTTCGCAGGTACTACGTATTCAACGAAAAAAAGAATAACAAGTCCTGTAATTAAACTAGCAACAGAATATTTATTCATAAAGATCCTGAATAAAACAAACAATGGAATATAGATTTTTTTATCCAAATCACTATTCTCCAGTTTAGGGTAAAATATCAATTCTGTCAGAACTGCTAAGAGCTGGCTATCATCGATATTCACTGTCTGCAAAACCTAAAGAAAAGTAATACCACTTTTCATATATGCATGATTCAGAATCCCACGAGAGGAACTATAAAAACAACACCTGGGAAGGTCGATATACCGTTTACTTTTGAATATATTGGTTTACTAGAAGATTGATAAACTCATCGATATTCCGCTGAAAATGTTTCTCATTTTTTTCTGCTATATACTGAGGTACCCGAATATGTACATAAAAATGCTAAACTAAATAGGAATTACAAAAATAAGCACCATAGTTTCTTCGTTACTTTGAGTTTCTAGCTTTGTATGGGTTTGCTTCAATCAGACGCGATTGCAATTGAAGCATTACTTGGAAAACATCAATTTTCTATTTACCTTCTCTTTAAATTAATTACCTGATTGAAAGTTCAGCGATTCCTGTTTCCTGTGAGTGGTATTACGAAAATTAAAGTAAGGATTTTAGAAATTGGTTCATAGACTAGTCAAATTAACGAGCTTGAATGCTTTTTCTCTTATTGATGCAGAACTTTGCTGTAATTTCACAAAAGTTATCGACAAACTTTGTTTGTTTTATGCAAAATGTAGGAATATCATTAATTGCAAAACATGCTGTTACTTCATAAAATATTCTACAGAGCTTCGTTGTACGTCTGTTTCGACACCCCGTGCCATTAAAGCTCGTGCTTTAAATAATAAAAAATAAAAGAAAAATCCCGAAAATGCAGGTTCATTTCATTGCTCCTCTTTTAAAATGCAATTAAAATCCAAGCAGGAGCACCAGCCCCAGGGTCTTAGTCGACGACTGATTTACGACTGGGACACGATGTTACGTGAATACTAATCTGGAGCGAAGTCCTGTCCTAGTGGGTCCTTGCTGTGATGTTGGAACAATTTGAATATGACGCTCATACTTTCGTAGCGCTCCCTGTAACATTAGTATACTATTTACTCTAAACCTGAAACCACAATCTTTTTACATCAAAATGTAAGCTAAAAATTAATCTTAACAGTATATTTCAACATAACGTAGGTACATCTTTAAATTCTAGGTAGAGTGTGTTGAATTAACGAGACACCGCAGTTGAATATTCCGACAGATAACTCCATGTCCATTAAAATATCTGATATGGGTTAAAATAATGCTATTAATAACTGTCATCTAGCTATTATAATGTAATGAAACAATTATATATTAATACAAACGGCTAATTTCCCTCGCAGAAGAGTGTTACTGATTGATACCTGAGACGTTTTTAGGTTTAACACAAACCTTTCATAGGCTTTTAAAAAATCATAAAGGATAAAAATATCAGTCAGTGGTCAACTCAATCAGGCTGATTTTATTTAAGTCCCGAAATGGATTTAAAATTTATTTCCTGTCGATTTTTCCCGACATATTCCTCTGTGGAGTAGAAATCCAATTCTGTTAGTTTGGTGATGGTTATATTTTTGCACTGTTGTTTTCCGGAGAATAAAGTAAATTACCGTTGTGTGAGAAGAAGAGAAGCGAAAATAGAATGATTTGAGATTTTCAGTTCGAAATATTTTCACAACATTAAATAACAAATGTTTGTTTTACCTTGGATAAAAATGAAACTGTTATACAATTGTTTCATTTGATCACTCACTGGCGCTGATAAACAACTGATGTTAGCTTAGTATTATCTCGAAAAGCTAATTGGTCTATTTTTCTTACTCGAGATAACAACAAGAACAAAGTAGTGGAACTAAGTCGACGGGATATAAGTATTTCTACAGGAAAATTTAAATTGGAAGCTTACTCTTTAGCCTTTGCTGTGACCCAACCAATTCATCCATTTTAATTGTACCACATTTTCTTTTATTTGGTAACGGAGGTCAATCGTGTTTATTTGTAGACATCTTTAATAATATTATTATTTATATTCCTTGGAAACATGAATTTCTCCCAAAAATTCGACGTCAACAATTAGCCCCAAGAAATTTATGTTTAGGTACTCAGATAAATTCCCCGGATATTCAAGAAGTCAAGATAATTCGAATTTTAGTTTTCAATATTTTTTGGAAGAGCAATGTAATTGTTTACAATTTTTTATTAATCACGAGACACACAAAAAAATTTGGTTAATTTCTCCATCAAAAAATAGTTCATGCTGTTAGCGAATCATGATTATGTGATTTCTATTTGAGTTTCAATCAGAATCACTGATTTATAAAAAAAGGATTATAGTCCCGCATTACGCTGTTCTTTCCAATAAAGCACTCTACCAGAAATAAAATATTCCTGCAATAAACTTATTCATACTTACCGTTAATGGATATAAAATTAAATTTTCAAGTTTAAGAAGTTTTGGATACATTTTTAATCTGATAATGAAGAATTAATTTGAAGGGTTACTTTATTATAAAAGTGGATATATAAACACAAGCACAAAACTAAATAAATACAAGCTTAAGCTTTGAACTCACTAAAGCGCGACGTTTTAAAATAACAGAAAGCCCCGGATAAATCTGGAATTAGTGAAGTTGAGATGAATTTCTATTGTTGAATGCGGGCTTACAGCCAGTTTTAATATCACCACGGGGCTATTGTCGTGTGCGATGTATTTTGGGATACATCAAGTACAAAAGGAAGGGCTTTACTCTGAATTAAAAAAGCTAACGAAGTTATGACATCTCATTTTTTAGATTTCGCTACGCTTGCGTATTGATAATAGAAATTGAAATAAAGGGCAAGCTCGTCCTTCATTTTCATATAAAGTTTCTTGGCACGCCGCAGTTCCTCAACGTTGCTTTGTTTTATACTTGATGAATTTAAATTAACAGACGTTTTGACACAGATTGAAGATGCAAAATTACTCTATCTAGTGTTACATAAATTAACAACTAACTCAGCAAACTGCAGAAAAGTTTCACGCTTTCTGCTTTAATTTTACTACCCTTTTTGCTTTTACTGATGATTCCTCGTTCGAGTAGCGGTTTTAAGTTTCACAACTATTTTAATACAATCCATGTTACCTGTATGAGCTTTGCATTTCAGTTTGACATGGTTTTATAAATTACAAAGCTTGTCTTTTATGTTACTTTTTTATTTTAGCTCACATTTTCAGGCGGAACTACATTGTTAAGCCTGTTAATCCTAAGTTTTTATATTTAAAATTTCCAGTTTTGCCTACATTAAAGGCTAGAATTTAAATTAGAAACTGTTTTTGCTAAAGACTATGTGTAAAACAATGTTGTGCATTCGTAAAATAGAAAATTTCCACTCTAGTAGTTTAAAAATCTCATTTTCTACTAAAATAATTTATAGAAACGGGAACCGTAATTTAGAAACGGGAAACGTAATTTGTTATCAACTGATAGCAGAATAAAAACTCTTTTTTCAATAACACAAGGAAGCGTGCCGTTATCAGAAATATTTCTTGTCAATTTTATCAGCATATTTTAGGAGCACTCTCTCAAATGACAAAGGGATCGTTTTTACGGGCGTTCCTGGGAATATTTAAAAACAGTAATTTAGAAATTCCATTGCATTTTATCCTGAAAGTAGTTTGAATTCCAAGGAACAAAAATTGTAGATATTTTTGAACATGCATGTATAGTTCCTCAATACCTTTCCTATTCCTATATTAAAATTATAATATGATGGAAGGTGTTTACTTCCAAAATACATTGCACAAATGTTTATTTCAGCAAAACTTCCTCTATATTGGAAATGGAAATAAATTTAGTGGTAACGGTGACAGTTCTAATTATTACTTCAAATTTATCATCAGTGAAGTATTTACGGTGTCCCTACCTAACTATAATATTTATTTACTACAAAATTCTGTGAAACTGGATGACATTCGCCAGCAGAAGTCTGAATATTACATCAACCTGGATTATATACGTTCCAAATGCAATTTCATTTACTTTGTTGACAAACCCTTTGTTCTAAAACTGACGGTTAAAACACATCTCTGATAATTATCCCCTTCATGTTACTCTCTAATCCTCCCCTAACATTGTTCTAACGTTGCATTCATGCCTGATTATTGTTAAAGAAATACACGCGTTTTAAACAGACCACAGAGTCCCCCTAATGTTACTTACTTATGTTAATGTAATTACCTACGTAAATTTGTGGTTGGGCACGTTGAACGAACAATAATTGCGAATAAATTATTCCTTTAAATATAACAAAGGTGAATAATTAATTTATGAAGCCAACCTTCGCGCTTCTTGGGACTTTGCTGCGAATAATTTAGGTTTCGTTGTTATTTATTCTGTTTACAAATAGGCTCGCAAGTAACTCTATAAACAATTCGTCTTGACGCTAATGTGGCTGTTTCCTACTCGTCTCCAGATGAAATTGCCTTACATTTACCGACTTGCTTTATTTTTTCAAGACTTTCATATTTACTTACCACAAATAGCTAGTTATCTTAACTTTATTATGCAAACTAGTTATTTTTGCTTTTTTATCATTATTTATCATCAGTTTGGTCTTGTATAATATTTGACCAACTCAACAGGACCTTAGAAAAGTTTTAAGTTATTCGAATTAGAACTTTTTGCTCGGTAACTTCCAAAATTGAAATAAGTCTGAAATGTGTACAAAATTTCTTACATTCACGGCGGTTCGGCCACGTTTTTAAATTATTACATACAGGGATAAAATGTAAAAATTTAAAAAACAGTCTATTTTATGTTGAAAAATGAAATTGTCCTCGTCCATTTAATTTTCATGTTAGCTTGAGTGCGGCATGGTTTGTTAGCTACAGTTATACATTTATCTAAACAACTGAACAAATAAAATTCAGGCACAAGAAAGCGAAAGCTAACATACCCTGCAGTAAAACTGCGCTACAAAATGTTACAGTAATAGTATAAGCAAAACAGAATTATTACAAAACCAAACTAACGAACTAAAGCGCTTTATAGAATTTTTTGTAAATTAACTTCCACCTACATTTCGCAGCTTTTCTAATTTTTTTTATTTGAAATGTTATATAGATATAAATTCAAACAGGTCAACGTTTAAACTTTCATTTTATTCAGTCATCGGAAATATCTCTCTATATTATTTAATTCGATATTCATTCGAAGAAAAAGCAGAAAAGGGTCGAGAGCTTTAGTTTTCCAAGGTCTTAATACCGAGGCTTTACGGATTTTTATTTCCTACGGGATCTTGGCACGAATTAAATTTTTCTTAAATTCTTTCTGAAAAGCTGCTGATCTCATACAGTTTTGCCTCCTTCCCAACCTTTCATCTCATCCAAATAATGGGAGTCAACAGAAGTGTCATATTAAAGACATATTTAGCTTTCTACGACAACTTCATATAATTCGTTCCCTGTTGATTAATAATATTATGTGCCATAGCATGACATAAAGTGCCCCATATAGATATTAAATTAAATGCGTTTATAATTTATTTTGTTTATTAATATTACTCCCTATTTTGTTAGATATACAAATTTATTTTTGTAGAAAGAAATGTATATATATATACAACGGTGGAAATTAATAATGAAAATAAAAGTATTTATCGTTTTAGTATAATTTACATGGTTTAGCAATTACACTTATTGCATAATATTTGTATACATTTACGACATTTAATTGACAAAGTTGCAATGTATTAAATTAAGGGTTATAAAACATTAATTCTATTAGCAAATACTAATATTTATTATTTATATAGTACTATCATAGTTTCACTGAGATAATGTAGTACATTTCTCTGCTATAAAGTAACTTAAGGTTGGTGTTAGTATGTGGTTGTTTTATTGAGGATTTTTAACAACCAGTTTTATTACTATTTTAGAGAATCGTAGTCATTAGTTGCTAGTTTCTGACTTACAACAGTTTAACTCGTAAATTTCTGTGCAACTCTGTTAACTTTGCTCTCCAGCAGTAGTAATAGAACAAAAACAGTTTTATGTCCGGTTATAAAAACCGCATTGCGCCATGAATTTGTAAGCCGTCTTTACATTCCGTCTTAACGTTTCACTGTCGCTTTTTATAACCGTGATGACGTTCTTTTACCGTTAAAAATGAGTAGTTAGAACGCTTCCATGCTCTAAAAGATACTTATATAATTGCAAACCACATTTCAAGAACCCTCATTTTATACGTATGTAAACCCGCAAACTTAGTGAGCGAAACCTGAAGCTAATGAATGTTAAACATCAGGGTTACACTACGCTACTTACTTAATAACGCAACTATTAAGTAAACTTAACGTATCATTAATAAAGGAATTCTACTACCCTATACTAGATTTGTTTCCCTAATTTATTTATCGATACATACTTGAGTATGGATGGAAACGAGTTTTCAATGCATCATCTTTTTTTTCAAATCTTTTTAAATTTGAATGACTCATAAAAAATGTGTCATACTTTGAGGGCTTATCTTTTGTATATAAATTTAGATATTAAGACAAAAATGTTATAGGTGTATTATACATAAAGGTTCTCCAATTACATTCCTGAAAGTAAGGTGAATATACTATATATTGCACTGTATTTCGCTATAAAGCCCCACGAAATGAGCATAAAATAAATGCACCTTACAAAATTTTATAATTTATAAAAGCTCAGCTCAGTCGACGCACAAACTTACTCTTATCACAGGGTACCTTCCTCGACACTTCTCAAAACGTGGCTCCACTAAATAGCTGG
Organism: Hemicrepidius hirtus; assembly: GCA_963082805.1. Lineage (NCBI taxonomy): Eukaryota > Metazoa > Arthropoda > Insecta > Coleoptera > Elateridae > Hemicrepidius > Hemicrepidius hirtus. The sequence goes on from OY720168.1 coordinate 19,980,419, forward strand.
GATAATAACACAAAATAAAATTTCTTTTACAAAGCTGCCCAATTGCAGCCTCCAGGAAATCAAACAACTCGTAAATTTCAAAATTGCCAGAGAAACAATGAAATTTAATTTTAAACACAAACAATTCAAATATAACAAAAAATTCCGCCAAAACGAAACAGACACACAAAAAAAATGTACTTACTAAATTAAAATTAAAACAAACAAACAACAAAAATAAAAACTCTATCAAGCCCTTGCTTAAATGTCTTTTAACCACCCCAATGAAATCCCCTTTAAATAATATGTTCAAAATTCGTCACTTATCTTGTTGGAAAACCTTTTAACCTTCTCCTGTATATGTTTATCCTTGAACTACTACCAAATCAAACTTCAGAGTCTTCAGATACAAAACGTAAACAAACACATCAAAAATTGCGCACACACAACCTTTCTTTCTTAAACTTCCAGATTTAAACTGGTGTGGAGTCGACGTTTGCTAATTTTCGACTGATTTTCTTCTGTCTGAATTTTCCATTTATAGGTGAGCTGCATTTGTTCATAATTTTGCTTGGTTTCCAAGGTGATATCAAACAATATGACGTCACACTCGTAACTTTGTTGATAATTCCATAATTCAATTGTTTTATGTAAATTTATAAAATCCTTTTATTGCCTTTATCTTCCTTATTTAATCTTGCATGTTCCTTCCGAATCCAGCATTGTCTTCCTTGTAAAATTCCTCACATTTTGATATGTAATTTGTCCATCTTTCAAAAAATGATGTCAATTTCATTATTTTATTCTTAAATTTCTTTTCACTTAAAACTCATGCCCAATTTCCAATAATTGCATGTTGTTCAGCATAAAATTCTCCATCCTTCCATGTATTTAGCTCTGGTACCTCTTTTCTTGTTAAATACAAATTTCACCCAAAATCACTTTGTCATCTTCAATTTTAATGTTCTTTTTTGTTTTAGACGAATCGAAAGTTTTAACACAACCCCACAGTTTATTTAGATACCCCCTTTTACAACTAGCTATATCCCCTTTTGAACCCCAATCCCATGGACTTGATAGACTGTACAAATTTTATTATCGACTATCGTTAAACAACTAAAAGTAAAACGTAAGGCACTAAAATTATTTATACAATTATACAGATTAAAACAATTATTACAAATTATACACACTTATTTGTCTTTCCTTTTTAGGCAGCTTTATATGAACACAAGAAATAGTGATAGAAACTTTACCACATCTTTAAAAGTTAATCGTAATCAAAACACGTTTGAGGTTTGTCTAACTAAGACAACCCTGAGATAATCGGAAGACATGAGCTATAATTAAAAATGAAATAAATTTGTCACCGCAATTACTGGTAATTAAATATTCGTAAAAAGTATCCTTTTCTGATGTATTTATTCTAATACTCATCTACCCAAGCTTATATCATAGCAATATATATAATATGTTTTTATGAGCCACCCGATATTTACCAGGTCCTTCATTCTTTTTTAAAATTCAAGGATTGAATTACACGCTTATCAGTAGGTTCTTCATTCACGATTTATTCTATGTATAATTTATTTGTTCCAAGGCTAACAAATCAAAACAAACAAAACTTCTGAAATGTACATAAATCAGGATATCCTTTCTCATTTTTTATTAACCCTGAAGCTTGTACGTTTTTTATTTGCATCAAACAGACAATCATCTTGGAATTATACATATTTATAGGTAGAAGAAGAAACTAACCGGGGCTCCTTTTATATCCTCCCGAGAGAAGAATACTATAGGTAGCAGGAGATTTAGCAAAACACAACGAAAACATTCTCACTCTGTATATATTCGATCATTTACCATTACGTCCACTGTGTTACGAGTCTACTGCGACTGTAAATGCTAATTCACGAATTCACACTTTCACTAACTCTCGCGAAAAATCCATTTTTTACGAAATTGGGTACCACACTGGGGGTTATATATTCTTATTGTCGTTATTGTTATTATTCCCATTCAAATATGTTACAGTAGGGAATAGTATATTCTTTTTATGAAAAGAAGAATAAAGTTCACATAAGGAAATGTCAGATTACTCGGTTTTGACTGCATGATTTAATATAATTAGGCTGTTAAAAAAAGTATGTATAGTTTTGGTTTTTGTTTCAATTTAATTATATAATTAATTGTTATTGTATGTATTCAATGTGTGAATCTTCTAAATATTTAGAATGTACAAGAATGCAATAGGAGGAATGGGTCGTTTCATAAGATCTGTTGGTCTGGTTGCTGTTCAGGATAATGAGGGTCAACCACAAAGGTAAATACCCTAGTGACCCATCCCGCAAGCTTTCTCCTTCCGGATATGCGTACCACTTTGAGAAATTACCCTATCAAATTTTGTAGTGAATGATGCGACAATTTCAGCAATAATTGGAAGCTATTAAATCCGAGCAAGTATCACAACAATGGTTTGTCAACTACCCCGTGGATTTTACAGAATTGTTTCAAATTAATTTACAGTTAATTGATGTCAAGATTTTAATTAAAATGGCAACCGTTGAGTTGTAAATAACAGAATTGTTTATCCGGAGTTAAAGTTTTTAACGGAATTTAGAAACTGCGCTGTTCCCGAATTCCCTTTGCTGTATTCCTTAATCAGTTTAAGTAATTAGCACTAAGTTATCAAGACGTAATTGTTTCCATAGGAATTTTATCCCAATTTTTATTGGTTAAGCGATCTAAGAACGCTGATATTACAGTAGTTTAATGATTACATTCTATAGAACATTTAACTTTGTAATAATGACGCTAGAAATTTTATTTTACTATTTTTAAGATATCAATACAAAAATAGTTTAAACAGGTTTGTTCACTTTACAATAAACCAAGTCAAGATTTCGAAACTGTCATGTTTTCCACAAAGAAGTTTGAGTTATACGATCTTTTATGGTGTCGTATGTAGAATATTTCTTTTTATGGATGAAGGGTACCTTAGGATGATTTGGTTGTCCCTTTCTTTTCCAAGTCTGAAATTCACTCACAATGGTCACACTTTATTTTATGGTAGTCTTCTCGGAATATCCTAAAAAAGAAAACCCAAGAGCCCCTTTTCCTCGATAGAAAACAATAAGTTAGGATAGCACTACAAACAAATAGATTTATTACTTAATGCCAATAGCAAAATAGTTCCACATATTTAGGATTTTGTTTGTCAAAGAAGTAAAATTGAATTGGTGTTTATTACACATTTATGAAGATAAATTTGTTATTTGCTTTGTTCCAAATAACACGGGACAGTATTTTAAATTTGGGTTTTATTCCAATGAATAGAAACGAATATAAAGCTTTGGAAAATCCCCTAAAATAATTAATAAATAAAATATATTATATTTAGAGGTTTGTGTGAAATACTTAAAAGAAATCAAATTTATTTCTATGTTTTCTTTCAACTAGCTTTTGTATTCTATAAAGCGTGACGGGCTTTTAAAGTAAGTATCGGAAAATTTCTAACTTCCTCACTATGAGTTTCTGATGGAGTTCATAAGAACTCCGGGAATTATATAGCAAAACCGTTAACATCCCGTTGTTAATAACACTATAAATAATCCAATTTAATGATGCACTTCATAAAGAAGCAATTAGATTTCTGTCTTTAAACAATTTCCGTTTGAGTTGGTATTTATTTTACGTATACTACTTGAGAAACTTATAAGTAACTAGGAACTAATTGAATTAATGAAAACTTCTAGAATTATAGACTAAATAGTCATCACCCATTGTTCGTAATACTATAAGTAATCCAATTTAATTATGTATTTGCTATTTTTGGTATGTTTTGCTATTTTTCCATTTGCCTGAGTTCTGGTGTTGGTTAACTCTTAAAAGTAATGTGGTAACAATAGTAATATAATAATCGAAGTTGTATCTTATTCATAAGAAATTGTAAAAAGTAACCTACATTTATCAAAATAAAATTCCAAATCGATACATCTATCGTAAAATTATATGCATAAACCGTCGGAAATTTTTAATTTGTAAGTTAGGATCTCATTTCATGTTGAAATGGTGTGGAATTTTAGAAGGGTCAAAAGAAAAGAATAATTTTTTATACACGTCGGAAAGTGTGAAAAAATTATGCTTGTGCATGTAGCTTCATCAATCACAGTGTACGTTGAGGTGAGAAGGAATGCTGTGGAGCCTAATTAACATGTCGCGTATCGTTACGCTGTTGAGATATACGTGTATGTACTACATCGCCGCGTAAACTGAGATTCATAAATGCGAAACACCTCATGTGGCAGCTTTTATCACATTTGCTGTAAAAAAAATTCAAATTGAAATTAATAATAGGAACTTTTCGGTGAGCGCGTATTTTGCACTCTGAAAATTTCCAGGTTTCTCTTCTTTGCATTACTTTGAAAGTTAAAGCGCGTTATAAAATGCTGTCGATTCACTTCGGAATACAAAGTGGTTCGTTGCAGATGTCTGTTGACAGAGGACGGTATGTTTTGAATACCTGTATCCATCCATCTTGTTGACTTTGGTGGTAGAGGTTCTTCTTGTTTTCACTAAAAAGTACTGAAAACTGAATTCAGTTACTAACTGAGTAATATTCAATAAATTCACTTAGCAATGAGATTCATTATTAAATATCTTTCTGTATTGTACCAAACACAATCTGGTTTAAAAAAAGGTTGAATATTTAAGGGCATATAATATGATCAAAAGAAATAAAAATGTCTTAATATGGATCAATGTTTTTCGATATAAGAACGATTTTGCTTTTTATCCACTACCTAAAAAAAACTACAATAAAAACAAAATTATTTTATTAAGTCAAAAATGACTCTCTTTGATTATTTATTCTAAATTCATTATTTGGTAATCCCAATTAAATATACAAATTGGCCCAAGTCATTTATTTTTAAGTTAAATAAAATTTTATTTCACATCTGATGAGATTCATACATTTATTCATTATTACCTAATGTACTAATTCAACTCCAATGTGGTAAACACCTAAAAACTTGTCTGGAATGTGATAAACTACGAAATTGGTTTGTAAACTTTTTTTATTACAATACCGTTTTATCAGTATGTCTTGAACACTTGCGCGATCGGTTCGTTGTGTCAGTTTCTTCTTCATATCAAATAATGCAGAATTTTAAAATAGATTAATAGACATTGTTTTAAATTACGGTGAGATTTTAGAAAGTGCGGAATGGGTACATAGCGCGTTATCTCAATCGCCAAATTGCAGATACTTTTTATATAATTTCTGTTAAATGTGTAATTAAAAATAGTGATTTAGTGAATGTCCGGCCATGTCTTTAAAAATAAGGTAATGCAATAAATCATAGTTTGTTTATTAATATTAAATTCTAATGGAAATTAACATGATTCACTCTATACACCTGTTTTACAGTACGTGTGTTATTCGATTCGATAAACGTTATCATAGTGTTTTGATTCATTCAACTTGTTTGTAGGTGTGACTATAATAGATAAAAATAGAAAGTTTAATTATATTTTAACAAGCACTCCTTAAACGTTTTGATACTATTTTTAAAACTTTTTCCGCAAAATCCTAAAATTAAATTTTAAGTTTACATTCTATTTTTTAATGGTTTTTTTTTGTTGGTTACACATATTGTATTATGAGAAAGGGTTTAAAAAACAAATCTAACGTGTTTTCGAATCCAAATTTTTCTTATTATCCTAGGGCCCTCAAACAATGGATTATTACAGAATTCGGTAGAGGTATAATAAAACATTTACACATTTCGCCCAGATCTTAACAGACTCTTCTACTTAAAATTTTAGTGACGAAGTAGCAAATCCCTTTGAGAAATGTTAATCACCCTTAAACAAGCGCAGCATGCTCTCAAATTTTAATGAAGAGCTTTTATATCCGTAAAGTAACATTTTGGGGAAATTATTTGTTGTTGTAATTAATTATTTTATGAAAGAAAAATACGACGAAATTAATTCATCAGTTATGATCGTAAAAGGGGGATTCCACGAAACTGCAAGCAGTTACCGGTACATAATTGAAAGTAATTTGCGTGTGGATGCACTCGTAGAATATATTTGCGAGATTGGCAACAGTTTGCGCATCTCTTGAAAAAGGAGAAATCGTAGAGTTTCATGAAACTATACAATTCAAGCATCCGTCATGGAGATTACAAGCGCAGAGACGAACCCAGTCTCGGTGGTTGTGTCTGCCGAGTTGCATTAGTGGTAATACCCTTAAATTTTCTTCAGAAAATCGTATGCTTCTTCTCTAGTCCTAATAGTTTTCCATTCTTGTCATCATCATCAGGGGTTGACTCTCATCCAACTTGTAATGGCTTTAGATATTCAAGTGTAATCATTGTAAAAAATGTAAGTTGCTAAAATTATTATGAGTCTGGGAAGTTCGTCTTGAACTTTTCTACTATAAAAACTTATGACGTTAGTATGTTTACTTTACGATGAAACTTCACAGGATAAAGTACGGTATATTGATGGATATTTGTTACATTATTCATTTCAGTGCGTTTCCACACTCATATATAACAACAATACATATTAAAAATATTTTAGTTGAAATCAACTGAATAGAAAACTAGGGCTGATATATATTATTCAAAAGTTTTCAGTCACTGCACTTCGCTGTCGCTTTTGCTTTTTCGCATGATCTGCTCACCTACTTGAGTTGTCACATCCTGGCTACATCAAAGTTCCTATCACGTTCTGCTTATCACGATCAGTGCGGTTTGCATTTTCCTTGCAAGCAGTACGTGATATTCTTTGCCAATATTACTCGGTTATAGCCGACCTACCGCAATGTTCTGAAATTTAGGAATATCAGCTGCATCCCTTGTGGTGGTTATTGTGGATTGCAACAATTTCAAGTTCTACACGTAGATCTGTAGTGTATTTTCCCAAGACGGTGATTCAAAGTCAGAGAGTGTATTGCATTTTCCCATGGTTATTAAGTTTCAACTTAATTAATAATTACGGTTGCGTCTTTGTAGTTAAAAATGAATGTAACTTAATAAAAACATTTGTTTTAGTAACTTCAGAGAGATTTTAGTTTTATTGCGGTATAAAGAAAGTGTGCTTTGAAAAACTAGATGGTTCTAAAATGAGGAGAATAAAAAATTCAGCTTTCATAAATGAATTTCCTAGAAAGCAAAAATTAAGCATTTTATTATTCAATTCGGAATACGTTGCTCTAAATTCATCTCGTAAACATAGAAGAAAGAAGACGAGAAAATACCCTCTTCTTCTCGAGTATCATAAAAGAGGACTCCTGAAATGTATACTTAAAATGTTTTTATCCGATACGAAATATATTCTGTTCTATAAAAATATCTCAATTTGTTTCGTATTGAATGAACTTTTTTAAATTAGTTTAATAAATAAATATTTTAAGTCACATACAAGTTAATTGAATTTACCTTTTAATTTAATTGGCAGGATTGATTAAAAGTATATAAACCGTTACAAGTTTGGTTTTCATTAGCAAAGAGGTCTGAAGTTTTTCTGTATGAATTTAGATAATGGAAGAGGAATGAATGCATTATGGGAACAAACGTAAAATTGGTACAAGTACAAACTGATGTAATTGCTTTGTGCTATAAAAAAAGTATCGAGTAGCCTTTAGCGATTTCAGTGAAGGCTTTTATTTCGCTATTAATCTTCTAAATCGACCCTCTGATGATGCTATTTACTACTACTACATCAAATGCCAATTGCCGTCATCTGTTCTTGACTCGACCCGAAAACGCGTATTTAAAGAATTGAAATTTTTTCTTTATATGCGTATTAAACCACAAAGGTGTGTGTACTAACATAAATGTTCTAAGTAATGGTGGCAGTGCCATCGGCGGCTTCCATAATATATGCGCTTTCAGTTGAGGGCACAAATGCCCGGATACATTTAGCCTGTCTCCCTGCAGATTTATTGCGCTCGTTTTACTGGCTTTTTGTTAAATTTCCTATTGCTCGTGTGTCGTTGGAACAAAAGCCACTTTTGTTTCAATACCTATTTTGTGAGACATCATTGCACGGTACGAGATAGACCTCCACGAAATGTGTTGTGATAGCCACCCGCTGAAATCGTTTACTTACCCGAATCTTAATGTTTTTGATTTATCCTGAAAAAAACTTTTAAACAACTAAATTTAAATTGCCTGAAACTTTTTAATTGCCTAGTATAGTACACTGATACGTGTAATAATAATAATTAGTATCTTTAATCAAGCTTTTGCGTTGCAATTATGGCACAATTATAACTTTGTACTGCTATTATAGAACTTTAATGAAAATGCAATTTTCCTACGTTATGTCAGTTTAATAAGCTATAAACTGTTCTGTTAAACTAGAAGTGTAATATTGTAAATTTGATCCCGTTAAAATTTCACGTTTATGAGTACGATTTGCTTGAATGTAAACTCATTTCAACTAATATTTATTTTGGAACCCCTTTATCCAGACTTCTGAATATATCACGTTAAAGGTATGTAAAATAGACCGCCTATATCTAAAGCAGGGGAATGAGAAATTATGTTGAATATGTGTTCACGTGTTTTCAAAAAATTTACTGCACGAAAACATATTAATCATAATGAAACGTATAATTAACTGTAATATAGACCTTAAGGGCAATTCGAATCAGTTTGTAATTAAGAAAATTAAAACAAAAATTAAAATTTTTGACAAGGAAAATTTAAGAGCTTTAATTTTATAAAATATATCAGGAATTCACATTTTACACTCAAAACCGTTGGTTCTAATTTATATTCATAATAGTATGCGTAGTTAATTTTCAGACAAATCCTGTTAATGTGGTTATCTCGCATCCGTGTATTTCAGTTACCTAAAGCTTAGTTATGGTAGTACTAGGGTAGTACGTTTTGGTTGTCTAATTTCACACTTCATCCTTACATGTTTTACATTTTGTTTGCGTAAACGTAATTTTATTTGTCATACACATACACTCCATAACTTTCTAAATCTAAATTTTGGTAACTCAAAGCAGGAGATATTCCAAATAAATCTAAGTTTCCATCCATTTACTTTACTAAGCGTAAAATAAATTTCATTATCCTATTATACGTGTTTTTAAATCTCTGATTAAAACCAAAATATACATAGGCTGTTACTTGTAACTGAAATAAAACTGTTGGAGGTCCATATGTATGTATATAATTGAGATCAATTTAGTTAGTTACTGGTCCAAGTACAACCCAAATAGCACTTGGAAATATTGTTTATCTTCACCTTAAGTAAGCGGAGAAGCATTTGTCAGAACTCCTAAACTCTTTGAATAAGCTACGCTTCCGTTGTTTGCCTGTGAAATTCGTGCCGTAACTTACGGGTTGACAATGGGTTCAGTTTTCCCCGGATTTACACGATCACATACAAATAACTTGAAGCGACATTTCGGAAAATTTAATCAGTAGGGTCAATTTAATTTTCAAACCTTAGAGATGGTAATATACATATATCAATGAATTGACATTTAGAAACAGTACTCGGTAATTACGGAAATTTCGTTCGTCATTTACACCTTGTTATATATCTACGAAAACATTTTTTTATTCGACATACATTTACGGGAGACGCACAACACCCTTGGACGGGACGAATTTATTTTGTTCAGTTTCCCCTTCGTGTTGAACTCAATCGCAGTACCATTATGGGCTAGCTTTCGGTGCCAACGATTGAACCCATTCCACTATATTATACATTTCAGTTTTTATTTCCTTTTTGTTACAAAATGTAATAAAACTTTCTGTATAGAAAATGTAGGTATCGTAAAGTTTAGTTGTTTGCTTCTAGTTTGCTTGTGACATTCTGAAACAACTGAATTTCTTAAATAAAATTATAGTAATCCTTGGCAAAATCTAATTCTTGTGGAAGCATTTCTGTTCGTCAACGTCGTAAGTGTTAAATCCAACTAGATTAAAGTAACTGAAGCTCTTTTTATTAAAAACACTGTTTAAATTATGCATAGCTATTATCAGATTATTGCTTCCGCATTTCTTTAGTTCTTCATTTGCATTCAATGGGTGTTTCCGGATTTATAAATAATGTATGTAAATTCGGTGGGTAAGCTTCCAGATGTCTGCCATTTTTAATCACGAGGAAAGATACGAAGACGCCCATTTTATTAAATGAACTGCTGGTGAAATGGAAAGCTTTGAAATTAATTTGGGAACTTCTTAAATACTTGGATCGAAAGAAATTACTGCTTTATCTTCAGTTTGAACACATCAATCAGGAGTCAAGCGAACTCGGTGGAGCAGAACCAAATATAATTAAATTATTCACGGAAGGGCAGACGTTCTAAAAATCTATAGCACAAAAATTACATATGAGTGTTGCAATACGTGATTCATTACTATAGACTTGATTAAATCACTAATCTGTTATAAACGGAGAGAAACAATCGTATAAGTAACATTTTTAGTGCTTGATGGATTTCATTTCGGCATCAAGCGAATATTAGCAACACAAAAGAAACGGTTTCAAGCCCAACTTACGTTTCAATTAATCAAACCTAGAAAACAAATCTCCAGATCAGATGTATCTGATTTTTTTCCATCTAACAAAAATAACATTTCTCTGTCAAGATTCTTAGGATTTTACTATTACATACATTTTTATTTGATTTCATTCACGCAAGACGTTTCCATAAGAATTAATTTGCATTGAATGCTTTGTCTTTTATACGATTCGCGTTTAATAACAGAAATTGTAGGAAAGTTTTAACAATTTGCATTAGTTTACACCGACGAAACTTCCCTTTTCGAAAGTTACACTCAAACAAAATTGTTTTGTAACTTCTCTTGCAATTTCAACAATTCTAGTTTGTATCTAGTATCTACCTCCCTTCGAGTAACTTATCTTAAAAAAAGGAAATTAATCAAAGCAAAGGAAATTATTTCAAGATTGGATGATTTTCTCCAAAATTTGCTGACCTAAAAGATCATTTGCCCAATGAGAAAATATATATTTGAAAATGTTGTTTGATTGAAAATTAATGACTTGAAGAAACGTCTTTTTCCTTCCAGTTCCTTCATTTGAAATAAAAGTGGTTGGGTGCGTAGGTTATAGTGAGTGGGTTTGTTTGTCTTTTTCCTTCTGAACGAATAATTTTATTTTCATCGAACTTATGGAAGGCACACGTAATTGTAAATGTTTTATAATATTCTTTTTTGCACTTTTAAATAGATTATTGAATTTTAATATATTTAAGTTTTACACAAACTTTATTGAATGAAAAAATATATTTGGAATTATAAATTACACTTTAGCAAGGGTACTGCGTAGCAACGAATGTGAAAGAGGTAAACAAACCTCTATTCTTGATTCATTTTCTTGGTGTTGATTGCTTTTTACTTTTAACTGACCCTAAAATAAAATGATTCTCATACAACCGAGGGAGGAATGAATATATTCAGTCAAATGGGTCGCATAGACATAGACGGAAAAATCATTAAACTGTCTTCCTTATGCTGCTAAATTGGTAAGGATCTTCCAATATGCTGTCGATTATAGAGTATTTTTATTTTTCCCTATCGTCGATTCACACGAATTTCCGAACCGAACCAAGCAGAACTAGACGATCTTGTTGGAAGGCTTCTTTCTGGCTTAGCATGCCCACAATCAGCAACATACGTAGACGTACGTAATCAAGTTTATTCGACATTCTTTAAATGAACTGGGTGATTTCTGATCGAGAATGCAATGTATTTCCTAAACAGTGTATCTTGAATAGAATATTTATTTCTTTCCTACAAAATTTATTGTGATAAGTGGTTTTAAATTGGCAATAGTGTGAACATAAGCTTCGAAAGCTGGAATGTTTGCTACTATGCAAACAGCTTGTGATTTGAGGTCTGATAATCTTATCATTAACCCACGCTTGACGCTTACCCACCCTCATTAGGGACAAATCCAAATTTAATCAAAGCTTTCTTTGTTATCCTGGTTTTCAGTAATTTCTGGTTTTAGTTTACTGTTCGTCATTTTCAAATAAACAGTAGTAACAAAGTTAGTAAACTAATATTCAACTCAATTTTAATTATATAATGTTAAATAGTTATGAGTTAGGCCTGCCTCCCAAGTTCAACATAAACGGTTGTTTATCTTGCCGTAATACCCATTTTAAAGGAAAGTTTCCTGGTTACCTGATTACACGTGGGCTTTAGATTAATATTTCATATGAATATTAAATATAGAAGCTACCTTTAGAATGAATTAGGGCGGTTTTATGTGGTATTCAATCTTGGCAATCTGTATCGCGTCAACCCCTCACACCAGCAGCTTCTTACAATGTGCGATACAACCTGTCTACATGATATATTTACGTAGTTTACAATGAGGAACCTATTATTATATGCCGCCATTCATGCGAAATTCTGTACTTGCTGCTATCTTTCGCCGTCTAGAAGGATAGAATTTCCTACAAGCAAGTTCTCTTGTTAGTAACAAATTTCGGAAAAGTTTGCTGTAAGTTATTTTATACCGTTATGAATACAAATTTTCTGATATTACATATTGAAGCGATGAAGCTTAAGGGTAATTGAACTGTTCTGAGATTTATTAATTTCTTCCTTGAGCTACACGCATGAAACTGAAAACATCCAAGCTTTAAGCCTAAGTAGATTCCTGTTATTTGAATACAGACAACGGTTTATAATTTATAATCCCGAAAGAATGTCTTCTTAATTAATTTGTGGTTAGCTTAGAAAATTATAACTTTCAAAGTATGTTAGCGAAGTATTCGTCTTAGCTTTCAGAAACAACTCGCTTTTGGGCGTAAAGGAAGTGTTTCATTTGATGTACTAAACATTTTTTACAGCGTACCTTTAGATATAAACCTTAAAGGAATGGTAAAGTTTAGCCTAATTTTTGCGGTACGTTGAGTTTTTAAGACAAAAGGAATTGTTTATGACGATAAATGCGTAAAACTTTTCCCCATAATATCTTTTAACTGTGTTGTTGAAGCAGGAACTTAAAAATTTTCCTTAAACTTTCTTTTACCTTAATTCAGTAAAATTTGGCTTTTTTGAACAATTCAAATCAGAGAAATACATTTTTATATAAAGAATATCGAATATAAAATGTTCAAATCATTTTCTTTTTGAACAAATCTCGGTTAAGTGAAAATCTCTGTGGAATTTCTGTGTTTCAAACATTTCTCGGCCCTTGTACATCAATTTGTTAAACTCGATTACTGACATTCAAGAAAACATGTAAGGGCAACCAGTAGTCGTTAAGGTTCTCTTTAGTGCCTTATTGTATACCTTACACAATATGGATACGTATAAAGAAAGTTTTCTGAACATAAAGACCCGCTTTCAACTTTTGATGAATATAAACACAGGCTTCCCACTTGTTAATTTATCTCGTATGATATTTTTAAAATATCTTTCTCTGTGTCTTTTGTAACGTTGAGAACCAAATCAAAATTCAAGATTATTTTTTATTATTCCTAATTGCTAAATATTTCAGTCATCTAGATGATTTTTTGTTCTTACTTTTGATTCTTTGATTTAATTTAGAGGCCGGATTTTGGGCATTAAAAAATTACCAAACGATACAAAAACTGTAGTTATAGGTAATAATAAACTTAATAAACTTAAAACTTTAAAATATTCCTACGCCGAACCGGGCCAACGACGAATCGGGTCAACGGCGAACCGGCGACGACAAATCGACGCTGGCGAATCGTTCCCGGGCGGCTTATTGGTTCTATAAATACAAATACGAATTATAACTAATAAACAGCACTGTAGAATCTTGTATGTTCACCATAAAGCCAAAGCTTTCTAAATAACATCCGACATCCGTTTAATTGAATTATAATTATAGAACTATTGAATGTAGAGATATACCTACCCCTACATTATAGACATTTCTGAATTTGAATTGTTCCAAGGTACATTAAATTGAAATGCAAAATGGATATCAATTTAGATGGGTACGTATTAAATTGAGTATGGTAATAATTTGCATACGATGTCTGATTTCTCTCTACTCAAACATAATATACGCAGAAATATTAAAGTAAATGTAAATTAACATATTATACACCTGTCGTATACACTCTGACGCTTTGCTAATTGCAAAATACAATTATGCAATTGTTGATCAAAGTAACAATATATAAATATTTGAACCTCTGAATTTGCGTAACTGTTCGCCAATTACCGTCTGATAATGTAGAATTTAATGACAAAATTCTAGTAGTGCATTTAGGGTGAAGTAATAATACTACATGAGTTTCATTGTTAATACGACTCATAATTGTTTGGTTTGTAGAAAACCTTACATAGTCATTATAATACATACTTTTGGGTTGTTCACAGTATTCTTAGAATAACGTTCGTAAGATAAAAATGAAAAGAAAACGTAACTAAAAATTTTTTTCTATAATTCACGGATTTTCTTGATTCAAACGGAAGCATCCTGCTTCAAGCCGTTTTCAGTTCGACCACTTGTGCCTGTCATTCCTGCAGTATTCATGAACTTGCAGCTTCTTAAATCATTACACAGCAGATTTTCCAAGTGCTTTAAGACGAAGAGAGCATGACTTGTACTTTTGAATTCGTATGCTACTAAATTTTACTTGGTTTCAAAGAAACGCCTCTTTCGTGTCGTTTCAGAAAGTATTTGATTTCAGAATATAATGAGCTTTAAAAATAAAAGAACAAAATTGTATTATTATATTGTATACAACTAGAATTCTAAAGTTTCTACTCTCCAAATTGCCCTTAAATAGAATTAAATCAGACACCTGTGAGATTTCTCTCCAAATTCCTTTTGACGAAATTTCTACTCGCGATTGCGATTTCGAGACTGGAATAGTAATTAAGTTTTAGCGTTACTAGCAACTGAAGTGGTATCGCTCTCATAATAATTACGATAAGTGTGAGACTAGTTTGATAATTTCAATAACATTCGCTTTCTGTAGGGAACTATTCGATTCTCTTCTTTTTAGAAGAATTTATAAGATTTATGCGTTCATGGTACATGACTGTTTTAATTTCATAAGAAGGATAAAAATTCAACCCAAGGGCGTCCGATTATTGATTAATTATCCTGCAAGTTTATAAAGTGCATGACGCCATTATTTTCTTCTCCACATTTACAAATTGCTACTCTTGCCAGCCTATTATTTTTTACCCCTGTCAATCTAATTGTTTTGGGACATGACATTGTGTCTTTTGTTAAACATGCACACACCACCGGATTTGAACCACCATCAGCGTTTGTAGTGCAGTAGTTTGCAGTTTCAGCCTACAGCAACACTACCTCTACGCTATCTCGGCCCCACGTTGTATGTTGTCTATTTTGATTCTGTTACTGTTCTCTTCTAGCTGTACCGAGGTTTAAAATTGCTTAAATTTTCTGATTTCCCGAAACAGTTAAAAGATGGAGGATGGACAAAAAAAAATAAACAAACAGCACCCAAATACAATTCTTCAGTCGGCATTCCTAGTAGCCCAGTGAGTCCCTATATTTATATAAAGATTGATTTAGGGAGCTTTCATTTCTGCTACAGTCGTATCACGTATTTGTCCAGCCCAGGTCTTCCGACCTGTGCTGCATCTGATCCCCAATTCTGAATTTGTCCATTTCCGGATACTTAAGCAAAATGCTTTCAAATTTCTGAGATTTACCTAACATTTTATTGAAAATTTACTGTTGATCAATACATTTGAATAACACTCACAAATCAAAGCATTCATATATTATCTCCAACCAACGCTTTATCGTTAAACTATTTTATCGTAGATTAGGCATAGATAATGCCACAAAATTACAGTAATTGTGGATGTAACGTCAATTAAGCTGAATAATGCTTTGTTTTCCCTTCATTCAAATACTATAGCGTCATATGTTTGTCATGATTAATTAATTCCTACACGATATTAATATTTCATGTCAAGTTTTTGTCCTTAGAACAAAGCTAACAGCAAAACTTAATCATTTGGTAGCAACCCAAAGTTAATTTTAATAACAATCGTTATTTACAAATTTATATTCCGTAGAAATTTGTGAAAAGGTCTAGTTTTCTCAACCCAACAAGTCAGAAACACAGAAAGGTAAATGTGCAATAAACTACTGGTGTTAAAGGAGAGTAAAACGATCCGCTTCCTGATGAGCCTTCCCTAAATGTTACCGTAGATGTAATGTTCTTCTTGACTCCATTTACAACGTCCATATCTTTAACCTACAATCTGAAATGCTCCTCGTTTCTGTAATTTTTGGGTTTCACCAAACGATACCGTTGCTACAAAAGAATTGGGGGTTCTTTTCATCTATATTTATTAAAGATATTCAACTTACAGAAAAGATACTTAATTCTTTATTTTTTATTAGCGAATTATTTATTTTGTTATATCCGAATTCTACCGAATAATAATAAGTCGATATACAAGCTCATTATACAAATATTTTTTGAATGGGCAAACTATTATGAAACGGCCCATATAACGAATATATGTAAAGAGATCATATTTCAATATTGGTTTTGTTTTTAGTGTTAGTTTATTCCAAATTTTCTTGTTCTGTTCCCCGTCTCCTCAGTAAGACATCACGATCGCTTATCCCCTTCATCTCTTCCACAGAAATGTTGCCTCTTATACGTTCGGGAGAATCTGGCCATCTACGATTACGGAACCATGTTACAGTGTCCAAATGTCCAAATGTCCAATAACCATACGACTTGCCCTAATTGCACCTAGAAATAATGTAGAGGGGGGGCTTCAATTTGTTTTTATTATGTTTTACATATATTGGTACTTATAATAATAGCCTAGAAGAGTGTTTTATCAAGGGAAATTTTCATTTGGAAATCATGTTCCCGTATTTCAAGCCAGCTGCTCATAAAATTGTGTGTAAATTCATTTTAGAAAGGCGTTTAAATTGAACGTTAAAGAAATTCCGTTGTGGGGGGAACATTAACTTTAAAGAGTGCTTCAACTTGCTAAACTTGAATTGGCTTTTCAACCGTGAATCACCAAAAAAGCTCACATAAAATTACTTTAATATTTCATTGCGGTTTGCCCGTCTAAGGATACGAATTTTCCTTGAATCATTATCCATATTTTAAGGCGGTTTCTTGCATTCCTTCTACTTCCTTGTTATATATAAGGCAAGTTAGACTACGATCGTGGCCGCTTTTCGCATCCCGTTTTCCATTTTTCTGTCACTCCAATCTTCCTCATGTACATTTGTACTGGCCATATAGCTACTTAAGTTTCCTTCTCTTTAAAGTTCTTTCCTTGTACTCCGTACAAATAGAGTTCAAATTAATAATTGATTAGACTAGCGGTTGTCCTTTGTAAATATCCAAGAACATTATATGTTTCCAGTATACAACGTATATTTAGTTCCGTTTTTTATTTCGATGTTATGTAGGTACCTACTTCAAAGCATATCGTAACTTTTATTTTATATTTATTTCTCTTAGTAATCTAACAATCCCGTTCTTTTAAGTTAATGTATGCCTTATAAATAATAACTCAACCACATAGATGAACTTTTCTAAGAACTGTTCATATTTAGTCTAAAAGGTGTACTATTTTAGTACCTACTATTTATTAATTTAAACGCAACATCTTTCCACTACAGATAGCAGCGTACATAACAAAAGTTTTAATTAAGCTTGCTTGCATACAACGTATGTACCATGAACAGTGGTTTTTGTTTATTTTGTTTCTAGGTAAATGTGAGGAGAATATGTTAACTGAATACAATTATACATGCATAATGGTAAATAATAATCAACAGTTAGTATGAAAATGTTAAGCACTTTTACGTAAGGTACTTACAAGTTATTTTCTGCCTTTGGTAAAATTAGGAATCTAAGCGGAGGAAGGGTATGTATCAAATAGTATCCAGGGGCCCATTCTAGCTAGGTAATAGTTTTTTTCGTATTGAATCGGGTAGTTGTAATAGAATAGAGTTTTAGGATTAAGAGCGTATGGAATTTCCTTCAAAACTGACGATGTTTTACTGAATTTAATCCGAGTTACTAAACACTTAGTAATGAACGTTGCATAAATTTTACCCTTATAGCTTACCTGAACGTTACCTAATCAATATTTTATAAGTATGGATATGGTTTTAGTTTGCAGTACACGTAAGTGCATTTTACACAATCTTCACCTCACGTTACCAACACCGCAGCTGCAGGACTTTCAACATAATTGAATATTACAAAGTTACCTCAAGAAATATTAATTTCCTACAATGTTATATCATCTTAAATTATTTATAGTTTGTACACATCTAACAAATTAATACAATATTATAATCTAGGTTATTAAATAATTTTTCTTTAATAAATTTAAATGTGAAGGTACTAATGTAAAAATTTTCTAGAACTTTTGCCTTTAAACAATAGATTTATATGGAGTCTGGCAACTGGCAAAATGTTAAAACCTCAGAAAATAATAACGTTGAAAAGATGTTTAAAATGAGAAGAGCTTTATTTACTTTCATCGTTGTGTGCTTTTAATCGCTGTATACTTTTAGAACGTAGTAACGAGAACTGAATGTAGTTTAAACTTCGTTAAAGTCGTCTCGGTGCGTATAGGTATATATTTAAGAAATCCTAAGTGTGCTGTTGTATTTGTTCTTTAGCATCGCGAATGCAAATTACCCTCCTTTTGTTTCAACCTGAATTCATTTTCTTTTCAACCTTAAAATTTATTTTAAGTGCATTTTATTAAAAGTAAAACGTTTTTATTATACTATTTAATAGCAATCGTCGTGCAGTGCAGAATACTGAAACTTCTGAAAATTTTTCTGTTAAACGGTTGTATAATCGAGGTTTCTATTTAAAACGCATTTTAACTGGCTAATTTCCTTTTTTCTTGTTTTCTTAACAAAAAGTTAATATTCGCTTATTTAAAAATTCTGGAACTTTCAGCTTCATAAAACTTACTTGCTCATGCATATTTATAATTTTCTCAGCTTCTATACGGAGACCATTTCATATTGCCTACTATTTGTGATAAATTGCGTTTTCTACTTTATGGAAATACTTGTAATTCCTTAAAATACCTCGAAAATTGTTCCTCGATTAAATATTCAAGCTAAATGTAGTAATAATGGCATTATATAAAACCTTCCATTCCAATATGTATATAGCATTTATGAACGTGTTGTTTAACTACGGGGATAAGCCATTAATGAAAAATTCAAAAATTAAAGTTTTTATTCGCTTATTGTCTTTTAGGATATGTTAATCGGCATATGCTATTTGAGGTAGTAAGGATACATTTATACTCCATTTTGTGTTTTTTTTTTTAACTTTCTTTTTGCTTTCTAGTAAAGAGCGTTTTTCCCACAGTGACCAACCCTCGCAGGAGTGGGTGATTATATATGTAGAGCTTACTCTCTGAGTTACGCACTTGGTTTATTCCCATTTCGCATGAAGGACGTTTCCTTTTGCTTTACCGTGTATTACACCTGTTACTTATTAATAATCCCAAACTTTAATTTTTTTACGTCAATACCACTCTCCGCACTAACTGCACCTATTATTACTTTATGGGAAACTATTATTGGTTTTAAACTTTTGATCTTTTTCCCAAACATTGGTTTTCGACAACGCTTCGCATTGAACCTCAAAAATGAAAAATTGATCTTACAAACATGTTTGACTTTTATAAGTAACAAAGAACAGAATGCCAAAAGAGAGAGCAGAAGTAGTTTATAATCTATTTTTTGTTGCCCACTTGTTTTTGAATGTCTAGCAAAAAGTTCAAGTATCGTTAGCAATTTTAAATAAATTCGTTTTTCGTCAGAATAGATTGTGACATGAAATGCTAATCTGGAACACCAAGTCCTGTCATATCGGTGGTCGCTGCTTAGCGGGATCAACGCAATGTTCCAAAGCTTGGATAACGAAAACCACAGGGGAAACTTGTATCCTTGTTGCCACTACCGTTGTAGATCATCTATCTGACATATTTTATAGGTCCCCACTGGGCTTAGGGCAGGAACTCAGGCGTTTGAATTATCGATTTCGCTCTCAAGTTCTGTATTGAAAATTCTAGTTCTTCACATTTTTCTTTCGTAAGTTTTAAAAAGCTTTTCCACCAGAATTAAATAGTTTTCTGCATAAATCCTTTTAATAATGTTTTTGTAAGTTTGACAAATATACAAATTCTTTAGATAAAAATATAATTTATTAAACGCCAACGCCCAGATTCTTTTGATCTTTAAGTTGAAAAAAATTATATTCTCTGCTTGTATGAGTACTAACTGTTTAATTAGTTTATCAAGGCTCTAAAATACTGGCATTGTCTGCGGTTCAATATTTCAACCCAAATTATGATAGAAGGCCGTTGCACCCTCGATAAGTACCTACAGTTAAACCATCTTTATGAATTTTTTACAGATCGATATTATCGAATGTAAATTTGTCAATGCGAAAAGGGCGAAAGAAACCTTTATAAAGTGAAAAACTTTTTTCCGTATTTTTATACAGAAGACACTAAATTTAAAGTTCAAACTATCGTAAAACTTTAGTTGCTAAACTAGTTCGTGACCGATTTAAAAGTGAATTTCAAATGTTCTTAAACAAATATAAGTTAAAATATTCATCGTGTTAATGTAATCCCTTATCAACTTACGACCTGTAATCACAAAAACCAAATGGTACTCTGTCTAAAGCAACAATATTAATGTTTCACCTACCATTTATGAGAGTACATTGTAATAACTGTAGACAAGGATTAGGAAATATTTACATGTGTTTACTGTAAACTCCTAGTTTTAGTTTGGATTTAAGATTTTACGTCTCCTTTACTATTATAACCTACGATAAAGCATTCTTACCCTTTAAACTTATGTTCCGTTTTGTAAGGTTCTCTTTTAAAATATATTTTAAATTTACAGTACAATTACAACTGTGCAGGAAGTCCGGTTTCTGAATTTGCCGTGCAAGTACCTCGCTAAAATACGAAACATTTCAGTTTTCAGTCTAGAGTATTTACCACGCCTCGAGCCATTTCATTTAATGGCATTTCTGAGACTTGGTATCCGGGGTGTTCTAATTTTACAATTTTCAGCAATGTTATTGTATAGATTTAAGATTCCTGTAAAAATGACACAATTGATGGAAATAAAAATATCGATACCTATAAAAAAAATAAGATCGGCAATTTTCAGGTATTGGGGTTTTAACAAGCAAGTTTCAGCATTGCCTGTTAACAGTAAAAATTTTCAAATTCATGGTTCTTTTACGTCAATGTAAGATTAAAACCTATTTTCTTGGAAAACAGTAGAAAAAGATTTGAACCGTAATTTATAAACGATCATCATATGTTAAGTAGAGCTAGTTTGTAAACTGTAGAAAGCTTGAACGAACACGTCGCACCCCATATGGCTTTGGTTAACTTTAATGCTGACCTACCTACACATCGGCTTGAAGTTCTCCATTATTGCCAGAGAGCTTCTCAATGTTTCTTGTTCGATGCGCTGGCAAGCAGTACCCGCAAATAACCGCTTGTCTTGATATTTCCCTAA
The DNA here is from genome assembly GCA_963082805.1 of Hemicrepidius hirtus. Lineage (NCBI taxonomy): Eukaryota > Metazoa > Arthropoda > Insecta > Coleoptera > Elateridae > Hemicrepidius > Hemicrepidius hirtus. The sequence goes on from OY720168.1 coordinate 20,001,953, forward strand.
ACCAGACTAAACTATTACGTAGTATGTTATTAATAATTATTTAGGGTAGTTTCCACTTGGTTTAAATTGTAACGATTCAATATCTATTAGCTTTCTGAACTGCATATACGAAAACATAGACCAAGACATTAGCTAGGCTCTTTCAACGACTATCCCCAGTTCTGTATTTTCAATCCCAACCAGATTGTCAGCTGAATTTAGTCCCCGGGACTCAAATGGTTAAGGAGTTGAACAACCTTCTGCATGTAAGACTGAAAATTATACTAGCACACATGAGCAAAATTACAATAAAGAACTTCTCCAGGATAGGACAAACGAGCAAGACATTAAGGCGACGGCTGCGTCCGCCATCTTAAACTAGGACAACTCCTTGTGCACTGATTTATGTCAGCGGAAATGCCTGGTAACTAAGCAGTGAAATAAGTAAGCCTGCGGTGAAAATCTTTCTTAATGTAGTATGACTTCATTGAAACAAAACAAGAATTTTCACTTCAAACTGATTATTATTTAAATTATTTGCGGTTACAACATTTCCACATGTTATGTTAACAACAATCATTTCTGATACATCAAATAGTATATTATGCAGAAATTCTACCAATACCTGCTAAAGTTAAATAAACAGCTAGTCAGCGAGGTGATATTGTATTCGCAAATAGTACTGATGATGCTGCTAATGCGGTAAACCACATTTTCAGTTTTTATATCCGGAATGTACCCTAATAATTTGCAACATTTGTTGATTATTAAACCAACGCATTTGTTGTTTAACATGAATCACTGAACATGGTACTCTTAATCTCCCTCAAATGCATTTCGATCTCCCGAATAGTTTCTGATATACTATATTCATATACGAGTAGTGTTAGTATCTTTAAAGCTGTCTACTTTTCTTGTACCAGCGTGTAGATATCTTCACAGAAGGGGTGCGGTATGTTAGCCTTTCTGAAACTGTCTTTGATGAAATAATAACTGTCCTTGATAAAATAATAAACCCTAATGTTCCCTAGAAGGTAGTCCACATTCTGACTAAGACAAACTAAGACCAGGGTTAGAACATTTCAGCCAAATTTACCCAGGACTTTGTTTGTCTTTCGGTCTCGCAAGAATCATCTTAGGATGAGCGTTCTAAGTTCCATGCAATTTATTCTCAATGCCCCATTTGTTGTTCAAGGTGTTCCTGTTTACTTCACGCCAGTTCAATCAATGGGTCCACTCTAAATTTATGTTCTTCACATTTAGTTCACCTCAGAGTATGTTCATTTAGCATCCCCTATCTTGTCTAGAAATTGCAAACATCTGCTTTGCTTATATTATTGCAGATTTTATTTCGTATTTGATACAAACAATGCGCCACCGCACAAAGCTTGCCTTGTAGCTATTTGTAATATCAACTTCTTCCAGTCTACAAAGCTTGCTGCAAGCTATCGTTGGTAAAGGATTACCTGCGCCGAAGGAGCTTTCGCACTCGGTATTTCTAACAGGCTCAGACTCTTATACAACATTTTCTTACTTACCATTTTATACCGCCCACGAGAAAATGTATGGTTAAAAAAACTAGTATTCTAAATGTTTATTGGATTGCTCACGTTTTCGTTTAAGAAATTGAAGATTTTGGTTGTGGTTTGTTCAACAGAATTTTGGTATAAATTTTCAGTTCGTTTAGAATCGTATGTGCTCGGTCGGTTTTGGTCCAGATCTCATCTGTTAACTGAGGCTGCTCAGACGTTCAGTCTCCGGTAATCTCTAGTGTGGGAACATTCTGTAGTCGCTGGTTATCCAAAAGCTCACGAAATGCTTAACGAGAAGCGCATTATAAATTGAATTTTTAAAATCAGTTTTGTTTCATGAATTAACTATTAATTTTATCCTAAATGAGTTGGGATTTTTAATTAAGATCACGCTTTTGTTTAAAAAAAAAACAAAAAAAATATAAAGTAATTTTGAATGACATTTTTGTTGAGTGGGTGACGTGTATGATGCGAAACGATGGGATCCTCGTGTTCCTTGCCTTTGTCTTCGGCACAACTGCAGCAGATAATTTAGGTATATTTTAATAATTAAATGGATTTAAGAAGATAATAAATTAAATTGTATACAACAAACATTAATAAGCGCCCACATGAATTTTCTAAAATCGTATTAGGTAAATGCCAATGACTCGAAGTAAAAGATTCCTTCTATAAATCAATACGAAATAGATAATTCTTGAATCAGCAAGCTTTGTTAGACAATATTGCAATCTTATAGGGTAGCACCCTATAATTTTTGCTGATGCTTGCTGTTCGGAAATCGGAAATAAAGCGTCCATCCCCATTGACATCAGTCGGTCCTCTATGGAAGCGACTTTAAATTGCAAATTGGCTTAGCTGGCCTTTTAATTTTGTTAAATTTAACTGCCTTTGGAATAATTTTATTGCTGTGCTGAAAAGGTTTTGGTGTTTCAATTAAGATGTGGAACCAAATTTAAAACTCGTGGTGAAGTACAGATTAGTTCGTTTTTTTCTAGAATTTAATGTTAAAACACTGTTATATAAATAGTTTTCGGTTCGTGTTACATGTAAATTTAAATTAGCTATTAAAGTAAATATTTTCAATATATTTCACGTCATCATATAATTATCTAACTGTAAAATAAAATTAATCAAGATATACCTAATATGCGGTACGTATATAAAAAAATTAATTAGTCTTAAAATACTTTGCAATTCTAGTTTAAAATCAGATAAATCCATTCGTAATAATATACATTTTGATTATATAGCAGTACTTATTTATTAATTAATTACAAATAACAAGCCTTTCGGAAAAAGAAGCGACAGTGGAAATAAAATTTCATAACATATTTTCGCTTTTATCATGAAATTTTAATATTTATGACATGTTGGTTTATAATAAAGTTGTTTCGTTAAGTAAAAGTATGCGTGAATAGTCCATAAAAAAGAGCAGCAAAACATGACTTTTCAAGGACTGTATCCAAAATCATTTACATTCAAAATCGTAAAATCTATTTTACAACTTTCTCCTGTTAAAATACCTCCAAAAAATTGATATTGACTAATATGGGAAACAAATGCAATAGTTTTGGTAGAAATTTTTAAATTACCCAAATGTGTATGTCGCAATATTTACGAAACGAAATTAAACTTTTTGTTTAAAGTAGACTGGGATTTGAAATTTTATTTAAAATTAAATATCCTAACCGAATTTATCACTTAGGAAAACAAGAAGTAGATAATTTTCAGTTTATGAAACTTTAAATCAGATATTTTAATTAAGCAGAACGTTTCGTTGTACATCCGTTGTAAATTTTCAGTTCTGATACAGGAATTATTTACTGGTAGTGATTAATCTATGCCACAAAGATTTAATCTACAGTTTTTATATTGTAAAAGAATTTGGATAATATTTAATTCGTTTAAAATATTTTTGTAATAAATGGTTTATATTCGTAGCTTTTAGCTATAAATAATGGGAAATATATAAGAGCAAGTGTGTAATAGTACAATACTTTTGAGATAGCGTCATTCAAAGCTAGTAGTTCACAGAAACCCATCTCAAATAAAATATGGTGGCGGCGGCATTATCAGAAATATGTGTTTAAAAGTGTCAGCCGAGATTCCTAGCGCGCATTCTGTTACAAAGGAAGTTTTCACCCGCAAACAATAAATACTTTCTATAGAATGTTCTGGGCCAGCATTTCAATTTCGTTTTTGTTGCACCAAAACGAAATTGTTCTATTGATTCGTAAAATAGCTGTCTAAAGTATAGAATTTTCTCTATACCATTTTTTAAACAGTTTTCAAAACAATTTCAAAATTTACCGCTTGTTGAAATGAAAAATCAGAGAGTACAGTTAAAAATCCAATGATCGATTTTTTTGTTATTAGTCTCCCTAAAGCTACTAAAATGTCAATACCTACTTCTAAAGAATTAATGGGATAGATACTTCAACTACTGAATCTAGATGTAATAGGTTTGGTTTTCAATATACGCTTGGTGTGTAACTATAACGCAAAGAGACTGATGTGATGGTAGTTAGGAAAGGACACAAATGACTCTTAAGATTAATGGTTTGGAAGATGAAATAATCAGATGAAATGTTTGAGCTGTTTGTGTAGCGACTAGCGATTGATTTTAACAATAATTATTATTAGAGCATGCTGCAGGGTGTCCTACGAATACCGAGACGTTTGCTTTATTCTTAAAAATATGAAGACGTCCGTAAAAGCTGAATTATGTTCATGAATGCAAATGTTCAAACTATCTTTCAGAATTGTAAAGGATACCTCCCCTGTTGCCTCAAGTTCTTTCTATAATTTGCCAATGTCTGACAATGTTTTTGCATGTCTCGATGATTATGTTCTAAAGTATCTCCATATCGGTTGGTGTGACATTATAGTATTACTTCGTAGCGTTGGGTTTCACCGTACCGATGGTTACCTTCTCCGCTTTCAAGATACTAACTGTTTTGGCGCTTTTCCATCTACTAAGAGCGCATCTGTCCATCGCTTATATCTGATCCATTCTATGACTATTTACATTACATGGGTTATTTCTATATTCACTTTTTAAGACTAAGGTTATCCAGCCCTGTACATTTATGTGCTTTGAGTTTTGTTTATTTTATTTTGCGTTGGAGATTATAAAAATGATTTTACGAGGGGAACATAATTTTGCCACAACCACAGGTGACGTAATATAGGATTTACCTAGCTTTTAGCTTTTTCCAGCTTAAAAGTGTTAAAAGTTGAAATGTCTTGGACGTTTATCCGATCTTAAGCAGTAAGTAACCCTGACACGTTGTTACAACTTAAAGCAGAAGTATCTCTTGGTTAGTTGGGTACAGTATTTAGATATCAAAAAAATATCAAAGTTTTGTTAAATAAATAACAATTTCTGAAGTAGGTGCAGATGAAAACAAATAAATGTGGGAGTAATAACGTAATATGGAAATTAATTTCCATATTCGCCGTATATTAACTAACATTTCGGTGTTAAATGCTATATATAAATGGGGTGCGGCGTACTCTACTCCTGCTGCTAAGATGTAACGAAACAGGCGAACTGTAATAAAATTTTGTTACGACATTCAAACTGCCGTTAAGATGCAGCTTGCTTGTTTCTGTTTTATGTCTGTTAGCTAACGCATCTTAGCGAACGTAGGATGAACAACGTTTATTTGGAATCAGAAAACGGAATTAAGTTACGTAAGCAACCTTGATTTACACCAGAGTGTAGGCAGTTGGTTGCCTCTAGCATCAGCCATCAGCGTCCTATTCATTCATACGAAGGTCATTCTTACGAAAGAACTCTCAAAGTGTAATGACACCGTATAGATTTTTATTCATTTTTCTCAATTAGTCCTAATAATAATCTGAATGGTTACGGTTGTTTGAGTTACTTCTAACGTTTTTGGCGTTTATTATAAAATAATATGACAGAAAGTTAAACAAGATATTTACAAAATTCGTCGCCGCAGAATTTAGAATCTGAACATAATTTTGCGTCCCTGGTTTCACCACAGAAAAACGTTGTTAACAATTTAAAAAATTAACTCAAGTTCGTCAAATATATAGTCACCAGCCGTTAACGATTTTATGTATGTGTATGTTGTATAGAATGCATTTACATTCGTACTTATGGTCGGAGATGTTTGACAACGAACCCATGAAAGCTTCTATTCAAGTGTCTACATGCGATACCAGAGTGTCAAATCTCCCCTAAATGCATCGGTTTACATTCCTACGCTTATATTTAACAATGAAAGCTTTCACACAACGCATTAGCTTGACAAAATACTATTCAATATAAATTGTAAGTGAGAAGTCAAAAAGATACTGTTGTCACTTTGGTTTTGAAGTACCCACTATGATGAATGGATCCGATACTCATTTATTTATGGTTTTATTAATATTTGTATTAATTTCCTATATGTACTGTTTTAACACCATAATCTATTTTTAGTTTCGACGACTACAGGGTTCGTATCCTCACAAGGATTTTTTTTATTTTTGCAAACATTATTATTTATTATTTATTTTATTATATGAAATGATATTCCATTTAAAACAAAAACAATGTTACATTTAATATTTTATTGTTTTCAGTGATTGATTAATGGTGAATTAAAAATTTATAAATTTCATGGGAGAGTGATGTTAATTTTATAATAAAACTAAATTTGTCGCTCTCCAACAGCTATATTGATCCCCCATGAAAAAGTAACATAAATTGTACGTGGGAAAATTATTAAACTAAATTTATGGAATCAAGTCAGTAGAAGGAAAATATCGTCGTCGAAGTTATATTAGTATTCATTTGACTAGTTGTGTCATTCACAAATGTTCACCTTCTAATGTATGATTAAAAATGTATGAAAGAAACAAAAAAGCCTAAAATTATTCGCATATTTGTATATAATTCTGTATAATCTATTTAACCGGCCAAAATATGTTCTTTTTATATTTTCGCCGAAAGGGATAATTAATATCATGACTGAAATAAACGCTAAGAAAATTTCTGTTGGAGAAGCATGGACCCTAACAGCTTGCAGCTATTTGCCCTTCTTTGTCGGCTGATTTTTCCGTTTTCTTATACCTTCTGCCATCATCTTCTCTACACAGATTATCGTATGGTTTGACATAATATACGGTGTATAATTTTATAACGTTTTCTGTTGGTATTGTTTAAACCATAATTATAGTATCGCGATTGACATAATTTTTTCTAATTACAGCAAATATTAATTAACTTTGTATGAACAGGAAATGATTTAATTGAATGCAGCTTAAATATCTCTATTTCTGTTGGAATTACAAACAAAACCTTAATCGCATAGGCACTCGCCCACCTACCAGTAAATTCCTTTGCTTCCTTGACCGTTTCTTGTCTGACGACTGTTCTTAAACAAGCAAAATCACCTCCAAACTTTAATACGAAGTTTTATTGTATACTGTATCAATACAAAAAAATCACTTAATGGGTGTGTCAGTCAATTACTGTGATTACCATATATGAACACGGCCATTTCCATTCTGGTTGAACTCTGCTAAACTATTCAGCTGTACAACTGGTCGTTTGAGAAATGCGGCTCTTAAGAGTTGCTTTCTTCCCGAGTCATTGTCTCTGATAAATGCCTTCGTTATTCTTGTTTTTATTAGAACTGCTGATACTCCTAATTAGATGAGGCGCATAAATACCCTGACTGATGAAAGTAATGTCTAAAAGTAATTCCTCTTGGTGATAAAGCATTGCTTGTAGTAGTGTTGAGGTATTGCTAAGCGGATGAGTTCTGAATAAGTAGGTTCCGCAAACTTTAAAGGACTGTAATACTTTTAATGCGATTACTGTCGACTTCCATCGTTTTTTTAAAGCCCAAATACTGTCGGTTTTTCACAACAATTTCATGATTTACGCTTCTTTGTCCAAGATTTACTGCTCAAATCTTATCCAATAAATTGTTTTTTCTCGTTATTGGCAATCGACACTCGCAGTATTTGTTACTCGAGAAAACGAAAAAATAGATCTTGACCCACATGTAAAGTCATAACCAGAGCGCATTAGAATTTTAACACCGTTTCTGTTTATAATTCTGATGTAGTTCCATCAAAAAACTAAGTGTCTTTACCATTAATCATCTCTTCTAAGAAAAATGAAGTGACAGCCAAAATTTCCTTTAAGATTTACGGAAACTGGGCTTAAAATATCAAACATTTACAGACTTTTCACCAGGCCCCAGGAAAACATTAAAAACAATGCTAACAGTGTAGGTCTGTAGGTCATAACATCAGCGGCTGTTTATTGAATCGAATCGTCAGCGATAAATATATCTGTGATTGATTTCAGATCTGATTTTATTTTTATGTTGTTTATATACAAAGCTCCGAAAAGAACATAAAAGTTTCGGAATATCTTCGTGAAGCTGGCAGTCATCCCGATTAAATACTGGAATTTATAGCAATCTTATCAACTCATTAAAAAGTTATTACCTTTTTTAGACGGCAATAAAATTTTAAACTTGCAGTAAAAGCAATACGCAGAAAGAGTGAATTAGAATCATTTCTCCAAAAAAACCCCAATTGCTTATTATTAACGTCCATGGTCAGCCAGAAGACTATTCTGAAATATATTTTGGTGTAGGATATTCGCTATTCTGTAGCGTCATTAAGCAAGATATTGCAGCGGTTTAAAGGTTTCGTTTTGCTAATCATTCATGAGTAATAAAATATTACATACATTCATGGATAATCTAACAATCATAACGAATCTTTATAGCTGGTAATAGAAAATTTGCAAAATTTAATCCATTGCCGTAATAAAATCCAATTAATTACATCTTTATTTTTACGACATTCGCATTGATCAAGCAGAGAATGACTGAATTTTATAGGAGTGTACCTAACGTAAGTTTACGGTAGTAAATCCATACAAGATACAACATACATCATAGTGTCATCTGTATCGGAACTACTGATCAGATATTGGAAATCGTTTCAAATAAAAAAAAATAGAAGTTTCCTGTGCACTAAGCGAATTGCGAGATTTTATCAGTTACTCGCTGAAAATTTCATAGTTTCGTTGCGCGCATCCAGTATGTTGAAAGTTTTTGGTTCTCTTGGGGAAAGTTGTCGGCCCCTCAATATATTTTCCAGTTTCTGTATAGATTAGATATTTTATACTTCAAAATATCCGCAATGCATATGCGAAATTAAAAGTTTGCAATTCCCAAGCGTTTTCACCTAGTTTATGTAGTACTTATACGTAGGTTCTGTTAATTCCTAAAATATTAGTTCAGAGGTAGGGCATGGATTTGTAGAACAATAAATTAATTAAACGGATCCTAACTTTGGTAAATTTGAGGAGTTTCAGATTAGTTGAAATTTCCTGAATCGGCTATACCCGCACGTCTAATAAATGCGAGAATCCTGTTAGCCACCCGTTCGTTCTATTTATTCCCAGCGTCATAAATACTGTGCCTAAGTAAATACCTATATCTCCCGAGAAAGCGAAAACTAATCTTCCAAAATGGCGAGTAGATCTGTAACCAAATCAGACAAAAGGCTAGATTCATATCAGACAAGCAACTTGCAGGGAAACACGCAGAACTGGTGGAAGAGCTGTCGACGATCATTCATAAACAAACAATCAAACAAGCTCTCTAAATAGTTTTAACGCCTCAATTGGTTTGTGTGTTTCCATTTCATCTGCTAATGACTTACCAACATCGCTACCTCACTTCTAACTAAATTTATGAGAACTCAGATTTATATGCAAATGCGTTTTCGGATTCTACATGTAGTTAGAATTAAATTATAAACAACGCATTGTATTCTAAAGTGAATAACACAAAACTACGTTTCCAGGGCAAAATAATTTTAAATATTACCAACAACCACTCAAAATTCAATTTCCTCTAGTACAGCCTCATCCTCGATACATCAATCTCAGCTTCATTCTGCACTAATAGCCCCTCAACTTATATCAGTTGGATGTCACATAATACTACCCTACATTTTTTTTCTCTACACTGTAACCAATGACTGGGTTTCCCAAGTTATGCGTTATTCTTCAATACACAATTTGCAGTGAACATGGTGAACATGATTAACATCTGCAGTCGTTCAATTCATTTAAATTTGCCTTCTCAATTTAATCTCATTCTCCATCCCCAATTCCTTATCCTATATTAATTAGACGTCAGACAGTTCTCAAGAATTTTTACTTGACCCAGTATTCTTTAATCGATCTGTCCGTACTGCTTTCGTCTTTAATGTATCAATAAGATACCACGGGGCCTTAGAACAATATAAACGCACGTTTTTTGGGTGCAGGGAGTTAGTCAACATCTGTAACCTCGGAAACTATAGGAAACTTAAACTACAACAAGAGAATAAACAAAACAATGGTGTAGTTAATTTTAAACAGGGGTGAAACGGCCGCAGAGAATCGTCCGCGGCCAATTCCCCCTACCCATTAGGTGTCACGTAATATACCTTCAAAGTAACTGTTCTCACATCCTACCATACCCTTTAATTGAGACTCGGGTCGGGTAGCTATGTCTAAATGTTCCTACATTTTTAGGTCTAACATAGTATCCTCAAAGCAATGGGTACCTAATGTGATTTGCTTGAATTCTTAACAAAAATCAGCTGCATAATCGCAAATTTTAACCAACTAGTCTCATTCAGTTGGTTCCGAAGCCGTAACATTTGGAATTAATTAACGGTCCCAATAAAGTGGCGCTTCAGCATTTTTCCTAACGAAGAGCGTCGCTGCTATGCAGTAATAAAAATGTAATCAATATAATAAGATAATATAAAACGAAGGTTTAAAAACACGTCATAACCCACATAAGATAATGTTGTGTAATAAGAAATATTTTTAATAAAAATTTTTGTGTTACCTTTTATTATATTTTGTTGACTATTTTTAATTCTTTTTTTCTTTTTGTTTCAGGTGAGTTCAAAACAAGTACCTATCAAAAGAATTGCAGTACTAGAAGCTGAAATTCGATCTCTACAATATGTCTTTGAAAGTATGTTACGAAAATGGAAAAACCGTTACTCACGTGGAGTATATGAAAATTATTCGATAGTCAAGCGGGCGTTGGTCGCTTGTAAGGTTAAGACTTCTCTTGAACCTCTTGTATTAAACCGTTAGGAAATTTTAATTAAAGTGAAGGGTCATTGAAATGTCACTGGCAGCCGACGAGTGTTAGAAGTTTATGACTATTGCATTAAAATTGTATAATTTTTGACCATTGTTAAAAATTTTATTATCATCAATCGTTGCGTTGCAAATTAAATTTGTAAATACATATAACAGTAATATAACGCCGAAATATTAAAGCACTTGATGAACTATTATACCCATTTATACTTTAATAAAAGTCATTGGTTATGCTTGTGTATTACAAAAGAATTCGTGTAGATCAAAGTGAAGAAGGTTCACGTAATTAATACAGAGAGCACTGTGACCTTCAGCTGATGTTAAATGCATGGACCAGGTTGTTACGTGCACGTTATACATTATCCTTTAATAATATGAGTTCTCGACTAAATAAATTAAGAAATGTTTCATCCGGCCAATATTACTTTTAGTAACTAAATCGGTAACATATTATATAGTTTTTTCTTACACCTTTTCTCCGTTGGTTTGTTCCTCTGAATTCCGGATTAAGAATTAACCCAAAAATCCTCTCCGTGTCGTAAAGGCGACTATTTGATATATCGTGGAATTCTCTCTAACCAAATTTCAACATACATAGTTCAGAAGTACTTTTATTTAAATTTATCTTATTCCACAACGGAATATTTCTTTGTAGCTCCGATTTTTATACAAAAAAGGTATCAGTTTTTTGATAAATCGACGTCTCATACAGAACTCATAAAACTGCACAAAGTTTCGTGGAAAGTTATTACATTTCCTTATAGATCATTTTATTACTCCCATAAATTATATCACCCCAATTCAGCGTGTTTAATATCCCAACCAATACAACCGGCGATTTCTCCAAATTCCCAGAATTACATAACAATGACAGGGCTTTTTAAAATTGCTTTATAATTAAGCGAATATGCAATATTTCCCATTTGCACATCTTATAGAGAATTAACCAAACGAAGGCATTTAAGTTGTTTCGTTCCCCAAGATTTTCTATTGCGGACTATTCTGCTGGAATTGTGCAGAGTACGTTGAATGACGTGTTCTCTGCAGCTAGTCTTGCTTGATAATTGGAATTGTGCTATTTTTCACATGGACGCATGATGGTTTATTTAGTTTTTTGTAAATTGATTCTACAAATTGCGGAGAAGCTTTTAATTGGCATCTGATAACAAATCTAATTTTTTACTTTACTAGAGTAGTTCTTTCGTCTTAACCCTATGCAATATATATTGTTTTTTCTCGCCAAACACCAGGGCGAAAACCTTGCAATAATATAACACGATTCTTATATATAAAAGTATTGTTGTTAGTTAAAGCTAGTTCACGATAACCTTTGAGTGAATTTTTGCAGCGCTTTGTTTTAATTGAATAGGAAATGGGACCAATGCAATTATAATTCTGCATTGTGTAAAGCATTTGAAGTTTTATTCAATTTACCAACTTTATACCAAAATCACAGCAACGTTTAAAATTGGTTTTGGGGAGAATCCATATATACTGCAGTAACCAAAAAATTGCATTACATTTTCTGTGTACGAAATCAATAATCAAGCTGAAACATATGAATATCAAATGAACTTACTTAATTTAATTAAACGCTTTTGTATGGTTAGGTTGAAATTTAAATTACCGATACGTGTTGGTAACAAAACGCGTGTACACGTGCTCAGAAAATTAAAGGTTCGCAGTCGCAAACTCTGTAGTAGCTAATAGCTAGCCTAGCCACCTGCATTTTGTCAGTTTTATAAACATCTATTTACGTCTCATAGAAAACAAGTTTGCGCTTGCCTCGAACCCAACCTTCAATATGATGCTTTAATATTATAAAAATTCAAAAATATCCTTATTCCGCTCACCAGTTTCAAAATTAAACAAAATTTCCACAAAATATTTTTAAATCATTCATTGTCGCTATTAAATCTAATAAATTATTTTCCCATGATGGAATTAATCCTCTAAGAAAACCTTATAATTTTTCTTTGTGGAATTGTAAGACAACAATTTAGAATCGGTAGAGCACTATTATGTTAAAGAACATTAATTTTGTTAAATTACATAGATAACTTAAAACGTATCTCAAAACATAAACCTAAATGTCGTACGATATAAAACAGCTTCAGAAGTCATCAGTCAGATTAAATTAATGGACTTAATTAATGTTAGGTCGTCTTAAATTACAGGTAACTACGTTTCTGAAATGCCATCAAGTAGGGTTTAGTTACAAATTCTTTGCATAACAAATTCTTTTTATGAAAATTCTTACGTTTAATAGGTTCTTATTTTCTGTAACCGTAACGGTATCTTACTTGCTCATTTTGGTGATGACCACTACTATGTCAGTTTCCAGTGCAACTTCTATTGGCAAAGCAGCAAGTTTCCTAATAAGTTCATCAACTCGACGGTTATCGAGACACAAAACTTGTCTGCTTTGTACATAATATTTTACTAAACGTTCAGGATTAAAGAAGCAACCAACGGATTGGGACATTTTACTATTTCTTTTAATAATTACTAAATGTCTATTGGTTAATTTCCTCTTGAATATACTACATACTTTTAATTTATACGAATACATTTGCTGACATAGTAGAGACAATTAAAGTTAATAAAAAGTAATTGCCAGTGTCTTTCATCTGTAGGTCATTTATGTAATAGAATAACGCAGGACAATTAGTCGTAATTATGCTATTTTAGAAAAAGTTTGCAACACTTTAATTAGTAACGTAAAGTTTACTCATTATTTGTAATAGATATTACCTTATCAATTGAAGTTTCTATGTTGCTAGAACGTTACACCTTCTCAAATCTAAAATTGCAAAACTAAAACCCATTAGATTATTAAAAGTAAACATTGCTATTTTCGTCACAAAAGGACGTCCGTAAAGGTGATAGAGCTAGTCAAATTAAATGCTGATATAATTCAAGTCCGCTATACAGATCCATTAAATCATTGTCTAACATCGTAGTTTTGTAACGATAGGCGCCGCCGCCTGTTGTCTCAAGAACAGTTAGCAACTAAAATGTATAACAGACAATTTAATAAGGGAATATATTAGGGAACAACTGAATTTGTGACTGTAATCAGAGAAATCCTTTTATTTTGTTTTCCGTGTAGCGCACCCAAAAATATTTGGCACGGGTGTTAGTTGTTTTATTAACGTTGAGTTTTATGGTCAGTTGATTACTTCGGGGAAGACCCAATTAATAAAGGTTGAGAGTGTTGACGTTACGAGGAATTCGCGAGGTGACAATTTGTGTATCGAAGTTGAAGGCACGATTTAACGGGTTCTAGGTAAAGTAGTAATTAGAGAATCCTTGAATGAAGAGATGAGATTTGAAAATAAGACCAATTAGTTATTTGTAGGGTACTATGTAATATATTATCTGGAGACCCAATTAAAGGCTACTTGGGTAAAACTCAATTAATATGGGTTATGAGTACCTACTGAGTGGAACTTAGAGAATTATTGTATGTGTAAAATATTAATGTACTTATTTCTAGAATTTAAAGCGGCTTGTAATAATAGTTTTATGTAGTAGCTCTGAAATAGTTTTATAATATACATGCCCGCATACCAAACATACCAGAGCATTTCATGATTGTATAGGCTAAAGCAGAAACCCAAAGCAAACAATTGACCTAATTGCTAGTCTCTCTCAAAGTGGTAAACTCAAATCAAGCTTGGCTTGCTAAGTGTAGAGAGACACTGTAAGCAGTTAACTTCGTTAATAGTTTAATAGTAGCCTTAGCTTATCTTGGCTTTACGTATGAAAGGGAACTCTGCCAACAATATTTCTCGGGTTGACCCATCAAATAATGTTGTGGGGAATACATTTTTGATAAAAGGATAAACTGTGGCACATACGTGCCTCCCTAAAATACGTTTTGTGAGTCGCACAATTTGTCATATTTATTATCCCTGACGCCTCGTCGAAACTACAGTAAATCCCGAGCTCGTAACAAAAGGCCAATACTTAAATTCTGTTCGGTTTACGGCCGTATTGCGGTATTTTTAACTTATACGCCTTGCTTAATGCTGAATTAAACCAACCATCAGCTCCACTTGCTCGTGGTAAATCAAGCTTTTGTTTAGATAAATTTTGACAGATTCTCGTTTAGCCTAAATTCCAGAGTATTGTATTGAGCTATTTTTTTGAAAGCATTTAATATAGTTCGGTTGTTAAATTCTCATTCATTTTACCCATCAAAACCTTTATATCGTGTATTGTGCTTATAATTTTCGACAGCCATTAAAAACACGTTTAATCAATAAACTGTTTTTAAAAATGTGGTTCATAATTTCAGTTACTTTTTGGGAAAATGGTAAATGTTTTAACTATTGTTAAGATTTAATATTTATTACATAATTGAATTTAATTGAAGTTTATTAAGGAAGTTTAGGAGTTTGACAATTTCCAGATGTAAAGAGATGAGAGGATATGAAAAATTCCAATTTAAAAATCTTGTCTTTTAAGATGTTTAATTTTTTAAACTTTTCTGTATTCGACAAAAATATTAACGTACTTTTAAATTTTAATTAAGGATCCTACGAATTTCTCGAAAAGTTCAAATACTTACCTAAAGTTTTAAGTCGAAACTTCAAAGCGGAATCGTGACCAAACCGAGATAATTTGGTGGGGAGGAGGCTTATACTAAAAATAGCAACCCCAATTAGCTCGGAAAATCGAGCATTGTAATCGTAAACACAGCAAGATAAAATACTGAACAAGAAACCTTTAACAAAATTTAATTAATTAAAAATTTAGATATTACAGAACGCGATAATGTAATTTAATTATGAATTGTTATTAAGAGGCAATTTGTATTATTGCATTTTTCTCGCCACGAGCTTAAACTTTTCAGATTTTGGGTTCGCGTTCTTAAAGTTGTGACGAAGTCCATAACTCGCAGACTTTGTATAGATAAGTACTTCATATTTCGTGCATGGTTTTATGTCTAGCGCGTGTTCTTCTAGTAAAGCAGCACTCAAGTTTTACATCCCCATCGTGATATACGGTGCTATTTTTATTTTGTTCGACATTTATTACTAAAGCAATGCTAAGTTGTGACCCTCATTCCTCGCACCTGCTACAATCCAAATTGTTGCAACATTCTTAATTTTCTTCTCTGTATGACTCAGTTTTTTCCATATTATGTACCTACTATCTATATCGGAACCATTATAGTTTCACTTTGAAACTTACATGATTTTTCATCCGCTTTTATAACGAATTAATTTTATTATTTGAAATAAATCCAATTTTTATTGTTGTATTTTTGACAAGTTGCTGAAACTTTTCGTTTTGTTTGAAAAGCTTTCCGAAATCAGAACCGGTTCCAAAGGCTATATTTCGTAATATTGTCACTGCAAGTTTGTCGGGGTAAAAGCGAAATAAACTAGATGTTAAGTGGTAATTATTTTATAGCGAACTGATCCAACCACGATGCTATAATCGATAATAACGGCGGCGAGGAGAGTTCTCAACTTTTAGTACCCCTTTTATTTGCGGTTATGTTCTATGAATATTTCATAATTGCTATCTACGGTGATGCTTAATATATGTAGTTTTTCAGAAACTTAGAACTCCTGGATTATGATTTTGTTATTTAATACGTTTGGAAAATTCTAATTTTACTTTTGGTGGCAGCGCCACGAAACATTTTTGTTTGTTCAAATTATTTTCGTGTTCGAATTATGGTCATAAATTTTTCCTAAGGCTGATTAGTTATTTTGTTCTAATATAAAACGCATTTACGTCGTACTTTTCTGTACTGAACTCCCAAATATAGCTTCATAGCCTTCTAGCAGGACAAGATAACCGTGTGTAGTACGGCGTGCGGAAATCCTGTGAAATGAATCGTTTGTAGATAGCGCCTACGAACTCTGGTATAGCGTTATGGTCATTAAGCTTCCAGTAATTCATATCAAGAACCCGTTTCCTGATGAACAAAACTGACTACTCTGTCCACTATCGCTTTGTCTGCCGTATTACTACACACGCTGGTGGTTGGAACCCTCCAAAAATAGGATTAAGTTCTGGGTGATTCGTGCTGCAAAAATGTCTTATTAGGCGCAAGTCTGCCTAAAACCATTAAATTAGTTATTCCGTTTAAGAAGAAGCTTTGCGATCTTTATTAGGGGCACGTTGTTAAAAGAAACTGCGCTCGATTTCACTGCAGTTTTATAACAGGTCTTAAAACATTAGGGAGGCTATAAGTTCCACACTAAGATTTCTTTAAAGTAACTTACTGGTCCATAAACAATGAGAAGCACGTTGCTGCAAATTCCTGCTACTAAATACGATGACATCTCATTTACATAACTTTTATCGGTTATAATATAACGGAGTTTCTTTCTAGTTGGTCTAGTGGAATGACTGAAGATCATTCGATCAAGATAAAATACTGAAGGTTGACAGTACGCAATTTTTCTAACGAAAATCTTAGTTTTTGATACACGGAAAACGCGGATTCCATATCAATTTACTAGCTTTTTGTCTGTCTTCCCATTATATTTAGGAAGGTTAGTTCGTTCTTCAATCGTGGTAATATAAGTCGGTGAATTATTGCCTAGAATTTTTTTGCCTGAAAAAATTTTCTTATAAGAACATTTTTCAATTTCCAAAAGCTCTCGTATTTGTGTTAAATTGACCATATTGCAATATTAAGGTAATAGGCAACACTTCCATTATTCACAATTGTTAAAGAATCTTTGTCAATATGTCAGTGGATAAGTTGACACCTGACTGACAGGCGGTTAGATTGTCTTTTTATCTTCTAAACTCATTCGATAAAGCTGACATCAACGGCATTAGAAGAAATTGCACAATGGTGTTATCGGGTGTTATTAATCATAAGTATTCACTGACTTGAATACATCAGTAATTTTTATATCTTGTTACACTACTTCAGCTACACAATTATTTAATAATCCTACAACTCAAGCTAATATATTATAAAAGGAAAATAAGTACTGCATAACTCTCTCAACTCTAAATTTTTTACATGTTTTAAGAAATACATAGTGTGCCATTAATAATATTAATAGCATGTTCCTGAAACGTTTTCTAAAATTTTATAGTCATCACTAATGGGAAGTAATGTGTAGAGCTGCGGATGGTTTTAAAATAAGCTGATCGCAAAATTTTTTCAAAAGCTACATAAGTAGAAAAAGGCATCGGGATATACTACATAGCAATTAAGTAGAATAATGATTAAATTTTGATATTTTCCACTCAATTACTTGGATTAATCCAGTAGGTTTCATTTTACCCCTGTGTATAGTTAAACGATGCGGTGGTTGACATAAAAAGCAGAGGTACTTTGAAATCTCTGCTATAAATAGCTAACTTATAGATCCATAAAAAACGCCTTCATAAACCTCTAATATACATTGGGAGTGGCACATCATTCTCTACATCGTAAACTTCAAACTTATAGAATTACTGCTTGTAAATCCATTAAAAACTTGTGTAAATTTAGATGTTTATTTCCTTCTTACATTATTTAGGAATATTAATTATTTTTGCACTTAACGAAATGACATTTCACACTTGTAATACATTTTTAAATAAAAAATAAATGGTCGACTTGCTATATTTTAAATTTTTAACATAGAGAACGCCAATACCACAATTTCTATAAATACTTTAGAGTTTAGGCCAGTTTGTTTTTTTTCTATAGCTAGTCAAACCTGGAAATTTCCCTGTTTCGGTAAAGTCGAGATTTAAAAAATTGAATTACAGGATTGAAGATAAAAATATTTTCCTCCAACCAAATTTTGTTTGAATGATTTGAATAAAAATTACATATGAAAGTTACATCTGACTTAAATTCCTTGTAAACTTCTTTGGCGAATTCTAATTTTGGCACTTCACGCCAATACGATTACGAGTAAAAGTTACATCATTTAATTTACTCACTCGGCTAACGAAAGCCATTTTAAACTTGAAGCACTTTACACTTCAAGTATTTAGCACCCTTTTAACAAGATTTAAAAAATGCGGATTATTTGGAAGAAGGTAAATTTTTTCTTACGCGTTCGCAGCGACACGTGCCAAACATCTATTTCTGCCATATTCCAGACCTTGAGGTCTTATCACGTGCTGCTCATCAAACCGCTTCGTTTGTATCTTCCTTTCCTTATTACGTGACATTCTTCCCTAATATTTCCAGTTTAGAGCGAACGAACCTACCACAACGATTTGGTTACAATTTAGGGGACCTCGGTTGCATCTGGCGCAGCCGTTTTTGGCAATTCTACGCTGCATATTAGTACAGTTTTCTCTATTTAAGAACTTATAAATTTAAACTGAAATGGTTTTAACTTTTCGAAATATTACTCCTAGTAATAACGCTCGTTTGAAACCAAAACTTCTATTTTCTTTATTTCATAATTGGTTCAGCATATTTTAAGACGAATATATTCAAGAACAAATTATTCTCCACAGACTCTTAAACAACTTGAAACTGTAAATAATTATGTATCATTCAAATTTAATATACAAGTAGCGTTTTATAATATGGTACCGAAAATGTATAAAAAGCTCATATATAGTACCATTGAAAGTTTCTGCAGCGTAGGAAAGCTTGAAGTGCAGCAATTCTACACTCCCTAATACACTTTCACGAAGTTCCGATGTTGAGGGCCTGATATATGGAACATGTAACTGTATCATTTAGAATTTATTACCTTAGTTTTACTGAACTTTTATTAACTTTATTATTGTGCTTGTACTCGACAAAACGAATCATTGTTCATTTGACGGAACGAACCATTGTTGCAGTGTTTATTATAAGCGTTTTGAAAATCCCTCTTGGTTAAAGTGGTGCAACATTTTATGGCGTAAAGTAAATATCAATAAATCACTTGCTGGCAGCATGTTTACTGTGAGTTATCGGAAAAGTTAAGTGTAAAAACGTTTTCTTGTTCCGGTTTGTAAAGCTCCAATGACTGAAAAGCAATTACCCAAGGCACACATATACAAAAGTATTATTTTATTGTTAACAGCAAACGTATGCAAGCAAAGCTTTGAAATATTCGTTTCGCAATATTACACGCTTACAGAAATCTCTTGTTGTAACGGTCTTATAATTTTAGTGCTGCATAAGTGCGTTATTAGGTGCGCATCACGAGCTTTAGCCCCATAATCGAATATCGAAGCGGGAAATGAGTATTACACTGCTACGTTAATTTCCGGTGGTGCACATTTTGTTTGGGCCGACAGTGCAGCGACCCAAAGACTCAGTAAACTCGATCTTCCGATTTAAAACCACAAATTGCATTCAGTCCACCGACTGGAAAATAAAAGCCCAAACGAGCTGTAAGGGAATCAGTCTTTGACCACAAAAGCATGCTCGTTTGTCTTTAGTGTTACATAAAAACCATCATCTCCCTCTGCGGTCTGCGGTAGATCCCATCTGGTGTACAGCCTGTTTTATATTTTTGCTCTTTCTTATTTTTGCTGCAGAATATTGAATTGCCCTTAGAAGACTAACTTTTATATATCAATTTTCGAACAAAATTTTTTCTTATACTGGTTGTATTTCTGTTATTCCTCCTGATGATTCATCGCAAAAAAAACATAAAATAAACTTATAGAAAGGAATATACAGCTAGTTAGTAACGTAGTTATTCCAGTTATAACAAGGTTAAGTTAAATCATTGTAAAATATTTACCAGCTCTGCGATAACTTCAGTTCAAATACCTCGATGTTCGTTATAATGCACGAGGTAATTTAGAACCGCCATAATGAACTTGCAGCACAATTTTGGTAGTTAAGATCCTGTGAAACTAATTTCAGTGCTTTCAGATACATGGAAGCAGTTGTTTACTAAGTTTAGATATGAATGCAACAGTGCAGAACCATGTTTGTACCTCAATCTAAAATTTCCATGTTACCATATATCTACGCATTCAGCTACGTTCTTATTTAAGAACGAAAAGGTGTAAGCTTTATCACAATATGGAACCAACAGAACTTTTACAAAACTTATTTATACTTTAATTTAAAATTACCAATTCAGAGTGTTTCTATATATTTTCATGTCGTCGTTAACTTTACATTCGTATTAAAATAAAAAAAGAAATTCCAGGTATACAAACAAAAAGTTTTGAGTCTGATCACAATTCCTTCTGCTTTTGGTTAAAAGAAATATAAGCAAACATTTAAAAATAAATCACAAACAATTTTAGAAATTTTTGTAAAATCCTCTAGACAAGCTTGTCACGTTAATGAACCGCACAGAAGGCGCGGCGGCGGCAAGTCTTTTCAAATTCTTTTTATAGTATTTGCGAATAGAAATAGCAAATTCTCAATCTGCATGCTAGTTGCAATATTATAAAGCCTCGAGAGATTCCTATTATTCTATACTCATGTAACTCAGTCACAGTTGAAGGTACGATATTATATCGAGTTTTTATTACTACGTTTGTCTTCGTCTAGCTGTATTTGTTCCCTTTGTTATATTGCAACCCTTTTATATATTTGCAATTATATTTCCAGAGCCAATTATTAGCTACTAAATAATTAATTAAAATTTTTAAAACTTTTATTACTCCCCAGAGAATAAATTTGGTAAATAATTCACATTTAAATTAAAACATAACAAACAATTCGGGGATGAGTTTTCTGTATGTCAACAAAGTTTTTTATAAAAATGTTACTGAATATTTTATAAAAAACGCTTTCATATATTTAGTGCGTTCATGCTTATAACGGACACTTGAGTTTTTTCACGATCCACTTTCTTTAAAATTTCATTTTATTTAAATGGCACGTGTACTTTTGACCCTTAACGCGATGACGTCGACGCCGTCGACTTTCTGGAAAAAATGTAGAAGGCGTGCTACTGATAAAGAATTTTTAATGTTATTTATATTCAGGTTTATTCTTAATTTAATGCAGGCAAGAACCAATTTATCTTTTGGAAATTTCATCCAACGTTACTGTGGCAGGTCATTCCCTAGGGTCCATTATTTTATAATTTTTACAATTTAAAGAGTTCCTTATTAAAATATTACATAACGCACTTCTTCCAACAGTTTTGTTGTTTTGTGTGAACGTAGAGAGAAGAAAAATACTTTTCTACATTTCTTAATTACTAACGGTACCTACCCAAGTTTTTTTAGGTATCCTTCTCACACTTGACAATCATTGCCTATAAGTAACTATCTTATCAGCAAATGTGTCACTAGTCAGTAAAATTTCTCAATTCTTTAATCCAAAAATAGATTTTTGTTGTGAGTAATACTAAATAGAATTCTAATTAAATTCTAAATAGGTATATGCTATACCTTGGAAGAGTACTGTAGAGTCAAATTAAATTGAGAGTTGGAAAACAAGTACGAAATATTAATTATAGTTTCATAAATTATAAAGGCAAGTACATATTTGATTTAGTTAATTAATTGTTCCTAAAAAATTGTAAACTTCATATAAATTAGCCTTAACAGTACAATATTGTTAAATCATTGACAGGATATCTAGACAAGGGTTTCGCCCTAAATAAACACAGTTTCGAGCCAGATACCGCTTCTTGTTTGTTAACGTTATTTATATTTAGATGTTTAGTACCTCGTACAATTCTTTTGAGTAATAATGTTACATGAATTTTATAAATTAAACGCGATAGTCATTTTAAACAGACCATAAAGTAACTTGATTAAATTCGAAATGTGATTCGTAATGTCAAAACTCATTCACGGTTCATTTGAATGTTTATGAAGTAAAACCATTCGATAGTCGCGTTGAACTACATTACGTGAACGCAAATTTGCAAAATGTGTACTAAGTGTAATATTTTAACGCCCTGTTCAGCTGTTACGAGCCAGAGATATTGAAACTCTGTATTTACAACATAATGTTGCATGTAATGTGGTTTTGCTTTTACTTGGGATAAATTCAATTTAGTAAAAGTAGTAATACAAACTTTAGACAATTTAAAATATACGCTAGATATAGAATGTATAGAATCGGAAGCTTTTTATTACAAGTCTGGGATTTTATTGTAAGGCTAAATCGAAAATAGAAGCAAAATTTACTGTTACAAACTGTCCTCCTGGGTTCTTTTTACGGATTCAACTTTAGTAAACTGTTCCGGGGGTAAATCATTGTATGGCTATATTTGCTGTCCAATGTGATGTGATGTCCGGTCTAATTCTGACGACACGTGTGTCGGAGATAAGATGATGCGAATGGAGATCTTGATTACCTTAAGAGATCGACGAAATTGCATAAATTACAGAAAGTTCTATTGATTTTTAGGAAATATCCTGAAAAAGAAACTGAAATTTGTCATTTTCGAAAATTATGTGTGTCCTTTTTATGGAAGCTGGGTACTTCCAAAGGTACTCTGAAGAACAGAAATTCCACCCCTATCGCGAGGACATTGAAAGCAGGGGGGCTTTATGAAGTTGATGACCGCAAATACATACAAAAATAATTAAACAAAATTTTGTAACTGAAAATAACCAGAGAATATAATATTTAATGGATTGAATATCAAAAACAGATCACAAATTCAGACTAGATCAGTGTTTCAAAAATAACTTTAAGAATAGGTATGCAATTCCCGAGCTTTTACATTATCCGATATTCTAAAACAGGTATTTTGTGTGACAGATAATGCGCATTCGTTTTCCACAAGAAGCTGCCAAATGCCGAGTAGCCACTTTGGTGATCTTTTAACGCATATCGTAAAGGAAATCTAGTCTTTGCTCCACAAATTTGCCGATTCCCGTATTCTCCTACTAGAAATTGTTTTCACAAAAAAAAGTTCAGTTATTGGTGTTAATCCGCGAAAATACCTGCTCTATTTTTCCTCTAAAATAACAATTTAATTGTTTTAGTGAATTAACAAAAGGAGGGCATATTACATGAATTAGGGAGTGTAATTCGGTCCATTCTCAGTGCAAAATTTTAGAACATGCGGTTTAACTTGAGCAAAATTCCTACGTAGCAATGGTCGTGAAGGTGAGACACTCCCACTGCATGTAATATATCTTAACACGAAGGAAACCTTGGTGGTCCCTGTTAAGGGCGGTGTCTGTGTATTGATGAATTTTGCTCCTGAATTTACAGATGCCCGTTCTACTTTTAAATATTTTAATTTTATATTTTGCAGCAATTACTAAATAAAATTATAAATTGAACAAGGACCCCCACCCCTTAGTTTACTCTTTATAAATATCTAATATGAAACTTCTAATTTCATAGTTAAGTTATAGAATTCGTTGTTAAATTATTAATTTAAAATTTAAATGTTTTAATACTCATACATATTATTATATAACAAAGCAGGTAGCGTGTTTACCTTCCCGATTATATACTCTCACTTTGATGGAAAATAAGCCTCTCACGTACCTTTCCCATATATTATTTAGAATTTCATAATTTTCATTCAAAACTTTCAACCTTAGAAAGCTTTGATCATCCAAACAGGAGTTAAATGGCTTAACTCTGTACATGAGAAGCCGACAGCAGAGGCGGTAGCACTTGATGTCTGTTTAACTTTTTCATAATTTATAGAGCCCTTTTTCATGTCCTCGTCATAATTTTACAGCAATTGAAATTTCAAAAGTAGAACCATTTTTTATTTCAACAAACATGTTACATTGACAGTAATTAGGATTTTTTGCAAAAAAGACTAAGAAATGTATTTATATTTTATTTCTTAATAGTGATGGAGTATAAACAACGCAGCTGGTAGCATTCCCTTCAAACTTGAGGTCGCGTGCGACACAAGAAAAATAGACAAAACCCTAGCTGGCATTTAAATAATCTAGTTCCCCCTAACTCTAAATCTTGCTGTGAAAACAAACATGTTTTGTTTTACAATTTAAGGTTTGAATACCTGTCGCTACTACGTGTAGAAAAAAACGAGATTTTAGGAAGTTCAAAAAAACTCCTATTGATGTTGCCGACAAACAATCTTAAATTTATGGCGAATCCTGAATGTTTCAGAATTACGTAGAAACAAATCGTGACTAGATTTCAAGCTTTTCGCTTTAGTTTTTCATATCCAGTAATGTTATACAGTTCTGCATCACTCAATGTCTATTCCTAATAGAAAGGGAAAATAATACTTGATAAACTATATTCATGTGACCTATAATTTATTTTTTAATTTAACACTCCTAAGTTTTGCATATTTGGATAAAGGTTTTCAAGAGCTTTCCAACAAATCCCAGAGCCCCGATTTATCTTCAACCGTTCCCGTGATATTTGAAATGAATTATTACAAGATTTTGTACTACTCTGGTATAATTAAAAATATCAAATTTGCTTCTTTCAGTACCAGCTTCTGTAGGTATTTTCACTGTAATTGAAATTTACAGAAGTATTGATTGGTAGCAAATACTGTAAACGAATTTATAATGAAGTTTGTGAAATATTCCATATCTACCGTTCAATCCTATTTTCAACCAATTATTATTAGTTTTAAAAAGTTTAGAAAAGTTGTATCATAATAAAAAGATGCCTTTGTATAGTATAAACTAATGCTTCGCAATTTTTAAAGCGTACAAAACTTTTTAATACGACTACATGATGGTTAATCCTAGGTAGATAGTTATGAAAAATAGTCGAAATAATGAAATTGCCATATTCCAAAGGAAATGTCACTTCGACACAAAATTCAAATAAACATTTCCGGGAAACCTAAGGTGACTAGAACGACAACGAACAAAATTCAACATAACCACATAACCGTATTTTCCTGTTTCATACGTGCATTGCTTGCTTAAAATGTCAAAACAGTACCATGCTACCATATATGTTTATAGTCAGTTATTCTTCAGCAAACGTATTTTATATCAACCGGGAGTAAGATTCGTGCTTGAAGTTCCATTATTTGGAGAGTTCATCGACTTATTCGCAAAGGAAGTCAAATACTTAGCTTTTGTTTAAGGCACTTGGTAAAAAAGTAGCTTTGTGTGACCAGTTCTTCAGACTGCTTTTTACTGCCAAGACCTTTAAACACATCTTATAGACGGTGTTTACTTTGTACTTAAAAGAAAAAGGGGAAAATATGTGATCGGTGATCGTATTTATTTGGTGAATCATTTATTTATCTCTAACGTTTCTTTCCGATGTAGGTACTTATGAAATTTTTTTCTGTAATATTTCAAATACAGTGGTAATCAAATCACAAATAAATGTTGTCGCTTCCGTGTTTAAGCTACTCATTTACATTCAATAGAAAATTTACATACAGGATAGACATTAAACAGAGGTGGGCTATGACAATATTAAATTAATTTCTTGCAAAACATAAATTGTTCACGTTTATGCTCATACTATGTGATTTATGGGAGCAGCAATTATTTTCAGGTGTTTGATTAAATTATCTTGCAAAATAGTTAACAAGAAGATGTTGACCGACGGCATTAGTAGCTCACCTGTGAAAGCTTCCTGTACATCACAAACCTATATGTCCCCGATAATTATATAGGCATAGAACAGCACCGCCGCAAATAAGTTAATCAAGCTATCAAATGAACATGGTTAGAACAGGAGAGAAATCACTTAATTGATTATACCTAATACGTTCTAGTGCATGCAATCACGTCGACAAGCTAAGGTGCAGGTACTACATTGTCAGCTTCCTGTATTTCTTGAAAGGATTACGAAATTACATTGTTATTTAACTTCGAATCAATACATTGAATGGAAATATTAAAATATTATTTATTATTACTATTAGCAAGTCACGACCTCAATGTAAAGAACATGCTGGGAACCGAAGAATGAAACTCATAAACCCAAGAACCATACACGAACAATCTCTGTGCTGGCCGTCGAAAGAAGTGGCCAGATTTCATTCATTTAATCATTTCGGGTGATTTTAAAAAGAGAAATCCTTCGACCCTTACGTCTTTTTAATACCCTTACGGTTTGTAAATATCCTTAGAGCGAAGTACTAAAATGCATAAAATAATAAGAATTGCAGCGAAATTGGCATTAGTGTCATTTACCAGAGGCGTATTCAGCTTGGAAGAACGAAAGGTCAAGTATTTTGAAGGGTGCTTCTCACAAGAAAGCTAAAGGTTCCAAGAGGCAATTTACTTTTTTAATCTAAAAGCATTTTAATATCAAAGTAAGATGAGAAGAAGCAGCGTTGCAAACTTAAATTTACGTTAAGGAGGTAAATCAATTGCCGAAGTCGTATTTCGACTGCATTTTCAAAGGTAGTTGATAAACAACAGGGAAATAAAATCTTTCGGACAATATTTCAATTTTGTTTCATCCCGTTAAGTAATTGTCTCATCATTAAGTAATTTTCATGAATATTAAATGTGTTTTAACACACCTTTCCACACGCTTCATTGTCAGGAACACTTCAACAGGGGATGAATGTTCTACAGGCTGTTTATTACATGTATAGCTACATTTCATTCTCAATGTAATTAGATAAACACAAAGTTCTTGCGTAAATAAATACGGAAAAGCACACATGCGTTTACAATTAATTTTAATAGGAATCTTGTGAAACACCTCTACGTAAGTGCTTACCAGTTGTATACACACAAACGAAAGCAAACGTATATGTAATTATTCAAAATGAATGTTTACAACTCTGTTTTTACAAGAATAAATAATGTTAGGATAATTTTAAAGTTGAAAACGGTATTAAAATACATTTATCCTGCTTTGATGCAGGGTAAAACCAACTATGGTAATGAGCATCCCCTCTGATTTAGCTTTAAAGGTTGATGATACATAAAGGATTAGGCAACTGGTTTAATGGGATTTATTTAAATTTCAAATATAAGCCTCCTAGCATTGTGAATGTTTTAAGTTTTAAAATTAATTATAAGCTTACAAAAACAAAAATTTTGCTTTGCATAAATTTCCCAATTTTCGAATTAATTCGTACACCTTCGATCACTCATCATTTTCTAAAATTTGACTCACACAGTTTTATTATTATCATATATTTTTTTTACTAAACTCGTTTATCATATCCTCTATTGGTATAATATATCTTTAAATTGCAGTTTTTATGTTATTCCAATAATTTCAATTCAGTTGATTTCAATTTTTGTACACAAGTTAAAATTCATTGCCTCATAGTTTACAAATATTGAGTGTTACGAACTGACAACCCAATAAACCAAACAATTTATTTTATGGATAAATTGATAAAAGCACAGTGGTATGTAGAAATTTAAATAAAACTATTTTTTTTCGGTTTGAAAGGCCAAATACAACTTGCTTGTTTCCTTGAACTTAATATCCAAAGGGGTTAAAGAAAACAGAAAGTCCTCCCAGTGGATTTAATTGTTCACAGAGTTAGAAAACAACATGTTTGGAGCGCGTTTTATGGTTGCTCAGGGAGGTAATTCGTAATTTACACAAGGTGCTCCCTTATTTCATTAAATTTCTACAGGTTTTAATACTTTACCATTCTCTCCTTTCTAATAAATCAGGTATTTATAATCAACTTATATCACGTATTATCCAAACACATTTATATCAGCAAGGAATGTACCAGGATTAACGGCGCGATGCCTTGTACACGTGCTGTACAGTTACTGCAATTAAAGTTATGTTTAATTTAGTTAGTTCAAGTTTAACCAAGTGATAATTACTGATGTGGTTATTAACTTTGAAAACAGGAACAGCTAGTTCACTAAATCTTCATTGAGTTGTAAAAAAACTCAAAAAAAGTTCTTGAAAGAGAGAAGAAAGTACGTGATTGCGTTAAAAAATAGTTTAACTAAGAATCGAAGCCCTGCACAAACAGTTTTAATACAAGACAGGACTTACGCGACTTTAATCCCTTTACGTGCTTGGAATACACTGAAAGCTTGTCTTGAGTAACAGGGAATTTCATTTTACCATTCCTTTATACTTCTACGAATATCGCAAACGCTTAAAAGCTAACCTTTAATTGGACGCCCAAAATATAAAGGAGGAACGATATTTCAGTGGCAGAGAAAATTATCTGTCGTATCCTTATGCACGGTCGAATAAAACCTGAAGTATATACCTTTTTACTCCAACAAGACTAGCTTACTCTTCGCAAAAGGCGCTAAGGAATTTTATAAGTTTGTGATAAACGATGGCATTCTCTAAAATTATTGTCGATATCGACAATTCTTTTAAAAATGACAAAACCGATTCACTATTATTTTTCTAGAAAATGCCTGCGTTTGACTTCATCTCCATCTTTTAATTTTCCGGAATTATTTAGGACATAAAGCCAATCTAGTTTAATGCTTTTCAAATACATCATTGCAATGGCTAAAATTAGAATTATAATAGAGAATCCCGTGTGGATTTTAAATGCAGAAACGTGTGATTTATTTGGCAGGTTTATGAATCATATTAGCGAAATTAGTAATTGATGTACATGTAGTTAAGTCCTCGTAAATAATTCGGGAGGCTACTACAACATTTTAATGAATGGGGCATTTGTAAACTGATTATCTATAATGAATTAAACCTCGCCTTATTTTAGTTGGATTTGGTTATGTTGGAAAATTGAATGCAAATAAAATACAAACAAGAACCCATTAATGTTATTATGTGATCTGGAGTTTTAGCTTTATTTTCGAATTTTATGGTGGTTTCAAACTAAATATTTTAATTAGAGCCATTATTACACATTTAATACCTTAATTAGTATTGCATCAACGTTGATTGATATTGCATTTCCGTGATTATAGAATATTTAATGTATCAAATTAGAATGTCATATTAATTTAGAGAATTCGCCGAGTAACGTACAACATTGAAATTTATATTTGGGTTTAAAAAACACTCAATTATTGGAAGAACTTAATTTAACTTTAATAACTTGGTAAGTCTATTTAGTCTTAAACTTTGAACTTTCGGATAAATTATTTATGTTTAATTTTACTTTAAACATTTTAAATCAATATATTGAACTCCTACTCAATTGAATTTAAAATTTAGCATAAGTAACAGAATATAAATTTACTTCCGAAAATTTTAATTAGAAATCAGAACTTTTAAATCAATTCATTTCGAACGGTTTAACTCATAATAATTCAGTGCTTTATAATTAATTGCTTGAATTTAAAATCTTTCGATTTTGTCCGTAGGTCAAGAAAGCTTATCATATACAAGGTGTTTCAGAAATATGTACAAATATTAAAGCAAACCATACACAACATATTAGGTACCAGAATATGCCTCAAAATTATAGCGCAGGATAATAACAAAAATTTGAGTTCAAAATCATGTTATATGCATTTTCTCAAATACTCTTTGCTTTTAGCTAAACTTGGTGTTGTATTTCTTCCCTTCCTTTGGTGGTTATAGGAAGTTTTTTAATTTTTCCAAAAGGTCTTAACCGTTTTGTTCTCTATCAGAGAAACCGCTTGTAGTTT
Organism: Hemicrepidius hirtus; assembly: GCA_963082805.1. Lineage (NCBI taxonomy): Eukaryota > Metazoa > Arthropoda > Insecta > Coleoptera > Elateridae > Hemicrepidius > Hemicrepidius hirtus. The sequence goes on from OY720168.1 coordinate 20,031,983, forward strand.
GTAGTGATCATCCTTCCTCTTCGTAGTCCTGTCTTCCTGAGGCAGAATTATATTGGTCACGAGGTCTTCAATTGCTAGAAATAAATTTCTGAAATATTTGATATATCTCGGCTTCACATTCTGTTTTAAAAAAAGATTTTAATTCTGATATTTAAAGATGATTAAAAATGTGTTTTAACAGATGACAGATGATGAGAACAAACATAACTTAACCATCGCAAAAATACTGCGTACATTTATAATAAAATGTGCAAAAACAATTACAAAAAAATATGTAACGTAAACGTGTGCTGTCATATGTAACCATAAGACGCAAAATCAGCACAAAATTCTCGTAAAACTCGTGAAACAAAATCGGCGTGTTATCGAATCGTGATCTGAAACAGTGGGTGTATGCTGGCTGAAACGTTTCTTTTAATGGTTCCTTTTCAGACTCAGAACTATAGTCAGGAGTCTTGTCGACTCTGGAATTTTATTGTTTTGCTGCAGACTAAAGTTTTATCGGATTACTAAGGATACAACTGGAAATAACTTACTGAACGTAATTAGTTGTCTGTTGCTTTTTTCAGGAACCTGCATCACAAGAATGTCTAGAAAATGGTTCAAGAAATATGAACTATAATCTGAAAGTTGTTATTTCCATTTGTTTATTTACCGTGTAAAGTTTTTGTGCTGGATTGTTTGCATGGGTTGTCGTGAAAGCTCTATGTTCAAATGCGCGTGTAAAGCACACGTGGGTCTTGTGCGTTTGACTAGAATCTGATATTGGTTTCTAGATTCGTGCACAGCACATATAAATTCTAATGCTGCATACGACACGCATTCTGATGAAATGAAACTGGGATTCGAATACTGTGGCTTGTGATCAAGCGGAGTGCCGATTTTATCTCTATACACTTCCATCTGATTAAGGCAAATATGTTTATCGCGGGCAAGTCTTTCCTCCATATAAGCGTTGATTAAATCAGAAACCATATCATGTACAAAGGTTGGGATACTAATTTTCCTAAAGCATAGTCCTTTTCGTCCTACCATTAATAATATTAATTGGCAAAATTATAGCGTAATTATAAAGGTACATACCAAAACGGAAATACACTGTTTGAGAATTTAGTAATTTACTGCATATACATTAGCTTTATACTAAAATATCAGCAAAATCCCTTATAATTGAATTAACATTAGAAAAATTTAATTTAAAAATTTTCTCAACTGTACACTTTTAGCATAAGGCAATGCCTTTGTAGATTCGAATTTGGTATCTTGCCAAAGCTGAACTTCGCTGACACTTAAGAATTATTGCATTTACCAAGATAATTTTTTTGCTTGCATGGTTTAAACGAAGCGGTTTCTCTGCAAATACCGTAAGCGGATATAAGCAAAAAAATTAAAGCAGTATTTTACTGAACTGTTACAAAGATTATCTACAGCCGTAATTAGGTTTTTGTTTTGTTAAAAGAAAAACCAGTAGGTAACATAACAATGATAAAATCTTAAACTATTAAAAAATATAATAATAAACAATGTTAACGATGAGGTACTTTACTAAAGTACTTTAAATATTTCTATAGTATTTAAAGTAGAGTGTTCAGTTCAGTGGAGAAGGAGTTATAGTAGATCCATCCCTATTTGAACACTAATGAGCTTAACATGTTTCGGAACGAACATGAGTTCAGAAAGTTGCAAAACTGAAAGTATTAAGTAATTTAGACAGTCTAACAATTTTGGTGATCAAGATCAACTTTTACAGTACTCAAAATCAACAATTTACTAACCCCATACTTATTTTTATTTAAACCAATGGGGAAGCACAAAAATAAGGAAGTTTTGACTATATTCAGGCTATACGTAGGGGTAATAATGCAAAATATTTATTTTGAAACGGTTATTAGCGGTGATAGTGTTAATAACGACTCTGCCTCCACATTTCATCCTTCCGGTGCCACGTACTACGCACGTGCTTTCGTCCTTTTATCGCCGAGCTGCGAATGGTTTGTTGCCCATTTTCCCAGTATCACGAGATCGTATATGGCCATTCTCTATATTTCTGCTATAACCACAATTGAAATCTATGACTTTTAGTTGGCAATTTTGAACAAATGTTGTCGAAATTCTTCCTATTAATTGTTATAGAATTTTCTAGTTCCCAAGTAATAAAAAAAGTTTTTTTATTGTAATAGAATACAAAATATGAAATAGAAGATCATGTAACTTTTTTTGGCAGTTTTATTACTTACTTAACTTTAAGGAAGGTCCATTAAGAAAATTGAGAACATAAAAAGATGTTGCAGGATGTTTTTCACTTCAGCTTTTTCTATGATATTTTTCTGAAAACAGCACCATTAAATACTTAACTCATGATAATTAAAGAGCATTTCAAAATAAATTAAAAGACGGAAATTTTCAAACATTATGAAAGGAGTTTCTTCCTAGAATAGTCAGAAAACGGTAACTTGATTTTATATATTATGTTGCAGTCACCTCTTGAAACGAAACTTTTCATGAAAAGTGTGGATAGATACTACGCAATTTTGTCTTTCAAAATAAATTAAAAGACAGTAATTTTCAAACATGATGAAAGGAGTTTGTTCCTACTATATTCAGAAGAGGGTTTTATGTATTATGTTGCAGTCACCTCATAAAACTAAATTTTTATGAAGTGTGAATAGATAATACACCATTATGATGTAAATTATTGATTCTTCTTTAAAAATTATCAAGTTTAATGAAATACAATTCCGTTACGTTATCTGTTAGTGATACTTCATAATCTGTCTGTAATTTTCATGAAATATTTTATTCGGATTTTATTGCTGGTGGTTGCGGCGACATAAACAAAATAATATATAGAGACAGATAGAATCAATCAGTTCGTTTGTTGAAGTTAATATCGATTCCTGTTAAGTGACAGATATTGCAGCATTCCATTACATTAGAAAAGAAAAGCAAATTTACTCAAGAAGGAGAAGAAGAAATTTGTTTTCCTTTCCTTAACTCGATAATCCACTACGAAAAGGAAATTAATATTTGGTTTAGGTTTAATTGAATTTTCCCCGTTTACTTTTCCGTTAATAGAATTTTTTGTTTCCCTTACCATAATAAATTTGTCTACGCATCTAAGTAAAAGGTAAGGCTGTAATTCAAATAAATACTAGTTATGGCTACACGACAGGTTTTGTTATATAAATTTATATTCGAAAATGTAAGATATGAAGACATACTGACTGTGTACGAAGAACTGAACGCTTAGCAAAGATTGATGAACTTCTATGGTTGATCGTTGTCGGGTGTCCGTTTGTTCGCCAGATAAAATAAATTAAATATATCAAAAATGAGATATGATTTCTAGTGAACAGTTCACATTAATATAGTACAACTTCTTCACATTATATTTGTTATCAATCATTTGATTTCTGTTATTATAAAAAAAGAATAAAAGAAAACTATAACGTGACTGAATAGCAAAAATATCAGGACGTCGTTTTCATTGATTTTGTTCTCGTAATATTAGTCTAGTAATTAATTTCTTATGCCCATTTCCTGTAATTTGATCATTTTCTTTCTATAGGCTCGACTATACATCAATCTTAATATCCTTTGTCTTTTATAGATTGTCTTTGTTATCTTATCAACATAACATATAAATTTTAGTAAGTAAAGCATAATATCGTATTACACAGAATGACGTCGTAATTATTAGTAGGATAATATAAATCAAAAAAACAAAAAGTGTAACCGGAAAATTTATTCCTCGTCTGGCACACTTCTTCAAAAATTAATATCATTTGCACTATATTTTTATAAAATTTTACAGTAAAGTAAAATAATTTTCCTGCTTCTAATTGTTGTTGAAAATTTTCTCGACTTAGGTTTATAATACAAAATTGTGAAAAGTTAAAACGTTTTGCTATAAAAGTCTTTTAATGCATTTGATACCCAATGATAGCGATACGATCCGCAAGTTAAACTGCTTCAAAGCGATAGGTGTGAAGTGTCTGTAAAGGATCTTATTACATACTTTGACACAAGCGAACGTACTGGAAATATCTTAGAACCTTGGTGTTTTATATTTTACTAGGTGCCCGCGGAGGAGGTGCCGTGCTTTTGTCTTTCTAGGTGACCCGGGAGTCCGAACGTGTAAGCTTATGGACCTGGTGACCTTCTGCGTGGGGTTTCACATTCTTAAGTCTCCAGGTCGAATAGCGTGTAGAGCAAATTGCAAAAATTGATAATTTCCGAAAAGGGCAAAAGTATGAAAAACGCCAGAAGAGGGGTTGTAGGCGAAGGTCCCCCCCTAGGTCCCCACGGTCGAGATTCGGGAGGACACTCTCTGTAACTCCAGAAAAAAAATCTTGAAAATCGATTTTACATTATTTTCCGAAGTCCTCCTGGGGTTCTGTAGGTGCCCGCGGAGGAGGTGCCGTGCTATTGTTTTTCTAGGTGACCCGGGAGTCCGAACGTGTAAGCTTATGGACCTGGAGACCTTCTGCGTGGGGTTTCACATTCTTAAGTCTCCAGGTCTAATAGCGTGTAGAGCAAATTGCAAAAATTGATAATTTCCGTAAAGGGCAAAAGTATGAAAAACGCCAGAAGAAGGGTTGTAGGCGAAGGTCCCCCCCTAGGTCCCCACGGTCGAGATTCGGGAGGACACTCTCTGTAACTCCAGAAAAAAAATCTTGAAAATCGATAATTTTACATTACTTTCCGAAGTCCTCCTGGGGTTCTCTAGGTGCCCGCGGAGGAGGTGCCGTGCTATTGTTTTTCTAGGTGGCCCGGGAGTCCGAACGTGTAAGCTTATGGACCTGGAGACCTTCTGCGCGGGGTGTCACATTCTTAAGTCTTCAGGTCGAATAGCGTGTAGAGCAAATTGCAAAAATTGATAATTTCCGAAAAGGACAAAAGTATGAAAAACGCCAGAAGAGGGGTTGTAGGGGAAGGTGTTGGTTCTGTACTAATACCTGTCAAAGGGATCCTGGAGTCCGTGTTTGTAATGTTAGAAACATCGAAGTCTAGTTTAAATGCAGAAAATAATATTAGGATTGTTCTGCCGTCGAAATATGTAAACACCTGAACAATTTCTAACCAAAAACTCGCTTTTAAACTACAACCACTTTTCGAGGCGAAATAGCCCATCCATAAGCGAAGTGTGGTACTTATTAAGTCTATCCGCGCACGCTCGTACAAGCGTTTAAAGTTGCGTTCACACAATATAGGAAGTTTATACAGAGCTGCCCTTTTTTTATTTGGTACCGGTGGGGTGAAAACCCACACTTAAAATAAAGTCAGCGTTCACACAATATAGGAAGTTTATATAGAGCTGTCCTTTTTTCATATTTGGTACCGGTGGGGTGTAAACCTAGACAACACTGTTGTGCTTTATATAATGAATAATAGTATTGATTTTTAAAAAAGAAGGTGCTTATGTCAAGTATAGTGCGTCTTGGTGTCTCATTCTCAAATTCTTTAAATGTTACATATCTTTCCAGCCTTATCTCGAGTAGTACGCTACTGTAAAATAACAAGTTATGTCTTTATTCTGTATAGTGCATAACATCTGCGTGATATGATTTTTAAATAAACAATTTTTTTAACATTTACATATTTATAAAATTACAAATATTCCTTCGTTCAGAGTAAATCCTAGAAATAATTAGCATTTTACAATAAAGCTACTTAGGGGTATGTTTACAAAATAATGAAATTTTAAGAAGACCGCAGACCCCAGAACCTTTTGTTGTAAGTTATATGAGGACGTGTGTGTGCATACAAATTAGGGTACGCTAGAAACGTAGTTACTTATTCCTTTAATTTATTTGTATGTGCTGCGTCATGTAAACAGAATGGACATAATAGCCAAAGGGTTGCTGATGCTTCTGTCAGACTAAAACTTACAACCTTTCCAGTAATAAGCCTTACCACTCTTTGGGAACATTTTTATGATGCTCGTTACCATAATAAAATAATATTCATTAAATTTACCAGTTATTTCAAATAGTTTCGAACCGGCTGCATTTTATTAAAAAAAAAGAGAGTCCTTGTTAACTTTTGTGCTTTTTCCCGGCAAACAGATCCTCGTGTTTGTGGGTGTTCCGTTTAGCATAATGGTTATTTTCAGAAGTCTATGAAGAATTCAAGGCATCGCCTCGACTTCTTTTTGCAAAACCACTATTTCCGCTTGAATAAATATATATGATAAACCTCATCCCTTAGATATTTTCACTGTTAAACCAAAAATCGCGGAAAGTTAAGCTTGTCGTTGTACTTAGTAGGATTCCCGAACATTTGAAGTGCCTTACCCACCGCAACCCCATCGATTACAAAACGAAATGCATTTCGGTGTGAAATTAAATGCTGTTCAAAGGAGCGTTCGTTTTACTATGCCAGAGCCTTTTGCAGATGCTTCCCAAGTATTTCTCATTATTCCAAGTATAGGTATAATAATGATGACTTCAGAACGTGAGACAGCCATTGGCAATGCTCATCGTTTTGTTTTTTATTTAAATAAAAACTATTTTTCAGGGACGAATTTTATAATTTCTTTTACAATGTTTTATTCCTTTAGTTAAAGAAAGCAAGATTTAAATTTCATGCAATTTTGTTTTTGTTCTGTATAATTAACATTTATTTTTGTTTGCATGTTCATTATTCATAATGAAATTAATTTAACTAATGACCAGATAGCGAACAATATATTTCCCGTGTGGTATTTCTGCTAACGCTTTTAATTAAATTTGAGTCATAATGGTATTCGTTTCAATTCTAAAATTATTCAAGATCTAAATCCTCAATACGTAGATATAATGTGGCGTGAATCATTCCTGAGATTCAACCCTATAATGCCATGAGACTGGTAGGTACTATTTGGAGGAAAATTTTCAAAATGTTTTTAGATAATACGCTTATTTTTTAACGTAAAATTTTAGGAATTTAATTATTAATGCCATTAGTAATATTGTAATTACAACCAAATAGTTGAATGCAATTGGGGAAAATGGGGAAAATGTAGGTTAAACTTTAAAGGCAATTATCTGTTTGGGAGGTTTTAACACCACTGTAGCTTTAAAAACAAAACATTTCAGTTAACGTGATCTGGAATGTCACTTGTTACTTTGTTTTTTCCGGTATATCTACTAACCCCAAATTCATTTGGTTGTGCGTTATTTATCCAAGCCTATTCAGTCATATCCGCCCACTTATAAGCCTGCCTTTGAAATGTTCAACAGCTTGACAGTTGATATGCGAATGTCATATTTTGTATTGAATTGGTAGGTCTGTTATGTATCGATTGGATTCAAACATGTATATTGTTTATTCCTTAGCACAGATAACATGTATAAATTTGTATGGGTTTGGGTAGCTACTCGAAAACTTGGTTCAGTTTATTTCAGTTAAAATCTACGTTAGATGGAAGCAACTTCAAGCTACGAAAATACAATCCTATGTTATTTTATTGTTTCCATTTTATTTTCCATTTGGTATTCTCAATAGACTCGTGCACTTAACGTGTCCTTATAAGTATAATAGCGAAGTTTTTTGGATTTTATATTAATTTCCTGAAAGTTGACTTGTAAAGTTCTTCTTTTTCACTTGAGAATAAAGAAAATATGATTGATTGCAGACATGAAACAAATAAACAGGAAACGGTACAAAAAAATTTACCCTACATAAGCACTTTCGTTTAATGTTATTATAACTTATAAAACGTTATCCTTGTCTATTAAATAAATCCAAAAAGCATTACTAATCTAATCCTATCCTTCCTGTATAACTACACTTTACCTCTGTCGAAACTCGAATCCCCAACTTGACTTTCAAGTTGATTCTAAATCCAATATGCTACTCCAATTCAGATGTGATTGGGCCATTTTAACTCTTACTCGAACTCTGCTCTTTATAGTAATAACTTACGCTTATTCAAATTTTGCTCTATTAAATTTAGATTTGAAAGTTGTATTCAGCACCTGCGTTTATCAATCAAATTCCCTCAAAATTTCCATATCTTTAAAATATTTTGACATTAAACATTGAAGAAGAAGAATAGAAATTATTTTATAAAAACTAGAGTAATATACGAGATAGGAATGGAAATTGTGGTTGTCGTGTGTTTTCTCTAATAGATGGCTAGTCACAACAGAAACGTAAAAATGTCGTAGAATTCTCTGTAAATATTAAATCTTCCTGCACCTTGTTAGAAACGGTGGCTTAAAATAGATACGCATACGTGAAACAAAATTAGTCTACCATAATTCGTCTAATAGATACAATCTGTTATAACAACCCCTGCGTTTCTTCGTAAATTAGTCCGCTATCAAGCGATCTAAAGCGACAGAGGGATCTACTCTCTTGTATGTACGCGGAACCCATTTTTCATCTGCCATGTTATATTAAGAATGGCTTTCTTTAAGAATATGTATAGAAGCGACGTAGATCTACAAAAGTACTCGAGGAATGTCCTGCATAATAATATTTTTTTAAATGTATATTAACAAAAATACTGTTGCTGTTAATTTTAATATTTTTGATATTTTAAAAATGTTTAAAACGTTTAAAAGAATTGATTTTGTTAAAGAGGGGATACCGTTTGAAATTTGTTGAAAAGTAGTTTCTTTGAAATTTACATAGAAGAAAACAAAGCAAAACAACAAAACACATCAGAGGCAGCAGCAGGAAATTTTGCGGCCACGAAGCCCGCAAGTCTAGAACACGGAAATTTGAAGAGCAATAAAATGCGGGTGCTAAATAGGGGTGAGTGAAGGTGCGGCTTTGATGAGGTTTGCGTGAGTGTAAGGATTAACTGGAGATGTAATGGTCCTCTTGACTCCGTTTATAGCGTCTGTACTCTAAAACCAGAATGCCGAAGGGTTTTCTTAACTACGAAATTACTCCTCCAGAATTTCTTAATACTGGAAGACTTAGAGCCTTCCCCTAACTCAACCCCGTTAAATATTAAATTATTACAAAGTTAGGTTGTAGACTGGCCTTTGTTGCGTTTTCTGAATACTGAAAATTCCACAGAAAATAAAGCTCGATAAACAGCGGGGGTGTTCAAAATAATTCCTCGTTTACTCGTTGTAAGTCATTAAGCGGATTTCCGTTTTGGTTGTTATATCGCTTTAACAGATTCGTGTTTGATATATAAACTAATATATAAGCACGAACTGTTCGTCTGAAATCGAACTAAATCTTGGAAATTAAATTAGCCGGATTCGTAAATGCTGTGGCTCTCTACTGGCATTTCCGTGCTAAAGGATTCCTTCGAATTCGCGAACGGCACCTCTAATACAATACAGATGCTCATCATAGAAATTCCTAACAATAATCGGTTTACCGGAGAAATTAATAACGGAGCTAACTACAATTACATAGGGTTATTCAAATTGGCCCGAACTAACGACGAGAGATACGCAATATTCTTGCGGTTGAAATGGGGGTCAGGTTAATTTTACTTGTGTTACATTATAGGTGAGACTAATACATCCCTCATATGAACTTCTCCATGTAGCTACAAGTGCTATTAATTCATTTTGCTTTCACTGTTTCCTCAACTTCACAAAGCAAAGATATTACATGACATTCATTACATATTCTTAGTATAGTACTTTCTCAAGTGTCTTAATAAACTTCATCGTACGAAATGTAGTAAATCCCTAGTCCAGGGCTTCCACTGAGGTCACTATAATCACTTAGGGTCACTTATTTTTATTCAAGTCACTTAAAGTCACTTTTTTGGGTAAAACGGGGCAAATAGGGTCACTTTTAGTCACTTTTTCGCCTTTTGCCACACTTAACCTTTTACTTTTCTACTTAATATTCTATGAGTAATTCATAAAGTGGAATTATTAATTTTGAATTCGCGCGTTACTATATTTCTTTTTTTTTTTACTTCAAGCGGTTTAGTTGCAGAATATTATTATTATTGAACTTTGTCGGTTAGGTTCACTTCAGGCATGGGTAAACATTGTAAAGTTTTGGATTCTATGGTTCACCCGAAAAGACAAGCATGGGTACATTTATAGCCAGTGGCTGAAGATAGAAAATACGCACACTGTATTTTGTTCAGTATGTGCAAAAAATATAAATGTATTTCACAATGGATTTTCAACCGTAATTTAACATGAGCTGACAAGTTTACATAAATCTCAGATTGTTATAAAATTAAACCCTAAACAGCTCACATTATCTGCAAAACCTGTGCTAGAAGATCTTAATAATAATGGTAATCAGTTGACGAATAATACTTTGAGATTATATTCTTTAGAAGATTCGGTTATAACTGTACAGTCTGTAGGAATTCCAGGAATTATGAGGATTTATTTTTACATGGCAGGATTTATTGGGAATTATGGGGATTTATTGGGAACTATGGGGATTTATTGGGAATTCTGGGGATTTATTGGGAATTATTGGGAATTCTGGGCATTTATTGGGAATTATGGGGATTTATTGGGAATTATGGGGATTTATTGGGAATTATGGGGAATTATGGGGAATTATTTGGAATTACTGGGAATTATGGGGATTTATTGGGGCATTATTGAGAATTATGGGAAATTATTACGAATTATGGGGATTTATTGGGAATTCTGGGGAATTATTGGGAATTCTGGGGATTTATTGGGAATTATGGGGATTTATTGGGAATTATGGGGATTTATTGGGAATTATGGGGAATTATTTGGAATTATTGGGAATTATGGGGATTTATTGGGAATTATGGGGCATTATTGAGAATTATGGGGAATTATTGGGAATTATGGGGATTTATTGGGAATTATGCGGAATTATTTGGAATTATGGGGAATTATTGGGAATTATGGGGATTTATTGGGAATTATTGGGAATTATGGGGATTTATTGGGAATTATGGGGAATTATTCGGAATTATTGGGAATTATGGGGAATTATTTGGAATTATGGGGATTTATTGGGAATTATGGGGAATTATGGGGAATTATTGGGAATTATGGGGAATTATTTGGAATTATGGGGAATTATTTGGAATTATTGGGAATTATGGGGATTTATTGGGAATTATTTGGAATTATGGGGAATTATTTGGAATTATGGGGAATTATTTGGAATTATTGGGAATTATGGGGATTTATTGGGAATTATGGGGAATTATTCGGAATTATTGGGAATTATGGGGAATTATTTGGAATTATGGGGAATTATTGGGAATTATGGGGAATTATTGTGAATTATTCGGAATTATGGGGATTTATTGGGAATTATGGGGAATTATTGTGAATTATGGGGAATTATTGGGAATTTATTGGGAATTTATTGGGAATTATTTGGAATTATGGGGAATTATTTGGAATTATGGGGAATTATTTGGAATTATTGGGAATTATGGGGATTTATTGGGAATTATGGGGAATTATTCGGAATTATTGGGAATTATGGGGAATTATTTGGAATTATGGGGATTTATTGGGAATTATGGGGAATTATTTGGAATTATGGGGAATTATTGGGAATTATGGGGAATTATTTGGAATTATGGGGAATTATTTGGAATTATTGGGAATTATGGTGATTTATGGGGATTTATTGGGAATTATTTGGAATTATGGGGAATTATTTGGAATTATGGGGAATTATTTGGAATTATTGGGAATTATGGGGATTTATTGGGAATTATGGGGAATTATTCGGAATTATTGGGAATTATGGGGAATTATTTGGAATTATGGGGATTTATTGGGAATTATGGGGAATTATTTGGAATTATGGGGAATTATTGGGAATTATGGGGAATTATTTGGAATTATGGGGAATTATTTGGAATTATTGGGAATTATGGGGATTTATTGGGAATTATGGGGATTTATTGGGAATTATGGGGATTTATTCGGAATTATTGGGAATTATGGGGAATTATTTGGAATTATGGGGAATTATTTGGAATTATGGGGATTTATTGGGAATTATGGGGAATTATTTGGAATTATTGGGAATTATGGGGATTTATTGGGAATTATTGGGAATTACGGGGAATTATTGGGCATTATGTTGAATTATTGGGAATTATGGGTAATTATTGGGAATTATGGGGATTTATTGGGAATTATGGGGAATTATTGGGAATTCTGGGGATTTATTGGGAATTATGGGTATTTATTGGGAATTCTGTGGATTTATTGGGAATTATGGGGAATTATTGGGAATTCTGGGGATTTATTGGGAATTCTGGGGAATTACAGAGGAATTATGGGAATTACAGAGGATTTCCACAGATCTGGAGGATTTGCTTATACGTAATGGAGTTATTGTTGATTTATAGAGATTATTTCCATGAAAAGGATTTATGGTGTACACTTTTGCGTCAGGATGCATGAAGATTTATGGTGTACACTTTATAAGAGCTGAAATTTATTGGGCATTAAAAGTCATTTCGTCAGATATGTCTGCATCATCTTGTGACGACTTCTTTTTTGTGTGATGTTTCCTGGTGAAGTTGCATCAAAATTTTCAATGAGTCGAACCAAAATAGGTTACATGCTGACCGAAGCCCTTGGCCCATATTTTCATAAACATCTTTTGGAGGATGTTTCTAATTCCTATTACATTACAATTATTGTTCAATGTTAAATTCAAGAGAAGTTTTAATTTTAAATATTTATGGGGTCACTTTTTTTCAGTTTGTGGGTCACTTAATCACTTTTTTTTAACTACAAAACAGTGGAAGCCCTGCTAGTCAATAATAACCACCATTACATGCACTATTATATAGAATATTCTTGTTGCATTTTATGGTGAAAACTGTTGTTATTCTTCGTCGCCCAAGGCGTTTGCTCTGCTCTCTGACTAGAACATGCATCAAATCCGCAAAGGGACTTTGGTCTAAGAATAACAAATCAATACTCCGAAAATGTCATTATTGCTGTTGTATTTTATTTCGGGTTTAAGTAAATTCTAAGATTTAAATTCTACTCGAAATTCTTCGTTAAATGAATGTAAAATATGTAAGGCACGTAAATTTCTGTTTAAAAATTCGATTCTATTCTCATCTTATTTATTGTAGAGGGGTCTCAAAAGTTATGTTTCTTCTTTATTTTTATTTCACTAAAGAATTTAGTAGCTGTGGAAAAATCTACTTTGTAAAGCACAGAAACACAACTATTTTCCGAGTTAAATTATACGTCGTATTTGTTCCTTGTGTCCATTTAACTTTCTAAATGTAGTAGTAATTTATCCTAAAGAATTAAGCACGGTTTCGCCACACTGTAACCATTTATTGCTCGCAAGTGTATCCATAAGTGGATCTCTCTAACTTATCGGTTTTATAGCAAATGCAACTAGTTCGTTAAAACTGCTTTGGGTCCTTTCATCGATTGCCCTAAGGCACTTTTGCCCTTACCCACATATATTATTGTTTCTGCGCTTCTCGAAGTTATTGCTTTCATATTGATACCATATGTTTGAAAAAATGTATTACTTTTTAATATTTTGAAAAATAAATAGAAATTTCTAAACTAAAATATCAAAAGATTGAGTGTATAATAATGCTCTAAGGGTATACAACGAGGTGTGTGTATTAATTAATTTAATTATACTTTGTTGCCACTTACAGTTTGAATACGACATAGACTCACTAATTTGAAATGCAAATATTTAGGGTTATATTGCATAATTCGCATTAATAGCATAAGCTGAACCCTGGAAATTACATGAATATTTGAGTACTTACATGATTGATCGTATTTACCTCATTTAAACATTAATAATAGTAATTCCATGATACTACTTTATAATCATTCTTTTTCTTTATTTCATTCCACTAACATTCTTATTTTAACATATTCACATACCGTCTATAGGAATAAAGAAGGCAAATCGGCGAAATTGAATAAAGTCGGGATTATTTATTTAGTGATCCCGTTTGCCTAACAATTTGTAAAGATTGTACGTATTTTAAATTGAAATATTCCGTATCTAACTGTCTAACCTCATTATACCGTGCTATATGTTGTCCTCAAATTAAGCAAAAACCTGAAGTGATCCCTTATTTTGTCACAGTCCAGTAATTGGATTGGAATCTGATGACAACCTGCTGAGTTAGTAAGAAAACATGCTGAAGGGCATAAATCAGTCACAATTCAAGTTGAAGACAATACAGTAGGGTTTCAAAATAATACAGCAGCTATTTGATTTGTTGGACTTTCAAAGATATTTTGTAAAGATCCTTGGAAATTCTGCTGTTTTAAAAACTTTATTAACAGTTGATTGTATCGTAGTCCCGGAAGAATTTCCAATGGGCACTAGAAATTATTATTAGAAATTTAACAACACCCCCATGTCAGTATGCTCACTTTCATGGACCCACTAATCGAGAATCTTCTTCATTTCCACGCAAAATCTTATGAAGGTTTAGGAGAGACTGTGTAAAGTAACGTGAATGTTCAGTGTTTTACTTTCGTGTATTTTGTTGATTTAAGGCTTTAACTCGGCTTTAATTTATATTTTGTCCTTATAAGTCTGTCAGATTTAAAAATACTTTTATCTTATTTTTCTTCATATCAAATATCATTGCCTCCAGAAAGTTCTAAACAGGGTTTATTGTAATCTTCTCCACGTGATTAATATATGTTTATTTCGTTTTGTGGAAATAGAATTTCCTCTTTTTTCCTTTTAACTTCTGCAAGAGTAATCCCACAATCGTGACAAGAATAAAGTAAGTTCACGTAAAAACGACAAAAATGCTTCATAATTTATATATAAAACCTAAATCTAAATTAGCGAAACAGTTGCCTATTATACATACAAAAGCAACATTATTAAAGCAATTTAACTTCGTGTTGTCGTTTCTAGAATTATTTATGAAAGATTCAGGAAAAGAAGGAATTTCGAATGTCGGCAGACGAATGTTAAAAGAAGGCTAACGAACTTTCAAATACAGTCAAGTAACTGCAGGCGCCTTCGTTGCATCTTGATAAGAGTTAAATAAAGAAGGGTGTTTGATTACAGCTGCAACTACTAAGGCGATTAAAATAAACTTACAGGAACCCCTTTAATAAAACTTTTGAAACTCCGATACGTATTCGTTTTTATTTTGATACTCAAATCTGCTTTCGAATATTCTTGACATTCTTTTCTTTAAATACATTCTTAAAATACCAAAGCGGAAGAGTCGGAATAAAATTCTTTTGTTTTATAAAGAATGAACCCCTACACACATTAATCATAGAACGGTCTAGATGTAGACTTCATTTGTCAACGATGTAACTCGCAAACAATTTAGATTATTTTTGTTTGTCACACCGTGCGGCAGAGAGAGTTGAAAAAGTTCTGAAACTTTTAGGACAAGCAATTAGGCAGTGGTGGAACTAAGCCTTTGTAAAGGAAAAACGATTTTAACTTGATTTAAAGTTTATAGTAATTTAAAAACATTTAA
Source organism: Hemicrepidius hirtus (assembly GCA_963082805.1). Classification (NCBI taxonomy): domain Eukaryota; kingdom Metazoa; phylum Arthropoda; class Insecta; order Coleoptera; family Elateridae; genus Hemicrepidius; species Hemicrepidius hirtus. The sequence goes on from OY720168.1 coordinate 20,047,383, forward strand.
AGTTTATAGTAAAAGAACGTTACAATTTTTTTCACAAAAATACTAGACCCACTAGAATTACCTAATCGTCTACAAGGATAATAGAAGGATTAAGAAATAAACTATCCAAAGTACTCTGAATGGGGATAAAAATTACTCGATTTTCAAAACTCCCACACCACACCTAACTATAACACATCATATACGGAACTGTTTATACACATTACACCTTCTTCTACGAACATCACATTATATTGTTCATTATCCTTTCCATTGTACTAACGGGAATATTCTAGTTGTGTAGCTTTCGGTTATGTCATTCCTTAATTGTCAACCAAAGTAATGAAGATTATTATTAATAACCACTCATAGTTTAATGTTGTCTAGACGGTTTAATACTAACAGTTTTCTGAAAATTTAAGTGAAGATAGTATCGTCTTAAGTGTACGAGTATAATTCCACTGTAGTGAGCGAGTTCATGCTTGAAATAAAACCTTCCTTACAAGGCTTAAAAGTTTACGAATGAAATTGCAGTAAAAACTTTAACCACGATGATGATGTAAAAAAATAATCCAGGTGTTTTTAGGAATGACGTGTCAGCATAATTTTTTATTTTCATTTCATGCGCAATAAACAATATTTTTCATAATTCGGAAGCCTTTTCAAGCGTCTAACGATAAAGGAAATGTTAATTAAGGGCGTTTGTCTCCCACTGCTGGGCAACCAAGATTGATGGTTCTTGGGGGGTCTAGCATTATATATTTCGCCATGTAAGCAATTTTCGCAGTTTTTTTCTTTATCAGAAAATTATCTACTCTAGTAGACATAAGCAAATTTCGTGATTTATCTCATTTTTGCTCGAATTTCACATTCCTACATAAATTCGCGATTCTTCCTGTACATTTGGCTTATGGATTATGCGTTAACTGTAAGTAGCTTTCTTGTTCCCTGATTTATTTTGTGTAGATTTATTATGTTATTCCTTTCACGAGTTATTTTCTACATTGTTATTTAAGTTCTGCTCTCTACATGTCAAGTAAAAATAAATAACGTCTTTTTTAGATAATAATATTAGTTTCTACTCTTCAAGTTTGATAATTCATGTAATGTTCATGTTCTCAAAAACTATGACCCTTTGAGAATGTCGGATTATCAATATTTTTCAAACTGATATATACAAACCCTTAACAATTGTTTTTCATTTCTCATCAAAGTTCCAATGTTTCGTATTTGATTTAGTTGTTTCTGGAAGGGAAACGTATACATAGAAACTATTCCGAGTCAGTACAATAGCTCTTCTAATGGTTAGTTAAACATATTCGTCTGTGTTTATAGGAACATCAATAGAATTAACCCATTCGGAAAGTAGGTCGTCTTCGTTGTCCTATTAAAATGCAATTAAGGGGTAACTAGCAGCACCGAGGCTTTGCTCGAAGACCGATTTACAATTACAAGACGCCCTAACATGAATGCTAATCTAGCTATCCTACCGGAAGTTATTTAAGGAAATCTATACGCGGTGTCCTCGGGTCCAGGACTGGATAATCGCCAGGGAAATCTACATTCTCGTTATACTTACTTCTTGAGATAGACATGGCACAGACGGAGTTTTAAGATCTGAAACTAAATTAACCTGTTGGTAATTCTGTATACTTACACAAGTCCTCTTTAAATTATAGCTTTCAAAAGCTAAACGTGGTATAACTCGCGGAAATCAATTTAAGTGTGAAAAGCTCTGATATTTTTATTCATATTTCTTGTTAAAAGTAAATTAATTAAAACATTAATTTAATCTGAAAATAGCTCGATGCGCCTTTAGCATTACAAACGTTACCGCTTTCTTTTACATCTGCTGCTTTGCTTTTAAGAGTCGGAAAATATTAATTTAAAAAAGGTTTTCCATTTCGTTGATTACCTTTGGTATTTGCGCTAATATTAACTTAAAGGGAGTTTTTTTAGGATTGCGGTAATTTTAACCGATTTCCGTGTGTTGGCAATTTCAGCTCTTATTTTATGCACCCTTTCTCACATAAATTTGAAACGAATGCAACTGTAAAAGCGCATCTAGAAATTTCTCTTGGTTGAAAACACCGCAAAACTGCAATTCCTCTGAGTATACATAAAATATTGCTTCAACTCGGAAAGATTTAACGTGATAAAGTATATCTTTAGATAAATTAATTTGTCTCAATGCTGCACAACTGTGTGAAGTGACTACCATGTACCATGCAATATAGTATAAAGTTCTGTCAACAGGGTTTAATAAAAATGTAACCAATTCGTAATTTTGTATGTTGAATAATTCAAGGAGAAAGTTGTTTTAATGGATTAAAATTTGCATCTAGCGGAAATGCAATTAGCTTACATCTTAGCATACTCCTCTGTAGGTAGTACAGGTGCATTACTGTGTTTAATTATTCCCTTCTAAAACCCATCTTTCCATCAAAACCGCATAATATACAATTAAACACCTTCAAACAGTTGCACATTTAAGTTATTAATATTTATAACTTTTCTGTTCTGTAAACTAAGTTTTTTTCATTACATTCGCTAAGATATAACTTAATATATTGTGTTTGCCAAAACACACAAACATACACAACATAATCTATGGAAACACACAAAATGGCGCATATAACCTCATGTAATTAAACGTTATGGGACTTTAATAACTTGATGCGGTTTAAGTTTGGGGCTGAATTAAGTAACTTCCTCGAAATATATATAGCAAACACGTTCATATGCTAAGTTGAAGAAATTAATTAGTTGAACGGGGTAGAAATAAATTCAGTTTAATCGTATCATATTTGCCTGATCACAATTACCTACTTTTTTTTTATATAAGCAACTCTATTCGTATAGCTTTCAGAATTCGTTCAAGCGTGAAATAGACCTGCTGCTTTAAATTCTGAAGAAAATAATTTTTGTCCCCCCTAAAACAGAAGCTTGCCGTTGAACGGTCTCATTAGTCGTAACAAAAAGGGAAAGAAAAAGACGTGCGTCTTCCATTTAGAAGAGCAATTCCATTATCATTTAGAACTGGTTCACATACGATTTAAGCGTAAATTTCAAGCGACAACCGGGCCATGAATATCTCATTTAGGAAAACGCAGTGTCACTCAATTTAAATTGTTCAGTTCTAACAACCGCAACCCTTCTGCTTCCCGGAGTTTCCGGGCTGTAGGTTCGTGTTCTTTAGTTTATTAGTTGTAAGGTCTGGTCGCATGGTGCAGCAGACAGCTTCAGACAGAATGTATTAAGTTTAATGAATGCATTGAAGTCCGCCACAACGCATGACAAAACCAGAATGTCGACAAACCGAACTACATCAAATGACTACCCCGAAAACTCCGGGAAGGATATTCACTTGATCCTACCCTGAAGCAGTTTACAACAACAAATCAGTACTAATTTTGCTGGTTTTTCTTGTAACGATTCGATTTAGTATAGCCCCCCTTTCGATTTTATAAACTTTTATTTGAAATGATACATTATTTCCTCGCAAACAATAATGCCCAAAAGCAATCTAAATTAGAATGCGAAATTGAGCTATGTTTGTACTATGAATAGTGCAATAGACATATTCTCGTGTTTGTAATAGTTTAATGTATTCGCAATATAAAGCCGTTTACTGAGGTACTGAGTTGATATCTTGTCAGCACAAACAGCCAACAACAACATCTTCAAGTACTTGAAAGTTATTGTATACACCACGGGAAAGGGGTATATAAATATTTTATCATCTCATTATTATAAGACATGAGAACAATGAACTTCTTGATAAATAGCAGCAACATCAAACAACTTCTCTTGCTATTATAATTACAGTAAAGCTCTTCAGAATAAACTAACTTTTCATACGTTTAATCGACATAAACCGTACCGAATTTGAAAGTACATATAAATTTTAATGGTCTTGGATTTGAATACATGTTTTACTTATTGTTGAAATTTTCTATAAGTATAATGTTTTTTCACGGATCGCAAAATGTTATATTGCACAACTTGTCAATTAGATAGATACATTGAGTATCTACTGTAGCTTCCTGCAGGGCATGCACCGCAGAGTCCTTGGTGTGTTTGCAGCAGAATATTCTGCAATTCTTTTGGATGCTATAAGGATATATTTCAGCATTTTATATTGCATAATTGCATGTAGATTTTATCGGTTTATAAGTGCATACAAATCCTCTTCCTATAGTACTATTTAATTTTATTACAATCACAGTTTTAAAGTTTTAGTAATTCGATTCATAAACGTCATTTCCTGTATGTAATAAAGGCATGCCCTAGATTCCACCGTATTATCATTATCTGGAAATCACGTTAATTAAAATTTAAAAGTACGATTCTTTGCAAGAAATGTGCAATTCGTTGTTTCTTTGAAATACTTCAACGCTAGGTCTCCGTATTATTCTTTCCAATTGCTTTTACGTGATTGTTACGCTAAAAAACAAATCAGATAGCAAATTGATTTTTACCTGATTCCCTTTGATAATACAGACAACAAACACACCTTTTATTTGTAAACTGGGTACAGTTATAACGCGTAATAGTAATTGAACAAATGAGAATTTAGCCGACAGTTTTTCATTATTTCTATTTCGTAATTAAAAGGGATAGGCACTGTTATTGAAACTGTTTAGGGTTCTGTTTTCATTTTCATTTTCATTTTCATATTTATGTGTATACATATTTATCTTAATTACATATTTTAGTAAGTTGCACGTCTAATACGTTCCAATTAAACATAAAGAAGATAACGCATTAAGATGCCGATTCGGTTATCTAGAAGATTAAAGGCAAAGGGGTGGTAGATTTAATTTCCCTCGGTATCATCCCGACTTCTTAATATTCGAACTGCTAATCCCCTGTAACTTAAAACAGGTTTGCTAGAAGCTTTGCAAAACGGTAAATGCTTTTACTCTCACTTTCATGTTGCTGATGCTTGATCATGTCGTTAACATGAAAAGGTAATGCTGAAGTTCGAGGCTTCGAAATTACAATTCAGAAACGATTTCTTCGAAGTGTCACATTCAATGACATATAACCGGCTTTCAATTCTGCTGCCTTTGCCAGAAATATGTATGTGTTTAAAAATATCATTTTAAGAATTCCAAACTGTCGGTTTTGTCACGGGACGTGGTTAGCTGGCGCACAACAGGAAATGCTTCGATCTGAATTTTCTCCCACATTTTTGCGGTCGTTTGTAAAGCCGCAGCGTGTCTTCTCCGATTCCTAAAACGAAGAGTAAAAACGGAATATCATTTCTTGTCAGTTCGTCATTATTTAGAAATTTTGTTTAAGCATCGTTATACCCTCCCTTTCATAATTTTGTTTCCAAACAATGGGGTAATAAAGTCATTTTCCTGCAAGGATATTGACTGATTAGATCATTTTAAGCCCATCCAATTTCTTGAAGAGCTGTGTAAAGGCGATATATCATATAGGAGATAAAAAGAGGGAAACTTGGGAGTAGTGGTTATAAAGAATACATCAATAAGCAATAAAAATTGGAAATTTTTGCTGACAGATGCCACCCTATTATTATTTTCACTGTATAAACATATAAACAAAGTAATGCACATTTTCGCACACAATGAATTTTTATGGTAATTTAATGAAAAGAAAATAATCTTTTTGTCTTATAATCGTACGGCTTTTTTCCTTAAATGGCTACAAAATATTTTAAGCAGTATTATGTTGAAAGGGATTTATATACAATATACTTAGAAAAATAAACTGAAAGTCCACGTCCAGCTTATAACCACACAAATCCAACCTGACGGCAGGGAACTTATTTATCACCCTCTGGTGTCGCTCGTGGTACCGCCTCCAACAGTTTTTCCACATCATTGTACACCTTGTGCACTAAAATAATCTAAATTATTTTCAAGTTGTGGTCTGACAAATGAATCCAGTCGACAGCTAAGCTTCCAGTGATTAATGTGTATCAAGTTCGTACTTTATGAAATTTACTGATTTCATTAGGCTTCCATTTTGTACAGCGGAAATGTGAAAGATGAAAACAGGAAATATAATGCATACCCACTTAGTGGGCTTTCTATAACCCATTCATTCCAAAAGGATTAAAAATACCACAAATCAGATTTGACGCATGAGTGATTTTTAACGCAATAGCCAAAGAAGATTATTGTATAAACGCTTTCTTTTGCATTCGTTTCACGGAACGTTACGTTACAGAATTTTGTTCAACGCGGTTTTTCCCGGCCTACTTTTGCACTTAATCGAGACATCGTTCCAAATTAAAGGCAAGGAAAATGGTCTAATTTAGTGTGTTAGTGCGTTATTTAAAACGCAATTAGAAGACAACCAGCGGTTGGAGCTTTTGGTTGAGGACCGATTTACGATCGTTAGTGTGCGACACGAATACTAAGGAGCTTTGGGGAAGGATGTATTCGCGGTTTCCTAGATAGTGCATCCGCCGAGGAAACGTGCATCACCGAAACTCTGAAACTTTATAAATTACTACATGTATCCAGAAAAAAAAACATTTATACGCAATTATTTTCCTATAACAACACGTTTAATATAAATTCGTAACTTTCAATTCACAATTATTCTATTCATCCGTTAGCAGTCCCCCCACACCGTAGTCCATTGTCTTGGTTTGTAAAAGATGAATATTCAACAATACGACAGGAATTATGTATGTTAACGCCCCCACTTAAATTCTTCAGCAAATCAAAGAGAATCCGCATATACTATAATCAATCAATAATCAATCACCTGTGCACCTGTCATAATGGAGTTTGAATGAGTGCCTATTAACCATTTCTTGGCTTTGAAAAGGCGTTTTAACAAGCTGTAAAGAAACAACATATAAAGAGTGTTTGAGAAGAGAGGTGTGTCTCTTCCCAATGTAACATAATATGGATAATTAACGGACGCTATAGAAATAATATCCCCCAACTTGTTCTATTGTTTATACTGGTCCTGGTTAGCACGAAGAAAAAATCGCTGATGTAACTTTAGACACGAGACAATTGTATGGTAAAAGTAGTTCCAGATTGAAACCCTTAGAGATCACGCAAACAATTACGTGGCGGAGAATTGTATTAAACAAATCCAAGACGAACAGGCGAAGAATGGATGGAATTAACACCGCTGGCCAGAAATTGGACCCTATAGGGGAACAAATATCACCCGAAACTACGCCTAAGGGCACCTGTAACCCCTAAACAATTAAATAGCTAATATATTTAGAATCGTTCCCTTTTAACAAAAATTACTCCCAAACCATTCCCTAATGACATCTCTAAATTAAGAAATACCTAAAATTAAGAACTTCTGGACCAAAAATTTTAATACTTCCCCAAATATTACAAGCAAATTGGGGAACGTGAATCAGGTACGAATTTTCTCTTCTCTTTGCTCTTTATATTATAAAATTAAAATTTGTTTCTCTAAAATAATGTACAGCAATATAAATTAGTTCCTTGTTGAAATGATGCTGTGGGAATTGTTTCAGTAACCGTGCCTAGTTATGTTCTTGAGAATTTGCGTAGACTGTTCATCTCAACGTAATAAGGCATCATCTTATTTGTGGTAGTAATTTAGGTAAACATAGTGCTATTATCGTTAGGGCCTTGTTATGAAATAGCTGCTATTATATTCCACTTTGAATGAAACGTTAGCGTTAAACGCAAATAAACAAAGGGCAGCTAGTGAGCAGGCAAATACATAATTATGTAGAGCGACGTTGGATACTCTTGAGGGTCGATTCATCTGACCTATCCTAAGCATAGAAGAGGTTTTATGTCTGTCCAATGTCCTTATTAAGCTCGTTATAAATTATACTCTGACGGAACACGTAGCGGAAATTCATTTACGAGGATTAATTAAAAAATTAATTTGACGAAGGGGAAACAAAAAACAGTTTAACATGTTTTGTTAGATTTGTTCGATATTGATTTTCTAAATGTCCCTAACAATTTCCCGTTCATTCTATGATCTATTTTCAAAATATACTCCGTACCGACAGGTATACGTCATGTTTTTCACTCACTCACTAAATTGAAAGCTTAATTGAATTCCAGACCCTCATTTTCAGACCACCACCTCTTGAAAGAAACAAAACATACGAGCGCGTATGTTCCCGTATCAGACTAATCCCTGAAAAAGCCCTAGAAGTTAATGTGTCAATATTAATTTGAAATTTGCCTTTAAAATGCTTAAACCCTTAAAAATCATACTTCAGAAATATTATTTCTTGATAAAATCCTTTTAAAAACAAAACGTATTATATTTTATTTTTATTATCGCATGTGGTTGTAAAATCCCTTTCATGGAATAAATATTAAGTTTAGGCGGAGTATTTGACTTTTGGATGTCTTTATTTTTTTGGTAGAAATTTTGATTATTTTATTGTCAACTGCTAAGGTCATATGCTCATATGTCTGAATCTAAAATGCAAGACAAACGCCCTTGACGAGATCGGGATTCGAACCCTGTACCTTTTGATTGCAAAGCCAGTAACTAATCTAAAGTTAACTGTTGCGTTGTTAAAAGAACACGAGCAATAGAACAAGAACAGTTAGAAATTTTTAATTGTATTCTAGGAATAGAGAACATTTGTTATTCATTATGTTGTAAATTCTTTTTATTTTTGCATAAACTTATTCATCTTTTAAGAATGGCCTTAAATTTTTTCCAAATGATGGTTTCATTTATTATATTTCTTTTGACATGACAAAGTTTTTCGATAAATCATTTCCTTAACCAGGCCAACTTGGCAACAGTTATAAAGGAATTGTATTATCATAAACTGAAACGGAATCGTTATGTTGACCGTCTATGATTGCTTTTAGAATTGTTAACGAAAAAAGAAACTTCTTCCAATATTTTCTCCGGAATCACAAAATAAGTTACTTTAAAAGTGGACTTTTCAAACAAAAAACAGAAATACCAAATTTTTAATTAAAATTTGTGTTTTTATTTATAGCTTGACGTGTGCAGAAATTATTCCAAGTTAATTAAATTTTTAATACGTCCGGAATCAATTTTCTTTTAAATCACGAAGCAAGAAAATATAATAATGATATAACTCTAGGTCAAACACATCATTATAATTCAAGGTGTTGATTTAATAACAAAAATGTACAAAAAAGTACAATCTTAAAATATTTGACTTCTTACATCTGTTATACGTTTTTATAAAAACTCATTAATGGTTTGCTATTTATACTTTAATGGTCGTTGAATCTCGTCTACCTTCGTATTATTTTGATACATTACAGGAATATTTAATCTCTTAATACTATATACAAGCCAGTTAGTAGTGGATTGAGTGCGGGAGAGGTAACTTTGTGTGTTTTCTGCGTGATGAGGTGAACACATGATAATCGTTTGTGTGAATAGTAACAATGTTAAAGCAAGAAAAACAATATCGTTTGTGTTCTTCATGAGCCATGTGTGCAATGCAGTGCTATGGAGTCCTGGAATTTCCTCACAGCAATCCTTTCCGTTATCCTGGCTGCAGCTGTGGCTAATAACTTAGGTAAATTAGGCTAATATATCAGAGAAATCCACAAATTATGACTAATAATTAATCCGAATAATAGTGACATTAAATTTGATGAGTTTCAAAAAGTTTGAAATGAAATTTCAAATACCAAACATTAAAATGTTCTTGCAATATTATTACATAAGCAGGTAACATGTTAATAATTGGAATTTAGATTTAGGAGTGCCGCATTATTAACGTATGAATGATTGTGAATCACTCCAGGTTCAAGGTTAATTTAAAATAGTAACAAGGTATCATGAACTTTCCGGTATGTTGCTCTTTACAATTGTTTCGAGCTATTAGGATGAGATGTTTTTGTTAGTTAGTCTACACTTAATTGTTTTTCTTCTAAAACACTTAATATCAGAAAGATATTTTTTTGCGGAAAACACACCTTGACTATAATCACATGAAGTAAATATTAAATCAAAAAGTGCGTAAGGTAAAATACAGAATAAGAAATAGTTAAAAATGCAAAATATATTATTCGTGATAACAGTACTCTCAAGTAAACACGAGAAATGAGAACTCGTGCATTTTAAATATTTTTCTTACATTTTAATGTTTTTGTCTAAATTACCACATACGTTCATATTTGTATATACTGGTCTATCTGTTGGAAATATATTAAGTCGGTTGGATAGTTTCCAGTCGGATCAAGCACTTCGTGTTCAATCCACCGGAAGTAATTTTCACTGAATATAGAAGTAAATGCGATGTGGCAGTGCATTCATTCTAACACCCCCAAAACGTCCTGTTTTCTTTTTATTAAAGAATGACTCTCATAAGGACAAACTTGCACTTTTCTTACTGTTGTCACTTTTAAAATTATTCTTAAAACGTTTTATAAAGCAACCCTTACTTATATTTCATCCGACGATGTGTTTTATAGAGCACCTACCACCTAAAACGAAGAAAAGACGTTCGTGTTTAAAAATGTTTCTTTAGATATTCCAAATCTACATTCTGTTACTCTACAGGTTTGCAAACAACAAGATATATACTGTTTGCCAGTTATTTCTGTTTGCCACTGATACTTTTATCGAGAACCCTTTATGGCTACTTACTGTTTGCAGAGTGTCCACGGGGATGCCAAAGCAGCATAAGAACAAATATTAGCAAATGCCGGAATCGCTTACTTAAACAAAGGGGTCCAAAAAAGTTAAATAGCTTTTCTAACACATATATTTGCGCGATTATCATAAAATCATTTTGTATCTGTCATTTAACTGGACGTAACTGACCCCAAACTACACTCGAAATTTATCATTTTATTTCAATTTCGAAATACATTGCGAAAATTAATACTTTTAATACAATACAGGTGTTTGAAACCGCATCCAAAAAAACCCTTCCAATAAAGGCATTAAGGTTATTCGATCTCTTAAAACTAACTCGACATTAGTCCAAGATTTTCTACAGGTCCTAAACAGCCCTTACTTTGCCCAGAGCCGGCTCGAGAGTTCCCAATTCAACCATTAAAAGCGAGACTAGTCGGTAGTCTTGTGTTCAGTTCACGTTTTAGTTGGCTATCTCACGTATATGAAAGTTCCTCATCCGGGATGCCAATACAAAGTCAAACCAAATCATTCCTGCAATTTAGCAGGATTAGTGTTAGGCCTCACGACCGGCCATGGTCATTTGAAAAAACACCCCGATACTATTTGACAATTGGACAGCGAGCTTTAAAAAACAAGTCGACTTTGTAGTTAAAAAAGCAGCAAATTTTTTTGCAGTCGATTTCAAATTAAATGTTTGTTCTAAATTGTTAGTTTATAAATGCACCACATTTACATTCTGTTCTACAGTTTTATTTTTAGTTGCTGATTTCGATTTAAAAAGATTGCAAAAGTTACAGAATCGAGCAATACGAATAATTTTGCAATGTAATAAAACTTAACTAGAATTTCCGCTATGTTCGATATTTTGCAGTAGATCAGCATAAAGCCGAGAATTTTTTTAATACCTTAACATTTGTTTATAAAATGTTAGGAAATAAGTGACCTAACATGTATTATATTTAATATTTCTAATTTTAAAGTTAACACTAAAATCCCGTGGTAAAAATAAAGTTTTCTAGAGGTACAAAATACAATTTTAACATTGGAAATGTTTATGTTCGTATATGGGGGCCAAGTTATGAGTTTTAACTCAAGGCCAAAGAAGACAAAAGTGTCGCGATCGGGTTTCGCCACTAGCTGGCCGGTCCGGGCCGACAGCATAACACGGTGGGCATACAAATTGGCGTGTGCGCCGTGCTCCTGTCCAGCCGAGGCCGATGGTGTACAACTACAACCCGAGGGCTTTAGCCCGAGGGTTGTACGTCTAATTCTGTATTTCCATGGTAATAGTCAGTGTTATCATTTCCAATGCCTCCGATGGTTGCAAGGATTGCGAAATCTGTGAATTTTTTATTAATAAATAGAATATTATTCAACAATCATGTATTATGCCTTTATTCACGGGTTTCAAGCTTACGAAACGCGCCGTAGGCGAATTTCATAATTGAGTAATGGTCATTAGTCATTACAGAGCAGTAAAATGCTATTCATTTTTTACAATTTATTAGTTAATAATAATTTAATATTTTGCATACTTTTCAGCCGATAGTTTGCTTTTACTAAATTTACATCAGTGTTTATAAATTCAGATTTTTTTTAATTTGTGGAATTTAATATTCTAGTATAGAGTTCCAACATAACGGTGCATACAATAAACTTCCTAGATAAAACCGCTACCGCTTTGAACTTTATTTATTTACCCCCTGACATACAAATAATACAAACAATTCATGTCACAGAAACTTAATCAAAACAATATCAAACTATATTAATTAAATTTCAATTTTGTTTACTCAAAACTTTGAAATATACCAGAAGCATTCAATTTTATGGAAATATTTTGCTTTGTAAACAAATATTTGCACCAACATAATTCGAATTTTAAATAAACGAACCTATGATAACAAATTTTCATGTTTGTCATACTACAAAAAAATTGTTATTGCACGTTTGTGTTGCATTAAAATCGAATATTCCCGGAATATTCAAACAGACACCTCTACAAAGCTTCGTTTGCTTTTATTTACAACTTCCACAAATTAAATCTGATTTTATAGGTGATGAAGCGTATTGATATGCAAAATTTTTCGCATGAGTGGTTACAGGAATATTAATTTAATGTTTGTCATATTTTTCCCAAATTATTTTAAATTTTGGGTTTGTAACATAAATCTTAACGGATTTGTTAGTAATTTTTTTGAGTATAACTAAAATGATAAAATTATATTTGTCCAATGTTTTTCACAGTAATATGGTTGTTAGCAACTATCAGAGGTTAAATAAACGAATTCCTATAGTCAGTAATGCCACAGTTTGGTGGACATCTATAAAAAGGGTGCGTCCTCTGACATTTGGTACTTGAGTTGGGAATCCTGATAAGCTGTTCCAATCTGCCCGGGTTGCCGCAGGGCTGATTAATGCATTCGGGACAAAACGGACGATCCTTCCGTGTTGTCGCTTTTAACTGAGCTACGCAAATCTGGTGCATCTATTGTTGGAAGATATAATACAATGCGCCCCTCTCAACGTAGATAGATAATAATTAGTATCCCAAAGTGACAAACAATGTAGGTACACCTTCGTAACTTTTTGCTTTCCATTACATTTTGAAAATAATCATGAGATTTTTTTTGTTGAAAGTATGTTATGTAGTAATTTACTTCTAACCCATAAATACCATTTACATATATATTTATACGGAAATTCTAAGTAATATTACCTTTCTGATTTATTACATCATCGCATTGAATGTTGATGGTCATTTCAAGAAACTTTGGCTTGTCAGGGCGGTTTGAAATAATAAACCTTTGTCCTCTTCCTTTTAAACCAGCAAAATCCTGTTTCTAGGCTTCGGAAAGCCATTCATTTTAATGTAACTTGCGATTGAAAAACTAGTTTGAGTTATTTTGAACAAATCGAAAAAAATCGTAAATACTACATTTAATTATAAAATACACACGATTAAATGGAAATAGGCAGAATTAGCAAACTGTGAAAACAATCGTTGTTGCTTTTTCTGACTTTATGTTTAAATACTCTATATAGTATAAAAAACGCATTTAGCAGCTACATAGAGTGTGTAAAAATTCGGATACAACGCAAGCTTTTATGCTACATCCTGTAGTATGTAATCAAGAATTCGTGTGTAGGTTACATGTTTTATTGCGACATAGCAGGTCTATTAAAATGCAATTTTGTTGTTTATTTCGGTGTACTAATCTAACGCATCTTTATGAAACAAGCGTAGGATGAACCATATAGCGTATTTGGTATCAATAATGAGAAATAAATTACGAAAGTTACGTAACTCACATTCATTTAATATTATGTAGGCGCAGGTTACTCGACTCTTTCTTTCATTATCGGTTCTCTGAAAGGTTGATCAAGGTAGTTACATTTTCTGTTGAAGGTTCTTGACAGATTTATGTCTTATTTAATTGAAATTTTACCCTTAATGCCTTTGTTCTCGAAGTTTTAAACCAATCCGATAAGGAAACTTACTTTACATAGACATGCTTTCTTAAATTCGATTCACAAAATAAGGCAATGACACTAGGATAACTGTGCAGGAACTAGTAAATATATTATTTTTACTAAAATCAAGATTAGGAAAAGTTTAGAATTGTATTCAAAGTACTACTATTAGAAGAAGAATAACTGATATTTCCAGGATGTCGTGACTGACTTCCTCTTGACATTTTTATCTGTAAAAATCGACAAAGAAGAAGCCGAAAAGAATTTTATCCCGTTCAACAGTGAACCGTGTAGCATCCCACACAAACTCGTGAATATTGCTCACGTTATTTTTCCTTGTATCGATTAATTATAATACATTAATAACAGGTTTTGAAATATTATAGGCCTTAACTTGAATGTTTTTTAACTTTCTCTGATCTTGTCCCATGCGTAGGTGAAATAACAGGTATACAATTTTATTTAATAAACCCTAAGATTGCAACATCAACGAACTTATTAATTGCTGTATTAATATATTTTTATGGTACGTCCTTATCGGTTCACTTTTGTGCTCGGTGACACTTGCTACATAAATAATGATTAAAATTAATAAGAATATCATTATCAAAATTAAATTAATTCCGACGCTAATAATAGTAACAGAAGTGTAAATATTTTGATTTTCTGTAGAAGTTGCTTATTGACAACCAAATTTTGATTGAAATCCACTCATAATATCGTGAATGAGAGCATATGACCCTGTAATTAATCATCAAGTTACAAGCTGTAGGTTTCGTTGACATTTACAGATTAAAAGCTTATTTTGGAAAATACCAACAACTCTCACAAATTATTGTCCTTTTAAGATGTAGCGGCTTACCATGAAAGTTTTGTTACTAAAACGTTTTCTTTTATTTTAAATTATTTTCTAATTCAAAATTTTGTTTTTTAAATCACTTTTGATTCTAAATCTAGCATTTTTTTAAATTTAATTTTAGGTAGGGAATAGTAATACCTATCTACTTACTAAATATTTTACACATAAATAATATTGTTTGGAAATTCAGTGAGGATTAAATTGATATTTTTCATATAAAATTTAAAACCTTATTTAGAAAGTATCTCATATACAAACAAGCTTAAAATGAAAAACATGTCGCTCTAACCCTTCTGAATTATAAAATCATGTACTGTCGCGATTATTTCATACCACCCAACGTTGTTTTGCCAGGGCTTTTTGTTGTAACTATTTTGGGGTTTAGATATGCAAATATACCGCATTTGATTTTTTTATTCTTTAGGCGGTATTCAATATATTTTACGAAACATATGCTAACAATGCTACTATAACGTACAAGAAAAGCGGAAAATTTATCATTTCAAAGATAAAAACGTATTTTATTGCACACCAAGCGTGAATAAAATACCAAACTAGGGCCATTAAACAGAACTCACGAACACGTATTACATAAATTTTAAAATAGGGCCGTATTCTACGTCACAATTTTTTAAGTAAACTAATAATGTTTGCTTTATACGCTTTAGAAATCATAACTACAAAATATTTTCCGAATGTAGTTTCTATAACAACTCGCTTCTGTATTTTCAGCAGCTGCTGAGTTAACCCCTAGGAAATTTATTAGTCATTAGGGATTGAAGGTATAAGCTAAGTTCATAATAAATTTCTAGTTGTTGAGAGGCACTGTGTGGTATATCCATTGAGATATCATTTGAAATATTAATCACAATGAAATGTAAAAATAACTGTAGGTTACTATTCGGCATATAATTTCGAAGGGTAACTTAATATGCAACTTGGTGGTCACAGTTCTCGCTTAGTAAAGCCCACGAATAGCAGAGAAGGATTTGAAATCCTAGGATTAGATTCCCCTAATATTAAGTCCCATTTATTATACCGCAACTACTAAGACTTCAGATCGTGTTTCCACAGATTATGCATAAATATACATATAACACCACATAGAAGACAATAATACACTACTCTGGAAACATTCAAATTTGTCTTGTTAGCGGTTAAACCAAATTATTTTTCTTTTTTTAATTTTAAACATTAGAATCATTAGAAGTTAACTTTACAGAAACATTTGCTGGTCATTCAGGCGAGTAACATTTTAAAAAAGTGCTCTTAGTCATTTCAATCTAGATATTACGCATTCCAAAGATATGAAATCTTGTTGAGTGCAAACATAAAGTCTGCATGAAGTAAATTGAATTCTTGTCAACTCTAAAGCGGGAAAAATAAAAATATATATCAAATTTGTTCATGTAAGTAGCTTAGAATTCGCTAGACGTTCAAATATTTTCTTGAGTTTAGAAAATACTTTTTTGCTTTACATTTCCCAGAAGAGTTATCTGTTTATTTCAAAGTCACTACAACAGATAAAGGGTTTGAACTTTTATAAATATAAAATCAAGAGGGTAGTTTATATAAATATTTCACCAAAAGAATCTACTTCGATATGTAGGTAGGAAAAAAGAATTGTTTAGACAGGCGCGTTTAAATCTTTGTATAAGATTAAATAAATGCAACAATTAGTCAGTCACCTTCTGTATTCAGATTTTAAAAAGTATTAGTAATAATGATATCTTAGTAGGTTTTTTCACGTTTTTGTTCTACCGATGATTTAAAATGCAGGAAACTTTTGTAAAACATTTCCGTAAGAGAAACGTTAAAGCCTACATAAAGTTATGCATGCAAAATTTTGCTGAAGGCAGAAAAATTCTGAATTTCGTTAAACACCCTCAAGAGCTGAACAAACTGTAAAGAAACTTACCTATATGCAATCAGCTATGAAATTCTCGACGGGAAATTGATGCGACCCCAAAGTGAGGCAATCCTGCTTGAAAGCAAACAGAACTTGGCAAGGTTTCTTCTATCAGCTTTATGTAAACTTTTAGCCCCTTTTTAGAGGCTTTTAAGGGACTCAAGCAATTGATTACTACCGCTTTTACCGCTAACGTATTTCCTTCTTATTTATTTCAATGCTACCATACGATATACAAAATTGTTCCTTGATATAGCAGCTACAGAAAAAACATTCTAGTATGTATACCCTAGCCCCTAGAGGTACTTAACATTCATGAGCTTTCCAACTTTATATACTTTATAAACTCAATAATATATCCTATTATTATTTTATAAAAATTTAAAAATCAATTTGAACTCATTCTATAAATAAAATTCGTTTATGTTAATTTTAAGGATACGATTTGTTTTATTCTTGCATGAAATTTGTTAGTTAGGTAGGTACGAACCTAACATGATTCGTTCTCGAATTACGACGTTACCTCATGTAGTAATATAGAGTATGAAGTATTTAGTTCGGTTAGGTGGGTGATTGCCTATCGTGCACCCCTTCAATAATGTCTGTTTCGAATTCTATTCTAACATTGAAATACCGCAAAGAGGGTCCGAATTGAGGTACTATAGAGAGTCCCCAAACTAGACGACCTAAAATAAAATAAACACAAAGGAAGAAAAAACTTTCTTTTAGCTAATTAAATTTCAACGCAGGAAACCCTTTTCATACGTGACTACATGTTTCAATGCTTTTAACCCTACTTTACTATATATGAAGATGAGTTGCAGAAAATGTGTACAGCTTTGAAAATTGTAATATTATATCACAGCAAATCTTAACATTTTCCAAAAATACGAGACGTTTAAAAGAGTTGATAATTTAAAGAAAATCGTTTAGTTTCCCACAAACTCTTCGTGTTATAAACGAGAAGCTCAGATGTTTGAATGAGTATACTTTATATTTCATCAAGACGATATGGTAGGGCTAAAATTGACTCGGGATCTGGACTGACGATTTTATAGATTTCGATTTCCCCTCGAGGACATGTTTTTATACAAATATACTACCGTATAGGCGAATTTTGATCTTCTATGATAAAAAACGAACGTAAAGTTTACAAGTTACACGAAAGTATGGCACCGTTGTTATGTCAAAATAATTTGAATTATATGTTATTACACTCCTAGTTATAACCAGGCCAATGATTTGCTTAGGGAATTACAGCACATTTAATTTATAATAAGGAACTATTTTTAGAACTAGGTAATATTTCTTTAACGCCATATTTTTGTTACAGGTGAGTGGAGAATTACTACAGCATATTTACTATTACTAATTAAGGCCAAGGGTAAGTTTATCTATGCTTAATTTTATATTAATATTTAAACACTAACCATACCCTTTAGAGTTTAAAGGATCCCTCGCAGAAGTAATCCCTAACTTGGTTAGAACAGCAATAAATTGACAAATACGTCCATACTAATTTATAAAATTACTAAATTTTCTGAACAGATTGTGGACTCGAGAACTCTTAAAAACCTTAAATTCTGCAGGGTTAATTTAATTTTAAACATAATGCACCCTTTGAAGAATTTAAAATATGAAAATTTATTATCAAGACGAAAAAGAAACAAAAATAAAGTAAGTAGATAGAAACTGTTTCTTTACATTTCTTGAAAAGGAGCTTTCTCGTTTAATTATTTATCTACTTAATTATCTACGTGAAAATAAGCTATTTTCAGCTCTGACTACCATTAGTTTACATGAAAAGAGGTGGTTTGTTTCTCACGTTTTATGCTGTTTTATTTCAAATTATCTCCTCATTTAAAATTAACCTCACAACTGAGTTAAAACGGTCTCTCAAATAGTTTACTTTTTCCTTTTAATTAGCAGCACGATTTGGGTTTTAGATGCACGTGTTCTGTAAACATTCCTTTCCGAGTTTTTAAAAGTCGTAGACGCAAAAACAATTCGTAAAGCAACACTTAGTCGAGTAGGGTTGCCGTACGTGTTACATCGGTTATTTTTCCCCCTCGCCCCAAGGGTATTAAATGATTTAACTGAGAAAAACTAAAGTTTGATAAAACCTTGAAGTTGTAATTGTTCCTAAAGATTAATAAAAGGAAAGCGTTTCCACCCTTTACTCAATTTTAAGGAAAGGTCTCGTAGCGTCTTACTAACAATTCCTTTGAGCATAAGATTCAAGCGAATGTAATTTAGAATGTTTTAACACAGTGTGTAAACGAAACTGTAAAATTATTTTTAGTCAGGATAAAATATAAAAAAATGAAAACGCGTTTCTTTGAAGATTTATTTACATTTCAAATTTGTAAGTTCAAATGGCTTTAGTGTAATTTCAAAAAAGATTTCTCATAGGTACTTGAAATGAAACGGAATGAAATGTAGTTATATCCAGATACTTCTTGATTCTTTTTATTTCTTTACAACAGAAACCAAGATGTCGTAAAAATTTGCTCTAATTTAAACTTTATATAGTAAGAACAACGGATCACAGAAATTGGTATTTAGATCGTTCACTGGAATTGATAAGGCGAATTATTCGTTTGAAACTTTTGAAAATATAATTAAAAACAAATCTTCCAAACACAAGAGTTTTAAGTTATTGTATTCTTAAGATTTCAGGAAAAAATAAATTGGGGGACTATTCGTGTAATAAAAGCCAATACGCAGTTGCGCCTCTTATTCTTGGTGTTAACAATAAAACCGAAGACGGAAGCCAGAATAGGCACATAAAAACTTCTTAACCATTTTTGCAATTTCTACTACAATAGCTAATAATAAAAAATGGGAAACATTTTATCAACCTTATTACTTTTGGAAATAATCCATCTATTAATTTAAATTATTAACAAGTCTTGTAACTACTAAATACCTATTACATAAATTTATTCAACACGTTCTCATCCAGAAAATACACCGAATTAGTACCGGAGGGCTTTTTAATTATTCATCAATTACGCAATTGACTTGAATAATTGTAGCTAAGGACAATCTCAATTCTTGATTAAAAATGTATAAATGTTACACTTCTAAGATTTATTTTCTGCTTGGTCGGATTTAAGTTTAAAACGAATCCGGATAAATAAAACCATAAAAAACTATCTAGAGGTGACAAGAATAAATAATACCCGGATGAATCGTAGAGGTCAAACGATGCAGGTTACAAATGATGTATCGAGGGCGGGTGATCCGAGCTTTGTTAACGCTGATCGAAGTTGAACTGCTGAAATAATGTAAGCTGCTGTTCCATTTTCGACCAACGAAATTGAAACGACATCATCTGATGTCTATACAGCACATTTTGGCAACAAAGCAAAGAAATACTTGATGAACTTCGACAGCAATTTGTAGGACAGTACGTATCAAATTTCTTAGAGAAAGTAAAAATTGAAATGGTAACATTTCAAATCAAAACTCATTCTTTTACTTTTAAGGGATTAAATTTAGAAAAAATTAATTGCAAAATACATTAAGTTATATGTCATTATATATAGAACATGTATCTTCCATTTTCATCAAGCAATTCCACATCAAATGTTTTTATGGACGTTCTTGCAAAAAATATTTTTTTTTAGTTTCTAGTCTTGCTACAGTAGTCGTTAAGTTTTTATATGTTGTTATATTCGTACTATTTGTTGCATTTGTTATCTCATTCTTATTACGTTTTACGTCTGACAATGAATCAATACTAAACCAAATCTTTTTATACTTTGACATAATCATTGATTCATTCATTTTATCATTCGGTAATTTAAAAAAAATTATGATTGTTTACAAGGAGGGTGGAAGTTTCCTTGCATTTTAAAAACGTAATCCTTTTCAAATTAATCAAGTTGACTTTACTTCTGAACAACCCAATCAATATGTAGCAAATCAACGGTAAAGGGGTTGTTATATCTACATTAAATCTTTTATAGGTTTAGAATGCTGTTGATTAAATCAAAATTCGTCACAATATAAGCGAAAGGGAGACGTAGGTTTTCATTCAATTCACAAGCGAACGATAAAAAAGCGCCTAACGACTGCATCTGAGAATGCGAATAATAGTAATAAGAACGAACACCACCCAGTAGAGCAGTTTATTTGACGTACAATGTGCTTTTCACGAAAAGCAGTGATATTTTAAAGAACGCAAGTAACAGATCGTGCAAACTCTTGTTACTTTCACGTTTCACAATCTGATAGCATCGCAAAAAATAACACACGTAACAAATAACTGTTAGGAAAAAAATGTGTTACAAGTTTTCCTAAAATAATAAACTGATATTTTTCTACTAATATAAACTAAAATTACAAAAACCACGCTGTTAAGTCATTTGTTCCAGACAAACTATTATTACTATATGAGTTTGAAACCAACTACTACCGAGGTTTGGTAATAAACTTCCCCATTTGAAATACACTTTGGAGAAGCAATATTCCAAAGAATACGTTTTATTGGAGGATTTTCTTCCATTAAGCGTATTTTATGACGAGGAATGAGTTTTCCAGCAATATAATAAGGCGCACGGGCATCTTCTAGTATACTTCAATACATTTATCAGTAAAAACTACTACACGATATTTCATGTTATATCAAAACATACTTTAATAATTAGTTTGGAAATTTAGACAATAATTACTTAATAGAAACTAAACTGTTTGGCGAAAGGATAATTTTGTTTACCTACACTACATCAGCAGCAACTACCAGGGTCATATAGTACACTCATGGATGAGACCGATTAAACTTATTCAGAAAATTTTCTAGGGACTCTGAACCCATAGACATAATGGGCTGAGTCTCAACCGACTCGTTTACGCCGTCCTCCCTTCTTGTAAATTATTTTAACAAGACTTTTCCTAATCATTTGGATTACGTCCAATTCAATTACATGTTCATTGTTCAAGAAGATCACCAGATTGTTTTGTCAATGTTTCATTGCAACATTTTCCATATCCAATCTAAATTGTGTATCAATGTGTGTTCTCAATATCGTAATTATTTAGAACCTTTCAACGTAGTATCCTGCGATAAGATCAAGCAAGACAACGCAATTTCGTTTACTTTTAAACTTAACAATACTGTCGGATTCTTGATGAATTTTTAACTATCGCAAAACGTTTCTTTTTAGATAAAAGCGTGTAGAAGACGCAGCTGATTGAAATGGTCGAACGGCACGGATTAGTTGCGTAATGTTGTAATCACGTTCAATCGCCAAACATGCGAAAAGCCTATTAACGTTGTTAGGGGTTGCTGTTTTAGTAGGAAAAATTTCCCCCAGTAATACGATATTAAAAAGCAATACGACGTTTCGGCATGGAGACGAACAGAGTAAATATTCTTAATAGTTATTTGCATAACAAATCGGAAAATGCTGCTTTACAGGACGAAGGAGTTTGTTAAAGAATGAAGCCTTTAAGCTCTTGGTCTATTAAAAAATAATTTGCGTTGGCTAACTATCAAATATGATAGATCATACCGGGTACCAAAGAATGTACATTTGCACCGGTCCGTCTTTGTGGCGAAACGTCCCCGCGTCGTATCGGTCGCGGCGAAATGTCGCATACCGCATTTTAAAGATTTAATTAAACGTAAAAATTCTTTCTTTAGTTCGTTTAGAAAATATTTGGAATGTAGTAAACCACGACTTTAAATTCCTATTTTTTTTTGTTTTTGGAAAATGTTAACTTCTGTGTCTAGATTTAGAACCAAATTACACGGTGACAGAAAAGTTTCGGAGTTTAGCATAAACGTCTTAAACCGTGAAATAATTATAGAGGTTCAGAATATCATCAATCACAGAGGAAGGCGAGGTCGGAAGCGATGTTACAGTAGTTAATTATCTGAAATCCCGATATTGCTGAGATTTACGTATATGCATACACATACTTCCCCATAAAAACAGTCCCAACATTCCCTCTATTTCAGATTCCTAATTAATTTTGATATTGAAGTTTGCGAAAACGATTTTATTTATTCATGGTTATTTTATTGGGAAAAAACCGGTAACAATAACGTTAAGGATACCTGTCGCGTACGTTTCTTTGTTTTGAAAATGTTCACCAGTTTTTTTCCTGACTTTCTTACATTACCATTCATTTATACGCCTCATAAAATTCTACTGAATCGAGTTGGAATACAAAGTATTTCTTAGCATATGTTGTTGACAGTTTTTACGTTCGGAAGTTTGTTTTTGTGGAAACTTTTTTTAGTTGAAATATTCAAGGATAATTACGTTTCTCAGCAAATATTTTTGTATTTGTTATAAAAGCAAAGAGTATAGTATATATTGCTATGATATAAGCTTGGGTAGATGAGTATTAGAATAAATACATCAGAAAAGGATACTTTTTACGAATATTTAATTACCAGTAATTGCGGTGACAAATTTTATTTCATTTTTAATTATAGCTCATGTCTTCCGATTATCTCAGGGTTGTCTTAGTTAGACAAACCTCAAACGTGTTTTGATTACGATTAACTTTTAAAGATGTGGTAAAGTTTCTATCACTATTTCTTGTGTTCATATAAAGCTGCCTAAAAAGGAAAGACAAATAAGTGTGTATAATTTGTAATAATTGTTTTAATCTGTATAATTGTATAAATAATTTTAGTGCCTTACGTTTTACTTTTAGTTGTTTAACGATAGTCGATAATAAAATTTGTACAGTCTATCAAGTCCATGGGATTGGGGTTCAAAAGGGGATATAGCTAGTTGTAAAAGGGGGTATCTAAATAAACTGTGGGGTTGTGTTAAAACTTTCGATTCGTCTAAAACAAAAAAGAACATTAAAATTGAAGATGACAAAGTGATTTTGGGTGAAATTTGTATTTAACAAGAAAAGTGGTACCAGAGCTAAATACATGGAAGGATGGAGAATTTTATGCTGAACAACATGCAATTATTGGAAATTGGGCATGAGTGTTATTAAAAGACGGAATTAATAAAATAAAATTGAAAATGACATCATTTTTTTGAAAGATGGACAAATTACATATCAAAATGTGAGGAATTTTACAAGGAAGACCATGCTGGATTCGGAAGGAACATGCAAGATTAAATAAGGAAGATAAAGGCAATAAAAGGATTTTATAAATTTACATAAAACAATTGAATTATGGAATTATCAACAAAGTTACGAGTGTGACGTCATATTGTTTGATATCACGTTGGAAACCAAGCAAAATTATGAACAAATGCAGCTCACTTATAAATGGAAAATTCAGACAGAAGAAAATCAGTCGATAATTAGCAAACGTCGACTCCACACCAGTTTAAATCTGGAAGTTTAAGAAAGAAAGGTTGTGTGTGCGCCATTTTTGATGTGTTTGTTTACGTTTTGTATCTGAAGACTCTGAAGTTTGATTTGGTAGTAGTTCAAGGATAAACATATACAGGAGAAGGTTAAAAGGTTTTCCAACAAGATAAGTGACGAATTTTGAACATATTATTTAAAGGGGATTTCATTGGGGTGGTTAAAAGACATTTAAGCAAGGGCTTGATAGAGTTTTTATTTTTGTTGTTTGTTTGTTTTAATTTTAATTTAGTAAGTAAATTTTTTTTGTGTGTCTGTTTCGTTTTGGCGGAATTTTTTGTTATATTTGAATTGTTTGTGTTTAAAATTAAATTTCATTGTTTCTCTGGCAATTTTGAAATTTACGAGTTGTTTGATTTCCTGGAGACTGCAATTGGGCAGCTTTGTAAAAGAAATTTTATTTTGTGTTATTATCCCAGCTATTTAGTGGAGCCACGTTTTGAGAAGTGTCGAGGAAGGTACCCTGAGATAAGCCATTTTTGATGTGTTTGTTTACGTTTTGTATCTGAAGACTCTGAAGTTTGATTTGGTAGTAGTTCAAGGATAAACATATACAGGAGAAGGTTAAAAGGTTTTCCAACAAGATAACTGACGAATTTTGAACATATTATTTAAAGGGGATTTCATTGGGGTGGTTAAAAGACATTTAAACAAGGGCTTGATAGAGTTTTTATTTTTGTTGTTTGTTTGTTTTAATTTTAATTTAGTAAGTAAATTTTTTTTGTGTGTCTGTTTCGTTTTGGCGGAATTTTTTGTTATATTTGAATTGTTTGTGTTTAAAATTAAATTTCATTGTTTCTCTGGCAATTTTGAAATTTACGAGTTGTTTGATTTCCTGGAGACTGCAATTGGGCAGCTTTGTAAAAGAAATTTTATTTTGTGTTATTATCCCAGCTATTTAGTGGAGCCACGTTTTGAGAAGTGTCGAGGAAGGTACCCTGAGATAAGCCATTTTTGATGTGTTTGTTTACGTTTTGTATCTGAAGACTCTGAAGTTTGATTTGGTAGTAGTTCAAGGATAAACATATACAGGAGAAGGTTAAAAGGTTTTCCAACAAGATAAGTGACGAATTTTGAACATATTATTTAAAGGGGATTTCATTGGGGTGGTTAAAAGACATTTAAACAAGGGCTTGATAGAGTTTTTATTTTTGTTGTTTGTTTGTTTTAATTTTAATTTAGTAAGTAAATTTTTTTTGTGTGTCTGTTTCGTTTTGGCGGAATTTTTTGTTATATTTGAATTGTTTGTGTTTAAAATTAAATTTCATTGTTTCTCTGGCAATTTTGAAATTTACGAGTTGTTTGATTTCCTGGAGGCTGCAATTGGGCAGCTTTGTAAAAGAAATTTTATTTTGTGTTATTATCCCAGCTATTTAGTGGAGCCACGTTTTGAGAAGTGTCGAGGAAGGTACCCTGAGATAAGCCATTTTTGATGTGTTTGTTTACTTTTTGTATCTGAAGACTCTGAAGTTTGATTTGGTAGTAGTTCAAGGATAAACATATACAGGAGAAGGTTAAAAGGTTTTCCAACAAGATAAGTGACGAATTTTGAACATATTATTTAAAGGGGATTTCATTGGGGTGGTTAAAAGACATTTAAGCAATGGCTTGATAGAGTTTTTATTTTTGTTGTTTGTTTGTTTTAATTTTAATTTAGTAAGTAAATTTTTTTTGTGTGTCTGTTTCGTTTTGGCGGAATTTTTTGTTATATTTGAATTGTTTGTGTTTAAAATTAAATTTCATTGTTTCTCTGGCAATTTTGAAATTTACGAGTTGTTTGATTTCCTGGAGGCTGCAATTGGGCAGCTTTGTAAAAGAAATTTTATTTTGTGTTATTATCCCAGCTATTTAGTGGAGCCACGTTTTGAGAAGTGTCGAGGAAGGTACCCTGAGATAAGAGTAAGTTTGTGCGTCGACTGAGCTGAGCTTTTATAAATTATAAAATTTTGTAAGGTGCATTTATTTTATGCTCATTTCGTGGGGCTTTATAGCGAAATACAGTGCAATATACTCTTTGATAAAAGTAAAGATTCTATAGAAAATTGACAAGTTTCATAATTTTTCATATTAGGTATAAGCAAGATTTTAATTTTAATAACTTTGGGCAGTTTCAAAATTTGAAGATAATTTAAAGTTCTTTATAAAGGAAAGAGTAAAAAGTGTTTAACGAAGTTATAGTAATGAAATTTTCTTATTAAGAAACTTTTCAAGAATTAAAGTTTATTTCATCCAATTTTGTGGACAATTAGCTTTATTATTAAAAAAAATTCACTTTTGTTTTAAATTTTACCTATAGGTAATATCCAAAATTCTGTAATTTTTATAATGTAGTATCTCGAAGTAAAATAATTGTACTAATAATACTCGCTCGCAATTTCTAAACTTTGTATACAGATAAGCGCCTTATATTTCTTTACGTGGTTTATGTGCAGCACATGATTCCCGGAAACATTTCAGTTTTATGTTCTGCCAGATATATGGATCTATTTTTTATTTCCTAAGACGTTTATAGCCGAAAGAAGTTTTGACCCTTGAGTGTTCACTCTTGTCCTAAAGTTATTAGCACGTACTTCTCACACAAATTTATATGAAATTTTAATCAGAATGTGAAAATCTCTGCGAAACTTCTTGAAAATGCAAGTAACTAGCACTATAACTTTCTCTCACGTATTTTTATTTATAATACATGAAGTTAGAAATTCCATGAAGGTATACACCCAGCCGATTATTTACACTAAAGGAGCACCATCCTGTTGATGTGGCTTTTATCGCTAGCAGTTTGCTCAATTTGTAATAGTTGCCCAAAAATCCCCAGGAAAAAATCCGTTTGTAATGCTTTCTTTGTTTCCTTAAGTCTAGTACGTCCCCTTTATAATATTTCATTGAAAGTTTAGGTATTAAATAAATGTTTTGTAGAATGTACTAATAATATATAATAACGATACCACCTCAAACCACTGAGAATTTTCTAATATCGTTAAATATATTGCGTAAACTTTACATAATATTAGAAGCAGATACCAAAAAGCGTCTTGTAGCTTGAATCTGCTGCAAGTGTAGAAGTGGAAATATCCTTGTTCGCGTTTTTACAATGACCCGATAAGCTGAGCTTTCGGACAGTTTTCAGCGATTGAGTATTCAGCGTGTCATTTCAGATTACGTAGGATCTGGTTCCTGCTTCTGGAAACCCCGTTATTTTTCAATAATCTTTTTCCTTTATCTGAAATGGTTTTCCTTGTAATGTAACTCAATTTACTGATAACGGAATCATCCGTTAGAAATGTATGTAGATAAGTCCCCATCGATTTTTTTTCCTCGTGTTTTTTACGTAATGTGTGACCAACATTCTTTAGGCTATTTTCACCCCTTTACGCTGTAAACTGATTGTGAAAGCATGGATACATTCACAAAACAAGTTATCTCGGTGAATAAAAGTATCTAGTAATTATATAAATATTATTTAAAAGTGAGTTTTACAAAATAAACAAATTAGTTTTTTTTATAAGTCCTTCTTCTATAATTCCATAAAAATTCTAAATCGATAACTTATTTATTTAGATTACTTGCAGTTTGATAAACAAAACATTACATTTTCTTGGGTTATCAAATTTAAAATAGCTTCTGTACATATTAAGTTTTCATGGCAATATTTGTTTGCAAATATTCAAGCAAGCTGTAACGTTTACAGTATTTTCTATTTTAGTGTTCTTTCTATTTTCGTATTCTACAGACGACAAACTAGCTATATTTAGCTTAAAATCTGGTGTCGTTACTCTTCTTATGTTTACACATAATTAGCTACGTATAAGGCTCAATACTGATAAAAAAATTAAGGGTTCTGATTCAATACCTAATTGGCTATTAAAAATCGAGTTTTGTTTTTTCCATTAATGCAGATGTTACATAGTTTGCATACAGCATTTTGAAAAGTAAATTTAGGTACTCTCTTTTGGTTAGTTGGAGATCCACAAAGTGAACCGCATTTTCCTTTAAAACGTTACATGAACCAACATCATTGAAATTCTAGGAGATGGGAACAATTAACCTCATGAATTCCAATTTACAAACAAAATTTATTCATGTCATGTTCTAATTACTTTAAAATATGCATATCATAAATCGTAGGTAATTCCTGAACGTTCGAGGTGTGTTTACTAAATCTAGATCTCCAAATGTTTCCATTTAATACTTACTACATTCGTTAGAATTAGTAACATGAATAAAAGTCCCAAAACGAATATTCAACTTAAATTTATTTTGAATATTAACACCGGAAATTATAACAAAATATTAAAAACTATTGCATTATTACATTAAATTAACGTGTAATTACTAAAAGCAAATTCGAATTAAATTGCAACCTTTCGATCTACATTTCTATTTCTATCTAATCCCTGGATATCCTGTCCTATATTCCAGTCCATTTCCATTCTCAAATTCATCGATGACCAATTCCTGCACTGCAATATTCTGATGCTTTCCCAAACGGATGTAGTCTGCCCACAGTTGAGTTTCTCTCACGACAAACACGTGAAATAAAAAGTAATATAATTACAAATCACAATGCTAAAAATGAAACAAAATTTAAAACTGACTCTTCATTTAACATCTCAATAGATCACATTATCAAAATTTTTCCAACCTTTTCATGCGCTGTATTTGTTTGTGCGTAACATTTGAAATGTGGTGGACGTTTAGCATAAACCCTTGAATACTCTCTGTTGGAAACGGAGTTAAAATCTAGTATGAAAAGATAGGCCCCAGAAACGATAACAAATTGTGCCGCTATCCAAGTTTCTCTTACGAAATCGAATACACGACTTCACTGTGATGGAAAGGTCTTCAGTATAACGGAGATGTGAAGTTTTATCAATTTCATAAAATTGGAATGTGATTTGTGAGGGCATCCCTTACATAAAAACTACGTGGAATTGAAATTGTTTTTAGGACTGGTGCGGAGTCGTAGAGATACAAGAAACGGAAGCGTGATCAGGGAGGGTTTGAATTTTAACGTTTAACTTTACAGATATCTAGGAATATAAAATATGAAATTTTAGGCAAGGTTTTGTATATTGCCACTGCTCGGTTTCCAACTCTGGTTGTAGGCGTTTGAATTATCTGGAGTTACATTAACTGTAGTATAGACAACTTATAAACCATGTGTAGGCACACTTTGATAATCTGGAAAGTTTATAAAGAGCTGATTTGATTCTTACCAATTGCCAAGATATTTATTAAATCTAAAAAATGTATAATAATATAGAATAAAAATATTATATTAAATATAAATTTAGTAGAACTAACTTGAGAAGTGTTAAAAATGAAAAATTGCATAAAGTTATAAAAGCTCTACATACTTACCTAGTACATTTAAATTTCACGTAAACAAGATAAAGCATAATGTAAAATAATGGTCGAATATGGTTGAGTTAAGAGGTTAGTACGCTACGTTTCTCAGCGCACTAATTTCTACTTTATTGCAAAATATTAACTAACGGGAGCAGAATTGTAGAGAAGTCAAAAGCAAGGTACGTACTCACAAAGTACGTTCTAATTTTATGATCATTCATTTATTACAAGTGTATCCACTTTACTTTGCAGTATATCTTCAACCTTCTGTGTAGTTTTACCCTTGCATTTCCAGAACTGAAATTACTAATTATATAATGTCTATCTCTTTTAATTTAATTTAGAATCATTTAGACAAATATAATAAGTTAAAAAATTATAGGAAAAAGGAATTTTATTTCTAAAAATAGGAGAAGTGTTTTCTCCATTCATGAAAAATTAATCATAATACTATGTCATTATTATATTTCGTTTTAGTTATTCTCGCTTGATTTGATTTTAGCAAAAACTTTGCTTTTGACGTAACCCTAAAGCAAAAAGTCCGGAACAGTAAAGTCGGGCGATCTCCAGGGTCAAATATAATATTAGATGTTAATCGTAATGCTGCCACCAATTTTGTTGTTAACAACATCCTTAATTTGTCGGAAACATACTCGCATATAACTTGGTTTGAAAGTTGAAACACTTTTGGTTGTCCCAGCTGAATATTCTTTTATAGTTTTGTCTTCTTTTTCGAAGTTTGAAAGTAAAGGGTCGGAACACATACCGATACAGTAGTAGAAGAATTTTTAAGTGAGGGTTTTATTCACTATCGACAAGTTTTCCACAAAAAATAATGGAGTTGATCTGATTATTTTAGAAGGTAAGCTTAGCTGACCCGTTGGCTAACTTGTAATGTGACGCCGTTATGCAGTGATATATACATGCAGTTACAGTTCCAAGAGCACAATCATCAATGTAAATTTTCAGACTTGAATCGGGAAAGTTTCGGTGAAAACAATTCGAAGTTTTCCAGTTTTATTAGTATTTACTCCGGGGTGGCTATTTTGCTGATTTATGAAGATGTCACAGAATGAATAGGTAGTATCTAAGAATATTTTTTACCGATAAAGATAACCAAATCGATTGTTACATTATATTTGAACAAATCTAATGGAATTTTATGTTAAAAGTTATTTGTCCATCAAAATTGGATTATGTTTATTTTATACACATTTTGTAATAAAATTCAATTGGGCAACGAAGTCTAAAACTCCAGTGAAAAAAGGTTTGGAAAATAAAATAAATGAATAATGCAAGACCAATAGACTCCCGAATAGCTACTAACCTCTGAAGCTTTAAAGAAAGGCATAAAAGTCAAATAAAAGTAAATTAAATTCATGATATATTTTAATAATCTTTATTATTACCTTAATCAGAAACAAAGT
This sequence comes from Hemicrepidius hirtus, assembly GCA_963082805.1. Classification (NCBI taxonomy): domain Eukaryota; kingdom Metazoa; phylum Arthropoda; class Insecta; order Coleoptera; family Elateridae; genus Hemicrepidius; species Hemicrepidius hirtus. The sequence continues at coordinate 20,078,326 of OY720168.1, forward strand.
ACCTACTTATATCAAGTTCATAAAGAATTTTTTATTCCACACTTAAACAAAAATACAAGAATTTGAACTATTTTAAACCTTATACAACATCTATATAACATAAACGTTTATTACAAATTTTATTTATTGTCACCGTATCGATAAGTTTTCACTGGGATCAATATTCATTTAATTACATCACAACAATTTAAAATCTACGAAGTTCCAAGTCATTACGAATAAAATTACAGTTACTTCTCGTCTCATTAATAGTTTTATCTTTAGTAGCAGGTTTATAAAAAATAAAAACGAATAATAAAATTATAACAAGTAAAGTAGTTATCATTATAGATACAAAACTAATTATTCTATTTGATAAAGTTTGAACATGTTTTATTAATTCTGCATTTTGTTTGATAAAAACGTCCACAACATTAGATTTATCAGAAACAAGAGCTTTTTGAACTCCAGTGTTCTCAGGATTATTATTGAAATATTTGAAAAAACTATTATTACGAAAGCCTTCATTAAAAAACTTATAAAAACTCGAATTGGCGAATTCAGAAAAAAATTTATAAAACGTTAAATTTTTAAAATCTTTCTGAAATAATTTATAGGAATTGGAATTTTCATAAGCACCTGTTGCAGTCGTAATAATTTCATTTCCACCTTCAGTTGACTGAAAACTTCCATCCTCATTTTTGCAAGCGATACCAAAAATATTTGCTGTTTTAACAGCATTCCCATGAGGAACATCGACAGAATTGTCCTGGAAAGCTCTTGTGATTTGATATAAAGTATTGCAGCTCCATTGATTATCCTTCAGACCAATTAATTTGAGTTTACCAAGATGGTGTAAAAGATCCTGAACATTTAATGATTGTATTTGATTGTTATCCAAAAACAAAGTTTGAAGTTTTCCCAAAACATGAAACGAATTTTCTTGTACAACAGAAATTTTGTTATGCTGAAGTGAGAGATATTCCAAATTATCGAGACCGTCAAACACTCCAAATTCCAAGTCTGTTAATAAATTTCCCGATAAATTCAGGGATTTTAAAGAGGTTAAGTTTTTTAAACACCCTACAGGCAAACGTTTAATTTTGTTTCCATCTAAATGTAAACTTTGTAAATTCACCAAATATTGAAACAGCTCGTGGTCAATTTGTGAAATTATATTATAGCCCAAATCGAGTTCAACTAAAATTCCTAATTTGTCAAAAATGGGTGAATGTAAACACTTAATATTATTCCAAGATAGACACAATATTTTTATCCCAGATCCAATAGTGTTATTAATTTTTGTGATTTTATTTCTTGTTAAATTTATCTCCTCAATGTTTTGCAGTTTTGTCCAATTTTTCACTCCTTCAATTTTATTATTGCCAAGATTTAAAAGAGAAATGTTTTTACAAGAAGATAAATCTATCACGTTTAAATAATTGTCGGATATATCCAGAACCTTCACTGTTGTTATATTTGGGAAAGTAATATTTAAAAGTTGATTGTTATTTAATAAAATCGTATGTAATTTTTTTAAGTTTGAAAATAGTGTAAGATTAAAATATTTTAAACTGTTACTGGAAAAATTTACTATTTCTAAGTGCACCAAAGAATTGAATGATCCAAAATCATGATTATTTAGTTGATTTTCACCCAAGTAAAGCTCATGGAGATTTAATAAACCAAGCATAGAGTTGTTTTCTATTGTTCGGAGATAATTTCGGGAAAGATTCAAAACTTTTAGTTTCGTAAGGTAATTTAAAGTTCCTCGTTCCAAAACTACAATTTGATTATCTTGCAGGTATAATTCTTCCAAATTTATCATTCCACTGAATGCTCCTGGGTGCACCGATTCAACTCCACTGTTATTTAAGTATAATTCTGTTGCGTTTGTAAACGAAATAAAAACACCCACGGGTATTATGGGGATGGTACTGTTTAAAAATAAAATATATTTAACACTTTCCCTTGTACCATTAGTTACCTCGAGTTGTATGCCAGTTTCTAGAGTAGCATTTTTGCAAACAGTGTAATGGTATAAAGTAGGGTATTCGTGATACATCGTCCAACCCTTCCACCAATTAATTTCTTTAGCCCATTCGTTTTGAAATTTCAGTCGATGTTTAATCACTGATACGTTTGATTTCTGTTCAAAACGTTGACATCCTTCTACTGTAGTAGATAACCATAAAAATAAGAAAATGATGATTCGCATTTCGGAAATCTGAAAAAAATTCTATTTTTATTAAATGGAAATTCATGAAACTTTTCAATACAAAATGAAAATATTTGTTGTTGTTTTAAAATATATGTTTAGAATGTTCCTTATCCATTTTACACATTACATATAAGAATATATAATTGTTTATGCATATATTGAATAAAAATTAAATCTAAGAAAAAAATTACTTTACCTTAAAATATCTTTAATCTATTTCAGTTTAATTTGTATTCCTTAAATAAGATTTCAAACACTTTACGAATATTTTTATAGGAAATATAACCCTTAACACGTTTTGTATTCCCAGTTCGAAGCATACTAAAGAGTTCGATATGAAATCGTGTTGCTTTTAATATCACAACGTGCAGGTGAACACTTTTTAATTCTAAAGAACTCGTTTAATATTATTTAGGGATTCAAATAAACGTACAATTTAAAATTGTTGGATAAAACAACTCCCAGTGACATTAAACCTGTTGACATTCCAAATTAATTTCATTTTAAATAAAAAGGTTTTGTGTTTTATGTTTATTAATATGAATTGTTGTTTACTACAATAATTTTAGTTTGAAAGTATTATATAAACTCTTTATAATGTAAATTTCTAACACATTGTAACCGCAGAACTCGACAAAATGTTTCATAATTCACTCCCTGAAGTTTATCTAACTATAAATTCTAAAGTATGTTTAATTATGTAATTTCTAGAGATAATAATATTATGTATACTACGTCAACTTCTGAGGTCTTATGTCCTCCAATCTAGCACTTAATCTAAGGCAAAAGGCGAACGCCCAGAACCAGACTGGGACTCAAACCCAGGACTTCCTGGTTGCATACTGCTACCCCTAGATACTTAGTAAAGCTTTTAATTCTTGCTTATTTATCCTTTGGTGGTATGGCTTATAATAACTAATTCTAATATTGGGTTTCTTTGTTCCTTTTCTGGTGGTGGTACATATGGATTTCAACAAAATCTTGAATGGGCAGCTCTTTTATCAGGAACTCTGAGGACCTATCAACGTGCAGGTTGTGACGACGACTTCGTGACATTGCGGTGTCCACCAGGTACCAGCATTTCCATTCAACTAGCTCAATATGGGGCGTCGGCTCCATCAAAGGATCTTTGTAGACCTAAGGCAACCCAAAGTTCAATTTCAAGAACAACAAGCAATGCGTCATGTCTATGGCCCAACGCATTGCAGGTCAGTAGTTGCTCCATACGTTATTATCTAAAACTACAGTTATTATTTTAAACACTTCTCACGTCTGTGTCTGTGCTAATTATATAGTGCTACGAAATACAGCTTTACTAATGGAAAATTTGGCAAAATTAATAATTCATTTAATTGTAGTACTGTAGTTTTAAGACAATTTCAGTAAATTTTCGGTCAATTGAAAAGCAATATTAAAGTAAAACATGTTGATGGTTATAGCTTGTACAAACAGGTTGGAGGTGAAGGTAAACATATCTGAATGGCTTAGAATATGCTTGTTTACAGAGTAAATGGGAGGAAGTTGCTCAAGGAACCTGGGGGAGCGTAAGTGATCACCATTTTAACCACCTCTTTGTATTCAGTTGCAGTTTAGCCACCGCACCAGGTCGCATCGATACATACACTGCTTTAATAAGTTGCTTAATTTTATTATATCTTTGTAATTATTTCACAGCTGCTATGCTACTTTAATGTGAATAAAGCATTTTTTTATTCGCTTTTGCAGGTTTTTTGAATATTTCTTTACTTTTGGACTGATCCTAATTTATTTAGCTGACGCATGTTTAGAGAATGTTATCGAAGATGGTGGAGGACTGCAATTATGTTTTAATGTTGTTTTATTTTCATACCGGAGAGCATTACAGCCGATCTGACTGACAGTACCTAGTACTCGCTGTTGCAGACAGTCGTGGAAGTTTGCCAAAAGAAACGGCAGTGCAAATTTCAATCCTCTCCCAAAACCTTTGGAGGAGATCCTTGTCCAGGTGTTCGAAAATATGTCGAAGTCGCTTACAAATGTAGACCATGTAAGTCTAATTTAATGCATATTTGATTATTTAACTTTGCCATAGATATGAATATATTATACAGTATTGAATTTCCTACAGACGAATTTCGAAGTAAAGTTGCTTGTCAAAATGAAAAAATCCAGTTGAAGTGTAATCCGAATTCTCGAGTAGCCGTATACAGTGCCAGTTATGGAAGAACAGAGTACGAAAGCATCCAATGTCCTCAACCACAAGGAGTTCCAGAAGAAAGTATGCTTTGTGGTTTATATAAGGTATCTACTTAATCCTTTTCAATTTCAGCTTGCTTAGTTAGCTATGCAACTGAAACTGTTATGCAGTTGTGTCATGGCAAGCGAAGTTGTGACCTTTCAGCTGATGTCAACACTTTTGGCAGTCCTTGTCGTCCTGAATCACGCATGTATCTAAAAGTAGTTTACACTTGCGGTAAAGAATATTTTTATATAAGCCTTTTCACTTATAAACAAACACTTTATTTAGTGCCACGTAAAGTACTGAAGGAACAGTTCGAGGGGCAACCTGAACCAGACGAATTAACTGCAGATTCTGAAATACCTGACGTTGATGAAGATTTTGACAACTATGATGCTGGTAATGAATTCATAAGAGAATCAGCAGCTTCTCCTTCATCTCCAAACGTTGTAGGAGGATCTCAGGGAGACAACCTAACCAAAGACTCGTCTGCTGTTAATACCAAGACCCCTCCACACGTGAAAGCTGAAGGGCAGGATACAGGTAAGAGCTTCCAGCTTGCATTCCAGAAGCTTCGATGTTATACTGTATAATTTAAGCATGTTTATTATAACTAATGGATAGATATTAAAATAAGCCAAGCTTTGTGAATGCGCATTTTCCCTTCCAGATACCATTTACACTGTTCCTTTCAGTTAAACTTGCGGCTATGGAAATCAGTGGGACGTTTCAGGCTTCGCTCACTTCGTCTAAATAATGCTCCTGCTTTATTTTTATTTTAACAAAAGTTTATACCTACTTGGAATTCTAAAAGAAAATTGATAAATACTTCATAATTTAACTTAAACTTACACTATAGGTGAAGCGTTTATTAACTAATATAAATTTTACTATATATTTTTAATTCCTGGGGTCCTAAATTGAAAAAGTGCTATTACTATGTCCATTTAATGTTAATTATTAATTAATTTTTATTTGGCCCGGGAGTTCAACAATGTCAAAACTTTTTCTATAGACCTACATATATTGAGATTGCAGATAAGCAATTGCTCTATTCAATGAAAAAGAGTGTTGAGTGATCTATCCCTCGTTGATTTAAGGGTGAAACTACATTCAAAATTTATAAGTTGATAAATGTTGAATGATCAAACCTTGTGTATTATTGATCACCCAACGGAAATGTTTAGCAGTTTTTGATTTTAACAATAAAATCTCTATTGTAAATAGCAATTAATTTCCTCTCTAGCTAAATTCCTGTCTTCAATATCAAGTTTGTCTGTGTGAAATCACATCCCATAAACATAGTCTATCTTCTCACAGTTAATCCAGGACTGTTACTGACTGTACATATAACTGCGACCACCACTTACCACCGCGAGCATGCACCTACCACATGGCACAAATACTAGATTTCATGGATTGGATATGAATTGACTCTTTCCTTTACAGCATTCCTCCAGCCTTATACAACCCCTCGTTCTCGTACTAACCTGTTCCGCCCATCCCGAGTTCCTGCCGTGCAGCATATCTCCAAAGACATGCAAGCTGACGAATTCCCAGACCCCAACTGTACAATCACCGTCTACACAGGCGAGAAAACAACAGTGATCGGCTTCATTTCAGAATGGATAAATGCATATACATTTGTTTCACGTAAGTAGCTGTGCGGTCATTCCTTCCTGCTACTGCTGTGCGCTATGCATTCTTGGCTATGTGCATGCCTGGCAAATAAAGATAGCCAGCGTCTTAATTTGGCCCTGCTTTACAGAGAACCAAGAACGGTTTTATTTGTACCTGATACTCAGCATAGCAGCTGCTGTGGTATTATGTTTGACTCTACTGGTTGGTCGTTTACTAGTACAGAGACAACGTGCAAGACGGGAAGCTAAATTTCATGCTACAACGGTGGCAGACCATTCGCTGCCTAATGGTTTTACAGATGATATCAGTGAAATTGATGCGGACATTGATTTAACTACACCGCTGCCTGGACCAACAGTTACAGTCCACTCACCAACTCCAATGGGAACTGTGGCGGAAGTAGTTAGATATCCTCATGTACATACCCACACATTACGAAGGCCACCAGCAGACAACGATCTACCACGTAGTCTGAGCAGTGCTTCCAATACTCAATACTACTATGGGTGACCAGAATGCCCGGGGCGCGGATCAGTTGCCCCAAACTCACCTCCTGCCTCTGCGTGCCCGGGCCATCGTACGTACTGTTTTTAGTGACACTCAGTGCTGAAAATAGTGAACGAGACCAAAGAATCAAACCTCCAAACTTTTTGTGACAGATAATCTTTATTAATGTTATCATATTGTTTATACTAAATGAAACAAGTTACTTTATACTAAGTATGACTTTTTATATATAAAAAACCAATGCTGGAGCTCTTGTTCCCCTGTAAATATGTCTAGTAAGAAAATACATGTCTTTATGTTGTTTCTACAATGTTACGTATTTGTACATAATAAACTTTAACTAAATATGCTTAATGTTACATTGAGAATTTCAGAATTAAATAACAGACTGTCGTTAATATTACAACATGCATTTCTACATATATTGAAGATCCAGCGGCTTGGCAGTCCAGTGCATCTTGAGTAGGCTGCATATCAGCAGAACATTGGCATATACTATTTCGACACTGCACGTTACTTTTTAACATAACATGGCAATCTCCACTTTTGGTGCAAACATCTCCCATAACTATAAAAAAATTACAATAATTACAACGGAGGATGAAGCGCATTTTTACTTTATGTAATTAAAATCGAAAAAAGGTAGGTACGAATTTGCTAATCTCTATTTGATTTCAGAAGAAATTGTGTTCTCAATACAAATACATTGCAATTAGGTAATCAATGATTTTGGATTATACAACGAATCTTCCCTTCAACAGGCAACTATAGGACACTGTGAAGCACATCTTATTATACACTGTAGCATTTTAGGAATATATGTTATGTATCATTGCCCTGTCCTTTCCCAAAAAATTCAATGAATATACTTCAATGCAAACTGCGTTGGTTCAGGACTACAATTATTATATTACCGTTGAAAAATAGTTATGAAGCGCATACACAACAAAGATGGGACTATTATTAAACATACAATCACGTCACTTTAGGGATTACGCCCGAAAATCGCAAAACTATATCAAAAAAGTCGAAATAACAAACTAAAACAAAACCTCTTCTTCCAATAGCAGGCGCACATTCGTTCTATCACGTCGTTGGGAAGGCTGCTACTTTTCGTTTGATGTTCCATGTTCGAAAAACAATTTTAACTACAAAAATTTGTTAGATTTCGGATTCTATTATAGAACTTTGACTGTAATTAATGTTTATCTACAATTATTGTTAAACGCCGTAGTTACGCCCGGCGCTCAACTATTTGTCTACTACCACAGTTGGTTGTTTTGTAACCTTTACTCAGTTAAACTTAAAGGGAGCTCTAGTTAGTTTCCCCGCATTATTTACTTTTACTTATTTCATGGTGTAGCTGGAGATACCTTTTCGTGATATAGTACCCTTAAGAAGGGCAACATTTGTAATATAAACCACGTCTATTCCATCTACTTACATTTTTCTTCGAAGCAGGTTCCATTTTTGGCTATATATCTGTCCATACATTGACATGTACTATTTGTTGCACATTTGGAGTTTGCCACTGATTCTGTACATTGTAGATCAATTTCGCATTGATCATCTAGGCCTGTGCTTCCTTTCAATAATAATAAGTTGGATTAATTTATTAATGTTCATAATTTATTTACGTTTTACTTACTTTTCAAACAACTTGTAATGCTATTTTGAACATAATTATCAGCGCAAGTGCAAATGTTGTTAGTTCCACAAACGGTGTTTTCCATTGTACAAAGTTTTGTATTTTCATCACAAGCAGCACCAATATCTAAAAGACAAACCAAATTAGTACTATTATTAAAAAATTAAAAAAACGAAAGTACGTACTAGGGAAGCATGTTTTATCTTCTAATCTATAATTATCTGGACAGTCGCATACTGCATTTTCAGTACATATAGAATTGATTATACTTGTACACTCTTCATCATTATTACATCCTCCAGAAACAGGATCTGTAGAATCAATACAATTAGTTATACTGTACAAACACATTTCAAATTATCAAACCTTCCACGGTTCTGCAAACAAAATCGTCATCCAATTCCGCAGTTATTTTACATCTGCACTTTTTGGTAAGACATGTAACTTCGGTTCCATATACATAACATCTTTCGTCGTTATTACAAAATAAATTGTCCTGTGTCATTGCTAAATAAATTAAAAATATTATTGCAGTTACTATAAATTTTTTTGTCAAAATTCTTACGTTTCTGGCAAGCTTGATTTGATTTTGCATAAAAATATGTTTTTTGACAATAGCATTTACCGTCTTTACGATTACAGTATCCAGGAGTAATTTCACAATTTCTGTCAGTCTGACAACCTATATCTACTCCAAGTTCTGTAAAATATTATTAAAAGTAGGTTTATAATTCGGAAGTATTATTAAATATTTTTACCTGCTACGCAGACGTTATTTCTCAAAAAATAACCACGTTTGCATATGCATTTCTTTGTTAAAGCGTAACATATACTATTTTTTAGAGAACTACAATCATTATTTGATTCACAATCAAGTTCATAATCTAAAATAAATTTGGGTTTAATTGTTTAAGAAATCAAATTACATTTCTAACTATTTTACCTGCAGTTACATGGTTAGTAATTGGAATCCCTTCATTCTGATATGAGTTTTGCGTGAAATTTATATTAAAGGTAGTAGTAGTGCTTACACATTTTGACCCAATACAGGCGCTATCGCTCATTTTACAATCGGAATTTAAAGAACAGTAATCTCCGAGTTCTAAAATTTAAAATTATTATTCAAAAATGTAGTAGTAAGTACTATACAGTTTTTTTTATTCGTACCTGTTATTTCTGGACGACAATCATAATCGCCACGTAAATAATATCCTTCATTACAATCACATATACCGTTTTTACAAACCATTGCAAGTATATCATAATTATTGAAACAATCTGTATCTGTATTACAAGCTTCCTTCAAACCTGATGCTTTAATACATTGTCCTGCATAATACCTCCAACCTTCTTCACAATTACATTTTCCTTTATCACATCTATGTTTTCCAAGAAGCCAACCACACTGCTCATCATCTTCACATTCAGCTTCCATACCTACAGAAACTAAGAGAAAGAAAGATTAAGATTTACATAGTCCCTTTTCTTAGACTATGAATAAAACAACATTATAAACCTATTCCACAACATGACACTTAAAAAAACAAATACTCAAATTAGAATTACTTGGAAGACATTTTGTTCCTTCTGAGTTAAAGACTTGGCCCAAAGGACATTTGCATATATTATTTTGGCATATTGCTGTATCTGCTTTGCATTCTGAGTTTTCTGTACATTCCAAAAATTCAGCTGAAATGATATCTACAAAAAAAATAAATTAAATTAACACCTGTACGTTAATAAAGTATTTTAGATTAGGTTTAAGAGTGTAAAAAGTTGATAAGATAAAAAACCACCTGTGGAGAGTTAGAAAAATATAATTTCTAATCAATGGGTTTAAACGATAGGAAATATTGAATTTGTAATGGAAATGTTTGAAATTAATAAATAAGGGTAGTTATTACAAATAGTAAAACTAGTAAATACTTTTTGGTGAATTTGTATTTCTCACAACACTGTAAATAATGTTTTTAATCTAATCTAGTTTACCTATCTCTCAACACGCTAATAAACACATTGATTCGTATACCAATCATCTTTTTGAAACTTATAAAAATTATAAGTTAAACTATTACAGGAACAGGATAATGTAATTTGTTTTAATACCTAATCGTAATATTTTGATATTATTATTGTGATTGTGATGTCAGTCCTGGAACTGCTGAAAGCTACTACCTCAAATAAAAGTATAGGGACCCACTTATTTTAATATTATTTTATATTACATTTCAAATATTTATTTTTTAAAAATCAAATAGTTAGGACTTACCTATTAATTGGAATAATAAAAAAACAGAAAGCACTGTAGTAAAATTCATTTTTTACTACCTACTACCAGGAAGAACAGTAAATAAACCACTTACAGCACACAGGTGATTGATAATCGTTAACTGGATGGAACAGATATATTATCACCACTTAAATAATCCAATTGTATACTGTAGTACACAATCTAGTTACCAAAATCTATTCATAACTAATCTTTAAAGACAGTGATGTGAGTTTATCATACAGTATTTAAAAAAATAATTGCTACTCTCATCCGTGTAGTAATATATTCAGTCTAGCATTTAACATTGATTCGTAAAATCCTATGCATTTATTATGGAGTTTATTTCACGCATTATGGCCATACACTTTTTGGCACCGGTAATGCCAGTTGGATGTCGCTTTTGACGTTTCCGAATGTATCTACTACACTTCGTTTCACTTCCTGCGATTCGTAGCGTTTGCGTCCAAAGGTTGTAAATATAATTCGATTATAATCTCAAATATAAGGTCATAGAAAAAGTATAGTATGTAACAAATGCGTGAAGACTTTTTTACACTCATTGGGTTGCGACATCCGTTTGATGGCTCATATCGCAAACTCCGAACTCGTGCAAAAAAGCCACCTTCACGCTTTTGTTGCACAAGCACAATAAACTATTAATCGAAACTTTATGAAACAGACAAACAGTAGTTATAAAAGGCATACAAATTACTGCACAGATTCTTATTATGTAATACATGGTAGTAAGGAATGTTGAAATATTCAACGAAGTTCCTATTGTTTCAAACAAAATTATTACATAATTAATTGAAAATATTAAAGCCCACACTCTTGATATTCTGAACAAATAAAAAATCAACTTAAAATTATTTGCTTCCTCTTATTTTCGTATATTCAATGCTCTTATTCCCTTTACTGACTATGCATGTACGAAGACGTTGTTGCACTTTAACCCAATCTGGAAATGGAGGAACAGTATTGCTGTAATAAATCTTTATAGCGTTCAAGTAGAGTTTTGCTGCTTCATCATATTCTTTTTTCTTATAAAACTCCTCTGCACGCGGTAAAATATCTTCTAAACTCTAAAATTATTATTATTATTATTTTTAATAGGTATTTACTATCAAGAAATATAAACTTACAGAAAGTGCTTTAAGTTGCGCAAAAAGATTTGTTACTTTTTCGCATTTACTACATTTTATTGCAGGACATTCGAAACTGTTACTGAATAGGAAAAAGTTATCACATTTTTTGTTACTACATCGAATTTTTACTTCAGTTTCCTCCATATTTTTAAATTGTGGCCAATTTTTTTGACAAGCTTCACAATTACATGTGAACCAGTAACGGTCACATAAAAATTTTTGGCGATCTTTTCGAGGACTATTCGTATAAATTGGTCCATAATTTTCACAAATCATTTCTCCTTTTTGGATAGGCTTTATGGTTTTTACTATCATCCTTGATCCTATATTATACCTAAAAATATATTGGTAATAATATTTTAATAAGCGTTTTTTGTATGAATCGCATACCTTACAATACTAGGATCACATGAATGATTAAATAAAGCAAGGGTTGTATATAATCCTCCACCAACATATATGGTTTTAAAATTAGGTTCGTCTTTAGGATCTAAAGGTCCAGGTGGTGCTTCACGCAACTCTGATACTTCATGAGCATTGAATTGTAAGGATTGAAGATGTCGCAGGATTAAAGAAGCAATAAAAGTCTCTGAGGTTGTTAAAGTACCGTTTAGTTGTTCATCGAAAAAGGAAGACTTTTTTAACAATTTTAACAAATAGATAGCCATTATACTGAATTGAACGTATTCCACGACTGGTCGTTTTCCTTCATTCCTACATAATCTGTACACACCATAATAATCATTCAATCGATCAAGACTATTCCATTTTTCTTTAATTTCATTAAAGTAATTAGGGTTACGTTGTGTAATGAGTCTTAAAGCCATGCGACAGTTTATAGATGCCCCAGAAGAAATAAAATTGTGATTCATACCACATTCATATTGATGGAAAGGTGTTCCTGCTAGTTTGCATTGTAAGGAACAAAAAACAATATTAGCACAATCTTCACAAGCTATAGGTGTATCTGTAGCTAACATGCAATACTGACAATTAGAGAATGTAAAATCTTCGGCAACAACAGCACAATATGAAGGTTCATCAATAATAATAGTTCCTGTTTCAATATCTTTTGCTGCAACCGCAAAACATCCTAAATTTTCATCCTGAGTAAACGCTACTGCTTCGTTGGCCTCTTTATAAGAAGGATTGCTTATAAATGGTTTTATTGTAGATTCTGAAATAACTTTAGATGGTGCTGTATACGTCTTCAATTTTTCCAATTCTTGAGTGATTTCTAATTGTTTTTCTGTCTTTATTTCAGGTTTTAAATTAGTTTCATTCAAACAACACATAGCGGTTTGGTAAACATCTGCAGCTTCATGTTTTTTATCTGCAATTTTACTATAACATTTGGCTTTACGTAAAAATAATTTAAACATTAATTCTTTTGGGTAAGTTTCCAAATCAAGTGTATAAGCAATATCATCGAGAGTTTTTTCATATTCTTTTATTTCGTATAAACAAGCACTGCGATTTGCTATTAAAACTGATAAAAGTTTGCGTGATTCTGTAAATAAAATTAAGTCAAAAACTTTTACAAAATGGTTATTTACTCACCGTCAGAATTAGTTGGACATTTAATTATCCCGGCGCTATAACATTCTATTGCTTTATAATCTTCATGTTTAGCGAAATATAAATTACCATCTTTCTTGTTTTTTAGTGCCTCTTGATAATTTTTACCAAACATGCGGTTTTCTATTTGTATATCCTTACAGTAAGGATATAAAATTTTGATTCTATCTGTGTCATTTTCGGCATTTTTAAACTTTTCAAGAACCTTATCCGAGAGTCTATCAGTAACTGATTTATAACAATCTGAAAAATAACCACCGACTCCACTCATTTTCTAGTAATGACTAATTCTAGTTTCACGATTAAGATGAACAAATTCTACAATACTACATTACGGTTTTTGGAACAGTTCCAAAGTTAAAACAAGTTATTTTAGGTTGGATAGACATGTAGGTATGTGTACCAAACGTATTAGATAATAATACGCTGCCTTGTAATAAACATCTTCGTTTTTAAATCCTCTGGTAAGGATTTTGATGATTGTTCCTACAATCCTACCCCTATACTTGTTTGTATTAAAAATTAAACAAGTCGTTATCTTTTCCTAATTTTATTTACAATGACCCTGGTTATTTTTTATTACATACCCATTATAGTCTAAAAACAAATCATCAATTTTTTATTAATAGCGAATGATACCCCAAAAAGTAATAATAATACTTTATAAACACCAAAAGAATTATCTCCTTGTAACGTTATGAGTCACTGAATGTTGTAGTTTTATCCTTCTTGTTCCGGAAATGAAAGATACTCCATTGAAATGCTCATAGAACAACAATTATGGAACAAGTTATAATGCGTTATAATGTCTATGGGAGAAAAACTATCGTATCATTAATCATTTACATATTGTGCTTAGGTACCTAATCCATTTTAACATATTCTTACATTTCCAAAAAAAAATTAATGTTGCAGCAAATTATTTTTTAAAATTAAGAATCGCGGAGTTGCCAAAGGCAAGAGCAAGTCCATAATTGCACCTCCCTTACTTAGCCCGTCTTAAGCTTAACTTATTAGTACCAAACGCTATACACAGATCTAACTTGTCCCACCCTTGAAACCCCCTCAACTACACTAACGAGTAAACGAGTTGAACCCTCAGTCAGACTTTCGAAAAAATTCTAGCTACAAGGAAGGATCGAAGATCTGTCGCCCCATCATGCGGATCTCATTTACAGGACCACGTCCGCCCCATTTTTTTTTTATTAAAATGCAATAAAACTCATGTCATACAACAACCCTTCTGTATTTTCTATCTTACAATTTTATTACCCACTTAAGTTTTTGAGTATTACTTTTAAAAAAAGGCGCGGGAAATATATTGACGACATTCCTACGGGAGTGTTATTTAATAATTGTCGGTAGATGGCAGAACAAGGCTTTGTCAACAAATTTGCTTGCGTGATTTTGACGTTTTTGTCGACGTTCGCGTGTAAAATTGCTGTAGTAATTGAAATTGAGGGATGATGTTTAAATGGCAAGTTTTGTATACGTGTAATAAATATTCCTCTATAATTTAAACATTTCTTTTAGTCTATCTCCAAGTTATATTGTAAATATTAATAAATTTCCTATAACATGAGACTGAGGTCAGTTTTGTAAGATATTAATTTAATCTTATATTTAATAATTTATCTTGCAGACAATATTCCTGTAAGTGCTTTGTTAGTAATGGCAACAAAACCTAGAGAAATTGGTAATTTGAAACATAGAATAAAAGTCAATACAATGACTCCAAGATCTACTAGTATGAATAGTTCAAGTAATGATGGGGTAAGTTAACTTTTTAAGTCTTAATTATTTTATTTTTTAACCTTTTTATTTAGGAAGATTTGGAATTAAATTCTTCAGATTCCTGCCTGCTCCTCTCAAACAATCATCAACATAAAGAAATAGTATTTTCTGCAAAAGAAGAATCGATATGGGCCACATCAGTGCAAATGTTCATTCCTTTTTTGTTTGCTGGATTTGGTATGGTAGCAGCAAGTTTGCTGTTGGATTTAGTACAACACTGGCCAGTTTATCAAAATGTTTCTGAAGTATACATCCTTGTTCCTGCTCTATTAGGACTTAAAGGAAATTTAGAAATGACCTTAGCTTCTCGATTGTCCACACATGCAAATTTAGGTAATATGGACACACCTCAGCAACAGTGGAGTCTTACTGTTGGTAATCTAGCACTAATACAGTGTCAAGCTCTGGTGGTTGGTTTTCTTGCCTCTTTAGCTGCAGTTACTTTAGGATGGGTTCCATCTGGAGTTTTTAATATAGAGCATGGTCTTTTGCTTTGTGCCAGTAGTGTAGTAACAGCTTCAGGAGCTAGTTTTATTTTAGGTTTAGTAATGGTTGCTGTAATATTGCTCTCACGTCGTTTTAATATAAATCCAGATAATGTTGCTACACCCATAGCTGCAAGTCTGGGTGATCTTACCACCTTAGCTTGCTTATCATGGCTAGCTTCATTATTATATGGTGCCTTAGAATCATTGCCGTGGTTATCAACAACCATAATAGTAATAGCTTTACTTTTAATTCCCTTATGGGCCTGGTTAGCAAGTCGTAATGAGTATACAAAACAAGTACTTGATACAGGATGGGCACCAGTGATTTCAGCCATGTTGATTAGTAGTGTAGGGGGTTTAATATTAGATTTTACTGTATCCCAATATAAAGGTGTTGCAGTATTTCAGCTAGTCATAAATGGAGTTGGAGGTAATTTAGTTGCTGTTCAGGCCAGTCGCATTTCTACTGAACTCCATAGTAGGGCAAATTTAGGTCGTTTACCGAATGGCATGAGAGTCTGTTTAAGTCCATGTGCCACTTTTTGTGATAATAGTCAAACTAACCATGCCAGTACAGCTCGTATGTTAATGTTGATGGTTATACCAGGCCACTTAATATTTTCTTATACTATTAGTTATTTACAAGCTGGTCATACATCTTTTACTCCTATATTTATGGTGGTGTATTTATCAGCAGCTATATTACAAGTTTTTCTTCTGTTGTATATAGCACAAGTTATGATTACATGGATGTGGCAGTCATCTGTTGATCCTGACAATTCTGCTATTCCTTATTTAACTGCTATAGGGGATCTATTAGGAACTTTTCTTTTAGGAGTTGCTTTCCAGCTTCTATTTCTAATTGGAGATAGAGATAGTGATGTAGGTGATTGAAAATTTCTATTTTTATTATCTGAAAAACTGTTTATTCCTGGGGCCATACATATGTTCTAGTTCAAATTAAACTTATTTTTATTATTAAGGTGTATATATGTATATAACTAATTTCAATTTTCTTCAGTATCGATACATTTTTGAAAGGTGCTATTTTATAAATAATATACCTTATATAAAAATTAAAATATCACAAAGTGTATTTTGAAAAAATATTTTAAAAATGGTTGGAGGATTATGTCACTAATAATTTGAAATATGTGCTATGTATTAACTAACCAAGCAGAGATTGTATGTACTAACTTTATGTCTCGTTTCTTTGTTTTTTTAGCTTGTGTTGTTATTGTGCAAACAATACCAACAAAAGGTTCTGTATAAAAAAAAGTATACATTGCTTCTAATTAAACTGAAAGGGTAAAATAACATGTATGTTTTTGTATTAATGCCTTTATTTCTTCTAATGAATGTATATTGTGTAGTTAAAAATAAACTCATTGTCTACAGAAATATAGAAATCATAGCTAACATATTAGTCCAACCTATATTGAATCTATATTATTTCAGGAAAGCAACAATGCTCCCGCAACTTTTTCAGTTGCCTATATGAAATAATTAAAAATGTATGTTGAAAAAAATCAAAATCTGTTGTAAAAATAAGTTGCATCAATAATATGATCCAATAAAATACATATTTGTTTTCTATTCTTGTGTTGTTTTCTTCTTGTTTGCTTTTTTATTTTGAATTCTATTTCCTGGGTTTGGTTAATAAAATTAGATACTTACCTATCAAAAAAAAATATTAAATTTTGCAGGCTGATGAAAAGAACTTCCTTTAAACATCAAGAGTAAAATGCCCTTTCACATCGAACAACATTAAAATTAATTCAAATATTTACATTATGTTAAAAAACCTACATTGGTACTGGCAATAATTGATGTTTAAAGTCTATGGGTAAATAGTTCACAAATGGGAAGAAACTTCACATGTCTGAGCTCATCAGGAGGAAGATCCCAGATCTAGTTGAAGAAAACGGCGGAGATTGCCGATGGTTAGTGAATATTAAGTAGCAATTAATTGGATATTTTTTCAAAAGAAAAATATAAATTCAATATGCAATTATAATACTTGCATAATATCCTCTAGGTATTTACTGACATAACAACCTGGGACAATTTATGTAAACAACTTTGGGTATTTTCCTACAGATTCCAAAAAGGTAAGGACATCCTCTTTTTAAAAAAATAAATTCAGAATGATTTCCAGCAAAACCTAAACGAACAATTTTAATTTAAAAAATGGCCAACCTCCGCTGTACAATTAATTTCAATTTTTTTTTTTAAATAAATAATAGCTACCCCAGTTTATAAAGGTAATTCTTATTTCTTTCGTTAATTTTTGTGGTTCTAAACGGATTTATACTCTAGTTGTATTTAATAATGGTCTAACATATTAAAACCTTGAGTTGCAGTACTTTAGTACATTGGAATAACCTTGCATTATATACTACACCTTACAATGTTCAAAACAGTTTATTAATATTAAATTAATACCCGTAACAAATTTCCATCGACGAAACACCGACATATTCAATGAAGCACGTACTAAAACATGGGAATATTACCTAATGGTAGGAGGAATAGTATCCCATGCTACTGGAATAAGATATTAAAGGGGTTTGCATTATTTACAAATTGTTTTAGGTTCCTTTGGGGTAAGATCTAATGAGTAAAGTCTAACTGTTTCGTCTCAAAATAAACGAGTTCACTGAAAGATCAATGGAAGTTCAAGTTTGTTACCTGGAAAAATTAACTTTTAGGTAACTTTACAATATTTTAATCTACAGATAAATATTACTCTGCACTAAACTGAATATCGGTGATTCCCCATGGCACCAAAACTAAAACTCTTAATTTTTATTATTTTTTGGATTACTTGGAACTTATAATCCAAAAGTAATATTTTTTTTAATTTTACTAGGTAGTCATAAAATTTGTTTTACTATGTATTGATACTTGATGTGACTATAGGTACAAATTTTCAAGAAGTAGGTAAATCTAAATCTAAATTTCAAAATTTAGATAAACCAAAACTAAGATGGTTTTCCCCTTCATTATACACGGAAGCGAATAAAATGGTACAATTTAATATATACCAGGGAGGGAGTAACAAAATTTCCAAATGAATACGTGTAACTCGAGGGACCATATCTCAACACTAATAGCGCCAGTGGCACTTAATAAAATATAAATCTTAACAACTCATCAAGTGATAGTTTGAGACTTTCTGAATAATTTGGTTTGATAACAATGAACTTCTTGATCTAGTGGTAGTTTTAAATATGTAGTAGGTACCTACTACACGTGTTAAAAGACTTGCAAGTGGTATACATATCCGCCGTTAAAAGTTTGTAATTGCGAAACGGACCCAAGGCTTTTGCTCATCCCGAATTCACGGACCATTTTCACGCGTCTAAACGACGCTATGAGGGCGTAATAGCATAATAACTATAATAGCTTGTGGCTATTGCTGGACAATTGCGCAGAAAGCAGTTTGGAGTAAGACGGCACCGCCGAACGGTTCAAGAAATTTGAGTTATCTTAAAAGTTCAGTAAATTTCCGTTTCGGCTACTTCCGCTTTGAATACTTTTTTATTTCGTCAAACTATCGTTGTAGTATAATTCAGGAATTGTTCATTTCTTCCGATATTTCTTGTTGTGAGCGCGCAACTCATCTCCTGGATCTTAATGTACCTAAAGGGGAAATATGGAATTTAAAAAAAACATTATGCTGATCAGATCAACTAAAAACAAGAAAGTTTGTAGATGACGACAATGAGGTGAGTTTTTTTAAAGATTAACCCTTAATTTTTTGTTTTCGTTTCCGTTAATTTGCATCAATTGTTGTTGAGGAAGTCGCTTCGTTTTTCATAGTTAAGGAAATTCACATTTGTTAGTATAATTTCCTTCCAGGTCGTTAACAAATAACTTACTTTTTATTAACACAGGAAATTCGCGATTATGTCTAATAAAATTAACCTAGGAAACACGCGTCTTTGAATGATGCAGAGATGCACTTGAAGAGAATTTTGGCGCCAAATTTCACTCAACAATTAAACTCAAATAATAATAATGTTCCGAATGCGTCATTGCCCTTTGCGCATCAGCGTCCAATTCACTATACATGACGTCGCGACGTTGTCTAAACTTTTAGACGCCTCGACGATCAATAGGTATGCCAGTTGTGCACACGATGTAGTCGCGACATGTAACAGGCCATTGAGCCTAACGAAAATCGCAATAACTGTTATTATGACATAAATTATACTCATTAATAGGTAATTTTTAACCACAATTCATTTACGTGCAAAAATCCAAAGTATTTTTTGTTAATTGCGTACCAGTACTAATTTTATGAAATTACCTCTAGCATATCTAACTATCTCCATACTTAATTAATTGCTATCATTTTCATACAACTATACAGAAATAAAAAATTAAATGTTACTCGCTCACATCATAGTTTACAACCATGACTTAGCTATCACTATGTTACACAATATAATAGTAGGTACCACCATCACTTTTATATTGATCATCAAGTTTTCTACCCAAAACTGCATATAATGTATGGGTTAGAAATTAAAGCAACACCAAATAATAATTATACTAATTTCATTATCGTAATTAAAATATAATTTTCCAAACCAAAATGTTTTTGCCTCAACACGAAATTTCCTTACGTTTAATTGCCTGTACTCTGTTCCAAAACCGAAATGTCTACAAATTTTAACAACTTTTTACTGCTCCAATTTAATAACGACGATATAAATTTCAGACTATATGTAATGATCGAGGTATAAACAAAATTCGCGTAGGATAATTAACACATTTATTTTTTTATTTCATTTGGTTAACGTTTTATCAGTTTTTTGGTTTGTTTTTAACATGTACCGCTTTTAGTAAAAAGAACTATGGAACTGGAGCCATGGAGAACCTTAATCATATCCAGCAATCTTCAAAAGCCTCTGAAACCCCGAGTCCTTCAAGTGCCTTTGATTCCGGCCCAATTGATGTGGAATTAACATTAGTAGTAAATCCAACTTCGGAGGGTAGTGATAATGACAATGGCAGACTTCCTGATATTATAGTTGAAACAAGAATATGCGGAAATGAAGATGAACAGCAAATACAGGAAACATATTTCTCGATTGCTATACAAGTTTTCATACCCTTCTTGATAGCTGGATTTGGGATGGTTTTTGCAGGGTTGGTTTTAGATAGAATACAGGTATAGATTTTGATGTAACCCTTACTGTAGTACGTAGGTAGTTATCGCGTAATTATGATTTCAGCATTGGCCAGTATTTGAAGAAATAACAGAATTAGTAATACTGATTCCAGCACTGCTAGGACTCAAAGGCAACTTGGAAATGACGTTAGCTTCAAGATTATCCACTCATGCTAATCTTGGACATATGGATACTCCTAAGCAACAATGGAGTATGATTGTAGGAAACTTAACCCTTATACAGGTATAAGAATAAATTTTATTACCGGTAAGATTATAAAACCAAATTTCTTACAGTGTCAAGCAATAGTTGTCGGTTTTTTGGGATCCTTAGTAGCTGTGGTGATGGGAGGGATTAAAAGTAACGATGTTGAGTTAGATCATGCATACCTTTTATGTGCTAGTAGCCTTGTAACAGTGTCACTGGCTAGTTTTGTATTAGGTTTAATAACTGCAGGTGTAATTATATTATCTCGTTTCTGTCATATTAATCCTGATAATGTAGCTACACCCATTGCGGCTAGTCTCGGTGATATTACATCACTTGCTTTACTGTCATGGGTATCAACTGCCCTTTACGAATCCATAGGTAAGAATATGACTTAATTAATAAAACTTTAACTGGGTATAATCCTTTTATATCTGTAAAGGTACTCAAGATTGGCTAGCTCCATTAATAATAGCGGGATATATTTTGGCAATACCGTTATGGGTATGGATAGCAAAAAGAAACATAAACACAAGAGAAGTTTTGTATCACGGATGGACTCCTGTAATGGGTGCTATGTTGATTAGTTCAATGGGAGGACTTATTTTAGACTTCATGGTTTCAAGATTTGTAGGTATAGCTGTATTCCAACCAGTTATTAATGGAGTGGGTGGAAACTTAGTAGCCGTACAGGCCAGTCGTATATCTACCGCTTTGCACAAGCAAGCGCAACTAGGAATACTCACTTCAGATTCGAATGCAGATGAAGATACGGTAATTTTTATATCGCCTGTTACTGGATTTTGTGGTAAAGGCATGCATGCTCGAACAACCCGTGTTCTAATGGCTATGGTAATACCTGGTCATGTTATTTTTATATATACCATTGACTACATGAAGACAGATGATCCTCCACTTACTATATTATTTGTCTTAGTATATTTATGTGCAGCAGTAATGCAGGTAGCTGCTCTTTTGTATGTCGCCTATATAATGATTCACTGGATGTGGAAGCGCAAAATAGATCCAGACAATTCAGCAATTCCATACCTTACTTCCATGGGAGATCTATTGGGCATTTCACTTTTAGCAATCGCTTTCCAGTTCCTTTATTTAGTTGCAGACCATGAACGTGGTGATCAATGACAAGCTTAGAATTAATTACTAGTTGGCTACCTACTGCATTACGAACACAATCAACAACGCAGTATTAACTATTATAAATAAAATGTTCCTTTGTTACGGTTTTGGTTTTGTATGTGTTGTGATAACTCACTTGCTATGGTAATGCTAGTATTCAAGAATCTGACAATAGTTAGTAGGTACATTATGCCTTGCCTAATCGTGCACTATGTGGTGCCAATTGTGAAAAACGCAGATGTTTCTTAACAACTACCTAATAAAAATTATTTTATTATTAGAGAAATGTTAAAAACATATATTATACCATTATCGAATAAATTGTTAGATTAAAGTTGAGTATTCTGAAATTGTACCTATTTTTAGATAATAAATAATGAATGTTTTTAAATAAACAACACCAACTAATTTAAGAATACTGAATCTTAATGTCACTCTCGGGTATTGAGAGACATCAACCATTTTAATCAACTATTTTAATAAAAGTTTTTTCTTTATATTTTGACATCAAATAAAGAATTAAGCTTAAACTGTTTGATTATTGTTGTTTATCTTTTTTTTCAGGGATTCGAGACCTGCAAAGTATTTCTCTACCTAAATTATTCAAAAATCATAAAATGCTAATTCAGACGTTTTGGTTGCAAGAGAAAAATGTTACACGAGCATAATTTCTTTTATCAATTTTTCAGTAGTAAGAAAAACCATCAACAATGCATAATATTTATCAGTTTTGAACGAATTTATTTAACATCACGTTATGTAGGCTCTACTACGCGAAAAAAACTATTTTTTTTACTATTCCCTTGTGAATAATTATAGGGAATAATCGTAATGACTTTTTTTTTAGTTACACCATATAGTTATATACGATAGTTCCGGACAGGAAAGAGTGCAGTTGCGTTCGAAATCTGTAGTGTGCGGATGTAAACCTTAAAATTTATAAACTATAGACAATATAATGTGAGTGTTGTGTTATTTGCAATGAGCGTGAAGGTATTCAAGTTTAATTATCACATTTTTCAATGTTTTGGTGTTTGTGTTGAATTTGGAAATAGTCAAATAATGCGAACGTAATAAATAAATTCCCCGTCGTGGGGTAAGGGAACTTCACAGGATAAGTAGTAAGTCGTGGTCTTAGGATTTTTCTGCAACTTCCCTTATAAACATAGGCGGCATTCAATCGCTTTATGCTATACATATATGTAAGTGAAGTGAAATGAATTAAATGTTTGACTGATTGTGATTGCCAAGGTAAGTGGTAGAAAATACAATAATTTTATATTAATTTGCAAAATAGATATTTATAATTTGCTTGTTTTTCCATGTACTAATATCCACTTAGAATTGGTGGCAGTTGCAGTCAAGACCTTTTTCATTGTTAGCAAATCAACTTTGCTGTGGCAGAAGATAAAGAAGTACCTACTGGCACAAAAGAATTATCATTTATTAGGTGGACTTTTGGGAGGTACAAAGATTGGTGACAGTTACAATCCAAGGATCAACTATGGAGAAAGAAAAAGTACTAGCCCAAGGATTGTTATAGGTGAGTTTTTACGAACTAAGTATTTGGTGGCAGTTGCAATCCAGACCTTTTTTATTGTTGGTAGATCAACCTGCGGTAGAAGATAAATTACTGAACCAAGGATTGTTGGAGGTTGGAGGTGGGCTTTTGAGAGCTACAAAAATTGGTGGCAGTTGCAAATCAAGCCCTTGTTGGTTAGTGCACTATAACAGAAGAAATGTATACATCCTAATATCTAATAAATTAAAAAATAAAAATTGTAGGTGAGTTTTTGAGAGCTACAAAGATTGCTGGAAGTTGCAATCAAAGCCTTTTGTATTGTTGGTATAGAAGATAAAGTACCTACTACTGGTTCAAGGATTATTGAAGGTGAGTCTCAGTTGCAATCAAGACTTTTTCTATTATTTGTAGATCAATTGTGCCAGAAGATAAAGTACTACATGTCCAAGGACACGTCCCTGTGGCACACTTTAAATTTATAATAGATTGGTAATGCTGGATCTTGCGTTCTTGTCCTGGATTTGAAGAATGCAGTTTTGAACTGAAAATATTTGAGAGTACCGCGTATATTGGCAGTGATGTCTTGTTCGACGTGTTGCCTATGGTAAAAAGTTTACAATGTGTATTTGCGCAGGTATTTATCTGTTGAATCGCTAACCACCTCCCAGTTATCAGAATCAGAAGCTCCACATAAGTTGTTTCGTGTCCTACAGTTTTTGTCTTATGTTTGTCTGTACAAGTTGAATTTATAAATAAATAGCCAAAATGTTTAGTTGGTTAAGCAAAAGCGCTGAAAAAGAAGAAGTGTACGAGAGTGTGGTTCAGGGACTCAAAAATATTTATAAGAATAAGCTTTTGCCGTTGGAACAGCACCATCAATTCCATGACTTTCACTCCCCTCAACTGGAGGATTCTGATTTCGATGCAAAGCCCATGATTCTTCTGGTAGGTCAGTACTCTACAGGAAAAACTACCTTTATAAAGTATTTGTTGGAACGTGATTTCCCTGGAATACGAATTGGACCAGAACCAACCACAGACCGATTCATAGCTGTGATGTATGATGAAAAAGAAGGAATGATTCCAGGAAATGCTTTAGTAGTAGATCCTAAAAAGCAATTTCGTCCATTATCTAAGTTCGGCAACGCATTCCTAAATCGACTGCAATGTTCCTTGGTGCCTTCACCGGTGCTTCAAAATATTTCAATTGTGGACACGCCTGGGATTTTATCAGGAGAGAAACAACGTGTAGATAGAGGGTATGATTTTACTGGAGTTTTAGAATGGTTTGCAGAAAGAGTTGATCGAATTATCCTTTTATTTGATGCTCATAAGTTAGACATTTCGGATGAATTCCGAAGATCAATTGAAGCTTTAAGAGGTCATGATGATAAAATCCGCATTGTTCTTAATAAAGCTGATATGATTGACCATCAACAGCTTATGAGGGTTTATGGTGCTCTGATGTGGTCACTTGGGAAAGTTCTACAAACCCCTGAGGTTGCCCGCGTTTACATTGGGTCATTTTGGGATCAACCTCTTCGTTATGATGTTAACAGAAGATTATTTGAAGATGAGGAACAAGATCTTTTCAAGGATCTACAATCTCTACCACGCAATGCAGCACTACGCAAACTTAATGACTTGATAAAACGTGCGCGTTTAGCAAAAGTCCATGCATACATTATAGCAGAATTGCGTAAAGATATGCCTTCAATGTTTGGAAAAGATTCAAAGAAAAAAGAACTGATCAAGAATTTAGGTCAGATTTATGACAAATTACAGCGTGAACATCAAATTTCATATGGGGACTTCCCAGATATTAAAAAAATGCAAGATGTACTGCAAAATCAAGATTTCACTAAATTTCATCCAATCAAACCAAAACTTCTGGAAATAGTGGATTGTATGTTAGCAGATGATATTTCTACATTGATGGCTAAAATTCCCCAAGAAGAAACTAATCATGTTGAAACAGAAACCATTATTAAAGGAGGGGCATTTGAAGGGGTTGAGGATACAGTTTCACCATTTGGGTATAAAAGAGGAGAAGGGATTGATGCTGGATATGGAGAACCAGAATGGATTGTTAGTAAACATAAACCTCAATTTGACAAAATGTTTGAAGCTTTAGGTCCTTCAGACGGTAAAATAACAGGAGCTGGTAAGAATATTAAAAAAAAAATAAAAATGTCCTATAGTATCTTTTATTTTTTAGCTGCCAAATCTGAAATGGTGAAATCAAAACTGCCCAATTCAGTTCTAGGAAAAATATGGAAACTGGCTGATGTAGACAAAGATGGAATGCTTGATGCAGATGAATTTGCCTTGGCTATGCATTTAATAAATATTAAGATAGACGGGAATGATTTACCTCCTGAACTACCACAGCACCTTGTCCCTCCTTCTAAACGTTAATGACTCATACATTTCTCTATCATTACAGTATCATATTTCATACTCCACAAGTGCTATTTATTGATTACATTTATCTTTGTGCCTCTTTAAGTAAGTATGTACAAGTTTCAAGTGTTTTCTTGACTCAGATACCAAATACATTAGTTCAATTAGTTGTATAAATTTTTATTAATATTTCTTTTTTTTTTATTCAAAAAAATTATATAAAAAAGGGCTCTGTAAGTGCCCTGTTGTCTGTTTTTACGATTATTGTAAACTGAAAAACAGGTCATGTGATATGTACGTACTGTAAATAGTGTATTATAATGTAGGTAACAATTTGTACGTGGAGAGATTGATAATTGAGTTTACATTGTATTAAGTAACTAAATTTATATTTCAGGATAGATGTATCATACTCGCAATTAGTTCCCTATTTTCTCAGTTACTATTTTTTACACGTTGCTGACCCAGGCTTACAGTAGATTAGCCATCATAAATTTGGGTGATAACTGAATTGAATCATCAAATTATCTACAAATTTCCTAAAAAAATATTTTTATAAGGGTCAAATCCTATTATCATCGTGCATAGCTTTTTTGTATGGAAAAAATGTACAAATTCACCTTATTTTTGCTTTTTTGATAAATGACCTTTATTTTGCGTTTTTATTACTGTTTATGTATTTATTCGAATAAATATTATATTATGTTGGGTATTTTGCTTTTGTATATAACGTCAATTAAACCCTTCTCCTTCATACAAATTGCTTTGGAAGTCTTATTTTCTAATTTGTAAATTACAAATAATTGCAAATTGTGCTAACAAATCATGTAACTCTCTAATCATAACCATTTCCAGTTCAATTGACAGGAAATAAAGGAAACTTAGCAGCATAATCACAATCAGTAGGAGTGGTGTTGAATAACGTGATATATTTGCATTACAGATAGATCTCTTTGAATACATTATCTACAAAATTTGTAATGCAAACGCATCACTATCACTAATAGGAAAAGGTTTGGTTTTAAATTCTAAACCACAAAGAAAAAAACGTGTTATAAAAGTATTTCAGTAGTTTCCTGATTAATCCAGTGGTAAGATAGAAATGTAAGATTAATATTTGGATAAGATTTCAGTTTTGTGAGAAAAATCGCGGCAACAGCAAAATTTTATGGTCGCGAGATATTAAAATATGAACCTTGCAAATTTTGTTTGGTCTATAGACTTCATAGCGGAAACGTGATCTATCATTGGAGATATTTATTTAGTCTGCAGCACTTGAGTTACATTGTCTCATGTGAACTTCTAGACAAAGTCCAGTATAAAATTTAGGAATTTTGTATATTGTGGTGGTTTTAACGTAAGCTGCGCGCGGTCATGTTATTTCAAATTATTTTCCGTTACGAAATGCGAAATGTAACCCTTCCACAAAACGTGGCAAAAGACAGTTTTGTATATTATAAAGGATTCACAGCTTTACATTATTTATTAATTTTCATTTTTCTATAGTTTATAGATAGGTAACATTGGTCACTTATTACACAGAATAAATATACTTATTGACATTGATTGAGGAGAACAAATTTCCACAAAAGACATGAGTGATGCTATACTATTTTCTCGTAAACAAATCCAGAAACAATTGGTTCATGGTTTTGGGAGTTTTTATATCATGGTGGAATTCGTACGTGCATTGAAACACGTACGTGCATTGAAACACAGAAACACTCGACAATTTAATTTGTAAAACCAAGAGTTCTTGAGAAAGAAAGAAACTTGCTTACTGGATTTATATAATGCTCTATTTTTTTCAGGTAGGCATCCCTAGAAACATTGAAGCTCAGTCTAGGATACAAATTATGAAGAGAGGGATAAGTATAATGTATTGTTATACACTCAAAAATTTTATATTTATTAAGCTAAAAACTTGTTGCCAAAAAGGGAACTTATTTTTGAGTTTAAATAAAGCTCTGGCAACCCTAGAAACATTTGAGTTGTAGTTACAG
This sequence comes from Hemicrepidius hirtus, assembly GCA_963082805.1. Lineage (NCBI taxonomy): Eukaryota > Metazoa > Arthropoda > Insecta > Coleoptera > Elateridae > Hemicrepidius > Hemicrepidius hirtus. The sequence continues at coordinate 20,106,275 of OY720168.1, forward strand.
TTTCCTTCTTACTAGTCCAGGATGCAACAAATTATAAACAAGGAGAGATGATGTATTGCTGTATGCTGAAGAATTTAATTTTTAATTAAAGCAAACCAACCAAACCAAGAGCTGTTCATGGGAGGAAAAATGGTACCAAGAAAAAAACTTTGAATGTTCTCTTGGTTCAGCAACTCTTCAGTTGAATGACTGAATTACTTCAAAATTTTAAATGTGGAAGACATCCTGAAATATTCAAAATATTCGTAAAATAATTCCTAATACTAAAATGTGCGCTTATTTAAAATTCGCGCTCGATACACCTCTCATTGTGATTGGTGAGTATGAATAATGCGCACACTTTACCCGCGCTATTTAAATTTTCAACGAATTGAGTTATATTTATCCAATCTACACAATTATTTTCTTTAAATTCGTTATAAAAGCAAATCTTTGTTTTTATTACTAGTAAGCGATTATTTTTCATGTTTTGATGTCTAGATTTATTTAGGTAGGAAAATTTCGGTTTAAATTTAATATTTAGTTCAGTTATCTTTGGCATAATAATTTAGGTTTAGGATATTGGAATAACTATCGTAAAGGATGAATCACGTCCTCAAAATATCGAAGAGGGGAACGGGATGTATTTTCATATTCTAGGCCCGTAGAAAAATCGGGTAACTTAAACCAAAGATATGAAAAACTGAATCATGAGCGTTGGTTGAGTGAACACAATCATTTTTATGACTGAAGTTTTTAATGTAGTTTTGTTGTAAGTATGCATGGAAGGATCTTTAAATTGAAAAATAGGTTTATCGATTCGATTTAATTGAATCATTCTTGGGTTCGTATTCAGTGTCTGCTAGATATTAGTCACCATGGTCATTTCCTTTCAACAAAATTGAGCGCTTGCGCAGTATTCGTACCAGGATCATAGGAAAGCAGCTTCTACGATGAGCTTGTAATTATGATGAGGGTTTGAACGGAATGACCAGAGTGCCTATGACTCATGTTAGAGCTTTTCAGTCGTCATCGCCTGTGATACGTGTGGGTCTTGTACTACTACTGCTACAAGGCGAAAACGCGCGTTAACCGTATTGCGTAAAATCAAAGATGTTCCGTATGGCCTATCACGGACATCTTAAAGCACCCTTCCACTATGGTGAATAATAATAATGGTATTCAAAAAATGTTTTTATCGGTGTAAATTGTGTCAGTGGATGTGAGTTCCTCAATGTAAATATTGGTTTTAAATACCGCTACCCAGTATTTTGAAGAATTCCTCTACAGTGATTACTTTGTTCCTTTTCTGGATTATAAATCTTGGTAAGCTTGAAGGGATTTCTTGAATACAAATTAAAAAACAACCCGTTTTTATTTCAAAATTTCATATATATGTTCAAATTGTATGTCATGGATTAAATTAGTATCTATTTTCAGTTTACGTAGCTAAATTAAACCTATTGTACTAGTAACGTTTGTAATAATCAATACATTTCAGAAATATAATGTTTGTCAACACTTTTTATTCAAAACCAATAAGAAATAATACACTATTTCACAAAAAAAGTATCAGAAATGTACCTACGTTTCTTTAAATATTTTCTCTAAGTCACGAACTATTACTTTCTCCAATTGTGCGTTACAACCTACCATCTCATGTAATAATCCAGATAAATACGAGCCCATTAAATATCAACCACCATAAAATTAGACCATGATACAAAACACCCCTTGAATCAGGTCTGTTCAGTAAACAGGACAACGTTTAGGACTTATTTTACAATAGGTCATAAAATCATTCGTATTCGAAACGATAGACTTAAAACCTCAAGGAATTTGCCAGAGGCTTCTCAATGAATTTCCTACATTTTTTCCATGAAGTTCATGGTATTATAAATGAAAAGATTTAATAATGAATGTTTGACAAGCCCCTAATAGTCCTAACGTCCTAGAAAATATTATCTGGGCGGTGGGAAACATGATACAATTTTGAAATCATAATTAGGTGGAAGAAACAAAGGTCGAATTCGAAGGTTCAAATTAAAATTTAAATCACTATTTTAAAAACACCACCTTATACTATCCAGTTTTATTATTAAATGTAGTGATATAAATCAATCAAAATTGTTTAGTGGTGTGATTTTTTTGGTAAATATAATTACAAGTTTTCAAAAATCATTTACTAAATTAATCATTCGAACATAAAAGAACAATTGAATTAAACTTTATTAAGGAACTATTATTATGTTATGACATTTTGAAGCACAAGTTCTATACAGGGTGTCCCTTGTCCCAAATATGGTGCAAAATATATGTTAAAAAAATCTTTGATGCGAAATGTCTTTTATCATTTCCAAATTTAATTACAAATTATTAAATTATTACCGAAGACAATTTTTACATCGAGACGCGAAAATGAGTCTGGCAACATTTTGCTCTGTTCAATAACCAGTCGTTGGTTTCCAAGGTAATAATGAGTACCTAGGTAACAATCAAAATAAATAGCTTCCTAACAAGTGATAAAATGTGCATATGCCAGATTGTGCACACCTTACAACATCCCATAAATATTTTACGCCATTTTTGGGACATCCTGTATATCATTCCTTCTATTTTCCATTGTAATTTTTTGATATTGTCATTTGTCTAAAACCCTTCAGGAAGTCAAGTATGTTCCATAATATTCTTGGTACTTTGTGGGAAATTAAAATCTTAAACCATTTCCTGTATTACGTATTTTGGTATACCTATCAACCTAATATATTTTTATTTAATTGAAAAATTAAATAAAATAGAATGGTGCATTTAAAATAAACTTAAAAGTTTTCACCCATTTTATTAACTAAAAAAACATTTATTTTTTGGAAAACTATTTATTTCTGCGATGTTGGGTCTAAATGTTTGGGGGAAATATTAATGAATGCAGGCAGTCTTTATGTAGTAATAATAATAGTGCTAAATAATTGTTTTAATACCTGCACATATGCCCGAGTTGTGCTTGTCCCAATAAAATGAATTACAATTGCGTAATTTGTATGGACATCAGTCGTCAAATTCCATAGCGTTTAATCATAACGCGAGTTTAAAAAGAGAAATAAACCATTGAGTAAGTAAAATTTGCTTTCATTGCATTATATAGTCAGTTGCGAAAAAATTATGGGTAATATTAAAATTTTTAGTAAATAATCAAGAAATGAATTAGAAAATTTTTGAACGCGCCAATATATTATAGCCTCGGTTATAGTAGCAAGTTTAATAGTTCAGCGGTTATGAAGTGATCATCTCATAATAATAGCTTTTATTTGTTTAAATTGCTCAACATTAATGCGTAATTAATGTTTCTAAAATCTGTCGTAATCTAAGGACGAATAAATAATATGAATTTATGAGCAATAACGCAGTAAATGCAACTTTGTTTTCCAACCCAAAATATCCACAATCGGTATTTTCCTACCATCATATTTTTTGCATAGAGCTGCATATTCAAACATAATATATCTATATAGAAAAAATGATTACCAATAGCTCTTTTGGTGTGTTTGATTCATAGCCAAAACATCCCCACAAAGTACCGACTAATAGGCACATGTCTACTTTGCCTAGGTCTCTGGTAAACTTTTCGGCAGGGTTAATCTTTGAAGTATTTAGGCCCAGGACAAAATATTTTCCGACTGTCCCCACAACATTCTTAATAAAATAAAATTTGATGCTATAGTATATCATTAATGGCTATCTGCTTAAAGTACGGGATTTAAACACAAACCAAGTTTGCCGAGGTCTAAGATGTGCTCTCACAAAAATGCAATCTTGAAGTGTTTAGGTCCCAACAATGTAGTTTAAGTAACCGATTTTTTTCGTATGTGTCTTAGGGTTATGCCAAATTTGCTTAGGAAGATAGACCCTCTGATCAATATTTAGATGCCAACAATGTATGTTATTGCATGTAATATGTTTTCGGTTAGGTTCATTGTTATTTATGAGCTCTCGGGGAATGTCTAGTTTGTGGAGGCCTCTCTAGGCGTAGGCTTAAGACCCTGTCAAAGTCGATCTTTGAAGTGTTTAGGCCCTAAAAACTTAATGTAATACTTAATATTGCTATAATTACTTTTGGGCGAGGTCGAGGGATATAACCAAGTTCCCATTTATGAGTCCTTACGAAGACCAATATTTCCAAAGTTACGACATTATTTTTGATATCGTTGCTTGAGGCGCCAAGTCCTATGCTCATACTTATCTTGCCTAAACCTAAGGCACATGACTACTATTACATTGTTGATTAAAAATTCCCAAATTGTAAATGTGAATAATAGACATTAAGTAATGAAAGGAGTTCTTACATCTCCTGTACCTGCAGTGCAATTATTAACTATTCAGATTTATCGATCATCAATAGGTTTCTGGCTTGATTCATGAGTATTAGTGCGGAAAGCAAAACAGTTGCGGTTAATAGTGTCTTAAAAGGTAAATGTAACTCAAAATTGCAAACTTCATATCCTATATACATTTTTGGAACATTCTATCTTAGATAAACCCATTCGTAACGTTTGAATTGATTGGATATTTTCATGGGATGGTAGAAACCAAAACAATGCTTTGTTTATAATTCTTGAAGTTTGAAAAGTGAATCAAATTTTAAAAATGATAAACAACTCATTGGTCAAAACGCGCTGGTGGTATTTTCAAATAAACTATAAAGAACGTTGAACTAATTGAGAAAGCGGTAGTTCATGTACCTTATAAAGAGGGTGTAATACCCTAAACAAATGTTTTGTATTGTTTTGGCCAAGAAGTTTATTTTCCTAGATCAGTTCATTTCTCGTATAGGTTTTTCTTATTAGTCTTTTAAAGTAAGTAACATGCGGTGACCACTTTAATGGTTGACGGGAAATATGCCCCTAAGTAATTATCTCTTACTTAATTTTTGGTGCGTAAAAAGAGAAGAACGTGGCTTGGCACTTATGTTAGTTTTTCGCAGCTCTTCCAGATTTAGCACGTGACGTATAACAGCGTCATGTCGGCAGTGTGTCTCGAACTATCGGGCGGTAGGCCGCGAGACGGCCTCAAACTACCTTTGAACAGAAGCTTGAGTGAACCTGGTCCACCAACGCCGACCCATCTCTTCCTGAGTCCTCCAAAAAGGTGCAAGCTGGAGTCTGCAAGCGTAAGCCTTCCAACGAGTCCTTGCGCGGAAAGCGCGACTCTCCAACGAGCGTTAATACTGAAGAAAGTTGGAACACTCGATGCAGATGGACTTACTACAAAACTTGAAACGACAAGGCCTGGACCAAGAAGTTTTCTTATATTGGATTGTCGCCCTTTTATTTCGTATAATATGAGTCACATTAGTGGGGCCATTAACGTCAACTGTTCTGATCGTTTCAATCGAAGAAGGTTACAACAGGGCAAGGCCACCCTTGCTGACCTCGCCACCACTCGCGAAGGAAAAGAAATGTTAAAGAAGCGGTCATACAAGGAAGTCGTGGTCTACGACGACGGAACGTGCGATAAAGAACGGGTCACGGCAGCTCATCCTCTTTTGCTCGTGTTGTCATCCCTAGTTGAAGACAATCGAGAACCAATCCTTCTCTTAGGTGAGTACCCTATGCTCCTACGCTCGTCTTTGGCGTCGCGTTTTGCTTGGGCCTTCGCCAGCATTGCCGCGTTATATTTGTTTATTTGCTTGCTACTTACGGCTGTGACTAATACCCCATATATGCAACTTGTCCTATTCTTAGAGTTTAAAAAACGAAGACCGCTTCTAATTTTATTTTATGATGAAGTGTTACATTTGCCCTTTCAAGTAGTAGTATACGAAACTACGAGGAAGTTGGCTAAAAATTAATTTTGTCTCAAATTAGCGGTACCTCGTTACAAGTCATTTACCCCTAATAAATGAGTGCTTTAACATAATTTTTGCCTAAAATGCAAAACTGCGTAGTACCACTTTGTCTAACTTAGCACTCGAAGTTTTGCTTGATTTACATTTACGACGTTTAGTTTTGCTTACGTATTGCATACATATCTCGTATAAAACTTTGAAGATAGTATAGTACATACACATACGTACTTGTGATTGTATTACCTCATAGCTTATTTTTTACCAGGCAACCTTACTTGTTACACCTTAATCCGTGCTATTGTACAATAACTTGAAAGTTTTGCAGTTTCTTATCACGATAACAAAACTGTTAACGATATAGGAACTGTGATATAGGTTCGAACTTTTTTTTCAAAATGGCGAAACAATATTGGGAAAACGGCTAAAACAACATTGCTTATTTAAATCTGCATTCGTTATTCACAGCTTTTTCTTAGAATTATTCAGAACAAAAATTCCCGGGTTTACTTATTAATTGGATTATTCATTCTTACACATTTTGAATAATTAGTTAATCTTTGAAATTGCACGAACAAAAATGTAGTTAATCAGTGTTATCATAATTTCTTCTAATACCTCATAAGTACATATGCACTTACTAAAACGGAGCAGTTTATACACAGAAAAAGAATAAATCTATATATAAGGAGATAAAATATATTCAATTTGATAACAACTTGTTGATTCATTACATTTAAATATAATTATCATAACTTTAAAAAATCGTTACATCCACATATATGTAAGTATGTACATATATTCTTTTAAACTGAATTTTAAAATCTGAACATCCTGTTCGTATTAACAAGAATGTAGTGTATTTATAAATTTGAAATCCGAAAGGAAAAACAATGAGAAACTTTTTAACTTGAAGATGGCGCCTCCACCATTTACCATTTTTAACGTATTATTATAATTCAGTATAATTTGAAAATGTTCGATATATGTATTAACTTTTCTGTAATAACTTTCGGTATTTCATAATAGAATAAGACCATTATTTTATGACAAAATAAATTTCAGCCTCCCCTCTTAGAAATGTATTGCATTTTTAATTATCGCCTGAATAATTGATTCGATCTCCGGATTTAGTAAATGATTTAAACTAATCACCCCTATTAAATTTTTAAGGATGCGTGCGTGGTACAAGCTAGTCTTATTATTTTTTTAAGGATGTTATTCTGTGAGAACAGTTCTCGGTTTAAAGATGAATGTAATCTTAAATAAATACGTGCATACTAATATCAATCTTCGGTTTCCTGTTTGTGCGGTTTTATTCTTTTGTTCTATTTATTATATTTTTTATTTCGATTAGATTATTTTGTGTCAACGCGTACCGCGTAGGTTATTTGTATATATAAGAACAATTCTACGTTTCCGTTAGTCTTTACTTCCAGTTGTTTGTTCATTAACATTGCCATTCTTACCGATAGCAATTCGACACCGCAAAAATAATAGTAACCGGAAAAAACAAAACTTTGGGTTAAAGCTCAAAGTGCCGTAATGTAAACTAATACGGAAATGTTTATATAACTGAAAGATCGCTTTACTAAATTCATTCAGTTTTGAAATTCAATATCTTTCGGTTTCATATCAGTAGTACCTGTATACAGTCAGAACTGATTAACCGTATAAAGGTATCAGTTCGTCTATTTAGTCATGGACTGGAAATGCTTAGGCAGAGTTATTCATACATTTTATAATTAACCGACAATATCTTAAGTGTAAATCACAATGGAGCGACTTATACATAGTGATTCATAAATGGACGGTCTGTAGGGGTATCTTCGGTTAAATTAAACAAACATAATTTATCAATTTTGTGTCATACTTTCCACGTTTCTTCATTACTATCTGAAAAATCTTCAAATCTCTTCCATCATGCCTATTAAGAATAAAAGATTTTTCACTCCCACTTTTAAAATTATATATGAAAAATTATTTTATTATGAATATGAAAAACACTTCTTAAGTAAATTAAAGTTCAGGTTAAAGTTAAATGGTTAAACCACGTTAAACGCTGTAAAATAATCAGTAAATTATATTTTATTTCATTTTTTACTGCCTTGATATTACAACTCCAGTTTCTATTAATAGCAATCCGAATCCATTTTTCTGGTTATCAACATTATGATTGTATAGCTTACGTTTACAGAATTTAGCAACCTGCCATAATAATAGTGTTATAGTTAGCTTGCAAATTGTAAGTTCATAAATAGCCGAAACTCAATTAGGAACTGGGTGTCATTTTAAAATATAATAAATGAACATTTCCTCGTGATTACTATAACACTGATTGTTTTTGTAATCAGTAATCCCGTCCATTATTACAGTGGATGAAATTGTAATTTACGTAATATGCCATGTCGAGCCCTCGGCGGGTTAAACCTTGGCTTCGATTTCGGTCATTATGGCTATGAGTTCGAAAATCACGAGGAGCTGTTTTTTTGAAAAACATTCGAAGCCTTAGATTCTGAAAGGGCGTTCTTGTAATGCTGTACGTATCATTTAAAAAATGATGTCTCATATAGTAGTATTATAGGTATATCGAGTTTTCCACGCTGTACAGGCGTTGACATAAGACCAGCATTTATAAGAACAAAGCTGTGTTTTATCTTATCAGTTCAAAGTTTTATACTGTTTGTTTTTAGAAGCCATATTTATATTATAATGCTCTACTATTTGTTCTAAATCTTTGACGATAACTCAGGTTAAATGTAACAGAGAGGAGGGTAGAGTGTTTAGTGTTTAATTTTATTTAATTGAATAAACTATTAACTAACAAAATTATATAAAAAATAAAAAAATAACGATTTCTTTGCCTATCAGAATTAAATTTAGTATGTCGTATATTTTTTGTCATGAAGCGGAAGTACATACGAGAAATTTAAAAATCGTTTATGCTGTTTATAAATTCATGAATAACTGATAACATAATACTATTCTGGGTTTGTGGAGAACGTATCATGTTCCATTAAATTCTCCCGATCAGATACACGAAACAATACTGAATTGCAAATACTAATAATGTTTAGAAACTTCAACGCATGTCGAGAACTAAGTTCTCATCGTCGGCAGGACTGAAACTGAGTTTCAATATTGTTATCAAACCAAAGTCTGTAAAATCTTATATTTTGGCTAGTGGCAGTGAATAATTTGTATCTGTGGGATTATAAAACAGATAAGAAAAATACTATTGGGTTACCAGAAGTTTTCATATCATAGATAAGAAGTGTTTTGTAAACATACAATACGATTTACGCATCTCTTTCAGGTGTAGTGTTACGATTGCATCTAGTACCTATCCAAAACATTTAATCAGTCACGGGATTTGAATCCAACCCTTTCGAAAATGTCTTATCAATTAAAAATTGATTGCATAACAAGACATGAGTGTAAATAAGAACCTTTTTCAAAATTCTGATTCATGTTATCTGTAGGACATCACTTTTTACTGTTAATAACTTTAGGTGTAATGGTACTACATAAAGTTAATGTTGGCGATCACGGAAGGTCACACGTGCTAAAATATTTTTAACGTCTGGAGTTTCATCTTTCGCGGCAATAAAATAATTGGTGTCATCTGCTGATGACATGCTGGGGAATCTCTGTTTAGAAGTATATACTGGGAAAACGATTTTAGGTTGCATGTAATGATTAATGAAATATATCTATCGCAATGACTAAACGACAGGCAAATAAGGTTCATCCAAGAGGATATAAAAGTGTAAACACGCTGAATCACCCTGTTATCATATGTGCTTATGATTACTCCACGAGTACTTGAGCTGTATACGTTTACATTTGGGATTGTGGATGAATAATTCTAACACAAAACGGATAAATTTATTTCTCAAAATTTAACCGCAGCTGAATAATTTTCTCACGAAAACTCATTGGGAAACTATGCATGTATGACTGAAAGTCATGGTACGATTTTATTTTAATAGGTCTACCATTAATGGCTAAATTAATCTCACACCTGTACATTATCCGACATAATTGTACAACAATGTCATATTATTAAGAATTGCGGAATGCGTGGTGAAACGTTCATGAATGACTACAAAGTTATAGTTATAGCCGGCCACAGACGAGCGTATATGTCTTAATACCTCAAAGCGCATTCATCAGTATCGCACATCAACGTGAAACGCTGTTCAGCCACACACGTAGATAGATGTCTTAAGACATCATTACGCAGTTATCAACATACACGTTCGCATAAGCCTTTTTCGCTGTCGCAGAACGATGTCCGAAGAGTTGTGTTTGATGGCAGTGGCGTGCGCGATTATTGTCAAACAAAAACACAAAAAAAAATAAAAGTCGCCGTAGTAAATGGTGTAAGGATTGGCTTTTAAAACGGGAAATTCTCTCATGTGAACCTACTGGAAGATCAAAGAGCGGAACATAAATAATACTATTAAGATTTAATATTGTATATTGTAATAGTTCAAATTAAAATACCACAAAATAAAATAACTCCCTACCTCACTGAAGAACTCCGCGACAGAAATGTTTGTGAAGGACACACACGTTCGAACAACAAGGTGCATTCTTCAACGTAGAGACATGTTTTCAGGAAAACCAGGTTGCTAAGTGCGACGCACTTCTGGAATGCGCATGCATGTACGTAACGTTATTATGCCCACAGACGTACGTTACTGTGCGCACGTTGATGAATGCGCTTTGATGTATTAAGACATATACGCTCGTCTGTGGCCGGCTTAAAAGGTAATAATTTCCAAAAACTGGAACGTAGTTTTATGCTTTTAGATACAAATCGTTTGTTTATGTCACTGAATCAGGAAATTACGTAACTGGACTTTGATTTTTGTTAAAATGACGTAATCCTTATGGAAATCAAGGGGACAACTAAAACACCCCTTAACTTCAAATGTTAGTCATCATCTCTTCTAAGTAGGCGTAGCAAAAGTTGCTAATTATGGAGACTTTTTTCAGTATCCGACGCGTCATCGGTGTTTCAAATCTGGAAATATAATTTTGCATGTTTTATTAGTAAGAAATACGATTCCTGAAATTTCTGTTGTTGATTTGTTTCAAAAATCCTAGCCACGTCAATTATTCTTTCTTCTAAATTACCAACTTACACCTAAGAAAATTAATTTCGAGAGTATATTTTAAAATGTTTCTATGTAGTACATCAGCAATTAAGGTTTTACAACCAAAAAGAAAAAATGTCGAAAAGTGTATCTCATCTTAAAATTTTTATTTTTCGTTTGGTAAAAATGACGTAATCTTTGTCATAATCAAGGAAATAACTAGAACAACCCTTACCTTTAAGTATTACTCATCAGTTCTTTCAAATAGTAAGCTGCTTAGTAAAGTTACTAATTATGCAAACATTTTTCAATGTCTGACATCATTAGGTATTTCAAATCTGGAAATACATAATTTTTAATTTTCGAACCTACCAACTTGCTTGGTATTACTTCTTTATATTCAAAATATACATGTCTTTTCGACTTGCATTTTTGCAAAATTGTTTAATAACATTGAAGTAAAATATTAAAAAAAAAATCAGTACGTAGCAGTTAAAGCCATAGATATTTTTCTCTTCCTATCATTGCAAACCGCAAGTAAAACATTTTTGGGGAAATTTCAGTTTAGTTAACTGTAACTGTAGATTATAGTAAGCCGTTTATTTATGCTTGTTTTGCTACACAGCATGCAACTTTTCTATAGAATCTTTCGAAGTATTTATAAGTACCTATTTACAAAGTTTTACAAGGAAAAAATTAAGTTCTCAAAAAGTAGGTAATCTCGTCATAGATTTAGAAATTATTTTCCCTCCTTCTATTGCAAAACTGTTATGGCCTTACATAAAAATTTTGTTGAGAAAATTTAATAAACTTAAAGTAGAATTTAGGTTTGTAGTAAGTTGAAATAAACTGTTTATTTGTGCTTCTTTGGTTTCACAGAATATCACTGAAATAATTGTTTTATGTACAGCCAACAGCGGCGATAAAAGTTTTACATTCGAAAAATCTGAAAGTTCCCGAGATATTATTTTTCTAAACTTTGTGTCTATTCAAATTTCCCTGAAATAATTCAATAAAGTTTTACAGGTTAGTCGGTTCTTAGTAGATACACACCATCAGTTGTTGCTGTAAAATTGATGTAGCAGTTCATTTATATGATTGTTTTGTTTCACAACATGTCATTTTTCAGAAAATATTATGAAACAGTAGTATGTACGGTAGTAAAGGTTTTACGACCGGAAAATAAACAAATGTTGTTGAAAAGTGGCTATTTTCACTCTTGGATTTATGTCTCTTTGGTTTTCCAAAACTGCAATGGCTTTACCTGCAACTGTACGTATATTTGATTTTGATTTTGATTTTGATTTTTGATTATTTTTTGAAGAATATTCAATAAACTTTGATAGATAAGCTCTAACCATATGGATAGAATTATTAACTTTTCCAGAAATCGTATTGCAAGAACTTCGAACTCCCAATGTTACCGCTGATCTATGTCAGCCTCTTGTACAGTTTTATTATTTTTCAAAGCGCCTTATCGCAAAATTTAATATTTCAGGAGATACTACTGGATTTATTCCATACGGTTTTCATGACAATATTTATTTCTTTTTTATCTCGGTACCAAACTACTGTTTAAGATAAAAAAAAAGGAGGCGAGTTACGGAGCTCTAGCTCTGAACTTTCCACAGGAAAATACTCTAAAAGGGTTTGCTAATTTTTATTACAATTGCATTTAGAATAGATTTGTCAGTCATCTGAGGTAATCAAAAAATTGTCGGAAAAAATTAACCAACGCTCCATATAAAATTACTCATTATTCATTGTAACATTCCTGTTTAGGACAGCCACGTGGTCTGTATTTACTCTGAATAATTACAAACGAGCCAGCCTTATTCTTCGCGGAAATTCGTATGTGTGAATCAGGACTTTGATATTATCGTGATTCCCTACAGATTATAATGAAAAATGCTTTGTTTATGCGGTCATTCGTGTTTACTACTTTGAAGTCCAGTTCATAGCGATGTTTATTGGAAATTTTCTTGAATAATCTTTTGATTAAACTACGTAATAGTCTTTGAAATTGTATAGCTTACAGTCTATTATCAGAGAATTTTTATGGTTTTGCTAACGCGAACAAGTCTTCAAAAAGGCAAAAAGTGCAACCAATAATGACATCTTTTTTCCTCTTTTGTAGGATGATTCCAGTATACTGTATCGTTGAATCATGAAATTGCACAATTTGACTTAGTTTTTGTAAAAAATTGCACAATTTTCCTGGAAATCAAGGGGACAACAAAATCTGCCCTTAAGTTTAAATATGACTCATATTCTAGGTAGAAATAAAAATAGTAGATATAATTGAAGAACTTTATCTGATTACTAACGTGACTTCCTTCCTATATTACTGCCCTTTGGCTCCTCCAAAGCCATTCGAAGCAATTTTCAATTTATTAATTTTTGAAAGGTGAATTGCAAATTGGTACAGCCTTCTCGAATTTTATCACAGTTGTGTTATCGATCGTATCTCTTTATCACTTATCAGAATAACAACTTTTTTGAATACCCTCGTTACTAAAAATATCAATATTCCTTGTAGCTCTATAACGTCATAAAAGGTGTAAAAATGATTAACGATTTCGAAATGATACTAAAATTTCTGGACTTGTATCATTTACGTCGTGTTTAAACAGTGTTGATATACAATGGAAATTTCTAGCTATATTACGTCAAAGAGTAAATTCAAGGCTGCTTGGTCGCCTGGGTGTCTGGAAATTAACAATTTTTTGGGGTTGATGATTGAATCACCCTGCAATGGTTGAATCACCAACCATGAGTAAAGTTTTAATTTCCTTGTCATTTTTGTAACAAAATATTTAAATTTTTTGTATGTAATAAATCAGTCGTACATAGTACTTATCGTTCGTGTCATATCTGTAATGATTAAAAGTACGTTATTATCGGTCACTGAATTAAGAGAGGGCATGGATGGATGAGTCACTGACGTAAATATGGTGCCATAAGGCGCAACAGAAAGCACGAACAAAAGGTTTATTGAAGTAAACAAAAAAATGCAGCACTTCTGGAAGTAGCCAGGGGATTTCGTATTCGGCCTTCGGTCTGTGGGTGACGCAAGGGCAAGCCTAGATCACCAATGGGCACTTGTGAATGACGCATGGGGGCCCCACCACATTCAGCGGGTCATTCAAACAATACTTCGTGTGTGGAGCGGTTGTATACCTCAAGTTGTTTGGATGACAACGTGCTTTAGTGCATGACTTTGTTTTGATTTGAAATTTTAACTTTTGCAATTCGTGTTGGTGTTTTTTAAAAGAACTATTTTGAAAAATGAGGATTAAAAGACCTAGTTCGTGTTTAGTGCTTCGATTTATGCCGCTGCAACAACAATCTTTATCCCGTAAGTTTTAATTAATACTTTCGATTTTTGAATTTTTGTCTTTTATAAGATAACTTATCGGGACATTTTTATTTGGCATAAATCAAAAAATTATTTTGTATTTTAAAACGATAATTTATAGAATCATATCTCATACAATTTTTCGATAATTTAAAGGAAAGTCAGAAACTAGTCATTAGTCATCTTCTAAATAATTATATATAAGGAATAACTTTTTATCACTAGAGAGAGAGATAAAACCGCACATGATTTAATGGTAAAAACAGTGGCGTAGTCTGTACTATACATTTCAAATAATTTTGCGTTCGTAATCAAATATAAATCCATCTTTTTAATTATACGTATCAACTTACCATAGTTTGAATTCCTTTTTCGTGATTGTTCAGAATCCAAAGTGTAATTTAAAAAATCCGTACCTGATTCATTCGTCTGGCTTGTTGATTAATCTTACGTGGATGGACTCTCAAAGTTGTATAGTATCTACTTCTCAAAATCAAGCAAATTAATCAGTTACAAAAAAATTACTCTTTTTTTCTGCAGGTTTAACAATCTTATATTTACATTTAAATTTGAAAAAATACCAGATAAAAAATATATAGTACGTAATACTATTAATTAGTACTAGGAGGGTTGCAAAAATTTCCATTACTTTAAATCTTGAAATGGTGATCAGTAACAATGCATTTGTTTACGTTTATTACAATCGTTTGTTTGTGAAAAAATATAATATTGTTGCAATTACGCAATGGATAATTTTCTAAAACAATTGAAGGTCGTATGCATTTTAATAACATTGCAATAAACAGAAACAAAAGGCAGTTTGATAATGAATAAAATGCGAGCACGTGTCAAATTTATATTAATTGTTAACTGTTTCCAAATTGGTTATTATATATTAACAAAGCTGTTTTCCCAATATTAGGTGTAGTAATCAATTTTATGTCTAAAAATTGTTCGGTGTAGGTACCCAGTACGTTTTACGTTTTTAGTCCCCTTTTCAGAAATATTTTATTAATGAACGAGAGCGCTTAGTCAGCTTCATGGTTTATGAACGAAGATTTAATTAAACACTTTTTTTTATTTTGTTTAACTCCATTACAAATTTGAAATTATAGTTTTAAGATTTTGTACTCTGAAAAATTTGAACATAGTAGATCTACCTAATCTATTGTCTTGTTTTTTAAATTCATTCAATTCAAGTTCACGGTACTTAATAGTAATAGAACAGACCGTAAATGAAGTTACTCATTCTCATTCCGTTCTCATTATAAATGTAAATACAGGAAATGACCTTTCTTCCTTTAATTCCTGACGTATATGAATAAAGGTGCTCAAATAGGAAATGAATTTTATTCATCACTGTGAATATTACACATGGACATAGTTGATGCATATTTTTTTTTAGAAAAGAAGGACAGTATGTAAAGCATTAAAAAATCTATTTGCGTCTTATATCCAATTTCAAAGCCGAATCAATACTTGTGATACTTAAGAGATTTAAACGCCAGTATAAGCAAATAACCTCGAGAGCGTTCCCATTTCCGTATACGCATAGAAATCGCAAAGTTCGAGAGATGATTGCTTCGTAAATTCAGAGATCAACAATTTGTTACTTGTTTTTGTTCAATTGAGTCACAGTCATGCAGGTTGATTAACAATCAAAGAAGGTTACAGACTTCCTTATTTGTACTTTAGGAAAAATACATTCTATTTGTACTAATTAATTCCCCTCACCCTTAATTATTTGGATGTTATAGTAATGACAACAAATTGCGTTACTCATGAGAGCAATAACAGCAAAACCAGCTGCTAAGATCTAAGACATGAAAACAACATTGTTTTGGTAAAATAGCGTAGGTTAAATTGTATGACTCATTTCTTTACAGGAGGTCATCGGGAGTTCCATCGAAAACACAAGGATTTATGTGAGGATACGCTAGTGTCCGGCTTGACGTCTCGGGGACTTCCCTCTTCAGCGTCTTGTCCGGCACTCGCAGACATCGATTCACATCCTGCATCTCGTGTTCTTCCGTTTCTTTACCTGGGGAACAGCCGGGATGCAGCCGACCTTTCCTGCCTACAAGATTTAGGTACCACCTGCGTTCTAAATGTCACATCCCAACTCCCTGGATACCACGAAGAATGCGGAATTACCTATAAGCAAATTCCCGCAACAGATTCGGGACAACAAAATCTTAAACAGTATTTTGAAGAAGCCTTCGAATTTATTGGTAAGCTATGACTCAGTTTATAATCATTATTTAAATTTATGCGACCGGAAAATTTATTATTCAAAATTACTTATCTATTCAAAATGTAGATAAAATTTGTTATGTATTCATATATGGACGATTATACATTTGTTGCTTGTTTTAACACAATATGGAATTTCTGATTTTTTTTAAATTATGTAAATTGGCGCCATAATATTTTTTTTATCGAATCCGTATGTTTCTTTTATCAGAAATAAATTGGTAAACAACTCTTATACTACAGAGCAAATGGAAATTCCTTACCACATATGAGCAATTACGTTTTCGTTGAAAAATCATGAATCATTTTTCTTATCGACATGCTACGGTACTAACCTAATCCCGAATATTATTCCCTTGTTGAAATTGAAAGATAATAGAAAACTATTCATGTTAAGGAAGAGCAAAATGTTATAATAAAGGAGGTATTCTAAATTGCAAAGTGGAATAATTTTGAATTTTAATAAAATCACATCACATATTCATTCATAAATAAGTAGTAGTCTGTATCATACAAGGTGAAAGTGGATATAATCAGTGCAAATTGCATACACAAGTTACATACAAATGTACAGGTACTCTAAATGGGTACGTACACGCACTGATCGCTATAAATGGTAATACTCAATTAAAATTGGATATTTTAGTTTAAAAAAATCAATTTCTTCACTGTTCAGTTTGTCACGAAGAAATGATCTTTTCTTGTCTATATCTGAAGAAGAAATAGTTTCTTCCTTTCTTATTCACTTTATGTTTGGGGAAAATTTGATCACTCTAATATCTACCATCCAAAAAGAACCATTTTTTATTACTTGTAAAGAAGAAATAACCTTTTCTTCTTTGTTTCTGAAGAAGAACCTATTTGGTGTATGTTTGGGGAAAGCTTAGCCACCAAGAGATTTGAAATCCGGTTTGAATCCTGGTATCCTCATGGTTATATTCTTTTGTCTTAGACTAAGTGTTGAACGAAGGGACACATGACCTTAGCAATTGGTGCCCCCCGTTCTTCAATATTTTTAAAGAAAAATAAGAACAAAGGGTCCTTTGATCCCGTTCGCGGCTATGTCTGACGAAGAAAGAATATTCAGTGTATAGGTATCTGGGACAAAATAAAAATTTTAAAATGAATCTGACATTTTGCAAAAAAATAGTGTAAAATGACCCCGACTTATGACGTAGTTTGGATAAAGGAGAAACATTTTATTTGAAATTCTTGATGTAAACCGAAATACGTTCAGCTTTCTCCATTGGTAAAGGTTGCAAAACAGGAACAGTTTTTTAACACGGATCAGCGTCCTCGCGCAGATCGGAAAGAAAGCGACTGCTACTTTATAACCTGCTGATGAATGGCCGCGTTAGACTACAAGGGTTTGGCGGGGTAACGGCCTTGTCAACAGTTTTGAGTCAGCAAGCATTACTCATCGTACTCATTGTTTCTGAGGGCCGTTGCCCGCCGTTCCTGTGACTCATGCAAGCTGTATCCCGTTCATGCGTCAACCATATGCACATGCATCCATCGGGTTAGGTGCCCTAACGCTCTCCCATTGTGTACCTACACAACGGACATCGAGATTCAATTGATAATAATGCGCGGGATTGAAATCACACCATGAATTAGCGTTGCAATAGGGGAACTAATCATAATACAATTTTGAGTCATCGAGGGCTGCGGGCTATTTATTCGACATGTATGGGGTGCTTTGGAATAAGTGCTCTAAACAACCAGCGATGGTCCCCTTTCAATTAAAGATAACTTTAGTCATCCCAACAGTCTATTAAAAGTAATTTGGATAAATATAATTTTTTTGTTCATTATTCATTGGGGATTTTCCAGGAAGAATGTGTTTTGGTAATTTTTTACGTAATTAAGGGACGCAAATTGCTGAGCTCATATATAAGATAAAAACAAATAATATTCCCGCTTTCAAACCCTACCTTTTAGTTGCTAAGCTGATTCAATGTTATAATGTTTTGGTAATTGTAACACCATATCTTTGTTGATATTATAGTAACAATGTAGGCAATGTTGTCATAATATAAAAGATATAATTGCACTCACATTGATAAATAAGACATTTTTTTAATAAAAGTAATCATAATTTTGTATAGTAAATATGATTACTAGTAATAGTAAATTAAATTGTATTGGTGTGTATCACCTGCTACTTTATTGATAAACACTAAATAGATATATATACCTAACTAATAGCTCGTTACAACTTACCCTTGAACAACTTTTCGGTTCTTAATTCCAAACCATATAGGTAGGATATCTATGATAATTAACTTGTTTCTAAAAACTCATTAATTTTTTTATACTTTGCAGACTATTGATACATTATCAAATTCTAGTATTTGTTTATTTAACCACCTAATAGTTTTATCTAATCTTTTTTTTAATATATTGTAAAGCAATCGACCCCAATATAAATGCAGTGTAGTGGTCTTCGATTACAGCATCTAAATATTTAAAATATTATGATAACCAAGAATAATGCAACCAACAAAAGTTGCAAAATTCTCAAGTCCAACTTTTCATAGAATTTCTATAGTAACGCCACCGGCATTAATTTTGTTAGGAGTGTTAATCAACTAAGGTTGTTTAAAGAAACAGGTTTTAAATAACTTTAGATATTTCTTAGGAAGATTTTTAGGAAAAATTAAGCCTAGTTGTTTTGAAAACATTTGAATTCATGAAAAAATAATTCCGTAAAATCAAAAAAAGTTTGGTACTAATTAGTAAAAACTGTTTCTTAAATTATTCAACCCTATGAAAAGATTGATATAGGAAGAATGGTTTGGTAGTTCTTTTGGGAATTGATATAAATAGCGGTGTTTTTAAATGAAGAGGGTTAATGGGGTGTGCGTCAGAAACAGATTTAGACCCAGGGTGAGTCATGTTTTGTCCTTCCCCATGTGCCTGTTGCATGCTGCATGACGATAAATAAATGTTGGACTGGTTTTCTTTAGTACCTGCATACCCTAGTGTAGCAGCTGGAATTCTTTCAGTGGATGGTATTAATTTAAATTTTCAGCCAGTCATTTATGCAACCATGCAGACTTTGAAATGTAAATTGATTATGCAACTTTGTATGCAACACCACTCCGTGGCAGGAAGAGACGATCGACTGTAATGCAACACAAATAATAATGCACTTATTGCATAATAGCTCTAATTGTATTTATGTAGGGCGTACTTATTATCAGAAATTTATGTTTATTGGTCAATGGGATAATAAGCAGCACTACTACACAATTGTTATGGTACAATATGACAATGCTGCAAAATAATGGAATCTTAACACATAATATAACTTTATTTTACTTTACTTTTACTTACTTACTTTATTTACTTTTACTTTATTTACTTGGTCTTGTTTCCTTAACATATCATTGCTTTTGTCTCAAAAACCAAATCAATCGATCACTTTTTTACTTTCACCCCGTAAATTATAAACATAGCTCGCTCGGTGATTCCCCGTTCTTTGTATCCTAAATTATTTTTTGAATTTGTCTATTGTAATATTATTCCAGTTTACTAACATCGCGTTGTGGAGTCGCAATAGCTGGATTTAGTCGCTTGGTCTTTATAATCAATATTTTAACATTGGAAATGTTTATGTTCGTATATGGGGGCCAAGTTATGAGTTTTTAACTCAAGGCCAAAGAAGACAAAAGTGTCGCGATCGGGTTTCGCCGCTAGCTGCTAGCATAGCACGGTGGGCATACAAATTGGCGTGTGCGCCGTGCTCCTGTCCAGCCGAGGCCGATGGTGTACAACTACAACCCGAGGGATTTAGCCCGAGGGTTGTACGTCTAATTCTGTATTTCCATGGTAATAGTCAGTGTTATCATTTCCAATGCCTCCGATGGTTGCAAGGATTGCGAAATCTGTGATTTTTTTTAAATAACATCAGATGGGATTACAAAACAAACTCGCAATTCTGTAGCCTAGTCGCTGTATTCGATATTTTTTTATTATGCGTGCTGTTCTTATAAAAGGTATCTGATTTCATAATAGTATTAATTTTATTTTTTTGCAGAGGAAGCTAGAAAAAAAGGAGCCCGAGTATTAGTACATTGTCAAGCGGGCGTCTCTCGCAGTGCAACTATAGCAATCGCATATATAATGAAATATAAACAATTATCAATGGTAGAAGCATATAAAATGGTTAAAGCAGTAAGACCAATCATCTCACCAAATTTAAACTTCATGGGTCAGTTGTTAGAATTAGAACAGAGTTTAAGGAATGGTGATGCAGACTGTAAGACACCCTGTCACCCGTACCGCTGGAGCCAACAACCAAATGATGAAGTATCGCAAGGCTGTAGCGTTTAGCCTCCCAACTGTGGACATTACGGGTAGCACTGGATTTGCAGTGCCTTGTGAATTGTATTTTTAGTCAACTCGCCATCGGATTTAATTCTAGTCGCATATTTGGGATTAAGGCTGTGTAACCAGAGAAGATATTCAATGTAGATTTAGACGGTACTGCTAATTCTTAAGCTGTACTGGTATGGAACTATGTAGAATCCTTATCAATTTTAGTTAATACAGAAACAGGAGTAGAAAGAAGGTTATTTATTATCACAATGCAGCTATTTATGGTCTGACATGCTTATCCACTATTGGCTGCACAGACTTAGAAATCAAATCGTGTTTTTTAGTAATTGGTAGGCAGCCACTTATTTAAGTATTAATTTAATATCTTTGTTTATTATATAAGTATATATAATTTTCGCATCATGTTTTTTATTGTTTTGCCAAATGAATTACTTAATAGAGAAGTGGGCAGCAACTTTCATAAGGGTTTGGGAAAAACTTTTAAGAAGGTAGAATGCTGAGGGTTTGCGCGTATATGTTTTTGTGTTCGTTTTTTTACAATTTGAGTTGGTTTTATTTTAATTAAATAAAAACTTTTAATGTTGCCATATGTAATATAATATAGGACATAAGAAAGTATTAAAGTACCTTCTGAAAGATGTTTTTGTGTTGTACCAAGGTTTGGATTAGTAGTTGTCAAAGTAAAAAAAAGTCATCTTTATTTATTTATATCCAGGGTCGTTGCATCTTTACATTGTGATTTTCTCATAGATTTTAAGGTATGTGTAGTATGGTGGGCAATGAGTACATAAATAGTGATACCTGGCTTTTAAAAAAAATCACCTTTTAGTTATGGTAGCCACATTTATGAATTCATCTCTTGTAAAAATGTAGAGTAGCGACGCTATCGCATTAACAAAATTATTTACAAACTTGTGCCTTCTTATTTTATAACACGTACTTCAATTTCATTGTTTGTCCAGTTCAAATTGTCTCTCCTGTGGGGTTATGAATGAAAGTTACCAATCCAACATTGTATTCATAACAAATGGCTCTAAGGAGACAAAACAGGTAAAGTATTTTTAGTGAAATTTTAAATCTGTTTTGTACTCTACAACTGGATGTGTTAGCATGTCAAAAATAACATGTGATGTTCTTGGTTGATTAACAAACATGAAATGGAAGGTACTAAATGTTGTATAGAAATCTTAAAAAAGTGTTTGAACTGAGCTTTTGTGTATTGACTGAATGAACCATAGAAATGTACATAATGTCGACATTGTTCTGTTTATGAATTGTACTAATAAATACACAAAGAACCAATAAGTGTTATATTCTTCCTCAATACTTTTAACTTTTTTTCTCCTTATCTTGAATCAAGAAACTGGAGGCTGTTCTCTTTCTATATCTCAAATTATCTTCTCCCTCTTCATTTAGATTAAAAACTTCTTTTTGCAATGCACAAATTAAAAGAATTGAGTTTTTTTTCCTTCCCAGGTCGCGCTATAGAATTGTTCCAGAGGAAGTACATCCTAAGAGCTTTGTTATTCTCGCACATGATTTGGTTTCCTGCAGTACAGCAGGCACGGCGCTCTTTGTTTTCAGGTCTTTCAATTCCATCTGTGGATGTCCCAGAATATACTGTGTTGTTTGCCTGTCAACATCTTGGAAACTATCTTCATAAGTAGGTATTGAAAGTTGAGTTATGTAGAGGGATTAACAAATTTATCTGTCTGCCAGTAGATGTTCCTCAGCTGCACTGTAATTCATGTAATGATAAATTGGCACTGGAAATTTACCAACCACTGCAGCTAAAACTTCATTTAACTCGCCTACTAATCAAAGTACTCGGCAGTTTCGTAGTTCAATATTTGGTAGAGAAAGGACGTTATTTGAATGGTAGTTTCAAGATGCGACTTCATTTAAACTTAAAAAATTACCAAACCTCGACATTTGCTGAACTGAAATCAATAAACACAAGCTTACATTTATTTTAATTTTACCAAATATTTCATTCCCACAAAATAAAAAGTAGGATATTTGTGCCGCTGCTGATCATCAACATTGCAATAAACATTAAAAACCTAAAGTAACAAAGTATCTTAAGACGAGATTCAATGCAGAAATGCACAAAAGAAGTCGTACAGTCGCGTCATTATTGTTGTCTTCCAGAACTGTTACATTTGATTACAGGACCCCTGTTAGTATGAGTACCTCGAGAAGGAATTAGTGGAGTATGTCGAGTACATAGCGCACAAATTCTTACGTTTTTAGTACTTTTACTATGTCTGTACCTCCCCTTATACACTCCCCCTCCACTCATACAGCCAATTGAAATAGGCAAAGAGAAAGAAATCGCATTTCAAAACAAATTAATACATTTTTCAGAGAAGAGAGTCCAATATAGAGCTGTCCTACAATTTAGCTTTCTTATTATGTGGAGAAGAGCGCCGAACTAAATGGTAACATTCGTCCCCAACCCAAACTTAAACCCAACCCAATACCCAAACCTAAACCCAACCTAACCCAACATAAATCTGTCACTGGAATTTTTAATTCGTCAACAAGCCGCCGTTCGAAGAAAAATGGGAACATTAGAACAACTGAACGCTATTCACTCTCCAACAGGTTTCTCAGTTGTTCTGCAATTACCTACTTACATATTTGCATTGTAGAAAAAAGAACCTAACTAATATCTAACTCCACCAATAATCCAATACAGTTACTACCTACACTTTACCAAAAGTTATAGTCTACCAACAGCTGCCATATAATGTAGGGAATATATTCTATTTATAGGGAAGGAAGACCAACCAAATGGTAACTTAAGACCGCCACAGATAATTAAATGAACAACAGGAACATACCACTGGTAATTTAAAGTCTTCAGCAACAGATTACCATCTGCCTTGTAGTCTAATACATTCTTTTTGTAGAGATCCATCCAAATGGTTGCCCAATATTCCAAAGAAGTTAATCTACCACAGGAAATTTAAATACATCAACATGTATATGCCAATGGTAACTTACAGACTTCAGCAACAGGTTACCTGCAGTCTAACGCCTGTTCGTTCTATAGATGGGAGCGCAAATGGTTGCCTAAGACTCCAAGGGAGGACCACTGGATATTCCAACACATCCATAACACCTCTATTATGCAACAGGTTACTAATCTGATATAGGTTTTTTTTGTAGAGATGCGGGGCCCAACCAAATTGTTGTCTAAGATTCCAATCTGCTATTGGAAACAACAGGAAATCCAGAAACAGTTCCTGTTGTTCCACTGATGGCTGCTTACTTACCTGCCCTAATACTTATCTTCTTTTTAGGGAGAAAAGACTATAACTAAATGACATCCTAAGATCTCCAGTAAACAAGACAACAAGTTTACTTAGCTGCCCTACCCAACAGTTTATTGAATTAATGTGTGGAACAAGGTGCTCAACTAAATGGAAATTGAGTTTTCTCAATGGGTTTAATCTGCCACTCTTTTTTGTAGAGATTTAAACCTCAATATAGTTCACTGCCATTGGAAATTTATATTTATCAACAGGTTGCAGTTTTCTTGTAAATTAACACATTTTTTTATAGGAAGGGAAACGCAAGTAATGGATGGTCCAAGGCTTCGAGATGGTTAATTTGGCGCTGGTCAATTCCATTACACAGATAAACCAAGATGTATGGTCCACATCAGAAAATAGCAAATCTTTATTGTAAGAGAAATAAATTAATTTTCAAGAATAAACTTTTTATTCATATGCATGTTTACACTGTATAAATTTCCTATTTCTATTAGTTTAGGAAAAAAAATGATAAAACGATTTCACAGGCACATTGCTATTCACAATAAAATAAGGATTTAAACATTAAACAAAACACATTTTGAAATTTAAGACATATCAATATAAAAATAAAACACTAACTTAACTTAACTCAATCAGTATCTTACCACTTGTTTTTATTATAATGTTAATAAACATAAAGGATATTATTTTAAGTACCTCTGATAATTTTTATTTGCCTTTAAAGAATAAAATTCATAAATCTTCAATAAGATTATTAGTAAGAAAATTAAAATTTTCATTGTTACTTAAGAAAAACACAATTATTAAACTGAAATTTTACTTAAAAAGTACATATCATGTAATGATAATATACAGTAACAATTAAAATTACAATTACTTAAGACAATACAACCTTCACATACTACATATTATGTACAACTAGTTTAGAGATGATCAGCTTCGAGAAATAACACTTATATAATCTCAAGCTACTGACAAACAGATCTATATCATAATCTGTTACTGTGATACAATTCCTTGTACCAGTCAATAATAAAATACCTCATCCAGTGTTTCCCAGCCAAGAATAAATATGTCTATTAGTTCTTTGCCTATTCGAAAATTCAGTATATGATCTCAAACTTGTTTGTATGAAAATATTTTGGTTAAATATAATGATGTCTGGACATTTCGTCAAATGTCCAAATTGCTGAATGACGAACATTCCGCTGACCTGCCAAAACGCGGACTATTGCTAAACACGCAACAAACAGCTCAAAGCTGAATAACATTGGAGGTATGTAAAATATTTCGCAATAGATACTTTGAAGATCCCTATCAAAACACTGAAAGTAAATTATGATCAAAACGACGACAATGTCCAAAGTGTTCAAAGGTACATGTTGCCGACCGTGACGGAGTATTACCAAAACGCCGCGTTTTGTTGCTTTGGAAGTTTCAGCACTTTGAACATTATCGGCGATTTGACGGGGATCTTCAAAGTATCTATTGCGAAATATTTCCCGTAATACCGAATACGTAAAGTTCGGTAGTCATTAGGCTTTGACGCTGTTTGTGGCGTCGTTTAGCCTGGTCAGCGGAATGTCCTATGTAGGTTAATCGGCGTTTTCAACGTTTTCAGGAAAATGGTCTTTGCATAGTAGTCTGCGTTATGGGCCTATTCGGCGTTTTAAATTAGGTTTCCATACTCTATGGCGCTGACCGCGCGAGGTATCAACCAATCACCGAACGACGTCGTTCAAAAATTAAAAACAGCGAATGTTGATTGGTTGATATCTTGCGTCGTCGTGCAGACACAGTCGTGCCGTAGAGCATAGAAACCTACCTTTAGACATTTAAAATATAGAATCGCCGTTTTGGAAATTCGGCGAAATGTCCTAGACCCAATACAATTTTACACAACCATAGAATCAAGATCTAGGAGTAGCATATGAGATCTTTTAAGAGAGCAAGATATTACCTGAGCAAAATAATTTTGAAAACGTTACTAGTTACGTATAAGGGGGAAAAATTAAAACTAATAGAAAAATTTAACAGGTACATAACACAACAGTTAAATAAACCTTGTGTAATATTGGAAAAGTCAAAATTTATTAAAACTATGTGTAATGCAATAAATTAAACATGAAAAACAAGGTGGAATTTTAAAATATTATAATTACTAGATTAATAACTCTCTAGTAACAACAAAATCTATAATTAATAGGAAGTGAGTATTAAAATCTACTTATAATTGCGAAGTTGTTTAAAAATCTTCCCAGGAGGTATTAAAAAAATGGCTGGGAATCACGAATAACAATTTATTTTATATTACATTCATTTAGGGTAAAACAAGATTATTTTAAAATATAAGGATGTGTAACACAGCATAAATCAAATTACAACATTCAGCTTGCATAAGGTTGGTTTATAAATCTTCGAAAATGTTTGGCGTTTTAAAATTTTTTTTAATACAACACATTCAATTTGATTTGAAAATAAAATAAACAAATGCAAGGAGAAGAGAGTTCACAAAACACCATTAATTTAAATTAACCCATTTTGTTAACAAATATAGGAAATAATATTTGTGATTGATTGTCAGATGAGAATTTGTATTAAGCACAAAATAACCTTGCTTCAATTTTGTTTAAACATTTATACATCTTAATTACAGATTATGAATATCTCTGTTATTGTGAACTAAAACTGAATTTGATATGAAGACGTATAAATAATAACTTAACTTTAGTATTAATAATAAAATAACCAATTCAACAACTAAAATATATACACAATAGTATAAAAGTTCATGACTCACCATTCAGCATCACCATTGGCCTTTTGGAAAACGTAATCTTCACCATTAAGATTCATAATACCATCTTTGAGATGGAATTTCCACTTATTACGACTTCTTGTAATCTAAAACATCATAGATTATTAGTTCCTTGAATAATATTATCATTCCTATAAATACCTTATCATATTGACAAACAACTACATTTTCGGTATCAAATAGATCCGAGGGATCTTCATCAGTTACATCATCTTCTGAATTTAAAGGTTCTTCCTCAGGGCCTCCTTCATCCATCTCTTGTTCATCCTCATCTTTATCATCATCCCCTTCATCCGATCCTTCATCATCTTCCGAACCATCATCATCATCATCTGAAGTATCTCTAGCACCATCCAGTTGCAGAAGTTTGCGAATTCTTTTATGCCGTTTACATTTTGCTTTTTGTAAAGTAACGTTTTGCGTAGAACTGCTACAGCCAGCTACAACAGGATACATAACTTCTATTTCCAGTTCTTCCTCTGAACTGCTTTCATCTGCAGCTCCATCATTCTGTATCACAGTTTTGTTTACTAGTGAGCCTATAGTAACGGCTTGTTGCTGACTGCTCAATGCAGCATTTACATGTTGTTGTAACACTGAGGAGGCTAAGGGTTGGGGTAAACTCATTGTTGCAGTAATCACAGGTCCAGTTAACACCTTATGGAGCTGATTGCCTTGCAATGCTGAAGCGGGCACTTGAATGGTTAGTACACGTTGTGCACCATCACCTCCAGGTTGAGCAGGCAAAGTTATTTGAATTGGAACCATTTTATTTTCAACAACTTGAGCTATTGGTGTTTGCACATGATTATTTGGTGGTACTTGGCCTACTACTTGTTTCATTACTTGGGTTTGTTGTTGGGTTTTAGGAAAACCATTTGCTCCATTTGATACATCTCCTTGTTTTCTAAGAGCTATACAACACAATTATTACAAAATTGAGTCTTAAAACAAAAAATATTGATCAAAATATCTATTTCAAGTGTAAATAATTGGATTTCTTCGCTTTATATGTATCTGTTCATTCACTAAAGGGATACCATTTTTTGTGCCAAATAACGTTACCTACATTGGATTTTCCGCCGACCATGTCCAAAACGATAACAACGCTAAACGACGCCACAGACAACGACGAAGCCGAATTCGGTACGCGGAGGGCTTGGTCATGAACTTGTTTCGGCGTTTTGATCGCGGTCGGCAAAATGTCCCTTTGGAAGTTTCGGCACTTTAGAAATTGTTGGTGTTGGTCATAAGTTTGTTCCGGCGTTTTGGCCAGGATCGTGAAAGTGTCTATTGCGAAATATTTGGCGTCGGGAATACGTAAGGTTCGCCAGACATTTAGCTTCGACGCTATCTATGGCGTCGTTAAGGATTGGACTTTTGGATGCGATCTGCGGAATATCCAATGTACGTTATTCGGTGATTTGAATGTTTTTATTTGCGTAGTAGTCTGCGTTACGGACCCATTCGGGGTTTTGGATATACAATATATAATCGACTCGGTGTTTTGGTCGCGGTAGGCAAAGTGTTCCTTTGAGGTTTTACCACTTTTGACATTGTCGGAGTTTCGGCCAGGGTCATGAAAGTGTATATTGCGAAATATTTAGCGCAGGGGATAATACGTAAGGTTCGTCAATCATGCGGCTTCGACAATGTCTGTGGGCTCATTTATCATAGGCGTTTTCGAAGCGATCTGCGTTTTGGTCGCAGTCGGTAAAGGTCTCCTCGGCACTTTAGACATTGTCGGGGTTTTGATCATAATTTTGTTTCAGCGTTTTGACGGGTATTATGAAAGTGCCTATTGCAAAATATTTCGCGTAGGGTATACGTAAGCATTCGATTTCGATGCTGTCTGTGGCGTCGTTCAGCGTTTTGGATACAATGGATGGAATGTCCAATATACGTTATTCGACGTTTTGAACGTTTTTCTTTACATAGCAGTCGGCGTTTTAGACATTCAAAATATAAAATCGGCGTTTTGGACATTCGGAAAATTGTCCTAGACCCATGATGTTACAATCATTTACAGTTGAAATTGATATTTTAATTATTTATGAATTTCAAGAAAGTAAAGCTTGAAAACGTCTAAATAATAATTCAAGATAGTGTCTATAATTTTGCTTTAAAGCATCAAATTATATTGATTCAAAATAGGAAATAAGTTATACTAGGTATCCAAGAATATTTTATTAGATGAAGGAGTAACAAATATTCTAGAAGAGAGAAGATCTACCTGCTAAAGTGTTAATTCAAAATGATTAAATATAAAAAGAGACTTAAATGGAACCATAGAATTTTATAATTTGTGTAAAAATTTAAAACTTACTCTGTTTATTTTCCAAATCTGTATGATTATCTACAGCTTTACTAGCAAGTAATTTGGCTTCCCAGGTTTGTTTTAGTTCCTGAAGTACTTGTTCATCAACACCATCTTCCAAAAATAGTTCTCGCACACCTTGTATCACATCCTCAATCACATCTTGGTAAACTTTTAACTGTAACAATTAATATTGAATTACTAACAGTAAAAAAAATATTTTGATAAACTACATCACTTATGTACTACAGATAAAATTTTGTTTCCTGTGGAAGAATTAAATTTCATACTTAGGGCATGCAAAAAAACATTTAAAAGGTGAAGGATTTACAAACTTTCTAAAAAATTTAAATAAAGTTCCTATCATTAATCAGGCTTTTCAATTATTGTAGGGTAGGTGGAAGTGTGTAATGGCTTTAATTGTTAATGCGGTTTATATTCTACCCACTTTTAATATCAATTCAGAACAGGTATTGATAGTAAAAAAATCTTTAACGACCTTAAACATTGTGGAACAACGAATAGATAGTTATAACGATAGATAAGCTTTCTGTATTACTACAATTTTATAAACATTACGGAATTTTCTTTTATTTACGTACTAAGAGTATCCTTTAAGGTTAGAATTGTCGGAATTCATTAAAACTCATTTGCTTGGGAAGAAGCATGTGAACGCAACAACAAATTCTTATGTGTGATGCGTCGTCCTGATATCCTCAGAGTCCATTCCCTATCATATTTATGCGTGAGATTACTTACCACTGTTGTTTTACATAAAGAAGACGCCATTTTAAGGCGTATTAAGGTCCTTGTTACAAGTTCGGCACCTGTGGGCTGGGTTTGTTACCAGCTCTTATGTCTTTTATACTTCCGTTAGAACTTCCCATTCCACCACTGCGCGAACCACTACTTGCGCTGAAACTCAAAGACAACTAGCGCCATTGAACCACATGAGTAGCGCACACAGGAATTTTGACTGACGTATACAACTACGTAAATCAATGTACAACCATTCAAATTTAAAACACCCGCTCATATTTCCATAAACTACATACTTCCTGTTGAAATTTTTAAATTTTCAAAAATCACACAACACAACAAATTTTTAATTTTTATTAAACCCTACTCGATATCAACATTAAATTTTTTATATAATTTTTAAATAAACCTAAACATTACATAATTCAATTGAGAGCTTAAATTTTATGTTTTTTTCTTAAATTTTTGAATTATTATTTGGATTAAGCCTGCAAGATTAAATTAAATTAATCTAATAATTATTTCTGGAAAAACACAAACCTTTTTCTTTCAATAACGTAACTTCCTTTTGCCGTTTTCCTAAAACTGTTCAAATTAAATATTTTTTAATTCAAGGGTCGGTTCTTTTTGAACCAGGAAGGAAACAATTAATAGTTTAAGATTTTCGTTATTATAATTAGCAACACAATAAGAACTTTAATAGTCGCATTGTATGACATAAAATTAATTGATTAAATTATTTATAGCAGGCCATATTTCTAAAAGAAATCCGGAAAATCAATTCCAAGCATCCAAAAAATATTTAGAATCTTAATTTTTTACACCACCAGGATAAGTGAATTTGGTAATTTTGAAGGGTGCAACAAATAGGAAATCGGTGATTTTTGTAACATAATAAGTGTTACTGATTATGATTATCATGATACTATAGATACTATATTAGATAATTATGTAGGCCAGGAAAGAAATGCAAAATGTTTTTTTATTACAATTTGCGAAACTCATATAAAATTTAAGCTTTGCAATCACATTCCATAATACAAAAATTGCGTGTCTGGGTTAAAAAAAACAACATGTGACGATTTGTATTTTATTATTAAATTATTTACAATAGGTAGAGATGATACTTCTAAAAGAACATTTATGTAAATATTTTGCAAATGATTAATATATGTGGAGTGGGTTGTATAACGTCGAGGTTTATAATTCGGTGTGATGGGTGGGGAATTTCTTTAATATTGCGTGATAGAGATTATAAAATGCATATACACTGACTGTTACTATAACAAGTAAAGCCACTCCAAAAACCCAACTTAAAAAACTTCCATCAATAACTCCAACACTTCTTGTACCCCCTGGTCTGTTTTCATCCAAATCTACTCCTGCTATTTGACGTTCTGCCATTATCCTCTTCATTTCATTTAATCGTTTTCGCAATTCATCTACAGTTTCACCGTGGGGTAGTTCTAGATTTAAAATTTTGTGATTAATAATATTTTATGAACTTTTATAAATAATGCACTTACCTTCTCCCATTCTCTTTAAACGACCTCTATGTGTGTCAAAAAGCCGAATATTCCATTATTGATTTTCAAAATATTCTGGACCAACAGCATCCACATGAAAGACTGGGTGGCGAAAGGGTAGGAGAATCGCCACTACTCTATTCGCATTTAGAGGGTGCGCGCGCTTATAATTTTGCAGTTTATTTAACAATTTATACGTTTTCGTTGCAAATCTTAACATTGTTATAGCAAACATAAATAAAAGGAGTGCCTATGAATATCTGGCCTAAATTATTTCTATATTTCTAAAGAAACTCCGCAGTAATGATAAAATTTTCGGGTCTCTGTTTGAGTGTTACGCAACAGAACATTGAAAATTTTAGTGGTTTAACACCAAAATCATGAAGAAAACCTTCGTTAGTGGTATTGGAAGTTACGAAAATAGAAGCAAAATATACGACTACGTTTTAAGTGCAACCCCTATTGATGAAGACATATCGATTGGATGGTTCGCGAAATTGGAGCTCCCAGCCTCTTGTGTTGTATAGAACGCCCGAGCACTCATGTACGCAACAGGTCTATTACATTTGCGTTCTCATATGAATGTGCGATGTAAGTGATAAGAATATTGGTGTAAGTAGATGATTTTAATCCGCGAGTGTTCGGGGGATGTTATATCGATCTGTTATGCGGAAAACGGCTCGGATGCTGGGGCCTAGGCACGTGTCTGTGTCCCTCTGTTCTTGTAGAATCCTTCAGTTGTCCTTTATTTTCTACCAATATTGATTTCTAATGGGATGAGGAAGCCGCCCCTATGTTGAAGATTCCCGCACGTTTTAAACAATGTGACCTCAGTGTTTCCCTTGCGTTTGATTATTGTGACTGCATTGTCAACATGGGTACCCGTTCTGCTGCATGTAAGCAATTCTTTCTCTACCTATACCATATCACCTCGTTACTCTTAGATAATTCACATTTTCTGTGTATCTTATAGTTCTAGCTTAAATCCTGAACTTGATTGTTAGATTAATTTTGGAATGTGCTGAAAATTCAAAATAATTTTTAATTAGTTACAGTCAAAATTCGCAGCCTCTACGACTACCATCTTCGATTAATGCATGGCGTTATGCCACCTCCTTCGGGGGTAGACATCGCCAACACCATCAGATACTTTACTCAAACTCTACTATGTAACTATTTTAATATAAACTCGATCACCTTTTACAAAATCCCATTTTCAGCTGTTTTAAAAGACGTACCCAATTCCCCTCTTGAACTTCTTAAAAATCCAGAAATGGATTCTGTACGCATGGGACTTTTTCCAAGTTTAGATTACAAAGGCCTTTATAATTCTTTAATTCCGTTAATTGAAGTTGCTCCTCTTATACAATATGGATTACACGGTAACAGAATAAATCTTTTTCTCTACCTACTTGTACTATACATAATTCGTTTTTTAGCTTTTGGAGAAGCTATTCTGCAATGTCTTGGATGCCTTTTACCTTTTCTTGAACACGATTTCATTGATAATTTACCATATCTCACAGCATCTTCCATAGCCGTATTACCAAGCAGTCTTCATCAAGATATAGTCAATTCTTTATGTTTTTATATTTTACCATTTACAATACGTAAGTATATTTCTTAAACTTAGAACTTTATTTAATATGTTTTTTATTTCAGCTCGCAATAGTGATCGCGAACAAGAAATCTCTCAATCAGTTTCAGCAGTTATCATGATGATATTTCAGTACTCATCAAACACAGCCCATCACTGTCAATTACTTGAATGCTTAATGAACTTGAAACAATCAATTCTAAAAGATATTTTAAGTGTTGTTGCGTATGGAACAAGTACTGCGCGATCGTCTGCTGCAAAATTATTATTTTATTATTGGCCTGCATTTAATCCTAATCTTTTCGATAGGAAATGTCTTATATGCAAATTAGGAGGTAGATATTTGAAACTAAAGTTTAGAAGATAATTAAATTAATTTTGTTTAAGGTGATTCTGCACCATTTGTATGTCAAAGAGATATGTGCCCAAATGCAGGGAA
This sequence comes from Hemicrepidius hirtus, assembly GCA_963082805.1. NCBI lineage: Eukaryota > Metazoa > Arthropoda > Insecta > Coleoptera > Elateridae > Hemicrepidius > Hemicrepidius hirtus. Next base: position 20,139,893 of record OY720168.1, read on the forward strand.
CGCTGAGGCCGCAAAAGTATGCTATAATCATTGTATTTCTATCATGTATGCCTGCGATAAACCACCCCCATTATATTTATGTATAGAATGTGCAAATGAAATACATAGGGGACACCCTAATCAACAATTTTTTGATATTTTACATCCTATGCAACAAGTTTCTATGGTTTGTGAAAATAAGGTATTTTTAAAATGTTATATTTATTCTTTTTATAATATAACAATAAATTTTAGAATTGTCGCTCCACCGACAAATCAGCTGTATCAATGTGTTTTTCTACGGAATGTGCAAGTTATAATGGAAACCGACCTATCCGATATTGCCAACAATGTCATAACAATCGGCACAACAATAGAAGAGGAGGTGATCATATTATCCATAAATGTATACCCCCTACATGGAGTATGGATAAGGAAATGCAAACTTATATGGTGGAAGCGGTTATAAGGTGGAAATCAACGTTTCCAGGTTTTTCTTTAATACAATAACTAATATTACAGTTTACTAAAAGAATCTAAAGTTCCAACACAAGAAGTAAAAGAAACCCCAGAAGGTAAAAATTTAACACCAGCTATAGATAATATTTCGATTGAAGAACGTCAACTTCTTGGAAAGTATGGAGTCTGGTTACTTGTTGGAAGATGTACTCCAGATGAAAATACACCCGTTGAAATTATGGGTCGAATACTTGCAATGCTTTTTCATTGGTTTCATATGACAGCCTATGCTTACGATGGTAAGGGAAACAGAAAATTATCAGCTACTGAGTGTGTTATTTGGGTTGTCTCTATTACAGGGGCTGGTAAAAAACTCATTTTGTGTCGTGAAAAATAATACGCTAATTGTAATAATTAATCGTTTCAGGTCAGGAAGAAAGTACGTTAGAAAAACTTAAAACTGAAAATATTTGTGGATGGTTAAAGGATCTTAGTAAAACCCATTATAAATTATTCATATCTTGTCTTTTACCACATCCGCTTGAATATGCACGCGTAGGAGGGCATTGGTAAAAATCTATTTTTAATATTTTTTTGTTTTTGTTGTTGAATTCTACCTACTTTCGTTTTTTAAATCAGGGATACGCTTGCATCGCGAACATCACACTTAAAAGATGGTTTAAATCGTCTTTTTTGCCTTATTCCATATGAAGTAATAACGCAAGAAATATGGGATTACATAATGCCACATTGGATGGAAGCAATTGTAAATGACGTACCTGAAAAAGAATTACCAGAACTACGAATCATCTTAAGTAAAATTTTAGATATTGATATGAGTCCATTAGGTTTTAACGCATGGGAAATGTATCATTTTGTTGGTATTCGTTTTGAAAAAACCACTGCTAAAGTTCAAGAACAAGCTCTTCATTGGTTGCAGGTAAGTGTTAGGTAATTATATTTTAGTATTTTTTTTTGAAGTTAATCATTTTCCGATTACAGACTTTAACTATGTTGGAATTAGTTATTCCCCTACATCTATTATTTTCTATTTTCGGAGACGGAGTTCGTATAATGAAGAATGGAATACAACAGGAACAAAGTGAAAAACCTATTAAACAACCTAAAGCGGAAACAACAGATGGGCCACGACGTAGTTCAATTTGTAAGTTTCGTAAAGTTTGTTCTGGTTGTGTAAATTTAATCATTTAAAGATATTATCAGAATTACTTTTCAGCACCAGTTATCGAAGATTGTGATTCCGGAAACACTTCCTTATCAGATGATGAAGGTCGTTTGTCCCAGCACACCGAATTTGAAACAGACACCGAACATAACTTATTCTGTTGTATTTTAATGCTAGATATACTGTTAAAGCAAATGGAATTACAGAGTATTGACAAACATACAGGTTTAAACTCCACATTGTGTCGGGATGTTTGCAAATTATTAAAATGTATGGTTACTGCAACATGGATAGGAAGTCATATTTGTAGTACAAAGTCAGAATGTGGATACTGCGAATCTAGTATCATGTGGCATCAACTCTGTTTACAGTTAGTAAAATATTTATCTCCAGAACATCCTGCACATCCTCCGGATGTAAGTAATAGATATAATATCATAATTTTTACACATTCCTGTTATGTATTTAGCCTCCGCTAGAAGATAATGGTGAAGACAGCCATAGCCGTAAAAGTCCTCCTGAAAGTGACAAAAAAGAATCCAAGTCAGATGTAGTTATGAGCATTCCAATTCCAGAAGTACATTCAGTTGGAGGAGTACTAGTACATATGCCACACGTGTGTTCTGTACGAAACGTAGATATTACTGAGCCAGACAATATTCAGCACTATTTGGCTTGTGTAGTTACCTTGAGCATGCATTTTTTGATGTTTAATATAATTACATTGTTAGAAATATTATTCTATAAGTTTTATTTTATAGATAATGACGGCTACAGTTGAAACCGTTTCCGAACAATTAGATTTGGCTGCTATCATTCCTGCAGAAAAGGTTGTTTCTGCTGTTGCCAGAGCTATAACATTATCCGATTCCGATGTTGGTAAGCAATACTACAACAATAATTTTCAACTACATAAATGTCTTCCTTGATTTACTTAGCAACAGCTACCGCACAAATCGCAAAACCACAGGTTATGAATGAAAATGATGAGCCGGTTGAACCAGGACCTGATGAAGACTTAGAAAATTTTTGGCATACTTCTTTAGGAAAATTTAAATTTGCTGTCGTAGATTTACCAGAACAGTTACAATACATTCATGAACTGTTAATGGTAAGTTGAAAAACGGTTAGAATGGCAATAGAAATTTCATTTATTTTCAGGAAATACCAAAAGTTGAAAAACCTGATATTTTATATTACATGCTACAATGTTTAAAAATTTTATGTTTACATGGCGATGCTTGCACAAGAGCCTCGAAAGAACAAAGAGGATTTTTTATTTGGTGCCAGGAAAATCTACTAATAAAAAAGTAAATATTTTTATTTTCTATAGTTACGTCTTGACCAATGACAAACTTTTTTTAATTTTACCTACGCTTACGAGGGGCACAAACTGCCAGTGTTATACGGACCCATATCTAACATGCACACAAACATGATTGATGATTCGATTCAGAATAATACAACCGCGCGTTGTCTGTAACACAACAATCGCGTTCGCGTAGCTTTGCTTGGCGATATGTTTAGCAATGCGCTAAAACGCATCACGACCTCACAGCTACGCGCTAGTAAACTGTAACACTGGTGGTTCAAATCTGATCGCGGAAGGGTAAAATCCCTTGCCCTTCGTCTGAAATATGATATTAGCAGTCGGTGCCTTCGGCAATAAAAAAATAATAATTGGGTATTAATAATTTTTAGTTTATGGGATTTATGTAATTCAGAACATTCTCATATAAGTCAAGAAGCAGTACCTTTGTTACTTCATTGTATAACATTACCAGCCGGTGCAGATGTATTTTGGAGAGTAATTCAAGAAGAATTTCATAGTGTTGATTGGAGAATTAGATTTGTAGCTGTAGAACGAGTAACAATTATAGCTCGTTTTATGGATTCTACGCCTCTTAGAAATATACCATCCTTACAAGCTGCATTAGCAAATGCGTTTTGTTATTTAATTTCAAGCATGGATGATCATAACGTATATGTAGCACAAAGATCTACTTTATATTTAGGAACTATCCACGATACCACAATAAAAGTATTTTTACTTAAAGACATTTTCGCAAATAAATTTTTAATTATCCCTTTTTAGTCACTTATAATGTGTTTGGAAACACAATTTGATAGTGTTATAGTCGATCGACCTATGGTTCTTCAATCTTTATATCAACTTCATAATTCTTTAAGCGAAAGAAAAATTTTAGGTTGGGAATTTTTTCTTAATCGATTCGATACGTTATTTCTAGAAGCGCAAATTAATTTAGAAAAAGCTGGAGATATTTCGTATCTGAGGGGTAAGTAAACGTGCATATAATTTGAAAAATGTACTTTATTTTTTTTAAATTTAGATTTAAGAAATTCTGATATGAACAGTGAAATATTTATAAGAAAATTACATAGAGCACATGAAGCTTTATCACAATCAGATGGTAGTGCTACAAGTTCTGTGAAAACTCTTAGCGCAAGTTTTGGAACCAAATGGCCTTATAAAAGAACTATGTCTGCTCCAGCATCGATAGTTCCTAGACATGAAGTTAAAGGTAACTGATGTAAGTTAATAGAAGAAAACGAAAATGTAATAATAATTTTCCAGAATCAAAAGAGAAGGTATACAGTCGACAATATTCAGCACCGATTCTAAAGCGGAAAAGTTCACGGTTTGGACTCGGTCAGTTTCTAGGCACTAGTAACAGCATCCCAGGTAGAAACTAGATGTAGTGTCTTGCTGTAGTGGACGCATGAATGTACGTAAGTTTTACAAGGGTATTTACCAAACTTAGAAATTGAATTTACTGAAAACAACTACCTATATTAAATGTAGAATATTTTATATCCAAATAATTATCTAATAGTTTGAATGAATACACAAAAATATCTGACGGTTATACAAGTAAGGCAGCAAATCTATTTTCACTGAAAAGCATGCACATGCATGACAAATAAATATAAAATTAAACAGAAAAAAATGATATGACGAATATAATTTTACAGATGGACATATGCATTCGCTCAATGTGGTAGACGATCAGAACCTAATAGGATTTTTACATCGCGTAATAGATCTTGAAGAAGCAGACAAGGAAACAATGCATTTACTAATATTTTTGTTAATGCAATTTTTATCACGTTCCGATCAAGCATATCCAGCTGAAGAAAAAGGCATGACAAAATCGCAAGGAATTGTTTTGCGGCATTTGTATTTGTTGCTCGGTTATAGCCAAAATGACAGGGGTATATACATTCCACCACAACGACTTAGAACATCGCCTGCTTTTAGTGCTTATTTATCAAATTTGCCTCAACTTTTGGATCAGAATCATTTAATGGGGCGCATGTTAATACCAACTTCTTTAATTTTGTTGCAATACGCACCTTCTCCTCATTACATTACAAACAGCATGGATTTTCAGCAACCGACTTACAGTTTATGGGCCTTGGAACCACATTGTAGGAGAAATTGGCTTATGTCTCTGGTAGTTTTACTTTACAAGGTTTGTTTAAATTTTTGTCTTAATGTTCAACAATCAATGCTCCTTTTTTTATATTTATAGTATCAGTACAGTCAACAACCTCACTGCCTACAACTTACTTCACTAATCAAAATAGTTTTGAACACTTTAGATTCTCAACATCATCACTGTCGAAGAATACCTGCAACTGTTATAATGGGAGCACCTCCTGCACGATCTAGGGGTGAGTTTCTTTTCCTAACTCTATTTTCGAAAATAGTTTGAACGGAAAGTGTCTTCACGGGACTCCGAGGCTTACACAAAATCTCTCGCCTCGTAAAGTGACACTTTCGTAACTTGTTCCGTAATTAACTATTCGTATTTCAGACGTAAGTCAACCATCTCTAGGTACAGAAAATGAACACGAGCGTCTAATGACTCCACCATTATCACCTATGTACTCTTTGGATGGTCAATCAAGTCATATATCAGTTAGTTCAAAAGCAGGCAAAATGCAAGTTATTTATGCAAAACCTTCTTCAACCACAAGTATGGAAACTCATTGGGAAGAAACACAACAACCTGATAAAAAATGGGATAAGAGCATAAGAAAACCTATGGATTATGAAATGGACGATTCTGAATCCGAACTGCTTGCAATTCCGGAAAGTGACGTGTCTGATAGTACATTACAAGGAAGTGTACAAGTATTACTTTTAAATTATGATAATAACTTTTAAACTATTTCTAAAATCTTTAGGATTCATTTGAAGAAGCAGTAGATGAACCATGCTTTCCGCTTCCATTTAAAACTGAAAAAGCTTGCATAGTGAAGATTCCCGAACATCATTATGAGAATATAACGAGGAAGGATGTTTTTGTCAGCCATACCATACGAGGAGCCTCAGATAAACGACCAACATGGTTTATTGGAAGTGAAGAAGAGTCCCTCAAACCAAGTGAAAATAAAAAATGGGAATCACATGAAAAAGCTAAATTGGAATCTCAGAATTCGTTAACATCTCATCACAAGTGGTTTTCAACTGATCACTCTAAAAACTGTTCTAAAATGTCTTCATTAGGTACTAGTAGTCTAGCAAACACTTTGGCTGTCGTAGCAGGCGTTCCAAATATTCAAATGGCTATGGCAAAAACCGTAACCACTGACTCACATAGACAAGTCACTTCCACGTCGGTTGAAGCGCAACATATTAGTAGACCTACTCCGATGGGAAAACATAAAAGAATTATTGAACCAAGCATTACTCCTGTTTGTACCCCCGTGTCTGACTGTGATGATTGTTTTAAAAATAACCAAACACATCCTATGTTGCCTGCACCTTCTCTTGAACGATTATTACCTATAGGGGCTGCAAGATCACCAGGTACTAAAATATAAATATTTTTGTATGTAACATATTTTATAATGCATGTTCTTTCAAGTTCTAAAAAGTTCACCGCAGGTACTTTGCGAAGATATAAATTCTAGATCACCAGATTCTCCACTTTCAAAAATGGATTTAATGATATTGGGTAATATTAATTACCCTAATATTATACTTTAATAAAAAAAACAATGGAAATAATATTTTACATTTTCAGAATCGCCGAGAGATTCAGTATTTTCACCGAGTATAGAATCTCAATTAGAAATACCACGTCAAGAACGGTTATTGCCGATTGGTCAACATAACAAGGATATTTCACAATTGATTGATAAAGTACGGCAGGCTTTAGGAATTAACACTCAAATTCCAAAAGTACTTGAAAACCAAAAAAGGCATGATATTTGTGGAATTCCAAAAGATGACGTGCCTCAACTTCACAGTCCAAGGCGTTTAATAAAACAAGTCGCTTTGGAAAGTCCTCCAAACCAAGGAGAATTAGAAAATAACGTGTTCTGTAAAGACCTTAACTTAGACAATAAAAGTAAGTTCATCAAAATAATTGAATGATGAAATAATAAATTATTAATTTTAGAAGATGCATTTTTAAATCGACAAAGATTACGAAAAGCTGGAGTTTTTACAATAGGAACACATCCTTTGGGTGATCCCCGAAGACTTGGTTCTTGGTTTAGCCCACAAATGTCCCCTCGATTAGAAGGAAGCGATTTAAAACAAAGTTCCTTTCGAACAGGGGATGAATGTATCAATGAAAGGTTTGTGTAGATCTAATAATGTTTTTATTAAACAGATTGAAAATCTTTTATCAGAGGTGATTTGAATATTAAATATATTTAAGGTGTTCAGAATGTGGGACAGTCAAGGAAGAATACAGCGATGAAGAAATTGGTCTTTGCATAGTAACGTTAGGTACTTTCATCCATAGGGAGCCAGCTTTAGCTGCACCAATGTTACCAGAAATACTAAATATCGTTGCAAAGTAAGTTTTGTAAACTCTTTAATTAAAATCGTTATTTATCATTATCGGAAATTAGTACAAATATTAAAGCTTATATGGTAGAGATCACAGTTTTTGGGACATATTACAAGTAAAGGCTGATTCTAACTACAGTAACGCTTCGTGGCGCGCCGCAGCGCAGCGCAAATATTTAACTTACATGGTTACTTTCTAAGAAAACATGCAAAAAATCTTATGCAAGAAAATTATATTTCAGGGTTACCACAAATGCAATGTATCCATGGCAAAACGAAAGCAATATTCATTTACCAGGAGGTGCAGTAAGTGTAGCCCATCAGTTCCTGCGCTGTGTTTTACATCAACTCGCACCAAATGGAATTTTTACACAAATGTTTCAAACACATGTTAATGGTAACAAAACAGTAATTATTCTGTGTGTAATTTTCTAATTCAAACTGTTTTATTTTAGAGACTGCACGAGTACATTTTTTTAAAAGTGTAACACAAGCCTTAGTTGACTTTAACGAGTTAAACCCCATTGCACCATTACAATTCTTACTGGAGGTAATAATTCCGTAGTTTGTTTTTCTGTTTAAACTTATAATATATATTTTTAGACTTTAAATTCTAAAAAGACTTTACCAATTGAAACCTTACCTATTATTTTGCAAAATATGGCATGTTACTTTGATTGTTTGCCTTTGGAAGCAAGTTTAGGTTCAACTTCAACTTTATGGAGCACTGTATTGCTCCAGCTTGAGAATCTTTACAGACGACTATTATTTTTTCTACATTCCCTTGAAGAAATTACACCTCTCTTAAAAATAATGGTTTCTGTTTTAAAAATACCAGTAATTTCACAGTTCAAGGTATTTAATGTTACATGATTAGTATTGTAGGTAGTATGTACAATTTTATTCTGTTTTAGGGTTTACTTGATCCATTTTCAAAAGTATTGAGTTGTGCAATTCAATCACATGTCTTGAAATATAATTATCTGGTTGATTTATGTTATTTATGTAACAGAATATTTACAAAGGTAACAAATTATGTCTATAAATTAAATATTTTATTGCTTGTATTTTTTTAAGGAACGAGATAAGTTAATTCTTAGTAGAATGGTTGTATTTGAGTTGGTACAGGCTCTGAAGTTTAAAACATCAATTCCCGATTCCAATTTACTAATTTTAATCAGCCTAATTTTACAAGTAAATTATAATATTTTAAACTTTAAATAACAGGAATAAGAATAATATATATTGATATTTTAGGATGCTGGTGGTGCAATACCAATGAATGTAGTTGTAAGGGATTCTTTACCTTTTTATAATGAAACTGGTCCTGTTTTTAATACAAATATAGCTGAGTGTATGAGAGTACATTTAGGTGATGTTGTAGAATTTTTGACTGATTTTCATACACTTGCTAAAATGAAGGTAAAAGATAAAAAATAATGTTATGCTTTAAAAATTTTAAAAATTATTTTCAGAGTTACTGCAAGGGTATAAACGTTGGTTTAAATGAAGATACTCTAGGTGGCATCATAAAAGGAGCAATTGCGCAATATTTAGCTTTAGAAATTACAAAAGGCAATGGACGAGACAATCGTGCTGTAACAAGATATTTTCCTTGGCTTTATAGTGCTGCTTCAGCACAACAAACGTATGTAATACAATAGGGATTTCTATTTAAATTTTTTTATTGCTAAAAGTGATATAATATATATATATTGCTACGTTATCTGGGTAATAACGACAACAAATTTATATGAATATAAAAGAAAACCTGAAACACCTCGTACTCGTATGGCCTCCAAGCTTCCTTCTATTTATGCTCCGGCTAGCTATTAAACATAAAAACACACTCTTATCTCCGGGTCTCTGGGTCGCTGCTGATCTATACTAATAAAAAAATTTACAAAAATAAAAATACCATTTAATTTGAACTGTTGAAATATTTAATAATAAAAAAAACGAAGAAATTTTACTTTTAGTAAATGAACTTGAAACAAATTTGAAACTTTTTAGTTTCTTAACCTAACAAAATTAATTACAAAAATTATTATTATAATAAAAACCCTATCAACCCCTACTTGAACTTATGCTTACTTCTACCTTAAATCTGACGCATCCTATATATCCTTTTATGTTATCCAAGGTTGCTACTCCATCTTGAAATTTTATATAAACGTAGTAAAACTTGACACAACACAATCTCTCGTACCAAAACTTGTTAACTGCATCCAAAAACTGCCTCCAAAAATTCACTTCCCTTCTCCAACGTTAATCCTTTCTTGTCTTCTATTCGGTAAGTTAACATTTGTTTATTTAATTAATTTGTTTTAAACTTTTCTGAACATCTCCAAATTTCTTAAGGTTATCAAACTTTCTTGATTTAATTATAAACACATAATTTTGATTACTGGTCACCAACTTTTATTTTCATTATAATTGCTTATTTCGACGTTACATTACTCCTTGTGTTAGAACAGTTGACAAATTTAACGGTTTTTCCAAACCACACGACGTGGTTTCTGTGGTATCAAAAATCCTAACTCCTTTGAAAATGCTCTGCACTCGTATATATAAGTTTTCCCTTTCTCTAGAAAATTTCTACCCTTCTCCTGGGATTTTTCAAAATGGCCTCAAATAACATAGCAATATATATATACAGGGTGATTCAAAAATGGCGCATAAGCTCTTCAGTACGTTGTAGAGGACGGTTATTTGAACTGTAGAAAAATCATAAAAAAATTTTAGCGGCTACATTTTTGGAGTTAACAACGAAGAAGTAAGTTGTAGATTTGGCAACACGGGTGCAGCTATGTAGTATATGAGTGGGTTTTATTTCCTTTCATTTACATAGTGAGCTTATTAAAAGTTTCAAACATCGTTGCCACATATTTTTTTCAAACAACTTGATACAAAAATATCAATTTTGAAAGCTGATATTTCAGGATAATGAGGTGTTATGAGCATTTTATTTATTACCCACTATGAAAAAATACTTAATTATTTATATGAAATGATGAGAAGTTTCAAAATCCACATGAATTCAAAGTTGAGTTCTCAACTTAACTTCTTCATTTCTCAGCAAATTAGCGGCTAAGAATTTTTTTACTATTTTTCCTACACTTCAATTATTATTCCCTACAACGTACTGAAGAGCTTATGCGCCATTTTTGAATCACCCTGTATATATATAGTCTTACACCAGTACGGATTTGCATGGTAAAATTTCTATAAGTTTGCAATGGTAGGTAACTAATAGATATTTTTTTTATTAGATCCAGAGAATTTATAGAATGTATCGGGCATATAAGACTCCTATCATGGTTGCTTTTGGGTTCTTTAACACACAGTGCATTACATGGGGTTGGTTCAAGCCAAAATTTATGCCAACCCATTCCTCAAGAAGCATCATGCCAAATTGCTGATCACATTCAAGTAATAATGGCAGGATTTGCAGAACAACCTAAAGCTTCCGTCCTACATATGTCTTCCTTATTTCATTCATTTATACTATGCCAGGTGGAAAATATAAATAAATCCTTAACAATTAAGTATTAATAAGTGTTTTTCAGTTATGGACAGTATACTTAGAACAAGGTCTACATAACCATTTGCCTGTAAGTGAAGCTTACAACATCACCATGAACATACTTTTTGATTTTTGGGGGAAAATAACGCCATGTATTTTACAACTTATTCAACAATCGAAAATGGTAAGGATAATACTTCAAAAAAATGTCTTATAACAATTTAATATTTCTAGTTAAGTGAAATTGTGAGTCTACATTTTTTAAGTATGTTGGAAGCATTATTAGAGTGCCATTCGACTTTAGTTGGTAAACTTCTCCCACTGTGGACACCAGTACTCTGCTCAAATCATTTACAAGTAACTTATTTATTCCATGTATAAAAAGCTTGTATTTATAATTAATTTACAGTTGCCTGGACATTTACAAGTGCGTTTGCAAAATTGCAGAAATTTTCCACCTAACACACATTTTGAAGTTTTACCAGGAAGAACAAAATTTCTTTTAAGTAATCCCATTTTACTCAAATGGCTCCAAAGGTTACAGTTTAAAATGGGGCAAATTGAACTTCAGTCATCAACTGCAACTCAATTTTATTCTTTGTAGTTACCATCAATAATAATACATTATCTGTTCATGTACATAATGTAAAAATAAATTTAATACTGGTTTATTCAACAATTTTTTTACAGAACATTAAAATTATTTAGAATATATTTATTTAACAGAATCTGCATATCCTGACTCATCAATAAGGAGCTTCAAGGAATTCTTACTCTCCTTCAAAGCAAACGGCCGTAGCTGTAAATAAATGAAAAGGATTTTCAGAAATACTTTACTTATGTTACTATTATATAAATTTTATAATATATTGCTATGATACGCTAATATAATTGTTGAAAAATGCCTCACGTTGTGGAAGCCAAAAATAAATGCTATGCTACGAGACTTTAATGTCCTGAAACACACAATAAAAAAATGTTGGGCGCCAGTATTCTTCTTTTGAATACAAAAATAAAAAAAAAACAACTCTTTTTCCTCAGGGTCGTTCCAGGTCGTCGATGAATAGAGCTAGTAATAGAACACAACAAAAATTTAAATAAAACCTCCTTCTTTAATTGAACGCAAAAAAATAAATTTATTCAACAAACAAACAAATAAAAAAAAATTAACTATTTACGACTCAAACCAAATCATTCACTCTAAAATTACACAAAATTGAACTGTCAACGTCCAACAATAAAACCCCCCAAATAAATTATAAATTGACACAAATTAAAATTAAACTTATCTTAAATTTCTGTTAATCCTAAACCCGGTGCTGCAGTTTGAAGTTATTCCAGACTTTTGCGCAAGTCAATCCAAAATGATTCCAGTTTAAAATGTCGGCAGCAGAATGCAACCCAAAAACGTATCCAAACAAAGTCTAACTTTGGTAAAACTTCACTACACAACTCCAAACATGTAAGTTATTATATTAAAACTTGTTGCACTAATATTCCAATTATTCAATCTTAAATCATTTGACAAATGATGACAGACTTAACCAAAACACCAACTTTTTCTCAATTTTAGGTTATAAAATTTCACGTGGAGCTGCGAATCTGTTAACGACAATCCTTTATTCCGGTCCTGCACAATGTTTTCCAACTTGCGCAAGTCTGTTCCAAATATTCCAGTTTAAAATGTCGGCAGCAGAATGCAACCCAAAAACGTATCCAAACAAAGTGTAACTTTGGTGAAACTTCACTACACAACTCCAAACATCTAAGTTATTATATTAAAACTTGTTGCACTAATATTCCAATTATTCAATCTTGAATCATTTGACAAATGAGGACAGACTTAACCAAAACACCAACTTTTTCTCAATTTTAGGTTATAAAATTTCACGTTCAGCTGCGAATCTGTTAACGACAATCCTTTATTCCGGTCCTGCACAATGTTTTCCAACTTCCAACTTGCGCAAGTCTGTTCCAAATATTCCAGTTTAAAATGTCGGCAGCAGAATGCAACCCAAAAACGTATCCAAACAAAGTGTAACTTTGGTGAAACTTCACTACACAACTCCAAACATCTAAGTTATTATATTAAAACTTGTTGCACTAATATTCCAATTATTCAATCTTGAATCATTTGACAAATGATGACAGACTTAACCAAAACACCAACTTTTTCTCAATTTTAGGTTATAAAATTTCACGTGGAGCTGCGAATCTGTTAACGACAAACATTCAACAAGCTGCTGTTTTTCCTGCGCTCTTGTATTTATAACTTCTGCAAATTTTTGGACAAAAGAAGATCGTTGTCATGGTAAATTCAACATTTGGTTATCTTTTCTAGTTTTGTAACCAGAAACAATTGCAAGTTAATCACTAGAAAATATTATAATTTTCTTTTACATGTGCCTTTCTGGCGCCTAACAACTTCTTAAATCTGAATTCATATTCTTGTTCTAATAATTTTCTTCTTTAATTTGATGTATAACAACCTTGGTTTGGCTTCGAACACTTTTAACACTTTTTGATAATTTTAAAATTTTGTCATCAACTGTTCTTTTAGTTCAAAAACACTATCATAATCTTGTAGCTCATAAACAACTACTTCTATTTACATAAACATCTTAACATCTAATCAATTTTAAAACCCATTATTTAAATAAATACAAAACTTTTCACAGTTCCCGATTTATAAAAATATCCAGTCATTCATACTTTTCACACCTTAATTCTAACTATACATAAATTATACAACAAAAATAACTATTTACAATGATTATACATACTTTTTACCCCAATTACAATCATCAAAATCCATTAACCAGTTCAATTTTTATGTACATACTTTTTACCCCAATTACAAACATCAAAATCCATTAACCAGTTCAATTTTTATGTTTTAACTTTACCGGTCTAATAAAATTTACTTTATAGGTTTTTAGCCATCTAAAGAAGAAGTTCTATCTATAATTGAAAATTGAAATGGAATACAACCATCGACGAACTAAAATACACCACATATGGAAAAGAGTTCAATGAAATAAAAAGAAAAATTAATTTTGAAACTGAAAACTTATATCGGAAATGATACTCGCAACCCTGGTTTTTATTATTTTGTGTTTCATACTCAACAATATTACTAACCCAATAACCAATGTTATTTATTAGAATAAAACTACCATTATTAATCATAATTTTTAATCTATAGTGATCATATCACAGCAATATATATATAAATATTAATTTTGAAAAAAAAATTCTTACAGGCTTTTTATCATTGATTTCCAGTTTGACGTTTTTTTTTTCAACGCGCGTGCTTGTGATGAACGCACCGTAGCTTAAAAGGGTTCTTTTGCGTTGCATGGAGTACAAGTGTCTTTGTATTCATATGTTATTAGTAATAACTTATTACGTACCTCTTTTATGAAATGTCCTACATCAAGCTTTATCTGTTCTCTAATTTTGGCTTCATCTGAAGTAGCATCTATATTGGCTTGTCCAAGTAAATCATCAGTATTGGCCAAATTGCGGTTTTTCAGGCGTCTAAGGGATTCTTCAGTCTTGCACACATACCGTAAAACTTCCTGAACTAACTCAACATACCTAAATAATAAGAATTAAACAAATTCATGTATCTAAAAAAATACTTACTGTTCACTAAGACGAGCTATTGCAAGATCCATAACGATATCAATTTTATCAGCCATAACTTTATTATAAGTATTATATAATTTAGTAACAGGTAAAACAGCTTCAATTACATAATGACTAGGTTCTTTTGGAATGTTTCTATTAGTTCTACGATAAAGACGCGGTATAGATGTAACTTGCTGTAAATGTGTAGTAGATTGTTGGATGTTAAAGTCAACAAGTTGTTCTTGAAGTTTTGAATAAATTTCGTTTAATGATTGTTCATTTATGTGTAATATTTGTATGAAAAAAGGTCTTATAGTATGTGGAATTATTTTAAAAGGAGTTCTATCAATGTCGGTGGTATATCCAATTAAAGTTTTTAAAATGTTAATATCAACCAAGGTATAGATTATAAACTGTTCTAATATATACAAATTGGAATCAACTGGCAACACCTTCCATTTCTGTTTAAAAAAATTATTAAAAATACAAAGAATATTAATTATAATAATAACTTACAGTTAAATGATTCTCAAACCATTTTAAATACCGCGATGTAAGTAACATCATCAGTTTTAAAATTTGATCAGAAAGAGGTACCAAAAATACTTCTTTATGAAAACATTGTTGAATGCTACTCCAAAGTGCGGAACTAATTTTTAATTTAAATGGTTTTTCTGTAGTTTGTTGAATTAAATCTATTGGATCAAGCAACATTTCAGCTTCAAATTTAGCAGCAATTTGTTGGAAACGTATTTCAAAATAAACAGGCAAATTAAAACGTTTCATATGAGCTTGAAATGTTGGATTTGTTTTAAATAAATCTGGTTCTTTAGCAACATCAATTATTTCTTCTAAAAAACTCCAAGTTGCTTTAAATCGTTTTTGGAAAAGTTCTGGGTTTCCTGGAGCAGTAATATTAGGTAAATTTTCACGCAATTGTTTATCTACCTCCAACCAAAAACTGTTTACCACAAAGTTGAATCCTTTCATATCTGGATTTCTATACACAAATAAAATTATTTGAAGGGAGATTTAAATTTTAAACAGAAAAAAATTACCTATTCAAGACGGAAAGTAGTAGTTTCATATTTCCAGTTAAGAAATTTAAAGCTTCTTGATATAATGTGTTTACATCTTGTAAATGTTCATCTAAATTTTTTTGTGTAAATATTTTGCTTAACACAGGACGTACAACTTTTTCCCTTACGCAATTTTCTGCTTCAGTTTGTCTACCTAAATTTACATACATACGTAAACTACGCAAAATTATTTCTTCACTGTTTGATTTTATTGCTTTGAAAAAAACTGTATGTATTAATTGTAATAAACGGGTTACAGTATTTAAAACATCAGCATCAACAACTTCTGCTTCAAGACCTAATTCTCCTAAATATAAATATTGAAAGGAATATTCGTTAACTGCACGTTCTAGTACTGTAACATCTTCATCTTCCCAAGATGCTATGATATTATTAATATAAACTGAAGAAGAATTAATTCCCATTTTTAAATTCAAATGATCTGTTTGTGTACGGATTTCCTGTACAACATTCAAATGTTTTTCAAAACAAAGTTTAGCTTCATTAATAGTCACGTATAAGGTCTATAACATAATATAATATAATAAATATTATTATTATTAAGGGATCACATACTCGAATTTCTTCGCACAATTGTGATACAGGGGTTGACAACTCATCAATTTTTGAATTTAAATTTGTTAAACTTTCTGCAAGATTTATTATGTCTTCAGTTTCCATTTTAAGAATATCAACCATAGTTGTATAAAGTTCTAATCCATAATTTTTTAAATCTTTTCTTAAAGTGAGTAATTCTGATTTTTGAGTACATTTTGATAAGTAGTCGTCGATACCAAAATTATCCTAATAAAACATTATCGTAATTCTTTTTTTAAAATATATTTCTTAGAATTACAACTTACTTTAAAAAAGACATCGGTACATAACGAATTTTGCTCACTAAAACTCATTTTAAATAATTTTTCAATTTTTTAGTATTCGACGAATCTTTGTGAGGTTAACCCACAGAACACTAAACACTTGGCATAACACTTGGTCAAGCTTTGGAAGAGTCTTATATAACTACCTCGGTAAAATAACGAATTGAAAGTATAGGGACTTTATAGGGAACGTGTAGCCAAGAAGCGCGCGCAGCCATTAGCATAGGATAACAAAATCTACCATAGGATGTGATTGCAATTCGACCGAAAAGACCTAAACTGGCAACTGAAGCACTGGCGACGTGTATTGTTTCGAGTTTCTTCTGTGAAGTAGCGATGACAGTTTTCGTGTACATATGTAGAAGAACTGTACCAATAAGATTAGACCAAAAAACCCTCAGACAAAAAAAATCCGGACAAAACCCCAAACAAAAAAAGACACCTACAAAGAACCAGGAGAAAATTATGTAGCATTCGTCGACGGTTATTATTATTATCATAATGCGATTATGATTATTATTACGAATAATAATTATCATTCAATACTCATGCAAGAACACAAAGAAATGTTGTGCGAGTAAGTGCAACAGGTATTTAATTGTGACAGCTGACATGCGTGTCCAGTTTGGTGCAGAAAAAGGCAGCTCCAGGAATTGGAATTGGAACAAAAGTATAGGCAAGGTGAAGGATTTATAAAGTTTTGGGTGATGCATTTCTTCCCATAAGAAACATGCTGATATGGGTATGAATTACTTTCACAATACTTTGCCTCTCCGTACGTGACGAGGGTAGCGGTAAAAAAACCCCCGGAAAAAAACCCCGGAAAAAAACCCCCGGTAAAAAAACCCCCGGAAAAGAAACCCCCAGGAAAAAAAACCCCGGACGAAAAACCCCCCCGAAAATAATTATGGATGGCTACATTCAAGTAGATTTAAAATTCCAATAGGTATTTATTAAAATGCTAATGTGCATTTTGCTTATTTAGAATCGCCATTATACTCTTGCAAATAAGCATACGAAAGGAAAGTGAGCATGGTACCAATAAATATTAGTACCTACTTAATTAAATTTTTCTGTGAAAATATTTATAAAATAATGCTATTTTGAAGTAACATAAATTGCTATGACTGTCGATTTCTAAATAACGATTTTTTTGGTAGAACTTAAACTAATTTATAAAAAAAAAATATATGTTGTTCTGAAGACGCATTAAATTAATGCGAAACGTTAACTTTTAAACTAATTAAATATGCTTTTATTCAAGATCATCTACGTGTGTTTTATTTATTTTTCTCTGTAATTTTAATATGTACCATTTGACCTTTATCTCCTTTTTTTCTATACAGGGTCAATAAAAAGTATGGAATAAATTCATTATCTCCCAAAATAATGTTTTTTCTAGAAAACGCTTGCACAGGTATAGCGATTTAAATTATGGCGCATATTTTAAGGTGTTTCAATTTTTTTTGCGACAGTCATTTTTTTGTGGTGACGTCGAGTATTTTTTTTTAAATGGCACCCCATACTTTTTTGACGGATTTCGACAGAGGACGTCATTCTGCATCCGAATAAGTAAGTATCGTGACCTTGAAGTTGACAGTTTCTGCTATGTTCATTTTTTAAATTTGAAAAATTGTTAAGTAAAACTTTAATGGGAGACAGTTCGAGCACCTAATTTAGCTTTTATTTGGTTGTATGAGTTTACCAGTTTCATAGGTTGATTGTTTTTCATGTTAATTATTATTGGTTCTTAATAAATAAATTGAGTAAGTACTAGTAATATTAATGTTTTTGAAAATAACAGTTTTCAGATTTAAAAAATGAACATCGCAGAAACTGTCAATTTCAAGGTCACGATACTTATTCAGATGCAGAATGACGTCTTTTGCCGAAATCCGTCAAACAAAGTATGGGGTGCCATTTAAAAAAAATTACTCCGACGTCACCACAAAAAAGTGACAGTCGCAAAAAAAAATTGAAACACTTTAAAATATGCGCCATAATTTAAATCGCTATACCTGTGCGAGGATTTTCCAAAAAAAAACATTATTTTGGGAGATAATATGAATTTATTCCATACTTTTTACTCACCCTGTATAATAACTGGGTTTTTTATTTTCGGGGTTTTTTTTCCGGGGTTTTTTTTTCCTTGGGGTTTTTTTCCGGGGGTTTTTTTACCGGGGGTTTTATTTCCGGGGTTTTCTTTCCGGGGTTTTTTTTTCCTAGATTCCGTGACGAAGACGTAGCGAATTATAATGGCAATATATATATAAGACTAGCACCCCTATTCTGTCAGCTGTAACGACTCGTTCACAAACGATTGTCTGGGTTTGAACGTTTTAGGCTTGCCCATAAACGAGACCGCGTTTACAGAGCTACGAGGATTACCATGGATGATCGTTAGTTAACGAATCCTTCGTGAACGACTTTTTACAGAATAGGGAAGTACATGTCCCTGGTGTTTAAATGATTTCTGGCTTGTTGTTAAAACTTGTTGTTAAAGTTACTCTGAACTTTGTATGAGAGTCGTTCGTGAAGAATTTTATTACAGAATGGAGGTGTAGATGTGAAGATAACATAGATCGGGCGTTTAGGTTAGACACCGAGTCGGAAGACATTAGCCAATAGAGAAATGGCAACCGTATGTCCACACTGTAAACCCTATAGTCGCTATAACTGGAAGTAACTAAAATTTGCCTTAGTTTTAGTTGACACAACCGAGCCGACCTGGTTTGCATCGGATATTGTTTGTTGTGATGTTTTGTCTGTGTTATTCATCAATTACAACCTTAATCCACACGAATGAAAAATAAACAGAAATTTTTAATTTCTGTATTATAAAATGCCGTGGGATATAATAAGAATGTTAAAAAATATTAAACCCCAAGATGTTAGGAATGGTAGGGAAATCTATTCAAACATAACCTTAACAATACCAAAAAATCTGTTGTAATCTGTAGACATCACCATGTACAACAGTAATTATCCATTCTATTACAAACACACTCGGGCTATTTGGTTACCCTGAAGTTTATGAACACATGATTATGGAGGGACCTAGCAAGGAGAGCGAATTTATAACTTCAAGTATAAACGGAGAAGAGGCAGGTCGGAGTTGTAGAAACAAGCGAAAGCAGATGGAACCAGCTTGTTGTCCTGTTTGTAGTGTTACTTTACGAAGTACCGAAATTGATTCCCATTTACTTTCAGAGATTGAGAAGCTGTACAAAATTTCAGCTACCAAACATAAATTAAATGGTAAAACCAGTAACCCATCAAGTTCAGCAGTAAACGGTTCAACAGAACATGGGAGTAAACATTGGGAAACTTTTCAAAAGGTCAGATCAAACCGTCACAGTCGCCAAAGGGTTAAATCCCGAAAACGAAAGCCAGAAGAAATAACATGTCCTGTATGTAATAGGGAAACAACAGAAGACATAAATTTGCATGTTGAAATGTGTTTGCGTAGATCAGAAAATAATAGTGCGGATAGTGATGAAAATATTGATGTAGAAGGTGGTTATGAAGAATATGAATGGGCAGGACAATCGCGTGTACGTGCAACATCTTTACTTCAAGGAGGTGTATCAAGTTTAGGTATATCAGTAAGTATGACAGATGAGGATGAGGATTTAGTGGTTGATGGAGATGATACACAACAGTACGGTTCACCTCAATATTCAGAACGTGATATAATTATTCCAGGTGGTGATAAAGAACAAGAAGCTTTAAGGAAAGCAATCATTGGATCAGAGAATAATTGTGAACCAGCAGATGTATCTGTCTGGAAAACCGAAAGCAGTGTTAATGTAAGTGGTGATCCAATATTAGAAGCATTGAAAAGTCGTATTCGTGAATTAGAAAGTCGTGAACAAAGTAGGGATGAGATATATAAATGTCTGATATGTATGGAACGATATAGGACTCCTGTTATATCAATATGTTGTTGGCATGTTCATTGTGAACAATGTTGGCTACAAACTTTAGGTGCAAAAAAATTGTGTCCTCAATGTAATATGATTACATCACCTGCTGATTTAAGGCGCATTTACATGTAAAGAAAGCTTTAGAATCATTTTATTTCTTATTTTACCTTGGGGGGCATTAAACTGAATAACTGTGATAGTTAAACCGACTTCTATTACTCTATATAGATGGGCACATATAACAGTAATGAGTAGAATTAGTAAAAAAAATCATTCATACGTCTGGGAAAGAAATGCAACATTGTTATATACTGGGTGTCCGCGGGAAGATGGAACATAGGCGCGCTAGAAAGGAAAAACAGGAAACGCCGCTCGGGTGGATTTCACAAGTGGTGGCCGTTTACGCGGTCGGTAGGTGTTCTTTCGATTGGCGCAAACCACCCTGTGCTAGTAAAGTGCATTTTGCGTCATTCGAAAGAGCGCGTCGGATTCTAAGCGATTGCTTAAACATCCACCACCTGTGAATTCTACCTGATCCACTAGGGGACGTTTCGTGTTTTTCTTTTCTAGCGCCCATGTTCCGTTTTCACGGGAACACTCGGTATAATTAATAATTATAGGCCCATTTGTATAGTTATTTATTGATTTTAAATAGATACCTACTTATTTATTTTTTACACAAGATAGTTATTAATTTTAGGCTTTTCTGTTGATTATTTTTCACTTCCAAATATATCGACAGAAATATTGTTTTACAGTTGATCTTACTTACCATCCTACCAATTGGAAATGTTAGTCAGTTTGATGCCTACATATTGCAGATATGTATTGTATTTTGATTGTATATAATTAGATTATTTATTAATTTTAAATAGATATTTATTTTTTACAAAATAGTTTTAATTTTACCCATTTCTGTTGATTATTATCCAACATAATATACTATGTTTATTGTATACTTTTCAATTTTACATCAATAGAAATATTGTTTTATATGTGATCTAAAAGAAGTAGTACTTTTAGTTTTTTATTTACATTTTTACTAATGGCTGGCCCAATGGGAAATGTTATGTTAGTCAGTTTGATGCCCTAATTTACATATAGAAATATGTATCCTTAAAAGTTCATTAGATTATAGTGTAACTTCTTGTGAATAATATAAATATGTGACTTATAAAAATATAACATTTATATTTTTGGATCCATTTATTTTTATTCTTCGATTTAAATATAAAAACTTTGTCATGTTTAAAATATTTTTTGAAGCGTTATTCAACTCCCTGAATAGAAGATGTGGTAATCATGAACCGAACCTTTATAAAAAGCAATTATCAGATTAAAGAATAATTGTTTCAGTTTGCATTCCTTGCAGCTTGTTTCAGCCCTACTGAGGATTGGAGCCTAGTTCCCAAAACGCCTGTAGGTTGGTTGCAGCGGATTTTTTACAATTATTGCAAGTAAAACCAACAGATTTTATGGAAAAAATTTAAGCATGCTTACTAACACCCAAAATATCCGCTACTTAACTGTACTAACCAATATCCAATAAACAGTACCTACTTGAAGAAGACACATTGCAGACGTGACAGTGTTGGATGTTAATTTTCTATATCGCGCGGTCATGTTTCTTAAAAATGCGAGTTATTTTTTCCAGCTTTACTCTTTAGCTTACCACTTTTAAAGTATAATACATTGACTAGAAAGTAATAAATTTGTTCAGCAATTTTATAAAGCGATTATTTCACCAGAAAACTGGAAATTTGGTCAGGACCAGACTTTATAGCGTGGCTTCTGCACCGCCGCCGCCGCGCCTTTTGTCTCCATTATGTTTAACTGCGTCTCGCTTCAACGTGTTTTCTAAACATTTCAGAATACTAATTCCAAAAATCCAAGAGAAATGGGCAGATACCATTAATAAAAGCTAATCCGCGTCGAACATTTATTTATTTATTATCCTTAGTTACATCATTTTCCATAGAATAATATACAGTAATATAAACAATTAGTATTAGATACATAAATTAAAGGAATCATTATTAAAGTTAAAAAACCTAATCTATTTACTAATTATTTTACAATTTACTAATGAAATAAAAATTACTATGGTTTATTTAAATAACCTTCTTCTACAAGAAAGTCATATAATCTTCTAGTTTTATTAACATCAATTTTTAACAGTCTTCTTGCAGTTTGTAATTTTAAATAACCTGCTTTTTTATTTTCGTTTATTAAAATATCACGAAATTCGAAATATGATAAAGGCACTAATCTAACATTTCTACATAATTCTTGTTCCTTTGGAGTCAACTTTTCATAACCAGGAAGACCAAGTACTTCTAATGGACTGAAAACTCCTCGCTTTTTAGCATTTGCTGGTAGTAATGATGTTGCCAATGAATGTTTAACTTTCCAATTAAATTGATTATTAGTTTGAAATGCTTTCACACAATTTTTGGATTGTTCACGTTGTTGCTTCAATCGAATATAAAGATGAGCTCCTTGAATTGAGGTAATTCCTTTTCTGTGAAATTCGCATAATCTAAAAAACACTTTTTTAGAATCTTTACCACAGGTAGTACGAGGGCGCCAATTACTCAAATTATATGTCCCCAAATCTAATACTTAGACTAAGGTGCAGACAAACATACATGGACAAACATACTCGTTTCGCGGCAGGATTCGAACCATTTGTGGTCGCCGTTTAAAGGTGAATTCAATGTGACTTTTTTTTCATCACGCGTGCTTTTGATAAACCTCTGATTACCCAATTTTAAATATTCTTTCAAATATCACGGGTGATGAAAAAAGCGTCGCAATGATGCTCCTTTAGAGTCTCACAGCTACACCACAACGCCATGAGCGCTCTTTGTAACAAGGTTCAAATTGCCATTTTTTCTCCTTATTAATCATGCACTATGGGGGGAACAAACTAGTGAGATCATAATATGTCCCCCCATCTATAACTTAAAAGTAACATGCAGAAAAAACACACATGGACGAAACGGTTCCATCCGTTTCACGCTGGAGGATTCGGATTGCCGTCGTACGTGGACGTAGTTTAAAGTTTCATTCGATGCGACACTTTTTTTCATCACGCGAGTTTGTGATAAACGTGGGATCGCACGTTTACCGTAAGATCGCGCGATGAAAAAGAATCGCAATGAATGTTCCGTAAGAGTCTCGCGGTTTTACCACGTCATGCGGCTCCTTGTAAAAATGTTCAAATTGCTATTTTTCTCCTTATTACAAATGGACTGGAGGAACTAACTAGTGAGGTCATATGTCCCTCCATCTAACACTTAAACCAAGTCGCACACAAACATACATGGACGATACGGTTTTACCCGTTCCTTGCGACAGGATTCGGACCGCCGACGTTTGTGGTCGCGACGCTTCTTTCCATCGCGCGTTTTAGTGATAAACGAGCGATTGGTCAATTTTAAAAGAATATAAATTTGACCAATCACATGTTTATCGCAAAATCGCGCGATGAAAAGAAGCGTCGCAATGAATGCCCCTTAAGGGCCGGAATTACAGTCTCAGTTTAAACCACAGCGCGTCCCAGTTAAACTTCAGAATACAAAAGGAAATATTGGAAAAATTCGAAGTTAAATTCCAGTATGTGATTTAAACTTATTAATACCGGGCCTTAAGCTAGGTTCATGCAACAGCGATTTGCGGAAAATGGAAAGCGATTTTTGTTGTGATTGGCTAGATTTGAATTCGAATTCAAATCTAGCCAATCACAACAAAAATCGCTGTTGCATGAACCTAGCTTAAGAGTCTTACGGTTCTACCATAACGCCAAGCGCGCTTAACTGTTAATCTAAGATGAAATGCTGGGCCTGGATCAGGCTTGGTTGCTAAGTGAACTCTCATCCACTTTATAATTTACCTTGATATTTCACCTTTTAATTCTCCAGAACGATGTAAACCTTCCATAAGGAATTCAAAATGTATTCCTGTATAAAATTGCATAAATCTACACATTCTTTCATAAACCCTTTTAGTTATTGTGAAGTCATATCTATGTAACCATCCTGTTATTTTACGGATTATTATTAGTCCATGATTTCTGATTATAGATTTTCTTCTTTGTCTCTCCCATAATCGTCTATTGTAACTACGAACGATCGCACATTGTAATTTAGTAATCAATTTATACTGCGGATCTTTACGACTGCATGGCTTGAAATTTAAATTGGATATCAAGTCTTCAGCATTGGAATCATATTCTAATTCAAAATCTGAACGTGCAGCATTATAACCAGCCATAGAATGAAAACCAACAGAATTACAAGTATATCTTGGGGGTTCATCTACGTCTGTTAGACGCAATCTATATGGAATGACTTTAGTTTTTGGCGGTACTTGTATTTTCGGAAATGATGGTAATAAATGTGATCCATTTTTTTTTAAATAATAATAATTGTAATGGTCCTTAATCTCTTTTACAGTCCGGTCAGGTAAATATCGGCGTACTGTATTAAAATTTCCATACTCTAATAAATTTTCCAACAGTTTTACTTCCTCTTTTGCAGTCCAATTTGTGTCTTCAAAGAGTGCAAAACTATCGTCGTAAATAGAATAATCATGATTATTTTTGTGGTTTAAGAATTCAACCCCGTTTGCAAAACATGAAGTACAAATATTAACTTTGCAAACTACACAAGTTATGTAGGGGGTAGTTAATTCATAATTACAGTTTTGGCATTCTGAACTTTGATTTGAAACAAGTAAATCTTCCCTTTTTATCACAATAGGTGCTAGGGGGCAAATACAAATAATTTTGTTAAAAATAAAATTTATTTTTGTAAATTTATTTTATTACCTCTTGGTAATTGTAGAACACCATCACCTCGTTTTTTGAAGTTGTTTTTGTTCGTAAGTATCATTATTTTTAAATGTTGCCCTTTCATGTAACACACCGTCACGGTTAATTTTTTAGGTTACGTTATGTGCAGTGTTGCCAGTAGTGTTCTTTCTCGACCGTTTTGTAAATATCAATTTTTCAAAATCAATGAATTTTTAAAAATTATTACAAAGTACTCATGTCTAAATTTAAAAATGCATAGGAAATCGCAAAGTACAGCTGCAGAGTTAAATTATACACCAAATTACAGCCCTTGTTTTTCTTTATATGACAAATAATATTTGAAATATTTTCGTCGATCGTTTTGGCAAAACCAATTTTTGAAAATTATTAGAAAGTAGTCACTAGTCGCGTCTAAGTTTCAAAAGTGTATAGAAAATCTCGTAGTACAGCTACAGAGTTAAATTATATACCAAATTACAGTCCTGGTTTTTTTTTATATTAGAAAAAATTATTGAAATTTTTTCGTTGGCCGTTTTGGTAAAATCAATTTTTGAAAATTATTAGAAAGTAGTCACGTCGAACTTTCAAAAGTGCATAGAAAATCTCAGAGTAGGTACAGCTACAGAGTTAAATTATATACCAAATTGCAGCCCTTGATTTTCTTTATAAAGCAAAAAATATTTGAAAATTTTTTCGATGGTCGTTTTGGAAGAGTATTAGAAATTAATCAAATTCGTAGCAAATGGCTCAATTGTAAAGTAGCCAAAATGGGGATAAATCGCCAAACCTGGCAACACTGCGTTCCAGCTCTGGCGTATGTGGTGACATCTTGTGAAAATTTTATCAGCAAATTTTTGAAAATTGAAAATGTTTCAAAAACAAACATGTTAAACACATACATTTGAACTTTTAATCATCTTCAAATATGATAATCTTTCTTTGTTGTCACATGTATGTAACAAAACTGAGGAGAAAATCAAATAATAACTTGTTTTGTTTTAGGGGATTTGGTTAAAAAATTGAAACGCTTTATAATTCACTTATAAAATGTATTTAATTGTGATTAATTGAAAACACAATAAATGTTAACTATTAACGCTATTCTTAATATAATTCAAAGTTAATTTTACAAGTACGTCTCCCAGCAAAGCCAGAGGACCCATCTTGGAGCCAATCACTCTGGTAGAACAACCACACACCCGAATAAAAATAAAATAAGCTAATTATAACATAGAACAAAAAAAGTTACTCTACCAGTGTAATCACGTTAGGTGTAAATATTAAACGTGAAAATGTGGGCAAACCAAAAATGACAAACATAAGCAATATCGTGGTCACCAAGCAGCTTCCACTAGAATACAAGACAGTAGAAAATTCCAGTCTCATTCACAAGGCAGCGTTCACAAGCCACAATATAGAAAATAATCACATAGGCATATAAAACAGCATATCAAATATCCTCCTGAGCTGAGCTTGGAACACGAACACGCGACAGAAGGTTAAAGACATTCTAGCGGGCTCTAACAGCCGGCACAAAGAAACCATATTTGCTGAGCCACAGACCCACTCCAGCTCCAAGCAATAATGATATCAGATTTGTTAAAAATAATGTACACAAGCCCTTGCGTGAGAATACACTACTGTCTCCCACACGGGCATAACGAATACTCAAGACATCCCTCTTGGGGTGTCGGAAACTCCAATTCTTCGGGGGTAGTTGATCAGGACGGCTGCTCCATTCACTGAACAAGTCCCCATCCTATAAAAAAATATATTTAGTTCAAAAATAAGGAATAGAGGTAAATTCTTACATCTTTGGACTCGGTGTTCATGTAGTAAGACTGCCATTCCATGATAAGTGGCGTATCTTGGACAGGGCTATTAGGGGGTGATTTTGGGCTGCTGCGGGGAGAATCTCGTCGAGACCCAGCCAATGATACTCTTGCTGAGGATTGATTGGATTCCCTCTGTGCTTCTCGAAGCAAACGTAAATATTCTTCTGCAGGAAGCTGAGGTGTTACCGACCCTGGAGTGCCACCTCCTTGTGAGCCACAGGTTGATGAAGCAGTAACATCAACCCAGGATTCTACACAATAAAATGTCATTTTTTATAATGAAAGAACTTTTGTACAACACGAGCAATTAATTAAAAGTTAATTTACGACGAAGAAGTAGTTAAAAAATAATTTTGATTTAATACTTGAACGAAACAAAGTTAATTACGTATCGAATGATTGTAGTAAATAAATTGTTTTGTATACATTTCACTTCCAAGTGACAGTTATCTTGCCAGCTGGAAGGTAAACAACGCAATCTCACCTCCAAGGAGATCATCAACACTGGATTTTGACGATGACATTTCTCAAGCGTTTAATGTCGCACTATTACGAGATTAACGTTGTGATTAAATATGACCACGAACTATTATAACTGCACAAATGCGATCAAATCGCCATAAACAAATGCAAACGAAAGATAAAGCCTACGTGACTTGACAACAGTCACCAACCAGTCGGATAATTCTTTCTTTGTCTTGAATAGCTGACGTCAATGGTCACATGACGTCGTGGGCCAATGACATCGTCTCAAGGTTTAATGCGCGAAAAGAAACAAAACAAAAACAGATCAAAAACAAACACGGAGTACAGACGCGCCAGATTTAAAATCCTCTTTTAAATACCAACATTGGAAACAAAAGAATTAAACAATAAAACTTTAAAATAAAAATAGTTCATTTTTATCTATTTTTCACTTTTCACCACAACACTGTAAGTAGAATTTTCCTTTAATTATAGTTTCCTGTTCCGTGGAATATCAATACTAGTACCTACATATAAAACATTTCCAAGTCTAATTATTTTCAAAAACAAACTGGGTACCACAATGTACTTTAACAAAGATAGGAATGAAAAGATAATATCTAAACTTAAATCTTAAATCTAAAAAACAATGAAAGATAAGATAACAATGTCTAACTGATGATTCATTACTATACACAAACAATACTATACTTCATTTAGGTAGTTACAGGAACAAAGTAAATTTTCAGAAATGGATTTTTTCTGAAAACTTCCTGAATCTTTTTTGAACAGATGGGAGGGATGAGGGAAGTTTAACACATATTTTTCAAGTGTTTAGACTTCATATTACATTCTGAGAATTTCCTAGGGAAATCGGAAGAGGTCAGAAATTTTTTCAAAAAATAAGGAAAGACATAGTCTTTCCTCACTTTTTGGAAAATTTTTTGACCCTTTCAGATCTCGTCGGTATTTTCCCAGAATGTTATTTGGAGAGTGTAGACTTGGAAAATATGTGCCAAACATCCCTCACCCCTTCCCACTGCTCCTCACAAGGTTAGAAAATGTACAGAAATGGATACTTTCTGAAAACTTTCCGATTTTTTTTTGACCAGATGGAAGGGGATTAGGGATGTTTGGCACATATTTTTCAAGTGTTTAGACTTCATATTACATTCTGGGAATTTCCTAAGGAAATCGGAGAGGGTGAAAAATTTTTCCAAAAAAAGAGCCACAGTCTTTCCTCATTTTTTGAAAAAAAATTTCACCCCTTCAGATCTGGTCGGGATTTTCCCAGAATGTTATTTGGGGTGTGTACACTTGAAAATTATGGGGCAAACTTCCCTCACCCCTTCGCATTCCTTCCAGCGTGGTTAGAAAACGTTCAGAACTTAATTCGTTTTGAAACCTTTCTGATTTTTTTTTGAACAGATGGGAGGGGATGGGGGATGTTTGGTAGATATTTCCCAAGTCTTTAGACTCCATATTACATTCTGGGAATTTTCTAACCAAATCGGAGAGGGTGAAAAATTTTACCAAAAAAAGAGCAAAGACTATAGTCTTTCCTCATTTTTTGGAAAAAAATTTCACCCCTTCAGATCTCGTCGGTATTTTCCCAGAATGTTATTTGTTTTTTGAACAGATGGGACGGGATGGGGGATGTTTGGTACATATTTACCAAGTCTTTAGACTCCATATTACATTCTGGGAATTTTCTAACCAAATCGGAGAGGGTGAAAAATTTTACCAAAAAAAGAGCAAAGACTATAGTCTTTCCTTATTTTTTGGAAAAAAATTTCACCCCTTCAGATCTCGTCGGTATTTTCCCAGAATGTTATTTGGGGTGTGTACACCTGAAAATTATGGGGCAAACTTCCCTCACCCCTTCGCATTCCTTCCCGCGTGGTTAGAAAACGTTCAGAACTTAATTCCTTTTGAAACCTTTCTGAATTTTTTTTGAACAGATGGGAGGGGATGGGGGATGTTTGGTACATATTTCCCAAGTCTTTAGACTCCATATTACATTCTGGGAATTTTCTAACCAAATCGGAGAGGGTGAAAAATTTTACCAAAAAAAGAGCAAAGACTATAGTCTTTCCTCATTTTTTGGAAAAAAATTTCACCCCTTCAGATCTCGTCGGTATTTTCCCAGAATGTTATTTGGGGTGTGTACACTTGAAAATTATGGGGCAAACTTCCCTCACCCCTTCGCATTCCTTCCCGCGTGGTTAGAAAACGTTCAGAACTTAATTCCTTTTGAAACCTTTCTGAATTTTTTTTGAACAGATGGGACGGGATGGGGGATGTTTGGTACATATTTCCCAAGTCTTTAGACTCCATATTACATTCTGGGAATTTTCTAACCAAATCGGAGAGGGTGAAAAATTTTACCAAAAAAAGAGCAAAGACTATAGTCTTTCCTTATTTTTTGGAAAAAAATTTCACCCCTTCAGATCTCGTCGGTATTTTCCCAGAATGTTATTTGGGGTGTGTACACCTGAAAATTATGGGGCAAACTTCCCTCACCCCTTCGCATTCCTTCCCGCGTGGTTAGAAAACGTTCAGAACTTAATTCCTTTTGAAACCTTTCTGAATTTTTTTTGAACAGATGGGAGGGGATGGGGGATGTTTGGTACATATTTCCCAAGTCTTTAGACTCCATATTACATTCTGGGAATTTTCTAACCAAATCGGAGAGGGTGAAAAATTTTACCAAAAAAAGAGCAAAGACTATAGTCTTTCCTCATTTTTTGGAAAAAAATTTCACCCCTTCAGATCTCGTCGGTATTTTCCCAGAATGTTATCTGGGGTGTGTACACTTGAAAATTATGCGGCAAAACTCCCTCACCCCTTCACATTGCTTCCCGCGTGGTTAGAAAACGTTCAGAACTTAATTCCTTTTGAAACCTTTCTGATTTTTTTTGAACAGATGGGAAGGGATGGGGGATGTTTGGTACATATTTCCCAAGTCTTTAGACTCCATATTACATTCTGGGAATTTTCTAACCAAATCGGAGAGGGTGAAAAATTTTACCAAAAAAAGAGCAAAGACTATAGTCTTTCCTCATTTTTTGGAAAAAAATTTCACCCCTTCAGATCTCGTCGGTATTGTCCCAGAATATTATTTGGGGTGTGTACACTTGAAAATTATGGGGCAAACTTCCCTCACCCCTTCGCATTCCTTCCCGCGTGGTTAGAAAACGTTCAGAACTTAATTCCTTTTGAAACCTTTCTGAATTTTTTTTGAACAGATGGGAGGGGATGGGGGATGTTTGGTACATATTTCCCAAGTCTTTAGACTCCATATTACATTCTGGGAATTTTCTAACCAAATCGGAGAGGGTGAAAAATTTTACCAAAAAAAGAGCAAAGACTATAGTCTTTCCTCATTTTTTGGAAAAAAATTTCACCCCTTCAGATCTCGTCGGTATTGTCCCAGAATATTATTTGGGGTGTGTACACTTGAAAATTATGGGGCAAACTTCCCTCACCCCTTCGCATTCCTTCCCGCGTGGTTAGAAAACGTTCAGAACTTAATTCCTTTTGAAACCTTTCTGAATTTTTTTTGAACAGATGGGAGGGGATGGGGGATGTTTGGTACATATTTCCCAAGTCTTTAGACTCCATATTACATTCTGGGAATTTTCTAACCAAATCGGAGAGGGTGAAAAATTTTACCAAAAAAAGAGCAAAGACTATAGTCTTTCCTCATTTTTTGGAAAAAAATGTCACCCCTTCAGATCTCGTCGGTATTTTCCCAGAATGTTATTTGGGGTGTGTACACTTGAAAATTATGGGGCAAACATCCCTCACCCCTTCGCATTCCTTCCCGCGTGGTTAGAAAACGTTCAGAACTTAATTCCTTTTGAAACCTTTCTGAATTTTTTTTGAACAGATGGGAGGGGGGATGGGGGATGTTTGGTACATATTTCCCAAGTCTTTAGACTCCATATTACATTCTGGGAATTTTCTAACCAAATCGGAGAGGGTGAAAAATTTTACCAAAAAAAGAGCAAAGACTATAGTCTTTCCTTATTTTTTGGAAAAACATTTCACCCCTTCAGATCTCGTCGGTATTTTCCCAGAATGTTATTTGGGGTGTGTACACTTGAAAATTATGGGGCAAACTTCCCTCACCCCTTCGCATTCCTTCCCGCGTAGTTAGAAAACGTTCAGAACTTAATTCGTTTTGAAACCTTTCTGATTTTTTTTGAACAGATGGGAGGGGATGGGGGATGTTTGGTACATATTTCCCAAGTCTTTAGACTCCATATTACATTCTGGGAATTTTCCAACCAAATCGGAGAGGGTGAAAAATTTTACCAAAAAAAGAGCAAAGACTATAGTCTTTCCTCATTTTTTGGAAAAAAATTTCACCCCTTCAGATCTCGTCGGTATTTTCCCAGAATGTTATTTGGGGTGTGTACACTTGAAAATTATGGGGCAAACTTCCCTCACCCCTTCGCATTGCTTCCCGCGTGGTTAGAAAACGTTCAGAACTTAATTCCTTTTGAAACCTTTCTGAATTTTTTTTGAACAGATGGGAGGGGATGGGGGATGTTTGGTACATATTTCCCAAGTCTTTAGACTCCATATTACATTCTGGGAATTTTCTAACCAAATCGGAGAGGGTGAAAAATTTTACCAAAAAAAGAGCAAAGACTATAGTCTTTCCTTATTTTTTGGAAAAAAATTTCACCCCTTCAGATCTCGTCGGTATTTTCCCAGAATGTTATTTGGGGTGTGTACACTTGAAAATTATGGGGCAAACTTCTCTCACCCCTTCGCATTCCTTCCCGCGTGGTTAGAAAACGTTCAGAACTTAATTCCTTTTGAAACCTTTCTGAATTTTTTTTGAACAGATGGGAGGGGATGGGGGATGTTTGGTACATATTTCCCAAGTCTTTAGACTCCATATTACATTCTGGGAATTTTCTAACCAAATCGGAGAGGGTGAAAAATTTTACCAACAAACGAGCAAAGACTATAGTCTTTCCTCATTTTTTGGAAAAAAATTTCACCCCTTCAGATCTCGTCGGTATTTTTACAGAATGTTATTTGGGGTGTGTACACTTGAAAATTATGGGGCAAACTTCCCTCACCCCTTCGCATTCCTTCCCGCGTGGTTAGAAAACGTTCAGAACTTAATTCCTTTTGAAACCTTTCTGAATTTTTTTTGAACAGATGGGAGGGGATGGGGGATGTTTGGTACATATTTCCCAAGTCTTTAGACTCCATATTACATTCTGGGAATTTTCTAACCAAATCGGAGAAGGTGAAAAATTTTACCAAAAAAAGAGCAAAGACTGTCTTTCCTTATTTTTTGGAAAAAAATTTCACCCCTTCAGATCTCGTCGGTATTTTCCCAGAATGATATTTGGGGTGTGTACACTTGAAAATTATGGACAGAAAGACAACACTTTAAAGAACGTTAAAGGTAGGGTCGAAATAATTTGTTTTAGGTCGATTTTCTGGAGTACTCGGACGATTACATCCTGGGGAGACCGTCGCCCATTTCTTCCAGGAGGTAGTAGAAGAACATCAGTCTTCAAGGAGAAAGGGCCCTTTTTAGGGATATAAAGATAACAACAGTCCTTTTCAGGACTAACAAAAATGTTAAAGAAAGGTTTTTCCTAAGAGAAGTGTCAGACTGCTTGTAGTTTAATAATTTAGGACCGTAGCTATATATTCAACTGTGACCAAGTTGGCGGGCTGAAGGTTGGAGTGTGAACGCACCTTTAGCTAATAAAAGTTGCAGTGTGAACCCACCTTTAGGTAATAAAAGATACTGTGTGAAAGCACCTGTACCTAATAAAAGTTGCTGTGTGAACGCACCTTTAGCTAATTAAAGTTGCTGTCTGAATGCACCTTTAGGTAATAAAAGATACTGTGTGAACGCACCTTTAGCTAATAAAAGTTGCTGTGTGAACGCACCTTTAGGTAATAGAAGATACTGTGTGAGCGCACCTTTACCTAATAAAAGTTGCCTTGTGAACGCACCTTTAGCTAATAAAAGTTGCTGTGTGAACGCACCTTTAGCTAATAAAAGTTGCTGTGTGAACGCACCTTTAGCTAATAAAAGTTGCTGTGTGAACGCACCTTTAGGTAATAAAAGATACTGTGTGAACGCACCTTTACCTAATAAAAGTTGCCTTGTGAACGCACCTTTAGCTAATAAAAGTTGCTGTGTGAACGCACCTTTAACTAATAAAAGTTGCTGCGTGAACGCACCTTTAGCTAATAAAAGTTGCTGTGTGAACGCACCTTTAGCTAATAAAAGTTGCTATGTGAACGCACCTTTAGCTAATAAAAGTTGCTGTGTGAACGCACCTTTAGCTAATAAAAGTTGCTGTGTGAACGCACCTTTAGCTAATAAAAGTTGCTGTGTGAACGCACCTTTAGCTAATAAAAGTTGCTGTGTGAACGCACCTTTAGCTAATAAAAGTTGCTATGTGAACGCACCTTTAGCTAATAAAAGTTGCTGTGTGAACGCACCTTTAGCTAATAAAAGTTGCTGTGTGAACGCACCTTTAGCCAATAAAAGTTGCTGTGTGAACGCACCTTTAGCTAATAAAAGTTGTTATGTGAACGCACCTTTAGCTAATAAAAGTTGCTGTGTGAACGCAGCTTTAGCTAATAAAAGTTGCTGTGTGAACTCACCTTTAGCTAATAAAAGTTGCTATGTGAACGCACCTTTAGCTAATAAAAGTTGCTGTGTGAACGCACCTTTAGGTAATAAAAGTTGCTGTGTGAACGCACCTTTAGCTAATAAAAGTTGCTATGTGAACGCACCTTTAGCTAATAAAAGTTGCTGTGTGAACGCTCCTTTAGCTAATAAAAGTTGCTGTGTGAACGCACCTTTAGCTAATAAAAGTTGCTGTGTGAACGCACCTTTAGCTAATAAAAGTTGCTATGTGAACGCACCTTTAGCTAATAAAAGTTGCTGTGTGAACGCACCTTTAGCTAATAAAAGTTGCTGTGTGAACGCACCTTTAGCTAATAAAAGTTGCTGCGTGAACGCACCTTTAGCTAATAAAAGTTGCTGTGTGAACGCACCTTTAGCTAATAAAAGTTGCTATGTGAACGCACCTTTAGCTAATAAAAGTTGCTGTGTGAACGCACCTTTAGCTAATAAAAGTTGCTGTGTGAACGCACCTTTAGCTAATAAAAGTTGCTGTGTGAACGCACCTTTAGCTAATAATAGTTGCTGTGTGAACGCACCTTTAGCTAATAAAAGTTGCTATGTGAACGCACCTTTATCAGCTATAGGTGCGTTCACACTGCAACTTTTATTTGCTAAAGGTGCGTTTACACTGCAATTTTTATTAGCTAAAGGTACGTTCACACTGCAACTTTTATTAGGTAAAGGTGCGTTCACACAACAACTTTTATTAGCTAAAGGAGCGTTCACACAGCATAAGTAATTAGCTAAAGGTGCGTTCACACAGCAACCTTTATTAGGTAAAGGTGCGTTCACACAGCAACTTTTATTAGCTAAAGGTGCGTTCACACAGCAACTTTTATTAGCTAAAGGAGCGTTCACACAGCATAATTTATTAGCTAAAGGTGCGTTCACACTGCAACTTGTATTAGCTAAAGGTGCGTTCACACAGCAACTTTTATTAGGTAAAGGTGCGTTCACACAGCAACTTTTATTAGCTAAAGGTGCGTTCACACAGCAACTTTTATTAGCTTAAGGTGCGTTCACACAGCAACTTGTATTTGCTAAAGGTGCGTTCACACATCAACTTTTATTAGCTAAAGGAGCGTTCACACAGCATAATTTATTAGCTAAAGGTGCGTTCACACAGCAACTTTTATTAACTAAAGGTGCGTTCACACAGCAACTTTTATTAGGTAAAGGTGCGTTCACACAGCAACCTTTATTAGGTAAAGGTGCGTTCACACAGCAACTTTTATTAGCTAAAGGTGCGTTCACACAGCAACTTTTTTTAGCTAAAGGAGCGTTCACACAGCATAATTTATTAGCTAAAGGTGCGTTCACACTGCAACTTGTATTAGCTAAAGGTGCGTTCACACAGCAACTTTTATTAGGTAAAGGTGCGTTCACACAGCAACTTTTATTAGCTAAAGGTGCGTTCACACAGCAACTTTGATTAGCTAAAGGTGCGTTCACACAGCAACTTTTATTAGGTAAAGGAGCGTTCACACAGCAACTTTTATTAGCTAAAGGTGCGTTCACACAGCAACTTTTATTAGCTAAAGGTGCGTTCACACAGCAACTTTTATTAGGTAAAGGTGCGTTCACACAGTATCCTTTAATACCTAAATGTGCGTTCACACTGCAACTTTGATTAACTAAAGGAGCGATCACACAGCATAATGTATTAGCTAAAGGTGCGTTCACCCAGCAACTTTTATTAGCTAAAGGTGCGTTCACACTCCAACTTTC
This sequence comes from Hemicrepidius hirtus, assembly GCA_963082805.1. Lineage (NCBI taxonomy): Eukaryota > Metazoa > Arthropoda > Insecta > Coleoptera > Elateridae > Hemicrepidius > Hemicrepidius hirtus. The sequence continues at coordinate 20,175,918 of OY720168.1, forward strand.
AGCCCGCCAACTTCGTCACAGTTGAATATATAGCTACGGTCCTAAATTATTAAACTACAAGCAGTCTGACACTTCTCTTAGGAAAAACCTTTCTTTAAAATTTTTGTTAGTCCTGAAAAGGACTGTTGTTATCTTTATATCCCTAAAAAGGGCGCTTTCTCCTTTAGGACTGATGTTCTTCGACTACCTCCTGGAAGAAATGGGCGACGGTCTCCCCAGGATGTAATCGTCCGAGTACTGCAGAAAATCGACCTAAAACAAATTATTTAGACCCTACCTTTAACCCCGAGTGTTCTCTTTTGGGAAAATCTCGATTTGCAAAAAATGAGGAAAGACTATAGTCTTTGCTCTTTTTTTGGTAAAATTTTTGACCCTCTCCAATTTCCTTAGGAAATTCCCAGAATGTAATATGGAGTCTAAAGACTTGGGAAATATGTATCAAACATCCCCCAACCCCTCCCATTTGTTCAAAAAAAATTCAGAAAGGTTTCAAAGGAATTAAGTTCTGAACGTTTTCTAACCACGCGGGAAGGAATGCGAATGGGTGAGGGAAGTTTGCCCCATAATTTTCAAGTGTACACACCCCAAATAACATTCTGGGAAAATACCGACGAGATCTGAAGGGGTGAAATTTTTTTCCAAAAAATAAGGAAAGACTATAGTCTTTGCTCTTTTTTTGGTAAAATTTTTCACCCTCTCCGATTTGGTTAGAAAATTCCCAGAATGTAATATGGAGTCTAAAGACTTGGGAAATATGTACCAAACATCCCCCATCCCCTCCCATCTGTTCAAAAAAAATTCAGAAAGGTTTCAAAAGGAATTAAGTTCTGAACGTTTTCTAACCACGCTGGAAGGAATGCGAAGGGGTGAGGGAAGTTTGCCCCATAATTTTCAAGTGTACACACCCCAAATAACATTCTGTAAAAATACCGACGAGATCTGAAGGGGTGAAATTTTTTTCCAAAAAATGAGGAAAGACTATAGTCTTTGCTCTTTTTTTGGTAAAATTTTTCACCCTCTCCGATTTGGTTAGAAAATTCCCAGAATGTAATATGGAGTCTAAAGACTTGGGAAATATGTACCAAACATCCCCCATCCCCTCCCATCTGTTCAAAAAAAATTCAGAAAGGTTTCAAAAGGAATTAAGTTCTGAACGTTTTCTAACCACGCGGGAAGGAATGCGAAGGGGTGAGGGAGGTTTGCCCCATAATTTTCAAGTGTACACACCCCAAATAACATTCTGGGAATATACCGACGAGATCTGAAGGGGTGAAATTTTTTTCCAAAAAATGAGGAAAGACTATAGTCTTTGCTCTTTTTTTGGTAAAATTTTTCACCCTCTCCGATTTGGTTAGAAAATTCCCAGAATGTAATATGGAGTCTAAAGACTTGGGAAATATGTACCAAACATCCCCCATCCCCTCCCATCTGTTAAAAAAAAATTCAGAAAAGTTTCAAAAGGAATTAAGTTCTGAACGTTTTCTAACCACGCGGGAAGGAATGCGAAGGGGTGAGGGAAGTTTGCCCCATAATTTTCAAGTGTACACACCCCAAATAACATTCTGTAAAAATACCGACGAGATCTGAAGGGGTGAAATTTTTTTCCATAAAATGAGGAAAGACTATAGTCTTTGCTCTTTTTTTGGTAAAATTTTTCACCCTCTCCGATTTGGTTAGAAAATTCCCAGAATGTAATATGGAGTCTAAAGACTTGGGAAATATGTACCAAACATCCCCCATCCCCTCCCATCTGTTCAAAAAAAATTCAGAAAGGTTTCAAAAGGAATTAAGTTCTGAACGTTTTCTAACCATGCGGGAAGGAATGCGAAGGGGTGAGGGAAGTTTGTCCCATAATTTTCAAGTGTACACACCCCAAATAACATTCTGTAAAAATACCGACGAGATCTGAAGGGGTGAAATTTTTTTCCAAAAAATGAGGAAAGACTATAGACTTTGCTCTTTTTTTGGTAAAATTTTTCACCCTCTCCGATTTGGTTAGAAAATTCCCAGAATGTAATATGGAGTCTAAAGACTTGGGAAATATGTACCAAACATCCCCCATCCCCTCCCGTCTGTTCAAAAAAAATTCAGAAAGGTTTTAAAAGGAATTAAGTTCTGAACGTTTTCTAACCACGCGGGAAGGAATGCGAAGGGGTGAGGGAAGTTTGCCCCATAATTTTCAAGTGTACACACCCCAAATAACATTCTGGGAAAATACCGACGAGATCTGAAGGGGTGAAATTTTTTTCCAAAAAATGAGGAAAGACTATAGTCTTTGTTCTTTTTTTGGTAAAATTTTTCACCCTCTCCGATTTGGTTAGAAAATTCCCAGAATGTAATATGGAGTCTAAAGACTTGCGAAATATGTACCAAACATCCCCCATCCCTTCCCATCTGTTCAAAAAAAATCAGAAAGGTTTCAAAAGGAATTAAGTTCTGAACGTTTTCTAACCACGCGGGAAGCAATGTGAAGGGGTGAGGGAGGTTTGCCCCATAATTTTCAAGTGTACACACCCCAGATAACATTCTGGGAAAATACCGACGAGATCTGAAGGGGTGAAATTTTTTTCCAAAAAATGAGGAAAGACTATAGTCTTTGCTCTTTTTTTGGTAAAATTTTTCACCCTCTCCGATTTGGTTAGAAAATTCCCAGAATGTAATATGGAGTCTAAAGACTTGGGAAATATGTACCAAACATCCCCCATCCCCTCCCATCTGTTCAAAAAAAATTCAGAAAGGTTTCAACAGGAATTAAGTTCTGAACGTTTTCTAACCACGCGGGAAGGAATGCGAAGGGGTGAGGGAAGTTTGCCCCATAATTTTCAAGTGTACACACCCCAAATAACATTCTGTAAAAATACCGACGAGATCTGAAGGGGTGAAATTTTTTTCCAAAAAATGAGGAAAGACTATAGTCTTTGCTCTTTTTTTGGTAAAATTTTTCACCCTCTCCGATTTCCTTAGGAAATTCCCAGAATGTAATATGGAGTCTAAAGACTTGGGAAATATGTACCAAACATCCCCCATCCCCTCCCATCTGTTCAAAAAAAATTCAGAAAGGTTTCAAAAGGAATTAAGTTCTGAACGTTTTCTAACCACGCGGGAAGGAATGCGAAGGGGTGAGGGAAGTTTGCCCCATAATTTTCAAGTGTACACACCCCAAATAACATTCTGTAAAAATACCGACGAGATCTGAAGGGGTGAAATTTTTTTCCAAAAAATGAGGAAAGACTATAGTCTTTGCTCTTTTTTTGGTAAAATTTTTGACCCTCTCCGATTTCCTTAGGAAATTCCCAGAATGTAATATGGAGTCTAAAGACTTGGGAAATATGTACCAAACATCCCCCATCCCCTCCCATCTGTTCAAAAAAAATTCAGAAAGGTTTCAAAAGGAATTAAGTTCTGAACGTTTTCTAACCACGCGGGAAGGAATGCGAAGGGGTGAGGGAAGTTTGCCCCATAATTTTCAAGTGTACACACCCCAAATAACATTCTGTAAAAATACCGACGAGATCTGAAGGGGTGAAATTTTTTTCCAAAAAATGAGGAAAGACTATAGTCTTTGCTCTTTTTTTGGTAAAATTTTTGACCCTCTCCGATTTCCTTAGGAAATTCCCAGAATGTAATATGGAGTCTAAAGACTTGGGAAATATGTACCAAACATCCTCCATCCCCTCCCATTTGTTCAAAAAAAATTCAGAAAGGTTTCAAAAGGAATTAAGTTCTGAACGTTTTCTAACCACGCGGGAAGGAATGCGAAGGGGTGAGGGAAGTTTGCCCCATAATTTTCAAGTGTACACACCCCAAATAACATTCTGGGAAAATACCGACGAGATCTGAAGGGGTGAAATTTTTTTCCAAAAAATGAGGAAAGACTATAGTCTTTGCTCTTTTTTTGGTAAAATTTTTGACCCTCTCCGATTTCCTTAGGAAATTCCCAGAATGTAATATGGAGTCTAAAGACTTGGGAAATATGTACCAAACATCCCCCATCCCCTCCCATTTGTTCAAAAAAAATTCAGAAAGGTTTCAAAAGGAATTAAGTTCTGAACGTTTTCTAACCACGCGGGAAGGACTGCGAAGGGGTGAGGGAAGTTTGCCCCATAATTTTCAAGTGTACACACCCCAAATAACATTCTGGGAAAATACCGACGAGATCTGAAGGGGTGAAATTTTTTTCCAAAAAATGAGGAAAGACTATAGTCTTTGCTCTCTTTTTGGTAAAATTTTTCACCCTCTCCGATTTGGTTGGAAAATTCCCAGAATGTAATATGGAGTCTAAACACTTGGGAAATATGTACCAAACATCCCCCATCCCCTCCCATCTGTTCAAAAAAAATCAGAAAGGTTTCAAAACGAATTAAGTTCTGAACGTTTTCTAACTACGCGGAAGGAATGCGAAGGGGTGAGGGAAGTTTGCCCCATAATTTTCAAGTGTACACACCCCAAATAACATTCTGGGAAAATACCGACGAGATCTGAAGGGGTGAAATTTTTTTCCAAAAAATGAGGAAAGACTATACTCTTTGCTCTTTTTTTGGTAAAATTTTTCACCCTCTCCGATTTGGTTAGAAAATTCCCAGAATGTAATATGGAGTCTAAAGACTTGGGAAATATGTACCAAACATCCCCCATCCCCTCCCATCTGTTCAAAAAAAATTCAGAAAGGTTTCAAAAGGAATTAAGTTCTGAACGTTTTCTAACCACGCGGGAAGCAATGCGAAGGGGTGAGGGAGGTTTGCCCCATAATTTTCAAGTGTACACACCCCAAATAACATTCTGGGAAAATACCGACGAGATCTGAAGGGGTGAAATTTTTTTCCAAAAAATGAGGAAAGACTATACTCTTTGCTCTTTTTTTAGTAAAATTTTTCACCCTCTCCGATTTGGTTAGAAAATTCCCAGAATGTAATATGGAGTCTAAAGACTTGGGAAATATGTACCAAACATCCCCCATCCCTTCCCATCTGTTCAAAAAAAATCAGAAAGGTTTCAAAAGGAATTAAGTTCTGAACGTTTTCTAACCACGCGGGAAGCAATGCGAAGGGGTGAGGGAGGTTTGCCCCATAATTTTCAAGTGTACACACCCCAGATAACATTCTGGGAAAATACCGACGAGATCTGAAGGGGTGAAATTTTTTTCCAAAAAATGAGGAAAGACTATAGTCTTTGCTCTTTTTTTGGTAAAATTTTTCACCCTCTCCGATTTGGTTAGAAAATTCCCAGAATGTAATATGGAGTCTAAAGACTTGGGAAATATGTACCAAACATCCCCCATCCCCTCCCATCTGTTCAAAAAAAATTCAGAAAGGTTTCAAAAGGAATTAAGTTCTGAACGTTTTCTAACCACGCGGGAAGGAATGCGAAGGGGTGAGGGAAGTTTGCCCCATAATTTTCAAGTGTACACACCCCAGATAACATTCTGGGAAAATACCGACGAGATCTGAAGGGGTGAAATTTTTTTCCAAAAAATGAGGAAAGACTATACTCTTTGCTCTTTTTTTGGTAAAATTTTTCACCCTCTCCGATTTGGTTAGAAAATTCCCAGAATGTAATATGGAGTCTAAAGACTTGGGAAATATGTACCAAACATCCCCCATCCCCTCCCATCTGTTCAAAAAAAATTCAGAAAGGTTTCAAAAGGAATTAAGTTCTGAACGTTTTCTAACCACGCGGGAAGCAATGCGAAGGGGTGAGGGAGGTTTGCCCCATAATTTTCAAGTGTACACACCCCAAATAACATTCTGGGAAAATACCGACGAGATCTGAAGGGGTGAAATTTTTTTCCAAAAAATGAGGAAAGACTATACTCTTTGCTCTTTTTTTGGTAAAATTTTTCACCCTCTCCGATTTGGTTAGAAAATTCCCAGAATGTAATATGGAGTCTAAAGACTTGGGAAATATGTACCAAACATCCCCCATCCCTTCCCATCTGTTCAAAAAAAATCAGAAAGGTTTCAAAAGGAATTAAGTTCTGAACGTTTTCTAACCACGCGGGAAGCAATGTGAAGGGGTGAGGGAGGTTTGCCCCATAATTTTCAAGTGTACACACCCCAGATAACATTCTGGGAAAATACCGACGAGATCTGAAGGGGTGAAATTTTTTTCCAAAAAATGAGGAAAGACTATAGTCTTTGCTCTTTTTTTGGTAAAATTTTTCACCCTCTCCGATTTGGTTAGAAAATTCCCAGAATGTAATATGGAGTCTAAAGACTTGGGAAATATGTACCAAACATCCCCCATCCCCTCCCATCTGTTCAAAAAAAATTCAGAAAGGTTTCAAAAGGAATTAAGTTCTGAACGTTTTCTAACCACGCGGGAAGGAATGCGAAGGGGTGAGGGAAGTTTGCCCCATAATTTTCAAGTGTACACACCCCAAATAACATTCTGTAAAAATACCGACGAGATCTGAAGGGGTGAAATTTTTTTCCAAAAAATGAGGAAAGACTATAGTCTTTGCTCTTTTATTGGTAAAATTTTTCACCCTCTCCGATTTGGTTAGAAAATTCCCAGAATGTAATATGGAGTCTAAAGACTTGGGAAATATGTACCAAACATCCCCCATCCCCTCCCATCTGTTCAAAAAAAATTCAGAAAGGTTTCAAAAGGAATTAAGTTCTGAACGTTTTCTAACCACGCGGGAAGGAATGCGAAGGGGTGAGGGAAGTTTGCCCCATAATTTTCAAGTGTACACACCCCAAATAACATTCTGTAAAAATACCGACGAGATCTGAAGGGGTGAAATTTTTTTCCATAAAATGAGGAAAGACTATAGTCTTTGCTCTTTTTTTGGTAAAATTTTTCACCCTCTCCGATTTCCTTAGGAAATTCCCAGAATGTAATATGGAGTCTAAAGACTTGGGAAATATGTACCAAACATCCCCCATCCCCTCCCATCTGTTCAAAAAAAATTCAGAAAGGTTTCAAAAGGAATTAAGTTCTGAACGTTTTCTAACCACGCGGGAAGGAATGCGAAGGGGTGAGGGAAGTTTGCCCCATAATTTTCAAGTGTACACACCCCAAATAACATTCTGTAAAAATACCGACGAGATCTGAAGGGGTGAAATTTTTTTCCAAAAAATGAGGAAAGACTATAGTCTTTGCTCTTTTTTTGGTAAAATTTTTGACCCTCTCCGATTTCCTTAGGAAATTCCCAGAATGTAATATAGAGTCTAAAGACTTGGGAAATATGTACTAAACATCCCCCATCCCCTCCCATTTGTTCAAAAAAAATTCAGAAAGGTTTCAAAAGGAATTAAGTTCTGAACGTTTTCTAACCACGCGGGAAGGAATGCGAAGGGGTGAGGGAAGTTTGCCCCATAATTTTCAAGTGTACACACCCCAAATAACATTCTGGGAAAATACCGACGAGATCTGAAGGGGTGAAATTTTTTTCCAAAAAATGAGGAAAGACTATAGTCTTTGCTCTTTTTTTGGTAAAATTTTTGACCCTCTCCGATTTCCTTAGGAAATTCCCAGAATGTAATATGGAGTCTAAAGACTTGGGAAATATGTACCAAACATCCCCCATCCCCTCCCATTTGTTCAAAAAAAATTCAGAAAGGTTTCAAAAGGAATTAAGTTCTGAACGTTTTCTAACCACGCGGGAAGGAATGCGAAGGGGTGAGGGAAGTTTGCCCCATAATTTTCAAGTGTACACACCCCAAATAACATTCTGGGAAAATACCGACGAGATCTGAAGGGGTGAAATTTTTTTCCAAAAAATGAGGAAAGACTATAGTCTTTGCTCTCTTTTTGGTAAAATTTTTCACCCTCTCCGATTTGGTTGGAAAATTCCCAGAATGTAATATGGAGTCTAAACACTTGGGAAATATGTACCAAACATCCCCCATCCCCTCCCATCTGTTCAAAAAAAATCAGAAAGGTTTCAAAAGGAATTAAGTTCTGAACGTTTTCTAACTACGCGGAAGGAATGCGAAGGGGTGAGGGAAGTTTGCCCCATAATTTTCAAGTGTACACACCCCAAATAACATTCTGGGAAAATACCGACGAGATCTGAAGGGGTGAAATTTTTTTCCAAAAAATGAGGAAAGACTATACTCTTTGCTCTTTTTTTGGTAAAATTTTTCACCCTCTCCGATTTGGTTAGAAAATTCCCAGAATGTAATATGGAGTCTAAAGACTTGGGAAATATGTACCAAACATCCCCCATCCCCTCCCATCTGTTCAAAAAAAATTCAGAAAGGTTTCAAAAGGAATTAAGTTCTGAACGTTTTCTAACCACGCGGGAAGCAATGCGAAGGGGTGAGGGAGGTTTGCCCCATAATTTTCAAGTGTACACACCCCAAATAACATTCTGGGAAAATACCGACGAGATCTGAAGGGGTGAAATTTTTTTCCAAAAAATGAGGAAAGACTATACTCTTTGCTCTTTTTTTGGTAAAATTTTTCACCCTCTCCGATTTGGTTAGAAAATTCCCAGAATGTAATATGGAGTCTAAAGACTTGGGAAATATGTACCAAACATCCCCCATCCCTTCCCATCTGTTCAAAAAAAATCAGAAAGGTTTCAAAAGGAATTAAGTTCTGAACGTTTTCTAACCACGCGGGAAGCAATGTGAAGGGGTGAGGGAGGTTTGCCCCATAATTTTCAAGTGTACACACCCCAGATAACATTCTGGGAAAATACCGACGAGATCTGAAGGGGTGAAATTTTTTTCCAAAAAATGAGGAAAGACTATAGTCTTTGCTCTTTTTTTGGTAAAATTTTTGACCCTCTCCGATTTCCTTAGGAAATTCCCAGAATGTAATATGGAGTCTAAAGACTTGGGAAATATGTACCAAACATCCCCCATCCCCTCCCATTTGTTCAAAAAAAATTCAGAAAGGTTTCAAAAGGAATTAAGTTCTGAACGTTTTCTAACCACGCGGGAAGGAATGCGAAGGGGTGAGGGAAGTTTGCCCCATAATTTTCAAGTGTACACACCCCAAATAACATTCTGGGAAAATACCGACGAGATCTGAAGGGGTGAAATTTTTTTCCAAAAAATGAGGAAAGACTATAGTCTTTGCTCTTTTTTTGGTAAAATTTTTGACCCTCTCCGATTTCCTTAGGAAATTCCCAGAATGTAATATGGAGTCTAAAGACTTGGGAAATATGTACCAAACATCCCCCATCCCCTCCCATTTGTTCAAAAAAAATTCAGAAAGGTTTCAAAAGGAATTAAGTTCTGAACGTTTTCTAACCACGCGGGAAGGAATGCGAAGGGGTGAGGGAAGTTTGCCCCATAATTTTCAAGTGTACACACCCCAAATAACATTCTGTAAAAATACCGACGAGATCTGAAGGGGTGAAATTTTTTTCCAAAAAATGAGGAAAGACTATAGTCTTTGCTCTTTTTTTGGTAAAATTTTTGACCCTCTCCGATTTCCTTAGGAAATTCCCAGAATATAATATGGAGTCTAAAGACTTGGGAAATATGTACCAAACATCCCCCATCCCCTCCCATTTGTTCAAAAAAAATTCAGAAAGGTTTCAAAAGGAATTAAGTTCTGATCGTTTTCTAACCACGCGGGAAGGAATGCGAAGGGGTGAGGGAAGTTTGCCCCATAATTTTCAAGTGTACACACCCCAAATAACATTCTGGGAAAATACCGACGAGATCTGAAGGTGTGAAATTTTTTTCCAAAAAATGAGGAAAGACTATAGTCTTTGCTCTTTTTTTAGTAAAATTTTTAACCCTCTCCGATTTCCTTAGGAAATTCCCAGAATGTAATATGGAGTCTAAAGACTTGGGAAATATGTACCAAACATCCCCCATCCCCTCCCATTTGTTCAAAAAAAATTCAGAAAGGTTTCAAAACGAATTAAGTTCTGAACGTTTTCTAACCACGCGGGAAGGAATGCGAAGGGGTGAGGGAAGTTTGCCCCATAATTTTCAAGTGTACACACCCCAAATAACATTCTGGGAAAATACCGACGAGATCTGAAGGGGTGAAATTTTTTTCCAAAAAATGAGGAAAGACTATAGTCTTTGCTCTCTTTTTGGTAAAATTTTTCACCCTCTCCGATTTGGTTGGAAAATTCCCAGAATGTAATATGGAGTCTAAACACTTGGGAAATATGTACCAAACATCCCCCATCCCCTCCCATCTGTTCAAAAAAAATCAGAAAGGTTTCAAAAGGAATTAAGTTCTGAACGTTTTCTAACTACGCGGAAGGAATGCGAAGGGGTGAGGGAAGTTTGCCCCATAATTTTCAAGTGTACACACCCCAAATAACATTCTGGGAAAATACCGACGAGATCTGAAGGGGTGAAATTTTTTTCCAAAAAATGAGGAAAGACTATAGTCTTTGCTCTTTTTTTGGTAAAATTTTTGACCCTCTCCGATTTCCTTAGGAAATTCCCAGAATGTAATATGGAGTCTAAAGACTTGGGAAATATGTACCAAACATCCCCCATCCCCTCCCATCTGTTCAAAAAAAATTCAGAAAGGTTTCAAAAGGAATTAAGTTCTGAACGTTTTCTAACCACGCGGGAAGGAATGCGAAGGGGTGAGGGAAGTTTGCCCCATAATTTTCAAGTGTACACACCCCAAATAACATTCTGTAAAAATACCGACGAGATCTGAAGGGGTGAAATTTTTTTCCAAAAAATGAGGAAAGACTATAGTCTTTGCTCTTTTTTTGGTAAAATTTTTGACCCTCTCCGATTTCCTTAGGAAATTCCCAGAATGTAATATGGAGTCTAAAGACTTGGGAAATATGTACCAAACATCCTCCATCCCCTCCCATTTGTTCAAAAAAAATTCAGAAAGGTTTCAAAAGGAATTAAGTTCTGAACGTTTTCTAACCACGCGGGAAGGAATGCGAAGGGGTGAGGGAAGTTTGCCCCATAATTTTCAAGTGTACACACCCCAAATAACATTCTGGGAAAATACCGACGAGATCTGAAGGGGTGAAATTTTTTTCCAAAAAATGAGGAAAGACTATAGTCTTTGCTCTTTTTTTGGTAAAATTTTTGACCCTCTCCGATTTCCTTAGGAAATTCCCAGAATGTAATATGGAGTCTAAAGACTTGGGAAATATGTACCAAACATCCCCCATCCCCTCCCATTTGTTCAAAAAAAATTCAGAAAGGTTTCAAAAGGAATTAAGTTCTGAACGTTTTCTAACCACGCGGGAAGGAATGCGAAGGGGTGAGGGAAGTTTGCCCCATAATTTTCAAGTGTACACACCCCAAATAACATTCTGGGAAAATACCGACGAGATCTGAAGGGGTGAAATTTTTTTCCAAAAAATGAGGAAAGACTATAGTCTTTGCTCTCTTTTTGGTAAAATTTTTCACCCTCTCCGATTTGGTTGGAAAATTCCCAGAATGTAATATGGAGTCTAAACACTTGGGAAATATGTACCAAACATCCCCCATCCCCTCCCATCTGTTCAAAAAAAATCAGAAAGGTTTCAAAACGAATTAAGTTCTGAACGTTTTCTAACTACGCGGAAGGAATGCGAAGGGGTGAGGGAAGTTTGCCCCATAATTTTCAAGTGTACACACCCCAAATAACATTCTGGGAAAATACCGACGAGATCTGAAGGGGTGAAATTTTTTTCCAAAAAATGAGGAAAGACTATACTCTTTGCTCTTTTTTTGGTAAAATTTTTCACCCTCTCCGATTTGGTTAGAAAATTCCCAGAATGTAATATGGAGTCTAAAGACTTGGGAAATATGTACCAAACATCCCCCATCCCCTCCCATCTGTTCAAAAAAAATTCAGAAAGGTTTCAAAAGGAATTAAGTTCTGAACGTTTTCTAACCACGCGGGAAGCAATGCGAAGGGGTGAGGGAGGTTTGCCCCATAATTTTCAAGTGTACACACCCCAAATAACATTCTGGGAAAATACCGACGAGATCTGAAGGGGTGAAATTTTTTTCCAAAAAATGAGGAAAGACTATACTCTTTGCTCTTTTTTTAGTAAAATTTTTCACCCTCTCCGATTTGGTTAGAAAATTCCCAGAATGTAATATGGAGTCTAAAGACTTGGGAAATATGTACCAAACATCCCCCATCCCTTCCCATCTGTTCAAAAAAAATCAGAAAGGTTTCAAAAGGAATTAAGTTCTGAACGTTTTCTAACCACGCGGGAAGCAATGCGAAGGGGTGAGGGAGGTTTGCCCCATAATTTTCAAGTGTACACACCCCAGATAACATTCTGGGAAAATACCGACGAGATCTGAAGGGGTGAAATTTTTTTCCAAAAAATGAGGAAAGACTATAGTCTTTGCTCTTTTTTTGGTAAAATTTTTCACCCTCTCCGATTTGGTTAGAAAATTCCCAGAATGTAATATGGAGTCTAAAGACTTGGGAAATATGTACCAAACATCCCCCATCCCCTCCCATCTGTTCAAAAAAAATTCAGAAAGGTTTCAAAAGGAATTAAGTTCTGAACGTTTTCTAACCACGCGGGAAGGAATGCGAAGGGGTGAGGGAAGTTTGCCCCATAATTTTCAAGTGTACACACCCCAGATAACATTCTGGGAAAATACCGACGAGATCTGAAGGGGTGAAATTTTTTTCCAAAAAATGAGGAAAGACTATACTCTTTGCTCTTTTTTTGGTAAAATTTTTCACCCTCTCCGATTTGGTTAGAAAATTCCCAGAATGTAATATGGAGTCTAAAGACTTGGGAAATATGTACCAAACATCCCCCATCCCCTCCCATCTGTTCAAAAAAAATTCAGAAAGGTTTCAAAAGGAATTAAGTTCTGAACGTTTTCTAACCACGCGGGAAGCAATGCGAAGGGGTGAGGGAGGTTTGCCCCATAATTTTCAAGTGTACACACCCCAAATAACATTCTGGGAAAATACCGACGAGATCTGAAGGGGTGAAATTTTTTTCCAAAAAATGAGGAAAGACTATACTCTTTGCTCTTTTTTTGGTAAAATTTTTCACCCTCTCCGATTTGGTTAGAAAATTCCCAGAATGTAATATGGAGTCTAAAGACTTGGGAAATATGTACCAAACATCCCCCATCCCTTCCCATCTGTTCAAAAAAAATCAGAAAGGTTTCAAAAGGAATTAAGTTCTGAACGTTTTCTAACCACGCGGGAAGCAATGTGAAGGGGTGAGGGAGGTTTGCCCCATAATTTTCAAGTGTACACACCCCAGATAACATTCTGGGAAAATACCGACGAGATCTGAAGGGGTGAAATTTTTTTCCAAAAAATGAGGAAAGACTATAGTCTTTGCTCTTTTATTGGTAAAATTTTTCACCCTCTCCGATTTGGTTAGAAAATTCCCAGAATGTAATATGGAGTCTAAAGACTTGGGAAATATGTACCAAACATCCCCCATCCCCTCCCATCTGTTCAAAAAAAATTCAGAAAGGTTTCAAAAGGAATTAAGTTCTGAACGTTTTCTAACCACGCGGGAAGGAATGCGAAGGGGTGAGGGAAGTTTGCCCCATAATTTTCAAGTGTACACACCCCAAATAACATTCTGTAAAAATACCGACGAGATCTGAAGGGGTGAAATTTTTTTCCATAAAATGAGGAAAGACTATAGTCTTTGCTCTTTTTTTGGTAAAATTTTTCACCCTCTCCGATTTCCTTAGGAAATTCCCAGAATGTAATATGGAGCCTAAAGACTTGGGAAATATGTACCAAACATCCCCCATCCCCTCCCATCTGTTCAAAAAAAATTCAGAAAGGTTTCAAAAGGAATTAAGTTCTGAACGTTTTCTAACCACGCGGGAAGGAATGCGAAGGGGTGAGGGAAGTTTGCCCCATAATTTTCAAGTGTACACACCCCAAATAACATTCTGTAAAAATACCGACGAGATCTGAAGGGGTGAAATTTTTTTCCAAAAAATGAGGAAAGACTATAGTCTTTGCTCTTTTTTTGGTAAAATTTTTGACCCTCTCCGATTTCCTTAGGAAATTCCCAGAATGTAATATAGAGTCTAAAGACTTGGGAAATATGTACTAAACATCCCCCATCCCCTCCCATTTGTTCAAAAAAAATTCAGAAAGGTTTCAAAAGGAATTAAGTTCTGAACGTTTTCTAACCACGCGGGAAGGAATGCGAAGGGGTGAGGGAAGTTTGCCCCATAATTTTCAAGTGTACACACCCCAAATAACATTCTGGGAAAATACCGACGAGATCTGAAGGGGTGAAATTTTTTTCCAAAAAATGAGGAAAGACTATAGTCTTTGCTCTTTTTTTGGTAAAATTTTTGACCCTCTCCGATTTCCTTAGGAAATTCCCAGAATGTAATATGGAGTCTAAAGACTTGGGAAATATGTACCAAACATCCCCCATCCCCTCCCATTTGTTCAAAAAAAATTCAGAAAGGTTTCAAAAGGAATTAAGTTCTGAACGTTTTCTAACCACGCGGGAAGGAATGCGAAGGGGTGAGGGAAGTTTGCCCCATAATTTTCAAGTGTACACACCCCAAATAACATTCTGGGAAAATACCGACGAGATCTGAAGGGGTGAAATTTTTTTCCAAAAAATGAGGAAAGACTATAGTCTTTGCTCTCTTTTTGGTAAAATTTTTCACCCTCTCCGATTTGGTTGGAAAATTCCCAGAATGTAATATGGAGTCTAAACACTTGGGAAATATGTACCAAACATCCCCCATCCCCTCCCATCTGTTCAAAAAAAATCAGAAAGGTTTCAAAAGGAATTAAGTTCTGAACGTTTTCTAACTACGCGGAAGGAATGCGAAGGGGTGAGGGAAGTTTGCCCCATAATTTTCAAGTGTACACACCCCAAATAACATTCTGGGAAAATACCGACGAGATCTGAAGGGGTGAAATTTTTTTCCAAAAAATGAGGAAAGACTATACTCTTTGCTCTTTTTTTGGTAAAATTTTTCACCCTCTCCGATTTGGTTAGAAAATTCCCAGAATGTAATATGGAGTCTAAAGACTTGGGAAATATGTACCAAACATCCCCCATCCCCTCCCATCTGTTCAAAAAAAATTCAGAAAGGTTTCAAAAGGAATTAAGTTCTGAACGTTTTCTAACCACGCGGGAAGCAATGCGAAGGGGTGAGGGAGGTTTGCCCCATAATTTTCAAGTGTACACACCCCAAATAACATTCTGGGAAAATACCGACGAGATCTGAAGGGGTGAAATTTTTTTCCAAAAAATGAGGAAAGACTATACTCTTTGCTCTTTTTTTGGTAAAATTTTTCACCCTCTCCGATTTGGTTAGAAAATTCCCAGAATGTAATATGGAGTCTAAAGACTTGGGAAATATGTACCAAACATCCCCCATCCCTTCCCATCTGTTCAAAAAAAATCAGAAAGGTTTCAAAAGGAATTAAGTTCTGAACGTTTTCTAACCACGCGGGAAGCAATGTGAAGGGGTGAGGGAGGTTTGCCCCATAATTTTCAAGTGTACACACCCCAGATAACATTCTGGGAAAATACCGACGAGATCTGAAGGGGTGAAATTTTTTTCCAAAAAATGAGGAAAGACTATAGTCTTTGCTCTTTTTTTGGTAAAATTTTTGACCCTCTCCGATTTCCTTAGGAAATTCCCAGAATGTAATATGGAGTCTAAAGACTTGGGAAATATGTACCAAACATCCCCCATCCCCTCCCATTTGTTCAAAAAAAATTCAGAAAGGTTTCAAAAGGAATTAAGTTCTGAACGTTTTCTAACCACGCGGGAAGGAATGCGAAGGGGTGAGGGAAGTTTGCCCCATAATTTTCAAGTGTACACACCCCAAATAACATTCTGGGAAAATACCGATGAGATCTGAAGGGGTGAAATTTTTTTCCAAAAAATGAGGAAAGACTATAGTCTTTGCTCTTTTTTTGGTAAAATTTTTGACCCTCTCCGATTTCCTTAGGAAATTCCCAGAATGTAATATGGAGTCTAAAGACTTGGGAAATATGTACCAAACATCCCCCATCCCCTCCCATTTGTTCAAAAAAAATTCAGAAAGGTTTCAAAAGGAATTAAGTTCTGAACGTTTTCTAACCACGCGGGAAGGAATGCGAAGGGGTGAGGGAAGTTTGCCCCATAATTTTCAAGTGTACACACCCCAAATAACATTCTGTAAAAATACCGACGAGATCTGAAGGGGTGAAATTTTTTTCCAAAAAATGAGGAAAGACTATAGTCTTTGCTCTTTTTTTGGTAAAATTTTTGACCCTCTCCGATTTCCTTAGGAAATTCCCAGAATATAATATGGAGTCTAAAGACTTGGGAAATATGTACCAAACATCCCCCATCCCCTCCCATTTGTTCAAAAAAAATTCAGAAAGGTTTCAAAAGGAATTAAGTTCTGATCGTTTTCTAACCACGCGGGAAGGAATGCGAAGGGGTGAGGGAAGTTTGCCCCATAATTTTCAAGTGTACACACCCCAAATAACATTCTGGGAAAATACCGACGAGATCTGAAGGTGTGAAATTTTTTTCCAAAAAATGAGGAAAGACTATAGTCTTTGCTCTTTTTTTAGTAAAATTTTTAACCCTCTCCGATTTCCTTAGGAAATTCCCAGAATGTAATATGGAGTCTAAAGACTTGGGAAATATGTACCAAACATCCCCCATCCCCTCCCATTTGTTCAAAAAAAATTCAGAAAGGTTTCAAAACGAATTAAGTTCTGAACGTTTTCTAACCACGCGGGAAGGAATGCGAAGGGGTGAGGGAAGTTTGCCCCATAATTTTCAAGTGTACACACCCCAAATAACATTCTGGGAAAATACCGACGAGATCTGAAGGGGTGAAATTTTTTTCCAAAAAATGAGGAAAGACTATAGTCTTTGCTCTCTTTTTGGTAAAATTTTTCACCCTCTCCGATTTGGTTGGAAAATTCCCAGAATGTAATATGGAGTCTAAACACTTGGGAAATATGTACCAAACATCCCCCATCCCCTCCCATCTGTTCAAAAAAAATCAGAAAGGTTTCAAAAGGAATTAAGTTCTGAACGTTTTCTAACTACGCGGAAGGAATGCGAAGGGGTGAGGGAAGTTTGCCCCATAATTTTCAAGTGTACACACCCCAAATAACATTCTGGGAAAATACCGACGAGATCTGAAGGGGTGAAATTTTTTTCCAAAAAATGAGGAAAGACTATACTCTTTGCTCTTTTTTTGGTAAAATTTTTCACCCTCTCCGATTTGGTTAGAAAATTCCCAGAATGTAATATGGAGTCTAAAGACTTGGGAAATATGTACCAAACATCCCCCATCCCCTCCCATCTGTTCAAAAAAAATTCAGAAAGGTTTCAAAAGGAATTAAGTTCTGAACGTTTTCTAACCACGCGGGAAGCAATGCGAAGGGGTGAGGGAGGTTTGCCCCATAATTTTCAAGTGTACACACCCCAAATAACATTCTGGGAAAATACCGACGAGATCTGAAGGGGTGAAATTTTTTTCCAAAAAATGAGGAAAGACTATACTCTTTGCTCTTTTTTTGGTAAAATTTTTCACCCTCTCCGATTTGGTTAGAAAATTCCCAGAATGTAATATGGAGTCTAAAGACTTGGGAAATATGTACCAAACATCCCCCATCCCCTCCCATCTGTTCAAAAAAAATTCAGAAAGGTTTCAAAACGAATTAAGTTCTGAACGTTTTCTAACCACGCGGGAAGGAATGCGAAGGGGTGAGGGAAGTTTGCCCCATAATTTTCAAGTGTACACACCCCAAATAACATTCTGTAAAAATACCGACGAGATCTGAAGGGGTGAAATTTTTTTCCAAAAAATGAGGAAAGACTATAGTCTTTGCTCTTTTTTTGGTAAAATTTTTCACCCTCTCCGATTTGGTTAGAAAATTCCCAGAATGTAATATGGAGTCTAAAGACTTGGGAAATATGTACCAAACATCCCCCATCCCCTCCCATCTGTTCAAAAAAAATTCAGAAAGGTTTCAAAACGAATTAAGTTCTGAACGTTTTCTAACCACGCGGGAAGGAATGCGAAGGGGTGAGGGAAGTTTGCCCCATAATTTTCAAGTGTACACACCCCAAATAACATTCTGTAAAAATACCGACGAGATCTGAAGGGGTGAAATTTTTTTCCAAAAAATGAGGAAAGACTATAGTCTTTGCTCTTTTTTTGGTAAAATTTTTCACCCTCTCCGATTTGGTTAGAAAATTCCCAGAATGTAATATGGAGTCTAAAGACTTGGGAAATATGTACCAAACATCCCCCATCCCCTCCCATCTGTTCAAAAAAAATTCAGAAAAGTTTCAAAAGGAATTAAGTTCTGAACGTTTTCTAACCACGCGGGAAGGAATGCGAAGGGGTGAGGGAAGTTTGCCCCATAATTTTCAAGTGTACACACCCCAAATAACATTCTGTAAAAATACCGACGAGATCTGAAGGGGTGAAATTTTTTTCCAAAAAATGAGGAAAGACTATAGTCTTTGCTCTTTTTTTGGTAAAATTTTTCACCCTCTCCGATTTGGTTAGAAAATTCCCAGAATGTAATATGGAGTCTAAAGACTTGGGAAATATGTACCAAACATCCCCCATCCCCTCCCATCTGTTCAAAAAAAATTCAGAGGAATTAAGTTCTGAACGTTTTCTAACCACGCGGGAAGGAATGCGAAGGGGTGAGGGAAGTTTACCCCATAATTTTCAAGTGTACACACCCCAAATAACATTCTGTAAAAATACCGACGAGATCTGAAGGGGTGAAATTTTTTTCCAAAAAATGAGGAAAGACTATTATAGTCTTTGCTCTTTTTTTGGTAAAATTTTTGACCCTCTCCGATTTCCTTAGGAAATTCCCAGAATGTAATATGGAGTCTAAAGACTTGGGAAATATGTACCAAACATCCCCCATCCCCTCCCATTTGTTCAAAAAAAATTCAGAAAGGTTTCAAAAGGAATTAAGTTCTGAACGTTTTCTAACCACGCGGGAAGGAATGCGAAGGGGTGAGGGAAGTTTGCCCCATAATTTTCAAGTGTACACACCCCAAATAACATTCTGGGAAAATACCGACGAGATCTGAAGGGGTGAAATTTTTTTCCAAAAAATGAGGAAAGACTATAGTCTTTGCTCTTTTTTTGGTAAAATTTTTGACCCTCTCCGATTTCCTTAGGAAATTCCCAGAATGTAATATGGAGCCTAAAGACTTGGGAAATATGTACCAAACATCCCCCATCCCCTCCCATTTGTTCAAAAAAAATTCAGAAAGGTTTCAAAAGGAATTAAGTTCTGAACGTTTTCTAACCACGCGGGAAGGAATGCGAAGGGGTGAGGGAAGTTTGCCCCATAATTTTCAGGTGTACACACCCCAAATAACATTCTGGGAAAATACCGACGAGATCTGAAGGGGTGAAATTTTTTTCCAAAAAATGAGGAAAGACTATAGTCTTTGCTCTCTTTTTGGTAAAATTTTTCACCCTCTCCGATTTGGTTGGAAAATTCCCAGAATGTAATATGGAGTCTAAACACTTGGGAAATATGTACCAAACATCCCCCATCCCCTCCCATCTGTTCAAAAAAAATCAGAAAGGTTTCAAAAGGAATTAAGTTCTGAACGTTTTCTAACCACGCGGGAAGGAATGCGAAGGGGTGAGGGAAGTTTGCCCCATAATTTTCAAGTGTACACACCCCAAATAACATTCTGTAAAAATACCGACGAGATCTGAAGGGGTGAAATTTTTTTCCAAAAAATGAGGAAAGACTATAGTCTTTGCTCTTTTTTTGGTAAAATTTTTCACCCTCTCCGATTTGGTTAGAAAATTCCCAGAATGTAATATGGAGTCTAAAGACTTGGGAAATATGTACCAAACATCCCCCATCCCCTCCCATCTGTTCAAAAAAAATTCAGAAAGGTTTCAAAAGGAATTAAGTTCTGAACGTTTTCTAACCACGCGGGAAGGAATGCGAAGGGGTGAGGGAAGTTTGCCCCATAATTTTCAAGTGTACACACCCCAAATAACATTCTGTAAAAATACCGACGAGATCTGAAGGGGTGAAATTTTTTTCCAAAAAATGAGGAAAGACTATAGTCTTTGCTCTTTTTTTGGTAAAATTTTTCACCCTCTCCGATTTCCTTAGGAAATTCCCAGAATGTAATATGGAGTCTAAAGACTTGGGAAATATGTACCAAACATCCCCCATCCCCTCCCATCTGTTCAAAAAAAATTCAGAAAGGTTTCAAAAGGAATTAAGTTCTGAACGTTTTCTAACCACGCGGGAAGGAATGCGAAGGGGTGAGGGAAGTTTGCCCCATAATTTTCAAGTGTACACACCCCAAATAACATTCTGTAAAAATACCGACGAGATCTGAAGGGGTGAAATTTTTTTCCAAAAAATGAGGAAAGACTATAGTCTTTGCTCTTTTTTTGGTAAAATTTTTCACCCTCTCCGATTTGGTTAGAAAATTCCCAGAATGTAATATGGAGTCTAAAGACTTGGGAAATATGTACCAAACATCCCCCATCCCCTCCCATCTGTTCAAAAAAAATTCAGAAAGGTTTCAAAAGGAATTAAGTTCTGAACGTTTTCTAACCACGCGGGAAGGAATGCGAAGGGGTGAGGGAAGTTTGCCCCATAATTTTCAAGTGTACACACCCCAAATAACATTCTGTAAAAATACCGACGAGATCTGAAGGGGTGAAATTTTTTTCCAGAAAATGAGGAAAGACTATAGTCTTTGCTCAGAATGTAATATGGAGTCTAAAGACTTGGGAAATATGTACCAAACATCCCCCATCCCCTCCCATCTGTTCAAAAAAAATTCAGAAAGGTTTTAAAAGGAATTAAGTTCTGAACGTTTTCTAACCACGCGGGAAGGAATGCGAAGGGGTGAGGGAAGTTTGCCCCATAATTTTCAAGTGTACACACCCCAAATAACATTCTGGGAAAATACCGACGAGATCTGAAGGGGTGAAATTTTTTTCCAAAAAATGAGGAAAGACTATAGTCTTTGCGCTTTTTTTGGTAAAATTTTTCACCCTCTCCGATTTGGTTAGAAAATTCCCAGAATGTAATATGGAGTCTAAAGACTTGGGAAATATGTACCAAACATCCCCCATCCCCTCCCATCTGTTCAAAAAAAATCAGAAAGGTTTCAAAAGGAATTAAGTTCTGAACGTTTTCTAACTACGCGGAAGGAATGCGAAGGGGTGAGGGAAGTTTGCCCCATAATTTTCAAGTGTACACACCCCAAATAACATTCTGGGAAAATACCGACGAGATCTGAAGGGGTGAAATGTTTTTCCAAAAAATATGGAAAGACTATAGTCTTTGCTCTTTTTTTGGTAAAATTTTTCAACCTCTCCGATTTGGTTAGAAAATTCCCAGAATGTAATATGGAGTCTAAAGACTTGGGAAATATGTACCAAACATCCCCCATCCCCTCCCATCTGTTCAAAAAAAATTCAGAAAGCTTTCAAAAGGAATTAAGTTCTGAACGTTTTCTAACCACGCGGGAAGGAATGCGAAGGGGTGAGGGAAGTTTGCCCCATAATTTTCAAGTGTACACACCCCAAATAACATTCTGGGAAAATACCGACGAGATCTGAAGGGGTGAAATTTTTTTCCAAAAAATGAGGAAAGACTTATAGTCTTTGCTCTTTTTTTGGTAAAATTTTTCACCCTCTCCGATTTGGTTGGAAAATTGCCAGAATGTAATATGGAGTCTAACCACTTGGGAAATATGTACCAAACATCCCCCATCGCCTCCCATCTGTTCAAAAAAAATTCAGAAAGGTTTCAAAAGGAATTAAGTTCTGAACGTTTTCTAACCACGCGGGAAGCAATGCGAAGGGGTGAGGGAGGTTTGCCCCATAATTTTCAAGTGTACACACCCCAAATAACATTCTGGGAAAATACCGTCGAGATCTGAAGGGTGAAATTATTTTCCAAAAAATGAGGAAAGACTATAGTCTTTGCACTTTTTTTGGTAAAATTTTTCACCCTCTCCGATTTCCTTAGGAAATTCCCAGAATGTAATATGGAGTCTAAAGACTTGGGAAATATGTACCAAACATCCCCCATCCCCTCCCATCTGTTCAAAAAAAATTCAGAAAGGTTTCAAAAGGAATTAAGTTCTGAACGTTTTCTAACCACGCGGGAAGGAATGCGAAGGGGTGAGGGAAGTTTGCCCCATAATTTTCAAGTGTACACACCCCAAATAACATTCTGTAAAAATACCGACGAGATCTGAAGGGGTGAAATTTTTTTCCAAAAAATGAGGAAAGACTATTGTATTTGCTCTTTTTTTGGTAAAATTTTACACCCTCTCCGATTTGGTTAGAAAATTCCCAGAATGTAATATGGAGTCTAAAGACTTGGGAAATATGTACCAAACATCCCCCATCCCCTCCCATCTGTTCAAAAAAAATTCAGAAAGGTTTCAAAAGGAATTAAGTTCTGAACGTTTTCTAACCACGCGGGAAGCAATGCGAAGGGGTGAGGGAAGTTTGCCCCATAATTTTCAAGTGTACACACCCCAAATAACATTCTGGGAAAATACCGACGAGATCTGAAAGGGTCAAACATTTTTTGAAAATTTTTCTGACCCCTTCCGATTTCCTTAGGAAATTCTCAGAATGTAATATGAAGTCTAAACATTTGAAAAATATGTGCCAAACATCCCTCATCCCCTTCCATCTGGTTAAAAAAAATTCAGAAGGTTTTCAGAAAGAATCCATTTCTGAACATTTTCTAACCTGGTGGGGAGCAGGGGGAAGGGGTGAGGGATGTTTGGCACATATTTTCCAAGTTTACACCCTCCAAACAACATTCTGGGAAAATATCGACGAGATCTGAAAGGGTCAAAAATTTTTCCAAAAAAATGAGGAAATTAAACTTCGCTTTTCTTCAGTTTTTAAAACTGAATTTTTGAACACCATTGTATGGTATCCAAAATTCGCTAGACCTCTTAGAACGAATTCAACAAATTAGAATGTTATTTTATTCTCAATTTTTCGGAAAAGCGTGGTGTCAAATTTAGCTAAACGTGATGGGAAATGTTATATCCTATGCGCAGTCGGAAAATTTGCGTCGAACCGGTCCTGCCCTTCACATCGCAGTAGGTCGAAACCTACCCCGTCGACAGTTTTCTATTTCGTAATCGCACAGTTTTGTTTTAACCGTTGAGGGGTAATGACGTTGCGTAGTCCAATTTAGTTTGAAATTACGTTATGTTTTGTTGGAAACACGTGATTTTAGTTTTGTAAATGTAATCAATGCTTGAATATGAAGTGCACTTCTCGTATTGCGAGTATTTATATTGTATGTGTTATTTTAACAGAGTTCGTAGGTAAGTTTTAGGATATTTTTGAATTACACATATTCCATTAATTGTTACATTAATAAATATAAAAACTGTATAAAACATGCTAATTATAATAAAATTTTACATGGAAATTTTGCTTCAAAATAAATATTTTATTTCTGAAAACTTTTTAATTGTGTTTGGAATTTATATCGCGTTGGTGATTAGGTTTTAAAAGAGTTGGTACAATTAAGGTTGAAAAATAAGTGAACAACGATATCCTGAATTTTCATTATAGAGTATTTTATTTAAACGGATTATTGCGCGGATGATCATAAATTTTTGAAAAACAAGGATTGAGGAAACGTTTTTCCTTTTTTATTGAGGTAGTAGCTACATAGATACCATTATGTAATTTCAAGATTCTGGTAAGACGTTTATATGTTTGTATTTTTAACTAAAGGGCCAGGGCCATAGGGAGAGAGTTTGGTTATTAGCAGAAAATACGCTTTTATGGCGCTTCATTATTATTGTTATTATTGTTTAATAATCATTCCATTTCATATGAAAGTTTGCGTCTATAACATTCATTCGCATTCTCAATCCAGCATAAAGACGGCCCTGTATTTGATTTTTTTATAGTTGAAATTGATTTAACTACTATTGTATATTTTTAGGATATTAATACATAATTATTTAGTATAGTTATTGCTTTATAGTTGAATTGTTTTTTTAATGAATTTGATTCAAAATTATGACGAATTGCAAGACAAAACATTTTCTTAAATTATTGAACATCACCCAATTTCAGATAATCTTTATCTCACAAATCTCACTTAGCACGACTATAAATCACGTTTATTACCATCATTATTCACTTTTTAAAAAACACGGTGGGAGACATCCTGTCGTTTATAAAGATTGCTGATTGCTCTCGTTATTTTTAGAGCAACGTGAAGATTTAAAGTTGCAAATTACTAGCTTCCAATTATATATGTTATTAGGTCAATATGTTTCGTTCATTCCATGATAAATCAATTTGCACTCAACAGGCATGCAACTTTAATAACGAATTAATAGGATTACCGTCGCACTTCACTACTATCCTGATATTCAAGGTCATTTTGATTATAAATTTCCATTGGGTTAATTTTCTTCCACTCTATTGATTGTTTTATTTTTTGTTATTATTGTTTTTTCTGAACATGAATTTAAAAATCATTCGTTAAAGTAACGTACCTTTATTTCAACGTTGGAATTGTCCCAACTTTGGGAACAATTTTTAATATTTCCTTTATTAGACACCACTGAAATTGTTATTGGACCTAATCCGTTATAATCAAACACAATCACTCACTTTTTACATGTTAAAAATTACGGACTTGCTAAACTCCAGAACTGATTTAGGACTTTAAAAACCCGAAACCCTTTAGATTTTGTTATACACATCATTTCTAGTGACATACTTAGAAAATTATTTTTGAATTAATTTTTTCTTCTGTGGTTTGGGGTAATTCAAATTACATTGTACTTTTGTAAGACAAAGAAAAGTATAAGTGTTTGTTTTGTCGAGCTTTTAATTAGTTAATCAATCACTTTGTGGTGAAAGCAGTTTCTGCAACCACATTCATCTTACACCAGTGCTGTCAAACACAGAGCAGAAAGGATACTTTTTAGCTAAGTATCGTCTGCTTTCTAATAGAATTAACAGCGAAGATTTTAACGAGAAAAGCTGGAGCGAACAGTTAGCTACGAAATAAAATTATCCAACTTTCTGTAGTTCGCTAAGATTTTAATCAATATTGTAATGCGACCTTGTTAAATCTTATATGAAGAAAATGTGTAAGCATATAAGAATTACGGATGTAATAATTATGGTGATGCTCATTATAAATTCGACACAGCGAGTAAATAGATAAGGTTTAGAATATTTCATGTATGTATCATTTGGTAATACAAATGATAAAACAAAATTATTTATTATTTTGTATTGAAAAATTATTAAATACATGCTCAGTTTTTGACCTAGAAATAGTTTCTAAGTTGTTGCCAAAAATTCTGTAATTTAAAAGTCTGCAGTGTACCAAATTCGGAAAATCAATATTTTCTATTCCATTTGAAAATTTATTTTTGGATTTTTGAATCATCTTATTATTTTATTTCCAATTAGAGAAAAAGAAACCGCTATAAATAAATATTTTCTGAATTGTTTATTATACTTTTCATATCCCTGAATATGGTTTAGAATAGTTAAGATTTCGGATGAGGCATAATGTTAATTATTCAACGTAACTTGGCAACTGGGCTACCTAGGCGGTCGACAGATGAGAACTAGATTATTAGAACAATGGGTCAAATTGTAGTCCTAGTCCTTATAATTCTGAACAGCTTTCGTATTGATAATTCGACCAAAAAAGGAATGTCCTTATTTGAGATCTGCGAAACTGCCTGTGCTTAGAATTTAAATCAGTCCAAAACTTTATTACAAATGACGGCGTATTCGTTGTAACTTTTGTAAAAATAGATTATATGTTTGAAACAAAAATACAAAAGGGGGACAAATTCATCAGGTAAAACAAGAGCCATTTAGAATAGTATTGGGTTAAGTGATTTTAATATTTATCTACTGATTTATTTTCTAAATTTTTTTGGACATGAATAATAATAACAATAGACTATCTAACATATCCATGTTTGCAATTTATTTGCAATTCAAATTTACGGTTAGCTATTTATCTCTGGATATTTTGTTATGGTTGTCCAATAGCTAGGTCAAGGTTACCTCCAAGCAGTTCTACTAAATCGTTACTCTGTGGGGATATGATTGTTACTTTGAACCTCCACAGAAGTTCATTACAATAATTTAGTCTCATCGGTTTCTTATTATCACCTATGAGTATTTCGTATTTTGTATTCAATTGCATTGTTGTATTCATAAACAGTCAGGACCTGCTGAAGTAGCTTAATGAGGGGATTAGGGGTATTGAGTATTATAATTCTACAGATATAATATACATTCTTTGGATTTATAACAACTTGTGCTTGGTACCTATTAATTTATAATCTGGGTAGGTGCCAATTATTTGAATATTAGAAACATCAATATTTGAAATCGAATTTTCAGTGCAAAAATTTGTGATATTTAATTAGTGCTCCTGAAATGTAGATCAATAATAAACCTTTTGAGTACAGCTGAAGGATGTTCCCATCATGCTATTTATTTCGCATTAGTACATCTAAAAAGAACCCAGTGGGAAGAGGTAGTTATATGATTTTTTCAGTTTTCTTCACTTATACTATTAGAAAAAAATAAAATAAAGGTAGAGGTTAATAAAAAAGGATATCTAAATATAATAGTTACACGGCAACTAAAGCACATTATTAGTTCTAAAATTTCCGTACTTACTTTCAAATATTTTTTTCTAATTAGTAATCGCTAACGTCATTCCTTATTACGTTCTTAATAATGAGATGATCAGTAAGTACTACTACTAAAATATTCTAGTAGTAATATCAGCTTATAAAGACTGTAATCACATCAATCTATTCATAAACTCTTAAATTTTCCCAAAAGCTGGAAAATGGGAACGTAGAATAAGCAAACGAAATTACTGGATCAAAAGCGCTTTGGAATTACGTATGTTCCATCATAAAGAAATTGTTAAACTTTCTTCCATTCTCACATTATTCGAGTTATATACCTAATACATGGAACTATGCTTAATACAAAAAACTTGACGACAAACCGCATATGACCCGACTAAGTACTACGGGACAAGAAACATCGGAAGATTTCCTAGGGAAGAATTTTGAACAAAATGTATTCCTTTCCTACAATTAGCACCCATTCTGCTCAAGGATTACCTGTCTTCCCCGAGATAATGAAAATATCTCGAAGCATTTGGAGAAGGTACTATGCTACTTAGTGGGAAAGACCTATTTGGTGAAGAATAATTTCTCATAGTAAAAAATAATCAAAATAGGTAAACAGATTCAAACTAATAACAGTGTTCTAATTAGAATGGTAACGTCGATTTTACATTATCCTCGCATTATGAACAAGTAAACATCAAGTAACAAAACAAGGAAACAGAATTTCTATTTTGATTTGAAACACTACCCGTTTTGATAACCGTCCTAGTATTATTACTGAAAATTATTACCTGACCTAATACTATTTTAAAATTTATGGTAAACCAAAGGTTTCAATTTGCTACCCAAATAAATACTACTAGACATAAATTCGGTGAAAATTTTCAATAGGTACGACTGGTTACTCGGTGAAAATACACTCGTGTTCGTAGAAACTCATAAATTTTCATTAGCGACTTGGGTTATCATCTGTGATGGTGGATACCATATTAATCATCCCTTTTTACGTTGGTTTTTGTGAAGGGTTGTAAAAACCTCCCAAGTTTTATAAATGAAAAGTTGCACAAAAACTCAAAGTGGATGCCTGTGAATAGTCTTTCAGTAATTTCCTAGCTAAAATTAGAAATAAAATAATAGGACGGGCTGTTTCAGTTAAGAGAACTTGATTGTCAACATAGAGATTATTTGACTTTATATGTATACTTATACAATTATTTTTACCAACCTTGAACAAATTTATAAGATATTAACAATTGTTACGAACCGAAAATTTATTAAATTCCTGTCAAATATCACTTGATACTGTGAAAATTTATATTTTAAAGATTAAAGAACATCAAAATTTTTACTATTTGCAGGGCCGGTCCGATCTAGGAGGAAAGTTGCGTCGAATAATTCAGGTAACACTGTGAATGGATTAACAAAATTTCGCATATACGCTAAACACAACTAAAACATGTTTTCATTCTGTGTTTTTTCTTCTCTTAACTGTCGTTGCACTAATCTTTGTCAAGCACTAGCACTCCACTAATTAATTTCTATCTTGCAACGCTAAACGCTCTTATTGTTTAAAATTAAGAAATCGCAAATATAAATTAAATGAAATTTTTTTTATAATAAAAATGACAATAATATTAAATTAACTGAATGAAAGGCGAATAATAATTGCAGGATTTGTAAGTTTTTATGTTACGCATGTTTTCGTTTCTCATTTATATTTTGCATCAATGTTAAATGTCGTTCTGTACTAATTTTATAATAAAATTTGTTTTTAAACGGTTTAATAATCACGCCTAGGAAATATAATTTATATCATATCGATTAGTTTATTTTAATTATTACATGCTTCAAAAAGTTTTAACTGTTTTGACAAGTTAAACTTCCTGAAAACTTAATACTCGCTTGATACCGAGTCTGAGATCTGTGTAATAAATGTATAAATACAACCATTTCCTAGCAGTTGTGGAATTTACGCAATAATACAAGCAAGCGATGGTAATGCATCACCAACCAGCCAAAAACTCTTATAAATTTACTAAATATTTCTCCAACAACGGTATCAAGTACTACCTATATTCTGATATTTTTTTTTGTTTCTTTTACAAATCCTTACGACAATATAAATAATATTTATCTGTGAGAATGATTCATACAAAAGCGATTGAACATCGTATATTTTAGATTGAAGGGAACGTATTCATAAAAGAACCTCTTTAATTCTTAATTCTTACACGCCCTCTGAAGCGAAACAAGGGTGTAGACAGTATTACTCTTATTGAGTAATCACAAAGCCTTCTTATTAAATATGTAATCCACTCCTCCAGCACGGCTTGAAGTTGTGTCAGCTAAAATTACATAATGTAAGCTTGCTGAACAATTTATAGAACGAGATTCTAGCTTGAAAGCATCCCCAGTAACAGTAAGAAGCCCCCTGAAACATTTTAATGTTAGTAAGATGGTTCGTGCTTATGGTTGTATAAGACATAAAATTTAGTTTATACTTCTACTGCGTATCGTGGCTTTACCTTATTGCAGAACGTTTTAAACTACTCTTTGGGGACAAATATATTTTATTTCATTCATTTTGCGTTTTACTTAAGATGAATCTTCACAATCTTCAGAGTTTTGCGCGAACGATTATACAAGCTTAAAGATGAGGAGCGGTTTTCTTGACGTCTCTTGTACCATGGGATGGTGCCGTGATGTCTTAGAACCGAGCCATGCATGTATTGACGAAAGACATGATACAAAAAATTAACTGTCGGTTTGGAAGGATATCATTTTTATTTACCAATCGGGGCGCAGTGGGTAATAATGTGCTTCGTCCTGCTGCAGAATCGCTTTGACGGGTACTTCACGATTGATTACTGCTATACTTCACTCTCCTTTGAAAAGTAATTATAAACATGTATAAAGTACGAAGAAATAGATTGAAAATTTGTATTCCTGGATAATAACAAGAACTTGGGTTCAAAGAAGTCTTATGCAAAGAAAAGTACCTTAAAACTGCAGAAACGATTTCTTATCACCTGACACATATAATTTTTAAATTTAAAAAAAATCAGCTTGGTTACCTTAAATATGTGCACCTATTTTTGTCACACCCTGTATATTAATGTTCAACATTATAATTACATATCTCAGATATAAGTACCAGTAAACCTGCAATACCACGCATGGGGTCAATATACGAGTATAGCCATCCACCTATGTTATAATCACGCACGTGAGAATTGCAAAACACGTAATGTGCCACAGGGATTCAGGGTATAGTGATCCTGATAACAATTCTTTTCACCAGTACAATTACATTTACGCAAATATGAGATATCTCCACTTGCGATAGTGCAGTAGATTAACACCAACACGTGATTAAACAACTAAATTACAAGGGAAACCCAGAAAACAAGAATAGAAAGACAAACCAATCTACCCTTTGCCCCTGTTGTGTGTTTTCATCTCCCACAAGTCCAGGTCAACTGACCCTAAATTCTGAATTAGTTAGACAAGCGAAGCGAATATATTTTATTTGTTATATTCTTGTTTAGAAAACTATTTTTTTGTTGCTGTTACACGTGCACTAGGGGGGTGGCTCATCCGGTCATGTGCCCCATGAACGAAATATGTATCTCGGCTCTATTGCTGCGCTCGCTCGCCCAAGAAAAAAACACACGGTTTCCTGAGGAAAAGATTTTTTACTTTTATTTTAGTGTGATAAACATTATGACATTAGTATTTATAGGAAGACGAAAAAGGTTCTCAAAATATACATATTACTTAGCTAAAAGGTATAGCGAATTATTAACTTGTTGAAATACAAAGTTAAACACATGTAATACTTTTTTTTAACGAAACCACCTTAAATAATTCAGCAATAATTCCTAGAGCTCTTTGTCTGAATTTAAAATGATGATAACATCGACCTTAAATTTGTTGAATTTCACTGTACAAATATTATACTTGAGCTTTATGTGAAAATAGTCTGCAGGTTTATAAATTTAAATTAGAAATAATAATATAATCGATCGTAGTATCATCGAGTAGATACACAACACTGTAAGTTAATTATTCAACATAAAATGTCTTGGTTTTTTTTGCTCTATACCCATTTTATCCAATTGATTTACTTATTTTTGGAGGAACAATAAACAGTTTTGGAATTGATAATATTAGTAATTTTACCTACAAAGGGTTGCCTTAATTATCTCAAGTCGATTATAGTGGTCGTAATTTTTGTCGTATTTTTGGGTGCACACAAAAAACAAAATGTGTTTGATTCCAACCACAAAGCCAATTGTCCCTTAAATATTTATATGCATATCCCGCAGCAGAACTTTGTGATTGATGTATACTGCAATTTTGTTGGTCAATTTTAAAGCGAGCTTATGTTGAATTACACGATGGCATCAGAGCTTTTAATGTATTTTTATTTGAATCACAAGAATTGCAACGTGCAACTTTAATAATCTGATTATGTTCGATAGGGATAACGGGTTATATTTTTTGGCAATTAGGACGAACTGCCAGAGATAACGATGTGAAATAATTTGAAGGGAAAATTTCAACTTGTCAATATGATTTTTGTAAAAAATAAACAACGGTTTGTGAAATGTGTCGACCATTAATACAATTAAATTGACTTGTATTTCTAACGCAGAGTGGTATTTTCGTATTTTCTTTTACGTTTTTT
This sequence comes from Hemicrepidius hirtus, assembly GCA_963082805.1. NCBI lineage: Eukaryota > Metazoa > Arthropoda > Insecta > Coleoptera > Elateridae > Hemicrepidius > Hemicrepidius hirtus. The sequence continues at coordinate 20,207,148 of OY720168.1, forward strand.
CATCATCATGATTTTAATTATCTGTTATTGTAAGCGACAGTTATTTTTATCACATTGCATGCGAGCTTCTTTTAGGTGAAACAGAAAATTCCATTAGTATAAAATTTGTTGTAGATGTATGATAAAAATTGCGTGTTTTTATCACCTTGTTGGCTGGTATGTTAAAATTAAATAGGCCATTTCACACCCCTATTTTATATTTTTATAATATTTGCAAGTTTTCAAAACGCATAAATTTATATAAAACGTGCTTGTCTACGCTTGTAAATTTAGAAATGTACGAAACAAGCTGATCTGGAACCGATATCGTAGAAAATCAATGTCGTTTGAAAGAAGTTCTCACCTTTCTAAGGAGAGAAACACGTAATAAAATGGGTAACCGGAGAAATGCGGCTGAATTACTATTTTATAGTTTAAATGCTAAAAAATGCATTTCGATCAATATTGTTTCCTAGGCAACGTTTCAACAACACGTTCCGCTGAAATAAAATTTGCACTTATGCAAATACGACGCTGTGACGTCCTTCACACGTCAAATTTAATTTAATCTAACGAAGTTAAATCCGAAAACTGCTGCTATAAAATTCAGTTTTTTCCGTGACTGAAACTTTAAAAGTCGGAATCGTCAATTAAGGGCGAATTGTGTTTGGCTTTAGAGACATTTAGTTTAAATATTAATGAAGCACTTTAACCTTAAACGCGACAATATTCTCAATGTAGGGATCTAATTCAATATATTTTTCCCACTAAAGGTAATTTCAAGGTGGTATAAAAGAATTGGACGAATTTTATGACACATTTTGAACACCAAATAGAGTTTTCCGCTGTTTACCGCATACCGCACAAAGTTATTGCATGCTCAAAATATTAGAGAAGTTTATAGGCATTCAGTACTTGTTCAAAATGAGAAATTGATATTTGTTTGATATTTATGCGATCCTCTATAATATACTGTATCGGTTTTACTATTGCCGCCCCATATAGGTATTAAATAATATTTTGGACACGGTTACTTTGGGGTACGATTTATCGTATATAAGGGCTGTTACAAATTCGAGTATAGGAATCTCGGAAACCGTTAAGAGATACGGAAGTTTGCTCTAATTTAACCGACTCTTATGGTTTGCGAGATCCCTGCAAATTTTTAACAGCCTGTAAAAGTCCAGTTTTACTGAAATGAGTAGAAAAATAATTAATGACCACAACCCCTTTGACTGAGCTTTTACTAAAAATTCCTAATGTTACGGGAAATACAACCATAGCTGATAATTTCAGCGTTTACTTATTTGTTTTAGCATAAACATTATTATTACGTTTAAGTAAATAATTACTAATGACACAAGGATTTCTACCTGCTTATGTGCTTAATTGACAGTTAAGAATGATTACAGTTAGTAGGCATTTCAAGAACAGGAGCAGAAACAGGAACGTACCATATTTCTTAGGAACGTGAAAAGCATAGAAAATATCCAAAGGTAATTCATGCGGTTACGCAGGAGAAATATCGGTATCATACTTAATTTATTTTGTTCGAAGCTGCAACTTACATATTATTGATTAGTTTTATATAAAATGACTAATGGTCAGAATTAATAAAATCATGTCATAAATTTAAAATTAGGTACTTACTTCTAAAAGCATTTTGTTTTCAGTCCAAACTATTAACTTTTTTTTGCTTTTTAAGTTATAAGTAGTTGTCTAACGACTAAATGACTATTTTATCGGTATTTGTTTCGAATAATTGATGACGAATTAAAAATTGTATCCTAAATACAATTTCAGTAAGGTGACTGTGAATGGACGGTTTAAACTTTTTTTGCGACGAATTCCCACATTCGTTTAATAACTTTGACAATATTTTGCTTACGAATTCTAAATTATAATAATTAGTAAATGACATTTTTTTGTGTCATTTATCGGGTACCCATGATGCCCATAACATGATTTACATTATTTACAATTAACTACAAATGTCACAATTACCTTAACAGCTACACGATTAAGTCGATACAAGTGTTCAGAAGTTGTACATGTTTAATCCTTTCGACTTTAGTTGGAACAATTGTAATCTCTTACATTAAGCTGATAACTTACGTCGACGTCTTTCAGTGATCAAGAAATAATCCCAGAAGCTAATCTCTAGGATCTTCAAAGTTCAAGGGCATTTGTAAAACGGCTTTTACCACCCTTTACATTACTAATGCTATCAAACCGCAAAGGACTTCCACCCAAGTGATTCTAAGTGGTTTGTTTCATGTTTACGAAAACTTATTGTTCTAATTACCTCTATTTTTGATAAATGAAACTATCGAGTTTTTCTTCAAAATGGAATAAAGGATATGTAAGTTACTGAAAACTTGCGTGATGTTTGTTTACGGATTCAAAAGAAAATAGCCTTACGAAAAGAATGTGCGTGTCATGTCATATGTCTGGTGTATTGATGGACGTTAAAAAAACTAAAAATTGGTACTATAAAAATTAGAATATACTACGCTGACTGAAATGCCCCCACTAAGTGAATATTTAATATACTACAGCGTGTAAGGGAGCTCATGTCCTTTCTCCATATATTGTGAAATAGGAATTTCAAACGTTACAACAAATTTTACTGGGCGGTTATTATGTTATATTTAACAGCAAAAAAAGGCCATTTAAATATTTAAACCATGATAGCCCCAAAGTGTGCTGAATTTTCTAGTAGGGTGTAAATTGAAATGTTTTATTTGAGAATATTTAAATTTAGAAAACTTGGTGGAAGTTTCACCTAAAGGGAATCGTTTTCCTCGTCCGGAAAGCCATCAATCTCCAGTTCTTCCTCCTAATCGGTCGTCTAATCGTATATTCAGTCCCTTACAATTCTAGTTTATAAATAACACCTCAGCTAAGGTACTTTATTATTAAGAATATTAAATGCCTGTTAGCTAATCGGAAAATCTTACAAATAAATTACCTCATTTTTTAAATGAGGGATAAAAAGTTTTCGATTACTTGACCTTGGCTCGTTTTTACGGGATTTATAGCCCAGTTGTCTTCGCAGCAACATCTGGGAAAAGTAATATTGCTTTCGAAATGAAATTCGCGTTATTACATTAAATTTGGTGCTTATGAAGTTTCTTTAAGCATTCTTTATAAGCAATTTATTTGGTGCTATTTCTTTTTTTGGCTTCTATTTTATCGGTTTGAAAATACGTAATTCAGCAGATAAAAGCCAAATGCAATATAAAGCACAGTTTATGGCTACGGCTTCAATTCAAGAAAATGTCAATTTTGAGCAGTCGGAATTTTATGGATATGATTCAGGAGTATATTGAGAAGACATAATATATGTATGCACTTAAGTGTTTTACTTATATCAATGCGGTTTGCTTTTATTACAAGCGTCACAGCTTATCGATTTTACCTCATGGCTCTGGTTTCTCTACTCTATATTACCTGCATTGCGGAATTATTTGCAATTTTAACTCTTTTGGTCTCTTAACTAGATTTCGTAATTATCTCAAGGCTAATTAGTTAAAAAAAAAAGCATATAATGTACTGCATGCCAATCGCTGCTTAAACAAATAATACTTGAAAAACGCTCGGGATATTTCTGTTTTCATGAACCTCTATTCTATGAAATTGCACTTCTAACAATTAACAATAATTACAGCTAGCAGTGCTTTGATTAGATCTTTTGGGGCTAGCACGTACAAATTCTAAATTTATTGTCCCTATCCAGACTGGTTTAACGTTTAACTTTGATGCACAAAACTGCAGAAACCTCACAACTATAAATGTATTCGTATTAAACTTTGGTTATTTATTCTTTTCCTTTTGTGCATTAAATATTTACCATAATGAACAAAATATTAATCAATGTAAAATGCAACCTTGTACTTACTAATTTCTTGCGGTTACTAAGTTTGGAGTTTATTATGGTTGTTAAAGGGGTAGATCTTATAAGAAACAAACTTAATGAAGATGGTTTATATTTGCGCTTCACGCAACCGAAATCAAACAAAGGGGCAATTTAAACTGTGGCGAAAGTTGCGTCAAAACAAGGAGTTGGACCTTTTGTTCAACGTTTTATGTTTTGTAATTTAATTAAAGGCATGCTGTGTAAACAAAAAAAGATAATAAATTGAAGCTAAAGTATAGAAGTTTTGAAATGTAAGTTATATAGTTAAAACTTTAAAGCAAGCCACGAACGTAGCTGTAAGGGCTGTAAGAGTAGCGTTTTCAGGCAGTCGGTGTCAGTCTTAGACGATGCGTCAGTAACGTTGTCAAGTTATTAATGTCAGCAGGGCTGTCATGCAGCGTTGTTAAGTAGGTGGTGGTATAATTTCTGAAAGCCATATACATAGGTAGAGGAAAATTAATTAAATAGGTAAATTATAATAAAGTGTCTGCCTAGTGCCATATAGTCAAGACGTACACAAGGGTTAGTCGTTATAAATAAAATCAGTAGTATTTTTGTTTGTTTAAACATAGAACAGAACTAATCAAAAGCAGTGTGCTTCATTTGTATTTTGGACACGCAGAAACTTTTAATATAATTTTTTACGTTGCATGCAGGGGTTATCCGCTACCATAAAAGTGTGCGGTGGAAAACAATTAGTACACAACGCGATAAATGTGATTTAATCTTCAATGTCGCAGTTTCTCTTTTCCTTTTACTCTTTTTCTAGTTCTAATTTATTATGTCTTATTAAATAACAAATCATAAATCACGAACTCAACTGATCAACATTATAAAAGTGTACTTCGAAGTTTTAAAAATCGCAGCCGAGCGAAAAATTTCTAAACTACGTAAATTTGAAAAATTTGAGAAACTATTTTTTCTGTACTTTTTCCTGTATATAAACATCGATCTTATCATATTTTTACATCCAAGTAATTAGTTTTAAGTTTTAACAGCATCTTCGCTTTGATTGTAGTTCGTTAATTGTTAATTCTTGTTTTTTTAAACATGTATATAATCGCAGTACTTACAAAAAAATTGTTTTAGGTGGAATTGAAGAAGAATGTACCGATTTTCAGGGACATACAGTGGCCCATGGGATGTTGTATGTACCCGGACCTGCAGTTTGTACAATGTGTGTATGTTATCATTCCGAGCCAATGTGGTGTAAGGCAATTTATTGTGATCCTCCTTATGTACGTATACAATTTCACTTTTATGTTAATGCTGTTCTAAAAATATCCAAGCACGCAATTAATCAATTTAAAATGAAATAAATTCCAGTTAAACACAAATTTTTAAACGTCTCCCCAATTACTACTTTTGTACTAGGATACATAAGTATTTACGTAAGCTAGCAAAGATTAATACTGTGTTCGGATTTCTTTTTGAATACCAATAGTTATGCTAAAACTTACAGATTACCGACATAAAATTCATTTTTATCACACATTTTTTAACTAACTTTGTTACAGTTTTGTAAGAAGTTCAGGGTTGGCGAACGCTGTTGTGAATTTGAATGTTTGGATCCGCCTGGGGAAGAGGCTGCAAAAATGCTAGAGAAATATCGACAGTCACGACAACGTAATGCACAAGTGGGAAGTAAAGATTTACCAACGATTTCACTGTTGTCCTTAATAGGAATAGTTTTGTATATTTAACACGCTTCATTTAATGAAGGTGGGTATTATTCAATATTGAAAAGTTGAGATTTTTTACATAAACTTTTATTGCAAATTGCATTTGAGAATACAACTTCAAAATCGTTCGCTGAAAATATTTCAGAACGTGCACTGAAATTATCTTCAATTTTTCAAGTAATCCAGGATTCTTTTACACAACCGGAAACAGGTTCCCGAAATTGGGTATATTACTATGTAATCTGCGTGAATTCATTCTCTGATTAATACCGTAACCATAAATAAATTATAAATATTGCCGAAAACAACGTTCGATCACGTTATCTATTGATTTTAAATACCATGACATTGTATGCTACATTTTCTGTGTTTGAACAAAAAGGAGTAATGTTTTTATTTTTCAGACTACCTGGGGAGAGATCACAGAAAAAGGATACAATATTAAATTTAAAAAAAAATTAATATTAAATCCAATATGATTATTATATTGTTTATAAAAAATTTTAATTACACATAATTGATTTCCTGTACAATTTATAAACTTTATTATTATTCTTCCTCTACAGTGTTATTTAAAGCTTTATACATAACTGGTACTGCGCGATATTTATGTTACTGCACAAGACACATGTGTTTACTTACGTACATTTTTATATTGCTATATAAATTTGAGTAGTATATATTATATAGGTATATAAAGTTTCATAGACATGATGTACAACCACCAAACTTGTATTTTCTCGATTTTCTAAAATATAAAAACCATTCACACAGGCTTTCGGGGAATAAATACTGATACAAGAAATGATTAACAATTTTCAAAACAGCGAAGAAAAATAGGGCACAATAAAAAAAAAAGAAATTAATATTGAAAATATCGATTTTTTTATCGTAATTTTTCATTGTTGGTTTTAATGTCTTTTCTCTAATAGGATTCTATTTTTCTAAGCAAGTAGTTGGTGATCGATTTTCGTTTGACAACATTTTTAACGCGCACGGATAAAATTGTGATGCATACCTGCTAAATTTTGTTGTTTTCTTTTTCTATTTGAAAGCAGACCGTACATTTTGATATGTTGATATTTATTTTTATTTGGAATATAACATTCAAAGGGTTGTAATTTTAAAGTAATAATTAAAGCACAAATTAATTTTAAAATAAAAATGCTTTGGACCTTTGGTTTATTGCAAACAACTATAAACTAAAAATGTATAAGTATTCTCGGTTAAGGGTATATAAAGCTATGGAATATTAGCGCGACCAATAATTTTGGCACCTCATGTAATCAGGCGCATCAAGCTAGTGCCAGTAATTTTACTTATTATATAAATCTGTGCTCTACTTATTACATAGAAGTAGAGAGTTTACTGAAATTGGTAATAATTGCATGGTAATGTTGATACAGTAATCATTCTTGTTGACAATTCTCCTTTCTTAGGGACATCATTCTTGTTGTTATTATATAGAATATAAACTGTAGCTTTATAATATGGTATATTAGCCTTATGCAACATTATAATGCACAAGCACGTTTTAGATAAGTCTATTATAAAAGATATTGAGATATAAAACCTTCTAGTATAATTTTTCTGAAAAATTGAAATGTTGTTAATTCGCTTATGTAGCACTAAATGAGCTTTAAAAAAAGGAGAAACTGTATATCGTAATAACTTTTCAAATTTATTTAATTTTAGAAATTTTATGATAATAACTAACGTTAAGATACATTAGGTACTGCTTTTAATATTTTATTTTTGAAAAATTTATGAATAGCTTTTATAGCGCTCCCCTTTCTATATATTATGTAAAATTAATTCCATTACTACTATTATTATAAACATAATCTGGGATCACAAAATATAAAATCTTTTATATTTAAAAGTGCTATAGGTTTTCCAAAGTATGTGATACCACAAGCGGATAGCCCTCACATTTGTGCTACAAACAGCTGAATACACAAGTCCACTGGGTTTTTGTAAAAATTAATTCTCAAATTGCAACTAACCTAAAGCAAAGACTTTTTGCAAAGACTAGTTGGGCGCCCCTCGAGCATACCTATCTTAGCAAATTATGCCATTAGAGAATCGATGCTTGGACATAAACCTGACATTTTACATATCGTTCAATATTTATAAAAGCTACTTTATTTATGCAAAAATGTTTTAATGAATATAAACACATAAATTGTTGTATAAATTTAGATATTCATATTCCTATATTAAAAGATTGCAAAGCTATTAATATTACAGTTGTATCACTTTGTATAATTTTTATTAAGGCTGTGATTGCAGGACTAATAAAGATAAAGATTAACAATCTGTCTATTATTTTCTAACCTCCCTGTAGATAAATTATCAAATATGCGTGAATGCTTGTGCGCGTGTTACATTGGGGGATGGTATGGAATGTAGGGAAAATCTAAATATTTCTAAATACCAAAATTCACATTTCTTAAAAAAATGGGTGTTAAATGCATACACTTTATACGAGATATTTTCGCATTTTATAGAGCAGAATTGCATTCACCTAAGCTAGAGATCAAGACAGATTAAAAAAAAGAAAAAGCGCCAAGCACTTACCAGCATACTGAAATTCCCTGGTGCAGAACAATTAGGAGTTGTTGATCCTTGCAACGTTACAAAAGTGAAAGTTCACAGAATTGATAGTTACACTTTAAAAATAGTAATCAGGATATTGTTTAAATAAATTCACTATATCACTATATACGTTCACTACGAAAGTTGATAATAGACTGGCTAAAAATTATTACCTGACCCTGACCTGCTGTAACTGATAAAACTTTTTATATAACAGTAACATTCCTTACTTCTACTTTTTGTTTTGGTTTTCTATACCTATTACAAGATGTCCAAATCTTTTTTGTAGTACATAATATAATACTAGAATTACAAATTTCAAGTAAAATATATAAAACTTGTTTTCTGGTCTTTTTCATTGTTGGGTGTAATAATGGAATAAATTAAGAATGTGAAACACAAAGACTTTTTAAAAAACTAGTAGTTTATTCGTTGGTAACATGAGTAGGGTAACATAATAATGCTTTTGGAAAATATATAATGCTAAGTAATATAAACAGGCTAACTATGCAGATATAGTTTCATAAATATACGGTATATATGAATTCATATTATAATATATGCTTATAAAACTTGTGAAATTGCAGAAAACACTAACAGTTTAACAATTTGGACCTCTGAATATATAATGCATAAGGTGCACCATTACACTATCACACCGGTATATCCACTAATATTTCTTAAATACCTAACTTTGTGTTAATTATTACATGAAAACTTACATTGTTTTAATGTTGTGGAAGTACTGCGCATTAACTAATGCATAAATAAATGTAAATTTGCATGTAAAAATCTATTTACAATTACTCGAACTTAATTTCACTTTTTTACATGGTATGGAAAACACCCTTTATTGCTACAGTTGCGAAGTGCAATAAGGGTTGTTTTCACATAACAAGTAATCGTAAACTACGAACAACTAATTTCATATTTAATAATCACAAGATGGCTCATGTACTCACTGTAATTCAAAGAGCAATTTACTTGTCCCCCTTTATGCTACTTATCAGTACTATTATTTCTAAATATTATCTACATGTGTATCCACAATACATGGGTGCTTATCGTTGATTGAAATTAAATTATATTAGTTTTGTGCTAAATACTATAATCATACCTAATAAAATTTTTTTATATAAACTTATTTTAATTCTTATATATCTACAGCGAGCAATGTGTAATGGCCATTTTTCTTGTTTTTCGTTTTGGTACCAAGACTGGTTACAATCTTAAAAATGCTTTTAATTTATGATAGTGAAAAAAAAACGATCCTATTGCTAAGACATGCCAAAATTTCACTATATTACAGCCCTTCATATCACACTATCACATTTAAAAGTGTTTGTGAAAATGGTTATTGTAATGTATCTAATGGTATGAATAAGGGTCAATCATTTTGGGATAACTACATTTTCTCAACTAATACGAGGTGCTCTTTTCTTGATTCTAGGTTGTATGAATTGTGCTTAATTCGGTTAGAAAAATAATAGTTCGGTTTTGTTTGCACTACCCAACAGTTTGTGATGGTAATGTAGATGATGTCGGCAGTATAGACTGATATATTTCAAACCAGTATTTAGGTATTTAAACTTACTTTTATAGCACATACATTTTTCAGTCTCCATGAATAATGTGAGGTAAAATCCAAATGTTCCCAAAATGATTAGTTTTTAATGTATTCGTAGATTAGAGAATTGTTGTTTTTTTTAATACTTTCTATACCACTATAAGTGTGTAATTGTAATTTTTGTTAATAGTAAAAGTACTGAAATTGAGCCTAACTTTTAGAAAAAGGAAGAAGAATATAGAGTAGTAGGTAACAGTTTGCAGCAGACTGTAATTAGTAATTTATAAAAAGGGTAAATTCAGAACACTCTCTGTAAGTTAAGTTAAATTTATTCCTAGGGGGAAATAGCTATGTGTCTATCAAAGTAAAAAATTAATTCCAAGAAGAAAGTTTAGTTGCATGATTTTTTTCTAATAACTAGATTAACTGGATGGTAGGTATCTATCTACCAAAGTATTAAGCACTTTATCTTTAGTTATATAAGTACAAAGTTAAATTTGAGTATTTCTTATTTTCAAAATTCGTTAAATAGTTGGAAAAGACTTATTTGTGAATAATACTGTACAAATATTTATCTAAGAGGATTGATTTAATAATATCTGACTTCATCACTCTCATTTTTTGTTCACAATCCTCATGAACATTATTTCATAGATAGTTACTTGAGACAGATAAGTAACGCAAAAAACCTTTACTTATGGCTAATTTTCAAAATATTGATCCTTTTTTTAAATCCCAGGACTTTTAATTTTATGCATATAACACGCTTAGAATAATAATAACAGGTATATCGGCAGTGAGTGAGTCAAGACTGTTTATTTTAAGACGTAATTGTAAGAGAAATATTATTTAAATAAATTCAAAGTAGAGTTACCACTACTAAATAAATGGGGCATTACAAAACAGTGTTGGCTCACCGTATATATCATGGTATTCTTCTAAGTTCTAATTCGTGAAAGAAATAGCTAGCATTAGACTTTTTTTTTGAAGAAATATTAATACCTAAAAGAAAATAATTATGGTACGTTAGAGAAGTTATTGGCACAAATTTATTACTAAATGAAAAATGGATGTTCGTATATGATTTTACACTACAATATTAAGTTATATTCCTAATTAGGTCAGACTGATTATGATTCATGACGTAGGTACTTGAAAGTGTTATATTTAATGATGATATGGAATAATTTAAAAAAGGATTAAAGGTTTTAAAATTTCCGCACAAGATTGTTGGTAATATTCTGGGCAGAGCATGTAAGCAAAAGTACAAAATATAGTAGGAAATGGAAAAGGGGAAATTAACTAATGAACATTGTGAAAAATCCAAATAGTATACATCTGGAACAGAAGATGAGGTATAGCAGGTAACCAATGAGCTGAACTGCACCCGCAATCGTATTTCTGTTAAAGTGTACCAAAACAAAAATAATGGAACTAGATTTGGATTAGATACCTACACTTTGTAATTCAGAAAATCATGTATGGGAATACTGTATCTCGCTATTATAAACTTTACTTTTGTACCTACGAAAGTAAAGACTAGTTAGCACTTTATGTCCATCATTCATTAATAGAATTAAAACCCTAGAACGGCTAGAACCACAAAAAGTTTAGTGTTTCCATCTTCAGTAGACTGAAATCTAATGTTGTAGTTTCCGAAACGCGTTTAGGTTTCTTAAACTTTTTGTGGTTTAGAATTTTAATTCTGTTATTTTCCAAACCACAGTCTCCAAGAATTTTATTTTTATCATTCATTAGTAAAGATAAACTATGTACATTTTCTTAAGTTCTATATTACTAACTTGATGGTATCTCATTTATAAAAGAATAAAAAATACTTTTTATTAAATTTGTGCCAATGACATCATACTTTTTATTATAGGTATGCTTATTCGTTTATCTATAAAATGTCTATTGATTTTTAACCTTTCAACAATAAAAGTTAAATTGGCAAATGTAAAGTTGACTAGTTTGCTAAACAGCATTACATATTATTAATATTTAGTATGATTATAGTATTTGAAGTGTCGATGATAATTTATAAAGTTACTTACTTTAGTACCTACCACTAGTTTTCTTTGTGTTCTGTAAAACTATCTAAATTAAAACTAATACTGCACATAGTTAAGGCTCTAAATATTCTGAAATATATTTATATTGTGTATCATGCACTACTTCACTTTAGACGTGTCTTTAAGGTTTAGGCAAGCGTAGTAAATTGTTTCTTAGTATAAAAATGTATTTATATAGTGAAGATTATTGTGAATGATCCGTACAAATTGGCAACTAAAAACAATTGGTTTTTAGGTATTTTTGATACACAATAAAAATATATAACTAGGACTAAATCATTTAATCCATTTTTGTAGGGCAATCAGCTTTGCGACGTAGAAGTAGTAGGAGGCTTACCTAAAGGTGGCAGCGCTGGGGCTGGCCATGGGCATGCTAAAGGAACACTACGAGCTTGTTGAAGACCTGCTGCTGATTCAGGATGCAAAAAATTTCTTCGCTGCTCCATCTTCTCAGCCTGAAGGTGGATTTATTGCATATTTTACATTTCTTAAAACATATATTTTAAAAATTTAAAAAAGCATTAGCATAATTGGACCTATATATGGATATTAATGAAACTTAAGCTTCAGGCCCCCAGTATTTTGTTTTGATTCGATGATTAGATCCTTGCTAATTACATGTGAATCTTGCTAGACAAATGGTACGTAAATAAAAAGTAAAAACAATCTAGGAATACATTGTATAATTTAAATAAAGGAGCAGAATAAAGTTTGTTTAGATATATTTGTCAATTTTTATTTTATGTATGGCGTAGAATAGGAGGGGGCGTATTCCCTTTAACACTTCCTTGCTTGGTCATGGGAAACCTTAGCTTCAGGCCCCGAAAAGTCACCATCCGCCCCTGAGTATTAGAAATACCTGTGCTTGTATCCTTGAAGCTATTAAATCAGGCAGCAAGTCTAGTTGTTCCTGTAATGTTGCCAATTTATCTTCCACAGTTGCAAGACGATCTTCTAAAGTATCTTGACGAGTGCTCATATCTGATACAATTTCATATACAGTGTTTTGTGTCTAAAAATAAAGTATGATTTAAAATAATCAAGTAGTATGTCTAATATAATAAGTTTTTAGACTCTTTACTTACTTTCGCCATATCAGTAATCGTATTTGCATTATCCATTAATTTACGTTGGTCCATTTTTACTTTCCTTAACCTAATAAGAATAATAATGAAATTATAATAAAACAATTCCATCTTACTTACGCATAAATAGCAAGTAAGAACTTCCTCTGATGAGTTCGAACTCTACCAGGGTTAACTCGTTTCACTAGCCTTGTGTGTTTATATATCAACCAGGTTTCTCTCAGAACGTTGGCTGCAGCATTCTTGAGCTGAAATTACAGGATAATGTGTTGGAGAGAATCACTTTTTAATAAATACATAAAACATTGCTCAATAAATGCAGAATCTATTTAAAAAGATCCGTCAATGTATGATGATAGAGAAAAACTACCAAAAATTATTGAACGCTACTCTTCTTCCTCTGTAAGAGACGATACTGATAGACAGACAGGATGGATGGATGGAAATAATCAGCAGCTAATACAGGTCCTGATAGACGAATGGGATACGGGAAAGGATACCTCAACAAGATCTTCGTGCGGCGTTGTAACATATACTTATAATAAAAATAATTATAAATATGGGATACTTACTCGTTTCGTAAGCTGAGTATCCATCATAAAATTATGCACATGTTTCTCAGCCCTTGTTAGTTCTAATTTTCGTGAAACAACGGCTACTAGAAGTGCAGTGCAGCCAGCACCCTGTAATTTACGAATATTATCCGAATCATAATTTGTTCAAGGATGAGAAAATAACAAATTAAATAATAGTAGACGATTTAAGAAACTAAAAAATGATAACAGCAAAAAGTGAATTACCATTAGAATAACTGTTGAATAAAAAGAGTATATTACATGAATCTATTACGATATATAAACATTATATGGCATATTGTATGTAAATAAAAGTCCTTACCATAATGCCTGTACTAACTGCGATTCCTCTCCCACAATACGTGTTTGGCACAATATCACCAAATCCTACGCTGAGGAAAGTTATCGCTATAAGCCACATTGCATTAAGAAGGTTTGCATGTTCTTCATCGTGAAACCTGTAACATATAAGGACAATTTTATTTAAAGGCCTTAAAGTTTTTCAAAACTAACCTTTCGCATTGGCGTAGAGTCCAACTGGCAATTATCCAGAGCGATACCATAAACACTAATAGTACAGTTCCAGGACAAATTGTCATAAGTGTTTTGAGCACAAATCGGGTATTAAAATTAATCCGATTGAGTGCACCGATACTTCTCGATGAAGCATCCGTAAATAGCTTACTATGAAGTAACATAACGCGACATATCAAATAGAGCCGAAGGAACATAGGCAAAGACAAGGGCACATCGTACGGGACACACTTCTTTCCAATCCCCCCATTTTTATTCGCTAATTTTGTAGTCCATACAAACTGATTATTACCAGGGATTGGATGCACAGCACATATTATGAGTTCCATAGAAATTTGACCGATCCTTTGCCAAGTCATGGCTATTCTCCAATCATCGGCACAGTTGTCTATCATAAAAAGCTGTAAAAAATTAAAGACACTGTAATAACTTCAACATAAAATAATATAGTTTGGCATTCCAAGAATGGTAAAAGGGATATCCTTTTAAATACCATCAACATTACTGTACTGAGAATAATAATTCATATCAAAGTTTCAATTGTTTTGAATTATAGAAACTCTTACCTCAGTTTACAAAAACATTTTAAAAGATAACCCAGCTTGTGTTACCTCACCAAGTCATAAAACATATTTTCGAAGATTTGACACCGAACTACAGAGGGTATTCGTTATCGCAGTTGTGCAATGGATTGAGACTGAGTCATGAGCATGTTTTTTAAAGTAACCCTATAGAAAGACATCTAATGGGGAGATCATAATTCTCTTGGTCCTCTTCTACCAATCTATTATTTAGGATAAGTTTGGTCTACCCAAGCCCTTACATGGATGAAGTGCACCATCTTGTTGGAAAACACAAAGATGAGTACCTAACATGTTTTAAGAACTTCTGAAGGAGATATCACAAGATGGGTTTTGAATTTTTGTTCTAATTTTATTTTTGTTCTAGCTACAGCCTAAGGACTTGATTAGGGTAGTTTACCTTATGAGTTAATGATGATTCTCTTCTATCTTGTAGAAGCTGTTTTAATTAATTTAATTATCTTTTTACGGCAGAAGTTTATTAATTGTACGTTTTCAAATTGACACCCTGTATATGACTAAATGAATTAAATTACCGTTGGATTTTTTTATGCAAATGGCGGTTTGATTTGGGTATTCCTCTATAAAATATTTCTCGAGTATTTTATTAGAGTAAGAGGCGATAAATTCAAGATGTTCTGAATTCTTGTACTAAAATATCTGCGAGGATCACGAAATGTATAGGTACCAAAAACATTTTAACCGCTGCTCTGTTTTAAAAATATTTCAAATATATTTCGTATGATAGCCAAGCTTACCTGGATTGCGCGTAATTTCAACTTGAAACATTGGGATAATTGAAATTACTTAATAGTTACAAAACACGCAAGTTATTTCTTAACCACAATCTAAACAGAGATTTTTGCTTGGTCGTGAGTAGATAGAGGTACGATGTTGCATAATAATTTTGAGGGATATATGGTCTGAAAGACACTGTATCTACGTATGTCTGTATAAGCGTTACAACTCATATATCTTAACTCAGAAAATCAATTTAAGTTAAACAGCAAACAAATAGTCGGTTCGCCAAATACAGCAGGGGTGGTGGAATGATGTTTCAGTTAACTGTAACACATTGATTTATTTCCATAATAGATTATTCGTTTTTCTGAAAACTTTCGAATTCGACATAAAAGTATTAAAAGCTTTTGCGTAACCCACAGGAACAGACAGTGGTCGAGGATCTGAAACATTTAACCAAATAATCTCTAGCCCATGAAACCAGACGAAATCCATACTCAAGAGAAGAATTTACTCCAATCGTTGGGAAGATTACAATAGCATGATATTACAAAAATGTAGTTGAAAAACTACTTATAGGTACTTCTGAGTTAATAAACGCACAGTCTATAACTTAAAACTGTTGTATTAAAATTTCATTTAGAAACATTAATAACGAAACAAAAGGATAATTATTATGAGTGCTATACGTAACTAAGGGTGAGGCACGTTTTATATTAGTTACAGTAGCCTCTGTAAACGAGTTCGCATTTCGTGACAGATTTCGATTTAATTTTTCGACATAAGTAAACTTAGGTCAGTAAATATTGTAACGGTATGTTGACAGGTCGTTAAGCAAACATAATTTATACACATTAGGCTCCAAGGACTAATGATACAGTTTTCATATTTGAAGTAGTTCTGTTTGATTTCATCCTCAAAGAGGAAACTCTGAGATCTCACCAAAAGGCAACTGTATAAAAATTAAAAAATAATCAAACCATCCAATGCGAATCCTAGAAATGGAGAAGAAATTTCATAATGAATTAAGTACTACATTAAATAAGAAATAAAAGGATTAGAGAATTGAGAACCAAATGAAAGAAGGAATATAGAAATATTTAGGTAGGATAGGGGAGAAGAGATTGAATGTGAAAAACGGAGAATAGAAGCGAAGAGACAACAGCATAAAAAAGATTGAAAAGGGAGGAAGCTCTAAAGAAAGATGGATATACAAAAACTATTGAAAAATAGCATAACAGGAGTAATGATATAAAATTACAATTTCCAGATGTAATAATCGTAACGTACATCCAATTTTGATTACGAATTGAAATGAAAGTATGATCTTGTCAATAAAATATGTGATGACGAAATCGGAATGTTGAACACACGCGGAAGACAATGTTTTTGTTTCACCTTTGTATAATTTTGAAAAAGACTTTCCAGGTGTTACAATAATTAGGAGTACCTACCCGATTGTATTCTAGAAACTGTAATCTGTTTGAAAACTAATTTAGCTGTGCTTATAGTAGATGCAAAGTCGTTTAACCTGAAAACAATCTTCGCACTAGGGTAATAAATAATAAGCCCCATTAGCGCTCCTATTAATAACTGCATGCTTCTCCCCTTCTACAACCTTGAGTTGAATTAAGCAGATCGAAGTTAAGGGTTGTGTAAGCTTGCGTGATAACTACACTAACATTTAAACCCCTTAAACATCCTAAGCGTTTTGTAATTCCGTAATGGTTGCGTTTTTACGCGGATAAAAAAAGAAGGAAACTCCAATGTCGCAAGGTGACGTTTTAGGCTCTTGACAGGAAAGGGTTATCGGGAAATCTCTAGCTGTGAAAAATTGAATACGGAAATTCTCAGCTACAGGCAATTTACCCACCACCTAAGTATATACACGAAATGCGGTACCGCTGTTATATTAATGAAAACCACCGTTAACTAAAATTCCTTTGAGAAAATTTAACAGTTGGGTCATGGTATACAATTTTTACTTTTAAAAATTATCGTTCGTTAATTACAATGTCTTGGAAATACGTCACCATATCCCAAAACGTTTGTTAAACTGTTTTTCCTGAGCGGTACATTTTTGTGGATTTTATTTCAGCAGTAACCTGTTCAGGCAACTAACCAAAAGCAGATAAAGTGGGTCAACATGTAAAAAACTGAAAGAACGAAGCGCGTTCCTGGAGACGTAACAAAGGTGAAAGTTAAATCTAACAAAAAATTGACAAGGGGTTTTATTTTAATAAACATTCAAACCATAAAAAAAAGTTGATAAAAAGTGAAACTGATAAGCTTTCCACTTCAATTTAAAAAATCAAAATACTGAAATAACAAGGAATTACTGCAAAATATCGAAATTCAGAGTTCGTATATGAGATATCAGAATCCTACAGACCCCATTAAGCTAAGAGGGCAGTTCTTATGCGAAGCAAAGCCTATAAATCCTTCATAAAGAAAAAGTTTTTTTAGGTCGCAGTTCCAATAAAACTTTTCAAGGTTTAAACCTTCACACAAATATGAAATTCATAACTTTTGAACCCTGTTATGTAATATAAGTAGTATTCCATTCATTTTCTTAAACACGGGCCCTAAAATTTCCTTTCTAACCCCTAGTTATTGCAGACTGTCGAAGGCGTCTTATCTGGAAGATTTAGTATATTTCAAGGCCCACATTGCACATTCCTATTCTCCCGAATGTGCTCTATCGAACAAGAATCGAACACCACAACACTACCCTAAGCCACCGCAAATTTATGATATCCCTTAGGAGAACTAACCACTTCACACCCCTTGCCATATCGTGTATTTATATTTTCTGGAGAGCTTGTCTTCAGACATGTCATCCCAGAAGTAAATATGTTGCTATATATTTTTTCGTTTCCTGCTAAAAAACGTTACCTACGTCATATTCTTTCCAAAAGTTGGTTTTCTTAATTACGTTTTCATTTCATTTATGGAAAAATTCATCTCTATCGGATCAACTGCTGGGAAAACTTCATAAACAAACTTTGGTTTACATTTCTAATGATTCTATCATTTATTTGCGTAAATATAATATAGCCTTTGCGGGAGATGTCGAACCAGCAAGTCAAGTCGCTTTGCACAATAGAAAATTTTAAAATCGACCTCTTTATTGTAGTTGTTACAGAAATATGCTACAGCTGCTACACAATGTAACAATAATCTGTACGTTATTTTCAATCAATGTCCCCTGGTTTGATTTTATTTCCAATCTTCCTTTTTCGAGCTTGTTTCCGCGACTCACAAATGCGTCGCTTTCTACCAGGAATACAGATTACAGAGGTGGTAGTAACCGTAAGTGCAATTAATATTCCTCGGTTTTATCCAAGCTACAGGTTGAATTTTACACTAATTTTGCCATTTAATTTATTAACTACATCTTTTAAGAATCAAAGATAATTTTCGGATAAATAGGAAGTACTATGTTTCAGCATAACCACTTCATTGAATTGACGTTTAATTCCGTACTAAAGGAAAACATAGTCTTGGATGTGAAAAACGTATTAAAAAACATTCGAATGAGACACTGATTAGATTTTGGCTACCTAGTTCAACCAAAAACTGCCAAAAATTTGTCCGTGTTGGGTTTGTTACGCAAATTGAATGAAGAAATGTTCAACTTACGTTTACTCTTTGAGTTGTCATGTAACCCTATTAAATGAAAGTCGGTTTTTAATGCCAGGTTTGTGCAGTTTACAAATTTAAAATACAAAACAAAGAAAATGAAAAAAGGTGACGTCAAAATTTCCACTTGTTTCCATGTCGTAGGGTACATTTCTTTGTAAATGCTGTTGCAGGGCTTAAAAGCATTATTAGAACAGAAATGCGAAAAAGGTACATTATTGGTATATCTATTCCTATTGTTCTGTAATTTTCTACCTAGGTTTGGAAAGTCCACAACTATACACTCAATATTTAAAAGAAATAAATAATTATAAATTATAATAAAATAGGTAGTATTGTAATCTGATCAATTACTATTATTATAAATGAAATCAATTTTCTGATAGTAACAACTAACAAGCGTATAATATATAAATAAACACATTAATATGTAATGAGGAAACCATTGGGTTGTAGGTATGTATTTGATATACCAAATCTACTGTATGTTCTGTGCTCCTAATAACCGAAGGAGTAATTTTGTCTTGACTTCATCGGCAGGTGGTTGGTAAAGTAATAAGAACCAAAATATATAATAAAATAGTGGTTGGGCTTGCGATGCGATGCGGCTTACCGTCCTGTATTGCCTTGCATGTAATTTGTTTGTTCTTCGTTGCTTAAGGAAATCCAATAACATGAATTATATTTTAATAGTTGTTAATTTGTTATTGCAACTTGCAAATTGTTTTTATTTTGTCTGAAACACTACATTAGGTAATGGGCGAAAATACTTTCCTTTGTGATTGATGATTCGAAAAAAATTGCGAATATGCATTTCCAAATTTTAGTTTAATTTGAAAATATTTATGTTGGAACACATCGATTAACTGTTGGTGCACTAGAAAAACTGTTTCATTATTCTGTGCTCCTGTTATGGAAGGTAGTACTTGGTCATCGAAAATCGGTGGCAGTTTTCCGTTCTTGTTCCTTCCATTACTATTTCAGTTGAAATTAATTTATATGGATCGTTTGTGAACTTTTTTCTTTAATTATTATTTAAAAATAAATTTTTATTCTCAATACTAAATTGAGACAATTTCAAAATTTAAACTTTGTCTTAACAAACCGTTGTTATATATTTTTTTCTGGTTGAACTTTTAACAAGAAATCCAAACTTTTCCCTTTCTTCCGTTAGCTCACTTTATGAAGATTACCAAAAAAAGCTTTGCTTAAAAGAAACATTTTATTCGCTAGTTAAACGATTTAACTTTGTTTGACAGAACTAAAATAATTTGAGTGGAAAATCCTATTCGTTGGGGAATTAGATATGAATTAGATTTTTGGCTACTCTAATTATAATAAAATATTGATTTGTAGTTTGATTTTGAAACATAAAATTAAGAATGATAAACTCACCTGTACTTCTAAAGCGTGATAGGCCACTATGAGGCCTAAAAGAATCACAGTCGAAACAGATATCAGAGTTTTGAGCGCAATTGAGTAAAATTCGTCCTGTAAAATAACACAGAGCTAGTTAAATAAGATAAGGTGCTATATGATAACTATTATATAAACTTACTTTGCGATAAACGCCAGCACTTGACAGTTCGTTTTCTATAACCATTACGATAATACCAAACATCCCCATCACGAGGGCGTAGTCGCTTATTCTTTTCCGCTTCTCAAACAGGGCCTTGCGTCTTCCCAACCGATAACCTACATTAGGCTTATGTTTTAGGCTACCAGAAGAAGGTCCTTTATATACCCCAGTACCAATGGGCCGCTCCTCCATGAAGCGAGGGTATTCCGTGTGCGCCACTAATGCCACCCCCGACTCTTCTGGCTGGATTCGCCCGCTAGCTGAATCCCTGCTGGAGTTCTTCACAGCCCCGGGAATAGAGAGGGTGGATACGGGTTTCCGCAGCTGTAAGCGAGCCACATAAATTCCCAAGATACTTCAAAATACGCTGTCGTACAGCAATTCAAATTGCAAATTTGATTTTGTCTAACTAAGTGTATAATTGCAAAGTTGCGAATCTGTTGGTATATTATTGCGGGTTCGAGAAATTTCTAACTGGAGTAGAAGACGCTCTAAGTTCGAACTAAATGTTCAACACCGATAATTTTAATAACCCCTAGTTATGATGGATAACAGATTTGGGAACTGATTAGTGCATTCACTAGAGGAAGATTAATTATGGCTTTCTTCGTAGTATCAACCTTGATATCTTATAAAAATTGGAAACATGTATACCCTAAAACTTATCGCAACAACAGGGAATTTATCATAATTTTAGATTGCTTTTGAAGAATTATTTATTGTAAAATTAATTTAATTTTGTGTGACAAGAATAACCTTAATCGAACAGAGCAAAAAGAGGCTTTTCATTGTGTACAGCCAATTTTACTCGAATCTATTTCCGTTATAGGAAATATAGTAAAGGTCATGTACAATAAATGAGTTATTTATCAGCCACCATTGAATAATACATTGTAATAAAATTGTGTGAGTCAACGCTCTAGATGAGCATAAATAAATCGAATGAATGAGCGAAACATCCCTAGGCGGTTGGTTATTTCAAGCCACAGTAAGTTCAAAGTTATCTGCGGGTAGGGTAGGGTGTGTACGAAAGCATCTAATTCCATGGTTCTCCAGTTAGAATTCTCTTCCGACTCACCGCCGTGGGTTTATATACACAATGGTAGGGGATGGTACACAGCAAAAAGCTACTTTAATTATTTACTATAAGCAATCCTTGTTTTTTTTGGGGGGATGCTAGGAAATAATATTTTTAAGTCTTTTTTACACATACTATCATACACATTTTTAGGGAAATATTTACAACTTGTTTGATAAGATATAAAAAAACGCAATTAACATTTACTGAGTCAGCATTACACACAACCTTCTCAATCCGACGACCAATGACGAAATTTTTACACTTGTTTTTTATCCTAAAACGATTTCCTCAAAAATTCAGCATTTTCCCAAGACAAACACGACGTGTTTTCTTTCACGTTTTAAATTTGGGAAGTAAGGTTCAAGAACATATCGTTCTGTACAGTCGAATGAATTTGAGCTGAATATTATTTTCAGGGAGAAGTAAAAATAAGCTTTTCAGGGATCACCTGACACCTGCAGATTTGTTCAGTCTTTGTATTTACATGTAAATCGGATTAAAAAGTAGAAAGTTGGAGGTTTCAAAATATTAAGCCCTTTAAAAGTTTTGTAATGCAACTTTGCAAGTTTTTTGGTAAAATAAGAAGATTTTCAGCATTTCGAGTGACTGTAAATTCTGATAACTTTTAAGTCTAATTAGAAAACAGCTTTCAAGAAAATATATAACATTAAGAGGTATTCTGTACAAGCTAATTTAATTTCCTTTTCAGATTTCCATCTATCTATTTGTTGGAATGGAAACTGTATCCCGCATCCCTTTTTGTTATTAATGATAATCTACAATCGGTATAATGATAATAGCACCTGAATATCAACTATCAAGGGATTTACAAAATAATTAGTGCGAGTTGTGTATTACAACGAATGAATTTAATTATCTCTTTTCATAGAATGGTAGATAAAACTGAATATTTTTTAAGTTAATCGGATATTAAATAAACGTACTCTTTTCTTAGAAAAAATTCTGTTAAGCAACCTGTGCAACATTGTGTACTTAAAGAGCCTTTAATTAAAAATGAAACCGATATATGTTTCCTACAACTGAGAGAATTTACTTTTGACAATTTTCACATTGAATAAGATAAATGAAGGGGGATAAGTATCAGACTTTACATTGTAACATGTAAACATCGAGGGTTTGTTTAGGATTACCCAAAATATATGTCCAAGCTGTCATAGGAAACTTGTGGTGAAATGTGATGACGGTAAAAACTGAAATGGTCAATATAAGTATTAATATGATAAACAAAATTCTATATTTAATCCCCATGACATTGGGATAACATAATAGAAAAGATGACAAATTAAAACAGTTGACATAGAATTCAGAAAAACGAATTGAGTGATCAAATACATAACGCGAGCAAAAAAGAAATTGCCTTCCTAATTGTACGGTTCTCGCTGACACAAGCTCGAAAGAAGGAAATAGAAACTACTAATGTAATAATAGAAAAGGAATTGTAGCTGATTACAAACAAGGGGATATCGATTTACAGTTAGAAAGCTGTCTAAACTAATCTTGTATAAGAATACTCACTGTCTTACGAAAATTTACTGGAAAAGTTGTATATGTATAACATGCATCTTGAAAATTAGTTGGGAAAAACAAAAATAAATCTAGTAGCACGTAAAATGGGCAGTAACATATTTCATTTTAAGATCGGTTTAGAAATATGTTATTTTTATTGGAACGTTAATTTTATTAGGCAGCGAAATTGCCTGATTTAAATGTCACACTTTTTATGTATTTTAGAAAATACAAGCTTTATTTAGGAAATGAAAATTAATAATCCTGTGTAAAACACTCAATGGAGTAATATTTTCCAGTAAAATGCTATTAAGAGAGGCCCTTTACGACACGTATTTCAAGATTCATAACGGTGTATAGGTTGTGCGTAATACTGAAGTTTCAGAGAATGTCTTTGCATATTTTCATGGATGTCTGAGATTGCCAATTAATTTATGATGATAGTATTTTCAAATATATTCTTAATTTAATGATCATCCATTATTTATTGTTACTAGGGCTGTTTTAAACATTTCACAAAAAATTACTGAAAGAATTTCTTGTTTGTGACCATGGAGGCTTCGGGTGAAGATCAAGTTTTCAGGAGGTATTTCTATCCATTACAGATAGCATCTTTAAAGGCTGAAGAATATCCTCTAAAGATGCCATCTGTAATACTGTAATAGATACCTAAACGCAATCTTCGTTTAAAAGACTCCACAGCCAGAAAAATAAATTTTGCATAAAAATATTTGCACAGCCCCAGTGCTTTAATAACCCTCTACCAATCCTATATTGTAATTTATCGTGCAGGAAATATGGTGTTTAATTATTTCGCATTATAAACAACTTAAACTCGTGTTTCTGATACCGATAAGAAAGTTAATATTTCAATAGAAACATAACTTTCGTTAGAATGGAGTTCGATATGGCTATCTTTAAAAAGCAATGGTGTTAAGCAAGACGGCTAAATTTTTATACACTAGCTTTCTGTGCGAATCCCCTGCCGTATTCTGACATGCAATTGCACTGAAATTGCGTTTTTATTTATTTAAGTAGGAAGGAATTATAGTGTACAAGCATACAGGTTTTCGTCTGATTTAGTAGGGGATCGCCACAAAGCTCGAAAAAAATAAAATAACCTGGGAGTAAAAGCAGCTAATGTGAAAACGTGAGGCACTAAGCTGATAGTGTTCTGTGCGGATTATACCGGTAGGTATTTAATTGTGGTTATAGCCAGTGATATTGTCACCTCACTACCTATAATATACATACCTACGCTGGTCAAACATGCGGATTGCATAATACCTACATAATAAATATAATGACCCGAGCTTCCATTATATCGATTGCAAACTATTGCCATATGTCTCCGGTATTATCTACACAACGCACTCACAGGTTAATTGTAATGTTTCAATAATTTACATATACTGTTGCATTTGCGGCTTGTGGTATAAATGTTAGATGTATAATGAGGATCCACTATTACACCTAACGTGTAACTCTATTACATATTGTATCTACGCCAACTGACATTTAATTTACAATAAGATAGTGGGTGTTACCATATTTTTAAAAATACGGTGTTGTATTACAAGTAATAAAGAAGAAATATTGAGTGGATACTCATAAATTAGTTGAGAAAACATACAAAAGTTAAAAATTTCAAATAACATCACGTAGAAGAATAGCGAGCTAATAGATAGAAGAAGGAAGAAAATAAAAGGTGAAGAAAAGTTTTGCTTGAAGTATCAGCATAGCAGAGAATTAAAACTAAAAGGCCTATAGAAAGAATATGAAGAAGTTATTATAATGGTATACATATTTTATAAATAACTATTTTATAATTTTAATTCGTAATCTAAATGAGAAATATTTAAGTAAAACAAGTAGAATGCACTCTTGCAGTGTCTACAGCAAAAGTTTATTGGTGGTAAAAATTAAAATTTATGTTGTGGTATGTTGGTAACGCAAGCAACTAACTATATGTTTAAAATAATATAATAATTAAAAATTTATATATTCCGCCTGATTATCTAGAACAATGCTATATGATGATAACAATCTCTAATTTCAATGAAACCCTGTGGTTATTTCATTAAAACAAAGTGCGATGTCAAAATAAAATATTTTGTAAAAAATCGAACTCCACAAAGTTTTGTTTCATATTTTTGATTGTATATTCAAATAGCAACGCAGCACTTTTTATTCACTTGTAGTGTTTGTTTATTAACGATAGCAGAGATGAAACATAGAATTCGAACGTCATTACGAAATCTGTTTATAATTGCACTACCACATAGTCATCGTTACACTTTAATTCATATTTTGTGATTTTTTGTCTACAAAATTATACAATGTTCAAGGGTGATTCTATTCGTATCAATTTTGGTTTTAGGCGGAGACAGTGGGAGAAGGCAAACAAACACATAGTAATTGAAATTTAATTCCTGCAATTCTACTCCCCATTTGAGAAGAAGCCTAAATGGAATTAACTTTGATTGCTGATTGCTGATTAACACCTTGCTTTTGTCTGATAAGTCCGGTTCCCGGGATTATTCGGATAAAACTACGGCTTGACCTAAAAACCCACGATTCCATGTTAACGAAGTTCTTATGTTTATCGGTCTATAAAGAAACTCTGCTACTGCTACTGCTACTGCTAAACAACTTTAGCAGTAGAAACCTTGTTCTTATATTCTTCTGATAAGTCCGGTTCCCGGGATTATTCGGATAAAACTACGGCTTGACCTAAAAACCCACGATTCCATGTTAACGAAGTTCTTATGTTTATCGGTCTATAAAGAAACTCTGCTACTGCTACTGCTACTGCTAAACAACTTTAGCAGTAGAAACCTTGTTCTTATATTCTTACCCCAAATACATAAATCCCAACAGCTTTATCCCTTATGATATCTAGCAAAGTTTCTCAGCAGTATTCAGAATATTTTAGGTATGCTTAATTAAAACATAACATAACAAACTATGAAGTGTGTATTAAATTTATTCCCAACTGTTTTATTTCTCTCAAACATTTAAAGCTGTTTATGATTTTATGAAAATCATCCTTTTGTATAATGTAAAAGAATCTTATTATTAATAAAAAACTAAAAGTTTTAAATTGTGAAAGTTTTAGAACATGAACCAAAATAAAACAGAGCAAGGATTTATTGATTGAGTTGTAGTACGCAAACTTGATTTGTTTAGAAGTAGACGACCAGGCATTTCGTAAAGTCAACGTCCTTTACACGGAACAGCTTCCTTATTTGAAAAGCTACTCCTACAATTTCGAAAACTTTAAATTGTCTCTTGTTAAAAAAATAACCTTAATACAATTAAGACGAATACAGTTTGCGTAGCTAAGACAAAGTTTAAGCTTTCTCGTTAATGAAGCTAATAACTGTTCCTTTCTTCCTGTTTTATCATTTATTTTTAATTAGTCCAAAGAAAAAACTCAGTTTCGGAGAATTTAATTAGGGATTTTAACAATTATTTTATTTTTTCTTTGCTACCTTAACTAAAATCAAGACTTTAAGACGACGTAAAATAAAACACGTTATCTATTTTTTACTGAAGTGGATGATCAATAAAACCCTATTAACAACAAAAGCATTTCGTGATATAGTAATTAGAAGTTATTTTTCTTAAAGTATTGTTTACTCTTAACAGTTTGGATTAAAGGTGAAGCATTTCGGTATTAAATTTGTAAAAGCTGAGGTAAAAATTTGTAAAACTTTTCTTTGTCATACGACGAAAGTTTTAAAACATTATCTAACTCTCTTCCAGTTTCCGTTTAGTTGCTGATAAAAACTTATCATAATTAGTTACGCGAATGAAACTTGAGAATACAAAATGTTTTTAGTAGACTTTCTGTGATAAAAAAAAGTGTCTGCAATTTGTGATTAACCTAAGGACAAATTCTCTTTGTTATCTTCAAACGTATAACAGTTTTGATAATATACCTAATCGAATATCATTATCGTCATGTTTGGAATAAATCAATATGGTCAAAGGAAAACAAACTTATTACTCATTTTTATACACAATTTTGAAGGTACAAAGTTGTATAGATCAAACGAATTTATTATCAGCATTTGTTACCATGTGTGTAGAAGTCCGGAAGGTCACATAATTATAAAAAAAATTCATAAATAATAATTAAAAAAAAAAAGACCAATGAATATAAAATTTTCATAAATAATACCCAAGGCCTGAAAAAAATAAAATTTCCAAAGAATGTGAATTACAGTTACATTGTGGTTTACTTTTGTAATGAAGTAATTATAGGAAGCTGATACCTACTGAAAAGTCTTAATAAAAGTATTATTGGAAATATTAAAGAACAAACGGGTTAGACTATATTCCACAAATAGGATAGAACCCTGAACCAAGTGTAAACTGAGAGGGAAGAACAAATATCCTTACTTAGGTCAAGGTGAAACTACATAAATTTACCTAGAAATTACTCTGAAATGTGAAGACAAAATTGCGGTAGAAGTATGTAGGTTTTAACTGTTTATTAAAATTACTATGATGGCTACCCTTCCTTAAAAGCTCGGAAAACACGAAACAATTTGCGCTACACTTTACAGACGAACACCTCGAAAATATGGAAAGCTTTCATTATAGTATATAGTCCTCTACCGGTGCTTGTCCTTGACCTTGACATATTTTATGAAAACAGAGGCACTGCTGAAAAACTGTGTTTTCTGAATTTAACTGTGTATATGACGAGAAAATCGCATAAAAGCAGCACAGAGTAAGGTGTGAAATATTAAATACTAATTAAGAACTCTCAAAATACAGGAAAAGGAGAAATGGAAAAAAATTAAAAACAAACATTGGTTAATTTTCCAATCCTACCAAGTTTCTTATTTCCCTGATTAAATTATCCGTTATGGAATATTAAATTTTTTTTAATTAGTTTACCGATATACTCGCATTTTTCCCAATTAAAAACATTTAAAAGCATTTTATACTTTGCAACACTGACATTTATTTAAATTGTGATAAAAATAACCTTCTTGCACGGTTTGTTAAAAACACCCTTCACAAGATGTATCGATTTTAAAGAAGTTATTTTCGAATAACTTTAGTGGTTTTTAATGGATAAATAAACCCATTGAATAACGTCTGTTAAAATAAGTACGTATATTTTAAGCCTGTTTTAGTACTCTATTAATGAGTCAAAACGTGCCTACCATCGTTAAAATAGTTTTAAATGTGTGCTAAGTAACGATTTAATTCTTCTTCAATAACTTCCATTTTATAAATACACATTTGAAAATAACATTTAGAAAAGATTATATAAATTATTATAAATTAACTTCTTAACTTTTAATCACATAATTTTGTACGGATTGTACTTAAGGCAAGCTTTTCCAGTCTTTAATCAAAATATTCGCCAGATATTAGTCCAGAGAATTTTGGCAATGAAGTGTTACCTTGAAAAAACGTACTTATTAGTCATAAATTGAAACAGTTTTAAACTTGCAAGATAATAAAATAAAATGTGATAATCTTTTGTACTCACCCTATACTTTTACAAAACGTAAACCTTTCCTATTTTAAGACAAAGGGGATGGTACGTCCTAATGGCATAATGTTTACTATATGGTACACATATTGGAACTTGTTCCACGAGATCATATTTGCAGTGTAAGTTAAAGAATGGAGAACACATACATCGAATATTAGCAGCAACATCCTTTTGACATCTTCCACTTGTAAGATACAAAAACTGTCGTCCATATCGCCGTAGAACAAAATCGCAATTATAACTTCGTAATAAAAGCAGTAATAACAAATATTTTGTAGAAAGGAACTTCATTTTTGTAGAATATGAGTTATGAGAAATAAAACTATGAGGAAAATCATTCTGATGTAAGTATTTGAATCGTTATTTCGGAATTATTTCATTTTATACCCAATTGTTCAAATTGTTAACCTTATGACATCATTCCCATTGATTAATTTCATATTAATGGTCAAAACTATGAAAGTATTTCTTCAAAAGTCTTACACATTCGTTTTAGTAGGTAGTACGAAATCCATTGTTGTAACTGTAATATCATAGCATTGCCTAAACTTCGTAAACCGATTTAGTTAACCAATTGCTAATGTGCTCTTACTGCAGAGGTAGTATATAATTTTAAATTTTGAAAAATGGGTGAAATAATAGACGGTGGATTTATATTATTTTGTACATCTATGAAATTTTGTGAGGTGACGCAAGTCAAGAAATTTTATTAGGTAACAAACAAATTGTATCAAAGTTCAGATTTGTTTAACACACGTACTAGTTTTCTTCAATATACAGCTCAAAGATACTTTATTAACAAACTACCCGGTTTAGTGATGCTATAAAGGTCATAAAATAGGCGTAGCAGCTTCAGCAGTAGCAAATGCAGTCGTAAAACTGAAGTTGACTAGAACTGCGTGGGGTTTGCATGGCATTTCAAATCAATCGGAAATGAACGGTTAGAAAGTTTTGCTAGATTCTCATAGTAGAAAAAACGAACTATTTGAGAAAAAATTAAAACTAATGTTTGCGGGCTTTTAAAATTTTAAATCAAGGATGATACAACCTCGTGTTTTCTTTGTTGGGTAACAATTTAGGTTTCAGCCATTTCAGGTTATACGATTTAGAGCAATATTCAATTCTTTTTATTTAATTGTAAATAATATTAAGCTATAAATCCCTATTTTTTTTTTTTTAGAAAATTTCAAACAAGGCTGAAAATACGTAAACGTTGACTCGAAGAATACAACACAAATCCTTGTTAACTCTAAAGCTGAATGTACAAGATAAGAAACTATTTTGCGAAAGTGGGTGCTTGTAAAATAGCAAATGAGATCTCCTGGGTTTAAATGCAGATCCTCACATTTGTTTACCGCTGTTTCAATTTATTTACCGTGCGTGTACAGATATTTGCATTGTGCAAGTTATTACCACATAACCACGGGTTATGAAAGCATGTATCAAGTATTACGGGGTAGTTTAACATTAATTAACATGTTTTAACAAAGACACCGGTGAATAAATTAAAAACTGTTAAACTAAACCTAGCATGTAAATTAGAAATTATGAAAGTTATTTAAAAGTATAAAGTGGGATGCAAACACAATTTAATAATTATGGCCGACGCACTACCAAGGGTTTACCTTTAACGCTTTAAACACTTTGATGGATAACCCAGGTAAAATATTTATTTACCTGACAAAGAAATAATAATTAGAGTTTCGAAAAGGTGTCACAAAAGACCGATTGAACTAAAAATTTTAAAAGATCGCAAGGAAGGGTTATGGCATGGGTAGTGAATTATATACTCGAACGGTGTCACTAGAAATCAGCAAACAGCACACGGTTATTTTTTATTTATAACGTATAATAGATGGCATGGGACCTTAATTATAATATAACAGCAATGAGTGGAGGTAGCAGAAAAACTGATTCAGATGTATAAGAAAGAGATGCCATATACATGAATTTCGACTTTTTTGTATTTAAACATTTAGTAAACAACAGGTATAATTATTCCCTAAGTTATACATAAACCGTTATAAAATTTCTTCTTTTACGAAAAACAACTTGCGGGTATTTTGAACATCGTTGTATTTCCATTTTGTTACGCTTTGCAACGTAATTTAACCAATTAGTAAATATCGATTAAATGAAATATTCTAAAGTTTCGTCTCTGCATCGTTAATTAATAATCACTATTTAGTTTTCCTACAAACAACCTGGATATACTTTTAAAGTTTTAATAATTATTTAAAATACGGGTTTGTTGAAGAATAAGCGAAAAGCTGTTCATTTCTCAGAAATATCTTAACATAATGATAGAAGAGCAACGAAAGAATCGCAGATTTAAGATATCTGCGTTTCCACCCAAAGTATGCTCTAATCGTCAAGCTGAAATGGAAATTTCTCTGCATAATAACATTCTTACCTTAAAAAATTGTCCGTCTCCAGGTAATATCTAGAAAACAAACACGAAAACATGTGCAGAG
The DNA here is from genome assembly GCA_963082805.1 of Hemicrepidius hirtus. Classification (NCBI taxonomy): domain Eukaryota; kingdom Metazoa; phylum Arthropoda; class Insecta; order Coleoptera; family Elateridae; genus Hemicrepidius; species Hemicrepidius hirtus. The sequence continues at coordinate 20,238,305 of OY720168.1, forward strand.
GAAAATTGATATTTCTAGAACTACAACTAACGCTTACATTTCTACCATTGATTCGACTAGTTAGTTTATTTTATTTAATAAAAAGGGCTAACTGGTGAATAATTAATATAATCGATGGTAGAAAATTGGGCACTACTGTTCTAAGCTGCGTTGCCAAACTCCAACATTTCAGCCAAATACTAAATACTTAATAATATCGTCCCGGACGGTAAATCTGATTTAACTTGCTGTGTGATGAAGGAATTGTTTTGGGACCATCTACCTTTAAAAGTCATAGACTTAAAAGTTTTCACCAGTAACGTAACTCTGAACAGTTTGAATATCGGTAATCACGTTTAGAGTTACGCTACTATTGCAGAAATCGTATGAAAATTATAACAATCGTTTTGCATGCTTTACAATTCATATCCAGCATGATTGGATAGATTATCATACATACATAATTAAAAAAATCCCATTATCTTTCGTAATGATCTGCCGATATGCAATCCTTTTAGATTACGCGAGAAAATGTATAATTTATAAGGCCTGTAATAGATGAAAAACAGTTATATGTTAATGTTTATGTACACAAATGGCAATAAAATGACAATATCACTCTGGAAATATATGTAAATTAAAATCTTTGCATGCTAATGTGCTCTGTGCCTCTACAAACTGCTTTAAGGTTGTGATTTCGCAATGAATTTCGCAACATTTGTACATGTAATTAAATACCTTTGTATAAAGCTTCTAAACTAACACTAACTTGAAGCGTTCTGTACAAATTCTAGTTTGGGGTGAAATACAAGGCAGAAATTATATGTTTATAAATTTTTACCTTATATTGGAATATTTAAATAAGATTTATTTCGATGTTGCCAAATTCTACAAGAAAACAGAACCTTAAAGTGCTTTTGGCGTTTAAAACTAGGTTTATTCACTTAATTCTCGATAAAAACCCGAGGGAGTTTTAAATTTTCAAAACACGAACTCTGTAATTACAGAAGCACCGATGTTTCCTCGCTTTAGAGAAAGCTTTAATTTTATTTTACAGAACCGAATGAAAATGCGATGTTAATTTTAGTTCAACTCAGCTTTGAAACAATGATCTACCCTGAGCTTTGAGCAAACGCCGAGCATGATGTTTACTGGACTGATAAAGCTTTCAGGGTTAAAGAGATAAAATACTAACGAACTACTCTGTTACAACTCTAACTTCCTATTAGTTTAAAATATGAAATAGGTTACACAAAATTATAATTACATTAGCGGTTGCAACTAAACCTAGTAATTATACAAACATGTCTAACATTCATCCAAGGATATTTAATTAAATACATATTTTTCATAATATATCTTAATACCCCAATGCAAAGGATGAAAAAAGAAAAATTAAAAAGATATTGAAGAAATTGAAGAAGAAGAGGATTATGAAAATATACTTAAACCCAAATTTAAACCCAATATTTATGGTTTTCGTTACTTTTATTAGGAAGAACATTATAAAGAAAAGAAGAATTAGAAAAATTAAATGTGCATTCACCTACAATTGATTAGAAATGTTTGATATCTCTATTGTCTATTAGGAGTAAAAATTAATAAAAAAGTAAGGGCGCACAAGAAACACAGAGAAAGCTGTTAAAGAAGAACGGTACCTATATTTGTATATGGGGACCATTACTATGTACACTTTAAGAAAATGCAAGGTACGGAAGAAGAACTGAAAAAGGAAAGTAGAATTAATTACAAAAATTGCAAAAATTAACGAAACACCAAGACACACTGCAAATTGTGCTGATTACAAAAATGCTGTGATATCTGTGGTGACCATAATGGTACTAATTTATGGTAAATATAATGGTTAGAATGAATAGCGAGGACCTTACGATCTATGGGAAGGACACTACTACAGTGTCCCTTTTGTTCTGTTGTTCTGTCATTTTAATGAATCTAATCATTATGATCTTGTTAATGGTAAAATCATGGCGAACAGAGCGATGAAGATAACACTCGGTCGGTATTATGGGTAGATCCATAGCCCATGGGGGTCGTGGCGGCGACATGAAAGTTGCAGGAAAATCACGAGATAAGAAAATGTATGGAAAAACTCTAGCTTACAGGGACAATTCCTGTTTTATAAAACTGAAGGAAATATTGGGATAGACTTTTGTTTCAAGCTAATGATATTATCTGGCCGCATGCCAACGAAAAAATTACAAGAAAATTGAATCTAGTATATGATGTATAATTCAAAAGTTTCAAAAATTAACCAATAAAATAAAATCAAAGCTGGAATTGGAATATACATATTATAATAGATTTAACTGAAAATAGAATGAAACTGACGGTGCTTCGGTAGAAAACAAGTTCGTTATACTTAGTTTTTATTTATGGCCATTAAGGCAGGTTTTAATTTTTTGGGTTCAAATAATAAAAGTTAAGGGAATAAACCACAACTCTATAGCCATGACAGGTGTAGCACTAGTGGGTTATATTAATATACGATAGCTTTGTTGCCCACCGTTTTCACATAGGTAACGGTATCGCTGGTAACTTCCGTCAGGGCGCGCTTTAGTCGAGTTCGTCGCGCTTGCGCCATGGACTGCGACGACATCAACAACCCCGAACCCTGTAGGATATATACTATGATGGAACACCTTAACCCCAAATCCTTTATAATTGGCACTCCTACATATCTACTCTAATGAAAACTAATTAGATACAGAGCACTTCACTTACTAGACATCATTTATTCCAATTAAAACAAAAACTATTCGCTAGTTTCGTCTTTCGACTTTTAAGTCTGAAAGTTAATAACAAATACACAGAAAACCTACAACTTAACGCGCCACGGAATCATTCTCACTTTTATTTTTTACTAAGTATATGAATCAGAATCTTAATGATTGCGCATTACCGAGTGATGTAAAACCGACATACGAGCATCAACTTTTATCAACGTTTATTTCCCCGCGATGGCCTGATTCAAAATTTTTGTTTTGAAATTAATAAACATAATATTTATTTTGGAAAATGTTTTAAATCAGTTCTGGCTTTGTATGTTATTGGTATAACAACTACAAAATTAAAGATAATGTAGGCACTACTCACCCCATAACAATGCCAGGATCTGATATTTCAGATATTTCGTATTCAAGATCGTCGGTAGGTACTACACTCTAGGATCTCATCGTCGTGACTGATTTAACCCCAATCCCTTGATGTGTAGAGGCATTCTACTCGGTAACAAGGTTTTCTCGTACTGCCTTTTGAAGTTTAGTGTGAAACCGATTTTCCTACACAGCCTGCGCGAATTTTTATACTTATAATAATAATAATACTAAAATAACAGGAAAGTTAAGTATTACTAATAGTCACGCAATTTTACTTTCTCATCGTTATACTCGGAAAAATCAATAGCAAGATTTCCATGAACTTGTAATTTTAGGGTTCTGATAACAGAAAATGTTTTAATTCGGCTACAATCAGAAACTTGTGGTTATTGATTAAAAAGTTCTTTGAAGTCAAATTTTCCATAATCATTTGGTTTTCTTGATCCCTTCCATCGATAACACATAAAAGATAACTTTGGTTGGCTTCCCCCATTTATAAAAACGATTTAAAAATAATTTCACGTACGAACAATAATAATAATCGAAAGACAGTTGAGCGAATTATAAACTAAAATATTGTGGATTTAATTTATTTTATGGTCTTGGTAAGTGAAATACTTTGCATATCTAAAAATAATCATTACAGATAATTTATATTTAAGAAACTGCAGTTTCTTGGTCATAAATATAAAAATTTTATTTGATTTTATATTTTTGATTGAAATAGTGCGCTTAAAAAAATTAAATAAAAGTTAATTTGATCATTTTCAGTGGCTTGTGGAAAAGCTCGATATGTACAACGTAAGCAGATTAGGAGCCGGAGAAAAGTAAAGCAATTAAGTTTCTTTTAACTAAATCCCCTACTTTTGGCTCGCAGATTCAATTCCAGGAGCATTTTTTACGACAATGAATCATTAAAATCCGCAGAGGGTTAACACGCAAAGTACCTTTTTGGGAAGATAAGTTAGAAACCCCCATCTAATTAAAAATGTTTATTGGAAAAAGTTGCTTTGATAAAATTTTTCCACGTTGTTTTCCTCTTCTGTACATGATTTAATGATGTACTAAATTTAGAACGGTTATAAAACAAATTTTCTTTTTATAAAAATTATAACGTAAAAACTGCGGTGGCCTTAGCCATAATAAATAAAAATTACAGATCAAGTAAAAAGGCGGAAAAGTTAGGAAATACGGCGAGTAACCTGAAACTAGAAGGTTTAATAAGAAAACATTATTTGTCTCGACATACCCATATGAAAAATGTTCGCACCGGAATAGCATATAATGATCTTCCGGAAACTGCGTCACTTGAGTTAGTTCGTATCCAACATTTTTCAAGTCCCCTTGCTTTCTCAAGAGATAGTTACATTGGTAAATAAGCTCATTGACATGCTTTGGCCTAACTTCGAATAACAACGTTAAAGTCCTTGTGAAGCTAGTAAAGGATCATCCTCGAAATATTCGACCACGGTTCATAAATTAAGGAATTGGAAACTAACGGCTATAAATTGAATGCGTTGGAAACTCAAGGAGGGAGAAGTTGCTGAACTGTGATAATTTTAATTCAGGACCATGTTATAACTTCGTGTTTTCGGCTTATAACCGAGTTCATCTAGCAGAACGTTTAATCAAAGCTACCTTCGAATATTAAACAATGTGCATTGACCTGTTAGTAGAGATCGGTATAATTTTAAATAATACACCCAGAAAGGACATAAAATTATCGAAGTTGGAAATATCCTTGTGTTTGTATATTATGGCACAAAAGGTCGTACCCAAAACATTTAGCAGTATTCTATGATTATTTAACTGCTATAGCTGACTAAATTCTAAAGAATTTCAAATCAAAATATTAAATAATAAAAACAACAGAACAATGATAGCTTTTTCTGTTCTGTTCAATTTCAATCGGCTTTAGCAAGTCTGTGATAGGAATACCAACAGAATATATTTTTACACGATAGAAAATATTCTACGAGTATGGTAAGAAATAGATATCTGTTCAGTTCCAAGCGAGGAGGTTTAAAACCTATATTCATGAGAAACGTTGCATCTGAATAGAGTTTAGATAATCCTTTTGAAAAACAACGAAAAACTGTTGGATAACTCATATTTATGATTATTTGGAAATAGCTGAAAACAAGTGAATGCAATTGAACTGTTATTACTGAAAATTATTTATACAACACTCAGATTTAAACCCCAGTGATTTATTATTATTAAATCAAATGGAATTACTAAGAGGATTAAATGTATTACCAGCGTTTATACATACGGGAATTTTTGAATAAAAAACAATCTGTTTTTTAAATTAAAAAATTCAAGAACCAAGTTAATATTTGATGCTTAAATCCAGGTTTTAAAATGAGTTCTGTCAGCACACTGTACGTTATTTAATGAGAAATGAATGAACTGTAGCAAACGGTATTAAAAACAAAGCTTTGTGAGAGTTTAATATTCTGTGTTTGCAAAACAAAAATAAAAATCACTGCACATAAAACGTTCTGCTAAATGAATAGCACGTGCAATACCGTGCTTGTGTTTAAATACCTGTATGCACAAACTTGTTTGTATAATACAATATAATAATTAATCTATAATGAAATAAAATAGATAGAGAATATATTATTTTTGCCATGCACTCTTCTAAAAAATAAAATGTATAGTTAACAAACAAGCTTAGGTAAAAATGAATAAAAGAGGTTTTACATATCTTATCCATGACATAATAATGATAATATTATGTGGGGTTCGTACGGTGTATATTTTTAATTAATACAAGAATCAAGCATGAATTAAAGATCGAAAGAGATAGTCATTTAAATGTGTACATTATACGTACAAATACCAGAAAATTTCAAATGAAATCTAGAATAGTGCCATTAAAAGAAAAATTCAGACACCATAGCTAATACCTATATAATAGAATTTAATCAAAATATGATATAAGATGCTACTATTGTGACTAAGTAAGACATAGAAAAAATTAGTCGGGTATGAAAGAATGTAAGGAGAAAAGTATCTATACAGATCGAATTTACCATACAATAATGACAACTTTATGTACTTTAGTGTTAATATCTTAAGAAGGATACCTTCATACCTTGAAGGTAAACGCATAGATATTAAGAAGGTAGAAAAGTACATACTATATTATTTAACACCTTTACTGATATTGATGTGCCTTCATTATTTGATTACTTTATACACTAAAACTGTTGTTAATATTATTCCTATAAGCACTCAGTTTCTTGGAACTTCCAAAACTCTTCGTACTAGCACACTTTACCTGTTGAATAAATCTTCTTTTGGAACTTCAAATCGCTAATTATTTCACTATAGTAAAGGGTTCCCTAAGAAGTTTATACACACGCGAGCCCGATTACATACATATTCGCGAACCCTTAAACTGTTTTTTCCTTTTAAAATCTCGAAAGGAACATAACATTTTTCTACTTCGTTTACAGATTTGAGAGCAACTTGGAAGTGTCGTTCTTCTACTGGCGTGAACTACTTACTAATACTGAAGTCCACGATTCTATTTTTTCTTGATCAACCGCTTTAGAGACAGAAGTGGACGGCAAGATTTAACAAAATAATTTTCTTGTTATTATTAAAAGAGATAGAATTCCAGTGTAAACAGAAACATACTTTTAGTGTTAAGTCGGTTGGTGGCATGATGAAGAATTTTTGGCTGCATACCAAGTATGGTGAATGACTTCAAAATTCTTGTGTAGCAAAAAAATCTTTTCTATTTAAAATTCAAGCAACCTTTATAATAGTCTGTTTCTAATAGAAGAGAACTTTTCATCTGGACTATACCATATATTTTCTTCTTAATTTTCTGTATCTGTTCAAATGGGCAACAAATCACAACAAGGGGAAACCCTGCTAAAATGCTGTCCTACTTCTTTTTAGAGGGTGGTAACTTGTCTGCGTAGCAAAATTCTATCGAAATGTCTTCCTTATTAGTTTTTTTACTTTGATGTGTTTTAGAGTATTATGTTGATAGTCATAAAATCTGGTGGAGTTGTAAACTACAAGACCATGACAGATGTTATATTTTCAGTTTTTGATATTAATATCTACTTTTAGTCTCTACTTATTTTTAGTATTGTGATCGTTCCATTTTTACTTTTAGATTTTAAAAGTACTATTCACTTAACTAATGGATCCTGTTGGTTATAGTGTGTATAGTTAGTTGTTAGTTGATATTTTCAAAATTCTCTTAGACGTGATCTTTGTCCAACCATCCATGCTTGTATGTCTCAACCCAAGTCGAATAGGGTCGTTTTTTTGAACTCTTGGTCTTTCATACAAAAGCTTCTTAAAATTTGGAGACGTTCTGCCGCTATTTGAGGTGATATAATACTAGTAAGAGGTAAAAGTTATTTCAAAGTTTCGATTTTTCAGTAGAAGTAATGGAAAATATATACATAAAAAATATTTAGACAATTCTGTCAAGCATTTCTCGACCTTTCCCTTAAAACATTTATAATGGCCAACTAAATATTTCCACTATGGCGTTAAACATTCATGCACATCAGCCGTAAAAGTACAGTAGCAGTTTATTTAATTTAACTCGTTATCATAAAAGCAAAAAGCGAGGCATAGGGGGAAATTAATTCTTCCACAAAAAACAAGGCACATATTTTAAAAAGTAGAAGAGCGTGGCAAAAACAATACCGGTCCGAGTTCAAAATATAAAACTATGTAAAGAGATATTTTATTATTCCTAAAGGAAATGTAATGTTGAAAGATATGGAAAAAAGGAGGTGCAAAATAGTCGCGGTTAAGTTTATTTCGTTGAGTCTAGGATCAAGAACCTTCGCAATATCGAATTGAAAGCGTTGTCCAAATCCTTTGGAATATAATATGTGATTCCTAGATTTGCTTGTTGTGGTAAACAACCGGGATTCTGAAACATGCGGTCGAAGCTATCTTGATATAAATGATTGAGAATTCTGAAGTAAAATCCCTCGAAAACAAAGATATAAATTATTTGAAGTTTACGTTTATTAGCAGACTGATATCAATATTGATAAATGTTACGATTAGAAAACATAGAACTAAAGCGAAACTTTGCGATAAAATTAGAAATCTGTCACAAAAAAAGTGTAAATTTAGAAATCCGTTACAATTTTTTTTTAGTAAAAACGGAGTTATTTACATACACAATAAGGGCGCCATAAGCAAAGGTTGGAAATTTGCCAATATGGAAATGGCGACAAACTAAATTTTAATGACTTGTTTACAATTCGGAAATCTCGTACAAAAGATAACACTATCCCTCCATTTTACAATCAACATGATAGTCCTGAAAAGTGTATCGATCAAATCGACCGGGATGGTATCCTGTGAAAATCCTTTTCGGTATGGCGATGATATATTTTGTGGATAAGATAGGTAATACAACAGTTATACTATAGAGTGTCGCGAATTCCCGATAAATTTCTAACTATGCTATTATAAGGCACTACTACAGCAGTAAGCAAACTAAGGAACGTCATACCTGCCGGAAGTTCCGCATAGCTCCGTTGATGCGGAGCGAGTCGGCTGCAATTCCCGCGATGCCGCCTTCTCCGTGGTCCCGCAGCTGTCTCAGAGAGGTGGAAGGAGCGGCTCCATGGACGCAACACGGCGCCGACGCTTCGGGTTGCGAACTTTGTCGTATTATCCTAGAGCCAGGCAGCGTCGTCACTACCGTTGGTGGTGCCGGACAAGAACTGCATGATGCCTGTGCAGTTAAGATATTGTTATCGCAAATACGCGAAGAAGTTTCACAATTAGTTTCGCGAAATATTGCGTGCACTTTCTCCGAGCTGGCAGTCACGTAACACACCCCTTTTACGACTGACGCGATTTTCATGTCGACGTAAGTTTTTCATTGTCCTTTTGAGCGCTTCGTTTTTTTACGGAATAGGCAGTATTTATGGTCCACTGATTTCTTTTTGTTGTGTATTTAGATTGATTACATGAATTCGGTTGATTAAATACTTTTCTAGGAAATTTTTAAATACAATAGCTTTATTAACCCCTTTCTCTAAGCCTTTTCTTTCTTTTTTTGAATAACAAATGAGCATTGTACAGGACTGGTGGCTTAATTCGTTTTCATAGAAATTACATAACAATTATCCCATTTCACTACATTATAATTTTTGCAAGGTAGTATTTTCACAGCTTGCATCATTTATATTTTCAAATATTTCCAATAGTGATTGCGATTTCTTGTGACGCCTAGCTACAACCCACATGAAACACAAAAGAAATAACAAGTTTATTTTGGTAGTATGTTTTATTTATTTGATATAAGAATTGCTTTTTGCGTTTATTGTTTACCGAAAGAAGAGAAATATTAATTTAGTTAAAGCAAGCGTACCTTTTTATTTTAATTTGACTAGATTCAATTAATCAGCATAAATGGAAGTCCACTTCTCTCGCCAAACAATAAACTGTATCAATCAAAACGCAATTTTTTATATTTAATAATCTTTTAACAAATTATTAACTTCCATTCAAGCTGAATTATTGAATTTTTAAGAATGAAATATGAGAATTATTTTATATGTATGTAGCACATACTCTCAATACTACCAAAATAATCTTACATGACATTAAATATAGCATATCCTGCTTTATTAAAAAGGGAGACAAACTATTTTCTAAAAATATTATTACAATGTTTATCAAATTTAAGCCATCTTGTACCTTTTACCGTTTCCAATATCCCCCAATAAAGTTAAAATGAAAATGAAGTGACTTCATACAAGGCGAGTAAGTTTTGTAACAGGACTTTAACAATTGATAGACGACCTTTTTTGAAGGAAGAAAGTCCATAAAACGTGGGTCGTAGAACGCTTCGTTACAATATAGAGTCCTGAAATAAGTTGTTTCTTTTTTTCTTTAATAGAATCATAATATTTAGACAAAAGATTAAGTACTTTGTACTTTCTATTCAAAAAAAAATCATTCTAAAAGTTTGTATGTCACAAACGAAGCATGCTACAACCTACATTTATAGGAACTTTTCTTCATTCCAGGTAGTAGTAGTATAGTATAAAATAATACCTCATGCGTGTTATTACTCCATTTTTTTTCTTTTGTATTCCATTTTCTTGAAATATTTTAGTCTGTACAGCCCAAAAATATATAAAGAATACAACGCTCTGTTATAATCAGGTTAGAGTGTCCTGGTACACTCCTTTTAGCAGAGGCACACTAATCTAATCATACGGCATTATTGTGTTGCTTTTCAGCTATTCGTGTCCCTTCGTTGCTTTCATTTTGATGTAGTGTAATACATTTTTGTAGAAACAAAATTTATTATTCGTTAGTAAAGAAGATGGCAGTTCGTGACAATAATATTTAAGTACTACATTCGAGTGCAAAGTTTAAAGTAATAGTAACTATTAAAAAAAATTGCTATCAATTCTGTTAAACTTTAATTTACAGAACAAGGAAATTTGTTTGAAGATAAATAATAATTAATTTCTCAGAATTAAGAGAAGCCTAAAGCTTTGAGCTATATATCGCGTTTAAGTTTTCTAAACATTTTGTAGTACTAAAGGGTTTTACTCAAAATATAAACAAAAATTTCTTTGAAAATAATTTTAGAATTTTATTTCTGGTAAGCAGGCATATATATGCTGTGCTTGGTATACTTTGAATGAAACATTTTATATATACTTGCTCTACTCTGTCTGTTTCTTTTAACCTATTTAAGGGAGATATTTAATTTAATCAAAAGCTCGTGCTTATGTAATTTCAAATAATGTTATAAAGTTTAAAAGAAATAAAGTTGGAATAATAACCTTCTCACACGCAAATGAGCGAGCAAACCCAGTATTAAACGAAACAGTTATTTTAATTATAAATTATTACCTTTGTGATGGACAATTATTGCAATAGTATTGTTATCAGAACCAAACTGCACCGTGCACTGCCATAACACTTATGTGCCTGCCCTCCACATTACATTAAAATTTAGCTATCAAAACTAGTTTTAACGTTTTCATAAGTCATGACTTATGTATGATTAAAATTTGTTTCTAAAAACATTAATCATTTTCACACTAGTTTACCTTGGAGAGGGTGTTATATGATATCAAATGGTTCGTGATTTATCTATTCAGGTTTTTCAAATATTTTTGTTTGTTAAAATTTTAAAAGCGTATGATTAAGTTTCATTAAAGGTTTTTGTCTTGTAACCGGACGAAAAGTCACCAGCTTTTCTGCACAATGCATGGGGCATACCTAACCCATTTTTATTCTTAATCTCTTAATTGTTAAATTAGGGGAAAGTCCAGGCAATGTTTCATCTCATTCGGAAAACAATCCATGTTCTTCTTGTTTTCCGCCACTGTGGGATTTTTCTTACATATTCTATAAAACACAACAATAGTAGTCAACAGAAAAGTGTTTGGTAGTTCTTTTCCACTTACCACCAATTAGAGTTTCGAAACTTTTAACAACACAATAGATTCGTGCCAGTTACATTGAATATAACGTACTATAAATTACAACTGCTACCAGCGCGAAGCGTAATTGTGCATTTGCTCAAAGCTGCATGCAATCTAATACCGCCTTAAAGTTCTGCAAGCGATTTTCCTAGAAATACATCATGCTTTAATTATCTCTCAATGACATTTTCAATGTTTGAAAATAGAATACCTGCTAGTCTACTGAACCCTAACGATATTGTCTTCGGATCTTTGATGCTGATTGATAATTTCCTCCAAGACGCGATGATATAAAAATATAAATTATATATAAATTATATATAAATCGACTAGAGTTCACTGACTTGATACACGCTATAGGTCAGGGAATGCGAGAATTGTAATTTCAAATAACTAAAGTAACACTCATGTCTCGGTTGCATGAATATTAAAATGTTTTATTTTTGAATTCTTGTGTTGACGATAACGTGTGCTATATTTGGTTTATAAAGTCAAAATTTGCATAATTAACCTACAAACTCTTGTAGATTGTACCTTTCAAACTATTTTCTAATTTTAATCAGCTTTAGTTAAGAACAGGCTAACAGCACTAACCACAACTCTGAGGATTTTTCATAAATCCATGGATGAAACTTCAACCCATTTTTATACAACATTATTTCCGCCGTTAGATTGGAATTTCATAAGAAGAAGGAAACTAGGGTAATTTAAATGCTAGTTTTATGCTCTAAAATTGTTTGATGGATGATTAAATTCCTCTTGATACAAGTAGAAAAGGCGTATTCAAGATCTTATGGTCATTAGTTAAATCCAAAGACATTTGTTGCTGGTTTACGATTTCTTGAGATTTCTTGGACAGCTTAATGGATTGCGACCGCGAATATGTTGTCTTCTCCTAGCTAGTGATTTATGTTAAAAATTTACAATAAATACTCATTTATTTTATTTCGATGTCTGTCGAATTTTCATGTTATTATAGAATCCTTCCATATCCTTTTATGTTTAATTCAAAATTCATAGATCATGGTTTAGTCCGTACGCTAGGTCGGTTTTGCTAGCAAATCGATGTCGACACAGTTTCTCTTCAGAAACTGTTAGGGGACATCCTAGAGAGTACCCCGATGTAAGGTGGACATCCGGAAAATTGAGCAATCAGCCGCCATATTGGAAAATGTGAAAATGTGAAAAAAGTGTTTATCTCACGAACGAGTGGTCCGATTTTCACAAACTTTTTTTTGTTTTGTAGCTTATTTAATTGTTATTAATTTATATGCTGAGCGCAAATGAAATTCTGGACGTAAATAATTGAAAAAGGGCTCTAACTGAACCCCTGAAACGTACACAATTTTAAAACGCTTCCACTTTATTGAAACACACGGATTTCCTAAAAGTTATATGTATCATTGTAACCGCCATCATTAGTAGATCAAAATGTTTTTTTAAAGTGCTTGAATAATGTACTAGATGCCGAGATATTAATTATTTTATAATATTACGGCACGTGCGATGTCCAGAGTATGGGCAGTCGCGGCTGCTTGCGGGGGTAAGGGACGAAGGTCCCCACCAGGTTACGCGCATAGTACAAGAGCTGCACTTGCAATCTATCTCTAAATAGGTGCAATTTGTTGTATTAGGTTTCTAATACTTAAATTATTTGTTAATTTTCCAATAACAATGAGTGCACCTATTACTTTGACAAATAACTGTGAATTTTTTGATGATCATAAATGTATATTTAGTCAAAAATATACAATGAGCGACTTTCAAGTACCGAACATGGCAAAAGAAGAATGAGAGATAGTGCTGCAATAAAAGGAAAAAATAATGTAATCAATAAACATTTGAAACTATTAGACGCCAATAATTCCCCTTTTGTATATCGCTCGGGAAATCTATGCTATAAAACGTTTACTTACTGAAAAAATATACCTACATAAAATAATGATCACAAAAATCAACAATCGAACAATCCGAGTACCAGTACCAGTACTACATGTGTCTATTAGTTAAACACTAATTTGTTTATGAATACGGCTGTAAAAAACCAAATTGTATAATAGGTAATAACATAAAAATGAAGGGAAATGTCAGATTTGCGAAAAACTCACATACTTTTTAGAGGCTACAAGTTACTTTGAAGATTCTGTTTTTTCGCGTAGGTACACCTTTATTAAAGTCTGTAGAAGATGTATTTGGACAAGACATTTATGTTCATAAAGATTGTTTGCGCAAATATATAATCAAATATGAACACGCAGTTGCAATTGATTGCGAAATCAAAATGAAATTTAGTGTAAGATTGACTTTACCTGCCAAGTGATTAAATGTTTCTCGGCAGGTAGTGCTTTATTTATATCTTCTCGAATATTTGTTAAAGCATAACCCTTTCACCTCAATAATGGGAAAATATGGTTAGTAATCAAATCTATCACATCTTGGCAAACAGATTCAATTTTGATTTTGTTATCATTTGCAACCGCGCGTTCGTATTTGATTATATATTTGCATAAACAATCTTTACGAACATAAATGTCTTGTCCAAATACATCTTCTACAGACTTTAATAAAAGTGAACACGAAAAAACAGAATCTTCAAAGTAACTTGTAGCCTCTAAAAAGTAAGTGAGTTTTTCGCAAATCTGACATTTCCCTTCATTTTTATGTTATTACCTATTATACAATTTGGTTTTTTACAGCCGTATTCATAAACAAATTAGTGTTTAACTAATAGACACATGTAGTACTGGTACTGGTACTCGGATTGTTCGATTGTTGATTTTTGTGATCATTATTTTATGTAGGTATATTTTTTCAGTAAGTAAACGTTTTATAGCATAGATTTCCCGAGCGATATACAAAAGGGGAATTATTGGCGTCTAATAGTTTCAAATGTTTATTGATTACATTATTTTTTCCTTTTATTGCAGCACTATCTCTCATTCTTCTTTTGCCATGTTCGGTACTTGAAAGTCGCTCATTGTATATTTTTGACTAAATATACATTTATGATCATCAAAAAATTCACAGTTATTTGTCAAAGTAATAGGTGCACTCATTGTTATTGGAAAATTAACAAATAATTTAAGTATTAGAAACCTAATACAACAAATTGCACCTATTTAGAGATAGATTGCAAGTGCAGCTCTTGTACTATGCGCGTAACCTGGTGGGGACCTTCGTCCCTTACCCCCGCAAGCAGCCGCGACTGCCCATACTCTGGACATCGCACGTGCCGTAATATTATAAAATAATTAATATCTCGGCATCTAGTACATTATTCAAGCACTTTAAAAAAACATTTTGATCTACTAATGATGGCGGTTACAATGATACATATAACTTTTAGGAAATCCGTGTGTTTCAATAAAGTGGAAGCGTTTTAAAATTGTGTACGTTTCAGGGGTTCAGTTAGAGCCCTTTTTCAATTATTTACGTCCAGAATTTCATTTGCGCTCAGCATATAAATTAATAACAATTAAATAAGCTACAAAACAAAAAAAAGTTTGTGAAAATCGGACCACTCGTTCGTGAGATAAACACTTTTTTCACATTTTCACATTTTCCAATATGGCGGCTGATTGCTCAATTTTCCGGATGTCCACCTTACATCGGGGTACTCTCTAGGATGTCCCCTAACAGTTTCTGAAGAGAAACTGTGTCGACATCGATTTGCTAGCAAAACCGACCTAGCGTAAGGACTAGTTATCACTAAAAGGTATAAATTCAAATTATTTTAGACTCTCTACACAGGGAAGCTTTACATTCTTAACGCAAGGAAATTAACAAAGATAAACGCAAATAAATTAAGATCTAGGACTTAAATGGGTGTGATAAAAGTAATTTGTTGTTCTTCGTCTTACCTTTAAGATCTTTAAGTCAGACATTTATGTAGATGTAAAGCTTCTTTCTAGAAAGCATGTTTCACGCTAAAACATAACTAGAATGTAAATTTTAAGGGTTTAAGATTTTCACATAGATCAGCCTTCTTCAAGTCTTCCTTGAAGTACACTTTACTTTTCTTTGTTTGATTTTTCATGAAAGTAGATTTTCCTCTAAAGGATTTTCAGTGAACATCGAGACATTTCAAACTGTAAAATCTTATTACACATTTCTCCACAGAACTGCCACTGTTAGTTTCAGCAAAACATTGGTATTGGTTTGCACAGACGTTTGTAGATATTCACCCTTTTGTATCCCTTTGAAGTCTTCAATAAACACAAATTTAAAATGATTGGGAAGAAATTGAAATTCTGATGTTGTTATTCTAACTTACAATCAGAAAAAATATGAAAACGTAATTATAGCTCGGCTGAAAGACGACATACCTTATAATAATACTCTTTGTATTTTTAAATTTTACTATTCCATTTATTCCTATGTAAAATGCTGGTTTTGTTTCCCTATGAGAAGAGGAAAAACATTCGGGTGCGCTACTACCTGCAGTAAAGATTTTTCAGGAGTTCTTGAAACTCTTGTTAAAAGTTTATACTTATAATCTACGGTTTATCTTAAATTTTATTAATCAATAAAAGCGGCAAGGCTGAAATAAGTCCTAAAATGATATAAGGGATAAACACGAGCACCTTACATGAGTCTGAGCGATTCTGTACGTGTTTATTGCGTGTTAATGGCAAAAACTCCGCAGCATTCTGCAAGTGACAGCTGCCTTTGTAATGTAATCATGTTGACAGGGTTGTTATTTTTTACAACGCCTTTAGTAAACATAATATAGCGAGTAGTTTCCAAATTTTTTGTTTTATTTTTTATTGATATCGAAAAACGATAAGGAAATCCCTAGGTTTTCCTATTTGAAAAACAATTCTGCAGTAGAAAGCAGTTAAAGTGTCTTACTGTTTTACATTCAGAACAACGAGAAAAAAGAACAATCTTATCAAACGTATATCGAGTTTAAAGAATTCTGCTACGAAGAGTCGACCCAGTCGAGCACGCCAACAGATTTGATTTCATATAGTTGAACACTCAATGTCTGTTACATACATAATAGATATATTTTGACGTATAAAAAGTTCCTTAGAAATTGTTTTAAATTTATGATACATTCAAGCTGAATAAAATATTCTCTTAATAATATTGACGAAAATATTACAAAATGTTACAAAGATTCTTTCTGTTTTTAATATGTTTACATTTTTATTTTTTTCTTTAAATAAAAAAAAAGTTGTATAAGGAAAACGTTAGCAAACTATTTTAATTATTTTGCAGAAATTTTCCAGAATACGTTTTGTAAAAAAACGATGACGAAGTGGGTTAGTTATGTCCAAAAAGTTTTTGTGACGCAATATAATTCAGGTCTCGATATCTATCTAGTTCACAACGATTCTCCCGGATTATCAAAAAAAGACAATCAATGCCAAGCAATAAATATTAATGAAATAATAAAACTATTGCGTTCTTTCACAGCGAATTATATAAAGTTTTATTAAAATAAAAATTATAAATAATGACTCGTAATTTAGGAATTCTTACAGGCAATATTTCCTACCTACCACATACTGTTAGCCAGTAATGTTAACTGATGCGTGAAGACTTTTGTTGGCAACTATCTAGACTTCCAATAAAAAAAAGCAGTAGCGGTGAAATAGTGGAAAATCAGTATTTTATCTTCGCAATGATTTGTAATTAATGTCGCTACATCGGAAACCGTCGTTTTCCGATCCGCTCCATAAATTTCTATTCTTTGTCATTGCAATTACTTTCAATTCGCAGTAAATTATAGAGTTGATCATTAATCATTTGCAAGCAGTGAGTTCACATAGGTGCATATGACAACACTACTACGTGGTTTATACAACTTTACTTCCGCATGTTTTAGCAGAGAAATACACTAAACTGACGCGTCCCAAGACTGCTACTAAAATATGCACTAGTTTTCTCTTTTACTGCTACCTAGTCTCTTTTTTTGTGCTACAATTTATTAAAATAAATCAGTTTACAATAACGTAATGTCGACAACGCATTTTCGTTATTTCCACGTTTCTTCCGGTTAATAAATTGTTAATATATTAAGGATACCGGGAGTCCGGGAATTGCGAAATACTGTTCCCTAAAAATATGGTTACAAACAACTCGATAGTTGTTCACAAAAATTAGTAGTATATTCATTATTTGCAACAAGTTAATTAGTCTTGTTTCTCAATTTAGGACATAAGCATGTTAATATGTTCTTTGATATCACTTGCAGCGACAGCCAAATTTTGCTTGATTGTAAATCGATTGCTGTTGTAACTGACATCAAAGACCCATGGTATATAGGATATAAAAGTGGAAGTAGCAAACAAATTAAAATTGCAATTAGCTTTACTGTAATTCTTACACCTTCAAATATTGAAGTAATATTACAAGTAATAAGAATCTTTCTCAAATTACAAATTCATCAAGAATAATTCAAAGACGATATTAAAACAGAGGAACCATAGTTTCACAATACCTTATTAATTTACTGCACCATGGAAAGTGGAGGAATTTTCAACAATGAAAAGACTATTAAATAGTAAATAATTGTAAACTGTTTTCTTTCAAGTGGAGAAGATATTATCAGCACTAGATCTGGATGATTTCGAATTAACTTTACAGGTAAAATTATATTTCCAAACTCACCCCTACCAGAGTAGGGGTTTCCAGGACTTGCGCAATTTATAATTTCCTGCAGCCAGTGGATTACCAGTACTAATTAATAAAAAAATTACACATGTTCTTTTCCCGCATAGCAAGTTGTATAAGACCCCCAAAAAATATGTTAGAGCAATGAATATTTTAGTCGGTAAAGCAATGTTATTAAACGATCGTTCTATAATGTGTTATTTATTGTTACATATGAAGACATTAGCAATAATAAAAAAGGTGATATGGTTGTTTTGTATTTAAAGCAAAATGTTCTTGTTATAAATATAATACCAAGGAGTGTTATCAGTAAGCTTTTAAACTTTACTGCAAAGTAGTAACGTGCCTTGATGTAAGTACTATAACTAACCAACAAGTCAGAGTTTGTGTTGTTTCTCTTGCCATAAAACAGGATGTTAAACCTCCGTTTTACTGCTTTTACCTTGTTATATGTCTGCAATAATTGAAATGGATAAAATTTAACTTTTCCCTTTGGGCAGAGTAATATACTGTAAACGGTTGTGGAGTAACACCTGACTGACCGTCATAAAACCTCGCTTCTGCTCCTATTTCAAAGCTCATGTTCGAGGCACTAAGATTAAAGCTTGTTTTAGGTTCAGTAGGTAAAACAAGTACTAAATCCAATTTTCCAGTGAATACTTTTACAGAAGTATTTTATTTAATAATTATATTTCAAAGAATAATTATTAATGGGAAAGCGAATTTTCAACTGTGAAAAACAAAATGATTTGATTAAAGGGTTTTACTTTAACGTTTAATTCCTGTCAAAGGATTTTATCATCGTTCACTACACACTAGGGGTACCATTTAATATTTTCACTAAAACAAGCACTTTCTACTCAATACACCTTCAAAAGGAATTTAATGTAAAGCTCTAATAAATACGTTGCTTTGGTATTTAACAAAAGAAACAATTTAAACAAAAAAACAACTATTAAAATGGAGTAATAAAAGATACATAAAATGTTATATATGTTAAATTTATTTATAAAAGTTATAGCACAGAATTCATCTACGTCGTAAACATCAGAGCTGTAGGACAATAAAATGCTTTCAGTATCATATACGACAGGAAAATTTCAACGCTTTTTTTGTTTTAACTTTTATACTAAGTAAATGTGAAAAGATAAAAAGTAAAATGCACATTTGAGGGTTCACACTGGGGTTGAGATGAAACTGATGAAAGAATTTGAAAATTTCAATGATTAACGAAATTTTGTGTAAATATAAAAACCGGAGAATCAGGGAGTATCGGCGGGATCTACCCTCTCAAAACAAATTCTCTGGAGGCAACAGTATTTCCGCACCCTTCCAAAAATATTGAGATTTTAATACCAAAATTGCGAACCGGAAAAGGGTGAAAACCAAAACAAACGGAGACTTTATTTACAATATTCACATTTTATACTTTTATACGATGATAAGAAACAACCCCCAACATATCTAAAACTATTTACATAGTTTTTTTACAAACAAATATATAATATGAGTCCGTTACTTGTAACGATGCATGGGCAGAAACTAAATCGAGCAATAAAACTTCTCTAACAGTATTTTCACGTCCTTTCAAACATGTTGGGATTTTAATGCCAAAACCCTCGAAGCAGAAAAGGGATATAGTGATTTAGTTTTAAATATACGCCTTCGGCAGTATTTCCATAGTAAGGTGGGAAATATTTGATATCCTACCCTAAACCAAGTGGGTATAAGAAATAGACTGGTAAGGAAAATATAAGGTGGCAATGTTAGGGTAAAATAAGTGTTCACTCAAGGAAATCCAACCAATTTTATGTTGAATGTCCGTTTAGTCCGGAAACACAGAAACCACTATAAAACAAAGTGCCCTAGTCAATAAATCAAGTTGGCAGGGTGCACAACATAAATAATGGAATTGGTTTTGTGGTGTTCTAACAAGAGTGTCAAAGGTCATAAAAGGTTCGAGAAATTAGAACTCGACTTATCGATATTCCATAGATTGATGTTTAATTTCCGGAAATTTGCACCAAGCCAAAACCTGGTCTTCCACACTAAAGTTGTCACAGCTCATAAGTCAAAAATGTCCAAAAGAAATTTAATGTAATAGCTATAATTCGATTTTTTAAGTCTTGTTCAACACAATAATTATAAATTGCAGTTTATATAAACCAACATTCAAACTACATTTCTTATAAGATTTTACTAGCAGTAAGGTAGGATAAACTTTATCATCAATCTATGTTTCAACACGGAAGGTCAGTACGTGAACAGAGGATTAATAGTAATGGATACGCAATAAAGTTTAGATCAGCTCTAAAAGGATTAAGCCAACTAAATCCTTTAAAACAGCGTTACTTTGCAGCAGGTAAATCGTCCGTTGAAGATATACGAAAGCCATTTAAACTAAAAGTAAATTGCAACATTGTGTCTAAAAAAATCCATTTCAAGGCAATATTCAACCAGTCTAAGTTCTTTTTAAATTGCAATTTCTCTGCAGTACAAAATTAAATCGCTGCAACAAATTATTTCCGCTGTGTTAATATATTGATCAAAAATGTCTTCTTTCCTAACCGACACAGTACAATTTTAGCGCTGTGTATTATTAGTGGATACAGCGGTTTCAGTCTTCGTCTGCCTATGAAGTTTATATGAAAAATATTATACAGAACAAGGGATTGTATAACGTTTACTGTTAGGACCAAACAGGAGAAGGAAGGAATTCCTAATCCTAGTCCGAATTGAGACAGTAAGATCTATGGTAAATCAGACAAACATCAGCGACCAACAATCTTCCTGGGGGTCGGAATCATAATCCTTCCTTCGGAAATATGATGATCCATGATAAATCAAGAAGTCTTGAAGAACTTCATAAGAATCCGAGTGCAGAAGAAATAGGTACAAATCCGAAAATATTTTACGTTTTTGCCGCATTGCAGTTAAATTAGAATTACATATAATAAATGTAGAGAGATAAAATGTATGAATCACAGCAGCTGTTAAAATGTTATCGTATTTTACATAAACATATCAACAATTTCTAACAAACGGATTGTACTATTCTATGTGTCATCAGCTGATAACATTGACTTAATGTCTCATCATAAAATCTATGGCATTATCACGTCTGCAATAGTGCAATTATGCGATTTTTTTCAAGTTTAATATTTAGGTTTGTGTAGCTATGTATCAAACAAATTATATTTCTCGGATATTAGGTTAATCTTAATAGAGTTCCGCTTAGAATACTTCAGTCGGTAATTACATTAAAAGGAAAGAATAAATATTTTTCCATTTTGCGTGTAGGCATGTATTTCGTGTGTTAAAACAGTCAAGTAATAAAAGTTAGTACCTACAAATGAAAATAACGTGAAAGAGAAACCAAATACTTTAATAGACCTGAATGATAAAACCATACCGGTAAATAAATCTCTTCAAATTCAAGCCGTTTAATATCAAATTGTTAAGAAAAAAACCGTTACTAATATTTGTATTACATGAATTATTCAAAAAACAATAAATTATACATAATCCAAGGTACACAATGGTTTAAATTGTGAAAGGGTAATTGAATAGATATTACTTGGACATGTGAGTAAGAATCAATAATCGTAAAATTATAATACTCTCTTTTGTATTCATCTGCAATATACTTCTTTTTCACCGACATGTCGTTTCTCATAATACAATATATGTAACAATACAAAACAAATCATTAATAGAATAGAAAAAATTTATTGTTCACCTGCATCTCTCAATTATGTTGTCATCGAAAAAGATGGTCAACCTTAGATTAACAAAATTCGATTAATGACGCTAAAATTCGAGAACAATCTATATTCAGTAAATCATAAAACAAAAATCTGCAAGGTAAAATTTATTTTTCGAATTTCGCGGAAAAATGTTTGAAACTAGTAAAACTTTAAGTTTCCAAATATATTTTCTTCTTACAAATTATTTTTTCTGCACATAAAATATTTCGTGGCATAAATAATTGGTAAAGACACAAGACGTGGACAACGGGTCAATCGGGCGACTAGAGTCCCAAAGTCGATTATTCAATCCAATATTTATGTAATGTGTGTGATGTAATGACGTCGACTAAATTTTTATGTCGACTAAATCCGCAACATTGTACAGTGATCGAATTTAGTTTGCCTCCAAAGCGTGGTCGACAGAGCGTTCACAGTCGACGATGATTCCATAGTCTATCATACACGTTGTGTCTATGTGACAAACAAGAGCTTTTCATATTGCGAGAATTTCGAAGGTAGCATTATTTTTCAGAATATCCACGCCGTTGTTTTGTTTGAATTGACTCCAAGTGCTCAACGTCTAGTCCAAGAAAATTCAGTCGACGTTGTGGTCCTTCAAAATACAGAGTCGATATCCTGTCCTCGACTGGATCGTCAGACTGCAATTTCCAAGCTGCAGTTCTCTCTTGCGATTCGACGTATTAAAGAATACAATGGGATTTTCATATTTAGAATTAAAAAAGTGTCTTCATAATTTATCTTCAGCATTTTCAAAATACATAGTAGCGAATTTTATAATATCAGTACAAGTTAGCAACTTCTCCGACCTTATTTTGAATAAAATGTTCAAATAATTCCTTCCTATTCCTAATCCGATTTTGTTTAATTCCTAATATTACTTCAGTCATTCTTGAAGGATTTGGACTTTGGCTTATCCGGCAAAAATTATTATATTTTCGGAATAGCCGTATTTTTTTATCTAAGCAGTAATGTACAGAAACGATATAATTTTATTTAGTTATTGTATTACTCCTTTTATCTGCGAGACTGAAACATATCGAGCTTTTATTTACATATTAAGTATTTTCATCCCCGAAAGCATCTCAAAACTATTTAGTTTCGTTTCGCTACAAAGGAATATATAATACGAAGACATCGAGATTTTCCCAATGAAGCCCAGGAAGTAAACCCAACAAGAAAGCTTTTGAACACAAATTGATGTTTCCTGGAAAATCCTGAACTAGAATTAAGTAATGCTCCCCAAAATCCGATAATCGCGATAACTGCCAGCTAGCACGGTTTCAAAATGAACCTTAGCTTTCAGGATAGAGATCTACGAATAAAAAGCAATATAATTTGAATTTGCTGTAAATCAGTAATGCGTGAAATGTTCCTGTTAGAAGGGGTTGTTTATAGATAGTGGTAAAAAATTTGAAGAATTTTCTTACCGGAGCGTTGAGGCACGGACAGGTGCAGTGGTGTGCAGTCCGTACGCTCTCCCTTGAAACAGACCGAACTATCTTCAAGGTAGAGGCTGGTGTCTGCGATGTGCGCCGCTGCTCTAAACCTCCCCTAGGAGACGACGTATGCGGCGTTAGTTGGAAAGCGTTTGAGGAACTCCTATTTCTCGTAGGAATATTCGTTAGTAGATTCTGCTTGCATCCTTTCACGTCAAGTCTGTAACAAACATTAACTAATAAGAGAAAATTTCAAAAGTTTATCGGAATTTTTGCTAAAAAAAAAGTAAAACTTTCTAACTATGACTTCACATAAATTAAAATTGTTTAAGTACGTTATACATCAAAAAATAAATGATAACTACATATTTATTTTACCTACACATAAAATGCATAAATAATTTATCCGTTTTATCCATTTGACAAATTATTCAAAGGTGGGTCATGTATATTGCAGTGTTATCGTATGCTGCTTTTCATTTCTTTTACTTTACCAGAAACCCAAAATCCATGAATTATGCATAGAGGATTTGGAAAGTTTTTAACGGGACTTTAATGTTCGTAATGCTTTTGCTGAGGATATATTATCGTAACGATATGATGAAAGGATATCGCATAAGGGATTTAATTCAAATTTAAAATTGTTTTGTAAAAACTTAATCGATGACAAATATATTGTTATATTATGAAGACATCCACTATAGTATAGTATTATCGTAACCAACGTAGATGATATGCCTTATTTGGGATTTGAATTAGGTACTAACAAAGGCTCCAATGGATTTGTTGTGAAATGTAATACTCCAATAATCTCTTGTCGTAAGTTAGTTGTGTTCTGAGAAATAATTACAGCCAACAAGGCCTTTTGAAATATAATCCACAAGAATACTTCGAAGGGGTTGTTATAAATTTATAATAACAAGGTAATTTTTTTCAACACAGCGCATTATCAGACAATGGTCATATCAACACTATACATAAATCTTTGGTATAGGTACACATAAGCCACACACACACACACACACACAAGTCATTATGAAAACTGATCATTCGTTGTTATTTGTCCCTAAAGGGTTTAAATTTAAACTTTGTAGTAGTTCCATAATTAATTCTAAATGTTATCTAACAACATATATTTCCATCGAAATAGTGGGTTACTAACCCCATCAATGCCACTAAATTTTATCCTACACACCTAACATAATCTCCCTTTGCTATAAAACAAACGACACGCAAATGCCATCGGCTGATACGAGTTTAAATGGCCTTTACCGTATCTTTTGAAAGCGTACGAAAATCTGTTTTTATATTCCGGGCTTATTTCCTGACCGTAAGAAAGTTTCTTATTATTGTGAAATAATTTAATATTTTAAATTAGCAAAGGATTGGGTAAGATTTCATAAATTACTAAAATCAAATCTAAAGGAAACTCCCTAACGAAACCGTTAAGCTATGGCTAACGTTAAAAACTTCTCTTATTAACTTTGGGTTCAAGTTTTAGAACAAGGACAAGCACAAATGCGTCCAACAACTTCAAAATTGTTAAATTCAAGCTCATTTTCAGCACCCTATTGTTTCATTAAATTAAGGAATATTAATAACGAGTTTGCTTTCAACTTTAGAGGCAGTGAGTTCTAATAAAGTTTTCTGCTTTTCAAGAACACAGATTTTAACTAAACACTAAACTTATTATGACCAGGTATTCGAAGAGAAAATTAAGACAAATGTAGACAATGTTATAAATTAAACAGAATTAATGAATACAGAAATTCTTAAGCAAATTGTTTAACGCATAAAGTAGACTTAATCTAAATTAACAGGCACAAGTGAACTCTTAATTGTATATAAGTACTAAACTTTTAAATAACAATTCCTATGTCTTATCTTCCTTACGATTTGTGTGGCTGTGAAATCTAAGTTAGATAGGATTACAAGCAACGAGAAAATGTATTTTTTGGAACGGATTTCGAAAAATCCAAGTAGGAGGTCATGGAAAAATATGATGGGACAAAAGAAATATTACATCGATTAGGCAACAAAGAAGGAAATACTGAAACTGTGACATCATAATAATAACAATCGTATTTGTAATTCGAAACATGCACCTGCTATTTATGAACAATTCTGAAAGGGCAACTTAATTAATTTTGCACACAGTCAAACAATGAATACCCAAACCCAGAAAGCGGATATAACGACGAACGGTAAGAGATAATGCAGCCTACATTTAGTAAATACAATTCAGTAACTTACTAAAACTCGTAGGTAGTTTCATTTGCATATGAAAATTTATAAGGTCTTCCTATAAATTTAAATTTGATATTTCATGCATCTATATGCACGCCTTTCTGTTTTCTCATTCACACAATTCAAATTTTAGTACTTCATATTCTAGACTCTAGAGTACCTATTTTATTTCCGAATTTACAAATTTATGGTTTCAGTTTTATCGCGTTTGCTATTAAGGTTTATAGTCTGATTTTAATGTTAGTAGCCGGCTGCATGTGAATGACACGTTATATATTCTCAACTTGTAGGTTTGTAATGAGTAGAACCATCGTAGAACTGACATGAGGCGGTTTCTGTTCGGTTGAGTTATTTCGTCCTGGATATTGTTTCAAATTCTGAAACCAACCTAGTTTTGAGATTTAATCCTTTTAATTTTAAGCTTCCCCAGTCATCCCGAATGTATCCAACCAACAAAATTAATTGATGTATAAATCACATACATTTTCGAAACATCGCTTGAATTTAAAATATCGGTTTCCAACTTTGTTCAGTAGATAAATAAGCCTTTTGAAATGTTTAATGTTCATAATGGCCGTTTTAATTAGAATGACCTGTTTGATCCTGTCACCCGAAGAAACATGATCGATCCTTAATTTTAAAGCAGCAAAGTATTATAAATTATTGATAAAAATGGTGACCTTTCCCGCCAATTTAATAATCAGTTAGCCAAGGATGAACGTGTGCGTACAGTATTAGGGGTAGTTTTTATAGTAGCCAAATTAATTATCTGCTTAACAAGGTAACATTAATTAGCATCACAGCAATCCCACTTTTAACTTTTAGATGTGAAGAGATAATTGTTTTAAGGATCGTATCATCATGTTTAAAGTCATAATTAGAAATCCAAAGGGATTAGCATACCTGCAATGCAGTTCTATATCTGGCACGGAGCGGGTGCTATTTTCCTCGAGGCAGAGCGAGCCGTCCTCTTCGCTGTCGGAAAACACAGATAATTGGGGGTGATGAGAGGACACCAAGAACGTGGTGCATTCTTGTCGCATCAGGACCGGTTTCGAGCAGTTTGCTGGTGAGGACGCCGTCGTTAACGGCGGGCCACCTACTAGGAGGCTCGCCGTTTCGTCCTGACTGCTCATGCTACCGGATAGCCCCTATCGTTCACTCAACCCTGTAACAAAACAATAATGACAATGCATAATGAAAAATATATACACAACGATTACATATAATTTAAACCAGTACTTTTATCGATAACAAACGACATAAAACCCCTATAGGGTCTCCTCAAGAATTTTCCTTTAATTTATTAAATTTAATTTATTATCAATGTCTCCCCAATACTCGCATGTGATTCAGGAGTTCATTTTCATTTGTAAATGTATAGGAAATCTACATAAAATAGAGTCAATTTTCGTGATGTTATTACATGTGACTTTGCTGAAAATGAGAACATTATAAGAAGTTACACAGTAATTGGTTTCTATTTTAGAAGACACTAAAGTTGCGTGGAAGCCTGTTAGCATGAAGATTACAAAGCTCATGAAATAACAAATGATGTCTGCCAGTTTCTAATCAACCCTTTATATTATAATTAGGTATATTGCTTGACACGCCATCTCATCCGCATGGGATTTGCGTCTAATATGCATTATTCAACGACGCAAGGGTACAGGCTCAAAAACGGATAAACGAAAGCTAAGCGAACCAAATTGACCCATCGACGCTTTACAATACAGTAACATTAACCCACAAAATAAATTGTAAATGAAGGCAACCTGACCTAATTCGAATTAATTTAGATGAGGTATGGGTCAGATCCCCTTGCTTTATATCCAGTAAATGTGACAAATGAAAATGTTTTACGAATCGTTTAGAATGCTAAATTTAGCCGAATTTACTACAATAACCGTATTTACAGATTTATGACTACTCAGATAAACTTTCCAGAAAATTTACACAGAGGGTCGTTTTAAAGCTTTTCGCTTTCAAACTTCAAATGTTATTACAGATATAAAGTTCTTAAATACGGTTATGTTAGGTATCTAATATGTAATTACAGAACCGGAGTATGTACTTAAAGTTTAACTGTTAACAGCATGACTACAATGTACAAAGGGTTTTACACAACCTTGGAGGATACAATTTCACATAAATTGACAGCATATTCTAATGACGCAGCGAATAACGTCCTAGATCCACTAATAAAGTTCTCTGTTACATTTAAATTATGGAAATTTCTTGGACATAATTCTATACAATTATTAGATAACACAAATATAACTTCTAGCAAGATGATGTGGTACGTCACTCACAACAAAGTTATGACTGAAGTTGTAGATAGTTTCAAACGAAATATTGACGGAAATGTAGTAGGGTAATCTCAAATAAACGTCATTATTAATTTACATCACTGCAATCCACAGCAGGAATTTAATATTCAACAATGCTTATGGTAGAGCGTAATCATCTACAGGAAATCTATCAACTTATTAATAAAATAATAACCATCCGGTGGTAATAATATAAATATTTGAAAAGTTTCAATTTTTGCAGAGTTTTTGGGAAAAAGTACAAAAACAAACAAGGGGAAGTTTGAGTTAATCATTCAATGTTACCTACATGAATGATTTAAGTTTGGACCCGAACCAGATTTTTTTATTTCAATAAAACAGCACCCGAAATAAAACCTTTATACATGATAGAGGGGCCTCTCCGAAAACACTGAAATGTTTTAAGAAATTATTATTTACTTTGTCGGTTTATTACAAAGATAATAAATTAAAGGAAATTTTAGATTTTGGATTCTGCAATAGGCAACAGACTTACTGTTGGGATTATGGTTTAAAATAAAACTGAAAACGATTACTTATTTAAATATTTATTTAAATATGAGTAGGTAGGTACGTCTTAATTCGTCAACGGACGATACATCAGTGTATGTGGGAATATTAGACGCATTTGCGGTTTTAAAACACAAGGGTGTTTTCTCTCTTTCTAAGGGTCTGTTTTAATGACTCTCACAAAATATAGAAATATAGGTATCACGCTTAAGTGATCTTTAAACCAATTAAGTCTAGCACCCTTAAGAAACACATGTGGTTATTTTTGCACGTGTTAACTGTAATAAACTAATACTTACTTCTACAAAGTGGACGCGAGTAATGGCTGTAATAGTTGCCACTGTGAAATTGAAATAAAACCTCCAGCGTTTAACTTTTCTAAATTCTGTATGTAATACAGATTGTAAAAATTACCAAACCGTTAGTACACGTCAAACTTTCAATTTACTTGCATATCTTCTTTCCCTATAAACGAGGGATGACAGGTATAAAATTTAGATTGAGCCCTACTCCCTTTTTAGAAGTTTTTGTAGGTGCATGATTTATGGGTCTATTCGTACGTGGTTTGCGTTGACAACCACGTGAAAATTGAACCAAAACCTTAAGTTAGACAAAAACATAAAATCCTTGACCTTTTCAATGGAAGCTCTAAAAGTAGAAGAATTGTTTGAACGAACTTGAGAAGCCCACTAACAAAGACATCCCGCAATCTCGAAGTGTGTGCTTTAGAAATGGTTTATTAAAATGTTTGCACACCATTCTGGTTATAGTATAAATTGCAACCTTCAAGTTTTCTTAATCTAAATACTATAGTTAAAATATCTGGGTGGGTGTCAATTATGGTCCTGAACATAAATATATCAATAACAAAAACAGAAGTTAAATCCGGAAGTGCTACCGCTACGTTGCCTCAAAAATCTTTTTAGTGAAGTCTTAACGATTTGTAATTTATAGCAAAGAAATTAAATGTAATTATGTGTTAATACCCAGTAAAAGGTTACGAAACTGTCACAAAAAGCTCGTGAACGTAAAAAATGCATAAAAGGAATATGGCTACTTAAAAGACGAATAAAATCTTAAGGGAAACACAGTCAAACCTTGTGAGATGTAGGTTACGCGGAAACCCGTATTTTCCATTGAGTTTAAATGATTATATATTTACACGATGTTCAAAGAGACTATCTAAAAGGGTTAAGCCAAAAGAATTGAATGTGTTCATAATTTATTCATGACATAATTTATTAAAATTAAAGCCATTAAAAAGGGTCACTGCATCGACAAACTAGAAACCTGTGGCCATGGGCTGTTTGTATACATTCATTGATTAATGTTCAGACATAGCTAAAGTAGTTGCTCTGCGAACAACCCTAAGTTTCATTCTGAGTTCTGTTTATATTATACAGGGCGAGTACACGTTTCTTGTAGCAGAACAATTGATAAAAGACTTTTTTAAAGAACAAAAGTTCATGTAAACTTGGTTCTTGTTTCTACTATTCACGTTTATAGGATTTTTTTCTTCGTCAAAAAAGTCTTCTCTATTGTTGAATCCTGCTACAAAAAAGTACCTCACCCTGTATATAAAAAATTCACTCCTAAATACAGTCGTGTTTTTCAACTTTGGAATTTTCTTCAGTTTGTTAATTTTGTCTATTCCCAGGTGTAGCAGTAGGTGAGATGCTGCATGTTATATTCAGAAATTTTGTTTATGCTTTCATTCTCTTGTTCTTAGAAGATGTTTTAAAGTACTCATAAAGAAACTTGGATAATTAGAAACGTAATTAATGCTCAACCACTTACTTCATCTGTATTTTAACTACTAAAAATATATTTTCAGGTTGTCATTTTAATTAACACGTCTCTATTTATACTTGAAACTACAAAATCTACTTTGCAGAGATGATAAGGAAGTCACTACAAAAGTAAATTCTCGGGAATTTTGGTAATTATTGTCAGAGTCTCTCAAATACCTAAATTGCATATGATGTTATACCTAAATTGGAATGGCAAGTGCTTCGAATTCATTTCGGGAAATTAGCATAAAGAGGAATGACTACCACATAAACCACCAACAAATACAATTAAAAGTTTCGTGCGTGTCCGATTTTACGGTCGTCAGTTCGATGGATAGATAGATTTATTTTAATTGGGTCTTGCTTTTTGTGTTTGTCTGACAATTTGGGGAAAGGAATATTTATGAAAGTAACGTACAGTTATAGATATTCTACACTAAAAGCAATTTATTTTAAAATGTATGTATGTATGCTGTATGTAATTCACCGAATAAAAACATTCAAGTACGTGGGCTATTTCATTTTGAGTCATAGAAATGATGCATAAGCTCAAAGAATGTATTTTGAAACATACCCATTTAAGCGGCAACTAGGGAAATATACGTTTCGCAAATAAAAGAAAACTTGATTAATTATAGATCATTTATTAGATGAGATCTCACTCGGACACCCTCTATACACAGCACGTGTTTTAAAAAGGGGTTGAACATTGACATTTTCAACGCACTTGATTTCAATTTTCATTCGAGGTTCAGTCTTGCTAATGTAGAAAAATGAGATAGAAAATTATCCATTAATTTTAAACACAAGTTGTCTGTCAGCTTGTCATTTTAAACCCTCGCTTTACTTATTAATTTCAATGTACTTTTAAAGTGATATTTTAAAATCAGTTTATGTTAAAAGCCATCCCCTTGGGAAATAACTTTGAATGTTACAGGTGAGGTAAGTTATTAAGTCATTCTAAGTGCGAAAGTTTTGGTTTTAAGAAGAAGTTAACAAAATGAAAAACAAATGACAAGTGAAGTTTAGAAAAATCTTGTAACAAATTTATTACAAGCGGACTAATTTTTCAAGATCTTACAGGAAGATGTACGTCTTGTACGTATCCATCACTCGGTTGTAGCAAATTCTGTTTTACTGACGTTTGTATAGCATTTTTAAATCCGTTGAGTATTACATCTTTACGAGTTTTTAAAAATGTATAATCGAATTATTTGAAATACAATTGCATTTTCCACAATTTATGGAATCCTGAAGAAAAGTCTAATTTTACGCTTGACGGTTATTGCTTACCCTCAAACAGTCCTTCAATTCGTGGGATACCCTTTGAGCTTAACAAAACGCCCCTACCTTTTTGATCCTTATCTCCAACAATGTTCCAACTAACTTCTAATGTCGGTCCGTACTTCACTTTATTAGGTTATTTCAAACATTTCCGAAATAATGTATCCAGAAATTACCTCAATGTTTAATTTTCAAAAACATTAAGAAATGTTATCAGCAAAGGGAACAAATGTTACTGTTTCTAAATGCGTAAGAAAGCGAAGTTCTAACTTATGATATTCATTTAAGACTCCGTTTCGCATTTAGGAAGAAATAAATCAACAGTAAGGATAATTAATTCGTTCAATAGTATGCGCAATATGGAAGAAACTGGTAACTTTAATCGACTCTCCTCTCATCAAACAAATAAAGTAAATTTACCAAATTCTGAAATAATTTAGCTTGTTTTAAATTTAATTAGAAGTTGGTACAATGCATTATTTTCATATATAAACAAAAGATAATTAAATGAGTAACCCGAGAACCCTAAAACTACACGGAACTCTAGAAACTTCTAATATCTACTATTATTACAAAGAATTGTATACTAACTGAGAGAGGAAATGAATCAAAAACTCATTACCAAGGGCAAAATAATCATCAGATAATAAAATAAATTGTGACAATTTATAGCACGTTTATATTTTAGGAAACATAAGTTACCGGAACAGCATTATTGTAATGGAATTGTTGTTATTCGGAAACTAATTTACCAAAAATTGTATATGAATTGGGTTTTGGATTTTGAATTCGGTTAATATTGATCCGTAAAACTTTTACAAGTAGTTTAACAAAATATTTTTGAACTCATTTCTAGATAAAATCTCGAATCATTTTCTACTAAAAGTTATCTTTCCGAGATCACCAAAAAGTTCTACTATAGAGTTTGTTTTTCTAAGCTTTGCAGTTTTCACTGAATTGACAGAATTTAACTCGATAAAACTCTTTCCTTGAGGATATTGCAAGTCTTTCAAAGCGAAAGCCATTAGAACATGTCATAAAAGTTACGAGGCTGTAAAATCTTTGAAATTTTTGATACCCACTTGCGTTATAAATAACTTTGCCGTACGCTTTCACGTTTTCATTAAATTTATAATACGAAGAGGTGAAAGCTCTATGATAAAGATATTTTCAGATGAGGAATGTAAAAAATTAAAATCAAATCGAGGTCTGACAATCAATTTTCTGATCTTAAATGCGGATGTTTTTTTTAAGAATTATGTTTGTAATATTTATAGACAAGTTACAAATCTGAATTTATCAAACGTATAAATAGACTTTATTTTTGTTACAAATACAGAAAAAATAAAGAATCAATGACAACCCATTTTGGAACAGGTGTTGAAGGCAGCTAGGGATATTATTCGATAGAATGGGTGTTGACCTATACGTGTTTTACTTCGGAGCTTTCACGATTCAGATATAACGAATGATCCAAACAACGGATAGGAAAATTACAAAAGGAAATGCTTTCAAGTCTTTTGAGATAGAATTTATTTATTTTTTTCGGATATATAGCATATAATTTCTGGACAAGTATTAAAATGTAGTCTTGAACCGCAAACTGAACTGATTTTATTTTGTTGCTGAAAAGTAAAAGGTTAAGTGTAAATGAAGGAACAAGAGCAAATTTTTCTTATTACGCGTTAATAAATCACCCTGTTGCGCTACGGCCGACAATAAATTATTCAAACCTCAAAACATTTACTTGTTAATGGAACAGGTGCGTACATTCTTCTTAGTCCATGAATATAACGCGTCTCGTGGGCAAATTTAGGAAGTTGATCAATGAGTTGAATTAATCTAAGAGAATATTAATTATGAATTTTTTTTAAAACAAAATGAAAATAGGAAAATATTTTTTTTCCCCCGATATTTTGCAGGACATAAATCTAAACAATTAGAAACAAACTTCTATCTAAATGATATTTTAACGTTTGTGTAACTATATTTCATGTAATTGCAAGTCCTTGGGAATAACATAATTAACTAACTGTAGTGCATAGTGCATAGATTAGTGAAATGCAGAGGCAACACATTTTAAATTGTTTTTCTGGAAGCTTTAAAGCTTTAGGTAACATTTAAATTTAAAGCTTCGTCTGTAACAATGGAGAATCGTTAAATATTTACACAAATTAAAGTTGTGTGAGTTTTCTATGCTTTTAGGTAGCAGTTAAAGCATTGCATATGCAAAATTTAGTTTCCTGGTTCTATATTCGTGAAAAGCTTCCTAAAAGTAGAACTTTACTTCTTTCTAAATACATATTCAATTACTTCCTGGAAAACCATCTTTTAAATGCAAATAGACCGTAATAATATGTATCTCGTTCTTGTTGTTTTAAAATATTCACACGAAACGAATGAACTTCTATATCTCAACTCACACTGGTTTCCTGAAAAGAGGAATTATCTAAGATGGAAATATTTACACTTCTATATCAGACGAATTAACATTTTCTATAAGAAACAACAAGAACGAAATTGTCAAGGTATGATAAGATTAAAATACGTAAATGATTTCATTTGCATTGTAAATGTTTGTAAACTGGAAATTAATAAAAATCCGTTGGTTAATTGTAACACATATATACTTAAATACACCTCCAGAAAAATTGAAAAAGGGACATGTAAGGGACATGCTTAGAGAATAGGACAATTTTGGAATGAATGTTAGGATAGGGTGTAAATGGAAAAAATAGAGGACAATCGCCCCAAATAGTCGCCTTTTACGACAGGCAGGGGATTCCCTGGGCCTATTCTTCATCCGGAACCCAGACGGCGCAACTGCAGATCAAAAAATATACAAACAATGTTCATTACACCCATGGACTAAACGGAAATTTTCGCTTAGCAGTAAACAGTAGGTAGTTTTATAATCTCAAAATGTCCAAAAAATAATTAAAGAAAATAAATACTTTCACGATCATAAAAACCTCTTTACTAAACGATTTTTAAATAATCTTGATTAAATTCTATATAGTATCGTACAATAAAACGTTATGAAACCATAAAATTTTATGAACACGGCAAACATTTTGATTCTGTTTTTATAGATTTTCTGGAAAAAGCTTAATTCAATTCAATTTTATGACATTGGAAGCAAACAGACAACTACCCATACGTTTAAATATTTACCTAAAACTTGCGTGTTCTATATTTCCTAACTAAGGAAGAACCACTTTTTTGTTATTCCGTATTCTAAACAATCAAATAATTTAAAGTTGTTGTCGAGTGTTTTCGTCTGAATGAATTTTAACGATTTTATTAACAAAAAGTCACTTACAGAATAATTCAACACTGGAAAACTCTTCAAAGTTTATTTCCATAGTTAATATTTAACATTTCTTCTAAAAAGCTTTAGAAAACCAAGAAAAATTGTGCTTTCTTTAACCGCAGGACATTGAAATGCTTTTAAAAGCTTAAAGAAAACTAGCCTCTCGGCTATTACTGAAAACTAAACTTTTAGTAATTTAAATACATCATTTATTTCATTTAAACGTGACATCCCTTAATTAAGACTTATCTTTTCTCGCTCTAATTTGATGGAAGGCTTAAATCTCTTACTTTTCCCTAATTCCCCGCTAGAAATCCCGCGTTAAAAATCGTTCATAGCAATTTTTTTGCTTATTTCAAAAACGACTTCATGTGAAAGAAAACAAAAAAGTTTGACATGTTGGTGTTATGCAAATTGTTTACTAGAAATATTTCTCTCACAATTTCTGGTTTACTCGAAATTACAGTTAATAAATTACTCAATTATTATAAAAGTCTAAGAGTTTTAGCAGCTGTGAAAATATTTTTAATAAGGAGCAGGCGTAACAAGACGTAAACTACAAACGCTGGTGGTTCAAATCCGGCTGCTGAAGGGTAAATAAATCAATAAATAGTATCCTAAACAAACTCGCAATTTATCAAAATATACCAAAAAAGTCTGCTCGTAGATATTATAATAGTCGCCGAATAAGGTAAGTTAAATGTAGTTTAGCGTTATCGCGGCTTCTGCCGTTTCGCTGCTGATATCGTTCAAATTGTGGCTTCTAGGGTGCGCTCCTTGTTCCGTTGTTTTCAGTTTCCTCTGAAACGATTTTATCCATTTTTTCCAAATATGAAAATATTTATTTAACCAAATTACTAAACGTGAATAATATGAATATCGCTGAAAATTTTTTACTCGTTTTAAATAATATTCCCGGAGCTTTGTTTATTTTTTCAAAATACCGGAATATTAAACTGAAAGGGATTTTATTCCTGAATTAATTGACCCCTACATAGATTCAGAATGTTTGCATTGTGCGAGCACTGGCAGAGAGTTTTTATTTTTCAAAGATTTATGGCGTATGCATGACCCACTAGAAAACCATTTTATAATCCTCGGATTTTAAAACTAAACACCTAAAGCATTGCAAAAATATTAATAATAATAATAATAATCATAATCCGTTATACAAATAAATCAAAAAAATATTCGTTACTTTGGGGTGGATCTGCAGGTTGTCTTTCCGGTATCTGGACAATACATTGTGGGAAGAATCAAAACCGAGAAATTTGATTTAATACCCATAAAAAGTTATCTAGACGGAACATTCATCTTTCATTCGGACAACTACTATATTTTTGTTAACAAGACTTTTACATAAGACCGATATAAGATTATTGATACGACACAAAATGTTATGCTTATTAGAAATTAAAATAAAAGTCTTTTACAGAAGTGACATGAACTGCCCTGTCAATATTTTAGTAGAGAAAACATTAAAGACGGGAGAAAATGTAATACTCAAAGATGAAACGAGATGGTTTTGTTTGCCCCTAAAGATTAAGATGCTTCTTTTCGTAAGAGCTTTTCATTAAAGAAGGTAAGCTTAAAAAAATAAGCTTGGTAATCTTCACGTTTGGGACATAAACAAATATATACAAAGCCTTTGTCGTTAGATCTCTTCCTTTTACTGTTCATTATGACTTTAGTCTTTGACGCAAAAAGCTCTTTATTAAATTTTCATTAAACGAAACAGTAATAAGATTATAACCATATGAATTAAATTTGTCTGCTAGAATCATGAGCGGTTGTCGACCTTTCAGAACAGACGAAACACGGCATTCGGTACTGCTCTTTCCTGTAAGTTTAATTAATGGAACAGCAATGTAATAACTGCATGTTTAATAGTAATTACCTTTTGCTAAACATGCTTAATGGATAAAGTTCTAGAAATGCACAACTAAAACCACATGTAATGGTTTTCAGAATTTCAGCAATAACATTATTAAGCAAAGTTTACATAATTTCAGACAGTGGCCATATGAATTCCTGCATTACAACTTGCGAAATCCCCTTCCTACAAAAGTGTTTTAGAAATTAAATTCGCATCTTCACTATAACTTAAACTGAAAAAAAAACACTATAAAATCCAATGTATTGCTATGATATAAGCTTGGGTAGATGAGTATTAGAATAAATACATCAGAAAAGGATACTTTTTACGAATATTTAATTACCAGTAATTGCGGTGACAAATTTTATTTCATTTTTATTTATAGCTCATGTCTTCCGATTATCTCAGGGTTGTCTTAGTTAGACAAACCTCAAACGTGTTTTGATTACGATTAACTTTTAAAGATGTGGTAAAGTTTCTATCACTATTTCTTGTGTTCATATAAAGCTGCCTAAAAAGGAAAGACAAATAAGTGTGTATAATTTGTAATAATTGTTTTAATCTGTATAATTGTATAAATAATTTTAGTGCCTTACGTTTTACTTTTAGTTGTTTAACGATAGTCGATAATAAAATTTGTACAGTCTATCAAGTCCATGGGATTGGGGTTCAAAAGGGGATATAGCTAGTTGTAAAAGGGGGTATCTAAATAAACTGTGGGGTTGTGTTAAAACTTTCGATTCGTCTAAAACAAAGAAGAACATTAAAATTGAAGATGACAAAGTGATTTTGGGTGAAATTTGTATTTAACAAGAAAAGTGGTACCAGAGCTAAATACAGGGAAGGATGGAGAATTTTATGCTGAACAACATGCAATTATTGGAAATTTGGCATGAGTTTTAAGTGAAAAGAAATTTAAGAATAAAATAATGAAATTGACATCATTTTTTTGAAAGATGGACAAATTACATATCAAAATGTGAGGAATTTTACAAGGAAGGCAATGCTAGATTCGGAAGGAACATGCAAGATTAAATAAGGAAGATAAAGGCAATAAAAGGATTTTATAAATTTACATAAAACAATTGAATTATGGAATTATCAACAAAGTTACGAGTGTGACGTCATATTGTTTGATATCACCTTGGAAACCAAGCAAAATTATGAACAAATGCAGCTCACCTATAAATGGAAAATTCAGACAGAAGAAAATCAGTCGAAAATTAGCAAACGTCGACTCCACACCAGTTTAAATCTGGAAGTTTAAGAAAGAAAGGTTGTGTGTACGCCATTTTTGATGTGTTTGTTTACGTTTTGTATCTGAAGACTCTGAAGTTTGATTTGGTAGTAGTTCAAGGATAAACATATACAGGAGAAGGTTAAAAGGTTTTCCAACAAGATAAGTGACGAATTTTGAACATATTATTTAAAGGGGATTTCATTGGGGTGGTTAAAAGACATTTAAGCAAGGGCTTGATAGAGTTTTTATTTTTGTTGTTTGTTTGTTTCAATTTTAATTTAGTAAGTAAATTTTTTTTGTGTGTCTGTTTCGTTTTGGCGGAATTTTTTGTTATATTTGAATTGTTTGTGTTTAAAATTAAATTTCATTGTTTCTCTGGCAATTTTGAAATTTACGAGTCGTTTGATTTCCTGGAGGCTGCAATTGGGCAGCTTTGTAAAAGAAATTTTATTTTGTGTTATTATCCCAGCTATTTAGTGGAGCCACGTTTTGAGAAGTGTCGAGGAAGGTACCCTGAGATAAGCCATTTTTGATGTGTTTGTTTACGTTTTGTATCTGAAGACTCTGAAGTTTGATTTGGTAGTAGTTCAAGGATAAACATATACAGGAGAAGGTTAAAAGGTTTTCCAACAAGATAAGTGACGAATTTTGAACATATTATTTAAAGGGGATTTCATTGGGGTGGTTAAAAGACATTTAAGCAAGGGCTTGATAGAGTTTTTATTTTTGTTGTTTGTTTGTTTTAATTTTAATTTAGTAAGTAAATTTTTTTTGTGTGTCTGTATCGTTTTGGCGGAATTTTTTGTTATATTTGAATTGTTTGTGTTTAAAATTAAATTTCATTGTTTCTCTGGCAATTTTGAAATTTACGAGTTGTTTGATTTCCTGGAGGCTGCAATTGGGCAGCTTTGTAAAAGAAATTTTATTTTGTGTTATTATCCCAGCTATTTAGTGGAGCCACGTTTTGAGAAGTGTCGAGGAAGGTACCCTGAGATAAGCCATTTTTGATGTGTTTGTTTACGTTTTGTATCTGAAGACTCTGAAGTTTGATTTGGTAGTAGTTCAAGGATAAACATATACAGGAGAAAGTTAAAAGGTTTTCCAACAAGATAAGTGACGAATTTTGAACATATTATTTAAAGGGGATTTCATTGGGGTGGTTAAAAGACATTTAAGCAAGAGGGCTTGATAGAGTTTTTATTTTTGTTGTTTGTTTGTTTTAATTTTAATTTAGTAAGTAAATTGTTTTTGTGTGTCTGTTTCGTTTTGGCGGAATTTTTTGTTATATTTGAATTGTTTGTGTTTAAAATTAAATTTCATTGTTTCTCTGGCAATTTTGAAATTTACGAGTTGTTTGATTTCCTGGAGACTGCAATTGGGCAGCTTTGTAAAAGAAATTTTATTTTGTGTTATTATCCCAGCTATTTAGTGGAGCCACGTTTTGAGAAGTGTCGAGGAAGGTACCCTGAGATAAGAGTAAGTTTGTGCGTCGACTGAGCTGAGCTTTTATAAATTATAAAATTTTGTAAGGTGCATTTATTTTATGCTCATTTCGTGGGGCTTTATAGCGAAATACAGTGCAGTATACTAAACCACTTAGTGTCAATTTAAAAATATGGCTCCGATAAATAACATTCTGTAAAAGACATCACGAAAATCACAGTTTAATATCAATTAGAGTAGAATCGACTATTGCAAACGTATTAAGTCATAAAAAAATGTTGAAACTGAGTACAAGTGTCCTAATTCCTGCGTAAATAAAACCATTTCTTTTACAGCACTCGTTTACGTCTTAAAAGTATTCACAGTGAGCACGTTTTACATTATTTGTTTCCCTTTAACATGTCTGAATGGCCATAAAGTTATGATATCTGCAGCTGCACGTAATGAACTTGAACATTTATGAATTAAACCTAAAATCGTGAAACCAGGTGCTCGTTTCTGAATATTTAATATCTCATTAGAAAGTCGGCGTCGTCGGTCGCATATTTGTCATACGGTGTAGATACGAATAGGTTTTCCGAAAACCAAACAAAATTAAAAGTGCTTTATCGTGTTTTATATAGCAATATAAACATTTTGATTAGAAAAATATGCAGATAGACAAAGTACGTTGGAAAAGTCAATAAGCCTTGGCCCAGACAGCGCTATACATTCTAGAATCGATTTTTGTACAATTTTAAGCAAGTTTAAGCATTTTCATATGTACTTCAAGTCTTTATTAACACGAACATTCAATTAAAAACGTTTCATTCTAAGTTTTGTTAGCTGTAACCGAAAATTATAATTAATATTATTTAACTTCTAATAAACGCAATTATTATATATTAAAAGTTTCCAAACCAAGAAATTATACCAATCTATAAATTTGTTTGCATAACTACGACATTTCTGAATAATTTTCACGATGATTATAGAAGTAAGGATATCTGTTTAAAAGAATATTCCACAGTCATGGAAACATATTCAACCTCCTAAATTAATTAAATTTTTGCAAATAAAAACCTTTCATTTTAATTAAATAAAATTAAAAGAGAGAGAGATAGCTAATGTTATTTCGATTCAAATGTTCGTTCGATTTTATGCACCTTGTTATAACAACAGCAGGTTTTATAAAATAAATAACTAAATTACGTCGTCGGTATTCAAAATGTAACAGAGGAAAACTGTATTTTAACGCAACATTTCCGTTTCATGTGTTGGTTGGTTACCATCTTGAAACTATTTATTAATTTATAAAATAAAATTAAAGAGTTCAACAATTTCTCCATATCACACGGATTATACAACACTAGCTGGGTACCCGCAGCACATGCCGCGTTTACAGTAGGGTCGTATAAAACGAATTTAATATCTACTGTAGCAGATAGTGTTAAAAACAGAAAAATTTCCAAAAGATGTATTTCTAATTTATAATATATACACCTATGTATTATCATATTTTTGGATAGGCTTCAGCGCTTCAGGCTACTTTCATACATATTGGATGCTGTTGAAAAGTTTCTTTTTTCCATTTAATGTTAAATGGAAATTATTATAATGTAGTAAATCCACAGTTAGTGGAGATGTCACTACTAAACCTTTTCGACTTCAAATTGAAAAACGCTAGAAGAGGGGTTGTAGGGGAAGGTCTCCCCTAGGTCCCCACGGTCGAGATTCGGGAGGACTCTCTCTGTAACTCCAGAAAAAAAATCTTGAAAATCGATAATTTTACATTATTTTCCGAAGTCCTCCTGGGGTTCTCTAGGTGCCCGCGGAGGAGGTGCCGTGCTATTGTTTTTCTAAGTGACCCGGGAGTCCGAACGTGTAAGCTTATGGACCTGGTGACCTTCTGCGTGGGGTTTCACATTCTTAAGTCTCCAGGTCGAATAGCGTGTAGAGCAAATTGCAAAAATTGATCATAATTTCCGAAAAGTGCAAAAGTATGAAAAACGCCAGAAGAGGGGTTGTAGGGGAAGGTCCCCCTAGGTCCCCATGGTCGAGATTCAGGAGGACTCTCTCTGTAATTTCAGAAAAAAAATCTTGAAAATCGCTATTTTTTTATTATTTTCGGAGTCCTCCTGGGGTTCTCTAGGTGCCCGCGGAGGAGGTGCCGTGCTTTTGTCTTTCTAGGTGAAAAAATTACTTCTTTAGATGAGTGTACCCGCTAACATATTTTATTTTCGGCGGTTGGCACTACTGACAAATCTGAATGTAACTTAAGCGAAGTGTGGTACTTATTAAGTCTATCCGCGCACGCTCGTACAAGCGTTTAAAGTTGCGTTCACACAATATAGGAAGTTTATACAGAGCTGCCCTTTTTTTATTTGGTACCGGTGGGGTGAAAACCCACACTTAAAATAAAGTCAGCGTTCACACAATATAGGAAGTTTATATAGAGCTGTCCTTTTTTCATATTTGGTACCGGTGGGGTGTAAACCCAGACAACACTGTTGTGCTTTATATAATAGTATTGATTAGACGAGAAAAACTTTTTGGCATGACAGTTCTCAGTTGCTCGGTCTAGATTCTCTTTCAAAATACAATGAAGGCAAATATCAATCAAAGATTCGATTAATTATGTTTATTTTTGTGGTTTTTTGATAAATTATGTTTCATATATTTTACGTTTAGCTTCAGGTCTGGAAGCTGCGATGGACAGGTCCTCTTGATTGTAATTCACGATTCGACCGGTTCTGTTTTATAGGAAGAACTATTATCGTCCTGGAAAATAAACTTTTTCTATAGGTACCATTTTATCGTACAGAGATGATAGAACATAGGGTCTGGTTTCGCCGTCGTCGATTGGCCGTCAGGCTTATGCTTTTCATCTCGAACTGCGGTTTTATTCATTAGCCAAGTTTCCACATTTTTCCAACGTACTAACTCGAATTACTGAACATTAATTACATTTCACTAATACGGCAATTTTGCAACTGAAAGCATTTTTGATCTGATAACTTCGTTTGGTTTCCTTTGGAACGTCATTTTACCTATGTAGTGGCTGTTAAGCTTAAAATATTAACGTCGACAAGGAACAATATTGTATTAAGTGTGTTATCGACAGCACAGTATTATTTCATAAAATATGCTTGTTATTTATGGAGAACATGGATTTTGCAACTACCCAGTATCTGTCAGATGCCAGTGGGTTCATTATTTTATAATTATGAATTCGCCCCAATGTTTCAGAACTTTTCAATCTAATTAGAATAAAATGAACTACCATTATATCTAGATCCGAAGCAAGCCGAGGGTATTTTAGTGAAAGAAGTAATGAAGGAATTACCACAAAGGAAAGATAATAAAACCAATTATCGTTCTTAGAAAGCTTAAATTTGCACTTTATACTGCAATTCCACGTCCTCTTTATTGCTTTGAAAACGTTATCGCCTTCATTTTGCATGCAATTTGAAGAGTTTAAGTTTTGTTCATTACTCATTTTTGTGTCTCAAAGGAAACTTGTTTTTAAGAATATTGATAATAATTTAGAACTGTTAATGAAAATAAATCTTATTTCGTCCGTTGTTCCTGAAAAATCCGCAAGGACTCTTTAAGATGAATTATAAACAATATAAACGAAGAGTTCTCCTCAAAGAAAGCTTTAACTTTTCTTTTAATGAACACAAAAAAACATTATACATGTTTCCTGAAGTAAACTCTTCCCTTGTTAAGTTCCCGCTCCTGCAATGTAACGTCATTACACATCTGCATTTTTAAAATAAACTCGAAGCTGACTTCTTAAAATAGGAACTTGCATATATTTTATGGGTCACAACCTCACAATGCAATTTGCTGCAGAATAACCTAGTTAAGCTTTAAGAAAATGAGACAGTAATTAGAGTTGTTATAAAATTATAGGTAGCTATCAGGAAATACTAAATTCTGATTCGTATTCATTGAATTAAAAAAACAGAAAATTAAAATCTCGTTTAAACACGAAGTTTATTAAAAATGAATTTCGTTTGTTTGAATGATGAACATTTATTATTTTATTTTCTTTTCTGTAACAATTTGATTGGAATATTCTTTCTTATAAATCCTTTTGCGATTTTCTTGATTTATAGTGACGGGAAATTTAATTAAGATTTGCAAACTGGAGTCTATACTGTGAAAAATGAAGTGTAGGTACTAAATTCCACGTTTTAGTTAAAACAGCGACTTTTCGATCAAGTTTATTACAAATTCATTATTCATCAGTTGCTGTTCATTGATAACCCATAAAACTTATTTTTCCGAATAATTATTACCTCAACTTCACGCAATCAATAAAATAAAACGCTGGCTTTTGTATTTTAGCATACACTCGAATATAGCGAACATGAAATATTCGTTATAAACAAGAATTTGTTAGAAGAAAAAATAAATATAATATCAAAAACTATGAAGAAGATAATTCGTAATCACCATCGGTTTACCATATACAAAATCTATTGTAATTTATTTTACATTAAATGCCATCTTCTTCCACATTATATGTATGTTTAATGTTTTATTTCTTTTCTGTGCAATTTCAAATTATACTGTCAATCCTTTGTAAAAGACGGAAATTACAAGGATATAACATGAGAATTTCTTGGAATTAAAGAAATCTTATAAAAGCCATTATGTATCTGCTTAAGACATCCTTATGTAACATCAAAACCGCGAAAATATCTCCGGAAATAGAAAAAATTCGGGACAACAGTGTTAAAAGGTTACGAAACGAAAAGAAATGTATGTAAAGGTCGTGAATGTACGCTTTTATTGTGGTTCAACTATGACACATGACATTTTGAATTCATTCTCATGGAACGAAGTTTAACACAAAAATTCTAGTTATATTATAAAATATTTAAATGCGAGATATTTATTGTTAGGACAAAATAATTGACAACGGTTTTCGCAGACCGAGACAACAATAATAAGAAAATGCTGACTCCCACAATGAAAAGTATCTCCATGGAGAAACATTCTGATACCCCAGACACCACTTCAATGTCAAGATGAGCAAAGAAAACGTAGACAATGGAGACTCCAATATACGGAACAGGTACGGAAACATAAGGAGAATAGAAGATAGCATCATTTAGCAGAAAAGGTTCGTTTTGGGGTTTAAGTTAAATAGATACCAACTCACATGTGAAGAAGCATATAAAATAAAAGAATCTGTTACTGGATTATTTTTCTACGTAGATGAAAAATTATTAAAAGTTATCATTGCAAGTTTCTAAAAAAACAATTATTATTGCAGGGTGTCTGAGATTTTGATTAAATACTAGGTCTGTTAAATTATTTAGCGATAATGGATATTGATATCCTGAAATATTCTGCAAAATCTGAAATTTGTCTTTTAATTTTAATCTCTAATAACGTTTTAGTATTACTATTAACGTTATGCAATTGAAACTGTTGATTTTCGAAAAG
Organism: Hemicrepidius hirtus; assembly: GCA_963082805.1. NCBI lineage: Eukaryota > Metazoa > Arthropoda > Insecta > Coleoptera > Elateridae > Hemicrepidius > Hemicrepidius hirtus. The sequence continues at coordinate 20,283,161 of OY720168.1, forward strand.
AACAAATTTCAGTTTTTTCAGGATATTTCAAAAGTGCTTGCAGATACCTTGAAAATCAATATATTTTCACAAGGGGTAAACATTTCTGCTTTTCTCTAATTTATCAGACTACGTATCCTTGAAGGTATCCAAGATCCTCATGTACATCCGATTTATCTCAGACATCCTGTATAGTAACAGTTATATAGTCTGGCTCAAGCTACGTGCAGATTAAATAAACAATACGGTTCAGTTACCTCCATAAATCGATAACATTTCACACGTGAGTTGGCAGGTGGTTAGCATTAAGAAACTTCGATCGTCATATATCAACATAACACAATGGGAACATTTTAGTAACAAAACACCTAGAATTTAATCGGAATGAACAATAAAAGTTCAATTTAATTATAAGTTATCGCTCATGGTGGATTACTTTTACATACATTTTTCTATAGTAAAAGTTTCTAAATGGGTAATGTTTCAACTACATTAAAAAAGTTTAAATCACTATCTAACTAAAGTAATGACATTATAAGTTGATTCTTTATTCGTATACAGAGTAGTAGACGGAAATGTATTTTAAAAACCAGTCAATATAACTTATCCCAAATATAGGTAGGTATATAACTATCTTTGAATTACATGAATTATTCTGAAGATCCTGAATTATTTATGAAGTAGTATATCATTAAAGTGAAAAAATTTAAATTTATTTAACCATAGTAAAAAGCTTTCAACGTAATTATTTCTTTATTTTAAAATAATATAGTATTTACCAGCCTAAAAAACAAAATACCATGTTAACGATATATAATTAATTAAAGAGGTGTATACACAACATTTATTGGTTCTTATAGAAATTTAGACGTTACTTCTACGGCGGCCCGTACCAAATTTTATTACATTATCAAAGTAGGATATTGCGTGATAACTAAACTAAACACGAAGAAATACACGCTACGATAGAATATTAGGAAAGGTTTAGGAAAAATTTCTCCTAGTAATTCAAATATACCAGACAATTTTAATGTTTTTAGAATCGTAGATAATCAAAAGTACATAAAATAGATTAACAATCTATTGGTGGTAATTGGTAGTGTGTTTGTTTATTTAAATTAACAACCATCCCTAAAACAACAAATTGATCGAGGTGACCTTATCTTATTGGTTACTGCAGCGAAGATCAACCAAGAATATAGGTAGCATGTATTTTACGCGTCTGATTACGGATCAGAAGTTCCAGGTTCGACTCCTGGCAGGATCGTTGAACAGCTTTTATATAGCATACATTTTATGACAATTATTCGATGTTTATAAAATATTCAAGCATTTTATTATCTGTTTATATACTGAATGAACCCTGTATTTTCTATGTTTAACGCTGTTAAAAGTTATCGCATATTAGTAGCTAGCAGGAAAAGGGAATTAGAAGCAGTGGAAAATCGTATTTCGGACGTTTTGGGAATTACAAGTTCGAAAAGTCGTAGGTATTGGAAATAGAGAAGTGGGAATTAGTTCCAGAAATTACAATCGTGCTTCTATAGAAAATCCTTGGGGTACATTTCAACTAGTTTCTTTTATTATTTTATTTATCAAAAGTCAATTTATGAAAACCATCCAAAAAAACATGAGAAGCACTGGTTATCAAGTCAATAAACAAAATTAAAATACTGACGATTCTAACATTAACCAGATTATTAGAAAACAATGAATACTGTTCAATAATTTAGTAAATTTATCAATGGCCATGACTGAAAACCAAAATAGATTTGACGGTTGTTAGAATCTTTCAAAAATAAAAGTTTTTGGGACTTTTTAAACTGAATTTAATTTTAATTATGAATGAACACGTACGTTGCTAGCACGAAAATTACATACAATTAATGTGATACAAAATAATTGTGCTTAGTGGTAATAAATTATTAAACAGTCTTTATCTTTTTTCTCGTAATTTGGTTATGATAATTATTAAACAGTGGCGCGTAACTTGTCGAGATATGCTTCGTCGGAACGACGAGCTTGGTCGTGTATTCCCGGTAAATAAATCCCGAGAGATAGAAGCTTGGCTCTCGTGTACCCCCTCCCTTCTCAACGTACGAACTCGAAAGCTCTTCAGACGGTAGCTGTGCAACTGGGTGTGTTCGTTCTGCTTGAAAGTGTTGTGTACAAAAAGCAGGTATGTAGATAAAAATTGGAGCCATTATTACGCATGTGTCCCAAAAACGTTAGGCACGGGTTTCTGGACCCGGCAACCCCCATCTAACACAAGTACGTCCCTGAATCTATTGTATTTTTAACCGACTCATCATTAATTAAATTCGCTGTGTAATGGAATGGTCCTTGTCCGGCGTTTATTCAAACGCACAAGCGATAATGCGGTTTTTTCAAAAAACATCTGAAGCTTTCTATATCACTGTTATGTGTTTTTACCGGATCGGAAAATTTGTGTAGGTTATGCGCGTCATCAAAAGCTGTAGGCAAGCGCCATTCTTCGAACGCCTTGCTGAACCTAAAATGGTCGATCGACGCGCACAGTAGGAAACCACCTTTAGATGCTTATAAGTTCTCTAAATTATAAATTATTCCCCTACTATTTTACTGTAGAATAATTAGGATAGCCAACGATTGCAATACTTTGATTTTAAATACTATTGAACTGAATTTGATGCTAGCCCCCATATATAACGACAGTTTTTTGGAATCCCCATCTAACCTAATGTGAAAAAATCGGTTATAGGGACTCGCTAATTTTGCTTGTAAGGACAAATCCGTTTATTGCGATGAAAATTTACGTTTAATAATCTTCGTCTTCGGTTATACTAACGACGATTAATTAAACAACGCACTGTTGATAAAGTTGAATCACCTTACTTCGAACATACGATAAAAATAATTTACAATAAAAAGACTGGGCACTGTTTACGTTAATGGTGGGTGTAAGTATAAAGTCATAGACTTGTTTGATATTTCAAAGATAAAAACAATGAATGTGCTAAACTGCGAAGGAAAACAATTTATCATGAAGCTATGACTTTGACAACAGAAATGCATTTGAACCTTGTCACAATCTTATAAAAGTTAATATTTTTTTGCAAAATTTAATTTCTTCTAATATTTTAAATCATAATAAAAGCAAGAACACTTCACACAAAATAATTGTGCTTAGTGATCAAAATCAGCGCAATTGATAAATTTGTTAAATTATTATTTTTTTGTAATCTGGGTATAGACTATAAAGGGAAATCCGATATATAATTTATTAATAATTTCGCAATCTGACCCTCACTTATAAAAACAAAATACGTATAGTTCGGTGTACTGTGCATAAATATCTACTGAGCAGTAATTAGAGCCAGGTGTATACCTACCGTAATAATAACAATTTAAACAATAGGTTATAACCTACTTCGATAACACATGTCATAAAGTCTAATTAAGACGCAGTAATAAGAAACCAGTAACCATTTTAAATCAGATTTTAGAACATAACAGCACGAAGCGTCTATTATCGTTGTGGGTGCACAGTTTATCCAACTAATTCGAATGAACAAACTTCTTAGCGACCGCAAAAGCCAACTTTTCTAGGAAGTTTCGAGGAGCTTTCTCAATATAGTAGTAAGTTTGAAAGTTCCTGTTTGTTTGTTACTTACTAGAATGGATGTTGACTTACAAAAAACTCTTCTAACGCACTTCACAGAACTAATTGCGAAATAGCGCCAAAGGGGACTATAATTATTACATTGAATTTGAGCAATCTATCATTTTCTAATAAAATTACCTGTTAGGGGGGAAGGGGTTGGTTTATGTCGTACCAAAACCTCGCCAGGTTAAAGTGAACGGGCTCTAGTATGAAACCACTAAATACAATGTTGTTCGGCAGGTAAAATTAAAAACAATAAAAAAGCTAATTATCAAGTCATACAAGGTAACGATTTATAAAAACCGTTTCAGGTTAATTTTTACAGAAAATAAATCCTGTTGGTATAATTTTCAATAATACACCGCGCTAAATAATAACCCTAAAAATAATTTTATTCAAATGTTTTATTTCCAGTACATACCATGTTTGCTAGACAATAGACTTCATAAATTTCGTTTTAAGTAGTACACTAAAATATCTAAAAACTTATAAATTTAACTCTTCCGTCTTCTATTTTGACTGTTCTGTACGCATGAATATTTAACTTCTTGATTGATTAGGCCCTGTCACGCGACTTGTGAACATTACTGTTTTACATAAATTTCAAAATATATTACATTTTAAACAGCTGCCTACACGAATCAATATTCTAGTTGACATGGATTGAGGAAACGTACTTTTCAAACTTTCAAAACTAATATGTCATTAAAATAAAGCACAAGACTAAATTGTAAATTACCACCATTTCGATACAGTCGTGGGTTTGACACATGTTCATTTTCAAATTATCGAGAAAGAAAATTGGAAAGTTACATGTAAATTATTTCTAACATTTCTTTTAATTCCCAATTTACCATAATTATTTTTGACTCATTATTTCTAATTTTTCAGAAGCTTTCTGCTAAATTCTAAATCATACTTTATAGTTCCACCAATATTTTAGGAATCAGCCCTAAAAGTTTCTTTGTCCTAACCATTGGAACTGAATTATTTATTAACAAAGTTATCTATAAATTACAATCAATTAGGATCATAAGATATGCAAACATTTCTTGTACTGTACTGTCCCATAGATATGTTGTTACCCATTGATTTGTACACTACACTGCACAAGTTCAGAATAAAATTCTAATACCGGATAACAAAACCCCCCCTCTTACCAAAATATATTTTTTTAATGCCAACTGCCATGGTAGCATATTAACGCTAAACGTTAGGCATGAATTGTTTAAGGTTTCATAGTGTTGCTATCCCTACTGAATTTTCAGTAGATTGCACTATTTCTGAAATGTAATTTCAACATATGTTCTACTAAAATTTAGAGAATAGCGTAAATCTTAGTATTATCTAACGTTTTAAATTTTTTTATGAAAGCTAAATAAATTATTTTCAGATACCGCTAACAACAGAAAGAAGTGAATTACACATCTACCAAATCCTATTGATTATATCTTCTGATATCTGTCTACTATAGTACGGCTAGACTAGCTTGTGTATAACAATACATTATAGTGAAAATGAACCCGAGCCTAGTTCATGTTAACCAACAAGCCTGCAGTGGATATCCCATTCGTTTCTACAAAGTAAGTTTTTACTGCTATTTTTTATGAGATTTTGTCTTAAAATTAATGTTTTAGTTTGCCATTGGTCGTGGCAAATACAACGACCTTATCATCTCCGATCCTACCGTGTCGAGGGTCCATTGTATCTTGGAGAAAGTTGAAGCTCAGTGGACAATTTTATGCAAAGTAAGCAGATATACTTTAAAGCTGATCATGATTACTTATGCTTTTTCTTTAGAGTGAAAATGGGACCTATTTAAACGGAAGATTATTAGATAAATTTATTCCGCATGCGATAGTAAGTGGTGATCGAATTGTGATAGCGAATCGTTGCCACAAATTTAAATTTCTGGTTCCTACAAATGGTGTTTCACCTGCAGAAAACACAGCCACGAAACCTAACGAGGAAGAAATAATTGTAATATCCGATAATGAAGAAACAGAATCGGACCGAACGAATTAATTTTATCGTTTTAAGATAATTGTTATATTTTTATACGATTTTTTTTACTTTAAAAGCCTACAATGTTCACAACATTAAATAATACGTCTTTAATGTATAATATTACTGATAGTTGTTAGTACTTTTTTAAAAATAAACCTTACTATATTTTTAGGTAAATCAACTGTTTTTGTTATCTCCTAACTTCCCACAAAAATTAATATAATGAAAACACTGTTTTTCCCATTGCACTGGATGCATCCGAGCCATGCATCTTAAAACATCTACACAGAAAGAAAATTAATGAGTTTCAAATGCGGATGCTGATGCGTATACCATGAACTGCTCATCCTACTAAGGAAGGCGGCTTTGCATCACTATCCAAAGAAAAATACTACAATATTTGGCCCATGTCATACGTCAACAACAATATCAAACAACTGATGGTACAAGGAAAAGTGAAAATATAAGAAAAGCAGATGCGATCAGGAGAATCAACTAACAAGACGGAATAACTGATTATATCATGGATTATATGGAGCCTGAACTTGTACTAGCTCTTTTTTGTCTTCATCCTTTCCTTTTTAGAAAAGCATCATGGTAAAAATAGCTAACAAATCAAATTAGAAATGATATTTAAAAGAGTGCCGCAAAAAATACACAATCTCACGAAAATACAATTGAATGGGGTATTGCAGATCAAGCCACTCATCGAAATTACCCTTGACATTAATTATTTTCCGATGAATACAGATAAGCGCGAATGCTGACGGGCATATTTATATTTGACTTGACTGCATGACATGAATCTACATGCCATAACATATTACAACTGTAAACAGTAGAGCTAAACGAAAATATCCCCGCAATTAGGCGGTGCATACACAGTCCTGTAAATCAAATTAGTGGTGGCACCCCATGTAACACTGGTGTAATATAGATCAATGAGATTATACAACTAATTGAATTATGAGCCCTAGGTACCAGTTTTATATTTTTAATTTAGAAAACATTAAGCTCTATGTTTTACAGGTTTTATATTTGAAAAGTTATAGCATGAAAGCGAAAATTGTGAAAAACCAACTGCAGCCATAATCAAACTTAAGGAGAACACGTTTAATCACTTTCTCTCTCTCTCTCTCTCTCTCTATGTGTATCAATATTTAATTTAAATAGGATTAAGGCAACCATATTCCCCTAAACATATTAAATAATTTATAATCCCTGTAGCTTCTCCAGTTATTGGCAGCTTCAACTTTTGGCACAGATTCGGCCACCACTTTCAAATTCACGATCCCCACATTTAACTGCTCATTACCTTGTTTTATTATTAATTAAAACAAGAATTGTTTTCACACAAAACAATAACCAAGGACTTTTTCCAACATAAATTTAGTCTTGGGCACAACGCTCTACATTGGGAATTAATAGAAAATATTAACAACAATAAAAATGTCTAATCCCGAATGGTAATGCATAATCAGCAAAGTAAAGACATTTTTTATTTACACAATTGTAATTACTGTAATTATAGGTTTAGTACTGAACATGCTACCTTTCAAAAATGTTATGAAAAATACTGTAATGTAAGAAAGCTAAACATCATCATCAAATATATTTTATAAATGTATATGAATAACTTTATCCAGTTTCTTGTTATCAAAGTTTTTTGCTGTATACCCCAACATCTCGATTAAACCTTCTATTTGCAATATCCAAGTTTTAGAACAATAGGCTGAAGGGGAAAATGGAAAAAATTAACATATTATGAAGCGACAAGGTATCATCTCAGCTGATCTTTAATACATTTGTGAAGGGCACACGGTTACTTCACTTTATCAAAGTGGAGTTGCGTGTTCTCATGAAATATTCTGAAGTTGAACGGTAGATTTTATTAATATTCTGATGGAGGATGCGGAAGACGACCAAATCATAAGTTAAATCAATGTTCAAAAAAGTAGACTTGCTACACTTTCTCCTCAAATTTACTGGTCTACTTAGACGAGCTTCCTTTAAAAATCATGATGCACATAAACTTTCTCAAACGGAAAATAGTAGTACATACTTCAAAAACACATATAAGACATTTGTAGAAGATAAGAAGTAACGCAATAGCCAAAAATGTTATAGTAATAATATTTGACTAACTATTTATAGAACAAATAAAATTGATGTCCGTCTTTTGCTGAAAAATAGAAAACAATAGCCATGGCCTCAAAAGTAGGATTGTTATTCGTATAATTTTTAGAACATAAACTGCTATTTATAGATGTTAATGTGAGATTCCAGAACAATAAAACGATATTGATTGTATCAGTTACGAAATAATGAAGCGATGTGGTAGTTGAAAACAAACGTTCCGTAATATTTTTCGTAATCATTTTAATATCTTCCCGAATGGAAGGTAATATCGAAGGGAGGAATCAACATTCTGGAGGAAAGGGGACAACTAGTTAATATAGGGGGACCTATCACTGAGCTGGAATTGGAATAACCTCACGATTCTTAAAAAAAATGTTATGATTAGCACTTGCAATTTATTTGTCCAGATTTAATTTATTTTTAAATTATTTCCAAAAGTATAAGCAATTTCTTATTTGCTGATTCTCTAAGATACAAATCTAATTTTGTTAATGGTTCTCTACCCTGACCTTTATTGAACTCATCACATTTATTGATCCAGTCTAACGCGACAACGTTGACTGGACACAATTACAGTATGTTTTTCCAACTGTGGGGCTATTAAAATCAACACATTTTCAGTTCATTTAAAAAATGTCAAAAAATAATTCTTTTAATCTGCAAGGATTTGATTCTTTCACGATTCACCTACTTACATGAGATCTATTCTTCCGACATCCTAGTACTACTACGAAACAAAGCTTTGGTACGTGACATATCAGATAAATGATACAATCGAAGATATCTAATACGTGAGTGAACTGGTGTGAAAAAATATATTTTTGTAATTCTGCAACGTGGAATCGAAATGAAAGAATTTGGCAAGTGTGAAAATCCATTTATATCTGTGGCTTTCCACATCACCAACTCCGACAGTTTCTAGTAACAGTCTGATTTGCAGAAAACCTTATGTGGCGTGATAATAACACCATTGTACAGATATCGCGAAAGTTCGAAACACGAATCTTGAAACAGATTCGATTGAACGTTCAATGTGTTACATAAAAGACAGCTAAAGTAATTTACACAGACAATGTTATTAAACGTTTCATTAAAAAATAATCCTTTAACATTTTTAAGCTTTCGACAGTAACATCTCGTAATTATAAGTTTAATAAGGGCGAGCGTATCGTAGCGGTGGAGTGGACAGAGCTAAAAGAGAATTACAGACGCCGTAAGTTCAAATCTTAACGCTTTGTTCATGTGATTTCATCTTAAATTAAGTGTTATATATGGCAACATATTATGACCTCAGCAGTTGTCATCCCCGCAGTCCATTATATTATAATATAATAAATAGGTATCTGCATTGTTTGAATTAATAACAGTATCTCACACGTTATAGGTAAAGGTAGAAAGGAATATGAAATTCAGTTATTATTATTTTCCCTTGTTTACTACCATGCCATACAATACATCAGAGACAATATGATATATACGTGTGGTATCTCTCCTACCTACTCGGAAATGATTAAAATAGCTATTATATCAAGACTGACATTAACAAATTACCGGAAACCTATTAGGTTAAGGATCAAATTCTGAAACGTTAATACTCACTGAGGGTGCTGTCACCCTCAATATTGCAGAGTAGTAAGTAAATTCAACTAATGATTGTATAAGTAACCATTCGATTATCCTTTTAAAGAACTTCAATACTTGACTTGAATAGAACAAAATACAAACAAAACAGGACCCAAAACTGCTACTTGTGAGACATCCCATTAAATTATCAAATGCGTTAAACATTAAACCCCAGTTCGTTCAATAATACCTAATAATTCAGATACGTGGAAGAGATTGCAATAGACCCCCTACCAAGGATTTCAGGAATGTAATAATTTCAGTATAGAAATACAACATTGGTAAAGTGCTTGATTTCCCGATGCGGAAACCCAACGGTTTCTTGCTGTGAGAATAATATTCTTATTTAGAAAGTTAATTGAATTGAATAATACTATTCATGTTTTTTTCAGTAACATATTTAGTTCTATTAACAGTAGTTTCCCACGTGAAGGTTTCCAAATAATTAAGCCAACAATTAACTGTAAACTTGAGCTATAAAGTAAACAAAGTATAAAGTTCTTTTAAACGGTTCAAAATGACTCTCCACATCATCAATTAAAACAAGTTTAGAAGATGTCTAAAAAGATTAATGTTTCAATGGTTTCTCTTTTCTGAAATATTTCAGAATTTCATATGCAAAAGAATTGAATCTTTATATGAGATTTTGTTTTCAAAGTTTTCAGAAGATTTTTTTTATATTTTACTGGTAAGTATTCAATTTGTTAACGTCGACTACGTTATGGAACTGACGAGGGTAAAAACATTTACCTTCGGACATGCTAGCAGTTTCTGAATGTTAAATAATTACATTACGGCAAAGCGACCTTCGAAGTAGCTAATAAAAATTTAAAAATAACCGAGATAAATTAGCGATTGTTTGGTTCAGAATCAATAATTTCCTAAAAATGGAACATCTGCTGGGATCATATGGTCCCTGGCAACAATATCAATAAAATCAAAGTTTCAAGTCGAAAAAACAGGACTTTTCATATTATTTTTTTGATTCTTCAATATGAAGGTATAGTATTTCATTTTTATCATCTGTATTATTGCGAAACATGGGACCACTCTTAAATATAAATGGAATAGAATGTCAGTTCTCTTGAAAATTTATATTCATGGAATTCAGCCCCCTGTTTGTTGTTACATATGCACAGTTTATTGCGACCGGGTTGTACTCTTACTTCGTTGTGGATATTTTTAGCTAAATATTTTCTAAACAACTTCAGGATCTATATTTCTTGTTCACGTTTTGCAATGTCGAAATAACTTTCGATCGCGCCTCTAAGTAATGGTACATAAATTGCAATTGTGGAACGTGTACGGTCGTTTAAATGTTGCAGCTAACATATGTCCCTATTTTCAGCAAAACAAAGGACGCTTTTGTGTTTACAAAGCTGCGACAATGGCCCTCCTCCCATAATATTATATTGCGTAGATATAAATGTACATACATATAAGTCGGGAAAAAAATAAAATACAAACCAAGTAATGTAAATTTCCTTGGGATTGTATAAATAAAAATTACCAAATTTTTCTATTTAAATAACGCTACAGAGTTTACATTACTGTCTCCAACGTATTTTTCTTGTAGTCCTTCTCCGAAGGTTGATATCGTCAATATTTTTGTATTGGTAGGATCTACTCAATATAGCTAGCTGCTACTATAGCTGAAACAATCGCGAAGATTTCTTAATTGGGATACTGGCCTTCTGTCAACATTCTTCATCCCCTATTTTCCCCTAGATAATTTAAAGAGTTTATAATTGGAACTTTTCATTGTACAGGGCCCAAATTCTGTCTTCTGTCTGAAATATTATGTATTGTTTCTCAGTTCTAAACATAGAGATGCTATTATTAGGGCTGCTATATAATGTATGATAATAATAAGTATCAAATGTTCTATATTTCAAGTCTATTCCTGATAAAACAAGTCTATTTAGAGTACGTTTCTTTTTATAAAAAGTTTCACAAACTTTGATCTTCAGATTCTAACGAACGCTGCTGCATCAGTATTTTAAAAGTTAGGGTGTTAAATATTAAACGAAAAATTTTTCCTATTAGGAAGGTATCCTCGCCACGTACATTTAATACGACTATAAATTTTGTAACAGCTACATGTGGGCCAGTTAAATTACTCAAAAGTACTCAATTTAGTAATAATTCAGGAAAATCAATAATTTTCTATGGTAGGTTGTAAATATAAGTTTTCCTCTATTGAACGAAACAATGCCACCAGTATATGATTACTTCTAAAACAGTGTAAAATTTGGTTTCATTTCCTGTATTATAATGAAATGTAATTACATTAAAACATGTATAGAACAAGCTAATATTTATATTAGGTTTGCGTGACTTCAGAAAAGTAACCCCGTTAATATTTCCTAAAGCATTCGTTCAATGTTCAAATACCCAACTGAAATACTACTTCAAAGTCATATAAATGTGTATAAAACTTACTGAATTATCCACAATAAATAATGTTGTTGTTCCCTTGAAATGTACAATGCAACTAAATTGGTTGGAGAGAATATATAAAGTTAAATTGAATTAGGTAAACTATACCGCTATATAATAGGGTTACCGAACCGTCGTGGTTAACAAATTGAATTACAAACCGTGGATGACTCTGTAAAATAAATGTAACGAACAGACTGCAAAAATATACCTTTTAATCAATATGAGTAATATGTATTCCAGGTAACAACAGCGGTAAACGACACGCCGAAATCGAATTGAAAAGGTGCGTGTTCGTTTTCACCGCTACTAATATAACATTTCCTTTATTAATTAGAACCGCTTTCTTTGAATTTATAACAAGTTATGTTGATATATAAATATACAATGAATGCACCCTGACTAACCAACTAACGCAAATAGGCACCTTCAATATTATGACCTACATATGTCAATCAGTTCATTCCCAGAAATTAATTCAGAAAAAAATATTTTTGAGGTTTAGAATTAGGAATATTTCCTGCATATATTTATAAAATAAATTAGAATTTAGCTATGGGTTACCCTTAAATCGCTGTGTAACATCGTAGTTCTGTAAGTTAGCATGTGAGCTGTTTCGATAGGCGCAACCGGAGATAACTTCGAGGATACTCATATTAATTATTACATACATTATAGTAGAGTTGCCAAAAGTGCAGTTCAGTTACTAAAAACTGTAGTCATTTAGAAGAAAAAAGAAATAGGGTACATGCAGAAGATCATAGTGCAATGGTCAACAGAAATCTGCACTTAATTTAGAATCGAATAGAATTGGAATCGGGATGGAACGGTTTGGAAAGTAGAATGCGAGCGGCGGTGATAGACAGATATATTTTAAAGAACTACGAAACCACTTTTCCCCCAATAATTAAACGAAGTTCGAGATAACTTCATTACCGAACGAATGTAAATAGTGGCTAAGTTTGCTAAACAAAAACAACCTGATTTGCATTTCGTAAACCCAGAAAATTAAGCGATGGACTTTAAATTGATGTACCGTAGGCTGTCTCCTTAAAAGTGAAAAAGGAGCTACACAGGCGCCTAGCTTCAATTTCCTTGTGTTGCCGGAGACTACGGATGTTCATACAAGCAATTTAGGTGGTATCTGAAGTTACGGCCTTTTTGCTTGAATTTTATGTGTCAGTGCTGTGCGGGATCGATAGATAAATAAATACAAGAAGGCTGTTTTGTGCCTCAATCCCAAAGCTTTTGAAATATTATATAATACCAGTAAAGAGGGAAGTAAATATTCGAGATTGGTTGTTAGGGGCAAAAATGTATCCGTATTTGAAATACATTTCAAAATTTGTGGCAACTCAATTTTCTACCCCCATTTTCAGTTATTAGTATTTGATTTTCCAATTTCAACTAATTTGCAGTCGTTACTAATCATCAAACGCAATGTAATTATTATCAATTCTGATTGAAATTCCGCCATCTGTGTTTAAGCATAAACCCAAGAATTAATAAATATTATATTTGGATGGACACTTTTCTTTAAATGTATTGAGGAAAAAAAACAATGCTATTACGTAAGATTAGTTCAGTTAGCTACTACGTTTTTTTGTTTAATTAAACTAATAAAAAACCAATATTAGATTAAGATTGCTAATAAAGATTAATTTCCTCCTGGAACATCGTTACCTTAATTTTCAACCCTTACACATAGGTAAGCTTTAGTACAAGATTTAACTGATCTTATCTAATAAGAATTTCCGTTAGAGTCTTATAATTGAATCTGAAAATCCATAAACATTAATTTTTAATAAAAGCTAAATCTAGAGTTGTCGCTCCTTTCTAAAGAAATTGGATTTATCAACTTTAAATTGAGAAAATTTCCTCATTTCCTTAATGGAACTGCGTGTTACACGATATTATGCTAAGGTAAAATTCTAATTAAATTTTCGTCTGCGTTTGCATGGAGCTTTGGATTATTCTATCATTACTTTATAAATATTTACAAGTTTTTAAATTAACACTTTAATTTTAAGGAAGTTAATGATGCCGTATTTTCCTCCGAATTTTATAGGTATTTGGTCTTCACAAAAAAAAATGAAGATTATATGTTTTATTATAACCTGTTGCATTTATTGTTTGTTTCATCAACAATAATGTTATAACATGTCTAATCTTTTTATAATAGACACAATATTGTTACCTGCCAATTTAGTTATGACATGTCTTTCAATTTAACCGACAGCAGTTAAATTAAAATTTAAAGTATAAAACTGTTCAGATATTGTAATTGAATAAAGTATAAACGTGGAAATATTTAATTCGGACGTAAATTTGAGCTACTACAGTAATGTGGTTATAAAATAATACAAACAGATCCTTCACCTTTACAGAGTACTGAATTTTTTATTCCTTACTTCGCAATTAAAAAAGCATAATAAATTTATATGTTCTCTAAATAAGTCTAAACTTTTTTCCTCTTTCATAATTCAAAGAAACCTTAACTTTCTTAGCATTTCATTGTCGACCCTCCTGAAATGCATTTCTATGTCCCGCTGAAACTTTTGATTAACTTTTACTAGAAACTAATCCTGCTTGGTATTATTTTTCTCATGCTTGTCATTAATTTTTTCTCATGTATGATAGAAATATTTATCAAACTTCAAATATTTTTGCAGCGTTTTCAAAAATGGTGCATTTTAGTGACATGGTCAAGATAATCAATTTTTTTGTAGGATGAAAATAAATCATGCTTGCTATAAATTTTTCACAATAAGAAATCATTTTATTGCTCTACAGTGTATAAATAAGCTCTGAAAAATTTATTCAATTCCCTGGAACAGAATAGAATGCGAATTTATAAAAGTAATAAAAATTTTTAAAAGCAATAAAGTTCAGGGGTTAGACTGTAGATTCTGAAATTCTAGTACCATTATGTATTTCGGTTATTAAAACACGAACATCTAGGTGTATTTATAGATACGCACACAAAATACAGTATAATTATTATGTTTTATCGAAATCGAGTAAACTTCCAAAGGATTTATTTATTTCAAGATAACGTCACAGTTTCGAATTCGCTACAACTGTGAAATTACTCGGGCGTAACTTCATTTGGTTTTAAACAAGGAAATTGTTTTCCAGGTTAGCTCTTAAGCCTGTGTTGCTAGTATTAACGTTTGGTCGGTCAAGCGCTCTTGCTAGAATTAAGGTTTTCTGGATTATTTTAATTTTGTTTTGTTTTATCGTCACAACTGGACACTGAAAAATTGCAAACAATATTAAATTAATTCCTGTATTATTATTCTTGAAAAGACATAATTTGTCATATCTCCAAAACTCATATCAGTTGACAAACAAACAATATCTTCAAAATTATGGGGAGGACAACCGAATGTTCGAATAAATTTCAAAATTTTCTATTTATTAAAATTAAACCCATGCATAAACATGAGCAGTGCTCCACAACCATTCGGTGCACTTTACATTAATTAGTTTGCAATTATAAGATCGATCCATTTAGATAGAATTTACTGTATTAACTCGAATTCAGCAATAAACTTGTGAATGAATTACTTAGTCTGATTAGTCAATTCCAAAATGTAAATTAGAGATATCTAATGGTCATTAAATAAGCAACCCGTAGTGACGTGTCAAAAAATCCCCTAAAACTAATCCTTCCACTCCCAACATTAAAATTTACGCAGTAGTACACTCCTTGATTTGTTTGTTCCAAACATAAATTACGATATTTATTCCAATGAAATTGCACACATTATAAGCTGGACTAGAAATATTTAAAAATACTGTTTACGTCCATCATCTGGTTAAAAATATAATAACACCCGCTTTCTGTTTGAAGAGGTACTCGGAATTAGACTCAACTTTATACGTTAATATTGACCACGACTGGGCGATAATAGCACTTCAGTACAGTTTATAAAAATAAAGCAGATTTGTTTTTCAGTCTACCAGCACTTAAATAATTTAAGCAAATTTTCTAAGTCAAGGTTTACAAAATTAGAAAGCGAATTATTAATTTACTACTAAACGTGGGCTTCGCCCTAGGTATAATTTTATACCATGCGATAAACTACTTTTATTAATAAAAGTCGTTACACTATACTGCAGCAAACTTTTCATTACTTTTAACATGCATTATATTAATGGGCTGTTGTGTACGTCTAAAACTTTTCTGACATTCCAGACAGATAAATTGTATCTTTTTAAAACCACCAGTGGGAAATGCTACACCTAAAGCCTATCTCGGAGGTTCTAGCTAGGATCGTAATCTACCATAATGGGGTAGTTAGAGATATTTAAATTGGACGTGTGAATAAAATATATCTAGTCCTACAAGCGATATTCAAAGCTTAAAGGACTACAGCAAAATGGATTTTATTACAGCTCTAGGCTTAACTCCACAATAGTTTCATTTCAAGGGGTTTAGATATTTTTGAAATTATTGGAATAAATTAACTGTCATTGGAAATAAAAATATTAACAAAATGATATGATAATACTAAATAACCCTTTTATTCAAAAATTAAGTTTTAATTGTTCCAAATGTGAAAACAGTGTTTTACTTCAATATCTTTTCATGAAAACTGTGGAATATCAAATTATGGACAGTTTGATTAACCAATCATCCAAACGAAGCTGTATTAATTTTTAAATCATCCATCCCAAGTTTGTGTCATAAACAGATCGTCTGTTAACAATCCAATCATGGACCACTGCGAATACAATCTAAATCTATATAACAGTGAGCAGTAAAAGGATATTACCAGAATAACAAAGTACCGGATGTTTTATACACACACGATTGAAGTTGTAATTTCCATTTTTCTATTACCTTTATACGATCTCATGTAATAACTGACCTGCGGTATATGTGACTTCAAGTTTAAATCTTCTGGGCGTTATAAATCTTATACACTGCAGTTTTCTTCAAAGGTTATTCTAAATAAAAAATTCTAATAGCGGTATTTAAATATTTAAATTCAACGGTACTAATGTATAGTGTATCCTTTGAAGAGTTGTTAGGGATTTAGTTTTTATATGAAAGAACTGCAATTATTGATCGCTTAAATTAAAATGTAATCGTGGCTGATAATGTACACTCACAGTACCTGCATGTAATACTTTATAGTTACTTACACCAAAGAATTTTTTGTAAAAAGAACAACGAGTCAAACCTTTTGTTATCCGATTTACTAATGAAACTTGTTTTAAACTGTGCTCATGCAATACTGCAATTTAGCTATCATAAGCGGATATCGTAAACTTAAAATTGCTACCGTTATTCAAGTAAATGATTACCTCAGTTTAAGAAAAGTTACTCAAAAAAAACAAACAAGTAATGCATTGTTATCACCTTTTAATAACTATATACCATGTAGGACTAAATGTTCGGATTGCATGTAGTAAACTCACGTTTTAGGTACTAATACTGGTCTCCTGAGGTGTGTCAGCATGCATTTTCCTTTTAATTTCCATGGCTTACCTGAAACAAAAATCAATAATAGTGGTTGTGAAATAGACAAAGCAACATTCTCTTTGTAAAAGTTTGAACTAAAATCCAATTTTAAGATTTTTAGAACGTGAAAATGATATCAAACTGGATAAACCCACCTCATTTCCGTGTATCTTCAAAATCAATGCTAAAATAAACTGGTTAGTTTCCTACATTGTTTGGCAAAGCAAACAAATATGTAATTATTTCTACAATACCTACGATTTTATCTGTAAAGAGCTCTTTAAACAACAAAACAACTGCTGATGTGGGGTCCCGTTCAGTCAACAACGATTTCCTCTTTCCAAATACATGAATTGAAATTTTCTCCTCTTCAATAGAGAAAACGCTTAGTAACTTTGCTGCCTGTGACCAGAAATTCTGTTTATCAAAGAACCAAGAATGATATAAATAACTTTAACCGTATAATTATACAGAAAGTATTCGCGTTTGGCTTCTGGAATTTATTTATACTTAGTCTGCAAGTAAACAGTGTCAGTGAATTAAAGTAAAACGTTGCTGAAAATATATTATGACCATTTGCCAGGTTCGAAAGGTGTTTTTAAACAAAAGCGTGGAATCCTGAAAATATTCAATGATTCGTTCTAAACACTTTCATTACAGCTGGTTGCTCAAACATTTCTTATACAGAGTGGGATCATTGAAAACGAAACTGGCCTCTTCTAATCCAGCACTGAAAAGTGCTCGATCCAAACACTATGCAACAACAGCCTGTATAATGCGGAGGAGGTCCATCTAATTAAATATTTTAAGGTGACGATCATCCATTTTGGGGTTGAATATAAGTGAACGGAAATAGCCCCTAACAAATTAATCTGACGTATCGGGAAGTTTTTCGATTAATTGAGGTTGAGCCTGCTTCTTTTTCAGTGGATCACCCTATCTATATAATTTTTCAGTAGAAATCACAAAACGTTTTCCCAAAGAACTTCATCTTACATATGTAGTATATAAACTCTATTGTTTTTTCCGTTGCTATTCACGGATGGTTAGATATAACCCTCTGAATATTCCTTTCGCACGCCGAATGTATACATTTTTTATATAATAGCCCTAAACAGTGTTCTTGTTCTGCTTTATTTCGTCGTTCTCGTGTTTTATAAGTGGAAAAGTTTATTTCTAAATGTTACTTTCCAAAAGGAAAGCAAAGCAGTCATAAACTTTAAATTAAGAAGACCAAACATGGGGTAAGTTGAAAACTCTGCGTAACAAAAGTAAAACATAAAAGATATAGCGGTCCGGTTTACAAGAACTTTCAAACATTCAGCAAGGCGTACAGTTGTGACGCTGAAACTGTAATTTGCTGCTTAAAACAAATACACGTTAGGTAGGCAAACAGTTTCTTTCCAGATTGTGGAGAAATCGAGCTACATCCTACGTCAGCATAATCTAAAGCATATTTGATACGACACTAAACGCAAGAGAATACGTTTTTTTATTCTCAAAAGAACCCTTGCTTTAGCCCTCTAATGTTAAAGTGCCCTTAAACAAAGGTAACAAATGTAGGGCTGGGTCGCGCTTAACAGGATAATCAATTTTCTCATTTTCTCATTGTCCTCTAAATAAATGCAATAATTTTATAACACAGCTTTTCTAGTATTTATTTTACCTAAATTAAATAGTCACCCTTTGCAACTGCGCCCTGTAGAGTACTTTAGGAGTATACAGAGAATTCAAATAAACGTCTACTAATCGCAGTGGCCTAATCATACTAGTCGCAGTTTGTATCTCTCCACTCTAGCTCGCGGTACGCTCCAATAAATTATTCTTTTGCGGAATATGCCGATATATAATTATATACCTAGTAGAGAATATTTTGGAAACTCAAACGCACCCCTAAGACGCTATACTGAGAAACCAATAGGAAATTACCGTATACAAGAACTGTTGATTAAGAGTGTAAAGAAATCATCCAAATTAATGAAACTGAGGTTGAAACTAACACCAGAAGAATTTCAGTCGTTTAAATTGTGATAAGACAAAACGATATGGGAGACGCGCAAGAGCAACTTCTCCATTTGCACCACTTGCAATTCGTGCAAAATTTATTGCTGTTGGATAATGACACAAAACTACACTTTTGCCAGTGACATTTACAGTAGCAAACTTTAGAACCAACATTCATTCGTTTATAAAATCCTTGGAGACTAGTTTGGAACAAAACAAATTGTAAAAACCTCTTACCACAGAATGTTTAATTTTGTGATAAGGAGTTTCACAATTTGTTTTCAACAATGCTTTTTTTTCAATTTGTTTTTTCGATGAACGATGCATTACTTGAAATGGAATATTTAATACTCATGCAATATGCACCCATAATCAGTTTTCAATTACGGAATCGAGTTATATTCATAATCGTTTAACGCAAACGCCACGAATTACATGAACTGTGAAGATGAGCAGTGAACAGATTCGTACACGCTAAACGTAGATGTTATGTTATGTTACACCAACACCAACTGACACTTGGAAATAAGTTGTCTGAATAATAATATTATTTACGGAATGAATTTCCAATTTGCGTCTACTGTCTGACCTGTCCATTTAATAATAAAATTAAAGTTTGCAATTTATTTAGGCATGAAGTTTAACTTAATAGTTAATTCAGTCCATCAACTCAAGGCGTTTATTTGATTAATAAATAGAATGGGGTTGTAAATATAAATGGATTGGATTCTACTGGGACCTATTACTGGTTTAAATGTTTCTATATATTTTTGATACACCCTATGTTGTCCAATATTACTTTTCTTAAAAATTACCTAACCAAGAACCGCCACCAGCGTTTACCTTGTCTCATCTCAAACGTCAATTTTGAGAAGGGTTACTGTGCTCTAATTTTTCCATAATCGTTGGAAAGGTTGTGCGTCTTCACAAGACGTATAGGGTACATATTTTATGTGGAAAAAGTTAATACCGACATCGATGAGAATGGATTTTTGTTAAATGCAACAATACAATTTGATTTACTGTCTAATCAACATATTACAATAGTTTTTATTTTAATTTAATTCAATGTGTAAGCAAAAACTTTGAGCGAGTCAAACACGTTTATAGTCCTCCAGTTCCTCTCTTCAACCGCATGCTTTGGATTTCTTTTGTGAAACTAAACTCCGAATAAAGCGTACCTTTATCTATAAAAATTTTGGTGAATGCTCGACAATATATTAAAATCACCGCTCGGATATTTTAACGACCTTAGCCTTCTCCAACCATCTATACTTATATAAAGCATAAAACTAAGTCCATAAAACACGGTCTCTTGCCCTAATGTTTTGTTCCCTTTCAAGATTTATCCTCTTTTCTTTCCTCCATTAAGCGTGAAAATGAAAAAGCTCCTACACCTTTCTAAAAAGACTTTTCAGCTTGATTGCGATCTTAAAGAGTGTGAATTAAAATTTTCAATTTAATAATGTTGATTCACATAAAAATTTCAAGAAGTATGAACAACAAAGTAAAAATCTAATAAATTTAAATTTTTGTTCACAAAAACTTTCCTTTGTAACGCTAATGTTGGCGTTTATACGCTTTTATAATATTGTCACGGATATGATAAAGAACAAAAGAGCCTTTGTACTCATCCTGTAGTAACTTGTTATATTAAAGTAACAAACAATGTTCTTACTGATCTTATAGTAACTAGGAGGAAGTTCTTTGTGATCTTTATAAATTTCCCTACTTATTTTCATTGATATGACTTGTTTTGTCGACTTTTCTTACGTCCCTTTAACAAGAGAGCTCGGACTGTAAAGGAAATATTGCTTTGTTACGTCTACGCAACCAACAACAAAAGTATTCAGACAGGCATTTCCAAAAATAAAATATTACATAGGGTGAATGATGATGAAGAATTTTAATATAAAGTAAAAATTTTAGGCAAATTATGTATTAGTACTAGTAAGTGCTAGACTTACTAGTATGCAAAAACCGAAGGGGTTGTGGGGATATTTCAGAACCGGACACATATTTTGTGTGGCAAATTGCCTCCAGAAGTCACACGGGTGGTCATGTTGAGTTTTATAAAAATAAATCACATTACTCGCATTAACTTACGATAAAGTACACCAAAAATAAAACATCAGACAAACCGTAGTCATTAAGTAAAAAATATTCCGAAATTAAAGTCTAAATGGTAATCTCAGATTCACCATTACAGCTGTGCCAGGACCTAAATTTTGGAACAGAAACAGCCCGTTATGCAGATAAAAATAAATCTGTGGTAGTTGAGGGACCACAAGAATGTTTGCAGAGCAGGCCAACCGATTCTCATTATCCTGGATTACAGGGGCTGTTAAACCGACGAGGGTGAACTGTTATCAAGTGGCCTGCTCAGACGTATTTTAGTATTCGTGCCTTTACTCGTCAAACCAATTTCCTGGCTCGTTTCTAAATAATTCAATTGTGCATGTCTAGAACTTACGCACTTAGAAATTTCCGTGTAATATGTAGTTAATTAAATTTATTACCTACACGCATTATACAGTGTTAAGTTGCTGATATTTCTTGATATTTCTATTCTGGAACCGCACACCGAAAATATTTGGTACAGGCCGCCATTGAATAATACGATACTACGCAAGAGAATACGTTTTTTACTCTCAAAAGAACTTTTGCTTCAATCATCTATTGTTAAAATGTCCTTAAACAAAGGTAACAAATGTTGGCCTGTGTCGCACTTGCTTGGGTAATCAATTTTCTCCTGCTAGAGGGTTGCAAATGACACGAACAATGTACGATTTTGAAACTCCTCCGTTTCCCTATACAACTGACTATTCTGTTATGCAAACTTACTAAGAATTATTGTAGTACATGTAAGGAATAGTAACAAGATTTATTACAGGATTATTCAATTTATGTACGTTTATAGTGAAATATGGCATATTGGAAAAAAAGTCAAGCAACACTGAGCAAGAATTCATTGAACAGTGTATAAAATTACAAGTTTTTTACAAATATTTATATAGTATCTGAAGCCGCACTGCATCCGACGTACCAGCATGCTTAATTACTTTGCAGCAAGCCATGTTACATTACAAATATTTCATAAAGTTGTGTAAATATGTTACTTCATGCACTTCACTGTTTATGAAGCTTCCTTATACTCCAGTTTCAAAGCACTCTTTAGGTTGATGTTGACACCACATCAAAACCGTGTTGTTAGCTTTCACAGAAACTTTTATTTCATTTGACAAGCAAAAGAAATCGGAATTGCTAGCAAAATCTAATTGTTGTGAATTTTTAATCTCTAGTTGTTGAACCACAGCTGCTATAGGATATTTTTAGACGAGATTCAGTTTCTTTAATTAGAAACTTCTTATTTCGATACAAAAAATTGCAGATAGTGATAAATATCACCACTTCTTCGGCAAATAAAAAAAACCCATTCTCCTTTTCTTCCCCATTTGACAATTATCTGGTCATCTTTTTAGTGACCTTTCTACACGTCCACCTACAAACAGCTCAACCCTTGTAAGGTTGACAAAACGATGGTAATTTTGCAGTACTATTATTTGCATTCTGACTATCCTTTTGTCAATCTCTTAACAACGTGAAACTATCATGAGCAGGATATGTAAACCGGATATGTAACTGGGCGTCATAGTAGTGAACTCTAGGAGCCCGTAATTAAATCTTAAAGGTCAAATTTACCGTAAGTTAGTGTAATGTAAAGATACTAAGTACACCGCTGGAGGGTCAATTCCTGACCTCCGACAAAATGTCAGGGTTGCTTTTAATAAGTTTATGTTCACGCTTCAATTAAAATTAAATACCTATATATAACGAGGCTTACAATATCTTTAGATTAATTTTATAATATTTAAAACAGGAGTTGTTAATCAAGAAAATTTTAACAAAATTTAGTTCATATTTACGTTTCAGCTAATGGCGAAGAAGACGAAAAGTTTTATTCCAAACACATAAGTTACTTGTTGAGGAATGTTTTTCATTCCTGTTGGTATCTGCATCAAAAGCTCGCGGCAGAGCTACAGCAGATACGACGTTCGTTACCAAAACCGTTGTTTGCAGGAAATATCATCGCTATACCTTGAATAATTCCATAAACAAAAAAAGACAATGACTTTTCCAAACTTTAACATTATATTTCCCAGGAGACAATTTATTTTAATTATTAAATAACTCAACACATCCCTTAAAAATTATAAAGTTTCTGCTTAGTGCATGAAAACATCTTAGAACCTCATTTAAAAAATGTGAAATATTTATAAGCTGCTGTTACTTCAGCACAATTGATTTTTGACAGAATTGCCCAAAACAAAGCTTTTAGATTTTCTTACAATTGAAATAACAAAACTTTTTTTCCATTAAAAATGGAGCACTGCACTGCTCTTACTTTTGTACTAAATACTGTGTTTAAAAAAATTACATTTCTATGAGGGATTCTAATTTAGTTTCACGATAATTAGTATTGATCTGTTCTATAATTAGAATAGGTTATTAATTTACTTAACGGTCATGTAATGTAGATTTTTAAGTTTTAATCATTTTTCTTACGTAATAATACACATATAATTAGTAACAGTTTTAATAGGCAAACAATATTGTTGGTAAATATTGTTCTGTAATTTAACTAAAGCTAAACGCACAGAGGTGGTGAACCAGTAAAGAAGCGAGCGAAGAGTAGGATCAATACGATAAACATAAAGGACCTTGAAAAACATCTGGACAATTTCCGCGTTTGTGAACTGAAAAACTAACTAGAAAAGCATTAAAATTAAAAAAGAGATAAAATCGTCTATAACTGTTTATTTTACAGTAAAATTTGAAAAATGATAAAATAAATAAACAAACGTTTACTTTATTTCAATGGACTTGTTATATTTATTTTCTGGATTTTGTAACTAAGATAACTTTAGAATTCCATTCATTCACATAACGATAAATGTATTCAATATTTTTGTTCGTATAACAGGCAAAGAGTAATCAAATTTACATGACATTATAAAAACTAGGTAAACCTAATTTACATTTGACTTATGCCCTTTTAAAAACTAATATTAGAAACGGGTTAAAACATAAACATACGAATAATTTGGTAGAAATAAGTGAAATAAATGAAGCATAAATCTAATAGTTAATCTTTGTTGGAACGTGCATAAATAATGACACAGTAAAAATTTGTAAATTTGCCTAAATTTAAAAATATTTGAATAATTTCTGTTTAAGCTTATAACAAATTCCCTCAGAAAGCATTCAAAGAAAACAAAAACGTCAGTTACAATTTGTTGCATGGCATTTGCGTGCCCACAAAATAAACGCGAG
The DNA here is from genome assembly GCA_963082805.1 of Hemicrepidius hirtus. NCBI lineage: Eukaryota > Metazoa > Arthropoda > Insecta > Coleoptera > Elateridae > Hemicrepidius > Hemicrepidius hirtus. The sequence continues at coordinate 20,307,802 of OY720168.1, forward strand.
CTTTTATTTCTTTATGGCGATTTCGAATGAAATAATTTAAATTGGAACAAGTGCCTAGGGCTTTAAAACCGTGGAAACGTATTCCGCAGGTTACAATCAGATGAAACTAAAAATGTGTATACTTCCTAAACTTTTTAATAGCTCGTTAAAAGGAACGTTAAAACACTGCAGAACCGAATGGATCTCTTGCAGCACGATTAAATGTGGCTGCCCTGCCCATAATATCTGGACTAGGCAATGCATCTGCAATAAAACTGTATAATATTCAGCAGATGTGGTGGAATAATACGTTTACAGTTTCAGCTTTAAAAGGATAAGCTTTTAAATTATTGTTTGCGTGGACATTTTATATGCGGTCTTTACATAACCCATTCAAAATCTTCTCGAAATGTGTTCAAACAACCCCACGTTTATAATATATAATATATATTTTTTTATTTATTTAAATTTTACAAACTTTACGGCATAATAAACTTTAATAAAACTAATTAAATCTATTTTATTATCCAGCTTTCTAAACTTTTTGTGTTTTTTCACATTTGTTATATTCCAAACCCCAGAGTCTCCAAGGATTTTTTTACATACTGTTTTATTAATTTTGTATTATTTGTTCTCTTTTGTAAACATTCGTCTCTTATTCTATTCACTAAGTGACGCAGGTATACATATTTGTAAAAATATAAAAATGCAATCGGTTCTTTTCCTTTTCACACTACCTAATTCATTCATGTATACTCATTTTATTACAACTCATTATGGCATGCATAATAGGCGGAACGAATCTACTTTCATAACAGAGTAAAGGCAGGAAGTTATAGATTTAACATTAGGTACTTCCAACATAAGCGGGATCCCTTTAAGGCGGACTAAGCCGCAATCTTGCAACCACAAAGGGCACAGTAAATATGAGCTTAAACCTAGAAACAACTGTGGAGCATTTGACAGGACATAGTTAATTTTACATATCACATTCCACAACGGTGAGAATATGCAACAGGAACGTTTCATGATGAGACCAAAAGATAGGAAAGTCGAATCAGAAAACTGTGATGGATATAAAAATGCCTAGAGTACAACAAAGCACCGAAGAGGATCATGAAGGAGGCTTTACGAGGACATGGAAAGATTTCCAGAATGTATCAAACGAAACTCTCAGTAAAGTTCAGAACAGGCACTCATAAATAGACTAACAGAGTTGGAGAACTACTAGTCTTACTCAGGAACGAAGGAACAAGAAATGTAATGGAGAGCCTAGACTTTGAAATTGGAAGCAAAGAGGCATACGCTACGTCTGGTAAAGAAAAGAGCACTGCATTCAGACAGCCACAGATGGATACGAAAGACTGGCCCGGATGGAAGAAAAAACCTCCTCTATCAAGACTCAAAAACAATTGTATCGCATCGTGCCGTTAAGCATTCGTATTATAGTTGAGATACATTGCAGGTAATTAATTACCAAAAATGTTATTTATTATCCTCACACTTCTACCGTGATTTATTATGTTACTTCAGGTAACAGTAGAACTCGTAACAACAAGTGAATTAGAGCTAATGTGTCGCAAAACTCTTAAGATAACGGTCAGTAGTTTACGTCGTGCCTTTTGTAATTTATGACTTAGGATCAAGCTTGAAATTCCCGTGAGAAAACGAAATAGTAGGTACTTTTGTTACACAGTTCCCATTTCACATTGTGATAAGGATTTGTAAGATTTTATTCCTCTCAATTTTATTTCCTCCAATATGCGTAGTATACAGAAGAAGAATGGGATGGGGAGAATAAAGAAATGATCGAGAATACTCGATAATAATAAATTATTATCACAAATTATCAATATTTTGCTGTAAGGCTGGATTATAGTTTCCTAGACTTTGGCGAAATGAAATTGATCTCCAATTTTGTGAGCTTTTCTATAAGGCTAGTAGACGTTTAATGTAGAACAAAATCTAGCTAAACTTATCCTGCTCTAAGGAAACCTAGAAGCATTGCAGCAAAATTTGATTCTCGCCAGGGTCTCATAAATCTAGCTGTAAAATCTACAATGTATGCATACATTAGGCTCCATGCCATGGAGTATAGAGAGTAGGAAACTATTTCAAAAAGTACTGTGTGACGTTTAGAAGGACTATTTTTACAAATGGTGGTTCATGTAAATTCGAAAGCGATGGATGACTGTCCCTTAGAATGATGATTAAATCACGGAGAATAATAAGACAGGAGACCGCACTCGCTGCAAGTTGAAGTAGCGAACGCAGTCACGAAATGTGCAAGAGACATAGAAACGTCGGGGTTACGAAAAGACATAACTTACATCAAACTTCTACTTGTTTGATTATTTAGACTAATATTCTGTAATACAAAATTATTATTAGTACACATACAAGGTGTTTAGCGGAGTCGGGACATTAAATTCGATTATAAATCTGAATACATTTCTGGATCACAAGTTATCGGGGAGCTGGTAAACTTATAAAATTACTCCTTTAAATTTTCGCCACTAATATATTTCATTTTTTTTAATTACTAGCAAGTTTCCTTGCGTATTTTAGCCTTAACATTTTTTTGTGTTGCTGATGATAACTAAAACTTTCCCTTTTAAATTCAACAAAAGCCGAATAGTTTTTATTTCTTACATGACAAAAAAGTTGTAACGTATTTACGTTCAAATAAATTTAATTTTCTTTAATCCTAACCACGGAGTATGATCCTAACGGACAGCAACTGAATAGAAATTGAAACTTTTTTATATGATTCTTAAGGAAACCCTTATACGTGCTTTTATTTCGAATTCTTCACAAGAATGGAATTGACAAATGGATATGAGAAGGTATCGACCCAGACACTGATATGTTATGTCGAGGCATCAATTTTCAAGTAGCTTTCTCAACCAGATAAACCTATTGACGTCGTAGCTCGTCCAATAATCTCAGAGGGGGTACTTGAGGTGAAGCAAGGATTCAAGATGAACATCAAATAATTTTTATTTTTTTTTAAGTTAAAATTAAATAAATAATAAAACCCACCTTAAAAAAGATTTATTTTGATTATCAATTACTTATCCCATAACATCGATTAATATGAGCAATTTTGGATGTAATACAATTTCTTTAAGAAATGGCCGCTTTTGTCGTTCTTTTGAATACCGGATGTCTGACTACACTTTTATAGACATCTACTCATTCAAAGTGAATGAATGGAGATATTAAGGATTATCTAACGAAAGCTCTATTGAACTCCTGATTTATTAACTCCAAACATTCTTTGTCACATTTGTCAAGGGTAGGTATTTTTAACCTATCATTTAATTAACCACCCCATGTATTATCTAAGTCAACAAAACTATAATTAATTTATATATAAGAAGACTAATTGCAAACTTTAGTTTTCTATTAACGCTTACATCAAGATCGCACTGGGTAGGATGTAAACATAATTAAGTTGGGCAGTGTTTAAAATATACAGTAAATATTTACACTGTTAAACATACTACTTTGGCAGTTAATACAAAAACACAAGAGCGCTATTTAATTCTAAATTATCCTTAGAAACGCATTTCTAAGATAATTTAAATCAAACCAATAAAATTTGTAATTTTTATATCTAATTAACTCGCGTTAATTAAACTAAAGAGATTTACAAATACGAGTGACTAAAACAAATTAATTATTTAAACGAATAAAATTATTTTTAGTGCGATGCAGAGAGTATAATTATGACTATTAGAACTTTTTCAACAAGCGTGTCATTTTCTGAAAATGAGCTCCGATTATATTTGAATAGAGACATGACGTTCCACGATTTTATTATATCATAAATTCTAAACACAGCTGTTAATTTAAGCGTAGGTATCAAGCAAGCATATTGCACCGATTTATTCCTTCAAACATTGTATGTAAATATTACCGATGAAAAATCACTTAAAATATATAAGAAATAAAATATGAAGCTTAAGCTTCTAAGTAATATTTTTAGAGTTTAATATAGAAAATTTTGGCCAAACAATCTATTAATCCAAATACCCTCTTCGTTTTGAGAATTTAAATTTTCAAAGCTTCCAAAGCTTAAAATTTATAGACAGACCCAAAAACAACAGGACCCAAAACTTAACTCTACAAGGAAATCGAGTACTTTACCGCAAAATTAGTAATGCAATAATCTACAAAGATTTATTCTTGAATGAACGATTACACGACTCGATTACTGGAAAGTGTAAACAGAAATGTGATAATACTGCGAATTAACTAAGTTCTCAAGTCGTTTGTATGGAAAGCAAGTTCTAAGGTTTAGAAGTTAGATACACCAAGTTTACTTCCGGTTACTTCTAAAATTCTTTCTGGGTAGCTTAAACCAACATTCAAGTTGATAAAAGAATTTGTTCGTTTGTTTTTAACGTTATGTGTATAACTCAATAATTAGAATTACGAAATAAGGAAATTTAAAAAATATTGAGATAATTTAAAAAATGCAACAGTTAAAAATATATTCAAGAAACGAAAGTGTAAATCATATGCGGTCTACCCTGCGATTATTCAAATGATTTTAGATAAATTTGTTCACATTATGTGCTGCGGAAAACCGCGCACACCGAGCATTACATTAATTTATAAAACCATTTACGTTCCTCGAGGTAGCAGGCCCTGTAGCCTAGGTTTAATTTTTTTTTGAATTAGGAAAAGGAATGGCCGAGAATAGAAAATCGGAATATCAGAATATCTACGTGTGACTTCAAGGGATAAAATGCAGAAAACTGTATAGGGGAAATACTTTATTTTTTAAAATGCAGCTCAGCCCACCCTTAGACCGGCGAGACACCAACGGGCCGCACCGCAATAACTGTGAGTTTGACAGATACCTCACGCTTGACAGGCGTTTTGGGGAATTGGTCTAGGTTCATGGAGGGATCAAATTGAGGGTGGTTTAGGGTTAAGGCCATGAATTCCCCATAAAATCTGGAGGTGGGGAAGCCATGAGCTAGTGTGGGCAAGGTCGCTAATCCTTGAAGTAGGTCTGCCCTTTACCGGGATCGTAAGACAGTACCTACCCACTACCCTAATATAGAACCCTAATGACAGAATATTCCAAGAGAGCTATGGCACGAACAATGCTCAGAATACTCAGAATAAATGTAAGCATTGGTACAGGTTACAGATTTTCCAAGTTGACGATTACAAAACCACGTGAGGTCTAGGAAGTATGCGAACGGTCAAAAGATACACAGCGTTGTAGGAGCAGGAGGCCTCTATCTGCAAAGATGATATACAAGAGGCTTCAAATGGAGAAAAAAATCCGGTTGTTTCCAGTTATCACATACTTTACTTTCAGATGAACTCACTACGCAGTTTTTATATAACTAGGTTAGGCATCGAGTACGCCCCCTCATTATTTCCAAATTAATCCAAATTTTGCTCATAAATGTCATTCTCCACCTAAGCACTCTACACAATAAAATCATTAACGATAAAAGCATTTTGTAAATGTAAAATATTAATAATGAAAATTCTGCTTTTCATGTTTATTAGTTCCCTTTGATATCTGTGATAATTCATTAGAACGTAGGCACCCATTCACTTCCTAAATGTGTTTTAATTAACCATTTATACACAGTTGACTTGATGTAAATTAACAACGCTTTTATTAAATATTCAATAGCTAAACGTTATACATACTAAACATTGTAAATTACATACAAACATCGACGCAAAAATAATTATTAATTGGATGCAGATGAATGAATGTATCGCAAAATCATCCAAATGCTTGGTATTAATTGAATTTGGATTCAGTGGTAGCGCTGTTGGTGCAGGTTCGAACCTAGCCATAGGCATTATTTATGCCGGTGGAAAACCGGGGAGGACCTTAAAATTCATATACACAATGTATCATATCATTTATGGGTATGTGTGGGGGTAGGGGATGTTGCCACCATTAAAAGATTAAAATACTTATTAAATAAAGGTGGATGAATATATATTTTTAGAAGAAGAAAATCTTTGGGCAAAATAACCGCAAAAGAATGTGACTTGGCACAAAAATAACTACCCTAACAGCGCAGTATAGTCTGTATACAAATCACCCTCTCCATTAAAGGTTATAAGCAACATTTAGAACGCCGTAAAGATCCCATATTGGAAATAAGAACACCTCGCTTGCCAATGGTATAATAACCGACAACCAACAATGTATAGGTAAATATGCCACGAAGTCATTAATCGATCGGCATGCATAATGTAAAAATATCCAGTAGTATATACGTGTAAACATACCTTTTTTTTTTCAAAATGGCATGTTACGACTGCTTATTGCATTATTTTTATGAAAAACATTCTTCTCTGATTTCATTATTCAAATCAAATCTAGGGTACTGTGTAAAAAGGTTTCATAATGCATCGTTTAGTCTTTAAATTGATTTCCGTTTCCTACATTCTATCTTTGTTATTCGTTTCAAGTCACTTTAATTGGCAATAGATTATTCACACGTAACCATATAAAAGCTGGGGACAATAATCCGGTTTATGAAAGAGGAAAATTTCCAATATTAATCTGATCTTTGCGGAGAAAAATGTTTCCTCGTAAAATTGAAATTACAAGAAAATTTTAAAACTAATAAGAAGTTTTTTTTGTATACTATTTCTTAACTTTTTTCATTTAAAATTGAATGTAGCTAGGTGCCTTATATAATATTTTCAACCAATTTTCATATATTTTCCGTCAATCATTTTAGACATATTACAGTACAGGCTTGGAATACTTTAATAAATCATCAATCACCATATTTTTAACTATCCCAGCAGGAACAATAAATGATAAAGTAGTAGGTACTATTAATATTTTTTATTATTAAAAAAAATTGTATGTAATTTTGTTTTTATTGTAACAACGTAATGCTGAGTCAACATAAAATATAATACTTAACACAATTTACATTTTTACCTACAGTAAAACTTGTTTAAGTATAATTTATATATCTAGAAGGATATCTTTCAAAACGTATAGCGTAGCGTCTACGTGTTCTTAGTAGGTCGCATATTTTAGCAGATAAACGTGACCAGGGGAAACTAACCACCCCCAAGTTGAAATGTACCTATTACAATAAAAGGCCTTCCCAAAGAAATGCTAACTCATTTTTTAAAATGTCGACTTAACCTGATGCTTTGTAAAGGTGACTGGGGGTATACATATCCCATCCCTTACTGACATCGATTTGTTGTTTTACGAATAATATAGAGAGGGATTTTAGTAAATATTTTAAACGTTTAAAAAAATAAAATTTCCAACTCTTTTTTGACGATTTAAACGTTTTCGTTATACAAAGTAGGTTATGCATCTTTTTTCGCATTTAACCGAAACTGTATCTCTTACCGTTTCCAAGTTCCCTCAGTAAAGATTGGGTGAAACACGGTATTGAAAATGTCTTAGCCACCCCCGTAATTAGTTTTTAATACTTTATGGCTGACGTTCTATAAGGTGGTACATAATCACGATTTTTAATTTATGATCTCATATTGATATTAATTATAGATCCTACAAAATGTTAATATTCGTTCCTATATCAAATACGAAATGGAGAAATGCGAAGATTAAACTGATCGATGTCAAGTTGAACAATCTTTTACTCAAGGCTGAAGATAACGGGTGATCCTGACCTTTGCGTATTGATTTTCTCTCAGGATGAAATGCAGGTCACAAACGCACAGTTGAATCTCAATTCACAGTAATAATTATCATGGATAAGGATATCTTCCTCTTGCAAAAAGGAAACTCTTTATTGCAACTACTTTTTTTAGTTTTAACCACTATGTTCATTACAGATGAACCTGAAAAGCACAGAAACTATTCCGATACCTTACTTATTATTATCCAAATATAAAACGGTACCTAAAATAAGTACAACATTAAAGCAAAATCGAAGTAATATTAAAGTTAAATTGGTGGATGTGGATCAATTAACTTAATAGGAAATAAAACCTATTCCATATTCTATCGATAAATCATTATAACAATAAACACGTAACATATTGGTTTTGAAACCAATGATGTTTGTTTTTAGGTTTTAGCTTGCACTTCTGAAATTCAAAGTCATCATCAAAAATACCTTCTCGTTCAATGCAACTCAGAAAGAACACCAGCTGAATATTAAGTCGGCATTGAATTCCATCCGCGCAGCTTTATGCTATGCTCATTGTCATATATGACCTGGGGCTAATTTCTTTTGAATGTATAAAATCTTATTTTCCATGTATCAGATATGTATAAATTTTTTTTCATTTCATGCAATTGAGAATGAGCGAAAATATGAATGTAATAGTGAAATAATTATGTAAATGCAGTTTCCTTATCGTCATGCATACACCATCGTGCTCTAAGCCTGTTTACAATAGCTCGACTTCATTTCATTGTAAACGATTGTAAAGCTCCTGGAGTTGCACTTTCTAGACATGCAATTTCAAACTATATTTTATTTTAATACATACCAAGTAAACCAAAAACCAAGTCAATCTATTAGCTTTTACTGCATTCAACATACAAACGGAATCGCATTTCGTTATGTACTCTTTGTGATTTCGTTTAAAAGACGGAATACATTGGAAACATCACAGAAAAGGTGAAATTGGATACGTTACAACACGCAACTTACTTGGAATTTTTTAACATAGGAAAATTAGGAAATGCCGACACCTAAAATTATAGCAGCAACCATAAAAAAACACTTCGTATTATTGCTCTAAGGCATGAAAGAGATTTTATGAAAATCTTGTTACTATACGTACTACTCAATACTGCATTTATTCCACAAGCTAAAAAAATAATACTGAAGTTATAAATTGTGAATAGTTTCCTTATGCATGAATTTCCTACCCTTTAGTATAACAATTCAACTCAATTTAAGAAGAAAAAAAAAGAACGATTTACAAAGAAAAATTTATAGACCCAATCAAAGAACTTTTCTTGTTTCTTTTGTGTAGATTCGGTCAGTTGCGAAGTGAGTTTGCGAACAATCACAGCAAAGATACGCGAAATAGCGTGCGGCTTTCTTTAGATGAATCGTAAGGGGCGGGCACCAGGGATGAATTAATACTATCAAGTAGAAGCAGGTCAAAGTCCTCGAATAACACACATTGTCAAGAAAATTCGTAAACTGTATTTTTCACTACGATTTCACGTTTAAATGCGGTTAAAGCCCTTGTTATCACTAACGGATTTTACAATTGTTTCTAATAGAAAAGGGCTTTAAGATTTATAAGACAATTAAGCGACAAGGAAAGATAAAGTGTCCGACCTCAGCAATTCAATTTTAGAGTCGTACCACCGTTAAGGACAACAACCCTTATTGGGAACGAAATACCTGTTGGGTACATTAATTTTTCAAGGGTTGTCAGAAAACGTGTCTAAGAATATTTGTTCGGATTGATGTTATATAAAAGTAAAATAATAGGGAAATACACATCAGAATAAAGTTGAATGTGACATTAAATAGTTACGTGAAGCAGCAGGGAAGTTACTTGCTCGCATAACAAAATAAACATTTATTATTTATTTTACAATTAATAATCCGACCGTTAAATCAATCAGTCAGTCGTTTATTTAATTTGGAATTAAAAACTGGAATACAACAAAACTCCTTCCTACGCTAGTTCTTTTACAAAACTCTGTCATTCGGAGGTAGGTACCTACCAATAGAATGGGTCGCAGTTAAATGAGCTGCGAAAGTTCGGCATACCGACACTTTGGTGAATAACATTCAATTAATCCTAACGCATGCCAATAACTAATTACAGCTTTGTAAATGAAGATTCCAATACAACATTCTGTATGAAACAAAATTTCTAAAAGCCTTACATTTTGAATGAATACAGTTTTCCACATAACTCTTGATGTTTCTTTCGACCTAACTTTAGGAGTGGTTCTTTTTGTGATTCAGGTTCAAATCGTCTACTCCATGGATACGTCATTAGGTGCAGCGATTGTAATACTTTCCTAAGTGCAGCAATTTCTTGTTCTCTAGCTCTAATATACTGCCATATATCTTAGTTGCGATTGCATTGCGGTTTATTCCATGACTTTTGAAATTACACCAGTTTAGTAAAGGAATTTCAAGTATTTTGTGGGAAGATATATTATTTGTCAACCCTTAAAATATACAACAATAAATAATGATAAACGGGATACGTAGTTTGCAAGCTTTTATTATACGAAACTAAGTAATATTGTATATTTGATACAAAGTATGAATAATGAGGATAAGAACTTCAATCATAGGGTACTATTATGATACGATACTCTGAAGGCATAAAAACTATTAAATATTTAATAAGGTCTGTAAGCATTATATCAGAATATATATTTACATAATAATTATTAATTAATAATTACATTCCTTATATTGAAGTTGTTTCAAAGGTTTTTGATCATTGGTTTTTCTCTCAAATTAAATTAAGGGCCAACACGTTATTAACGTTTTTTGCCCTTTATAATTAGGATTCTCAGCTTACTAAAGCTTACCCTCTTATTAATTTCCAAGCAAATAAAGAACGTTTAATGTATACTATACTGTGTAGTGTGTATAAATTTTCCTTTTTGAAATAAAGCTTTCAAACAAATAGACTGAAAGTATATAACCTAAGGGCATCGCAGTTCAAATCGGCAATATTCTAAAACAAATCCGGAAATTGTAATAATAAGTTAAGCTTAAAAACCATATAAAAGCAAATGTTTAGCAATTTATTAATTGGTTTTAACATTCAAAACTTCGTTACCTAGTGACGGTAACAAACAGAGAAATTCCATAAGAAGTCGGAGCCACTACATTCGAGGTACCCTCCAAAGTACCTATCGACAAAAGGAGAGCAAAAGTTTTGTTATCTGTTAGTCGTGGTAATACAGAATACTCGTTGCTGTGAAAAGTACCTATATTTAAAACCCGATGTATAACTCCATATTTTTAATACTATAAAAAAAATAACTCCCTACAATTCCCCCTGACAACATCAACACCATCTTATAGTTCCGTACGGTCGTAAAACTACACAATATGTAATAAACTCCAAAAATAATCCCTACTTGCAGCGCTTAATTCGGGATATTACCCGAAATAACCGAAAATTCACCCCACGTGGAAGTGGCTGCAGATAATGTTTGTGCTAAGCATATTTCGCACTTACGCGAATTCCTTACAAGATCATTATTACATTCACTTTAATTCACGCATGAAATTAAGATCGAATCCTAGTTGAGCCGATTGTCTGACAAAATCCTTCGCGGACGGATGGGATATAAATGATATAATAATCCCCCTAAAGATAATCCTTTAAAAGTTCTTTAATATATTTTACGAAACTTATTTTAACAGCAGGATCATGTTTCAAAATCGATTATAGCATGTTGTGGTTCAAACCGAAATCCTGGCATACTTTCAGGAGATTATTCCCTATAACTGGCCCAATTCGGAAACCCCGGTTCATCCTCTTTGGAACCGTCATGCATCCTTTTCAACTGTTATCATAGCTGTTTTTTTAAAGAATTTATTTATATTAGAGTGAAACCAAGGGTGTAATGCAAGCTTACGTAATCATAGGTGAAGTAATAATTAGGAAACTTGTACTGTATAAGAGGCATTTGTGTTCCATAAGTACACTGGCCTCGCGTTCCTTCTAATACGTTCATGCATAGTGTAAAATATATTTTTATTTATTAAGAGAAATTTGCTTTTAAAAAATAAAGACAGCTTCAAAATGAAACTGTATTATAGAATTCTAAACATAGGTGGTATCTAACTGTAGTAAGACCCCACGAGCTAGATCTTAATAGCCCCAAAACAGTTTTAGATAGGAACTTGAACTGCACCAGAACTAAACTCAAACTTCTGAACTCCTAGTTTAGCACTCCATTAACGAGGCTCTTCTTGATATGCAGACGTAAGGGATTAATTTCCCAGAAGTGTTCATTCAAAACTTTTAAAACTAAACAATTTAATTAAAAAACTTTCAGTTTCCTTGAAATTTGAAATTTTAGTTTCCTTTCTTATTCACATTCCTCGATATGTGAACAAAGTATATATATTGCACTGTATTTCGCTATAAAGCCCCACGAAATGAGCATAAAATAAATGCACCTTACAAAATTTTATAATTTATAAAAGCTCAGCTCAGTCGACGCACAAACTTACTCTTATCTCAGGGTACCTTCCTCGACACTTCTCAAAACGTGGCTCCACTAAATAGCTGGGATAATAACACAAAATAAAATTTCTTTTACAAAGCTGCCTGCCCAATTGCAGCCTCCAGGAAATCAAACAACTCGTAAATTTCAAAATTGCCAGAGAAACAATGAAATTTAATTTTAAACACAAACAATTCAAATATAACAAAAAATTCCGCCAAAACGAAACAGACACACAAAAAAAATTTACTTACTAAATTAAAATTAAAACAAACAAACAACAAAAATAAAAACTCTATCAAGCCCTTGCTTAAATGTCTTTTAACCACCCCAATGAAATCCCCTTTAAATAATATGTTCAAAATTCGTCACTTATCTTGTTGGAAAACCTTTTAACCTTCTCCTGTATATGTTTATCCTTGAACTACTACCAAATCAAACTTCAGAGTCTTCAGATACAAAACGTAAACAAACACATCAAAAATGGCTTATCTCAGGGTACCTTCCTCGACACTTCTCAAAACGTGGCTCCACTAAATAGCTGGGATAATAACACAAAATAAAATTTCTTTTACAAAGCTGCCCAATTGCAGCCTCCAGGAAATCAAACAACTCGTAAATTTCAAAATTGCCAGAGAAACAATGAAATTTAATTTTAAACACAAACAATTCAAATATAACAAAAAATTCCGCCAAAACGAAACAGACACACAAAAAAAATTTACTTACTAAATTAAAATTAAAACAAACAAACAACAAAAATAAAAACTCTATCAAGCCCTTGCTTAAATGTCTTTTAACCACCCCAATGAAATCCCCTTTAAATAATATGTTCAAAATTCGTCACTTATCTTGTTGGAAAACCTTTTAACCTTCTCCTGTATATGTTTATCCTTGAACTACTACCAAATCAAACTTCAGAGTCTTCAGATACAAAACGTAAACAAACACATCAAAAATGGCTTATCTCAGGGTACCTTCCTCGACACTTCTCAAAACGTGGCTCCACTAAATAGCTGGGATAATAACACAAAATAAAATTTCTTTTACAAAGCTGCCCAATTGCAGCCTCCAGGAAATCAAACAACTCGTAAATTTCAAAATTGCCAGAGAAACAATGAAATTTAATTTTAAACACAAACAATTCAAATATAACAAAAAATTCCGCCAAAACGAAACAGACACACAAAAACAATTTACTTACTAAATTAAAATTAAAACAAACAAACAACAAAAATAAAAACTCTATCAAGCCCTTGCTTAAATGTCTTTTAACCACCCCAATGAAATCCCCTTTAAATAATATGTTCAAAATTCGTCACTTATCTTGTTGGAAAACCTTTTAACCTTCTCCTGTATATGTTTATCCTTGAACTACTACCAAATCAAACTTCAGAGTCTTCAGATACAAAACGTAAACAAACACATCAAAAATGGCTTATCCCAGGGTACCTTCCTCGACACTTCTCAAAACGTGGCTCCACTAAATAGCTGGGATAATAACACAAAATAAAATTTCTTTTACAAAGCTGCCCAATTGCAGCCTCCAGGAAATCAAACAACTCGTAAATTTCAAAATTGCCAGAGAAACAATGAAATTTAATTTTAAACACAAACAATTCAAATATAACAAAAAATTCCGCCAAAACGAAACAGACACACAAAAAAAATTTACTTACTAAATTAAAATTAAAACAAACAAACAACAAAAATAAAAACTCTATCAAGCCCTTGCTTAAATGTCTTTTAACCACCCCAATGAAATCCCCTTTAAATAATATGTTCAAAATTCGTCACTTATCTTGTTGGAAAACCTTTTAACCTTCTCCTGTATATGTTTATCCTTGAACTACTACCAAATCAAACTTCAGAGTCTTCAGATGCAAAACGTAAACAAACACATCAAAAATGGCGCACACACAACCTTTCTTTCTTAAACTTCCAGATTTAAACTGGTGTGGAGTCGACGTTTGCTAATTTTCGACTCCTTTTCTTCTGTCTGAATTTTCCATTTATAGGTGAGCTGCATTTGTTCATAATTTTGCTTGGTTTCCAAGGTGATATCAAACAATATGACGTCACACTCGTAACTTTGTTGATAATTCCATAATTCAATTGTTTTATGTAAATTTATAAAATCCTTTTATTGCCTTTATCTTCCTTATTTAATCTTGCATGTTCCTTCCGAATCCAGCATTGTCTTCCTTGTAAAATTCCTCACATTTTGATATGTAATTTGTCCATCTTTCAAAAAATGATGTCAATTTCATTATTTTATTCTTAAATTTCTTTTCACTTAAAACGCATGCCCAATTTCCAATAATTGCATGTTGTTCAGCATAAAATTCTCCATCCTTCCATGTATTTAGCTCTGGTACCACTTTTCTTGTTAAATACAAATTTCACCCAAAATCACTTTGTCATCTTCAATGTTAATGTTCTTTTTTGTTTTAGACGAATCGAAAGTTTTCACACAACCCCACAGTTTATTTAGAAACCCCCTTTTACAACTAGCTATATCCCCTTTTGAACCCCAATCCCATGGACTTGATAGACTGTACAAATTTTATTATCGACTATATCGTTAAACAACTAAAAGTAAAACGTAAGGCACTAAAATTATTTATACAATTATACAGATTAAAACAATTATTACAAATTATACACACTTATTTGTCTTTCCTTTTTAGGCAGCTTTATATGAACACAAGAAATAGTGATAGAAACTTTACCACATCTTTAAAAGTTAATCGTAATCAAAACACGTTTGAGGTTTGTCTAACTAAGACAACCCTGAGATAATCGGAAGACATGAGCTATAATTAAAAATGAAATAAAATTTGTCACCGCAATTACTGGTAATTAAATATTCGTAAAAAGTATCCTTTTCTGATGTATTTATTCTAATACTCATCTACCCAAGCTTATATCATAGCAATATATTTTACGTCGACCTTTCCTTGTAGTTTTTCCCCGAGGTACCGCAAAAGTGGAGCAAACGTCTATACTACTAAAAATGTAAACATTCTGGAACACCTAATACACCGTTCAGTCATATAGAGACGTGTAAAAAATTCAAGGAAATAACAAAATTTAACCCCACAGGAGAATGCTCATCTAAAACATTTTATTTCTTAAAAAGTTTTACTGAAACATACATACATGTCAGTGACAAATAATTATGTTCCAGGATATCCTAAAATGTTTTTGACATTGTGTACGTGCATCCATCAATAAATTATTACCAAAATAAAATAAAAAGCGAGATATAAAATGAAAATAGTCTCTCAAAACATCTTTCAAGCACTTCAAAATATTTCATCCAGTAATTTCCTAACCACCTAATGTGTACCTAACATAGAGGACCTTAACCCGTGTTTTATTTACATTTTCGACCAATAGTATTGTTTTTAAAACTATAGAATGATGTCAAACCCTTCGCTACACACTGTTCCACACGTAAACTGTTGTAATTTAAACGATGATAAGATAAACTCAAAAAACATGCAAATGTAACCTCCAGAGAAATCCACAAACGAATAATGTGTCCATTACTCGTCAGGTACGCTAAAGTTAATATTACTGCATCCCATAAAATGTAGCACATAATTACGGTTTTGTTCCGTAATATAGAACTGTCTTGATTGTTATCAGACTGTTTTATGAACGTTTCAGGTCCAAGTCTAGGGAAAATTTACACCAAACCTTATCGAAAAATATATCGATAAACAAGACATCCCTTGTAGTCCTATTGTTTTAACTCAATTTTTAATTTACAATAAATGTAAGGTTATTCCTACCAATTTATTCGTTATACAAACAAGCAACTGCTGCCCAACAACCTTAGGAAATATTTCCATTTTTTGAAGGAGGTCAAATAGGCTTTTTCCCTAATTATGCAGCACGTGTTTTTACTTGATGAAATGTAAAGTACTGCGGGAATGTTTCGCTACACAGGATACACTGCGTCCGTGATAAGCCTGAAAGAAAATGTTTGCAGCAAAAGTTTTGGTGTAGAGAAGTATTGATTTTGTCACAGAGATGAGTTACCCAAATGTATCAAGATCAGATCAATCTGTTCAACAGAATTTTATGGTTCGTTTATTTTAAAAAGAAATTTTCATTTTTATTCAATCAAGAATGAATTTGATATTATTAAATCAAAAGCTACTTTTTGACACAAATGTAGACAATTAATGTATTACTAGTGACTCGTAAAAACCCCGTTTAGGGTTTACCTATAGTATTTATATGTTCTGTGGAAATTAAGATAATAAAAAAAAAATTGTCGAGTCTAAACGTATGACTTTCAAATCTCAGTTGTTAACACCGTAATTTTGTATTTCATAAAGATAGGAATGAGGATGAAAAACTGTAGTGATAAAAGTATCACGAACAGAAAAAATATATATTTATTGATAGATAAAATGTCTGAAACATGGGAACCTGTGTAACAGACAAATTCAAACGCCGAAAGGATATAGAAAATGTAAGCCGATAAGCAGGGTTACAAGAAATTGTTAAAAATCACTGCAGAAGTGGAAATATACGCAATGGTCAACGTTCGAAATGAAAAAAAATTAAAATACGATAATAATAGTTATATGTTAGTTACAAAATATTTTATTATACTTAATCAACCTGAAAATATCACTTCCGGTTAACTAGTTTATTGATATTGTTGAATGGATTATTCATTTCCCAACAAGAAAATTGAATGCAGTTACTGAATTACTACCCTTGATCAACCTTACAAAATTACTGTAAAGCCTCTACAGCTTGTATTTAGTAGACGCTCGGATCTGTTTCAGCGACAGGAGATTTTTCCTATGCGCCTAATGAAAATAATATATAGGCAACTATCTTTTCAAAGACTGTTAGAGTAGGAGAGTAACGTGTCCGGCCCTTAGGTCTGGCCATCGACCATCTGCATTGTATGTTATCAGTTGTCAGCTACGTCACAGTACGTCACAGCTACGTATATCAGACGTGCCTGCAGCTGGTGTAAAGCCTTCATTCGTGTATTTTTACTTTCCCATACCACCGCTCGTATTTATGGGAAATATTGATATCATGAAAATTTTCGAAGTTGAGATTTCCCCGCATATACGTGTTTTGGTCCTCCAGGAATCCAAAAAAGTGGTCTAGAAAAAATGTCTGTCTGTGGGTTGGTGGGTGGGTGGGTGTGTATGTGACTCCTCTAACGCAAAAACTAGTGAACCGATTTTGATGAAATTTGAAATGAAGGGGTATATCGAAAATTCATCGACAAAATAAGCTTTTCAAAAAAATCCTAAACCGGAAGCGGAAGTTAGACATGGTAGCATTTTTTTCTGAAGCAGAATTTTTAAAATATGTGTAGCGGATAATGACCATAATTCAAGGGAAACAGTTTTTTACCGGACTTCAAAATGGCGGCTGCTATGAATTTTTCAAAATTTTGACTTTAACGCCCAACAACTCAAAAACCAGTTATCTGATCAGGTTCAGCAACAACTTGTTTGAAAGCCCTTTGGCGGTACTATACTATGAAGAAAAAGTGGAGGTGCAAACCTCCCCTGGACTTTCTCATACTAATAAATAAAAAAAATTTACACAACGCGGTTAAAATTTACCAAATCCTAATCAACCGTACATATTTGCGATATGAACAGCTTATACTATGTGATAGACAATTAAATTTTGCATTCATATATATATATAAAAATATATAGTAATTTAATAATATATGTTTCATTTAAAATAACAAAGTTGCTTATTCTACTGTGGAAACCAAACGCCCTGTATACGTGATATACATTTAGGAAAATGCAGAATTACCTATATACTGAATAATCAAAAAAAGAAAATGTACCTAACACCAAACGTTGGTTTGAAAAAGTCCTATATCGCTTGAAGAGCTAAAGAATATTTTAGTTTAAACTAATATGCTGTACTGTATTTACGGTTTTAGGGTGTGTTGAACGTAACCATGGTACTTTTCTTGTAAAATATATTCAACGCAAGAATACCAGATTATCGATACTGGGAATCCACACAGCATTTTGTAGTAAAATTTAAAAAATATATGGAAGATGAAATATCCCATATTATTCTGGGCCCATATATTTGATCTACTCCTATTAGTCGAACAATTTAATAATAAATTAAAAATCATATCAGGAAGTTCCTCCACAGGAAATAATATCCGGAGTTACACACCCGGAATATGAAAGACGACGGACTAGGCTTAAGCTTTTCTTACTTGAGGTAGGTTGTTGCAGTTGATGGTGTTGCCGGAAATTAGATACATAATCTGCACATGCAACGAGCAAATTTTCTCCCTACTGAATTATTAGTATAAAATAGTTTGAAAAGTTATTAATTTCCGGTAGAAAAAAAGAGTCTAATTGTCATGTCGATGATGTGCGTGCATCCCATGTAGCTTCGTTGTGATAAAGGAATAGCACGTGGCAGCGGAAATGGTGGTTATTCTATATGTCAGTCGAATCGATTTTATAACAAGAGTTTTTATGAGCTTGTCCAAGGCTACACTGTTAAAAAGGCAGATAAGCAATTCTGACGCACCCTTATATATTATAAATACATTGACATTTTCCATCAGTTCTTATTTACGACAAGCAACGTTATTTATGTTACTCTATAATTTTGTGTCCTAATCAGGAGTATTTTAATTTTACATTCCTTGGTATTCTTTAAAATATCCATACTAACGTAGATTATCCAGTATGCAAATAAAAATGATTACAATATTAAAACCGTCGGTATCTTACATTATCAAAGCTGAGAGGCTATGAATCGATTTTCAATCAGCTTTACCAAGTTCCACGTTAGTTCGCCGGCCACGTGAGTGGTTGCCATCGAACTAAATACCTACAAGTCGACAAATATAGATCAAAGTCGAATATACCACAGAGCAACTTCGAAAATGTGGAAGTTTATTATCCAGGAAAGGCGGTATGTAGCTCGAACAAATATTAAACACGCCGGCGAACTCGCAATAACGTTCTCTCGTATCTGTTTATTTTCATTACCAAAAACGCGGGCCTACTTGGGCATTTTAATGTTACGCGCGTTTCCCAAAAAAAAGGGTAAACATAAAATGTAAAATTGGTTTAAAAAAACGAATCTATTAATTTTGTTCTGCTAGAGGTGAGACGTCCCCGAAAATGTCATAAACACTGAATTATGACCTCTTTACACCCTTCTGAAGATCCGCATCCCTATAAAATTCCAAGCACATGGAATAAATGGATGGTCTTCCAATAATTCTAACTACGTTCCGAAAACAAAATAAAACCGAATTGCAGTTATTATTACCGTCCAAATCGATGCCAAATAGCGAACGGAATTGACTTTTATAACACAAATGGCTTGTCAATTAACTGGAAAAGGTATAGGGGAGAAAATTTGCTTCATTATGGTAAATGTAGAGGTTGTATAGTAAGAACGCACCGGAAATGATAATTTTTTTAACGAAATTTGTTAAATAATCTACTTCTTAAAATGAATATTCATACAACACCACACTTAATATTTTAATCTACCGTAAGTGTCCTGAATAATTTAGGGCAATAGGAAGGGCGCGAAATACGAAGGCGCAAACGAAAAGTAACGCTTAAAATACTACGTGTGAAGAATTAATGAAGATTCCTTCTCGCACATATTTCCGCAATTGGGGTAAATCACAATCTCTGCGATAAGTTATCCGCATCAATAACAATAAGTTTTGTGATCCAACCGTACGTGTAAATGTTGGTCTGTGCAAAACGTGGGCAAAATGATAGCGAATGTAGGTTTGCCCTATGAACTTACTCGAAGAACTATGAACTACTATGAACAGTGTAGAAACATACCTCTGCACATCACAGGTTTACAGTACACCCTGGTTGCACTAGACCACAACATGGATACTGCTAGGAGGCACTAGAATCAATACGAACATTTACCGAATAAGTTACTATCACCGAAAAATGATATGTGATGTATTTCCGACGTCGTCCCGCGCGAATACCGCACAAGCTGGCGTCCCTATACGATTCTCGGAACATACTACACGTTGTTCGACGCCGGCTGCGCGCCGCGACGCTCAAAGGCGCGCGTGTCAAGGAAGAGGTGGGGATCTGCCCCACCCGAACCGCAATCCCTCATCAGCTATCGATTCAATTTTTCAAATATTGACATGTTTTTCGACCTATATACATACCTATACGTGCGATCATGACTACAAAGATTTCATTTATCTTGGTCATTCTTCCATAGATGATAACGTATTTCACCCTCGCGGTCTCCACGCAAACCCCTTATGTTAATATAAATTACTTTGAAGTTTTATAGCCTCTACAACTTGACGGGTATCAATAAATAACTTTTATAAATTTATATCCCTTTAAGCCATTCTCAAAACTCTTCTGTCTTGGGAGTTCATCAAGAGACCTTCAATTAAATTTATAAACTTTCTTTGAAAACCAGAAATATTCTAGAAAAGTTACATCCTGAACGCATAGTCAAGAATATATCAAAGTGTCGATACAGACGCAGGGCAGCGTTGGATCAAAGACAGCGAAAACAAGCATAGTAGGTATACATACCGTTGGCAAGGACAGAGATTTTCATTTCGTGAAAAGTGAAAATAGATTCCATAGAACCTAAGTTAGGAAAAGAGGGAAAAACTGAAAAATTATCTAGATTTCTGAATGTGAAAGGGTGAAGGATTAATTGCAAAGGAAAACAGATTAGCAAGCGGGTAAGCCATGAAAACGACAGGAAAGTGAAATTTTAAAAACAGAATTTCAGAAAATCAAAGATCATTTTCGGCTAATCGGCTTCATATTACTAACTACAGGCTGTGCTATAGGGTTGTCCTGAAATATGATAAAACATTAACACTATAGAACGAATGTGCTTGTGCTTGTGCTTATACGCGACGAGTACGGGGAGCTGCGGAACTCGAGTCACCTCAAATAATATCACGGGGGCGGAAGCGACGCCGTCTTAGTGCTGAGCGGCTGTGTACTCTAGGGAACTGGAAAAGTTAATCAGTTGATATCTCGTATCAATAATAGGAACAATTCATCATAATAAGTGTTGGGTAAGCGTAATTTTGGTAATCGACCACAGACATTCAAAATACAAAACAAAATTCACTCAATGTGACACAAAATGGAGTATATTTCTGTCCTGGACAAATACCCAGCACAAAGAATAATAAAGTGTTCATGGATGAATGGACACCACCTGTTTCTCTTTTTCATTCGCGAACTGGTTTGCTCTCTTCCTCTACTGGTTGACCTATCAGCTTACAGGAAGCCCATTGGGTTGAAATGTTTAACCTTCCCATGGTTATGAACCACACGTCCACACCAATAAAAGTGTAGGGTCTGCCGGGTCTGCCCCAATATTTTCCGGTTTTATTTATTTCTTTTAAATTGCTTTTATTATCCTTCATGAAAAATCTGAACAGACTACTGACTGCCTCGTATAAATATCTAAATTATAAATAAGATATAAAGCACCACCTAAATGAACTAAAGCTCAGGAGATCACGCTGCACGGTTGCAAGCTATCAAGGCTGTAGCCAGTAGCCACCACACCGAATTCGCGTTAGGCTTAAAAAGCCTTAGTAGACTTCTATAAACTGGAAATGCGGCGCATTAATCAAACATGAATCAATCTAGTTAACCCCTAATCCTAGCTCCTCCAACGCACCCCAAGCAACCTCATAATCATACAACGACCACACCGAATATAACCAAGTAACGTAATCAAACTGTTGATTGATTTTCACAAGCAATTATAATAATTACATTTCTGATTTAGTTAACCGAAATTTAAATAAATAAATGCAAGAGTTAGAAAAATTAAATAATAGAATAGCTGCAATTTGGTATATGGGTAAGTTGGGGGTTAAATTAACCTTTTGTTAGGTCTAGTTTATACCGTCTTAAGTTGACTATACGTCGGTCGTTTTGAAATACCCCGCAGAGATGAGTTGGGGACGCGATTAAACGATGAGCGATATTTTTTAGATTTCGTTTCTTATCTGCCACCCTTGTGTAACAAAAATTTATTGTGAAATAAAAATAATACAGTGTGTATTTTCTTATCCACGACTATTTGTTCGAAAACTCGAAAAATATTAATAAATATAATACAGTAATCTCAATATTGGATGGAAGCCTGCAAATAGTAATAAAGCTGTAGTGGTCAAGTTTGTTTCGTAAGTTGCATTCGAGAAGTTTTCTTATAATTCTTGTAAAGATCTACAAAGTTCCAAGAAAAACAAATGAGATTTCTCATTTCCTTCTTTTAAAAACAATATTATATTCGTACTATTTTTAATTGATTCCTAAAAGAAATGAAATGTTCGTCAGTAAAATTACAGTTAATTATTCGATATTAATTTAACAGTTTAGAAGAATAGTTAGGCTATTAGTAGGTGTTAAATGGCATGGAAATTCGATATCACTTCATAATATTTTTGTTTATATCATTCCACCAAAGTACAACTTCAACACGTCATCCCCTGACGTATACGCATTTTCCTTAACCCACACCGAAAACACGTCATATTTCCATTAATATACATCGATAACAATAAAAGATAACGAATAAAGAGAAAGAAAACTGCAAACCACGTAGCAGAAAAAGTTTTACCAGCACCTTCAAACTTTACTGCATTACCGAGACCGAAATTAACATCAGTGGTGACAACTTTGCACAAGGTGGTTAAAGTTAATTTCTATTTGAAGATGGCATCTCCTTCTCCTCGTGTTACATTTTCTGATGAAATTCAGATTATTCCAGTTTCGAAGACATACCCAAGCAGTTATTACGTTATGGTAAGACTTATTATAATCTTTGTAGGTACATTCCCATAATACACTGGTCGTAAATTTTAGTGGTAACTGTTGGGGGTAGCTATAATTATATTAGATACATGTCTAGTATCACATCGCATTTAAAATTCAAACGTTTCAAAGGGTTTAGCACAATCTTTCTCTATAACCGCTAACTGTTCTTGAGTGTACGTAATTTAATATTACGTTCAATTAAAGTATATTTATTACTTTTTTGGTGTCTTTGGTATTCCCTATTTTCCCCAAAAAAAATAATTTATAACTTTTTTTTTAGTGCAGATGATCAATTAAACTTATTTCAGAATCAAAAAACTAGAAAAGAAAAAATAATACGATGCTGCAAAGCTGGTAGCTGTATTTTTAGTGGCGTTTTGGTACTCACTGCATTATGGATCTTTGCAGCACAATATAAGCATTTTTCGTTAAACACATTTGGTGGCTCTTAATAAAAATCATTTATTGTAATCCTTTATGGTTTTAAGAAATGTTGTCCATAAAATATAGTAAGCAAATAACATAAAAGTATTTTCATAGCTAAGCCCTGCTAAGCCATATCGTGTATGGAAACATGATATACTAATATTGTGTTTTTCATATTATTATTATTCTATGTATTTTTTATTGAAATTTGTATAATCCATGTAAAATATATCAAATAAACTATTATACAATATTTACAAAGCTGATATTATTATATAATATTTTAACATTGTTAAATCAAAACCAATCTAAACAGTACCGCAACCACAATCTATAGTTGGATGTAAAGTTGCAAACAATGTATTAACAATATTAACCTCTATATTCCAAATTGGTTACTAAAAATTTAAAACAAAGCAGATTTCTAGAAAATTAGTACAATATTGGAACGCAATTCTTCCAACACTTGTTTACTTTTTGACAGACAACGGGTTCAGTAAATTTTATATGGCGGTTACCGGCGGTTACTTACATAGAAAAAACACGTGTCGTGTTAATCAAAATAAATTAATGTTTATAGTTGAAATTCTGTTTTAGTGCAACTAATAGAAGTTCGGCTTCCTAAATCTATTGTAATATTTTTGAAAACTTGAGGTTAGAACCGTTAATAGGGTAAGTTTTCTTCCACCATCTTGCCGACCCTCATTGTAATTCAACGAATTTGAAGCAACATAACATGTCGAATATATCCATGGTATATCTCATTATAAATGTTAAAAAATTAAACAATAAAACAAAGAAATATTTTTATACGTTAAAAGGTGGGGAAAACCGGTTGTAATCAATACGGTACCGTAACGGTAACGTAGACAGATCTAAATTTGAAATCCTTTCATCAGCCAATATTTACTTCTAAAATCCTACATTAACCTTTTATCTCAATCTATTTTACTAAAAATTTGGAACTAGTTTTATACATTTTCCTATTTTCCGCATTAAATTTTCGAAAAAAATATTTAGGTATCTACCAATATTGGAACCAATTCTTGGTAGTGGTTACCCTATAGCTAAAGCTTATTTACTTTTTGACAGTCAACTGATTCTGTAAATTTCCATTGTTTGGCGGTTATATTATTATTATAGGTACAGAAAGACCGTTTAGTGTGAATTTATATCGAAATCAAAATAAATTAACGTTTATAGTTGAAATTCTGTGTTGTTTTAAGTGCAACTAACTAATAGAATTTCTGCTTCCTAAATCTAGTGTAACATTTTTGAAAATTGAGGTTAAAACCGTTATAGGACAAGTTTTCTTCCGCCATCTTGCCGACTCTTATGTTAATTCAGCGAATTTAAAGCAACTTGACATTTCGGATATATCTATGGTATATTCCATCATAAATGTTAAAAAATTAACAATAAAATAAAGAAATATTTTTATACGTTAAAAAGGGCGAAGTGTCATGGACCCGTTACCATAACCAATGCCATAACCAACCCTTATTTACTTTTTATAGTCAATAGATTCTTTAAATTTTCATTGTTTGGCGGTTACGTATACAGGGTGTCCCGAAAATGGCGCAAAATATTTATCGGGCGTTGTAGGTGACTGACAAGGGAGTAAGGAAAAAATACAAAAAAAATTCTACCTGTCGATGTGCACAATCTGGAACATACACATTTTATAACTTGTTAGGAAGCTATGTATTTTGATTGTTACCTACTCATTATTACCTGGGAAACCATACGACTGGTTTTTGAACAGAGGACAATGTTGCCAGAATCATTTTCGCGCTATCTCAATGTAAAAATGTCTTCAGTAATAATTTAATAATTTGTAATTACGTGCTTTTTTGCAATTTTTAAAATTTGGAAACACTAAAAGACATTATTTTCTACAAATAGAGTACCCTTAGTCAGTTTCATTTCCAATTTTTAAAAAGTTACAAGTGTTAACTTTACATCTACATATCTTACAAATTTGAGCGAAAAGATTCTTTTTAACATTTTTCTCACACTTGTTTAGCGGTACTGAACAGCGTACCATACATATTTTGCGCCATTTTCGGGACACCCTGTATAGAAAAAGTAATAAATCTGATATAAAATTTTTGAAAAGTAAGATAGGTTAAGATGAGCTTTCTTCCGCCGTTTTGATTAGCATGTATTTATAATTCAATGAATTCGAAATAATCCTTAATATCATTACTAATTCTTTTAAAATAATTTGAAAATTGTAATGTCCTAAAATTTTAAATAATTTCAGCAAAATGATTCAGGTGTACGTAAGGACGCCTGACATGCAGAGATATCTATTTAGTGTGAACGCAAATGTAAGTATTTAGTTTTGTTTATTTCTAAATTTCTTTCTAAAATCGTATACTTGCAGATGAGAATTAAAGAGTTTAAGAACCACATTGCAGACTTAATATCAATTCCTGCCCATGAACAACAAATCTGGAACGGGATAGACTTGCTGCAAGATGAGTCATTAATGGCTCACCACAGTAAGTAACTCAACTAGATTAAATTAATAAATTAATGATATACCCACAACAATCTATCAATTTTAAATAATTAATTGCCTGTTTCGACCAAAATCAACACAAAAACACATTTCTCTATTTAATTACCCCCATACTTTGATTTTATCTGATGATTCTAAATCTTAAAACATAAGAAGGCATTCTTAAGAGCATCTTCCTTATATAGCGGTGAGCTATTTGAGTACCTATAATTATCAAGTAGGCGGATGAAAACCCTTTAAATACCACCCCTTGTTTTTGCTTGCCTGACGTTTCTACAATAAATTGCAAACCAAATGAACTATTTGTTCTTCTTTTAATTACAAGACACTTATTTGTTGAAAACGAGATAAAAATTGTTAAAGTTCAAAAAATTACCATTTTTAACATTTTCATTAATTTGTAACTTTAACAATTTTTATCTCGTTTTGTGTTGGACTTTTATTAAAACTTTTTTCAACAAATCGATTTCTTATTTAAAAGTGCATGTATGGTTAAATTTTTTCGGATAAGTTATGTTACACCCTGTACCTATAGTTTGTAAAAACCAAAGAAAACAGGTACAATTGTAAATATTTTCTAAAAATAAACACTACCGACTGCAAATAGAATGCTGGGCCGACCAACGGAAGGGTTAGGTAAAGGGTGGAGTTTAAGGAGACTTGCTACCTGATAAATTTTATTAAGATTTATATAACAAATGTTCGCATTTGCTTGCGTAGCTTTTCTATATAAATAAAGAAATTGGGATTGCACCCTTCAGTTTTATTTTTGTATCTGAATCTACAAATTTGGATATAACTAATAGTAAACAGCGAATTATATTGTAGCGTCAAATTTGATGAGAAATTCTTACTAATATACGTTTCAAAATTTAATATCTATAGGTATCTCAATACCTATGTATCTATGCATTGCATTGTGTTTCTTGTAGTAAGTGTCTAGGTGATTAACAATTAAACTTAAAACAGATATTAACGGGAAAACAGTGAGAATTAGCCGACGGCCTGATCGAAGATTTAGTCAACTGGCAGGAGCCCATTTTGCGGTGGAGAAGTTTTCTACTCAAGCCTCTTACTCTGCAGCAGGGCCGTGCGATGCGGCCGATGTGAAAGCGATTGAACGGTAAGCAATTTAATTACTATTTGTGTTGCAAAAGTAACACTAAATAATGTTATTTGTACCATCGATAATTTTATCTGCACCTTTTATTCTGAAACCAGGTAATATTGTAATAATGAAAATCGCCTATCCTATAGTATTTGTACTATGCATGTTAAATTGGGGGTGGGGGGGGTGTATACAATTTAAAGGGCGTTGTTTCCCATCCGACGTTGAAATCTCCGCGTATTATCATTGTACCATGTTCTGGAACATTTCATAATTCCCAGAAAAGCGTGTACTAATTACATTTTCAATTTAAAATGTCTTTATATTTTCTTTATTTTTCGTATGTTGATAGTTGTTACCGATTCAAATATTGATGGTGAGGGTTACAACTTGTTTTTAAGTTAAAATATTTTGTTCAAGCTTACTAGACCACGCCGAACATCTAATACACATCCTTAGCACCACTTCGATTCCACCTTTGAAACAGGAATCTGAATCTCCTCCAATACTAGTACCCATTATCACTGAGCCATTCATATTGCAAGGAGCAGCGGGAACTTCTAGCGCTTCTAGGTAATAAATACTATTTTTATTTTTACTAAACTTAAATGGGTGACTTTTACTTAATAATGTTTTAATAAATATATACAGCGCAACTCACGAGCCGAAAACATGGAAAGATCAAGAATCTCCTCCAATACTAGTACCCATGATTATCACTGAGCCGTTCATATTGCAAGGAGCAGCGGGAACTTCTAGCGCGTCTAGGTAATAAATACTGTTTTTAGTTTTACTAAACTTAAATGTGTGACTTTTACTTAATAATGTTTTAATAAATATATACAGCGCAACTCACGAGCCGAAAGCATGGCAAGATCAAGCGAGGCCTACTACCAGGTACTAAATAGTGTTTTATTTTAATCAAACTTAATGTGTGATTTTTTTCTTAATAATAACATTTTAATAAATATATACAGTAGCCATTATCCTGAACCGTGGCAAGATGAAGCCGCGGCACTTCCAATCGAGGAGGATAATTGGGTCATTGTAAACTCGTAAGAAAATCGATTGTGCCAAAGTATATTACAGTAAAATTAATTATTGGAATTTATAGCGCGCGCCAATTGATGTACAAACTCGAAAAATTACAAAAAGATTTTCAATCTGTCATTGATCAATACAATAACTTGATGCACCATAATCCGATAATTCCGGAATCGGTAAGATATATATTTGCTTATGATTTATAGTGAAAAAATACTCAAGATACTAAATATATTTTTAGCTTATAGTCCCAATGCAAACTGTGGTGAATCGAGTGGGTCAAGTCAACTACTACCTTAATCACTGCCGTCAGTTACTTACTTCACAGTTGGACTAATCAAATTTTTATTTTTTATTTTTTGACTTTATTTGTTTAGACTGCCTATTATTTAATATGCAAATGTTAATAAACAATGTTTCGTTGTTTATATATGTACTTTATAAATTTTGTGATATTTAAGCCTGACATAGGTAAGTTTTCTTACTATGTAGTACCTGAATAATACTTGTATGCGCTTGTACGGGTTTCTCAATTGAGAGTGTAAACACGACCCAGTTATTTTTTTTTAGTTACATTTTTAGGTACATTTATAGATTAGTAGGCACTAATTATTATTAAAATGTGTAGTACTACATGTAATTAATAAGTTATAATTGATTACTTAATTGGTTGTGAATTTGAAACTTTAAATGTTTAATAAACTTTCATATTGTTCGCTATAAATATTTTTTTATTAACAACACAATTTCAGAATCCGTAATTGATTTATGTTTACAAGAAACTTTATCAAACTATATCAGGAAATAATCTTGAATAGCATTGTTTACATACCTTAAATAATATAGGTACCGAATAAAATAAAAAATAAACACTGCGTTTAATCGGAAAAGAATTAATTTTATAATAGTGCTAATCAAAATATAAACCAGTTTCTGAAAAGGTTTGGAATGTTAAATTATCAAATTTTTCTATCAATTCAGAATTCATAATCGATTTGTAACCTCCTTCTTTTCCACATCTTATAAATACATTTTCTGCTGTAGTTAAATGATGTTGTTTTGCAAATATGTTTATAACATCTTGATAATTCGTTGCAGGATTATCTTTCATTGATGCTAAACTTAAATAGTCGCATAATTTTCCCATGTGTTCCTCTTTTACAGTTTTTCCTAGAAATTCTGCTACTTTTCTTATTACAGAAGAAAGATCCTCCTTCATGTCTTTATATTTAATAAAGAGAATATTAGTACGATTTCGTTGACTCCAATAACTTAACACTTGTTTCCAAAACGGTCCATTCATCACTAAAAATATTAGTTTAGTATTTTTTGGTAGGAATACTTACAAATCAAGATGTCTTACTCCTTCCAGTCAAGAATAAATTACAAAAATCTTCAAAACTACCTTTATATCCAGATAACAATGTACTGTGATGATAATAAGAAGTACAGGTATCTTGAGGATTACGAAGAACTACAATTATCTATAGGAACGTTTTTATAATTTTTTTTTATTGAAATACCTACTTATTATTGTTTATTGTCATAAGAACATAAAATCGTTCTAGGAACAAAATCAAAACATTTAAACAGACATCCGAATACATAACATACCTTAGGTATTTTTGTACCATTGCAGATTTGTTCAGGTAACAAAGACCAATGTAAATGAGTTTTTATACAACGAGGACTCTTAGTTTCTTGTAAATACACCAAAGGATCTCCTATGTATGTGGCACCATTCTTAACAATATTTTTATCATAAATTGCACCCACCCTAAAAAAAAATTATTATTATTTGAAGTTAGGTACATAAAAAATTATTATTCGATATGTCATTTTCATACTCTAATAGTGGCCAGCGCTTTTGTGTGGGTACTTTTGCTCCTTCATAATCAAGATCGTGAAGTATTAACCATACCATTTCCTGTGCCCATGTTGTACCTGTAAAATAAAAAAAACTTTAGCAGTGTAACAAGCAGTGACGAATAAGGGTTTCTGCAAAAAAAATTGAAGTAAAAAATAATTTCATATTCCTATAATGTACTACTTGAATTATTTAGTTTGTTCCGAGGGGTTAATCACTTGCGTAATCAGTTGTACAAATTAATAGTATTTGAATACGTATTCAGTGGTATTCCATGCATTCAAAACATAATCATCGTATTCATTTGAATTCGTGTATTCATTGTTTTTATGCCTTGAATTTAATTGTATTCATTCGTATTTATTCTATATTCACATATTCACCCGTATTCATTTGTGACCTTGAAATATCCCATAACTGCGCATGACTTCTTTCGGCTCTGCAATTCCCTGAAATACCTAGCTCAGTCATGTAGCTCAGCAATATTGATGCATTGTACGCAAAAAGTAAGAGTAAGTAACGCCTCGGTTTGTTCCATACGGTATATTTATATTATAGTAGTATATTTGATTACCTACTTACCGGTTTTTGGATGTGCAGCAATAAAAACATCATCATTCCGAACTTTAAACTGTTTTATAGATTGTGCGTATTCACGATAGTAGATTGGTAAACAAAATTTATCTTCACCAACTTCGACAAATCCTGCACGAATTTTTGTTACAAATTCTTTATTTAAAAGTTTATCCAATTCGTTGTCACTACCGATTGTTTTAATTTCTAAATTCATTTTAAAACTCTCTCAAATTTTAATGAGATGTTGATGACTAGGTACCTACAGTATTATATCTACTTTTGTTCTGATGTGACAAGCAAACTTTAAAACGTTATCAAAACTTAAACAAATAATGTGTTTGTTTACTAACAGTTACCTATCAATCTAAATTAGAAAGAACAGATAGATAGTCCCTACTACTTACAATTTTTTTCTATATAGATTGCGGTATCACAGTTTACATCACACTGATATAGGTGTAGTTAGTGGCAAAGAGCTGAAAACACAGAGAAAAAAAGGAAGACAAATTGCAGCGACTGGCCTTCTTAGGCATTTGTGGAATACGCGTTAGAAGTCTTCTTGGATCTGCTCCACCTTCAGGTGAAAGAATCTATATAGGAGGTGCCTAGATTCTACCCAAAACCATATCGAAATCTATTCCTAATCTAGTCTTTGACTCCAAGAAGTCGTTCAAAGTATTCATAGGAAACCATAAGAGATCATGGAACCAAAACCAGCCAAGGAGTCCAAGGATTCAAAACAAAATGACACAGACATATTGAAACGGTCAATAATATAAGCACAAGCCTAGAAAGCTGTGGCAGTGCTCTAAAAAGAAACGCTGCCACCATTGTGCTTAATAAGCTCTGCTACAAAGAGCCTGCATCAATAGCAAAAATCATAAAACTATTAAAGACAGTTAAAAAATAACCAGGGGTAGGAAACAGGAAAGCTTTGGAGGTTTTTGGAGGAGGTTTAGGTCGAGTATATAAACACTGATCTACAAATTCAAGTTCAAAAATGGGGAACCAAAATCCAAGACAGGTTGCAGTTGAAAAAATATAAACATTTTTAGACAGTAATAATTTTATTATATTAATTATTTATTTATTAAATTATAAAGGAATGCTTAAAATATACAAAACATATCACAGTTTCAAGGTACATAATTTTTTCTTCCATAATCAACAGTTTTTTTCAAACACTGCAATTCTATGGCTGCTATCTATAATAGAAAAAAAACATGTTTGTAAGCCAGAATGTAATATTAACATGTAATTATTAGTACCTCTTCACTACCTTGTTGTATTTTGGTTACAATTCTATTTAACCTCTCATTCATGAGATCATGTCTTCTTAGACTAGTATGCACTAACTTATCTTTCTGATGTTCAACTTCTTGTTTTGTTTGCTGAAAATATTTTTATTATAGTAATTACATGAAGAATAAAAAAAATACACCTTTAAATGTTCACTTATTTTCTTAAATTTATCTAAATATTCTTGTTCCAATTTAACTGCATGTGAAACCAATTGCTGATCATAAACAGCCTTGAGTTTAGTCATATTTTCCTGAGATTCTTTTTCTACTAGATTAAATTTTTCTGTCCAATTATCCACGAGTTTCACAACAGATTGGCGATCTTGCTTTCTTAATTCCTGTAACTTTTTACTTTCATTTCTTAAATCATTGCAATTTTCACATACATGCGATTTTATTTTTTGTTGAACTTCCTGTGTAAGTTTTTCTAATTTAGTATCAAACTCCTGTTTTAATTTTATTCTAATATTAGTTTCACTTTGATACAATAATGCATCATATTTTACTTTCAACACTGAATTATCTAAAAAAACATATTTTATTAATACCTACATACTAAAAGGAAATATTGTTTTATTTGTATGTACCTTGATTAACTTCAGTATTTGTGCCTGTAGATACAGTTTTAACTTCTGTATATTTCTTTTGTTTTTCAAAAATAATTTTTTCAAATTGAGCAGCTTTGTCTTGAAGTTTTTTAATTAAACTTTCACGTTCTTTCAATTGTGTATTTTCTTCTAAAAGTGATTGAATCTTATTCTCAAGTTTGTCTACAATTTCATGTGTTGATAAAAGTTTATTAGAAATGTCTTCTTTTTCTGTAAGAGAAAAGAACTGTAGCAGAACAGAGCATTATTAATCATTAATGAGGAAACCTTGCCTTTAAATAAGTTTTCAATTTCTGTACTACTTCCTAATGAAAAAGATGCTTGAATTGATCTTTCTACTGTTTTTGGATTCATAATTTCATTTATATACATTTGAAGATCTACTATTTGTTGCTGAAGATTTTCATTTGCTGCTTGAACAGTTCTAAAATCATTTTAGAAATAAATTCTATAGGTAGGTACAGTAAAATAAAAAAATAAATCTTGGTTGGTTAACAAGAATTTTTACATACCTCAGTAATTCATTATCCTTTGTTAACTGTTTACACATTTCTTTTAAGGATTCCCTAAAACTTAATCATAGAAAAAATGTTTAAATTTTCTAGTACTTTAGCAAACCTTTCTTTCTTATAATCAGCCAACTTTTTTGTTACAGAATTCCTAGCAAGATTAGCATCCCTAAAATTAAACATTATTTTAATATTCTAAACCAATAAGCTAGAGGAGACTTACTCAAATTTATTTTGAAATTCCTTTAGTATACCTTCAAGATTATCGCGTTCTATTTCAAGAGAACTAAAAAATAATTAAATGTATTGTCTTTCTTAAAAAGTTAAAATTGAAAAGTTTTAGGTACCTTATTACTTGAAGCTGTTGGTTAAGTTTTTGAAGTTCATTTTCTTGTTTAAAAAGTGAATCTTTTAACATCCTATTTTCCGAATTTAAACCAGCAATTTGTCCCTGAAATTAAATATTTTAGAAAACAGAACTATAAAGACAATCATTTATTTTTTACCTGAAATTCTTCTGAAACTACCTTTCTTACATTTTCACACAGAACATCAGTTCTTTCATTATATTCACGTATTTTCCTTAATTCTTCTTCTAAAGGCCTCACTATAAATATTTAACAAGAAAACAATACACAAAACTAATTTAAATTAATTTAGAAATTATGTTCTACCAGAAATAATTATTTAACTGAAATATTTTTCTTGATTAAACTAATTACCTGGAGAACTGGTTGGTTTCTGTGTTTGTCTTAGCTCCTCCACAGTTTTTAATAGTTCTTGACATCTTTCTTGTGCAGTATCAAAATTTTCAGACAATTTGTTTATAAGAGAACATTTTTCTGCTAAACTATCATCTTTCTCTTGCAAATTTTGTTTTAATTCTCGTACTAATTCTTTTTGCTGGCGATCCTATATTTTTTAAAATCAAAATACCATAAGGGGTGACTTAATTTTTATTTCACAATTACAATAAGGGTTGTAGTAAAGTCTAGGGCACACACAAAAAAATCTTACTTTGCGTTCGTTTTGTTCTATTATATTTTCCAAGGAATTTTCAAGTTGATTAATTTTATTTCTCTGTGATTCCTGTAGTTCCTTATCCATGATTTGCTGAGAAAGTGGGAAACCTCTTTCCATTAAAGAAAGTTGTTGCTCTAATTTCATGTTTACTTCTCTTAGAATTAAAATGTCTTGATTTAACTAAAAGGAAAAAATATTGCATAATATGCAACCCTTTAATTTGTATGTAGGTACCTGAGAAATATTAGCTTCTAAATCTTTTATTGCAGTTTCTCTACTCTCCACCTGTCCCTTTAAAATATGTATTCTTTCAGTTTTATCTACTAAAATATTAAAAGAATTTTAGAATATGGAAATATAAAATCTTTACTAATAACTTACCCAACAAATCCTGAGCTTCTTTCAAAGATATGTTTTTTCTCTCAACTTCAATTTGTAACAATGAAGCTTTTGTTGTTAAAGCTTGTTCCTGTTTATTAAACTCTGCTGTAAGTTTTTCAACTTCTCTATTTAAAGCTAAGACTTCACGTACTCGTACTTCATATAATAATTTTAACTGGTCATCTACATTTGACTGTCGGTATTGCTGGTCAAAGTTGGTTTGCCCATCACCAGCAAAGATATCATCAGCTTCTTTGGATGCTACCGACGAATTTAAGGTACTGTGCTCATCAAAATTATAGTCACCCATTGCATGAGACAACAAATTATGTATCTAAAGATTTGAAATGGAATTAAATAAGAAATTGTATAAGGGAGAAACCAACCTCTTCCTCACGTCGTCTACGGTCTTCCTCTTCTTCATCCTCTTCTAAATTCTGATTATTTATGGCAAGGATATTATTACCAGTAGGTGTTCGTTCGTTTTCATCCATAATTAATCTTTTAATTGGATTTTGAAGATAATTAACCTAAAATAACCGCCAGAAACTTTAAACAAGATGTACACAAACGTTAAAGTTAGGAAATTTCTAGGAACAACCTTTATTTTAAAGTGGAAGCTACCAAAAGCAACCAAATGTAGATTTACTGACGTACTTAGAACACCCAATCACGATGCTCTTCTTAAAATTAACACATTCCTTGTCCATATCCTATCACACCATATATTTGTGTATGTGCCTCATAAGA
This sequence comes from Hemicrepidius hirtus, assembly GCA_963082805.1. NCBI lineage: Eukaryota > Metazoa > Arthropoda > Insecta > Coleoptera > Elateridae > Hemicrepidius > Hemicrepidius hirtus. Next base: position 20,342,929 of record OY720168.1, read on the forward strand.
GAACTCAATTAACCATACATTGGAATGTACGAAGAAATATTTTACCATTTTACCAATGGTACAAGGTCTCATGCAAGTTTAGGTCTGCACAGTTTAGCAAAAGTCTACAACATCCAATGTTATAATCTATAATCTACTTATAAGGTCTAGCAGCATCGAGGACACAACCCCCAATTATGTATGTGTCCACAAAGTCCAATATGTCCCCTCAGTGTCCAACTTCCAACATGATGACCCTTTTATCCAACTATGAATGCTTAGGAACTCCTCTTATCCTAACAGAAATAATACTTGGAATGATCATTAGAAAAATAGTTTATTTCATCTAGAATACAAACAGTTTTCTCATTACACAAAGAGCTATAGTATAGATAAATATTTTTAAAAAGAAATATAACAAAAGATTATGCAGGATTTAGTTACATAAATGTGCAACCTTGTTCTAAATTTATTAGGAAGATCTGGAAACACATTACAGAGCCATTCAGGAACAACAGACTTGCATCCTTGAATTATAAATTATCCAAAATTGTGCGTTATCTGGGTCCTACTACGGCATAAAAGGTGACTTAAACCAGCTAAAAATCAAGTCCGACTCAAAAAATTAACTGCAGCAGAATAAGCAATCATCCTGGATTTCTCTGTAGTATATTCCTAATTAAAAAAATTCTATATCATAGCTTATTTGGATAAAGGTGTTTTTAAAAATGGTAACCTGTTGAATAAATGATATTAAATAATGTACTTTAATTTAAAATATAATACACATAATTAAAAGGAATTTTACAATACTTGTTACTCAAAATTTATAAACACTTTCCCAGTAAAAAACTGCAAAGTAATATTATTTAATATCAATCAAGAGGATAGGTACCTACTGTTTTGAAACAATAACAAATATATTATACAACTTAATTGCACATTAATTACAAACCCAAATTTGTAAAAGATAATAGCTATTTGTGTCCCTAGAGTGTAAATATTTTGTTGCTAGAGTATGGTAACTGCAATAATGGGAAAGCAACAGACTTTGCACTTGAGACATACACATATTTCTATGACTTTTATAAAAAAAGTTAACCAAAAAAGCTCCCTATATTGTATTTTAATTTAAAAAATGAGTAGCAGGTACATCTAAAAAAATATTCCAATTGGCACATCTTTTTGAATAAATATAACAATTTTTAAGTATTGTACTAACTAAATGCGTACTGGTAAGTATTAAAATCAAATTTAAAAAATAACAGTCATTAAATCATTAAAAAGCCCTCACAAGAAAAGGCTATAGATAACAAGTTAGTGCTTCCATCAAAAAAGGTTTAATTTCTATTAATAAAATTCAAACCCTAATAAAAGTATCTACAAATCTAAAACACACTAGTTTAACCCTAACTCATAGTAAACTTGAAATAAAATATGGAATGTTCATTATTTCAAAATTATACAATAAAAATTTACTGCTGTCATTACAAAAAATATATATAGAGCAATTATTTTCATATAATATAAGTGAATGCCAGAAATGACTAGAAACATTCAATTCATAGAAAAACTGACTGAATGTCCAACAACTTGAAAATCCATTTAAACAGATTTGGTCACATAATAATTTGTGGCTCTGGAACAGAAGCAGCTATGTTTTTATGTGGCAATACTTGCCCACCATTGATATAGAGTTCATCTTTCACTATAACATCCTCACCAAGCACTGTAGTTCCTTCCATTCTTACCCATCTACCTACAGAACAACGCCAACCAATAACACAATTTTCTAACCAAGAATGAGATTTAATTGTAGCATCTCGAAGAATTGTGCAACGCTTTACACATACTCCTAAGAAAAAAAAAACAATCAAATATTATTTTTGGAACTATACAAAACTAACCATCTTCCAATACTGCACCAGGTCCAATAGTAACATTAGGTCCTATTTGACAATCAGTACCAATTTTTGCAGTAGGATCAACCAAAACATTTCCAACTACACCTGCACCATCATATAATAATTCAGGACTTTTCTGACGAAGGGATTTTAAATACATACACATACCTAAAAATAAATATTTAGGGAGGATAAAAATAGGAGTGAAAGAAATCTCACCAGTGAGAAAATCTTTAGGTTGTCCAACATCCATCCAAAATCCTTGTAATTCAAATGCATATAACTCCCCATCTTTAGCCATTACAGGGAAGACTTCTTTTTCAACAGATGTAGGACGTAATTGTATCCTATTTATAACACTAGGATTTAAAATATAAAGCCCAGCATTAATTTTATTGGAAATAAATTCCTGAGGTTTTTCAACAAAACTTTGTATACAATTATTTTCATTATAAACAACAACACCATATTTGGAAGGTTCTTCCACTTTTGTAACAACAATTGTTCCCTCCTTACCATGATTGCGATGAAATTGTGCCAATTCTTTAAAAGGAAATTCACAAATAATATCTGAATTGAGAACAAAAAATGGTTCAGGACTTTTTTGAAGATGCTCTTTAGCTAAAGCTATTGGCCCTGCAGTACCAAGTGGTTCAGATTCATGAGAGAATACCAAACTGATTCCTAATTTCCTGGCTTCAAGGGATAATTCTTCTTCCATTTGTTCAGCACGATAAGATACAGCAAGGATTACTTCAGTTACACCTGCTTCAACCAAAGCTTCAATTTGATGAAGCAAAATTGGTTTATTTGCAAATTCAACCAAAGGTTTTGGTCGACTAAGAGTTAGAGGTCTTAGTCTTGTTCCATACCCTCCTACTAGGATTAGGGCTCTCATTCCCTTTTTATTCATTGTTACTTACTATCCAGAAAAATTAAAGATTTTAATATTTTAAAATAATCCCTTAAAAAATACTTACTTCAATCTGTTGTCTTTAAATTATAAGGTATAAAAGGTGTATCGCTGGCAATACACGTCATACAAATAAGTTTGAATACCTATGCAAAATTTGTTTAGAAGATAAAAACTGTCGCATAAGCAAACTGCATGGTAAAGTTTGGTTCACAATCAGTTAAAGCAGCACCATAGCCAAAACTAAACCTCAGATAGGGTCAGGAAATTTCAAGGTAGGTTCCTGAAAATTCTTGTAACATGTACTGATATAAAGACATTGCCATTTTTTTAAGATTGGTTTCATAGTTGTGTACCTAATTTTAATTATTTATTAATAAAATGTTTAAAGTTTAAGATAGGATACCAATACTTCAAGTGATGGCACAGCCCTCCCTGAGCTACATGCTTAACTCAGTAATGTAAATTAGGGTAGAATTGAAAGAAAAAGGCATTTCTTATGCAATATTTTTATAGTAAAACAGTTTTCTTTTGTAGAATTATTTTAAAAATACCTATGTATGTATTCTCAAACATTTTTTTAAAGAAAATTAATACTTTTTCAAATTTGAAAATTAATATATAATAAACTGTAATCCTTAGAAAATTAAAAGAAATAGTTTGGAAAATTAAGGAAAACTGTAATTATTATGAGTTAATTTAAACTCCAGAATTTACGTTTAGCGTTTGGATTAATCAGAAGCATTTGTGAATCTACACAAACGTACTTTGTCCTGCCCATCTCAGGCTTTGCTCTTCCTTGAAGTAAGTGCCCTTCTAACTATTCATTGTATAAAAATATTTAGAGTGTGTCTACCAATGTGAGTTTTAATAAATTCTATTTTTCTAGTTGTAATTAAATATTTTGTTTTCTCCAATTAGTGATCAAGTATGGCTGTCTCTGCTAGGATATTTACTAGGGTATTTGGTAAGTTCAAATAATTATATAATGCCTGAATTAATTTCATTGTTAAAATAGAAATCCTCACAGTTGTTATTTGGTTTAAAATTTGGCACAAAACTTTCAATCCCTGTTCCTATTTTTGCTTTTTAAATTCCAGAAAAATCAACTATACAGGATAACCTCTAATATTAGAAACGGCTTAAATTTTAATTTTTTAGGCATTGGAAATGAAAAAATTACGAAATTTCTTATCATAATTTTAACAAGTGTTTTTATTCCACAGTTCAAAGTTCACTCAATTACATTCGATTTTGTTCTCCCTTGAATTTGATTAATTTAACCAACTTCCTGTGTCCCTAACATTTTTATTACAGTTCAAAAAAAGTTATGGGACAAATTTTATTTCAAAAAATATTTTTTCCCACCATAATTTAAATATTTAATATATATATATTTTTTTATTGTTTTCAAAAAATGCTTTTACCAGCAATTTATAATTTAAATATTTAATTTAATAAAAATATACTTGCTTTTAGACTACTCATAAGATTAAAGTGTGAATTATATCATGGCATGACATACCTATTATAAATTTGCAAATCAGGAAAAATCTAATTATGTATTTTGTCTTAGAAGGATTGAAGGTGTGTCAGCCTATTCGATTCAATAGCAGTTATAATGCTACACGTGGAAATTTGAAAATTAATAGTAACACCAAAGTAATATGCCAAGGTTTCACTGGCAAGCAGGGCACATTTCATAGTAAGCAAGCAATTGAATATGGTACTAAAGTAGTTGGAGGTGTCTCACCAGGAAAAGGAGGAAAAACACACCTTGGACAACCAGTATTCAACAGTGTTAAAGAGGTATAACATTTTTATTAAACCATTCCTTAATATTAAAAAAATCTTTTTCATATTAGGCTAGGGATGCAACTGGAGCAGATGCCACGGTTATTTATGTACCACCACCTGGGGCTGCTGCTGCTATTATGGAAGGTATAGATGCTGAAATTCCTCTTATAGTTTGTATAACTGAGGGCATTCCCCAACAAGACATGGTTAGAGTTAAACATAGACTATTGCGTCAAAACAAAACTAGACTTGTAGGTCCTAACTGTCCAGGAATTATTGCCCCAGAACAGGTATTAATTTGAAAACATTTCAAATCCTTTTTACTTCATACAATTTATTTTAGTGCAAAATAGGAATTATGCCTGGTCATATCCATCAAAGAGGAAGAGTTGGTGTAGTATCCAGATCAGGTACCTTAACATATGAAGCTGTTCATCAAACTACACAAGTTGGATTAGGTCAGACCTTATGTGTTGGAATTGGAGGAGATCCCTTTAATGGAACTGATTTTATTGATTGCCTTGAAGTATTTCTTCAAGATCCTGAAACTAAAGGGATTATCCTCATTGGTGAAATTGGAGGAGTTGCTGAAGAAAATGCTGCCGAATATCTCTTAAAAAATAATACTGTAAGATGATGTTTCTATTTTTCCAAACAATGTGTATGGTTATACAATTATTTTTTAATAGGGTCCTAATGCAAAACCTGTTGTATCATTTATTGCTGGTCTTTCTGCTCCTCCTGGTCGTCGTATGGGTCATGCTGGTGCTATTATTTCTGGTGGAAAAGGTGGAGCACAAGACAAAATTAACGCATTAGAAAAGGTAATAAATTTAGTCCCGATTTATTTGTGGTATTAACTTGGTAATATTTTTTTTACAGGCTGGAGTAATAGTTACCAAATCACCAGCACAAATGGGCAACGAATTATTGAAAGAAATGCGCCGTGTTGGATTAGCATAATCAATTAGCGTGACTACATTTAATATCATGATATGTTACTTGTATTTATAGATGTAACATAGCACCTTCCTTGTTAACTTAATGTCCACACCTGCTTGTAAACACACTCGAAATTATTGTTATATATTATTTGGTATATATAAAAGTTATACTTGTTGTACAGTCGAGGGGTTACTTACTCTTACTTTTTGCGTACAATGAATACGTATTACATATGAATACACGTATTCTTTTTGGAGTATTGGAGAATGTATTCACCGGGAATATCGCCATCTATGTTTTGCTTAAGAGCATCTCCTGCAAAATCATCGCTAAATTTTAACAATTATTAACGAAAAGACTAAAGAAAAAGCGCCAAAAAGGTCATATCAATGATTAAGCTAGAAATAAATACAAAAAATTAAGTCACCTACCTAATGAGAATTCAAATTTCGCATTATCCTGCATAACTGAATATTTGGTGGAATTTTGGAGAAAAACACTAGCTGAGCCGTCCTGAGCACTAGGTGCAAAAATTCAATATCATCACTTCGCGCAAAGTCTCAGACTATTTCAAGTGTTGTTTTTCATAACAAAACGCTCCACTGCATCAATATTGCTGAGCTAGGTATTTCAGGGAATTGCAGAGCCGAAAGAAGTCATGCGCAGTTATGGGATATTTCAAGGTCACAAATGAATACGGGTGAATGTAGAATAAATACGAATGAATAGAATTAAATTCAAGGCATAAAAACAATGAATACACGAATTCAAATGAATACGATGATTATGTTTTGAATGCATGGAATACCACTGAATACGTATTCAAATACTATTAATTTGTACAACTGATTACGTAAGTAATTAACCCCAGTGCTATAATTATTTATGATATTTTTATTTGTCAAAATGAATGTATATTGTTGAAAAAAAATCATTGCCATAACCAGACCACTTGATTATCTTTGTGCCAAATCATAGCAAGATTTCTTTTAACAAAAGTCTTCACTTGAAATTATATACCTGAAAATAATTTCTGATTACTGCTTAAGATTACAGGGGAATGTGGATGGGAAAAAGAACCAAAGATGGATAAAAAGAATAATAATGAGGGTCTGATAGACATAAATAAAACATTTTGTGTTTTGATATAAAGTTTAATAACTAACCTTACCTACATTATGTACTTTTATGTTAAATATATGCAATTACCACATAAAATTACGCACTCAGTGGCAGTGAAATCATTAAAAAGGTATAATGTTACTACACTATGTTTAGATGCTCATCCAGGTAGGATTCATTACTTTGATAATAAATAGCCACTGTGTGCCTAGTAATTTACACAATCTGAAATGATACGTTTGCAAAGGAAAAGCAAAACATTTCTTTAAATTATAGTTGCTATACAGACTGAACCAATACCATATTTCCCAAAATATTTAATTATATTGAACTGTCTGCTAATATAACATTTCTCCATCATCTCCACTGTATCAGATCATTTATTTTAAAAATGTGTTCAGGAAAGTGCAGTGTCCTAGGAAATCCTCATGTTTCTAGATTCAGACTTCTCAGTATATGCTGGATATGCAAGATTAATAAAAAGTTCCAAAACATTCTATTATCTTTGTTATTTACAGTTTGGCAAGAAAATATGTATGGTTTAACAGAAACTGCCCATAACTTGATTTTCTGTCCTTATATTTTTTTATTAGTTTTTATATTTCCATTTAAAGAAATATAGTTAGGGTCAAGCCGCAAGCGCGAAAAATTTAAAATATCTACAAATTATTTATTTCTGACCACATTTTTTTCTGCCAAATTAAAAATACTTTGAAAATAATAAACATATCAGATTGTTCAGGGGTTTATATTATAATCCTGTATGTGTTTTCTGATAAAATTGTATGTACTGTAAATAACTTTGCACTACTACAACTCAAATGACTGATTGGTGGTCTTTATTGTTGCTAAATAGCAGTAGTAGCTTAAAATTACAAATCAACAAACATTATAGGAAACTGAAAAATTATGGTTCCTATTGACTACATAACTACACAGGTATTAAAAAATAGGGTTGTGCAAGTAATCTTTACCCTTTTTTGCTGCAATCTGAATAATAAATTAAAAATCACTTTCAGGTATGTATGATTCAAAAATACTACTACCGATGCCAATTAATAATTGTGTAAAATGTTATACAACGGAGTTATATAAAATTTACTCAAAATTTGGTCACAAGGAGTTACTATAAGGAAAAATAAAACAAAAAGATTACTAGTACAGAACCTAAACTTTTAAGTGGATATAAGATTAAGAACATACAAATTTGGTTAAAAAGATAAAAATAGGTATAATTGTTAAACCAAGAAGAAATTACGTTAGAAAAAGTCTATTACAGTAAACATAAAATACGTACACTCATTGGAATATTAAAGAGTAACTGATAAGAGTTCTGTAGCATATTTCATGCAATTATACTAATTATTTTTTTATAAGTGCTTGAATTCAGGTTTTCAAAATATTCCATAAATCTTCATTACAATTACTCTTCATGGTATTCAAAAAAAAAACAAAAAAGGAAAACTCCACACACATGTGGATTTAATGGGTAAAATTCTATTAGGAAAAACACGCAAAACCATGTTTAATATTTCCGTATGTTACTCATGGATTTATACTCAAATCGGTCACCAGTATAGTTGTTAATTGCTGGTGGTGGAGGACATGATGGCCCTAAATTTAAATTCGAATTACCGGAAAATGCTGTGGTGGATAACGACGCTGTTCCACGGGAAACATTCCCAGAATTCCATCTGTAATACAATCACAAATAAAGGATTACTAATTTATTTTGATAAAAAAAATACAACACAAGTCTAGTAAGTTTCATAAGGGTTTTCTGGGTGCCTTTAAAAACATTTACTGTTTACTTTCATGGTTTTGAAGACCGCGTATGTTTATGTATACTTTTATACCTGAAAAAGAATTAAAAAACAAAATTAAACCAAGGGAATACAAGTTTTAAAACCAGCGAATCCTACATTAAAAAAATTAATAAAAGAGAAGGAACCTACCTGTCTGAATTATTGGCTGAATCAGTAGGTCTCCAATCTTTAGCCCAAGACTTAGGGGGAGCACCAGAACCACCAGCATTAAATACTTTGTTGGAGGACGCATTCGGGTGATTCCAATTATTACCACCACTGTTGCGATCAAAACGCTGTGTATCTAAAAATCAATTCAGTTTAAAACTGCATCTGCTTAATATTGTTATTATTAAGTGCCAATGGAAAATTAACCCCAATAAATCTCAAGTGATGTGTGTTTATATTATGTCGCCTTGTTGCGTCTATTCTTGAATAGCAGAGCCATAAGAAAAACATGTTTATGGAAATATTTATACAACACATGTTATTTCTGATAACTTGCAAAATTATGGTTGTACTGCAGTAGTAATACTAATTCCCAGGAAATATTGAATTTCTTCTTCAAAATATTTACTTTTATGTATGCGAGAAAGTTTATACAAAATAGCGACGGAATCTGACCGGGCGGCTCATTTTTCTAGCAGGGGTTGCAAGCAGTTTTGCGGCGTCAAAGAGAAACCGGCACTGCTGAAAATAGAAGAAGCGTTACCTTTCGATGGTTCTGCATAACGATGATCACGTGAAGATCTCACATCCCCTCCTTTATGATCGGGCATAGGACGGCGATCTCTATCATCCCTAACTGGTCGATAATGCGGACTGCGCTCTCGATCACGTTCGTTGTACCGGGAATCTTTTGGAATCCTAAAATTTGATGTTTCAAATTTTTGTTCATATTTCAATTTCCAATAGCGTAATAATTTTTTCTATTTAATACCTCGAATTGGATACAGATGAATTATCGCGAGGTCTAGCGTCACGCATATCCCTTTCACGACTAATGTTAAAAACGGCACTTCCTTCGTATTTAGTAATTGAAGTTGGTGGACCACGAGAAATAGAAGACTGAGGGTGAGAACGCTCAGTTTCATATTCACGGTCCCGTTTAGAAGGATATGATTCACGTTTATCATAGCCCACTCTGGACTTGTAATCTTTTGTAGCAGATCCGAACTTTTTTGAAGGCGGAGTTGGATCACGTGCCTTGACACTAATGGACATCAAATATAAAACTAGGAAAAATTATTAATTTGATTACACTAACCTTGCCGGATCAAAACGGGGTGGTGGGGGCGATTCTTCATAACGTCTTTCACCAGTTATACGTTTTCTATCTTCATAAGAGCCTTCTCTTCTATATGGAGCAGGACGTTTAACTGCGCGACGGTCTTCTTCTTGTAAACGTATTTTTGCTCGTTGCAATTCTAACTTTTCTAATTCAAGCTTTTCGCGCTCTAATTTTTGACGCTCCCGCTCTAGTCTAATGATCTCTGCTCTCTCACGTTCCAATTTCTCTCTTTCCATTCGAAGTTTCTCTCTTTCGCGATCCAAACGGGCTGCCTCTGACCGCTGCATTCTTTCAATTTCACGTTGGCGCGCAGCTTCTTCTCGCCGACGACGGTTTTCTTCTCGTACAATACGATCCCTCTCACGAAGTCTTTGTCTCTCACGTTCCTCCTATAGAAATAAGTCAGATTTGTCAAGATGACTCCTATCAAAGTTGGAAAGAGATAGAAAATATGCAGCTTTTTGGGTCTGGGAACCGTCAGACTAGAAATATGTGCACGCTCTATTTAGCGTATTACCTTGCACTCGCTTTTACAGGACGTGAAATTTTACATACTTTAGTGGTTTGAACCGCAGAAACATTAGTTTTCAAAACGCGGCGGTAAATTATATAGAACCTGACGTCGCACAACATTTTACCAATAGCGCGTATTTGTAGACGGTGATCATTTTGTAATTATTCTGTACTTTATTTATTTACACTAAGAAATGCAATTCCTTTTGTATATTTACCTTAATTTTATCAAAAGTTAATACATCTTTATCAACATGTCTAGGTCGACTCCCTTTAGAATCTGATCTGCGATGATCTCGTTCGCGGAGTTTATCATGGCTATGAGATCTCTGTAAACAAAGATGAAGCAGGTTGTAACAATGTTTACAGTAACAACAAGAAGTAAGTGGCAATCCAGTACAAAAACTCCCAAGATTATAATAGACAAAAATATTTACTCTTTTGAGATCTCTGCGCCTTCCTGTGGATGAATCGGACTTATGTCCATCATTTCGTCCCTCTTTTTTTTCATCCTTTTTTTCCTCTTTTTTGTCTGCTTCTTTGATTGAATCTTTAGAAAGATCCTTTTTTTCTTCATCTTTAGTATCCTGGGACTTGGATGCTACTACCGATTTATGTGGACTAGGTTTGAATTTCCCCTTGTCTTCTTTATTCTCACTTTGACGTAATTTAGGATTTAATTTAACCGAATTCATATGATCAGGTCGAACCTATTATAACAATTCAAACTACAGGAAAATATTTACCTTATAAATGACGTTTTCCTTACACCTAACAGTAGTGAAGGTATCTAATTAAAAAAAAAGGAGAACAAATATGGTTAATGTTGATGAAAGGGCTTGTTGGAATTTGGAACAAATCTTAAACAAATACACGCACCTTCTCAATCCTAATAATTTGTCCATTTAATTCTGTGTTATTCAATTTTGCAATGCAATTATCAGCATCTTCGACTGTATCCATGGTAACATAACCATAACAGCAGGCTCCTGGATACTTTGCATTAATGACAACTTTGGCACCAATTACTTTACCATACGACGATAATGCCTGCTTCAATTCAGTAGCTCTTGTAGTTTGTGAAATATTGGTAATCCACAAATTTCTATTTTGACTGTTGGCCTTCTTAAATTTTGAAGCAGATTTGCTAGCACTATAAAATAAAACATTATTAAAATTACATATAGACCGAATTGAATTAAAAAAATACAAAAACAACTATTCTTGTAATGAGAAATTTTTTTTGCTATTAGATGAGAACTGGCACCATCAATTTTTTTTTATTTCATAATAAAATTTAGATTATGCATAAAATTTTTTATTTTAATTACGGGATAAAATATTTATTTGACTGATAAATAAATGTGATGGTGGCATTTATTAAAGAAAAGTATAAATGATCTTTTTTTTTTATTTCAAAATGTAAGAGAATGTTGTTTACAAAGTTAATTTTTTTACAGGATTTTTGTTCGTGTAATGATAAAAAAATATTGAAATGCTTTTTGTTGGTAATTTCAAGCACTACAAAATGATCAGTAAAGAGTAAAAAAAAATTCGTTTTGGTATGTTTGTAATGAAAGTATAAAAAATTTGATGTGACTTTAAAAAAAATGAAGATTTAATGATTAAAGAACATGTTTACTTTTCCATAATGTTTAGCAAAAATGTAATCATATTTTAAACTCGTGACATTTATTTGGATCTCTTTCAGAAAAGCACTAAACATTTAAAATTATTAAGTAATAAACATACACATTTCAATTATTAAAAGCTAAAAATATTCTGAAAGAGCCCATAAAATTATTAGCTGGTTTAGGTCTGCTACCTAAAATGCAGTTGTTCTGGAAACAGGGACGTATAAGAACAATATAAAATTGTGTTTGCATATCGATTACCTTCTTTACCGTATACCAATAGTAGGTATTTATTTGTAAAATTGTTATATAATCATTTATTTCTAACTCATCAAAAAAACTGCTTTTATTCAACTTTGTGATTTTCAAATGATGCTGCCTTTTCATATTCATTATCCTTGATTCAATTTCTTGTCCTATCTTGCCTTTCACTTAGTAGTTGTCCAGAATGCAGACCTCTGTGGTAATACCAATGGTGAAGGACGATGGCCTTGCAGAAATTGTTGTAGCAGCAGCTGAAGATGTTGTGTAGCCCACCTATAGATGCCTGTTTGGAACCTTTGCTAATTTTTCATATACAAATCATTCTTTGGAAGTTTTATGAAGAGGATCTTTTGATTTAAACAAGTTTAAATCCTTTTAGGCAGTTTACTTCTAGCAGCATATTTTCTGATGAGTTACGAAATGGAATTTGCAAGTGCAAATGAAATAATCGCGAATGTAGTGATGGTGTATCGTAGAAAAAACCAACCTAGCTCCAATTGATGTTGCAATTCCGTCTTGCTTTTTGCTTTCTTGTGTCTTCTCACTGTTACCCGGTATCTCCTTAGCAGCATGCTCCTGGTTCTTGTTCGACGTATTCTTCTTATCTATGTAACAAATCGATGTATATGAAATGAGCTTAATAATTTGATGGCCCCATACTGAGAACCTTTTTATGTAACCTGTTTCATTTTACAAAAAACAAATTTGTAAAATAAACGGTAATTTAAGTAATTCAAAGTTTCTTCGACAATCTTGGTGATCCAATTATTAAAAATGGTAAAGACCAAAATTTGTCCTGTAGATTATAAGGAACGGAAATATAATCTTTTTTATAACACAAAACAAATTTTTATGGGCAACCAGAAAACAGTACACACTCTGAATTATCAATTAAAAAAATATATAAGCAAGTTAACATTTTACAAATTCCAATTTTCTAAAATGGCGCGTTTAGACTTGGAACAGAAACGCACGCACATGGCCTGACGGTGCGCGTACGGTCTAAGCGTGTACGCACAGAGCATGATGCACAGAGTACACTTCCTATGCGTTCCATCCAGGAGTCACAAGGCATGGTTTTATGTTCGCAAGTGCTCCCGCTGTGTTTTGGACTCTTTAATCAAAAGAAAAAAAACTGGGAACGGCGTTGGTGAATGACATAACTTTACCATACCAGCGCATAATACAGCTTCACATTTGATGGTTGATTTATTATTCAATCATGGTATCAACTCAATTGTTTGTTGAATAGTACTTTGGATGCATGGGATTCTATAGTAGTTCGAATTTCCTACATTCGTCTATTAATTGGGAGGGAATTTGCGCTACCCCACTCCATTTCTAATAGCATTACCAACACACAAAGTGAGAGTCTGCAATAAACCCAAAACATTCTCAAAAAGAGAATTCGCGACGCGCACGTTTTTTTCTAGCACCCTTAAAAAACTGCGACTATACAGCACAGAGCAAGGCTCCGCCCGTACGTTTCTCTTCAAGTCTAAATACCCCTTAGGGATTTACACAAACACTTGGGACTTACGCATTTTGAACAAACTTAAAAGAATCCCACCTATTGCATTTAATTTTTTTTTCAATTAGGATTCATTTTTTTTTAATATCAATGATTTGAGTTTGTATTACTAGCAAATAAATATCAGTTGCTCATAAAAATTATTGTAAGAGAGAATCAATTATTAATGTAAAATACATGTCAAATAATAAATTTATTAAGGCAAATCCTGTTGAATAAACGCAAGAAGGTTGACGCACCTCCTTTTAATTATTCTGCTGTCACATAACTATTTTAACAAAATGATTATATAACTAAGAAAAACAAGCCAAGAAACATCACTGCAAGATTTTAAACCGTGTTATAAAGCGCATGTTGTACACTCCTGCTTGATGTTTTATGTAGTAGCACAAACTATCTTCATTTTGATGAACAATTTCCTTTTCCCAGGTGAAGTTCACCAGTAGTTTCAGGATATCATTCTGGAATTTGTCCTTCAGGCATCTAAGAAGTATGGGTGGCTTCACCTTGTCTCAGATGTCCCCTTTCTCAGCTAATTGCTGCTCACTGTTGATCCAAGATCCAATCTTCTTTCAATCTCTATCAGTACCAACTTACAAATATTGCAGGTATATTTCAAAGGCCATGATATTTCTTAGTCACAATATCATTTCATACCCAAATATAACATATTTATCATATATACGAATTTAAATCTTACCTGCTTTCTCCGATTTTTCTTCTAAATTCTGCTTACTGGTCTCAGCTAAAGGTTCAACCTAAATTTAAAAAAAATAAATAAATTTCGAGCATACACTATAAAAATTTTTACCTCTTCATCTTGAAATGCTTCCTCTTCTTCCAAGGTAAGCCGAATTGGACTTTCAGACTCAGCAGGTGGTACCTCTTCCTTCATATCAGGTTTAGTTTCCATTTTGACTTCTTTTTTCACCTCATGTACCACTTTATTATCCTTTTCTAGGTTTTGTTCTTCTTTCTTAATATTATCTAAATTTTCCCCAACTTTCACGTCATTTGCTTTTTCTGAATTTTCTTTCTTTGCGGTATTTGTTTGTTCTGGATCTTTCGCCTGAAATAACATTTTTAATGTTGCGCTAATTGTGTTTGCAGATCTTCAATCATTACTAAATAAAACTTACTGGAATATTTTCTGAAGTATCTAAAATATCTTCAGATTCCTCTTCTGCCGTTTCCAAAGATTGATCTTTCTGAACAGAATCATTTTCAAATTGATCTAAAATAACGACGAACGTGATAGCACTTAAAATACAACACTAAAAAAAAAATACATACTCGATGATGTTGAAAGTCGTTTAGCTGGTTTCTTATCACTCTCAAACTGATAAGTGTCAGGGTCTAAGCCTTCATCTTCTAATGTCTAAAAGGAAATGGGATTTGTTAAGACAACACAATTGAATTAGCTACTTGAAGTACTTTTCCAGACTGTATGGATTGCCATAAATAATCAATACAAGACGTGAATGCAATTTACAATCTATAGGGTGGTTTAAATTTGGGTAGGAATAAAATGTTCGATATTTAAAGGTGTTTTGCAAAATAAAATATTTGAAATGTCCGCTAAAATATTGCAAACGCAGGAATGCAATGCTTGATATTTAAATAAGTTTTGAACGGTAAAAAAAATAAACGCATGATAAATTTCGCAGCGGTTTGCACGCTAAAAAATAATAAATGCTCGATAAATTTTGCTCGATATATTAGGAATTCTGCATAATATAAATGCAATACATGCCAGATAAAATATTATATCATAATCTTAATTTTGAATTTGCGTATGTAAATATTATTACATTACGTGCGCCATTATTTTTATCGAGCGTTTTCTCTCTTTATTAACCGTTTGCTATTTTTATCGAGCGTTTAGTGTTTTTATCCAGCGTTTATTCTTTTTATCGAGCGTTTATTCTTTTTATCGAACGTTTAGTCTTTTTATCGAGCGTTTATTCTTTTTATCGAGCGTTTAGTCTTTTTATCGAGCATTTAGTCTTTTTATCGAACGTTTATTCTTTTTATCGAGCGTTTAGTCTTTTTATTGAACGTTTATTCTTTTTATCTAGCGTTTAGTCTTTTTATCGAACGTTTATTTTTTTTATCGAGCGTTTATTATTTTACCGAGCATTTTCTATTTTTATCGAGCGTTTGATAAAATACTCTGCAATTGGAATTTTGAATCGAACAAATGTATCGTGCATGGAAATTAATTACCGAGCGCATAATTTGTAGCGTTTAAATTTGTGTAATCTCCAATAAACATTTAGTTATGTATACTCTAATAGTCTAAATAAATAATTATGAAGGTGTTTATGACGAATCATTTTATGTTCGTATCAAATAAATGTGAATGCTGTTGGATATTTAATCATGAAACATGAGACTTTTGTATTAATACGCTTTCACTCTGAACTGGAATTCACAAAACAACATAGCAAACGTTAGGGAAGTGATAAACTCAATTCAAACACAATAATTTAAAAAAGAAAATGTCCAGTTTTCTTACTGAAGAATTATTCCCATACATATGTATAATACCAGAATCCTGCAGGCAGACAAGAGTGGTATTTATAGCAAAAACAGGACAGGGGGTTAAATACATCTTAAGAGATAGTCAAGTAGGAATACCACCAACCTCCGACTTCAAAAAACAGTTAGAAGTGATAATACAATAATAGGCAAAGACAATAATATTCTATGTGTAAACCACAACAATTCGTACCTATGCTCAGATTGTGCCACATCATGACACACAGCTAGGTAGCAGCTTGGTACAACAAACACAAGGATTGTATGTTATGGGTATTGAGATATCAAAAAGAATATAGAAACGACCATGCAGACAATCTGACAAAATCTGGAAATTAAACCCCTGGACAAAAGCAACCTGTGGAATAGTATCTGCTACAGTAAGGGAGCGTCTAAAAAATAGTAAATACAAGAATGACCACTCCAGGTGAGCAATTCTACGGCCTTTATCGCGAACCCATTTAAAAAACTGAAAAAAATCCTTAACCTAGGGAGAAAAAGGGGTAAACATGACTCATATTGTGTATGAGACTAGAGACCAAATTCATAGAAAAAAATACTACCCCAAGACCGTTACTCAGAGAGCACATGTCTGATGCATTCTTACTCCTGTAATGTTAGTAAAAGTGTGTATTACATGATAAACTTCTATACACAACATTGTTTAATCCTAATCAATGAATATAATTAAAATATTATGGCCGGCATTGCTCTAATCACCCCCTACAACTACCGTTGCAGATAGGTGCAATTTCATCAAAAATTTCGGTATAATTACCTGGTTTAATATAATAATGATCAATTAGTATCATTAACAAAGGTCCACGTTACAACAGAATTCATATCAATTTACATAATTATATTAAAGATAATGCGACAAACCTTTTGCAACCGATCTAACAAAACTTGTTTGTTACCGCTCCTTTCCAGACCACGTTTTTCTAATTCACTTCTTAAATCCACAACCCTTAAATCAGAAAGTTTGCGACTATCTGATTCCGATGACATGTTTTAATCATTAAAAAACTAAGAACTATAATTTTCTAAAACACACGTTTACAACGGGAGTAACACATCCGCCATTAGACAAACCGTGATCTATGACGTCATTACAAAATGGTTGGAAGGTTTAGCTAAGGCTTATGGGAGAAAGGAGGGAAACCATTGAAATGCAATAAAATACAGAATGGAAAGTTACAGTGGAAACAACATTTTACGCTACGCAATAAAGAAGGAGACACAATAACAAATTTAAAGACCAATCAATATTTTATAACGGATATTCTGTAAGACTAACGAAAATATGAAGTTTCTATTTTTAAAAAGCAGAAACCTTTGCTTGATCTGCCAAGGGAAACCCTTGAACTCCAAGAACCCTAAATACCATAGGCGCATAAAAGAGAACATAAAAAAGTTCCTGAAACAAACTGGGAACTTCAGTCTTTCGCTTTTCTCCCTTCATAATAGCACTTCACATTTGAATTCCACTGTAATTTGGTAACAATACTGAATTGCAAACATCTTACTGCAAATGTTTAAAAACCAAGGCTGAAGCAGAAGACTTCTTCCATTTTCAGTCCTGCTGAAAATGAAAACTTGAACGAAACGCGTTTGTGTTTCTAAGGTATTGTTTGTGGCAATAGGTGTTTGCAATTCAGTATTTGAGATATTTTTCTAAGAAAAAAACATTCTCATGAAGTCATCCATCTACAACTCCATGAAAAATTGAAAAATCCTGTTGAATATTAGTATGTACCTACATAGACGAGAAAAAAAAGGAGTAGACAAGAAAAAGAGTGGCAGTAGAGAGATGAGAATCCTCTGACACCCTCACACTTTTGCTAAAGCTCAACCCATCATGGAATAGGACTAAAAGTAATAATGAATAGGTAATAAACCAAAGTTGGATAGGTAATAATGTCATTAGAAAGATCCTACTGGTACTGTCCTTGTTGAACTATGACAACCCCTAATATGGAGTTTCCCTTCTGAATTCAGTCATTAAAGTTTAGTCTATACAAATCTCTTTAGGATCTGATTTCAATTTTCAAAAATGCCTACATGGCCATCAATTTAAGGCTTGACCATGTAGGGAATGATTGTAGAATAAAAAAAGATGTTTTTCATTTTCAAATGCAAACTTTTGTATTTTTGCACTTATTATAAAAAATATAAATTAAGAATGCAGTTGTCTTTTGGATTTGTTGAAAGGGGGTTCATACACATATATAGGTTCAATTAAAAGACATTTTTGAAATGCAAAACGTTTAATTACTATTATAAAAAATACAAATATACACTGTTATCAATTAGGTGAATACATTTTGATTTTTAAAGTTGTGTTAAACTGTTAAACATTTATAAACAGTTTGTAACAATTTAACATGTTTGTATAATTAATATAAAAAGTTAACACAACCATAGTATAGAGAAATAGTTATAGCATTTTTTATTTACTTACATAAATATGTATATTATTGCTGGAGACAATAACTTATGCTCTAATTATTTTAGTAATACTATTGAAGATCTGTGAAAATATTGATCGTTTCTCTATACTATGACAATAACGAATTTTGCATTTTTTTTTTAAATATTACCTCTTGATAAGTTTAAAACATTCAATATTTGTACCATAAAATGTAAAATATTTACTTTTTTTAGTTTTATGTAAACTTATAACTTCAAAATATAACTAATATACTAAGAAGTGTTATTTACAGTGTAACATATATTGACTCTTTGAGGCACCTTTTTTTAAATAACATTTTATATAATATATACAAACACGTAGTGTTAATATATTACATGTTAAGCTTAAAAGCATACCAACAAATATGATCATGCTCGTTTTAAGCAGGCAACAAAATAACTTTTTTATAAATATAATAATTAAAATTTTAACTTGATCAAATATGTTTTAACCAAAAAAATGGCACACGTTTTTAAATTAACCAGACAACATCATAAACATTTTTAATTATAATCAATACACACAACTATGTAGTTAAAAGATTGTACTGTAAATAATTGTAAAAGTTAAAAAGACTTTTGTTCATTCTTTTAGTCACATTTGTTTATATGTTGCAAGACACCATTTACTATACATAATTTCTGAAAAATACTATAACATATAAAAAAATTTTTAAACTTAAACCACTTTCATGATAATAATAAATCATATTTTGAATACCCTACAGTTTGATTAAATAAATAAATCATTTCTCGTTTTCTTTTTTATATATTCACTGTTAGTTTTGTAAGATATTCCTTTACAAACATGTAGTACTCAACAACCAGACAAACTTGAAAAGTATGTAGACATAACACCCTGTAATCTTATTGCACTTTCACTGTGTTGTTAACAATCAACATTGTATAAATAAAAATATTTTTCAAGCAAATTATTGAACATAATACCTACATGAGTTGCAATAATAATTATTAAATAATTAACACTGGTGCTGCTTGATTATGCCTACTTAAAGCGAATATGTTATAATAGTACTTATAAAATTGTGAACAAAAAAAATACTGAAAACCATAATGCCTATAGGCTAATGATTAATTAGTAACAACAAAAAAAAGCACAAAATCTAAAGCTATTTTCACTGGAAAACGTTACTAATTTTTTGAACATCTAAAAACATATAAATGTGAACACTGGGTTTGTGTTTCTAACGCTTAAACCTAAAGTGAAACATACATAAATAACAAATATTATAAACTGTGCAAAGTCCTTTATATTAGCATAGTAGTATTAAAGAGAAAAAAACATTAAATAAAGCACACAAACGTAATAAAATCAAAGGAACATTCTGTCTAGCTAATTTTCAGGTCCTGCACATGTAATATCTTCATGCATAAAAAGAGATTCGTTTAAATACGTATCTCAACAAAAATACTTAATATAAGCTTTTTTTTTATGGCAAATACAAGTAACAGAGATGATCCCTGACATTATATGGAAGTTAACATTAAAACAAGACCAAACTTTTTGCCTTTAAATTTGTTTTCTATTTTGTAACAACACCATAAGCCACCACTAGCACCTTACCAAACTCTTACTACCAAAATTTTGAAATTAACAGACCATCATCAATACTAACCAAACACAAAAAGATAGTGGTCAGTATTAGTAATAGATCAAGAAAACTAGAGTTCAGAACAAACTTTTAGAATTTTTTTAAATGTTTTATATATCAAAACATGAGTTCATTTCTAAGGGTTCAGTACATTGAGGATAATTTTAATGAGGACCCTCAATGGCCTCAATACACTAAACTGTCATAAGATGAACTAATGAAGATATATGTACAGGGGTCTATTAGGTTACTAGGTGGGCCCTAAATCCATTCCAAATATAAATTATTGAGGATGTGTGTATTTTATGAGATCTATAAGGACCTGCAGGTCTACTTAGTATTCTGGTCAGCCCCTTACCAAATTTAAACATACCTATATCAACATGAATTGCAGTTGTAGAAAAGTTTCAAAATATATTTTAAGATGAGGCTATAAAGGTTTGGTGAATTTTTGGTGCTTTGGGAGTGTCTGAATCCATTTAGTAATAATGTAAAGTGTATTTAGTTTAAAATGATATAATTACTGTGGTTTCCCATCTCTGTTAAACATTTTAAAAAACGTTTTTATAAAAAAACTTATGTTAAGTATTTGTACAAATTACCATAAGTAGGTTGTACCAAAGTCAGCTATATACTTAACAGTAATATTGTATTTGTGCGCAACAGTTATGGAGTTTTAGAGTTTGTGTTAACATGCGGTAACAAGAGTTTTGACTGAGACTTTGGGAGCGAATCGGCCGAGCTTTGCACATGAGATCGCCTCAATACTTTGACTGAATGAGGACTAAGCCTTTCCTTTTCTAAAACTAACGACCTTTTACCTCGTTTTGTGGTCTTTGGTTCAGTTGTACTCTCCCCATTCCGTGAATCTGCCCTCTCAGTGCAAGGACAACCTTCTACGTTACGTATGGCGCCCTTTTTTGGAGGAGTACTTCGCAGAATGAGTCTTGACGTTGTTCTTGACTGTCCATTTATAATTGTAGTAATCTTTGCAGAGGACGTGTTTGCTTTACGTTGGTTAGAGCGCCGTAACGCGACTTGTTTATCATTTGTGCCGTTTCTGTCAACAGAAGGAATAGCTGGCAAGTGTGTTTTTAATTGTCATCTGCTTAAAGCTGTCCGTGCACTGCAACCACCCCAAATTTCAAACTACTAGAAACAGCCAAGAAAATTGAAATTCTATTACTACTCTACTGCTAATACAACCTACATGCACATATTATCAAGAACGCAAAAAAATACGACGATTTATTGTTGAACAAAGACACAATGCTCTTCCCTGGTGCTATACTTTTTTTTATTAGCTATTCCAAAAGGATAGAAATTATACCAACGCATTACTAGTAATATACTACTATATATTATGTAACTAGTTACGTTGTTAGATTAATTGCTGTTGAGGTTTCTAGCAACTTTGTTTTTATGATAGAACATGCACAGCTTGCAATTCTGTGGCATAATCTAAAATGGATACCCTGTATTAAGTCTGTTTCAATGTTATTTTCGTAAGTTCAGCATTAGCAGAAAAGGTAAGAACAAATACGTAATGCAGAACTTTCAATTTTTTTTAAACCTTCAAGGGATGAATTATTTTTAAGAGGAGGAAAGTTTCATGTAAAAACCTAAGTTCCCCACAATTAAATGTTGTCTAACATGAAAACAGTGGACTTTATAAAACAATAAAAGAAATAATAAAATGTTATTTTTATTCAATTACAAATTTGTTAGAAAATTTGTCAATACAATATTCGCGATCATTTTAATTTGAAGACACACAATTTACGACTATCTCATTAAAATTTTGAGAAAATTTCTCAAAAGTATACAAATTAAAAGCTTCTAGTGCCCTTGCACCAATAAATGTTCTTAAAATAGGACTTATAGCTGTTTTAAACATTGCAGCTGCAAATTTATGGTAATTTTCTTCCAGGAGAAGTCCTGTGAATCCATCATGCAAAACTTCACTAGCAAATCCTTTATTTACAGCAATAATTAATCGTCCAAGACTCATTGCAGTTAAAATGGTTTCTGAATAAATATACTGACTTGAAGGATGAATAACGGCTGCGCATTTTTTCATTAAATTTTTTTTTTGAGCAATTGATACTTGTTTTATGAATGTTACTTGTGTAGAGCATAATTTTTCATTAGTGCTAAGTAATTCCTTATAATGGAGATTTTGTTCAACCGAATTTTCATTACAATTTCCAGCTACTACTAAATGAAATTTATTCTTCAAAGAACTTTGAGTGCAAGATACAATTTCATTAAAAGCATCCAGAACAAGTTTAAAATTGCTTAGTTCTGTGTAGTCGCCAAATACGCCATACAAAATGTGCCCTGATGGTAAACTTGGTAGAAATGATCTTATACTGATACTAGGGGCTGTCCAAAAACTTTTGTTAATACATGGATGTAAAATATACGGATCTATTTCAAGTTTTGGGAAAGATCTCTTAAAAATATCTTTTAAACATTTACTGTGCAGAATGATCCGCGTAGCATAACCAATTGTATTGGCCATTGTCAAATCTGGAATAGTTTCGTTGCACAAATTCCAAAAATAGTTATAAATATAAATAGTCTTGTAGTTACTGAACCAAGATAATATAAACAAAGCTATTGGATCTATATCCAGAATAATAAGATCAGGTTTTGGTTGTGGTGGACAAATAATCAACCTCCATGCCATCCACATTGCTTTCACCCTAGACATAGTATCTTTCATTATATTGCAGATGCTACTTGGTAACCACCATCCAGAAAATTTTATCAACAAGTCTTCCCTTATAGACTACAAATAAAAAAGTTGAGATAGATATAAACCGCAAAATTTTGTCAAACTTACTTTTAAAGGATACAAAGTATTTTCATCATCAATAAAAGATGTTAAAATTGTAACTTTATGACCATATTTTTGAAGAGCATTAATTGCATCAATTAAATACAAATCTTTATCTTCCTGGCCAAATTCTGAATGTAGAAAAACTATATGAGAAGGAACATTCTCTTCAGCAACTTCAGGTATTGTTGGCAAGTTATTTATTATTCTGAACATCTTGAGTAAATGTTAATAATTTTAAAACAAACACGAGAACATACACAAACCAATTCCAAATAAAATTTGTATAGAAACTTTCCTACAACCAAAGTGATATGAAATTATCATTATCAAAAATTGCAGGTGGTTGTAGTTTAGGAAAGCAAATTGTATGGAAATTTTAGTTTGGAAAAATCACTAAAGGATTGAAAAATTCAATAACTTGCAAACATTAAAATGTATTCTGAGACCAAAGGGTTGGTTTGTTTATCTCAACTTTTTTTTACCATAACTGACTTTGTCTAAAGTTGGTGGAACCGATACCTGTAAATTCCCTACTTACAAAAAATTGCTATCCATTATGGAAATAACGTCGCACCTTAACAATTTTTCATCACAGCTAGTTCTAATTTTACCTTAAGATTTGTGTTCTACTCATAACCAGCAATTTGTAGTAATGTGTCACCTCATACTACCCCAATAATGACTATTTACTAAGAAAGAATAGTAAAAGTGAGCATTCCAAGCTGATTTCAATCCTATAAAGCCATGCAATCGTTTTCATAACCGAAAATAAGTCACAAACCTTTTCGTTAAAGATCTAGAGGTTGAGGCACCAGAATTTTTAATCCCCAATCCAATGACTTTACCACCCCGTAATATAGATGGAGTATCTATTGGGGATACTAGTACACGCCCACGGAAAACTTTTTTTTCATTTCTGTAATGGATAAAAGTATTTTTTGTAAAGTTTAGGAGGTGTTTTGGTTAATATTAATAAATTTATTATAAGAAATTTTAGCAGAAAATATTAAAATTGCCTTTCACACACCTTAACCAAGCATCAAGAACAGACAAAAAAATAGATACTATTTAAGCAAACACTTTTTATGTGTTATACATAGTTATAGAAAGTTTATTATAAAACTAGTCCAATAATAATTTTTTTTGTGGTAAAGTGAGATGTATTTGAAGAAATATTCTATTATTTACCTCATCTAGAGCAAACAGTTTTTATTCAGGAGGAAATACTGTTGAGTATGGTATGTATGGTATGGATAACTATTATATTAGATCGTAATTTTCTTATATTGGTTATATTCCTAAAACAATTTAGTCAACTTTCAGTTGACTTAAACGTCATTCCCGGAGACCGCGACTAGCATGTAAACAAAACCACGTGACACATGGGATCTGCGATTGGTTACATGGCGCCCGCGCAAGCAAGCAACCAATCACAGATCCTACTACGGCCATGTGTCACGTGGTTTTGTTTACATGGTAGTCGCGGTCTCCGGGAATGACGTTATTGCATGGTTTTGCATTACTTTCTGAGAATTTCTTTTATTTTAAAATTAAATATGAAGAAAATTAAAATGGTATTAGTTTGTGATATAATGGACGATAAAAAAAAACAATTTAATAAAAAAATATATCAAGTCATTTTATTTTTAAAAAGTGTAGTAAATATTTTTGTATTAGTTATTGTAAAAATAGATTTGTAATATTTTACAAGAAAAAAAAACAACATTAAACCCTACCACAAATGCTTATAAAACGATCAAATTTAGACAACTCAGCAAAAACGTTGATAAAAGTCTATTATAAAATAAATCATTATATAAGTATTTGTCGCAAGCTTTAATGCTTTGCCAATTAAAAAAAATCATTAATGAATCTTAAAAGTTAATCTTAAAACATAGACAAACTATTTCGTTCTGCTATATTAAGTAAATGTGTGTGTGCGTGTTTTTTTTTAATATTTCCATTATTATAGAACCCAGAAAAATATAATTTTTTTCTCTTGGTTCTATAATAATAATAACACAATTTAAAAAATATTTAAATATTAAATAAAATATAAAAAATAATGGCACGTAAAATACAAGACATTGAAAGAACCAGGAAGATTCGGGCATACCAATACAAAAAAAAACTCTGCAACTAGCAATTCAAAGACTAGGAGGCATATCAACATTGTAAATCATCCAGTAATGGAAACTTTAAAAGAACCACATTGTTTGTCACCACAGCACAATAAGAACAATTTGGACGGATAATCAGAATAAACTGTTCAAGGGTTGGGGTGACCCTGAGAACTACATTTACAGGGCATCTCCCTCTCTCATAAAAATTGGTCCCTATAGGAAAGTAATACCCTTTACCTGATATTTAGAAAAAGAAGGCCCGTGTTAAAAGGTTTATGATGATGATTTTATATCTGTAGCTTTCAGAAGCCTTTCCTTATGAGTAGTAGTGGAAGGTAGTAATAGTATACAATGTAGTTTTATTACCCCCAATAATATTTTTATAAAATATGGTTAGTATTTTAAGTTTGAAATTAAATTCTGCAGTTTTATATGTAAACAATAATTTGATTGGGTCAAATAATTATATAGGCAGATCATTTTGTATTGGTAAGCCAGAATGTACCTGGGGTTTTTAAAGTCTGTTGTAAAATATCCGTATTATACCTCACCCCAAAATTAAACACATAACATAGCCAGTCATTACAGCGCCTTGTGACTTAACATTGAAGCCTGTTTCAGTTTCTATCCCTTGTCTTAATATCACGTAGTGGGCATTATTTCGGCGCGCCAATAATCCAAATATAATAAAAAAAGTGGAGGTGCAAACCTCCCCTGGACTTTCCCATACTAAAAATAAACATTTTGTTTTTGCTATTCAACAGTAGTTCGCGAGGCAGCATTGGAAATCATTTGAATGCCTCGCGAGAAAAATGAGACTATACGGGTTCGATATGAACAAAAGAAAGATACCAAGATACGTATCTATCTGTACTCAGTAGTAGGTACTCGGTACAATGCTGAAACTCGGTAGGTAGACTATTGACGTCTCTGTGATACCAGTGATGGTATGGGAAAGAAAATACAGAATTGGAATACTGTAATGCTAACCAGTCCATTGTCTGTATTTCAAACATATAGTAGCCAAAAGGCCCTACTGGCTGCTTAATGCGATTACCAGCATAGTATCTCTGAACAATAGGTTGGTGCTCCTTGGTCTGTGGTCAGGTTGCACTTAACTTTCTGGTTTTATATTATTTTGTGAATTATGATAAATGTTTCAAGGAAGTTTAGTAAAAGGCTGTTTTATTTTTTTTACTGTTGGATTTTTATTTTAAAATGAATACACCCTCTGCATATTTTTCTAATTTGATTGAAGAAGTAGGTACGAAGATTAACTGAAAGTGTGAATATAAAGGATAATCCCATATCTAGTCTACCAAATTTTGCATATCCAGCATTAAAGCAAGGGTACTGTTAGGTTTTACCCCTAAAAGATCCTATGCTACGTCACAAAGCGCAGTTTATGGAATGTATAAATATCGAGTTGGTGCTTTGGGCATTTGATAAAATGTCCAGACCCTACCAGAAAAACACCCGTACTTCAAAAGATAAAGTAATATCTTTGCAAAAATTAAAAAAAATTACAATTCTTAATTATTATACGTTCAGTATTTGTAGAGTAAATCAATAAAATGAAAAATCATTTAAAACTGAAAAACATGCAACATTTATTACATAATTTACTACTTAGCACTACCTTGCAGGAAAATAATATAAAAATTTGTATTAGTCACGACTATTACAAAAAAAATCACAATCTAAACACAAAAATTTGGTAAAAACAGCTCAATAAAAGCCATTATTGGTTATGTACATATAAATGAATGATTATGTACAATATAAAAATTATTAAAATAATGTTCTAACACACGTTCCCATTAAAATTGAATTAGAAATGATTTTACTAATCAAAATGTTCAAATTCTAGCATATAAGTTTCTTTAAAGGAACTTTTTTATCAATAAAATAAAAGTCTTAACAAGCAAAAAAAATTATAAAACTAATTAGCATTAGTTACAAATAAGCAGTACTGAAAGAAAGCGTTAAAGATAAGAATAAAGAACAAAGCTTAGCCATTACAAAATTTTATCTCACTCACGTCGGTAGTTGCCTAGTAACTCGCTGCCTGCGTTGGGCTTTAATTTGGTTCAAACGATCGCCTTGGGTCATGGGCTCAGCATGACCATCATCCTCACCTTCCTTGTCTTCCAGCTGCATGGTATCTACTTTCTGTAAAATACCGCTTACATCATTCTTTTTAGGAGATTTTTTGGGATACACCGAAGGTTCTGTGTCTTGGTTGAAACTGTATATCCCCTTAGAATGCCTGGGTAGATCATCCATCTCCATTTTAGCACGATGTTCATCACCTGCTTTCCATAGTTGAGCTTGCTTGCTATGTAAATGAAAACAGAATAAATTTTAAAACAATATTTTTAAATCTAAATCACCTCTCGAGCCAATTCTGCTGATGTCCAATAACAGAACCTGGACGGCACATTCGAACCCATGCAATGGTTTCACGAGCGGTAAACTTGTAGTGTTTCATTATGTAACATCCAATTAATGAGCCAGTTCTACCCAAACCAGCTATTTTAAAAAAAATAATTAAAATTTAATCAACTAGATGCTTAGTACCCACAATACTTACCTTTGCAGTGAACTGCAACAGCACCATCCGTTTTCTCACATGCAGTAATAAATTGACTAACAATTCTATCACTAGGGGTACTTCCATCAATGAAGTACAAATCTCTATGTGCAAATCCAGCCCTGATAAACTTGTTTGCTTCATACATCTTTTTATTTAGACGTACAATGGTCGTGACGTTATGCCGCCGAAAATATGAGAAGTAAGTCTCTGGCGAATGAAGCGGGTAACCATTATCGATCCTTGATCGATTGTGTGGACCGCAAAAACCAATAAATTTACCAGGAATGATCCAATTAAGATCACCATTCTCAACTCTCTATAAAAAAATATATATATCGATTTTCATTTCCAAAGAAAATCAATCAGAATTACCTCAAAATGTTCGTATTCGAGGAAATCAAAATCCTCAAAATTAAAAAATCCTAACTTATGAGCCTTGTAAACCGCATTCAGACAATCATTTAAACTGATTGTATATGGCATCCCAATTGAAGCATCACGAAAATCGATATAAGTTTCAGAATTATTAACAGCCAGTAATTCATTTACTCGTTCTGGGGTATAATTTAAATAAATGATCTGAAAATAATTAAAGGTATCATAATAGAGGCTAAAAAAACATTTCGAATCAAGGCATACATTAATTGGTAACAATATTATTAACAATAATACAACTTATTTGTTAATTAAAAATACACGGGCGACAATAATTTTTTTCTATGTAGGGTGATTCACTTCAAGACGCTACCGATAGCAACTCGGGAAGTATTTACCAAATTTAAGAGGAATGTTTAATTTTACTCAAAATCCATCCCCTAAAAGTTTACAAAATCGTGAAGGTTAAAAATGATTGTTCTTCTGAGTGGAAGAATATTATTTTAAATTATTTCATGAAGCGTTGAATATTCTTCGTTGAGATTTTTATCGACGATTTATTTCAAATTTGTGACCGATTTTAGTTGAAATTAGTCATTTTCTTGAATGAGCGAAATGGAACGCACATAAATTTTATTAGAGGATATAAATAGAAACGGAGTTATGTACAAAAATGCGATAGTAAAATATTTTACCAAGTTACACTTAACGAGTCATTACTAGATTGAGATTTAAAAATCGTGTTTTTCTTGTTCCCGCGACTTTAAAAATATCACGAACAACTTATTTCCACAAATTATGGGATACATAATTTCCGCGTTACAGCCGGTAGCAACTCTTAGCAGATCACTCTCTATAAGGATGCACTAATAATTTAAAAATGTAGTCATCTTCGTCCACAATTTTATTTGAAATATTTTTCTGTATTTTAAACGGTACTGAAGATATTAATCACCACAACCCTGTTGACTCACCCTGTTGGACCATTTAAATGTTTGTTTAAACGTTTAAAGGGTGCTTCTTTTTGTGCAAAGGAATGCATTCATCAAATCACATGGCGAGTTGTAAATGTTTCCCAAAGGTAATGGGAATCTCTGTAAATTGACTGCAACAAGTTCGTTGACAGAAGTGATTTTATGTGTTTTACGTAATAATAATCATCGAAATAAAATATGAAATAAGAAGTATGCAATGAAATTTAATATTTAGCATTATTATTATTACCGAAAGCATGGTTGCATTCGATTTGATAATATGTGGATGTCTCCAAGATTGTCAAACAGAATGAAAAATCATCTTCTGATGAATTAAAAGGCGTTTACACATCTTTATTAATGTTTTGATAAACATAGAAAGTGAGATTCATCAATGGTATAAAACAAGGTCGAGTCTTCATGACTTCTTGCTTCTTAGAAATGTTGTAATTTGCAATATAGAACTCACACTGATGATAAGAAATTTAAAACAATTCCTATCAACAATGTGAGCTCTCTTTGGCAAATCAATTTCTAACTGCTTCATCATTAACCACTGATATATCCAGGTACATCAGGTATAAATTAAACATGGTTTGCTTGCCTCTTTTGAATTTTTAATTGCTCACAAACAAATGACAGGAAATTTTCTATGTATAATCAGCTAATTTAGTTGGTTATTAAAAATAAATTAAGAGAACCAATTATGTTTCATTTAATCCTAGAATACTTTCCACAAATTTATGATTTGATTGTTAAGAATAGAATTTGTACTCATGTTAAAAGTATAACTTATGTTCTACAAAATAGCAAAATCTCAACTTAAATTTGTTGTTAGAAATCGCAATTAAAAAAATGCATTACTGGTTCTAAATTTTATTTGAAGACTAAAGTGAGATTGATTTTTTTTGCTCAATTTGCAACATGCATTCCTGAAAAGTCCTGCATCTACATACATTTTCATTTAATTCTGCATAATTGTTTACTGCATGCAGAAAAAGTATAGAAATTCTATATTCTAATAACAATTTTATAAAATACAATATGCTATTGTGTAGTACACAAACACAATCATTATTCAATGGTTACATAGTTTGAAATTGAATGAGCAATTATTCATAAAAAGTGGACTATTTTATTTTTTTTATTTACACACATAGGAACAATAGAAAACTACGGAAGCACTGAAGCGCCAATATCACGCAGAGTTTAAGTCGCTTATTAGGCGCGTTTATTTCGACTAACAGACGCGCGACTATTAGTCGCGTTTATTTCGACTAACAGACGCGCGACTGTTAGTCGCGTTCATTTCGACTAACAGACGCGCGATTGTTAGTCGCGTTTATTTCGACTAACAGACGCGCGACCATTAGTCGCGTTTATCTCGACTGTTAGTTGCGTTTACCTCGACTATTAGTCGCGTTTATTTCGACTAACAGACGCGCGATTGTTAGTCGCGTTTATTTCGACTAACAGACGCGCGACCATTAGTCGCGTTTATCTCGACTGTTAGTTGCATTTACCTCGACTATTAGTCGCGTTTATTTCGACTAACAGACGCGCGATTGTTAGTCGCGTTTATTTCGACTAACAGACGCGCGTCTGTTGGTCGAAATAAACGCGACTAACAGTCGAGGTAAACGCAACTAACAGTCGAGATAAACGCGACTAACAGTCGAGGCAAGCGCAACTAATAGTCGAGATAAACGCGACTAACAGTCGCGCGTCTGTTAGTCGAAATAAACGCGCCTAATAAGCGACTTAAACTCACAAGCGGATAGCCCTCACATTTGTGCTACAAACAGCTGAATACACAAGTCCACTGGGTTTTTGTAAAAATTAATTCTCAAATTGCAACTAACCTAAAGCAAAGACTTTTTGCAAAGACTAGTTGGGCGCCCCTCGAGCTTTAGGTTAGTTGCAGTTTGAGAATTATTTTTCACAAAAACCCAGTGGACTTGTGTATTCAGCTGTTTGTAGCACAAATGTGAGGGCTATCCGCTTGTCTTAAACTCTGCGTGATATTGGCCCTTCAGCGCTTCCGTAGAAAACAGTGTCTATAGGTACCATTCCAGACATTTATAAAGTAAAAACAAGATATTTTGGATTATATAAACAGGGACTTCCCCTAAATCATTTCTTACTTTATCAATCAATTAAACCCTGTTATGTTTTCTCATAAAATAAACAAATAAAAACAGAATGCATTGAGTTTCCATTATCTCTAGTAAGATAAAAATAACTTACAGCATATGAACAAGCCAGGTACGCTGCATTGACACGTTTTTGATCATTAAATGTAGTATAATGAACAATTCTCTTCCTCT
The DNA here is from genome assembly GCA_963082805.1 of Hemicrepidius hirtus. Classification (NCBI taxonomy): domain Eukaryota; kingdom Metazoa; phylum Arthropoda; class Insecta; order Coleoptera; family Elateridae; genus Hemicrepidius; species Hemicrepidius hirtus. The sequence goes on from OY720168.1 coordinate 20,374,493, forward strand.
GTAGAGCAGGTGATTTTAATTTTTTGTTGAGTTTAACACAATAGTGATACAACATAGAAATGTTTAAGGGGCCGAAATCATTAAAGAAACTTTCATACACCAACTCAGAGTCAATGCTGAAGTAATGAGTACAAGTTGTTGACTTTGGTTTTTCTTCAGTTCTTATAGAGATAAAGAAAAAACGATCTGAAACAAATAATAAATAGAAATATCTCTTTATGTGTATGGAGAGCATGTCATGGGGTTTACCTTTAAGTAACTCTGTGGCGTTTATAAGAACATCATCATAGAACAAATCCATGTTGAATGATGAATTTGTAAGAACGAAAAATATGGAATAAGGTAATCAAGAACCGTTATAAAATAATGTCATACTGTAAATGTCAATGCATAGTTTATAACCTACACAGAATGTAGGTGTAAGTACACTTTTTTGAAAACTGTGGGCGGTTATGGCTTTTATAAACCTAAACATTCACAATACATTTTAAACAAATACGTCGTAAATAATTTAAATTCAATTCAATAGTTTTGTGTTCTCGTTGTTTTGAGGTTTGCAAATTTATTGAATGAACACAATTCAAAAGTGTTTTGTACCAGATTCAATTACCACTACGTCACACTATTTTTCAGGATCAAAACCTGATGAAAACATTTATGACACACTTTAAATTATATCGCGAATCACTACAATAAATAATATCACAAGTATTTCTTTAAATTTTGAAATTTTTCTTAGAATCTCTAACAGACGTGCAAAGTTAAGCAAAGAACAACGGACAACTGGAAGACCTTAGTTAACATGGCCGCATTAAAAACATTCAGAACCAACATAAGGAAAGAAAAGTTTCTAAATCAAACGTTATTTGAAATTTTAAAGATATAGACTACACGTTTCTTCTTATAAAAGCCATGAAAATAAATTATATTCAGAAATACAGACGTAGGAATGCATGTCAGTCTCAATAAATAACAAATTCTAATTTCTTAGTTTCTTTAGACATCCTTCAAAAGTCACTAAATGGAATAGGAATGTAAAAACCACAGATTCAAACACTTAAAATCAAAATATAAATGTAGGTTTTCAAAACAAACCATCCAATAACATCCCCTTTTTCTTGTAAACTTACATTTAAGTTTCAAAACTGGAACATATTCCAAATTATATATAAAACAATTGGGGTGTTAATTTTGAATGTGTTACCAACACTTTCATGATAAACAAATGACTCACAACCAACATAAAGACTGAAAATTTCTACGTTATTTGAAAATCGAAAGAATTAGACAAAATGCTTTTTGATTATTCCAATTATGACAAATTTTTAACTTATCATTCAGACATACATACTTAGATGTAAGTGTTAATAAAAATACTTCCGTAAGACATTTTCCAACTGAGGAATAGGAATTTAAAACACAGGGGGAGGGAATTACGATTCAAACACTAAATCTTCAAATTCCAAAATAAATGTAAATTTTCAAAAGGAACCCCCTGTAACATCTCTTAAGTACTTCTGAACTTAATGTTAAAAATTAAGTTCAGAAACTAGAACGCCTTCGAAATTCAAAAATTAAAACATTCCCCTTTAAAATTGAATGTGTTACCAACACTTTCCTAAATGTTATCCAGTTCAATTCCAATTCAAGACGGAAAGTACATCATGAGAGTTAATATAACCTAAAATGTTTTACTTTTAATTTAATTTTTTATCAGTTTTTAATTAATTATCAGTTTAAATTTTTAATGTAGTAAAGTATTAGTGATGAAATTGCATTGTAACGAATTACCCAAAAGTGTAATAAAAAAATATTAATTGAAAGTGAAAAAGAGGGTCTAGAAATAAAAATTAGAAAGTTGTACTACTTCTTTTATCCAACACATTCAATCATGAAGAACCACAATAAGGCAGACATGAAAAATGGCACTAATAACCAAGAAAAAGTGGACCCTATGGTTTATATAGTTTTTATATCACTTTTATTGGATTTGCTAGCTTTTACAATGATTCTTCCTCTGTTACCATCATTATTGGAACATTATCGACAACATGACAGTACAGGACTATACACATGGCTCTCACATAAAATTTATTATTTCCAAGAACTTGTTGGGGCACCTGAGCAATATAGTTCTGTACTTTTTGGTGGTTTCCTTGGTTCAATGTTTAGTTTTCTTCAATTCATTGCCTCACCAATTGTTGGAGGAATATCTGATGTCTTAGGAAGGAAAACAGTCATGATAACATGTCTTGTAAGTTTTTTTAAAACCTAATAATAATAATTTTATAAGTAGATAACATTTTTTTTAGTTAGGAATTGCTTCATCCTACATTTTATGGGCCTTATCAAGCAACTTAGTATTATTTATAATAGCACGGTTTGTAGGAGGAATAAGCAAAGGAAATGTGTCTCTTAGCATGGCAATAATTGCAGATGTTTCATCCATGAAAACAAGAGGAATAGGAATGGTAACTAAATTTAATTCTATTCTAAAATCTGTCTAAATATCATATTGGATATTTTCAGGCATTAGTTGGAATTGCATTTTCATTGGGTTTTATAATTGGTCCATTAATAGGTGCAATTTTTGCTGTATGGGCTAGAAGTAAAACAGGAGATTGGTTTATAGTTCCTGCAACATTTGCTTTTATTCTTGCATTCACAGATTTAATATTTTTTTGTGTATTTTTCAAAGAAACTTTACCCACTGTAAGTCTTTATAAGGAATTAAATTTCCTCTAAATATATTATGAAATATTTTAGGAAAAACGTGCCAAAAGTTTATGGGGTAGTTTGCAAAACACCAAAGCTTTAATAGATTTAAGAGATTTATTTCAATTTCGAGCTATTTCTGATGCAAAAGCTTCAGATTTAGTACAGCTCAGGAAACTTGGTCTAGTCTACTTTGTATATTTATTTATATATAGCGGATTGGAATTTACACTGACTTTTCTAACACATCACGTATTTAATTATAATTCTATGCAACAAGGATGGATGTTCTTTAGTATAGGTAAAAGTTTACTCATTTTAATTGCCCATTTTTTTAAATAAATATTTTAAGGTTTGATAATGGCTGTTATACAAGGAGGATACGTTCGAAGACTTCCTCCCCATAAAATTAAAGCTACTGCTGTATATGGTTTATGGTTGATTGTCCCATCATTTGTTTGTGTTGGTTTGGCTTCAAGAGCATGGACTCTTTATTTGGGATTATTTTTATTTGCTGCATGTAAGTATTATTTGTTTTTTATCTTTATTTTTTTAAATTTTGATTGCTATAGCTACAGCATTGGTTGTTCCATGCATGATGACAATGGCATCATCATATGGATCACCACAGCAAAAAGGAACTGTTATGGGTATATTTCGATCTTTAGGAGCATTAGCACGAGCACTAGGTCCTGTTATTGCAAGTATAGCCTTTTGGAGTGTTGGTTCCTCTATTACATATTTAACAGGAGCTGTAGCACTTTTATGGCCTGTTTTAGCTTTAAAAAATAGTATTCAGTAGTTTTATAAATTTATAGATTATATAAAATATACTTTATGAGCTATCTTTGTTCTATTGTTAAATTTTTTAATCTATGTACCTGAAAACCCAAGATAGTAAGTAACAATATTTCCCATTAAAAACATTTAAATAATAAAGCTTGTAATGTATATTTTATATTATATTGTTAATGGAAGACTGGTCAGCAAAAAAATTATTCCATGTAAAAAGTATTATTTTATTACCTTTGTGTTTTTTTATACTTTTTTTTGTCCATGCCAATTTTTTGTATGATTTTTTTACTTATATAATGTTAATTAAACAAAAAAATACAGTATGTTATAAAGTACAAATAGTTACCCATTTAACTAAAAAAAAAAAAGAAATGGTATTAAAAGTACTTGAAGAGTTGTAAATTAAAAATTTACAAATACTTATTTTACTTTCTAAGTATTATGATACCCAAATAACGAATTAAACTATAATTTTATTAACAAGGTTGTGGTATTATTTTGTTTTTATTTTATATTTTTGTGTTAAATGTGTATTTCCATATTCCTCTATTTTATTTGTTTTTTTTTTATTATAATTTTATGTATAGGTTGAAGTCCTATAATAGCCTATTTTGTCATATTCATTGCAACATCACATAATGTTAAATTTTCATGATAATAAAAAATATTTCATAATAAACATATTCATAATATAAATTTGTAATGTTTTATTATTGTCCCCTCCCCCCATCCTTTAACTGGAATGTATAATATAATGAGAGGGTACATAATTTCATTCTGGTATATTTGGTTTTTGTTGTTAAAATTAGTAGTATTAGTATTATTAGTAGTATTTCATCATCATCATCATCATCATCATCATCAGAAATAAAATTCCATCTATTTATTTGAATTTTGGTGGCTACAGGGTATAGAATTGATTAACACACTACAGGGATGCCAATACAGAAAATGAAAAAACCCTAAAGAAATTGATTATTTCAACACAAAAAATACGATGTAAGTCATTCGTTTAATATCATCCATTACATTTGAATGTATTGCGAATACTTTAATTATTCTTCAATAGTTCCAACAATTCACTTTGTAAGTTGTTGCTCTATAAGTAAAGCGCGGTATTTTTAAATTCAGTGGATTGAGTATCAATGAATTATTGCAATTCCTTTATTTCTATAAAACTAGAACTCAAATCGATGGAACGTGCGGATTCAGTATTTCTTTCTCTACAAAAAAACTTTCAAACAGTTTAACTCTAAAACAATTAGAAAAGGAAACAATGAACATAAAGATGTTTGTATTCAAGTTCGCATGTGGCTTGTACCAATCTACACCCTGTAGATCTGTAAATTACCTCGCCAACTTCAACCAATCAGATCTGTTTCATTTCCCGAGCCATTGGCCGCGTGCAGCAGACTCACCGATTATAGCAACCGGTAAAGAAAATTCTGCTGAATGCTTATGGTTACTAACCGATACATCTCAACGCCCGCCATCTTTTTCACCACATTTCATTTACGGTGAGAACGCACCGGTGAGTGATCAGCTGTTAAACTTATACAAACCTTGAACTCACAATTGAGTGGCCATTCAGCAAAACTAACCGGTCAGTACTTACCGGTTGGTTATTAAAAATTCTGCTGCACGCGACCATTGACAGCCGCAGTTTGACATTTATTTAGTCTATTCACAGCATGGTCAGACACAGAATCGTAAATATTAGTTTTAAGGTATTTCTGTATATTATGTGATTGTAATATAATTTTAAATGATAGGAAGTAGAAAATATGTATTATGATGCTTAAGAGGTGTAGTTAACGTAGTAACTGAATATTTTTTATTAGTATTGTACAAATACAATAAGTTCTAGCAACTAAATAATAAAAAAAATTAAAAATAAAACTAAAAGTAAAATTTGCGATTATACCTATTGGTATATATATATATATATTTTTTGTGGTTTGTCATGGATATGGAAATTGAAACCAACCCAAGTTTAAATTTAATTAATAAGCAAAAAGATAATGAAACCGTACTACTTGATAATAATCAAGAAAACCAAATTATTAAAGAAGAAATAATAGAAAATGAAGAAAAAAATATTTTTGACGACTTTAAAGAACAAATAGAGTTCCCAAAAAGTCCTCAAGAATTTCACAAAGTTGAGAACGAAATCGAACCACATTTTTATGATATAAAACAAGAAAAAATCGAAATAAAGGACATTATTTTACATCCGCAAACTTCTGTAAATGTTTCAAATTCATCTAAAACTGTTTCAAAATCTAAAACTGTAAAATCTCGAAGGAAACCAGCAAAGACTTATCAGTGCAAAGAATGTGATTACAATACACGTATTCCCGCTAACTTGCGAGTTCATTCAAGAGTACATACAGGAGAAAGACCTTATCCATGCAACATTTGTGATTACAAGGCAACACAAAGGGTTGCATTATCACAGCATCTTAAAACGCATACAGGAGAACGACCGTATAAATGTGAAGATTGCGATTATACTGGAGCAACATTAGGAGCCCTCAAAAGACATACATATATACATTCTGAGAAAAAACCCTTTAGTTGTTCCCTTTGCTCCTATAGTTGTACAATAAAGTCCACTATAGTGGCTCATGAAAAACTACACACTGGTGAGAGACCTTTTGTATGCGATTTATGTTGGTTTGAAACTACAAATAAACGGAGTTTAAAACAACATAAATTAAATCATACGAATATTAAACGCTTTAAATGCTCGGAATGTTCATATTGTACAAAATATAAAGTTGAATTAGAAGCCCATAAAATGTTACATAGCGGGGAAAAACCTTTTGAATGTGATATATGTGGATATAAATGTACTAAAAAGGCTTATTTGAAAGGCCATATGAAAACTCGACATCACTATAAATTTAATTTGGAAAAAACTGAACTTCCCAAAGTTAAACCAATCAGCAAAATTCGTAGATCTGACAAATTAACTTTTAGTTTTAAATTTTAAAGTACAAATTGAGTTATTTTCAATTTTTTAATTTATTTTATATCTTGGCTTTTAAATTTAAGTAGCTATCGATTTTATTTTAAGTATTAAGGTTTAATTTTTAAATAATTAGTATTATGGTATGGTTTTATTGTTATTTTTATGTTGTTATATATTTATAGGTATTATTGGTATGTGATGGTTTGTAGTACATCTAGTTAATTATTATTTAGTTACATAAATTTAATGTAGTTAATTATGGCAAAATGGTAGATAATTTTTTTTGTATATTTTGGGTTTTTAGAATAATGACGATATAGATTTTGTAATACTGCGTAGATGTAAGACTGAATAGTATAGATTATTGTAAAAAATTTAGAAACTACATGCATTCATTACTTGCTGAGACACATATAGGGAAATTAATCTGAAAATAAATGATTAGCGAAAATATATGCTGATTCTTAAATTACATCAAGCTTCTCTGCATAGGAGCATGGATGTTTAAGCCCATGAAATTTATCCAATCCCTCGCCCATCGGTCCCCGCTTGCTATAATACTGAAATGTATTGAATTTAGGAAAAGTTAGACAACCAAATGTACAATAACAATAGGTACTACTAATACAATGAAATGTGCTTATCTACTTTTTTCTAATATAACCACAACCGTAAAAAAGTTTAAATTTAAGAAAGCGGAAGTATCTAGTTTAAAAAGACAAGGAACTCCGTAAGCTGACCTTCCACTATAAATGATAACGCACTGGTTTTCAAACAGAAATGCAGAAGTAGGTAGTTGCAACAAATAGGAATGTGGCTTTGAAATAGTCCCACACCCGTTCGTTCACTTGGCCTTGCAGTTTTATATTTACTTTTTATTTCTTTCTCTTGTAATGTAAAAATCGAAACGTTTTTGGGTTATACATATTATGAAATGAAGAGTAGGTCATCTGCAGCGATGATGCAAAAATGCTGTAATTCTTTTAATGCTAAAATCTCAACTTTAAAACTTGATGGAGGACACATAAATTGTCTCTTTGACCCTGACGCGATCCTGAAGTCCGAGTCAATCCCTTTTTCAAAAATGCATTTATAATAAAAAAAAATATCACTCGATGTCAAAATAGCATCTACTTCCTTTCTTTAGAATCTGTATTCACTGAACAACCTCCCCCGAAGCTGCGCCTCTCGTTCAATTTGTTTGAACGCATATCGTTTTTCTTTGCTTTTCTCTATAAAGTCTGAGTTCCTTCTTCAGGATCTGTATTCTTTCTACAACCTGCATTAAAACTGTTTAGTCTTTGTATTCTATTGTTCTCTATCCCTCTTCGCTCGGCTCTTTTCTGCGATCTTGCAGTATCTAGTTCTACCGTTCTAGTATCTACCTAGTTTGAAAGAACAAGATAATAATGAAGGTATCAGTATATAATACCTATATAAAAAAATTACAGTTAGAAAGGAATTGTTAAATTTCATGTCCTTGTAAAAGAAAAAAGTCTATTCGTCACAATACGAAAAAAAGTTTAGTATGTACTGATCAAATGCAAGAACGTTTCTCGTTTCTGTTTGTTCATTACTACTTGCTACTCCAAAGAAGAAGCTCTACAAAAATGAAGAATATATATCAATTTTTAAATTTTTCAACTAGAAATATTATTTCCTTGACATTGACTTATCATGATTGAAAATTTCATTTTACTATATACAGTGCCCTAAAGTTCGTTCCAGATTGTTTAAATTAACACTTGCTATAAAATAAAACAGATTACGATTTTTTTATAAAAATTTTTTAATGTTATAAATTGTGCCGTTGTCTTGTTTACCTAAGAATGTTTTATTTACCCTGGACTTTATAAAAATATAGATAATACCGATATTTTCTCATCGTTATCAACAAGTAAATAGATATTCCATTAGGAAATTTAGTTAATAATCTGGCATTTAGATATTACTGTAAAACCATAAAGAAAGTGAAAGTTTGAAATTAGAAATTCCCAGTAAGGTCTCCTACTGACATTAAAAATATGTAGATAAACTTGTTTCACATTTCAATACATTCTCCTTGTTGGCCTCGGTTACTAAATACAACCGCCTTCCTGTATTTTATTCACTGTGAATGTTAACTTTTAAGTGTTTTCTGTGGTATCAAACAACTCCACAAACAATGTTCATTAAACATTCTGTAAAAATTAGCATAGGTACCTACTCCTTTGTTCCTGGAATACTGGAAATTTAAAATTCAAGTTATCCTACAAAACAAGTATTATGGAAGATATAAGGGTTCAGATATTCGATACTGACTGTCGGCAGTGTGGAAGGAACGAATTAGTTTTTTTTTAATTTGTGCAAAATTGAATATTTTTATAAATGAACTCCTCACCTATCAAATGAAATATAATTTCTAACAACTAATAACCCTGTAGATTCGAACAGTTTAAGTTTATAAACAACTGTTGCTGATAAGACACTATTTATGATTTTACCTGCCATTAATTTTACATGCGCATTTTTTTTATAATTCTTACGTAACAAAACTGTAACACGTTTATAAACAATAAATTTATTTATTTAACATAGTACATCACATAGATAGATAGTGTTTTCGTAGGGATTATACAGGATTAGTACAGAAAATTACGTGGAATAATGTTTTTTAAATATAAATATTATTATATTGAATGTGATTCCTTTCCCACCAGAAAGCGATATGTTTCATCACTTTTTATTTACCCTGTATATAAGATGCGCACCAAACCGCCTATCAGAAGCACCACCTGTAAACGTCTTATCGATTTATAAAATCGTTCTGCTAAACATTTGTGACAATGTTTTCGTTTTTTCAAATCGTTAATTATGTTTTAATTCATCCCCCATAAAAACTATTCGAAAATATAAAAATTCGTTTAGATATTTTAATGTATAAAAGAAAACGTAGGTATAGTAGAATTTGCCCTGTCTTCCCTTTATAAATTAAAATATGTTTGTGGTAATAATTAATTGTTCATAAATGTGAAGAATCTAATTGTAAATCTTGGAAATAATAATTAAAAGTATGTATTGAAGGTTACTTTTTAATTAACAATTATCGACCCAATAAAAAGTAGAACAGTAAACTGAGTGCATTAAATTATTCATGTTGTAATAATAATAAGTTAAAGGGAAAGTAACAAAGTAAAGCATAACACACTCTGTATTGAAAGTTTTTTTTTAAATTAATGTAATATCTACCCAACTATTAAATTTATACCTTTCCAAAAAATTTGAATCTCTTCTCCTTATAAATGATACATTTACGTTAATTTAATGTACCGTAAAATAATATACAAGGGAAGAAGTACCAAGTAGTAGGAGTGGGAGATAACAACCACGCGAAGATTAGTATAGTAGCCTTCTGTCTGGGGAATGGATAACGCGGACGTGGTGGGCGCACCTAGCACAACGTGTCTGCTGGCACTTGCTGGCGTTTGCAGTGTGCGAATGTCAGTCAAAATAGAAGTGTCGTTCGTGTCGTACCTTATCTTCAAGTTTACTGATTTCTTCCTAACTACACCATGACGAGCTATAACAATCTAAAGACGCGTTTGGCTAACGCAAATCAAGCACACCTATTAAGATTTTGGGACGACCTCACCAACGAAGAACGAAATAACTTCTTGGTGCACCTCAGCACCATCAACTTTGAAGAAGCGAACGAATTATTTCGGGACGCAATATTGGCTTTGGACGATGATGTTGAAAAATTAGACAGTCGTATGAAGCCTATCCCACCGGCTCAATTTGAATCCGAAGAAAGATCAACACCCGAACAACTGGAAAAATATCGTCGAATTGGTTTTGATCAAATTTCCAATGGACATGTTGGGGTTCTTTTGCTTGCTGGTGGTCAAGGAACTAGACTTGGAGTCACCTATCCAAAAGGCATGTACTCTATTGGTTTACCATCTGGTAAAACATTGTTCCAAGTTCAGGCTGAACGTATTAGAAGAATTGAAGAATTATCCAAACGTTATACAGGCAAAGACGGGCGTATAACTTGGTATATCATGACAAGTGGTCCAACTAAAGAAGCCACCGAAGAGTTTTTGAAAAGCAACAATTATTTCGGTCTTCATCCAGAGAATATTGTTCAATTCCGACAAGGTTTGTTACCATGCTTCGACATGGAAGGACGCATAATTTTGGATGACAAAAATCGAATTGCATTAGCTCCTGATGGTAACGGTGGAATTTACCGTGCTCTTCACCAAAGCGGAGTGTTAACAGATATGCAGAAACGGGGAGTTCGTTATGTACATGTTCATAGTGTTGATAACATCCTCACCAAAGTGGCAGATCCAAGTTTCATCGGATATTGCGTAAATAAGGATGCAGATTGTGGAGCTAAAGTTGTGAAAAAAGCTGGACCAACAGAAGCTGTAGGGGTTGTATGCCAAGTGGATGGTCGTTTCCAAGTTGTTGAATATAGTGAGATCACCGATGAAACTGCCAATTTACGTAACGAAGAAGGTGAATTGGTGTTCAATGCTGGAAATATTTGCAATCATTTCTTTTCTACGAAATTTTTAAACCAGATCGCTGAACAACATGAGAAGAAACTTAAATTGCACGTAGCCAAAAAGAAGATTCCGTTTGTTAACGATTTTGGAGAAAAGGAAAAGCCCACTAAAGTTAACGGTATCAAGGTGGAAAAATTTGTGTTTGATGTTTTCCAATTCACCGACAACTTTGTAACGTGGGAAGTTCCAAGACATACCGAATTTAGTGCCTTAAAAAATGCCGACGAAGCTGGAAAGGACTGTCCAACAACGGCGAGAAAAGACGTCTTCCTTTTGCATAAGAATTACGTGGAAGCTGCTGGTGGAATTGTTGAAGGGGAGGTTGTGGAAATTTCTCCTCTACTTTCATACGCGGGAGAAGATTTAAGCAACAGAGTAAAGGGAAAAATTTTTCAATCGCCTGTATATTTAATTCCAGAGGAAGTGACTACCAATGGGCGCAATCACTAAACATTTATTTAAAATGGTATGGCACTTGTACTTCTACATATGTATTTTGTTCCTATCAGTGATTATAGTTTTATAATGATTTTTGGTTATCTGCAGTGGTACATAAATATTTTTCTAAAACGATGGACCGTATTTTATAATATTTTAACTAAATTAATTGTTTTAAATTATTAAAAATAAGGGCTGGTGATAATTTAAATTTCAGCGAGTTGACGCGTACTATACCTAGTTTATTACATATACTATTTATAAGTATTTTCCAGATAATTGCTCAAAATCAAAAATAGTTTGTAGTTTTTTTATATCGATATACTAAACTGTGTAATCAAGTATTGTACATAGTTACCTTTAAGTATTTCTTTATCGAATTCGATATGCCTATTTATTTTATTCGTACTATTTTATATTCAGTTCAATTTTGTATTAAAAAAGTTTGTGCAAATCGCTGTTATGCAATATCTAGGTATTATATAAGTCAGTAGAAGTAAGAATATTCGGATCGTATTTTGTAATGTAATGGTTGTTTTTCTACAAATTGTATATAATGAAATAAATGTATACTTTACTTTATTTTTTTGTGTTTTATTACAATATAAAAATATTCATTAATCGTAATAGAAATAATAATTTCTATACAATCAAATTATATCTGAGTAGTATTAATAGAAAAAAAAGGAAACAAGAGATTACTTGATATCCAGGGATTATCCATATCCATAGTACAAAAAAAATAAAGTTAAAAGAAATAAACAAGATTGCATCTTTTTTTTAGATAACCCTTTGATACCTATATGATAGGACAAGGTTACACTTTGAAATTTAGCTTTCTCCCAATAAAATTAACACCAATTAAGTAAATTTCTTCAAAAACTCATCCAAGTAAAATTATTTATGTATTGAATAGTGAAAGCATTTAGGTCAGACGAGTTTTACAGCATTAAAGCCTCACGACCTTGAACTTTACTTTAATAGGTTTAGTTTTGGTTTTTTTTATTAACAGTCGGTGCTAAAAATAAAACCGTTATAATGCCAAGAACAGGAAAAACAACAAGATGTTTCTACTTTTTAGTCAACAAAATTGACTCTGTTAGTACCTATATGGAAAATGAAAGAAAAAATTTCAAAAATACTGGAATTTTCTTTTCTAGTAGTACTTAGTAGTAATTTTAATAGTACAACGATTTATATAATTCACCCTCTAAACCCTTTTGGCTTTTTAAAATAAATCTCCGAATCTTTTTTTTGGGTAGCTTAAAAAATAGAAATTGAATTCCTCCATTTATCCTAACTTGTATTTTTGAAAATCCTTGCTGATCAATCAAATATATATATGGACATAATATATTATGGATAGTCCTTGTGTAAGTATGTCTATATGCTAAGTAGGGGCTGAAAGCTAATAAGTTAAATAAGTATTGCCAGGTGGAACCTTCGAACACGGAGGGAAAGGAGTGGAACTTCGCTAGATGAGTTGCATGTCCTGGTATACGGTTCTTTATCCAGCTTGTTAAATCAAACAAGGGGATGAGAACTATATACCCAGGAAGACATCGGGTAACCGTGGTGTCGTCACTCACCAACAGCTAGGTACATAGCTGCCCTGCGGTGTTTTTAATCAGATAATATGTTCCAAAATTTTACTACTTGAGCGAAACATTTTTCCCTAATTTTTAAGTCCTAATTTCTAAACTTAAGTATTTTCTTGTAGATTTAGATCTAAAATTGCTCAAGATTTGTTTGTTTATGTGATGTCTTACTTATTCAAGTAGGTAGGTACCTAGTTTTTGTAAAATCAATACTTAGTCAATCTTGATCTATAAATGTAATTGAAACAATTTTTGGAAAGTTCAAATTCTTCAAAAATATTACACGTAATGACTAACTTAACCGGTGATTGATTCATATTGTATTGTTAATACATCTCCCAATTACTTGCAATAATAATAATATTTGTTTTGAATGTGTGTAATCAGAAAGAAGTGTATAATGACGCAAAACAATTTTTTATCACAAATAGACTTGAAGTGGCACCTTTCAGGTGATTCTGTTTTTCATGTTTGTGTTTGATACATTTCACATTGAGAGGACTTTTATCAGTATATTTGACAAATATAATTAGCGATAACCTTATTTCACGATTACTGAAGTAGCAAATTAGTTTACATTACATGTATGGATTAACATTTTCTTTTATTTGCAATTAAATTGCAATTGGCAAATTTAATAGTAAAATGAGGATTATTTTTAATAGAAATCAATATTTCATTGTAAGATATCGTAAGTTTCAGCGATTATGATAATCATTTTGTTTCCAAATATAAGCGCTGTTTTCTCTATAAATTTATAAAAATTTCCTCTTCGATTATTATTTTTAATAATTTTCAGTAAAAGTGAAAAAACAAAATTGATCAACTTAAAAAGTGAAACCCTTATTCTATCTTGAATATCTACATTCAGATTATATGTGCGGTTTATTTGTAAATATTTTCAAAATCAAATTTATTCTGACGCATGGTATGTTAAAGCTGGGAAGAATACGTAAATATATGTTCAACAAATTTATAATCCTTGGTTTAATGACCTGGCATTTTACAAGAATGGAATTGTGTGGCATATTAAGGAGTTTCTTGGAGCACCCGATAAACTTGCCATTTTAGAACATACCAGCACACCTACTTCACACTCCTCAAGAAGATCAACAATCAGGGATTCGAAAGTACCATTACCAAGAAAGGTCCTTCCAGTTTATTTTGATTATGGGAAAAATGCAGAAAAAAGGCGAAACATAAATAAGAGCAAATAATATTTTTTATTAATTTTGCATATTAAAGTTATAAACTCCCACCCCATTACTGTCGCAGTAATCACTTTCACTAATTATTAGGGAAATTAAATTTTTACCCAAAACATTCATTCAGATATATTATGTACAAATACAAGTCAAAAAAGGAATCAATTTTCATGTATAAGTGCCAGTATACAGAGCGTTGTAAATAGGGATCCCTTGTAAATAATATACCTCCTGGTTCTTTACGTTCGCTCTTCTCCTACACACTGTGTGCGTATGCAGCACACATAAATGTTAATTGGGTTACCTAAACAATTAATCCATAATACTACGAGTACTAAACTTGTGTGGACAAAAGTAATGTCCCTCGCCGCCTTATGCTTATACAACCCCTCTAACGAGATACAGTAATCTGCAACCAATGCTGCAACCATCGAGCGGCAGGTAGCAAGAAGGCCCGTGTTTCAGATTATTGCAACTCATATACTCATATCAGCATAAGCCGGCGAATTACATTACTTTAATCCATTACGTATAAACATATAAGCACAGGCTATGGCATAAGTTAAAAACGTTTATATTAATAACAATTATTTAATATTATTTCCCTACTTATAAAATCTACTGTCCTAACAACAAAATTAATCTGATAAGTGATAGCAGATAACATAAATGCAGATTATGATTCATATATAGGTACACCAGTATCAAAGGTAATCTGTTCCCAGAAATAAATCGTCATACCCCTTATCTTATCGTTTCAACTGAAGCACTATCTTACAATGCTTAAAGCTCACTTGTGAGTTTTGTTGGCTCTCTGCCGGTCTGTTTAAAATTGTTTTTTAAAATGAGGGAAATAGTAAATTTACAAGTGGGACAGTGTGGAAATCAAATTGGATCCAAAGTAAGTTCAAGCATTTATTAAAACTTCGTCAAATGGTGCAAGTATTGTGTATACGAAAATGTATTTCTTTAATATAATTCTAAGTACCTACTTAGAGCTGTGTCGTGAGAGATCTTGAATCATCGAAACTTAAAAAATGGACGACTAAAGAATCAATTTTAATAAAAGATTTTAAAATCATTTTGAAATTCATTTATTATTTTAATTCAAATTATATTTTTTTAACCCATAACGCAATGAGTTAAACCTAAAATGCTTTTGAAATATATTACAATATCTAATCTACATATATATATATTGATTCGGTTGTAGGAAGTTAGGCATATCTAAAATAAACATTATAGACGTTAAATTAGGTTAGAATTAGGAAACTCGAAACTTAAAAATTTATATAATTTTCATAAGGTAGAGTTCCTAGTCCTTTAAACTTTGTATTTTACTTTGTATCAATAAGAAACAGGGCGTAAAAGATATATTCTTCTTTATACAGGCATTGCAATCGCCATTGTCGGTATATGTTATGAAGAAATTAAATTGAAAAATTGATTTGTTATCTTATTATATCATCCAGGTCAATAATAAGTTACAAATATATTTATCTAATCGTAAATATAACTTAAATGAATGTACTGGATAGCCAAAAAGATTGTTCACTGATGATCTTACTTTTAAAAGTTTTTCAACGAAATATCTACTATTATAATTATTAAATGCTGTACTAAACATTGTAATTAAAAATTCCTTTCTGCAGTTTTGGGAAATTATTTCCAACGAACATGGAATTGATCCCCAAGGACGATACGTAGGAAAAGTTGATGAACAACTAGAACGAATAAACGTATACTACAATGAAGCATCTGGAGGAAATTACGTACCACGGTCTATACTTATCGACTTGGAGCCAGGAACTATGGAATCTATTAGATCAGGACCTTTTGGCGCCTTATTCCGACCTGATAATTATATTTTTGGGCAAAGTGGAGCAGGAAATAATTGGGCAAAAGGCCATTATACAGAAGGCGCAGAGCTGGTAGATAGTGTATTGGAAGTTCTTCGAAGAGAAGCTGAAGCATGTGATTGCTTGCAAGGATTTCAATTATCTCACTCCTTAGGAGGAGGTACTGGTTCTGGAATGGGTACTTTGCTGCTCTCAAAAATTCGTGAAGAATATCCTGATCGTATAATGAATACGTTTAGTGTTGTACCTTCTCCTAAAGTTTCTGAAGTAGTTTTGGAACCTTATAATGCTACACTTTCTGTACAACAACTAATAGAAAACAGTGACCAAACTCACTGTATTGACAATGAGGCCCTATATGACATTTGCTTCCGTACACTTAAGATGGTTCGTCCCACTTATGGAGATTTAAATCATTTAGTATCCCTTACTATGTCTGGTGTAACAACATGCCTTCGTTTTCCCGGCCAATTGAATGCAGATTTGCGCAAACTTGCTGTAAATATGGTCCCATTTCCCAGATTACATTTCTTTGTACCTGGATTTGCTCCTCTTACACCTCGTAGTAGTCTACAATACCGAACAGTATCTGTGATGGAACTCACACAACAAATGTTTGATCCTCGCAATATGATGTCAGCATGTGATCCACGAAATGGTCGATATTTAACAGTAGCTGCTATATTTAGAGGTCAAATGTCCATGAAGGATGTAGACCAAAATATGTTCGATGTTCAGAACAAAAATTCTAGCTATTTTGTAGAATGGATTCCTAATAATGTTAAAGTTGCTGTATGCGATATTCCACCTCCTGGATTAAAAATGTCAGCAACATTCATAGCTAACACTACTGCTATCCAAGAAATTTTCAAACGCATTAGTGAACAATTTTGTGTCATGTTTAGACGCAAAGCTTTTCTTCATTGGTACACAGGAGAAGGAATGGATGAATTAGAATTTACAGAAGCAGAATCAAATATGAATGATTTAATTTCTGAGTATCAACAGTATCAGGTTTGTATAAGAATTGTATACGATAATGGTGTAAGAAAATAAGAATATACGAATACTGAGGATGTTGATTTTTCAGCTTTAATTAATCAATTTGTTTACTTTCAGGATGCTGAAGTTGAAGATGAATATGTGGAGGAAGAAGAAGGCGAGGAAGAAGAACCAGCTGATGAATATTAATTAAGTACCAGGACAAAGCTTACAATGCTGATAGTGTTTCTAATTTTAAAATATTGTATAAGATTTCCTTCAACCTTCATTACTAACACTTTAAGTAAATTTTTCTTATGATTTGCATTATTTATTTGAATATGTTTTGCAGTTATAGAATTTTTATAAATTCCATGACAAAACTGTATAATGAACAATAAAGATTAAATTAAAAATGCATTAACGGCACATATTTGTATATATAGGCAAGTTGTGTTACCTAAATCATATTTTTACGTTTCACTTTGGCTAGGTAGTACCTACACAGTTTAGGTGCAACCGTATAGAAAATAAAATTAAGTAACTGGAAGTTGATGCGAAAAATGATGTAGTATTAAATTATGAATCATTTTGTCAAATAGAAAGTAAAACCTATTTTTTAAATATTGAACAGATTGAGATATAAAATGCATCTATAGGTACTCGAAAGGATAAAAAGAACATTAGGATTAGGATAGTTCTTTGCATAGGCGAAACTACGGGTGGTGCCGGGTGTGCCCGGGCACCACCTAAAGAAAGTAAAACTGAAAATGCAAGCGGCCTAAAAAACGGAAAGAGTATTTATTATGTCTTCGATACTTGATCTCAACAATATTTAAGGGGTCACCGGAAACTTAGGTATATTAAATATTATAAAGACGACCGCTATCACTTTCGAGAATTTGCTCTAGTACGGTAATACGTCGCCGTAAGTATTAATTTCAGCATTTCGCCACCGCGTCGAAAATTACACCAATGCTTATGAATAGTAAATCGTTATTAGACTATTCAATATTGATTGCTGTAAGTATTTTGCCTTCTCAGTCTTCTTTTACACATTCGAAAACCCGCTTTGGATGTTGCAGTTTAAACTTTTAAGTCGAAAATTGATCGGTTTTTACTTTCCCATACCACCACTGGTATAGGGAAGTATTGATATCATGAAAATTTTTGAAATCGAGATTTTCGCGGAAATACGTATTTTGGGCCCCTAGGAACCCAAAAAGGTGGTCTAGAAAAATGTCTGTCTGTTGGTGGGTGTGGGTGTGTGTGTGTGTGTGTGTGTGTGTGTATGTGTATGTGTATGTAACGCCTCTAACGCAAAAACTAGTTAACCGATTTTGATGAAATTTTAAATGAAGGGGTATATCGAAAATTCATCGACAAAATAGCTTTTCAAAAAAATCCGAAACCGGAAGCGGAAGTTGGACATGTTTTTTTGGTATCATTTTTTTCAGAAGCGGGATTTTGAAATTCTGAGTAGGGAATATGAAAGAAGGGCATAATTCAAGGGAAACAGTTTTTTACCGGACTCTCTAACTTCAAAATGGCGGTCGCTATGAATTTTTCAAAATTTCGACTTTAACGCCCCATAACTCAAAAACCTGTTATCTGATCAGGTTCCGCAACAACTTGTTTGAAAGCCCTTTGGCTCTACTACACCAAGAAAAATTATTTACTAAATCCAAGAACTGTCGCAACGGCGCTCTTCCAAAAATTTTGAAATTTTTGAAAAATTATTACAAAAAAACTGGTCTAAGGATTTTGTTTAAATTTTCCATACTTATGCAGCTTGGTATTAGCTACATTTTTGCTTTTTGATGAACGCCAGAATTCCACTGTGGCGCCCTCTACGAGATTTTGAAAATCGGAAATTGATGTTCCTATAGCGCCTTTATTAGTAGTCAAAATATGAAAGAAGTTTAAATATAAAAGTTATTTAGTATATAATTCTGCATTCTCTTCAATGTATATCACGTATACAGGGCGTTTGCTTTCCACAGTACAATAAACAACTTTGTTATTTTAAATGAAACACCCTATATATTATTATATACATAGTTGAATGCAGAATTTAATTGTCTATCACATAGTATAAGGTGTTCATATGGCTAAAATGTACGGTTAATGAAAAATTCGTGAATTTTGAATATTTAGGTTGAACTGTTGATGGAAACGGATCGAGCGTCGTAGCTCAAATTGCTTGGCGTCGTTGGAAAGGGCGTGGCTTGGCGAGTAAGAAAAACTTTGTTGCCGCCTTGCCGGTTAGGTTAGGTTCGGACATGAAAATGTTTTCTTGCACGGGCTTAGAAAAATTTTCGAAAAGCTTCCCCCATTTTTAGAATTGTCTGAAACGTCTTGAAAAGAAGTGTTGGAAAACAGTCGTAGCTTAAATTGCTCGACGGCGTTGAAAAGACGGAGACGTCAATAGTCTACCTACCGAGTTTCAGCATCGTAGCTCCAAGGATAAGGGAGTTATGAGCGAAACCCGATGTTAGCCGATCTGATCCGAACGAGAACGGCACGTCGTAGCTTAAATTGCTCGACGGCGTTGAAAAGGCGGAGACGTCAATAGTCTACCTACCGAGTTTCAGCATCGTAGCTCAAAGGAAAAGGGAGTTATGAGCGAAACCCGACGTTAGCCGATCTGATCCGAACGAGAACGGCACGTCGTAGCTTAAATTGGTCGACGGCGTTGAAAAGACGGAGACGTCAATAGTCTACCTACCGAGTTTCAGCATCGTAGCTCCAAGGATAAGGGAGTTATGAGCGAAACCCGATGTTAGCCGATCTGATCCGAACGAGAACGGCACGTCGTAGCTTAAATTGCTCGACGGCGTTGAAAAGGCGGAGACGTCAATAGTCTACCTACCGAGTTTCAGCATCGTAGCTCCAAGGATAAGGGAGTTATGAGCGAAACCCGATGTTAGCCGATCTGATCCGAACGAGAACGGCACGTCGTAGCTTAAATTGCTCGACGGCGTTGAAAAGGCGGAGACGTCAATAGTCTACCTACCGAGTTTCAGCATCGTAGCTCAAAGGAAAAGGGAGTTATGAGCGAAACCCGACGTTAGCCGATCTATTGCGAACGAGAACGGCACGTCGTAGCTTTAATTGCTCGACGGCGTTGAAAAGACGGAGACGTCAATAGTCTACCTACCGAGTTTCAGCATCGTAGCTCCAAGGATAAGGGAGTTATGAGCGAAACCCGATGTTAGCCGATCTGATCCGAACGAGAACGGCACGTCGTAGCTTAAATTGCTCGACGGCGTTGAAAAGGCGGAGACGTCAATAGTCTACCTACCGAGTTTCAGCATCGTAGCTCCAAGGATAAGGGAGTTATGAGCGAAACCCGATGTTAGCCGATCTGATCCGAACGAGAACGGCACGTCGTAGCTTAAATTGCTCGACGGCGTTGAAAAGGCGGAGACGTCAATAGTCTACCTACCGAGTTTCAGCATCGTAGCTCAAAGGAAAAGGGAGTTATGAGCGAAACCCGACGTTAGCCGATCTGATCCGAACGAGAACGGCACGTCGTAGCTTAAATTGGTCGACGGCGTAGAAAAGACGGAGACGTCAATAGTCTACCTACCGAGTTTCAGCATCGTAGCTCCAAGGATAAGGGAGTTATGAGCGAAACCCGATGTTAGCCGATCTGATCCGAACGAGAACGGCACGTCGTAGCTTAAATTGGTCGACGGCGTTATAAGACGGAGACGTCAATAGTCTACCTACCGAGTTTCAGCATCGTAGCTCCAAGGATAAGGGAGTTATGAGCGAAACCCGATGTTAGCCGATCTGATCCGAACGAGAACGGCACGTCGTAGCTTAAATTGCTCGACGGCGTTGAAAAGGCGGAGACGTCAATAGTCTACCTACCGAGTTTCAGCATCGTAGCTCAAAGGAAAAGGGAGTTATGAGCGAAACCCGACGTTAGCCGATCTGATCCGAACGAGAACGGCACGTCGTAGCTTAAATTGGTCGACGGCGTTGAAAAGACGGAGACGTCAATAGTCTACCTACCGAGTTTCAGCATCGTAGCTCCAAGGATAAGGGAGTTATGAGCGAAACCCGATGTTAGCCGATCTGATCCGAACGAGAACGGCACGTCGTAGCTTAAATTGCTCGACGGCGTTGAAAAGGCGGAGACGTCAATAGTCTACCTACCGAGTTTCAGCATCGTAGCTCAAAGGAAAAGGGAGTTATGAGCGAAACCCGACGTTAGCCGATCTGATCCGAACGAGAACGGCACGTCGTAGCTTAAATTGGTCGACGGCGTTGAAAAGACGGAGACGTCAATAGTCTACCTACCGAGTTTCAGCATCGTAGCTCCAAGGATAAGGGAGTTATGAGCGAAACCCGATGTTAGCCGATCTGATCCGAACGAGAACGGCACGTCGTAGCTTAAATTGCTCGACGGCGTTGAAAAGGCGGAGACGTCAATAGTCTACCTACCGAGTTTCAGCATCGTAGCTCCAAGGATAAGGGAGTTATGAGCGAAACCCGATGTTAGCCGATCTGATCCGAACGAGAACGGCACGTCGTAGCTTAAATTGCTCGACGGCGTTGAAAAGGCGGAGACGTCAATAGTCTACCTACCGAGTTTCAGCATCGTAGCTCAAAGGAAAAGGGAGTTATGAGCGAAACCCGACGTGAGCCGATCTATTGCGAACGAGAACGGCACGTCGTAGCTTTAATTGCTCGACGGCGTTGAAAAGACGGAGACGTCAATAGTCTACCTACCGAGTTTCAGCATCGTAGCTCCAAGGATAAGGGAGTTATGAGCGAAACCCGATGTTAGCCGATCTGATCCGAACGAGAACGGCACGTCGTAGCTTAAATTGCTCGACGGCGTTGAAAAGGCGGAGACGTCAATAGTCTACCTACCGAGTTTCAGCATCGTAGCTCCAAGGATAAGGGAGTTATGAGCGAAACCCGATGTTAGCCGATCTGATCCGAACGAGAACGGCACGTCGTAGCTTAAATTGCTCGACGGCGTTGAAAAGGCGGAGACGTCAATAGTCTACCTACCGAGTTTCAGCATCGTAGCTCAAAGGAAAAGGGAGTTATGAGCGAAACCCGACGTTAGCCGATCTGATCCGAACGAGAACGGCACGTCGTAGCTTAAATTGGTCGACGGCGTTGAAAAGACGGAGACGTTAATAGTCTACCTACCGAGTTTCAGCATCGTAGCTCCAAGGATAAGGGAGTTATGAGCGAAACCCGATGTTTGCCGATCTGATCCGAACGAGAACGGCACGTCGTAGCTTAAATTGCTCGACGGCGTTGAAAAGGCGGAGACGTCAATAGTCTACCTACCGAGTTTCAGCATCGTAGCTCAAAGGAAAAGGGAGTTATGAGCGAAACCCGACGTTAGCCGATCTGATCCGAACGAGAACGGCACGTCGTAGCTTAAATTGGTCGACGGCGTTGAAAAGACGGAGACGTCAATAGTCTACCTACCGAGTTTCAGCATCGTAGCTCCAAGGATAAGGGAGTTATGAGCGAAACCCGATGTTAGCCGATCTGATCCGAACGAGAACGGCACGTCGTAGCTTAAATTGCTCGACGGCGTTGAAAAGGCGGAGACGTCAATAGTCTACCTACCGAGTTTCAGCATCGTAGCTCCAAGGATAAGGGAGTTATGAGCGAAACCCGATGTTTGCCGATCTGATCCGAACGAGAACGGCACGTCGTAGCTTAAATTGCTCGACGGCGTTGAAAAGGCGGAGACGTCAATAGTCTACCTACCGAGTTTCAGCATCGTAGCTCAAAGGAAAAGGGAGTTATGAGCGAAACCCGACGTTAGCCGATCTATTGCGAACGAGAACGGCACGTCGTAGCTTTAATTGCTCGACGGCGTTGAAAAGACGGAGACGTCAATAGTCTACCTACCGAGTTTCAGCATCGTAGCTCCAAGGATAAGGGAGTTATGAGCGAAACCCGATGTTAGCCGATCTGATCCGAACGAGAACGGCACGTCGTAGCTTAAATTGCTCGACGGCGTTGAAAAGGCGGAGACGTCAATAGTCTACCTACCGAGTTTCAGCATCGTAGCTCCAAGGATAAGGGAGTTATGAGCGAAACCCGATGTTAGCCGATCTGATCCGAACGAGAACGGCACGTCGTAGCTTAAATTGGTCGACGGCGTTGAAAAGACGGAGACGTCAATAGTCTACCTACCGAGTTTCAGCATCGTAGCTCCAAGGATAAGGGAGTTATGAGCGAAACCCGATGTTAGCCGATCTGATCCGAACGAGAACGGCACGTCGTAGCTTAAATTGGTCGACGGCGTTGAAAAGACGGAGACGTCAATAGTCTACCTACCGAGTTTCAGCATCGTAGCTCCAAGGATAAGGGAGTTATGAGCGAAACCCGATGTTAGCCGATCTGATCCGAACGAGAACGGCACGTCGTAGCTTAAATTGCTCGACGGCGTTGAAAAGGCGGAGACGTCAATAGTCTACCTACCGAGTTTCAGCATCGTAGCTCAAAGGAAAAGGGAGTTATGAGCGAAACCCGACGTTAGCCGATCTGATCCGAACGAGAACGGCACGTCGTAGCTTAAATTGGTCGACGGCGTTGAAAAGACGGAGACGTCAATAGTCTACCTACCGAGTTTCAGCATCGTAGCTCCAAGGATAAGGGAGTTATGAGCGAAACCCGATGTTAGCCGATCTGATCCGAACGAGAACGGCACGTCGTAGCTTAAATTGCTCGACGGCGTTGAAAAGGCGGAGACGTCAATAGTCTACCTACCGAGTTTCAGCATCGTAGCTCAAAGGAAAAGGGAGTTATGAGCGAAACCCGACGTTAGCCGATCTGATCCGAACGAGAACGGCACGTCGTAGCTTAAATTGGTCGACGGCGTTGAAAAGACGGAGACGTCAATAGTCTACCTACCGAGTTTCAGCATCGTAGCTCCAAGGATAAGGGAGTTATGAGCGAAACCCGATGTTAGCCGATCTGATCCGAACGAGAACGGCACGTCGTAGCTTAAATTGCTCGACGGCGTTGAAAAGGCGGAGACGTCAATAGTCTACCTACCGAGTTTCAGCATCGTAGCTCCAAGGATAAGGGAGTTATGAGCGAAACCCGACGTTAGCCGATCTATTGCGAACGAGAAGGGCACGTCGTAGCTTTAATTGCTCGACGGCGTTTGAAAGACGGAGACGTCAATAGTCTACCTACCGAGTTTCAGCATCGTAGCTCCAAGGATAAGGGAGTAGTGAGCGAAACCCGATGTTAGCCGATCTGATCCGAACGAGAACGGCACGTCGGTCGGTCGATAGCGATCGTCCAGCTTCGCCAGTTGTAATTTCTAGCCGGTACCTACTACAGAGTACAGGTAGATGCGTATCTTGGTGTCTTTCTTTCGTTCATATCGAACCTGTATAGTCTCGTTTTTCTCGCGAGGCATTCAAATGATTTCCAATGCTGCCTCGCGAACTACTGTTGAATAGCAAAAACAAAATGTTTATTTTTAGTATGGGAAAGTCCAGGGGAGGTTTGCACCTCCACTTTTTAATAAAGCTACCATATCAACCCACTTTGACGATATTTCCGCGTAGAAAAATAGGCTCAAAATTCAGAAACTTTCAGAAAAATTGGTATGATTCTTTCAAATGGCTAGAATACAGCCAGCAGTTGGATTCAGCATTCTGTTTCCATTGTCGTTTTTTTGGGTCAAACGACGCCTCATATAAGGGTCATACTGCATTTACAAAGAAAGGTTTTAATAATTGGCATAGGGCCATTGAAGCGTTTAAGAATCATGAAAGAACGAACTACTGTGCATATGCATAGTATTTAGTATTTCTTCATGGAACCATTATGAAAACACAAGCGGATAGCCCTCACATTTGTGCTACAAACAGCTGAATACACAAGTCCACTGGGTTTTTGTGAAAAATAATTCTCAAACTGCAACTAACCTAAAGCTCGAGGGGCGCCCAACTAGTCTTTGCAAAAAGTCTTTGCTTTAGGTTAGTTGCAATTTGAGAATTAATTTTTACAAAAACCCAGTGGACTTGTGTATTCAGCTGTTTGTAGCACAAATGTGAGGGCTATCCGCTTGTTATGAAAACGGGATCTCGATTGATATTTTGTAAGAAGAGCAAAAGCGAATCGAAAACCACCAACTATTCGAAAGACTTATAAATATTGTTCTGTGTTTGGCTATAGGAGGGCGTCCTCTAAGAGGCCACAATGAAAAAAAGACCGATTCTGAAATATATGTTCGTTTTTGTTTATAAGATTATTATTTAATAAAAATTCATTTTATTTACTTTTGAATAGTCGGTGCCTTTTTGTAAAGAGATTCTGGAAAAACGATGCTACATTGATACAAGTCAACGCTTGGTTTCTAATTCTAGCTGGCACTACCAAATAAAATACTCTAGTTTCGCCTATGGTTCTTTGAGATAGGTAAGTATATGAACAAAAAGTAAAAGTAAAAATAGTAATTGGTTATTGGTACCAACTTTATTAATTAAAAATACATTAGCATCTTATTCTATATAAAATTTATAATCTAAAAGCATTTTATAAGACCATTAAAACTTTTTTTTTGTTTTTTTTTTCAAATTTAAGTTGCCCCATGATTCCCATCTTTCCAGTTTAGCTGGAAATAAATGGTCTCATTAAAATATAATATAATAATATAACTACTCACATAATAATTAAACTAAAATATAAAAAATAGCACGGACAACGGTCTCGCTAAAAATACATGAAAGGATTAATAATAAAACTTCGCAAATAAGTTGCAACATTTAAAAACTAAAAAAAAATGCACAATTATAATTATATGAACAGAAACCATATTCTAAATAAAATCTACGTAATAGTGTGTAACACTATTACACTAAAAGTGTCGGTATACCAATTCTTCTAATAAACAAATAAGCAATACATGTTGCTTAGGTAGATCAGCACAGATCAGTTGGAATTGGTAAAACGCTTGCAGCGTTGACGCAAACGCTGGACTATATTTTGCAACCTGTTTCCTATCTTTACCTTAATATAATTGGAACATCCTACAGCCGATGGTTCAGGAATTGCATCCAAACTTTCTGAGCGTCCTCTCTTCAATGCCGGCTGAATTTCTGCATAGTTGACTTCTTCTACTAATTTACTTGTACTAGCTCCTGTCGAATCACCATCCCCATAACATCTTTCAAACTCCCGAAAACATTGAAGAAAAGTTTCTTCTGGTGTTTCTACCACTTCATTTACTACCGATTTTTCAAATTCTCTGCAATTTGGACAAACAAATTCTCTTTTAACAAAAGAGCAAAGTTGGTGAGTACCATAAGAACCGCATGTATCGCATAGATATAATTTCCAGTGCCCTGTAGGTGTCGAATGAGTTCTACCATACAAATGTTTGCAATTAGGAACATCACAAGTGCTGTGCTTGACAAACAAGTCAGCATATTCAGGATCGCTGCGTTCCCGAGAAGTATCTGTGTGAGGAACAAAAATTCCATGCACCTTTAAGGTGTTTATAAATTGTGTATAGTCGTTGCAGCCAGGGCATTTGGTGTAATATCCTGTGTGAAGTGCATAAGTCTATAACAGAAATATGTAAAATTACATTATACAACATAGGTAGTAGGTACCTATACCTGTGCACAAACAGGGTGAAGCATAACATCAGTTTTGCAACAATCGGCCCAAATAATATTTTTATAGTCATTTTGAGTCAATGTATCCATACAGATTATACACACATGTTCATGTATAACATTTTTTGAATGACCGCCAACAGTGGATTTTTTATTGTGGCGGCGACAGTAGGATGTCAGATATAAGAAATCTAGCCCTGCATTTTCGTTAATACCGCAGGGCAAATGAAATTTCTTCCGGCAACTCTTCTGGGCACAACCCAAATTTCCGCCAAATTTTCTACAGTAGTGACAACGCTTATAGCTTGCAGCCTTTTTTTCTTTCAATATATCTTCTTTCAAAAATCCTAATATTCCCTGATCGTTCTCTCCATGTTTCTTTATGGTTTCACTTAATACCTAAAAATAACAGTTTTGTAACTACTACATAATATATTCATTTTGTATTTTAAGAAGCACTAACTATAGGTGTTTAAGAATTACTAATTTTTATATAATTAGTTCTAAGGCTTGATCTAAGACGAAGGACGTTCATAGACGAAACCAATTTACGCGTTCAGCGGTCGGATTCGAACCACCCTCGCGCTACCTTTGCGTCACGGTCGCTCTTTTTATTGGTTTTAAAATGAGCATGTATATACATCTGGACATGTAGGCAGGTCAAGAACCAAAGAATCGGCTGATATTTTAAAATCGCCGGTAAACGATAGGAAAAAAAATCACAGATTTCGCAATCCTTGCAACCATCGGAGGCATTGGAAATGATAACACTGACTATTACCATGGCAATACAGAATTAGACGTACAACCCTCGGCCTAAAGCTCTCGGGTTGTAGTTGTACACCATCGGCCTCGGCTGGACAGGAGCACGGCGCACACGCCAATTTGTATGCCCACCGTGCTATGCTGTCGGCCCGGACCGGCCAGCTAGCGGCGAAACCCGATCGCGACACTTTTGTCTTCTTTGGCCTTGACTAAAAACTCGTAACTTGGCCCCATATACGAACATAAACATTTCCAATGTTAAAAAGCGGAGGATAGATAAATATGGAAGAACTTGGGAAAGACAAACACGATGAAGAAGAAGGAAAAAGATTTTGGGAGTAAGCTTTGCTTGGTTGGAAATTAAGTTTAAGGAGATTTTTAGTTTTAGTCGCTCTGACCCCCCCCCCTTTCCAGAGAACCGGCCAATATTTCAAAAGTGTGTCGTAGACAACCCACATCTAACACATCATTGTAAACTTACTACGCAAAAAGAATGTGCTGTTACATCTTCAGTAGTTAGCAATCCCCCATACGCATTATCCTCGTCGTCACAGAATATACAGGTCAACTTCTTGGGCTCCATTGCTATGCGAAATAAAATAATAATAAGAATAAGTTTTATAATAGCCATATGAACTTTAACTAACAAGAAGACACCCTGTCACAACCCACTTACGAAATTGTACCTACTAGTTAGATAATATGGACAATGGGCTTGGTTGCTATATGATATGATACGATAGTAATACGATTCATGAATCAGATCCGTTCTAACTAAAAGAATTTGGTCCCATCATGGCGGCATTATTATATATTTTGCATCTTTTAACTAATATGCATGAATTTTGGAATGTATACAGAAAAAAATTGGGGAGCCCCGAATTCCCAGTATTGGAATTTAATAATTTCAATTTCATTAACATGCTTGCAAATGAATTAAAAGAAAAATGGATGGGTATAGACTGCTACCCCATTACTCAGTACCCCAAGATCTAAATTTTCTACGTTGATTATTTCCAATTATTTACTCATTGAATTTACATTTTTTCTTTATACATACCCATTACGAAAGTTTCTTCGTAGAAACACAAACTTTTAAATATTTTATAATACAAATTTATTACTTTTTAAATGGTTGAACGGGTTGTAATATAATTAAATGAAAAATCAAACCACGCTGAACTGGCGCACAAATACAAAATTTATTTCGCTAATTTCGGTTATTTCTAAACTTTTTAAGTCAAAATTAAATGGTTAAACGGGTTATAATATTAATTTAAATGGAAAAGAAAATCACCGCGACTTTACCACCTTAACTTTACCACCATGAAGTGACGCAGTATAGAAGATTTGTTCGGCTAGTTTCGGCTACATCTAATAAAATATAGGTATCTGCAAAAATGGGTACTTTTGGTACGCCATTATATTTTCAAACAAGAGCCCCAGAAATTTTAAAAGTTACTCACTTATAGTATAACCAAACAAAGCATAACAACTGTTAATATATTATTTGTCGGTGCCAAAGAATACCTTATTGGTCTGGTCTTGAAAATATTATGAACATTTATTTTGTCCCGAAGAGTATATTATAATGTTTCTCAAACATTTTAACCATGTTCCTCCCTTAAATTATATTAACTGAAAATGTGAACATAACAATATCTGTACAGTCAGATTGTGTCCGTATCATAAATGATTTTTCATATATCGAGCTCTTACAGATATAGCGGCATTTATATAATCTAGTTTGAAATCCCATGATGATTTTGAATAAAATCGATGTTGACGATGAAGTTTTCGATGTAAGTTTTGTTTATAAAATTTCCGGTTGTGTTTGGAATCTTGCGAGTTACACGGGTGGGTAATGGTGGGAAATTTTTGAATATATTCAAAGCGGGAGTAGGAAACACCGAATGCGCTTAAAGTTCTTCCATTATTGCGCACTAGGTAATAAATAGAGCAATGGTAGTAGTTATTGATATAAATATCGCATTTGCAAGTACAGTTTTTTTTTGTTAAAATGTATATTTCGTAAAAGGAAGCATATTGGAGCATTGCAGGTTTGTTTGTTTCTTGATGTGCTCTTTAGAATAGGTAACAGAATATTGATCATTAAAACTTCAATTAAGATCTACCAAAAATCTTATTAGGTTTACTTCCTTTTTGGAAAATGAAGATTAATTAATTAATATTAGAATGACAAAACAAAATTTATCAATCACAATTTAAAACTTTTAAAAAAGAACATCCTGTAAGTTCTTATTTTTTATCCTTTCAATTGCTAATGTAGATGTAATGAAAAGACTCAAATTGTAAATATTATCGAATTACATTTTGCTGGAGAGGGTGTTTTGGCTGAAATTAAAATTCTTTAACTAGAATCATAAAAGAGTGGTAAAGTTTGGAAATACAATTTCATTGTCGGTTTTATTTATAAGAACAAAAATATTAACATTGCATATATGAAATTTAAAATTGATGTTTACTATCCTAAATTTATCACATACTACACATATAAAAATAAACTCAACAATAAATAACGTTATAAAGATTCATATCACAACTTAAATGTTACATTTGATACAAGAATTTAGAGGTAAAAGCACAAGTGATTTAACTAATGCATCTACTAATGTGGAATAGAACTCTCCTCATCGGAATGTACAGCATCTGTTAATAACTGCTCTCTATCTTCATCCACATGTCTTTGAGGAAATGTATATCCATCACCCAAGCTGAACCAAAAATAGAAAGGTTATTACATTTAAAGCTCTACTAATAATCCACAATTTACTCTGTATGTGTGTATACAAGTAGACTTTGTATGTTAAATAACTTGCTTCTTCAGTTGTTATGTAAAGGCACTTGTTGACCAGACGTAGAAGTTTCTTAATTTATGAAGATTTTTTTAAATTAGGAGCATTATTTTTAAAATATGTTTCAGATATATTAATGACAAATTTAAGTAATTTTTGGTTCCATCACTGCTTCAATATTGTGTGGATGTTTAGTTAACCACCATGTTATTTATAATGACAACAAACATACCAATTTTACTTTCTATCTAATGAAAGCAAGTATTACAACATGCATATGTATTCTCTGCTACTATGGACACTTCATATAAAATACTTAAATTAGTTCTGACCAGCTCTACATTCAGTATTACTTGGAAATTAATTATTGTACAGTGTACATTACAATAATTACTTTAAATAGTAAGTTTTAAAAAGACATTATTTTCCAGTGATAGTTGTCTTGCCAAAGAAAAAATTGTTATATAAACTGTACATTAA
This sequence comes from Hemicrepidius hirtus, assembly GCA_963082805.1. Classification (NCBI taxonomy): domain Eukaryota; kingdom Metazoa; phylum Arthropoda; class Insecta; order Coleoptera; family Elateridae; genus Hemicrepidius; species Hemicrepidius hirtus. The sequence continues at coordinate 20,405,304 of OY720168.1, forward strand.
TTAAATGAATCTCTGTCTCTTATTGATTCACATTACATATTAGTTGTCTCTTTAGATAATGTTAAAAATTAAATTGAGCCCCAAAAAGTGGAAAAAATTAAGCATTAAGAAAAAAATTGTTCCAAAATGGAACAAAAGATTAAGCAAGGGATAGGAAAAAACATAAAAACAAAATCTTAACAGTTTATTAAAAAAACTGCATTTAAATGTCATACAAAATTTCACAATATAATAAGTACAATATGACAATCTAAATTTAAACAACGGATGGTGCAGTTTCATGTGGACACAGCTTGGTGGCTTCAGTGTCAATGTTGCGCGAGCTGTCCAAAAAACTGGTCAGTAATAATGGCACAAATTTATTATTAATATTGCAATTGTTAGTAAGACATGCACTAGCCCAATTTAGCAAACATACTCTTATCATCCTATCTTTAAAAAAAATACTTAAAACCACAAACCACGCATTGATATTTCATGCAGTGCATAATTATCATAATGGTATCAAAATATTCGTTAACAGTTTCTGTTAACTAACAAATTATTATAAAGTGATATTATTCAATAAAACAGGTGCATTTTTAATCTATGTAATATTAAAATAATCATAAGCAAGGCATTCATGAAACTATTTTTATAAAAAAAAACAAACATTTGAGATCATATAATGGTGTTAGGAAAATGTTTATTTAATGTCTAAGTTAAGTTATTAAACTGCATTTAACAGTAAAGAATTCGGTAAGAGAGGAATTTTATATCAGTGCTGTAGCTAATTTTAAATACTTAACTTACAAACTATTGTGTGAAGTTCCCAGTGAAACGATTATTTAATTTATTTGTCAAAAACTGTCGCATAAAACTTTGCAAAACTTTATTTTTTATATCATTTATAATGGCAGTTACGATTAGTCAAAGTAGATTATTTTTGTAAGTGGTGGTTTACAGTTTTGATAGAACTGTTTTGTATTCAACTGAATTTGATTATCTGGCTCTAAATTTGATTAAAACCTGAAACAAGTTGATCAATAAACAATACTTTCATGAACACCCTGTACATTTTAAAATATCCAAAATATAATTTAAAATTTGAATACAGAAAATGAGTCAAGGAATTGCTATATAAAAAGCAATTGATGAAACACTTTGCTTGTAATATTTATACTTTTAATGCTTTTAAACGCGTCATCAAAAAGTTTTTCTTGATCCATTTCATAAACGAAATTCTAAGAACTAAAGAAAAATTATGGACATTGCCAGTTTGAAGATAAAAAATCAAAACCTTCATTCCAAAAATAAAAACATGTTTAGAAGTTTTAATGATGATCAATACCTCAATTAAATGATAAAAGGCACCTTCATGATTTTATAATTTTTTGTTAATTTGATTTTTTTGCAACTAAAATGAATAATCAGACAAAACAAAGAAAAACTTTGTAATGCATGATATCAACATTTTGCTAAAATATTCTTATGGTTCATTATTGCTATATTCTATTAAAAGAAATACAATGCACTGTTATAGGAACTTTTATTTTTTTTTAAATTGAATTATTGAGATCTTAACTGGGTATATCTTGAAGATTTTTAAATCAATTATTATTTACTGCAAGTGAGATTTCTACAGTTAACATAAAAAAGACTCACCCCATAGATGCAAGATTCTAATTCTAACAGATGCAAAGAAGAGATATGATGAAAAAGCATCACAATTTGTAGATTTACTGAAACAGTCTACTCTAATATAATTATTAATTTAGATCTACGAAATATCAAACACACATAACAACATACAATCCAATGATTTACTACAAAACAGTTTCTCTAACTGTTAAAATAATGTATAAAAAACTACTTTTCAAATAATAGCTTAGGCACATTTATTGTCTATATTTACATGTACAGACATGCACATACACAGGCACACACAAGCACGCACATGCGCATACAGTGTTATTAATATAGAGAATTTATTTATAGGCACTTATACCAATTCCTTGACTCCAAATTCTCTTTATAATTAATTATTATTGTTGATACATGATAATTTTGTAATATTAAATGTGGAAAACTATTATAATCTATAACCCTCTCTCTAGTAGAAGAAATAACACCAGAAATCACATTCAAATGTTACGAACACTCTTAAGTTAGTTATTGATAATATGGGATTTTAGTTTAACAAAGATATTAACGAACATTAGTTTAAATCCACTCCCATTATAATAGCAGCATTAATCTTTAGTGTTAAAACCATTAGGTGTTGAAAAAGTAGCTATTAATAATGGAGTTAGCCATTCACAGCTTTAGCAGCTAACAACATTAGGCCAAAGCATTATTCTAACCTGGTCTGTGTGGAGTCCATTGAGTGATAGGAGCTTGGCTGATGTCGAGAGTGAACAGGGTACGACACACCATCACCCAAACTACAAAAATAATATTATGAACATTCCACACCGGCCATGACTTGTTTAAACCACTTCTAATTAAATAAAATTTTAAACTTTCATTTAGATGTACATTATTTTAATTTAATATTAAATACAGTTTATATTGCACAGTTCTCGAAGAAACCCTTTTTTATATTAGTCTGCAGATAAAACTGAAATATTCCATGTTGTCCTCAAACGACCAAAATAAATCTCTTCATTAAAATTTAAAACAGAAGTTCGCGTATTTGTTATTTTATGAAAATTATTACCGAAATTCTAACAAGAATTTATTGCAGTTACACTTAAAGCACCTAACAAGCGAAAGTATAAGAAGTGCTAGTGTAGGTGGCATAGGAGCTGTACTTTTCCAAATTTCAAACAGATTTCAATATTTGGAGCTGGATAAAAGAAAATTTAATTACCTAGAAAATCATATTATAGGAATGACTTTTCACCACAATGGGAAATTAAAAAGACGTTTCATCACACCCCACGATTCCCTATTTATTTTTTCTGTTTACATGAATTTTTAGTTTAATTCCTAAAATTTCATTGGGTAACTATTTTTATTGGGTGGGTTACTAAATGTTTTCACTCAGGTCAGATCAACAAGATAATAGTAGCCACTACAAACTTACATAATTGAAGAAACCTAAAGAAATGTGGAAAAAATAATGTAACATCTCCACAGTAGATAGATTGTTCACAAAAAAAAACCTCATTAAGTTGACTTTGATTTTAATCGCGTCATAGCCATCTTTACCAAGGTTTTTTGAACATCCTATACAATTATTCTTCTTGGTAACAGCAGAATACAGATGAAAAAAGATTAAATCATACAATTCTAAATAAAAAATATTGACTAATGTTTGATACCATACTGGTTCTAATTCTATAACACGCATTTTACATAAACATGGTGGTTGATTTCTTGTATTAAAAATTAAATAAACCAATAAATAAAATTAAATAATAGGGGGATATTCACACACTTTAGTGTGCCTCAGTCCATTTTATTATTCTTGTTTATCAACTAAAGCAGATCTAAAGGAGTATTAACTCAATTCAAATTAAAAAATAAATTGCATTTTTTTTTAAATGTTTTGCTAAAAGTGTTTGTAATAAATTTTTCAAAAACAAAAATATAGAAGTAAGCAATTGACTGTTATGTGTGTCGAAGATAAACTTTAAGAAATAGAAAGATTATACACACCTCGACTGAACTGGAATGAACCAGGTCTTTGGATTATCACCGAAGACTTCTTGGAAATTATTGTATGCACCTAAGCTGAAACCATTTTTATCTGGACCAGTACGAAAAACGGCTGGCCGAAAGGCCTCTGAAAAAAATTAATTTATATCTGAAATTTACATAAAATATTATATTTACCTAGGGTTGTACGATTATGTACAACTAAATAGCAGTGGTAAACGAAGAGCGAAATTAAACTTACTGCAAACATTAATGCTACAAAAAACAGGAACAAGATGTGAAATTTTCCCATTCCTTCCAAATTGCCCTTGAACACAAAATAAAAAATTAAAAGACCATAAAAAAATATGTACTTTTATTATACTTCAGTATCAGATCAGTTACTACATTTTTATATAAAAATTTACCTACACAATTAAGCACCAATGAGACAGCACATGGTTCAATTAAACGTACCTGCCAAAATGCAATAAAATACTGCACTGAAGTAAGAGAAACATAGATGCAGTAAATAAGGGAATACCCCAGGAATAATATGAAGAACTTATAATTAGTGAAGCACACACAGTTGTTCACCCAAGGGCAGTGATGGTCCATTTTTAACACGCATTCTCCACAAACTGAACAATGATGTGCGCGATCTGGTTTTATATTTCGACACTTTTCACAATACCTTACTGCGCCACTAGTGGTACGATTTACATTTGGTAAATCTCTTGAAAATGTCTCTAAAATATACCGTTGTATATCTTCATTATCAGCATGTAATAGTCTATCATATTCTCCTTCAGGTAACTTAAACTGAAAAATAAAAGAATTAGAAAAATGTTAAAAATGATAATATTCCTTGATTACCTTCTCAGGCACTATTCCAATATCTGTAAAGATCGTTTTCCAGTACGCCCAACAAAACATTATTAATGTTATGTGGTATATTATTAAGTATATTACTTTTTTCGCAACTGAATGAATTGTAACTAAAAAAATAAATAAATTACTATGTGTACGAATTTTTTTTATTCACATATCAGTTTGTATTTACTTTAGTTCTTAAAATACCTTTCTTACCTTAAAGAGGGATAAATCAAGAAGGAATTGTGGTTTACCCATTTTGAGAACTGTGGGAATTGCTTGGAAATTTTTCTGGAATTGTTGGAATTTTTGAGAAATTGTGGGAGAATTGTTGGAATTATCTAGAAATTGTAGGAATTATTTCGGAATTGTTTGCATTTTAAAGCAATTGTAATATTTCCTTTCTAAGAAATGGTACGATGTTGTTCAGAAATTGCGAGAAATTATGTTGGGAATTGTTGGAATTATTTCGAAACTGTTTGAATTTTATAGGAATTCTAGTATTTTTTGTTCAAGTTTTTGTATTCTTATTGTTAGATTTTATTATTTCATAGGTACTCTTTCCAAGAAATATGAAATTCTTATTTAGAAATTGCGAGACACTATGTTGAGAATTGTTGGGATATATTTGGAATTTTTTTGGTATTGTGGGAACTGTTGGAATTATTTGGGATTTTTTTTAAATTATGGGAATTGTGTGTAGACCATGTCAGTTCATGGATTACCTCCTGAAGTCCTGATACCTACTATGTTATCACCTTCTACCAAATGAGACATAAATAGCAACTGAAGCCATAGATGTGTGTATATAAGGAGTTTATGTGTATCATTCTACATCAAGTTTTACCTAATACCTTATATGGAAATGTTTTATATATGGCATGTGTCGTAGTTACAGATACAGAAGAAAAATATCAAGATATTTATTGGTGTGTGTATTTAAAAAGGGGTTGCTAAAACAATTATTTTTAACATTATGGCAAATAAGTAATATTTAATATTTAATATTTAATATTAAATATTAAATATTAAATATTAAATATTTAATATTTAATAATTAATATTTAATATTTAATATTTAATATTTAATATTTAAGTGATAATAGTCTTTGATTATGGCCTTGTAAGAACAAATAGTGGGGAATGTCTTCTGGAACTTTATGTCTTTTTTAAAGATAGAAACCTAAAAGCTATATGTTTAAATTTTGATTCTTACCTATACAAAGCTGAAATACGTAGGCATAATATGACCACAGTACAATTGTCACTATAAATAATACAGGAATCCACTTTACTGCTTTAATACACCAAGCACACCTTCCTCTACTATTTTTCCTGTCAATTCTAGGAATGGCCATATTTTCATAACCATTTATTCTCACATTTAAATTGTGTTAACTATAACTATTAATAACATAGTAATAAAAACAATACCATACAGATGTTTTTATTACTTTTTGTTCATTTCCACCATGCTATGACATATCTATCATTGAAGGGGTGGGGTTGACAGTATGTTAACCTAAAATTTTCTGTTGTTGGTTACGTTTATACCAACACAATGTTCGTACCCTACCACCTATTATATTCGAGTTACAGCGACTATACTCAAAAGTTGCAACACATCGATCCTCTTACTTTTGCAGAGCAGGGTAGTGGCCCAGAACTTTCTTTGCTGCCTTGCGTTTGGGCGTTTGGGTGCTGTTCATCAACCCCATTCCATATGTTTCTTGTAGTGACATGTTAAAAATTCCATCACTTATAGGTTCTTCCATGACAGCCACATAATAACTTGATAACGATCCACTGATCCCAGCTAAAGGGAAAGGGTGTTGCACTGTTGCAATAGCAGTTCTTAGCTGATACAGCTTTGAAGCTTTTAGGGATATATTGATGTAGTCATGTAGTATATCTACAGAGTACGATTTCTGACACAAAAAAATGACTTAAAAGATAGATTGATATAAGCTCTAGGTATTATCTTTTGTAGAAACACCTTCTCGAGAGAACTGCAACTATCTGAAACTAAGGGCAATAAATCAATAAGACAACAGGCAACTTTGGAAGCCTCTATTAATTTTTGATATTATTTTCTGTGTTAATGTGACAAGGTCGGAGGGGGACAAGGGGAGTCCCAGAACAAAGTGGATAGACTCTATCATGAATGTTGTAGAATAGACAGAAACGAATATAGAGGAAGTAAACACGTTAGCCTTCCATTAACATCTGTGGGAGTCTCGAATAATTTCTGTTATTTCTTTCTGTGTAAGTTACGCGGGGGAAGGAGAGCAGGGAGAGAACAGAACAAAGTGGATAGACAACTGTTGTAAAATAGAGAGGAATGAATGTAGAGAAAGTAACGACGTTGGCGTTCCATTAACATCTTGGGGTATCTCGATTAATTCCTGGTATTCTTTTCTGTGGAATGTAGAAGTAAAGATGTTAGCGTTCTGTGTTAACATCTATGGCAGTCTTGATTAATTTCTTTCTGTGTAAGTGTGGTGAGAGAAGAAGAAAGGAGGGGAAAACAGAACAAAGGGGATAGACTCCAAATAGAGAGGAGTGAATATGGTAGAAGTAAAGACGTTGTAGTTCCATTAACATCTTTGAGAGTATCTCTTTATTCGAATCACGTGTCAATTCGATTGTAGCTGTCTATACCTTTTTGGATAGTTTCCACTACACCGGATCTACTTCTATTTCATCCCTTGTTGTTTCTGACCCCCTTTCTATCTCCTCTCTGCAGCTGTACGTCCTTTAACTTTTGTATACTGGCTATGTCGCCACTGCTTGGAAAATAGAAGCTGTAGAATGGTGGTATAAACTGCACCAATTATCCAGTGTTGCCATACAGCTGGAGAAATGCTCTGAGGGAGAAATATGAAGCATAAACATAACCCAAAATTTTTGAATGGCTGTAAACTGCGTGTGTTGTGTAAAATTCGGGTTTTAACGGATGATAATAGAACTTTTTAATAATAAATACAATGAATGCTTTACATTTTACGTAACAGACTATAAAATTCGTTATTTTATTATACGTAAAAGTACATACCCCTCAACACACAATTTGTTTTAAAAAACATATCTGGAGTTTATCTTGCACTAGTTAACTGAATATTAAACAAGATGTGATAAAGTACGACTAATTCTTAAAGGTGAAGGTAACACTTTTAAGGCGAATATTTAATCTTGTGTTAGTACTTAATAATAAATAGAAGATCTAGTAGGGTTGTTGTTCTAATTCATAATTAAGAAAGTTACATACGAGTTTCAAAGTGCTCTGTAATTAAGTATTTAAAGTGTAAATGGCATGTCATTTTACCGACAATGTTTATACCCAAATCTTCACCCCAAGAGAGTATCAAGTGGAACTCCTGGATGCGGCGAAAGGAAAAAACACAATCATTTGCTCAAGCACAAGTACCACAAAAACATTTATTGCCGTCAAACTTCTACAAGAAATGGCATGGGAAATGCGATCCACATCAGGCAAACGAGCAATTTTCATTTTAGACCTACAAAATATTACTATAATGGCTTCGTATATCGAATTACTTACAGATCTTGGTGTGATTAGTTTTATTGAAAATATTGTAGACGTAGAAAAATGGAATGCATACATAGAAAAATATCCTGTTATTGTAACAACCATAGAAGCCTGTAAAAACCTTCTTTTGGCTGGTTATTTAGATCTCAACAACCTAAATTTAGTTGTAGTAGATGATTGTCTTTATGGAGAAAAGCAATTGCTATTAGAACCTTTAATGAACGAATATCGTAAACTTATAGATCGCAAACCACGAATTTTAGGCTTAGCTGCTGGTTTATTAGGTCCTGAATTGCAACCTGAATGCTTAGAAGATGAGCTACAACGTTTAGAAAAATTATTATGTTGTTCTGTCAATACTTCAAATGAATTAGTGACCTTATTAAGATTTTGTTGTCGTCCAAGAGAGCGTTTAATAGAATGTTCCGCAATGATCTCCGTAAATCTTCAGGAACAAATTGAAGCAATAGTCTCAAACGCACAAGGTTACCTAAAAGATCATAGATTTGATCCCAGTGAAATATATGCTGATGAATTTTTAGAGGAATTACGCCAAGTACCTGATCCAAAAGAAAAACCACAAGAGTTGTTACAAAGTTTTTTAGAAATCCTAAGAGATTTAGGTCCTTGGGCTGCTGATCAAGTTGCACTTAATTTTCTTGGTTTAATTGAAAAATTGAAAGTGAAAGTACCTTATGAACGACACTTTTTACTTCTCTGTATGGTTTCTACAATAATGGTTAAAATTCGAGCAATTTGTGAAACAGCATTTCAAGATTTATCCGAATTAGAACGTGTTAGGCAGTATTCATCACCTAAAGTATTACGTTTATTAGAAATCCTTAAACAATTTAAACCAAGTGGTGAACGTCCTGTAGAAATAATAGAAACTAATCCAGAAACTGTAGTTCAAACTAATGGTGTACCATCAACAAGTAAACCACCACGCGGAAAAAATGTGCGAGGTTCCCGTCGAAATTACGCGCCAAGACCACAACAAGAAGACAGTTTATGTGCTTTAATTTTTGTTCATAACCGTTTTACTGCCAAGGTCATCTATACTTTACTCTATGTAAGGATTTGGAATTTTTTTAATATTAAAAAATATTCTGCAAATCCCTCCTTACACATTCCGTTAATCTTTTTCTGCGACTTCCACGATTCTCCCACCAATATTCTTCTCTCTTATTCTGCACTTCCGTGGTCCAATTTTTTACACTCACCTCCGCAAACCCTCCCTAACACATTCCATCCATCGTTTTCTGTGATTTCGTTCCCTCTTCCTCCAATATGTTTCTCTATTATTGCATTCCATGCATCGTTTTCGCCGATCCTAGACTCTTCCTCCAATATGCTTCTCTATTATTCCACACCAAAAACTGAAATCTGTTCGTCGGCGCCTATAGTTCGCTCTTACTCTGAATGTTTCCCATAGGTCCTTCTCCCTTCCTTTTTATTCTGTACTTCCTCCTTTCTTTCACATCTATCTTCTGTATATTCCATCCATTTTTTCTTACGTCTTCCTCTATTAAGTCTTTCCAAAGGCGCTTCCTCCAATATTCTTTTCCGATTCATCTTATTCTCTTCCTTCATACATCCTCTACAAATCGCCTTTCACAAACTTCATCAAATTTATCGCGAATCTTCCTGTATTAACTGGTTTCAATGTTTCGTCCACTTCTTTTAGTCACTCTCTCCTGTCCCCTATTCTTCCTACATGACCTAACCGTTTCAATATTTGCCATTATTTACACACTACTACTGGTTGTTTTTATTCATTTTTTCAGACGGTGAGTCAAAATGATGATGATTTTTGGTGGGTATCTGCTCAGTATACTGTAGAAAAAGTAGCAGACCCCATCAAAGAACCTCGAGAAGCGGAAATGGAGTACCGACGCCAAGAAGAAGTACTACGAAAATATCGTACTCATGATTGTAATATAATGGTTGCTACATCTGTTCTGGAACAAGGTTGTGATTTACCAAAATGTAATTTGGTTGTGCGTTTTGATGTTCCATTATCATTTCATAGTTATGTACAAAGTAAAGCTAGAGCTCGTGCTGCAGATGCCCATTATTTAATGTTAGTTACTGAACATGACTTACGTCCGTTTGTTGAACAACTTTCCGAGTATATGGAAGTTGAAAGAACATTATTAAGACGTTGTAAAGGGCTTGAACCTGATGAACAAGAAGAAATAGAAGCCGATCGTTATTCTGCATGTGTTCCTGTTTATCAGCCTTCAAAAGAACCACAGGCGCCGAATGTATCGTTTTCAACAGCTATTACTCTTGTAAATCGTTATTGTGCTAAATTACCCAGTGATACATTTACTCGTTTAACTCCGTTATGGGATATATCAAAAACAGAAGAAGATTATATCTGTACCCTTCGACTTCCAATTAATTCTCCCGTCAAACAAAAAATTACAGGTTCTTCTACAATTAACTCATTGTTGGCATGTCGCGCGGCTGCATTTAGAACATGTCAACTTTTACATCAAACTGGCGAATTAGATGATAATTTACAACCGATTGGCAAAGAAAATTTTCGAGCTAGTGAGGAAGATTGGAATAATTTTACACTAGAGGCAGCTGATGAGGCACTTACAAAAGACAATATGGAACCAAGACCCGGTACAACAAAGCGCCGCCAGTATTATTATAAACGTATAGCCGATGCTTTAACGAACTGTTTACCAATGCCTAGTAAACCAACATTTTTTTATAAAATTGTTATGACATTAACCTGCCCACTGCCAGAAGAACAAAATACTCGAGGGCGTAGAATATACCCACCAGAAGAATCTGTACAAGGATTTGGTATATTAACGTCGAAAGAAATACCTAAAGTAAAACTAATAATAATAATAATGGTGTCCTAATTCTAATTAATTCATTTTTAGATTTGTGCGTTTCCGATTTTTACAAGGTCTGGCGAAGTTAGTGTTGATTTGGAATTATGTTCTAATGCGTTAGTTATGACCCCAGAACAAGTGGAAAAAATTAGCGAATTTTTGAACTATACTTTCACAAGCGTACTTCGTTTACAAAGATATTTGATGTTGTTTGATCCAAATGCATCTGAAAACAGCTACTTGATTGCTCCAACACGAGACAGTAAGAAATTTATTTAGTTATTATTAATTATAAAATTTATATCGCGAGATATATACATTTAATATGTCCGGCGCGCGATTTAAATTTAAATGTTGGGAAATTGAAATTTTATATATTCGGCGATTTAAATGTTATATTATGTCCGTATAAAATTCGTAACGGTTATTGTGAAAGTTTGTTTGATATTTTTTTACAGATGATGATGGAACTACAATAGTGGATTGGGAGTTTGTTGATCTTATCTATAAAAATCGTGATGTGTTGCCTCAAATTGTTCCTGAAGAAGATCGCGTAAATTACAAATTTGATCCTGCACACTATAAAGATGCAGTTGTTATGCCGTGGTATCGTAATCAAGATCAGCCACAATATTTTTATGTTGCTGAAATATGCGGAAATTTAAATCCAAAATCAAACTTTCCCGGATCAGAATATGCAACTTTTGAAGAATATTATTTACGTAAATACAGTATCCAAATGCAAAATAAAGAACAACATCTTCTAGATGTAGATCATACATCAGCAAGACTTAATTTTCTCACTCCTCGGTACGTAAATCGAAAAGGAGTAGCATTACCCACTAGTAGTGAAGAAACTAAACGTGCTAAAAGAGAGAATTTGGAACAAAAACAAATTCTTGTACCTGAATTATGTGCTATTCATCCATTTCCAGCATCTTTATGGCGTAAAGCTGTTTGTCTCCCTTGTATACTCTATCGCGTAAATGCGTTATTATTGGCTGATCAAATTCGGAGAACTGTTGCTAGTGCCTTTGGATTAGGCAAAATTGACTTACAAAATGGTAAATATTAAATGTGTTATTATATTTGATTGACAAGGCCGCCAAAGTGTTATAAGTTGATATTTCTAAAATTTCAAAAGATTACCTTACACATTAATCGATAGAACTTTATCGCCAAATTTTAGACTTGGGGAAGTTCCTTTTTTTATGAATTTTTGAAACGTTCAGTTCTTCTAACATAAAAATGAAACTTTTGAAACGTTCAAGTTCTTTTTTAGAAACAAGAACGGGAAACGTTGCTGGAAACTCGTTATTTTTAAAAATTCCCTCCAAAATTTTGACATGATTTGCAACATTACATGAAACTATTCCTGAAGACGTTTCAAATTTTATTTGCTTTGCAATGTATTTAGTTACTCAATCTTTGGTTGTTGTAATGCTATTGGTGGCTATTATATTGGACTGTAAACTTTAGGAATGCGAATATGATATTTTTCTATTCTATTTTAAGATTTTAAATGGCCTCCATTGAATTTTGGATGGAATTTATCAGATGTACTGAAAAGAACCAAAGAACAAGAAGTTAACAAGCCAGAAGTGAAAAGCATAGTTATCAAAGAAATTGAAAATAGTGAGTTAGTTCCTGTTAGTGCTAATAATAGTGTGCAAGAAATTGCGTTAATTGAAGAAAGTTTCAAAGAAGAAGGGCAAGACACTGGTGAATCAGCAGCTGAAAATGAACCAGAAGAAGGCAAAGTTTGGGTAGAGATAGGAACATGGTCAAACGAAATGGCTGATTCAGAAATGTGCAATGATGATGTTGTTGTTCGATATGCTTCCCCAACTAGTTGGTTGAATACTGCATATGAAGATTTCTCTGAATCAGATGATAGTTATTCTATAGATGACGATTCTGAATGTGGAGGTTTACATATTGAGTTTATGGGCGACAACACCGCAGAAGCAGTTGAAGAAGAGGAAGGTGAATCTGATGAAAATGGTCTTGTGGTAACTTTAACAGATATGTGGCAACAACTTGATAATAGTGAACGTTCTGAACAACTAAAAGTGGAATTTCAAGAAGCTTGTTGTAAATACAAGCAGCATCTTCTTTCAAGTAATGTTTTAATTTCAAAAGATCAAGTTTTTAAAAAATCAGAAGAACGCTTCCACGATGCTTTAGATACAAATGGGCCCTGTAATGGGTATATGCAGAATGTTGAACCTGTTTGTTTATCGAATGTTAAAGCAGACGGTAAAATTAAAACACTTAATGGTGTTGGGTGGCATAATGATAATAGTGAAAAATTATCATTTAGTTTTGATGAACAACCAAATTTGGCTGAACATCCTGGACCAAGTCCAAGTGTCATATTACAAGCCTTAACAATGTCTAATGCAAATGACGGAATAAATTTAGAAAGGTTAGAAACAATTGGTGATTCTTTCCTTAAATACGCCATTACAAATTATTTATATTCAAAATATGAAAATGTACATGAAGGAAAACTAAGTCATTTAAGATCAAAACAAGTTAGTAATTTAAATTTATATCGCTTGGGTAAAAGAAAGGCTTTAGGTGAATGTATGATTGCGACAAAATTCGACCCCCATGATAATTGGTTACCACCCTGTTATTACGTACCAAAGGAATTAGAAGAGGCTTTAATGGATGCTCGCGTTCCCGCAAATTATTGGACACCAGCAGATGTAGCAGCTACAAGAGATATGACCATTGATGAAATTTGCCAAATGGTTAGGGAGCATGGAGAAGCTTTGGATATCCCAAGTATTATTCCATATAATTTAGTAACTCAACATAGTATTCCGGATAAAAGCATTGCTGATTGTGTTGAAGCTTTAATTGGGGCATATCTCATAGATTGTGGACCTAGAGGTGCTTTGCTTTTTATGGCATATTTAGGCATGAGAGTTCTTCCACAACTCCAAGATGGTACTTATGGGGAATTAGAATGCCCTCATAGTCCATTATTAAGAAATGTAGATAATCCCGAAGGTGAATTAGAAATGTTACTTGATGGATATGACAAATTTGAAGATAACATCGGATATAACTTCCGCGATCGCGCTTATTTATTGCAAGCACTTACTCATGCTTCTTATTCACCAAATGCCCTAACAGATTGTTATCAAAGATTAGAATTCCTTGGAGATGCTGTATTAGATTATCTGATCACCCGCCATCTTTATGAAGATACAAGAATGCATTCGCCAGGTGCGCTTACAGATCTTCGTTCTGCTCTAGTTAACAACACCATTTTTGCTTCTTTGGCTGTACGTCACGGTTTTCATCGCTATTTCCGCCATTTATCACCTGGATTACATGAAGTTGTGGAAAGGTTTGTTAGAATTCAAGAAGAGAGCGGGCACGCCCTAGTAGAAGAATTATATCTTTTAGCTGAATATGAATGCGAAGAAGTTGAAGATGTTGAAGTACCAAAAGCTTTAGGCGATGTTTTTGAATCGGTAGCTGGCGCCATATTTCTAGATTCGGGTATGTCGCTAGATGCGGTTTGGAAAGTGTATTACCGTATGATGCATAATGAAATAGAACGATTTAGTGATCATGTTCCTAAATCACCGATCCGCGAACTTCTCGAATTAGAACCAGAAACTGCTAAATTTGGAAAACCAGAAAAATTAGCAGACGGTCGGCGTGTTAGAGTTACAGTAGAAGTGTTTGGTAAAGGTGTGTTTAAAGGTATCGGTCGTAATTATCGTATTGCCAAATGCACAGCAGCTAAATGTGCATTAAAACATCTAAAAAGACGCGGCCTTCTGCGCCGTAGCTAGCACTGATTTTATTTTTAACGTCTATTAAACACTAAGATAATTGTGATATGTTCATGCACACTTTTTGTGATGCATATAAATTAAATGTTTTATTAAATAGGTATTGGTTTTTTTTGTACTTATATAATTCCACTTAATTCAAAGTTAGTTAAGGACATAGGCGCCGACTCCATGGGTGCACTCAATGAAATGGATAAAAATTCATGTAAACAGAAAGGATAAACACTACACAGTGGGGAAAAGCCTTTCAAATTTTACATTGTGGTGAAAAGCCTTTTTCTTTTATAGGTAGGTATATATAAAGGTGTATTCAGTGCTAGGCTTTTTTCATCGCGCATTCTTGCCTTGAACGTGTGATTGGTGAATATTTTTTTAAAACTAATCAATCACGGGTATTCAACATAAGAACGCGCGATGAAAAAACGCCTAGCACTGATTGCACCTTAATATATTTTTTCTTCCACTTCCAAAACTGATATCTGTTGAGCACCCAACGAAATTTCTGCGCTTATGATAAAAGACATCTATAAGGTATCTTAAATCTTATGCTCATGAAATTTTAGGTATTGATGCATAGTGAAATTAAGTAATTTGTCACTTTTGACCAAAGTTGTATCTCCAAAAATTGAGCATGTTATTAAAGGCACCTTGTATAGCTAATCAAAAAACTATTAGGCTTATATAATAGACTCAAAACGCTTCTGTTATAAGTATGCTAGTTATTAGATAACAAATATTGCATACGAAATCAATATTAAGTAATAAAACACATCTTGTATCACTGTGCATGTTTTAATGAATAAGGAGGATAGAAAAATAAAAACACCGCTTTTTACATGACGCTATGTTTCTTATAGGCAATTCTATAAGAATGTATTGATTAATTTTTTTTGTTTAATTAAATTTTTTACTGTAGAATATGTGTTTATTGTTATTTTTAAGGTATACTATTAATTTTAATAGTTGTACTATGTGATTATAAGACTTGGAGGTTTAATCAGTTCTTTGTATCAGCACCAATTTTTTTAAGTTCTCATGGATATTCACTTTATAGTTACAACAATGTAAATTGTTAAAGCTTTCCTTTTATTTCATACAGTTCACTAGTGTTTCCAAAAGGTGATTTATTTTTAGTTTATATATAGGTATAGTCTTTTTTATATTTCATATACCTGAAAATAAGTTAAACAACCCAAACATAATAAACACCATTAAAAGAGCAGGTTAGTTACAAATTCATACAAAGTCCTATAGCACCTGGCGAATCCCTTCAAATTCTCAAAAGGTTATAAATTTTTACTATCCCATAAGATGATAAACCCTTGACAGTTACCACCTTTTTTTATTTAATTTGAAAAAATTGTATATTCAAGAGGACTAACAAAATAAGTGGATAATAATCTGATATAATCTCGTTGAAAAACGAAAAATTCAAAGAAAAATTAACATTTTGATTTCTGTTAATTTAAAAAGCATGTCATAATAAAAACTGTTACTATATTTTTAACTTGTGATATTACAGCGCATAATATGCCTGTATTTATTGACATTGTTTAGTGTGCAATGTAACTAGCTTAATAATTTTTCTTATTGTGTGACCATTAGGAATATGCTACACTAGATTAACCCAGTTTTGATATGATTTATATGGAATTACTACTTTCAACCCTTTAGTTTTTATAGAAATTTTATTTTAAGTATTACCTAAGTTAGTACAATGTCAATTCCTCAATTTACAGATGAGAGAACTGAATTTCTTAAGACTACTAGAATTTCACGAAAACGTTTATATGTTCAAAAACATTTATGCGGGTTACTATAACAGGTGTCCTTAAATATAGTAAAATTAATGCCAGTGTCTTTCTTATTTGAAAATTTAACTTAACATTTCAGTGTAAACTAATAATTATAGTAAGGTATGATGAAGTAATAACTGCAGTTTGAAATTTTGCAATAATTTGCTAATAATACATTGTAGATACTTCAAGGTATTGTATACAGTTGTTAATTAGCTGTGGTAGGAATTTATAAACAATTTTTATGCTTATACATTATTACAAGTGTTTTTTTCATTTTGTTATGCAAATAGTATTCTTTTTTTTACAGTTGTAAATAACATATTCCATACAATTTTCAGTTCTCGATTTTTTATTATTCAAAATTATTCAAATATTTTCATTATTTTTCATAATTTTTATTAGGCAGCTGAAGTTGTAACCAACTGGTACCTAACTTTAGATATTGAAATGATTTTCTTTATCGTGGTTTGTCTTAAAATTTTTATGTATGACAATATTCTAAGAAATATTTTATTTACTATTGTAAATTTCTTATTATTTGCAAAAGACAACAATGCATCCGTCACAACAATAAGTTAAGAAGTTTAATAATATCTATAGTGTGTGGTTTATTTATAATTTTTTTTATTTTATTGTTCTTGTTTCCAGTTTTGTATTTTCATGAAAAATTTAATAATTAAATTAAATAAAAGAAAAATTAGGATTTTTATTAATCAGTGTGCCTACATCAACCCTTAAGAAACTTTAAATGTGAAAATGTAAATTGTGAAGTACTACCTACTCTACATTCCAAGAATCCAAGGCGATTTAAGAGGAAAAGGTAGGTGTACTAATCTTTGGTTATTAAATGCGGCATCCTTACTAACGCCAAGAAGATTTAAGGAAAAGCAAATGCTTTTGCATAATCGATGTAAGGATCATTAGATATCCATATATCGATAGATATCGCAAAACTATTTGCTATACACTTCGTAAAAATAACGATAAATATCCTTGAAATATCCATATCTTCGAATAGGTACCTACTATATATAGAAATTATACATTCAATGAATATACGAATAATACGGTATTTCTACTAATACCTATCATTTAATATTTACAATGCGGTTAATTACGACATAGGTACCTATATCGAAATATCAAAAAATATTGATATACAATATATATATCGAAACATGCTTATGATAGCAATACTGCAGAGTACCTATATTTCTAAGTCTAACGTTTGAATTTCCGGCCAAATACCCTATTTGACAAACTATAGTGTTTGACAGCCGATCGCAATCGCAGTAGGTAGGTACTGCATCCATTTAGCTGTACCCCTCTACAAACTACAGTGACTACAGTGTACTACGTGACGGGCGGATTCGTCGAGCTTCAGTTTCACAACTACTTTTCAGTAAGTCCCTATTATAATTTTTATACACTAATAATTTTGGGTACCTATACCAACATTTGAAATCTTGTTCTTTATAATCTAAACTTAGGGGCACCCATTTAGTGCATAGGTACTTTAAATGGTTTGTGTGGTGCATTTAGTACCGCGTCCATTTTGAGAATTTGTTGTAGGGATAGGTAGGCTACTAACGGTAAAAATATTTTGAATTTCAACCTTTCCTATGTTGGCATGTTTCAGTTGTTGTATTGATGACATAGGATGCTACCATAGGTAGATAAAAGAAGGGGGAAGTCCCGTTATACGTGGCGTCATATAATGCTGATGGTACCAACCCAGTTCTATACATATACTTGATAAGGCACCCCTATGTAACCAAGTAATCTATGGTTAGTGTCCTAACAGCTAACGATAATAGTCTCTGAAGGGAAAACAAAAAAAAAATTCTGTTATTCAATTCTAGTGGCTCCAATTATTGATTTTTACCGTTTGTTCAGATTTTGTGAATCTAAGCCAACAAAAGGGGCACATTATCTAGAACTGCTTTAAGAAAAATGCAACAAAGTAAGAAGAAAAGTCGTCACTATTAATCTTAAATGGATAATTTTATATCACAGCAATAAATGGATGCCAAAATACGCAAAATGTTAACACTAAATGAAAATTATACGTACTTTTAGTGCAATTGAAGAGCAAAGATTCCCCACAACATAAATAAACGATCAATGGCGTTCAAATAATTTATTACAATTAAACAGATGTAGTTATGCATGATACTTTCATTTTCTGGTTACATATAATATCATCTAATACATCAGAACCAGATTACATGTAATTTTAAAAAGAATTAATCATTTTCACATATAACAGCTCTACATTAAAACAATCAGTTTACAATTTTACATCGGTTGAGTGTAATTAACTTTAGTTTAAAAAATTTGGTCCCAAATTTAAACTGAAAAAATCTTAGTACAGATTTATTAAATAAATCTTAAAAAGAGTCGCAACAATCCCGATTAATAAACTAAAATAATGCGTACGTTTCAAATTAAATCATAGAGCAAATAAGATAAACAAATATAACGTGCCGTGAATGGAAAAGTTTTGTTTTTGAAAGTTTATTAGCACTATTTTTATAAAATATTTAATTGCTCTACTTTCTATTATTTGCTCTATGGTGAAAATAAATTTTTCAATTGGGCACAGGTGATAAATTCGATATTTATGTATAAATACAATTACGCAAATAACAACAAGAAAATATACATATAAAGCTATAACGCAACAAACATTAATCAAGATCTCTTAGATTGACAGTTGAAAAATTTTCATTTTCTAACAGTTCTAAAGGTTCTTCAGGTAATAATCCTGTACCAAGTATCATATCGGAAGGGACATCAAGACTCTGAATTGCCTGTTCTAGAAGATCTTCGGAACTAAGTTTTTCTGGATTCTGCTGTTGGTAAGGAACAGCACGGGCGCAAGCTTTGTTCAATTTTTGATGAATTTTCTTCATATGCAGACACAGCCCAGATTTTCCAGTAAAACTTGCATTACATTCTAAAAAATAACTGATTGATACCGAAAACTAATATAAAATTGCAAGAGGTGGTATTTATTTTTTGCCGAAAACGCTAATCATTTATTTCTAGGAATAAAATTAGGTATACCAGTAGTTAAATGAAAGTGTATACCCAAAAACGGGCGAGATCGCAAATTATACACGTACTGTCGAACTTGCATTTACCGATGACGGAACTTCTGAAAAAATTTGCTTATATAGTGCATATATAAATTTCCTTACACAGAAACAACCTTGTTTTGCAAAAAGAACCGGATCGAAAAACAGTTCGTGCTAAAATAACGGACGGGTTGCGCGTTCGTGTTAACACTCTTTTGGCAGGAATTAACTCTTGTTAATTTTAATCCTCGATATATCTTTGATTTATGTGCGAGTCTCGTCTGAAATTTTTAGATTACGCTGTTTAAGATATATGAAAAAATTCCGTGAAGAGAAACTTGGATTTGTTATGTAGAAATTATTATTAAGTTCCGCAAAAAATCGTTAAATGAAAGTTCGACTGATTAATACTTTTCAATGGAAAAGGAAAAACCAATATTTACCATCACAATGAAATGGACGTTGGCCAATATGCGTCAACGTATGATCTCGAAGATGCTCTGAACGCAGAAAAGACTTGTTACAGGAACCCATGGTGCAGTGAAATTTTCTTTCATTGGTATGAGTACTTAAATGCCGTTTTAATTTACTCGCAGTAGAAAAAGCCCATTTGCATTCTTCATAAGTGCAAAGAAAAGGACGTTGTCCAGTATGTTGAAGTGTATGCTGTTTTAAACGACACGGTTGTTCAAAAACGCGACCACAATTTGGCCATTGACAACGTAACTCCGATTCCTTATAAGCATGCACACGAGCATGAGTTGATAATGCAGTGAGTAGAAAAAATTGTTTGTTACATTCGGCGACAGGACACCGATATGGAGCTTCGGCTTTTTCATGAGCCTTTACATGCAATTCTCGAGCACGCATTGTTTGGAAATACTTATCACAGCCTTTCACTAAACACGGTAAAGTTGCCGGTTTTTCATGAGCACGACGACGATGGCAATTTAAATTGTAGATAGTCGTAAAACGACGGTCACAGTCAGGATGAGAACAAACAAAGTCCTTTCTTTTGGAATGGGTTTCTTGGTGACGTCTCAACTTGAACGAGGTGTAGAAGGCCCATTTACAGTTGGGAAATTCACATTTAAAGGGCTTATGATCTAAATGTTTCAAAGCATGTAACTTTGCTGAATTATAACGATAGAATGCGCGGCGACAATCACAATGTGGGCATATCCATATACGTAAGCCTAATTTAGAATGTAGGCAAGGCATTCGAGTCTCCAATTTTGAAGATAAAACAGTTTTTTCAAACGATTTCACAGGCTGTTTTAAAAGAGCTTGATTTACATGACCGATCTCATTAGTTGGAATAAAATGAGTCGGGAAAACGTCATTACCGACTTCGTTTCGTAACCTTACTTGTAATTTATTATTAGAATTACTTACTTCTATGGTTAATTCGTATTTCACTATTTCTTCTAACATATCGCATTTATTTTGTTTCGGATTATTTTCTTTTGATAATGAATTCATGTTTTTATCGGTTTTTGATGCTGCCCGAGTAGGTATATTGTTTTGATCAAAATAATCACTTTCTGGGCTATCAAGAATACCCATGCAAATATCTAGGGGATCTACATCTGTATCACTTAAATGAAGTAAAGTGGGAGAGTCTCTTGCATTTACTTGGATTAATAATGGGTCTGGTTTATTACTAATTAAACTGTCGTTATTTAATACCATTTGATCGTCATTTTTATCAAACCAATCTACGATATCTTCGGGCCTTTCAGGAATATTATCAGGAATGAATATGCAGCTATCATTTTCCGGTGTTAAAACGGCAACTTCTAAAAAAACTGGTACATCATTTGAATTGCTGCTTCCAGGTGCTGTCATGCTGAACAACTTTAAAGAATCGTCAAATAATGTATCAGTATTTATATAATATTTTTGATATTTAAAAATATGTTAGGTTAACTCTTCACCTCTGCACTTTCTGCACATTCGCCGGTTCAAGTAGAGAAGAATTACATATTATTACTACAATAGAACTTATAATAATTGTTGATGGAAATAACACAGACTTTCTACATTTTATAACAGTTTCACTTATCCACTAATATTACAATTTTTCACTAAGATTTTGGTCTTTCCGACATTTTCTCTCTTTAGTTTACCTAGCGTCGAAGATCTGCAACTTCTATTTGTTTTCTTTTTTTTCTTATTTTTTGCAGTAAAACTACACCACCCATTTCTTCATACATACATACAATACATACATACAGGGATCGTATTCCTACTTATATATAATTTTAACACCAGATGACGCTAGAATTTTTCCGCGAATTCAGTAGCGGCGCCTCCGTAGGGACCTTGCAGCACGTGCCCCACCAAAAATACCAAAGAAACCTCCATTGTTAGAAATCGTTCACGAAAAACTCGTTAGCTAAGGACAATGTTGGCGACTACCGTATAGGTCTCGGAATAACTTTAGAGCGAAAAATCATTCAAACACCGATAGTCGCTAACGATTTGTTACAGTTTACAAAATAGGGATGGGCACCCGAAGCTGTAACCTATGGACTTCCTTTTATAAACCATGTGTATTAGAATGAGATCGACAGAGGCGGCTACCCTGAGTACTATAGGTACTTAAAGGTGTGCCTTCAGTCAATATTTTTTTTAACAAATTCCACGATATTTGAAAAAGGTTCACTCTCGGCGATTACCAAATACGTGTATGCACGTTCCTATTCCAATTTGTTGAAACAGTACACCTTAATGATGAACAGAAAAAGATAGAAACCCTTATAGTCGTCAGGTCAAGTTTTATACATAAAATACCAAAATTTGAGACTCCCTTTAGTGGGATTGTTTTAACCTGCCGAATAAAAAGTATCGCAGGAATAGCTTTTACGCTTTAGTACGTTTGTGAAATGGGTACGACAAAAAGCAAGCTCACCTGGGTGAAAGGAATTCGTAAATTACGTAATAGCTGGGGCATCGCCCTACTTCTGACGTTTCTAACAGAGAAGAAGGCGAATATTTATATGTAATAAGTGTGAAAGAGACGGGGGAGCGGTATAAGGGGCTTTTGTGATCTATAGGGAATGGCATACAACGAGTAAGTACCTCGTTGGTCGTCAAAGAACTCTAACCCACACAGATCAAGAAGATCATTGCAATTAATACGGCAATGGCCTGGGATGAACGTCCAGCAAGAGAAGAATTTGCTATAGTGATCGTCCTCGTCAATCTTTAATAGAGCCAGCACGATGAGAAGAAGAGATGAATAATGTTTGTCTTCTTAAAAAAATTGATTGTGCCCTACCTACTATGATTACCACGAACCGCCGCCCCTGCCAATATTTTCAATGTTAATCATTGATAATAATTCTCTGTTTCCTCCAGTTTATTATGGGCAGTTAAACATCTAGTATAATAAGTAAATAAAAATAGCTTTCGAGCTTATTTTCAAGATTTCTTCCATGTACACAGAAAAAGGGTGGGAGGTGGCGAGGTGCTATAGTACCGGCCCCGGCGACTATTCTACAGACACTATGGCCACCAACCATGACAGTTTTCTATATTATATATGGTTTTGACGTTATAACGGTTTTAACAGGTTTAACATTTTTCAATATTACTCTGTCTGTACATTTATTTAAACGTTAATTACTATATTATTTACGAATAGGGAACGCGTATCATTTAAACTTATATAAATTTAGTCAATAACAAAAATCAAGGTATGCTAAAAGTTTCAAAACATCAAATTTGTTATTTTAAGGTTATGTTATATCAAAACATTTTTATCTATAGAATGGAAGGCTCTACGTCCAGTGTTACTCAGCCACATTCGTGTGTAGAAAACGACGAAACTGTTGAAAGCCTTCCAGATAGTTCACCTGAAGCCAACCCTCTGCGTACATCTACTCCAGATTCAGAGGACAATCAATCCCCTAAGGTAATGTAATTTTCCATGTTAAACTACATATTTATCTACATTTTTACAAGCAGGAACCACAAGCCCACACTTCATCTAATAACGGGATGGTACATCAATCAACCCAAAGCAACCCCCAGCCTACTACTTCAGAACTTGAAGCAGGGGAGGTTGACAAACTGTTTCAAATATTAACTGAGTCTGAATCTGCTGTATATAGAAGTCTTTTGGCGCAAGAGAGAACGCCAATGCGAAGGTTTACTCCTTACCCAGTACACCAGCAGTTGTTCTTACAACAACAACATGAGCAAGAACGTCGACGATTGTCTATGTCAGCAGCTACTACTTCAGAATATTTACTTCCAAGAAACTTCTTTGATGAGTATAGACATCGCCATACCCGAATCTTCTCGGATATATCGCGAAATACTTCTGTAAAGCGAGTCATATCCTTCATAGACACCCTCACTACTAAGAAGACTTCAACAGAGAAAGATTACACTGAAAAGTGTGTAATCTGTATGAATAATTACAGTAGTGAAGAGGAATTGCGGGAATTAAGGTGCACACATAATTTTCATAGAAAATGCATTGACCAGTGGTTGGTAAAGTCATCTTTCTGTCCAGTATGCCGCGCCAATATTAGTGGGAACGGTAAATCTTCTCATATATGGGAAGAATATGGCTCTGCATCAGATAGTGATTTTGATTTTGATATGCTGAATGAACAAGATCCTTTATTTGATGGAAATGACTCAAATGTGCCACCACCACATGATGAAACCAAAGAGTAAATTTGTGTATTATATATTCACAATCCTTAAAATAATTTAAGGAGTGATTACAGACTGTGATTTGAATGTTAAATGCTATTGTAACAATATTGATAATCATATATACTTAAGTTTGTTCTTTTTAATTTGTTTAGTTTGAAAATTATTTTCAGAATATGTTTGAGTTTATTAGCAAAATGTTGTTTCATTTATGTTTTTGTATTGTTCTACGTAGATAAGAAGAATTTTAAGTTTTGTTTTTTTGTAATAATAATAATTACTCTTCCATATCAGTTTCAATTGGAAACTAATTATAGATAGCTCTTATGAAAAGTTACACTTTCTATGTTTTGACTGTTGATAGTGCCGTCTTTTTTTGTTCTGTAGCTATAGTATTTTTTAAATGTAATATCTTTTGGTAATGAAAATAAAATCAACAACGAATATTTTCTATTTTTTTCAATTCTTATAAAATAAATTTGGCAAAGCACTTGAAAAATCCTGAAGGGTAGGTTTGTATAGATGGCAAATTAAAACAGATACAACATAAATTGAGCTTTCTCCAGTCCCAAAAGGAAATCGTTTATTAAAACCATTCAATTTCCAATTATTAAAGTTTCGCAATATGGAAACTAACGATAAGTAATAGTTTTTGGGAGAAAATTTGTCGTAGTTTCGTTATTTATGGTATGATGTATTGTAGTATTGCTAAGACACTTTTTCGTTTACAGCAACCTGTAAAAATTATTTTAATTACTCAGTTGATCTAAATAGAGATGGCGGAGCAACAGACAACCTTTATTTGCGTGGAACCGCAACTCATCAACGGACAAATCACCAATTCGCAGTTTATCAACTCCTAACTCGCCAACGCGCCAAATTATCAACGACCCGACTGACCAATGTCCCAACTCAACCACATCCAACCTGTCAACTAACATTCCGCCAAAAAAGTAATTTATTTCGAATTAACTGACTCATAATATTAATTTATTATACAGAAAGGACTATAATAGTTATTTATGTACCAAGGGCGTTATGAAGATGATAATGCCCGGAGGGCGACGATGATCCAGCCCGAGGGCCTTTGGCCCGAGGGATGGATGTTGCCTGAAAAAAATAAATAAACATAGTATTTAGGATTTCTAACATAACATCTCTCTCAATAGAAGGTATTAAATAAAATAAATTCTTAAATAATCTCATCATGTACAGTCGAACAAACATAGCTTTGCGGGCGGGTTTTCTAGTAGGGTCGTTGAGGTTATGTTGCGTTAATAGTTAGGTAGTGACGAAATGGTTGCGTTGATCAGTTGGGTGTTGATGAAATGCGAGTTGGTAAATGGTCTGTTGCTGAGTTGGGGTCGACCCCCTTTATTTGAGTGAAGCATTAAACCGTTAAAACTATCAACTAAATAAAGAAACCGTACCATGAACCAAATCTGATCTCGCTAATCAAAATTGAAAAAACAGAGTTAACATCGGCTGGGACACAGAAAATAGTTTTCGAATAAAAATGATAGAGGGTAAAAGAACAAAGGAAAACGTCGGAAAATATGGGTGAATTACGAGAGAGAAAATCGAGGGAAAATTGAATGCTAGAAACGCTCCGAGTCTCGGTAGAAGCTACGACTTTTTAAGGACCATGATTGTTGCCAAAGAATCAAAATTGGACCAATATCAAGATCAGATCTTGATATTTTTGGCTTTGGGGTCCCGAATCCCAACTTTTTATTAACCCCGAGAATAAAATCTACGGGTGATTATGTTTAATATTTGATTATTCAGTTATGTTATTAAGTATTCGGGAAACGAAAAAGTTTCTTTTGATTTTGAACTTGCGCAACTTTGAGACCTATGGATGTCTTATGTAAAGTATCAGAATTTCTGTTGCCGATCACGTAGCCGCAACTCGAAAGCCAAGATGATTAAATAAAAGGAAATGTTTCTTCAAAAGAATGGTCAAACATTGTTTATATTTTTGGACACCGTGATTCATTGTTCTTTAACCCTGTCCCACTTCTTGCTTAATGTTAGCGTATACGTACGACGATTATGATGAAAATGTAAACATATCAAATATTAACATTTTATTATAATTTTATCATTTATGCAACGTAAACAATCAGTCGTCAATTAAATAATATCAACCACATCTAAATATTAACTTTACTGGACGTTTCGCCAAAGTTACCCCCGAAGATGTCAACTGTAATGTATAGCGAAACGTCAGTAATAGTTAATAATTTGACGCAGCTCACGCCTGAAAAACAGTCTGACATGATGGATCACAGCGGAAGCCTCTGAAATCAAGTTTTTCCAAGTTTGAGAAACAATCAGAAATTTTAATCTTTTAAAAATGTAACAACTTTTTGATATCAAGCTGCTGAAAAGTTTATCACATCTTAGCAAAAATGTTACGGTATCCAGGGTGTTTCATTAAAAAAAGAAGTTAGGAAGAAGGGAACAGTTTAAATTGCGAGTGCTACAATTGGCAATAAATTCATTAAAAATACAAAGGGGTAAGCGTAGCCGAGAGATAGAATCGTGAACTCTTAAACTGCAAAAATGAACATATACACAGGACTTTTTGGGTGGGGGTGCTGGTATCTTCGTATTACCCAAGCCCGAATTAAGATATTTTAAGGTCGGGGACTAGTGACTTTATGGGTTCTCATTACACTATAAGTGTAAAAGATTGAAATTGAAGGAAACAATAAATGCTTTTTATTTAGTCACCTAAGGATAAGACTGTTGGATACTCTTAGGACTGGATTGTAGATTGTAATTGTTAAGTGTTTTGACTGTAATTTTGAAAATGAATTGAAGATATGTGTGTTGGTTGAATGAATTAAATTTAACATTGAAGATGGTAATGAATGTTTGCTGGTCATATAAGAATATAAGAGGATGAGCAGGCTTCGTTTACCTTATGGGAAACGGAGCGCGGGGTTATCAGCAGTATAATATTGTGTACGAGGTACGACGGTGACAAAAAAACGTAAGTAATGTAATTTGGAGAATTTACATTCTAAACAACACCGTGTGTGGTCCTTCGTCGGACCAACTCGAGGCTGGTCGCGGTTGGAGAGTAAAACCGAGGCGCACAGAACCGCTCAGTGCATGAAGCAAGTCGCGTTTGGCGAGACGAAGTCTATCACCTCGTGTGCAAAATGCACCATGTCGGTTTAAAGAGCCATCTGAAGAGTTATTTATTTACGTGGTGTTAGTGACAATCGGTTTCCTGAATGAATCCTACGTCTGGGAATACTGCGAGCATAGTATGTTTCGAAAAATGTTCAAGTGTGGTGTCGCAGAAGAGATCGAGATTGATCAGCTGTTACGCGAGGGAATCTTTCCTACGTATGGGCCGTGTGAGAAAGAGCATGAGTGGTGGTGATTGGTGGTAGTGTGTACGAGTGCAGTGGCGCAAAAGAGCGCCAATGCACTCCGAGGCTGGGACGTGGTGCGTCGTCTGCAAGGCCCATGGCCACCACGGCTGACTCGCAGGCTGACCCAGAACGACACCGTTCCGACCTTTACACACGAACCGGCTGGGTCGACGCAAACGTCGCCTTAGGTCAACTGGACCAGGTAAGTTGACGGATGTGGCGCCCAAGCACGTGGGGCCGCCCCCGATAATTCGTGTTCGCAGTGAATCAGGTGTGATAGATCATTTGGAGCCAGACCTGATCGCGGCGGTGTGGTGGTGGGCGATGTGCCGTGTTACGCTAGCCTTGGTAGGACCACCGGGATTGCACCGTGTGTGGTCCACGGCTAGCTTAGCTTACCTGGTTCCCGTACGGCCGCGCCCCGGCTGCGCGGGGTTGCCACACGCACCCACCCGCCCGTTCTGCTTGGTTTCCGGAACTCTAACGTACCCTCTTCGTCCGCTACCCTCTACGCTAGATGTTCCATTTTACTTAACCAACCGCAAGCTTTACTCCTGTTATGAGTTAACTGAACTGAACTGACTACCCTTCACCTTAAACGTTCACACATAATGCTAATCATTATCAGCTACTTTTGCTTTTCAAAGAATATAGACATTTAATTCTGGTCAAACAACGAAGAACTTATATTTATCATTAATAAAATTATATAGGGGTAGGTAGGTATCTATGGTATCTTGTCTTCCGGGTTGGTATTTTTAGTATTTCGAAAACCTCGGAAGATTTCCCGTATCCGTATTCCCCTTCCGGAACAATGGTTGAGTGGTAACCAGCATGTAACTTAGGGGAAAGAACTCGCAGACGTTTAACAAAAGGTCTCGATAGAGTTTTACCAAAGGAAAAAATCGATAAAAGTCTCGATTCATTTGATTGCATGTCCAGAGTGTTAATTTATTATTTCTCAAATTTTAAGTAATTCACTGAAAATGAAGGGTTATCTAAGTTATGCAAATTATACATTATTTTATGTTAAACATTGTAACGGGTGTTCAGAAAATAAGCATGCACCTTAAATGGAAGCAGAAATTCGACAAGGTTTCTTTAAACATTATGTTTGTATTTCCGAATTATTACCTTCATTATTTATTCGCTGGACATTGATTGACATTTGTTAGCCATAAAATTTCTTATTTGATCAATATTTTATGAATGACATTATATAACAGGCAATTAATGAAATCTAAATAGATTTATGAAGTAGGAGACGGTAGGAGTCAAGAAACACATTAACCATGAGCAAGTTTCGCGATTGTTTTGCCACTTAACTTTTACACCTACATATAGAGTACATACGTAGGTATGTAGTATTTATTTTGTGTTTGCATTTACATACATTTTTTGAGTCAATATTTTTTTTTTATTTCACATGTTTATTCTTGGGAGGTCTTTCGTCGCAGTTGTTTGGATGTAGTTAGCATATCGCAATTGGAAAATTGAACTACCCACGGTATACAAGGATCGACACATACTTTTCACTCGTTTAAAAAGGAAAAAGCGTCTGCAAACTCGATTTTGTATCGAATTGTACATTCTTTTTGTGTTGAATGAGTATCGTATACCTTCCAGTCCTTCACCTAGGTGGTCTAGTCGTATTGGTTTTGACGTTTACTTAATTCACCTTTGATGGCTCTTAGTATGTTCTCCGAAACCTTTACCACTTTTTATGTTTCTTTGTAAGTTTAAAAAATTAATTTGTTAACATTTTAAAATTCACATCAAATGATTTGTCATGATCGCACTACCCTCTTAGATATTTTTTTAAATTATATCCTCCTTATTTTTTTATTTTATGCAATTTCTGTACAAAGAATTCTGTAATTTATTTATTTATACCCTCATTGAATTATTCATATCAGGTTCATTTAATGATGCATAAATGCATTTTGTAATTCAAACTGAATAAGTAAATGTATACAAAGCGATACAAAGTGTTCTAGAAATGAATCAAGATTACTAAAAATTACTTTCCTTTTTTTTCTCTAGAAGAATTATTTAAATTAATACTTTTGTCCCACTTAGTATACTATTAAACTACTGTCATATCAAACACTAGAAAAATTAAGAGGTTTTTAAAATTACGTGTGGGTATAAAAGTGTGGTTTTGAAAGAAAACATGAATAGTTATTAGTAAACAGGTTTTTTTAACCCATAACAAATTATGGATGAATTTTTTATATTCAGTTATTTTGCAGTTTATTATTCATAGAATTGTGTATTTTGTTAATGATCGACAATCATCTCTGGATAAGCCCCAGGGTGGGTAAACTTTTAATTATTTAATATTCCAAAAAGTGGAGGTGCAAACCTCCCCTGGACTTTCCCATACTAAAAATAAAAGTTTCGTTTTTGGTATTCAACAGTTCGCGAGGCAAGCCCTGATAAGCATTTGAATGCCTAGCGAGAAAAACGAGACTATACGGATTCGATATGAACAGAAGAAAGACACCCATCCTATGCACCTATCAATCTGTAGGTAGCGGCTAGAAATTACAGCTGGCGAAGCCGGACGATCGCTACCGACCGACCGACCGCGACGATCCGTTTCCGTCAGAATTCAACATAATTCATGAATTTTGAATATTTCAAAATTCATGAATTTCTCATCTACCGTACATTTTAGTTATATGACTACCTTATACTATGTGATAGACAATTAAATTTTGCATTCAATTATATAATAATATATAGGGTGTTTCATTTAAAATAACAACGTTGCTTATCGTATACTTCCCCTATACCAGTGGTGGTATGGGAAAGTAAAAAGGGAATAACAAATAAGCATCAAAACCATACCTATTGAGAAAAATGTTTTTCAAGAAAAAACTCGTTACTTTCAGCTACCCCTAGACTTGGCAGCAATTTGAATGAAACTGAAAAGTTTGTTTTTCGTATTTTAGTATGGAGGTCGCAGTTTTATATTATTGCCTTGGGCATTAAATTAGCTAGTTACAACCACCCACCAGACTTTGTTTATGGACGCCTCAGTTCATAACCATTAAATAATAACTGAGGTATTGATTGTTGTGTGATAAATAGTCTGAAATAAATTTAATAAACTGTAAAATAAATAATAAAATAAAATTCCGTTAAATTAAAAGTTCGTTTCGTATACTGACCTGCACCAACGATGTATCACCCTTTTATACTATACAAATAAAAATTCCTAACGTTCGCGAGAGATTACTTTTTATTGGGGAATTAAGTTGAATGCACCTTGTTCTTATCGATGCCATTACTTGTTGGTGGAATTTACTTTTACAATGCTACAGTTAAGACCCAGTTCCTATTGTTTTATTCAATTATTTTTTGTTTGGATCTAAATAAAATCAACAAACACTGAAAATTCCAGTAGCTTGGTTGCTAACACATTCAGTATAATACCTAGAGCGCAATTCGCGTGCAGAAAAAAAAGCAATATATGCAAACAAAACTAGGGGCATTAATCAAACTTAGCAAATATGCATTTGCATACAGTCTGTGCTCTAATAATATTACTGTAACACTTTATGTGAAACACATACCATATCTTAAAACAACACAATAATTATTGATGCCTTGAATGTGAAAATCCATGTCAGTAGTAAACTTAACAACTTTCATCCCGTTTTCTCAGGAAATCTTAATTGAAACAAACATATTGTATCTACATCATTTACTTAGCTTATGCTTGCTTGAAAAGTCATTATGTAGCGTGCAGATGTAGGTAATGACTTTATCTAGTTTTTACTGCCTCATTACACGCATGTTATGCAGCATGCCCTGGTGTTATAATTTGACCCCAATTTTCTCTCTTACACACTGGAATTCAGGAAATGTATTACAATAAGGAAGAAAACCGCACTCGTCAAACTCCATTGCAAATTAAAATTGAGCAATTCATGAATTGTAGCTGATGGAGGAAATAATGGTCTGCCCCTTTGCTTCATCTTTTATGTTTTTTCATTTCCCGATCTTTTTGTCTTCCCTGATGTCTGGGTTATGTTGGCCGTTGTGGATATATTGGGTTTCGTGGACATATGCAGAATTGGGTGATATGGTCGTTAGTCCTCTATACTTTTGGACGTTATGGTCAGACTATAGCATTGGGCATTTTGGATTTTGGGCAAAGTGGTCAGGTTTTCTTAAATCCTGTGATAACTTTGAAAAAAAAAACGGGGAGGTAATGTCATGTGATACATGACTAGATAACTAAACTGAACTGCTTCAGGAAAGTGTCATAAAGAGGATTTACTGTATACATGAAGATTTTGCGGTGGAAAACCATAGAAAATTTATTTAATTTAATTAGTTACATGACGTACTTATACTTATAATGGTTTAGCAAACTCGTTGGAATATTTAATTAGAAGCCATTGATAGAGAAAAGAATTCATCGTCTGGTCTTAAATATGGATGTAATAAATTTAAGTTTATTCTACTAATTATCGCCACTAATTGATTACGTATATAAATTAATGATATGGTATTAAATTCGTAGGAAAAAACTTTGCTATAGCCGTTAGTTACTTCCTTCCAGTACGTCTGTTTAGAAATATGTATGCAAATTGACGATTGTGGTTGGTTTAACCGGTCTTTAATCCTGTAATTATGTATACACTGATTTGAAGCAGCTAAGCGTTATAATATGGTAATGGATAATATGCAGAATACAGATACCGTAGTATAAAATATATAATGCAAGATGAAAAAGTAAATACAAAAGACATGCCACTATAATTTCGTATGTTCTAAGAAGGTTATTTTCTAAAATTATAATGCTATTCTTTCTATGCTACAGTTTTTAACCTCGAAGGATTGTGTGTTCTTGTTTTGCTCCGCGGTTACCGAAATAATGAAGTTGTTTGTCACAGCACATGCGATACCACACACAGCTTTATAGGTTCAGAGGATTCATAATTTATTCATACAAATCGCTTTCTATATGCCCACATGTCCTATAAACGGTGTCTTATTTGGAAAGTTTTTTTTTTGTTTCACAAATATATTTGTTGCATATACGTACAAAAGTTATTAATTAAATAAATTATAATTTGTAACCGATCTGTAGGATGGAATTTAGAACGCGGTATTAAAAAGTAGGACGAAATTGTTTTATCTTCAAAAACGAGATTATTCTGTAGGTCATTGTTCTCAAAGACTTACTACCAGCGAAACCAGGTCTGCCTGATTGTAACTCTTCCATTCATGATCGTGAGTTCTACTAATCTCTTCATCCCTGATCTCTGTCATATAATTTTTTTAAATTATTATGATTAAATTGATCTAATTATGAATTGAAATAAAATTATGTTTCTTTCTACTAATTGTAACACGTAGAAATTCTAACCCTAGATGTTGCGAACTTACATATTTCTGTTTGACTCAATACACCACCGAGATTAAGATAATTATTTCGTTGTCTACAAATCAATCTACCGACCACATGACCTTCAAATCACCTACAGGTAATTATTAAAATAATTAATTTTCTGCCATACAATAACAAGCTCTGTCGGTTATTTCAACTTGATTGCATTATGTTGTTTGCCTTTTTTATACAGGGTGGTATTTAGGTATAAAAACCGGAGCCAAATTTGTGTATATAGACAGGGGGTTAAAACGAAAAAAGCACAATTCTTTTACTGAAGGATGAGCAATGAAAATTGTTAAATAAATATGTTAACGAACCATTGCGATATTGAATTTATGTTATTTCTTGTAATAGATTATGTTGTTTGTCTGACATTCATAATCACAAATTACATGCATCTTGGAAAGGATTTATCTTGGTAAAATGTAGGAAAACAAAGCAACTGATTGAAAACGTCCATTGTAGTATTTTGTTGTCTGTACGTGGACGTTCAATTTCGTATCATCATTTCTCTCTGTTATTCTTATGTATTATCTTCAACCTCCCCTAATTTCTTCGCATGTAAGTTATTACTGTTATAAAACTTATCTTGTATTTTAATTTGTTGCAATAATAATAATCTATAGAGAAACTAGCAACCCGTGTCCTACGGCTATTGTATGATACCATAGCGCTAAATAGAACAATCAACATTATCTGTACGCCTTTTTGATGAAATAACAAACTCGAAGAATATACAAAATAATACCTACATGCATATAGACGTACCACGTACATAATTATCTAGTACTATTATTCGTTAGTAATGGTTTATTAGGAAATGTCATTTTATTCCAAACAAATTTTAATTACAATCCTGTATTGTTGTTCAGGCAGTTCACAAAATTGATTTCCGTTTGTTGTGAATCATAGGCGGTTTTAAAAATTGTTTGAAAGCTTCAACTATTTCATACTTTAACGTTGATTACTATCCTATTAAAAAGATTACGAGATAGCATGCTACGTGTGCTGCAATGAATGTAACGTGAAATTTTTCATTGTTGTTTAATCAACTTCTGCAATGCGTTTTCAAAGTAATTAAGTTCTAATTACGTCGTAAGTAGGAGAAAATTGATTAGTTTTAAATAAGAAATCGCATTATATTTGTCCCAGGAGAAATAAGGTTGATTATTTATGCCAATAATACACCACCAACTTTATTATTTTCTTTTACGTTAACTGCTTTTCTTCTATAAAGTGGATGAAAAACTATAGACCTATACTCCACAAAAAGTATTTTCCTATCATTTAATACTAGAATTATTATTTATAAAGGAAATTGGAAAATAAATCGCGAAATTAGGGAACATATTGGGGATGTTTAATATTAAGGAAAAGCATATTTTTATTAAATTATTTATTACTAGATCTAGAATATTTCTGTTATACATGGTAGTGTTCTTTTTATTATTTCTGTAAAACAGGAGCTGCATGACCTTGACATATGATGACGTATATCCTGATAATGGCCTTTATTGTTAAACTGTTTTAAACATAGTATGATAATGGTGTATAAAAGAAACAATTTCGTATCTTTACGGAATATATCCCTAAGAAAACTTCGGCACGAGATCTGGAGGGTTAGGATCTCCAGTCATCGCTTGCCACCCCCAGATCCTTGCAATTTTTACGGTTACTGGACGTTCCAATTTCCTTCAGTTTGTCTCCCAGTTTTCAAACAAGAACATAGTCGTGGAATAGAATTCGGCACTTTTATAATAGTACCATCTTGTTATAGGGTAAACCACCTGAAAGTAAAGGTCAATTTTCGGAGTTTCATATTGTACCTCAACCTCTAAAGATTAACTTTTGGATTAAATCAAGACCAGGAACTAAGTTCCTAAAGGGACGTCGGGTAACCGTGGTGTCGTTACTCACCAACAGCTGACCACGCAGCTGCCCTGCGGTTTATTGTTATAATTATTATTTAGTGGGGATGGAAGTGGAACTGAACCTAAAGTTCTGAAAAGGTTATTCCGCCACTGCTTTCATTAAAAATTGTTAAGTACTCAGGTATGGTAAATTAGCAAACTAATAATACAACAAACGCAAAATGAAGACTGCAAAAATAGGCAGGTAGTTTTTCGGTGCCTTTGCCTTGGCTTAGCGGACCTTCTCAATACCAGGTTCATTTGTATTAAAGGCGAACCGACCCATAATGATTGAGTTATCAACAGCCCGACCACGCACGATTGAGGGAGTGAAAAAGCCTTCGTTCACTTAGTTAAGACGTCAAGAAAAGTTCTTCGTACCGCCTTGTATGGTGCCTGAACTTCAGCGGGGGGTAAGCGCATAACAATTCAATAATCTTACCCATACTTAAAATTGATTCTTGGAAAAATTTGTTTTAATCAAATTGTGGTTAACGGTTTGGAATTAAGTGACGTGTGGGTTCGATTCCCACAAATTCAAAATGACTTTTTTAACACTTATCCTGTGAAGGATATGCAGCTTAAAAGTTTCCTTCCACCTCCCTAGAACTTACATGGTATGGTGTTGTATACAAATACGACTCGGAACTACTATTGTTCATTATATAGCATCACACACAATAAAACTTAATTAGTGTACTGTTATCAAGTTCTAACATATTAAATAATTGTTGCTGATAACATTTGTATGCCATCAGATTACCTTGTAGTGTCGCCAAAATGCGTAAAACATACCGCGAAGAATAATAATTTAACATGCAAGTTTACAGTTTTGTGGTCAGTGTTAAATTGTGTGGATATACTTAAAATTTTACATAAAAATGAAAACAAACTATTAAAGTCATTTCTTATGAAATATGGCTGAACGAATGCAAGTTTTAATAATTAGTTTGGTTTTTCTATTCAACAACTTTCAGGTGAGCCCATTAAAAATTGTAAATTTCGAAATTTCTAACAATGTTGTTCGTTGTGAACAAAGCAGAGTTTCAGACAAAAAGAACCAGGTACCTACGTTCTATACATTTTTGTGAGAAAACTAGACAATCTAGTCAATCCCCTCTATTACAAGTCCCCAAGTAAATTTTTGTATACAATGAAGCTCGAAAAAATTTCAAGTTTGTGTATAAATTACTATAAAATTCTGCACGAGTGGTGATTAATAAAATTTATTGATGTCACTAAGCAGAGTAACAGTTTCCTTTTAAAATTCTTAATTAGTGAAATAGTTCTTTTTTGCATTTTATAATATATAAATGCATAAACGTGGGCAGGACTGCTTTAGGAACTTGCCCAATTTATGTCAAGAAATTTTAACTACTGATTAAATCTTTCTTAAAATTTTATATTAATTTTAAATTACGTTAAAGCTCATATCAGTTTAATTGCTGTAGTTCTTTTTGTGCACTAGGTGTTCGACGTTTAATCGAATTAATAATTTCCAACGCCTTCTATGATGAGGAAGTAATCAGAAACCTGTTAGCGTCTCTTTAATGAAAATATACTCAACTCGAGGAATGCCTAATTACACGCTTTAATTAAAATCCAGTACACTTAACATTTAGATAAAAACAGCAATTTAACCTTGGCAATTCCTAAGTGGTTTGTTAGGTAATGGAACTTCAGAAGTGTAACGTGATGTAATACAACCGGAAGACCTGGTCTTATTCTTACTTACTGCACTAGTGTCGAAATCAAAATCAACTAAATACATTTTACATAAAATAGAATTTTTTAAATTGCAACTTTAAATTTTTGTCATGTTTGAGCGTGTCGTGATTTTAAAAACCCTAATTTTAATTTCTTGTTTTGAGAATTAATTCTCCATTGTTACAACTAAATTCAATTTGTGTTTTTAATAAAATCTTTCAGAAATATAATTATGTCCTTAAACCGTTCCAAGCCCAACCTGTATTTGTTAATTATAATTAAAGCTGGGGTTTTATGCAAATTGCATATTGTGTAATACTGATAGGGTAATTAATTATATTTGATTGACACTAACTTTACTTTACATGTTTGGGCGATTTACTGCAAATTACTGTTTTATAGATACTGAAAATAATAAATACAAATATTATTTCTTGATATTTAAATTGTTTCAATTTAATCAGTGAAGTTAATTTAAATGTACCTATATCACCAAGAGAAAATTTCTTTTAAGCACCAGAGTATTATTTATTTATTAATCTTTCAACCAGTCAGCCCGTATATAGAATAACTAAAGTAGCAATTAATGGTTAAATAAAACCTAAATAGACGTGGCGCCTAAAAGTAATTTATCATTGCAAAACTGCAATTCCAAGGTTAAATTTTTTAAGAAATTAGAATACGTAACTTATAAAAGAAAGCAATATTTTTTTTATAATTTTTTTTTCTTGTTACACATGCACTTACGGAACACCAACTGCTAAGGTGTGATGTCCTCCTCTCTAACACTTAAATGTAAGACTTTGACGAAACAGTTTTATCTGTTCCTCTGCGTTACGCCCGTCAGAGTTTTACTAATAGGAGTAAATAGAGATATGATAATCTATTTCTTCTGCAAATTTCTACTTTTTTGTTGGTTGCTATGTTCAGTGTTATGTATAAAATATAAAAGGATTGGGCACGTTGGTAGTTCTTGTTCACATGCATATAAATTCGAACTTTAATTATAACGATGTTGGCTACAAGGTGTCCCATGTATTGCCTGTACAGCATGTAGGTACTTATTTTTATTGTCCTATAACTGCCATCTATTTCATTATATACGACTATTGCTTTTAACTTGTTCTTGTTACGATCTCGCTTTCATGGTAACTTTCATTAGCAGAAAGAGCGTTTGGTGTTTATTGGTTTTAACAAGAAAAATTATTCTGCAGAATTCAATTACCAAGTGAAATGATTTAAATTATGAAACGAACGTACTTCACAATCTTCTAGAAACCTTTCAATCTAAAATAGTTATTAGTTAATAAATCCCTGACATTCATATAAATGTCAAAACAAATCTTAAAGCTTGAAATTATGTTTATCCATCACATGCAATCATCAAATTACTTGATATTAATTGAAACCATTAGCATTTGAATGTACATTAATAACTTGCGTAAAATCAATCAAGAAGGTCATAAAGAATGAGAAAGTAATTTAATCGTAATTTATTTTATACTTGTGTCCATCTTTGGTCTTGTAGTAGGAACACCTAAATTGGTATTAATAGCATATTGTAGAGATAACGACTACTTTGAAAAAATAGAAAATTCTATTACTGTTTTCCCTTATAAAATATTTCCGTTACTTCTTCATTGTGGGTTACTAAGAAAAAAAATAGTTTTAACCACAAAAGGTACGTTTTTGTCAAAGTCTAAGAATCTGTTTCTCAGGTCACAATAGCAAACTACGAGATAATAAAAATGTTAAGAATGACGTATGACTTTAGAGACACCCGCTGAATAGATAGCCAAGGAATGTTGTGGAACACCACGAATTTCTGGGTATAGACATACAATCTCTATTAGAAAATACCCAAAATACCGAAACAAAATTGTTGGCTAGTATTAGATGCCCTCGGCTCCCATTTTTATTACGTAAACCCAAACATTACATATAAGGAAGTGGTTGTAATTAGTAACCGCTTCGATTTTTTTTTGTGTAAACCGAAGAATGTTTGCATTTTTAATTATATCTTAGTAAATCAGGTACCTAGTATTTAGAAAAAAGAGAATAGTTCAATCAGTTCAGCGTAATGCGGTTTGTTAAGTAATGGAGCAGGTATCTCAGCTGTGAAATATGGAATGCGTGTTGTGAAGAGTGATTGGCACAAAGCCTAGCAGATGATAGCGGATAGTAGGTACGGTTGTCGGTTCTTCCTAGAAGAGTGAGCGGGGCCCTGGCGTGTGTATTCCGCGCCGCCACTTGGGTGGTCTGGCTGACGTCAGGCCGCAACTTGGGTGGTCTCTTGTATGCTCTACTCTGTTGCAGGGCAAGGCGAACGGCGACCGCGGAGTGCTGTGGGTGCGTGGCCGACTTCAACGGCAGCTGCACTCCCTTGGCTGTTTCCTCGACGTACATGCCGGCAAGGTGCTCTTCGTCAGTCTCCTTATCATCGCGACCTTCTGCGTAGGACTCAAAAGCGCCACTTTCCATTCCAATATTGAGCAGCTTTGGGCTGAAGCATCGTCGACGGAAGAAGTCACTCCGGTCGAGGTGTTATCCACGCACCAGATGCTCGTCCAGACGGCCGTTGATCCCGACGTTGGTCTTCTCCATCCGCGTGGATTACTCGAACACTTGTCGCTCATACGCCAAGCTACCCAAGTCACTGTGACGATGTTTGACATCACCTGGCGATTGAAAGATATTTGTCAGTCTCCAAGCGTACCAAGTTTCGATGTTCATTACATCGAACAAATGTTTGAAAACATGATGCCATGTTCTATAATCACCCCCTTGGACTGCTTTTGGGAAGGATCTAAATTGTTAGGACCCGATTATCCTGTCCACATACCGTAAGTTTCGGGTCAGCAAAATAATTCAATCAATGAATATCAAAACAAGAAAATACCAATTCATTATAATCATAATGTCTTCTATCTCTCCTTGATTTTCTTCTCCATAAACAATTTCTAACTATTCCTTTGTAAGACGCCTACTGCTTGTACTACCTTACGCTTCATCTTCATAGATTTCTTCGCAAAGCTTTACCATATATCCATTACACGTCTCTTCAACTTTTATTACTGGTTACGAGGTTACCAATGATCGACTGCAGTTTATGAGCTGCCAAATATGCAATATAAATTCCCTTCCAGACGATTAATATAAACGTGGATGTTTAAACGGTTCATTTCGTTTCAAATCCAAAAATAACCGAGTAACCTGTGATAAATTCGATCCATATTTAAACATTTTTCTTGTTATGGTATCCCAATGTATATCACGTTAAATTACAGTTGATTTTATAGCTTATGATTTAAATTGTTATAGGTATGGTATAGGAAGCAATATAAAATGGACCAATCTCAATCCTGGCCAACTCGTTGCCCGTATTAAACAAAAAGAATCTCAATTTGATTATCATTC
Organism: Hemicrepidius hirtus; assembly: GCA_963082805.1. Lineage (NCBI taxonomy): Eukaryota > Metazoa > Arthropoda > Insecta > Coleoptera > Elateridae > Hemicrepidius > Hemicrepidius hirtus. Next base: position 20,445,410 of record OY720168.1, read on the forward strand.
ATTGGAAGATTACTTTCGTCGTGCAGGCATCACTTCTGGTTATCAAGAAAAACCCTGTTTAGATCCTCGTGATCCCGAATGTCCATCTACTGCCCCAAATCGCAATTCCAGTCATCCATTGGATATTGGTGCCGAACTTACCAGCGGGTGTTATGGATTTGCTGCCAAATATATGCATTGGCCTGAAGATCTTATCGTAGGCGGTGCTCAGAAAAACAAAACTGGTCATATAAAACAAGCCAAAGCATTACAAACTATCGTACAGTTAATGGGTGAACATGATTTATACGAATTTTGGTCGGAAACCTATAAAGTTCATCACATTGGATGGAGCCAAGAAAAGGCTTCACTTATACTTAATGCCTGGCAAAAACGTTTTTCTCAGGTAAGATATAGAAATAAAAACATTCGAATCGAATCTGGACACTTCACCCAAAGGTACAGGAGGTATACGACCACATCGGCCAATACTGAATTTGTGCACAAAGTCTTTTTTGCATTGTTGGTCGTTGTGGGCATATTCAACGAAGGGAATATTGATGTATCGGGCGTTGCGTCTTTCTGTATTTTTGGCCGTTGTGGATAGAATATAGCATGGGGCATCGTAAACCTTGGGCGATCTGCTGTAGACTTTAGTTTAAAACAACCATATTTTGTTGCAGGAAGTGGAACGCCTAACGAAAAGTAAGATGTCTGCGTCGTACCTTTTCAGTAGCTTTTCGACTGCAACCTTAAATCGAATTTTAGCAGAACAATCTCGTTTGGATATTATTAAATACGGCGTGGTTTTAGCCATAGCAGCAGCATACGCTTGGTTTGTCCAATCGGGGTTAGCTGCATTAGGAGTTCTTCTGCTGGCTGCTTCTACCTCTGCGGGTTTAGGAGTTTGCAGTCTTTTGGGCTTACCGATGAACTTATTAAGCACTCACGTTCTGCCGTTTTTAACTGTTGGATTAGCAATGCGCGAGTTGTTTTTGTTGTTGTCTATGCAATCGCGTCATTTGACACCACCTGAAATACTACAACGTATAGGACCAGCTGTACTTTCAGCAGCATTCATCAATTCTGGTGCCCTTTTGGCAGCTGCCATCTTCCCAATACCAGCTTTGAGAATATTTTGCATGCAGTGTGCAGTTACTATCGTCTTCCATGCTGCTTCTATGTTGTTTGTACTACCTGCCCTTTTGGCTCTCGGCGTGCGATGCCAAAAATCAGATGTTCCTTGTTTCCGAACTGAACAGAAAAACATAGCAACACCCGCTAACAACAACAATGGAGATCCGGTAAGTTAATTTTTATAAGTAATTTTTCAAAAAAAAAGTATGTTTTAATGTCCATGTAACTGTAGGATTATATAAAAAGAATGAATATAATAATAATATTATTTTAAACTTAAAAACCCAATAGTATAAAATTCAGCAAGTCATTGTGAAAAACAAAATTATTTGTTATGCGAACGTATTCCCTAGTTTTGCGAATGTAAATTTAGACCAGAAGATACGAACATGAAATGCTTGGCTGCATACCTTGAACTTGAAATATTGGCACATTTCCACTACTCATTACAATTTTCATTCAACGGATTTCCTGAATTAAAGAGTAAATTTGTTTGGCCACAAGTTATTTTTATCTCTTTCGTGATTTAAGCGAATTTATTAAGAGAATGGTCTTTTTCTATGTGTTAGTAGTAAATGCGAGGTTACATTTTGGTTTTGTCGCAAATTGAAATCACAGTTTGTGGTTTGTTACTGTTAGAATTTAATTCAGTGATTGGTTTTTATTTTTTCTAGAAATAGATAGTCATGGACCGCATAAATAAATTTTTGTATTTAAAAATAACTTTCAGGATATTATGTTTTACAGCTGAAGTTTATTATCATACAAGTTGTATGGAATAATTTAATTAACCGCAGATTACTTAACAATACTTATTACCTTTGACGCGTTAAAAAAATAAATAAACACTGTAAAAGGTGTGTCAATTAACAATACAAATGGTAAATACTAATTACTGACAAATTTATTGTAACGAAATATACTTTAACGCATAAACTGGAACATTCGCACTCCCACGTTTGTAAAACGATAACACCGCCAAATGTTATCAAATAAAATAATACCCAAAGTAAAAAACCTGTTGAACGCTAACCCACTATAATTATCATATTTCACATACAATTAACTAAGAAAAATTATCTTTAAATTGTTCATGAAAATATCTTTGATATTACAACCAAGAATCAAAATTAATGATATCGTTAAGAATTTTTCAAGTTTGGAGTTTCTGTAATTTACAACAGCGTTGTGCAAAGTAATTCATGAATAGTGTCGACATAATGAATCACAATCAGGCAACAAGCCAACAAAACCTTGTTTTATTTTCAGGAACTTGATGTTCCTTCAAATTCATAGATTTTACGGTTACGTTTTATATTTACAGCACATGTTTGCTTTGTGCAAGCCGGCAATTGCAAACAGTAGTACAGATGGAAAAAATCGTTTCATTTTAATCGATTCATTTAAAAATCAAAATATTATTAGTTCAAAGTGTCTCCTTGCGAGGAGAAATTTTTTTTTCATACATCCCAAGAAATTAAAATCCAAACAGTTTTAAACTTTTTTAGAACTGAACGTTCGACAGATGAACAAAGCCTTAGATTTATTAAGAAATCAAAGTTTAACATACAAAATTGTCTTCGATTATCCCCTCCTGTGAGGTTTGCAAAATTTTTTTATCATACATTCCATATAGACACATACAAAGCCAACTGAAACAAGAAATAACAAAAATTGAAGACATCTAACCAAATTTTGGATAGAATTCTTGTTTCTGAACCTTTGATAACTTTAGAAACTAGATTAACTTCCGCAATGATCAAGAATTTTGGTTAGCATAGCTATTCCTGTAAGAAATTAGGGAATAAAATAAAAGATATTTCTCATTGAAGCTCTAGATTGGTATTTGGTCATTTAAAATTAAAAAAAAATCTTGTTTTCTGCAACACGTTCTGAAGTGTTTTTTGCAGTCACCCGGATCGTATTTCACATTAGCAAGTATGCAAATGTGTTGACGGAAATGGAAAAAAATATATACAACCGCGTTGTCATTTGTAGGTAGAAATTCTTCCTGTAAATGATGAAGTCGTCTCCTCGACCCATAACTCGATTCCAAACGCCACCGCGTACCGACCAGTGGACCGCACTAAATCATTCCGGCGGTTGCTGCAAACGGCGGCTTGCATAAAGAACTGCAAATGTAAACAACGATTATTAAGACTGCCGTTTTAAAAACAATGTGACGGTTTCCATTTCCTTTTCATTAGTTACCTCATTTTTCCACATACATGAGCGTGTCAAAAATGCTCGAGTATAATTACCTCTACTACCTTTTAATTACATACATGAATGAATACTAAATTCATTTGATAGCACAAGCCGCCTTTCTACACAACACAATGGACTTCCAGAATGCTTACAAGAACACTCAATACAGATATTTTAAAATAACTGTAACTGTATTAGCTTTCGAAACGGGAATATTCCTCTGGAATTCTTCAACAGTCCAGAAAAGTAATTAAACAAAGATTCGAAATTTCAGAATTAAAAATTTATTAATAGTCAGTAATGGGTGGGTATACATGAAGGATTCGTCTTACCATGGAGGAAGACAAGGAAACGACCTTTACTCTATGGCTCTAGAAAAATTTCACCGTCCTCCCCTCGAGTCTATAAAGACAATGTAGTATACTACTACCCTACCATACGCTAATCTATTACACATTTATATAAAGCTCGGTCCTCTTCTATGTCCATACAAACATATACCAACATGCTGTTGCTCCATCACTAGAAAAAAAAAACATCACATTAGCATTAATTTTTTGGAAAAGTATTGATGTTTTCCATTCACTGTACCGACATAAGACTACACATGCGTATATTGACAATTTTCGTCAGTAAGGACAAAAATGTTATTCTATTTTCTTCGGAGCTTGGCAATTTATTTCGGGTAACAAAATCAACAAGTATTATTTACAGCTTCTTTGGTTTACGACTTTTTTATTAGTTGAAAGTGTTAATACGCCATTGTTAAGAGTTACTTAAGTCATTGTAATAGTATTACAATGCGCGTTGAGTAATTTTGGGAATAAATTTATTTGTCTAGGTCTAGGAAATACCTACTACGTATTTTTTATTTTATTCGTTTTTAAGTAATAGTACAAAACTTTAGAAAACCTAGATGCGTTTCGGGAACTAAAAAATAGATTCACTTCCTGAATATTTTTGGAAAGGGGACTTTTTACATTTTGGTTTGTTACTGAAATCACGGCTTCCGACGTTTCTACATGTTACTAATGGCTTTTTCCTTTTCAGGAACAAGGAGCAAACCTGATTACATCGGAGACGATTTGTAAGCAGAAGAAAAATTTGTTGGCATGGGTACTGAATCAATATTTAACGTCGGTGTTATTTAAACCATTTATGAAAGTAGCCTTGTGTCTCACCTACGCAGTTTTAATTATATTTTGTGTTTTTAATGGATTGAAATTAGAATATGATGTGCGCCTTTCTGCGTTTCTTCCGAAGAACACTCAGGAGTACAAGTACCTGGAAGCACAAAACCGTTTCTTTGGGTTCTATAATTTTTATTTAGTGACAACTGAATTGGAATATCCGCTGAATCAACCTCTACTGTATGAATATCATTCATCATTAACCCAAGTAGCACATGTGCTTAAAGATTCTAATGGAGGATTGAATATGAATGATTTTTGGTTGGCAAATTTTAAAGATTATTTACTTGATCTTCAACAAGAATTTGATTTAAATCGGGGCAAGCACAGCCTTAGTAATGAAAAATGGTATCCCAATGCCACTGAGAAAGCAGTTTTAGCATTTAAACTGTTAGCACAAACTGGAATTGTAGAATATCCAGTCGATAAGAGTCAAATTTTTAACAAGAGATTGGTAACAAACGGAATTATAGATCCCAAAGCTTTTTATAATTATTTATCAGTATGGAATTGCAATGATCAGATGTCATACTCCAGCTCTCAAGCTAATCTAACACCAAAACCTTTCCAGTATTACAGTTCAAAGACTGAATTTGATTTGAAAATCCCAAAATCGCAACCACTTGTATATACGCAAATGCCTTTCTACCTCAAGAACCTCAGAAGCACCGGCAAGATTGTGGAAACTCTGAAAGAGATAAGAGAAATTTCGGATTCCTTCAACAGCCGTGGACTTAAGAATTACCCTATAGGACTTATATTTTCTTTTTTTAACCAGTTCCTACTATTAGATAGACTGTTGGTGGTACAGCTGGCACTTACAGTGATAGCTTGCTTTTTAATATCTTGTGTATTGGTGAATTGGACAAAACTATGGTGTTCATTATTTAGTACAATAATTAGTTTATTACTTATGTGCCTGATGAATATTAATGCTCTTAGTGGAACTTTGGGTGCATTTCACTTCGTTATTGTGAGTAGAAATGTAATGTTAATCATAACGGGTTTTTTGAGTGGTATTGGATCACGTGAGCGGCGTCTACGTATGTCATTAGAAATTAATGCAGAACCTATACTGAAAGGTGATATAGGATTATTCATATGCACAATAGTTTTGGCAACATCCCATTTTGAATTCATCCAATATCAAATCTTCACCATGTTGCTGATATCTATATGTGGATCAGCTATTAATTCTATTGTGTTTCATCCTTTACTTTTAATACTGCTGGGACCAAAAGCGGAATTGCAGCCTGTGGAACATAATGATCGAATATCAACTCCTCCTCCGCCTCCTCCTCCTCCTGCTCCTCCTCGTGCAGCATCATATGCAAGACCACCTCGTCGCAACACAACTGCCAAAACCACTAGAGAACCTAGTCTTACCACCATAACTGAAGAAAGTTGTAATCAGAGTATTGTTGTAGAACCACAAGTGACAGTGGAGTATAGTAGTCCAGAATCAAGTTCTAGTGGACCATTTACAACCAAAGTTACAGCTACAGCTAATATAAAAGTGGAAGTAGTGGCTCCTGTATACAGACCTAAGTGTAGTAGTTGTCGCAGAACTAAGTGTGGTCATCATAAACAACAGTGTCATTGTTGTAAACAGGATTCAGATAGTAGTGACAGTAGTGCTGAAACTGAACCAAATAGAAACAGCTAGCATATGTTACCCTTTGATGTTGTTGAGGTAGCTTTAATATGTATATTGATGTTTATATTGCAAATATGTATGTATTGCATTCATTTATTTATTGCAAAAGACAGCATTGTACGATAGCGTTTCGAGTACATATATTTTTAGTGATATTATTTATATTATTTTTTAAGTAAAGTATTTTTACATGTTTATTTGATTGATTTTTAAACATACAGTTTCTCAATTAGATCAGCATGCTTGGCTAACACCACATTCCTTTTGATTTTCATGGTTGGTCCTGAAAAAATAACATTTTAGTATCAAGCAAGGCTGTTTGTAAATCAACTCTCCCATTATTAAATTTCTAATGTATTGAAACAAACGTATTTTTGAATAGCCAATTTACTGAAATAAAATACTATTAAAAATTAAGATATTACCTAAATCTATCTTGGTTACCTATTAACTTTTATATAAGGTGTTGAATATTTACAAAAACACATTTATCTTGTAAAATATATCCAAAAAGATTCATTTTTCACTGTTCTACAACCATATGGTATTGTTATTTAAAAGAATATGTATAATACGAGGTTAAATATTAGTCAACTTATTTATCCCAACAATGTGCAATGGTTGGTAAGACATAACTGAACAAAAAGTAATTCACGAAAATTACAGAATAAGTAAATTTAATTTGATTGTTTAAATCAAAATGTAAAATAAAATATGAGAGTTAAAAATAATTTTCTTTTCAATAAAAATTAATTTCATGTGGAAACATTATAAAGCTAACAATATTAAAAACTTTTTCTGGTAGCATAAAAAAAGTATATTATCTAAACTTAAAATTGAATCAACTGCCAAATGTAGGTACAATCACATCCATGGATAAATAAGTTAAAGTTAATTTTACTTCTATATATTTAATAAATTTAAGTTTGTGTTAATGTTAAAAGAAATTTTTTAATGAAAATATGTGATCAGTGTATCAATCAAAACATAAATATATACAATTTTGGAATTTAAATGTATTTTTTGTAAAATAAAGAAAATGTTTTATTTGAACTTTTTCTGACTGAAACTAAATACCTATTCCATAATTTTATTTTCAATTTCGAGACACAAAAGGTAAGATTCATTTGAATAATTTTTACACCTGTGTTTGATGACTTACCTAACTCTCCAGTAGGAATAGAAAAATCATTTGGTAACAGTGCAAACTTTTGGATTCTTTGAGCATTGGATGTAGCTCGTTGATTCACTTTATCAATTGCATCTTGAATGGCTTTTAATAATCTTTTATCAGGTCCACTTTCCAATACATCAGTTACAGAATCCGCGGAACATCCTAGACTTTTTAACCATTCCCTGACTTCTGAAGTAAGTTTATCCATAGGTACCATTTCAGAATCAACTTCAGTTTTCAATGATATTAGTAGAGACAAAAATTTCCGTTTGTCTCCTATAAGCATGACGTTACCTACATGCGGTAATTCTGCTTTAACACTTTGCTCGATTGGAACTGGCGGAACATTTTCACCACCAGCAGTAATTAAAAGTTCTTTGCTACGGCCTGTTATATAAACAAATTGGCGATTATCAACGTATCCAACATCACCCGAAAGCAACCATCCATCTTTATCTAATGCCTCAGCGGTTTTTTCGGGTTCATCTAAATAACCCATGAAAACGTGCCGACCATAAAGGCAGATCTCTCCAGTTGAATTTGTACCTTCCACAATAACTTTGGTTTTCATTCCAGGAAGAGTGGGACCTATGCTGTTTAAATTGAACCCACCGTAGACTGATAATGTATGGGCACCACTTGCTTCAGACATTCCAAAAGCTTCCATTATTGGAATATCAATACTAAGGAAGTATTCTTTTATATCAGCCGATAATGGAGCTGCGGCAGAGACGGAATATTTGCAACGATCTAATCCTAATGCTTGTCTAATTCGTTTAAGAACTAACCAATGTGCCAAAGTGTAACCCCATGTATTAGATTCCACCCTGAAATATTAATATTAGACGGTAACATAATTTTGCGTAAATTTGGAAGAATGTTATAATTACCCCTTAATTCTATTCATATTGTGTTGAAGGCCATGAGATTTGGCCCAGTTGGCTATAGCTCTTTTAATAGGTCCGCTCCTGGCGCCAATTTGCATCATCTTTTCATGTATTTTTTCCCAAACACGTGGTACCCCTAAAAAGTATGTTGGTCGTACTTCCTGCATTGTATTAACTAAAGTACCCTTAAGAGCATTTTTGTCGGCGAAATATACTGTAGCTGCAACTGTTATAGCTATATAAATATCTACAACTTGTGCTGCTATATGACTTAATGGCAGATAACTGATTATATGTTCTTTTGCCTTTTCAGCACCCAGCCGTTCGGAAATAGTTAAAGCATTCCATGTTATATTGTCATGATTAATCATAACAGCTTTAGGGTTTCCTACTGTACCAGACTAAAATAAAAATATATTGTTTATGGAAGAAGGTAGTGAACAAAAAAAATAATTATGCGTTTATTAGATAAACGTACCGTAAAGACTAACATGCAACATTCGTTGACTGCAACTTGTTGAAGTCTCTCGTTTAGTTTTGTATCGTTTTGTTGTCTTCCAATCTCCATAAGTTTTTCCCACTAGAAGAAAATAAACTAAAAATTGTAATTTGATATTATGTCTTTTAGAAAGCTTACAGAAAGCACGTTTGGATCTGTAGGTTCTCCTTCATACTGTATCACAGCTTTTAGATATGGCAAATTATGTTGTACTTCCTGAATTTTTTTTAACAATGTAGCATCTTGCACTACAATAATATTAGCTTTTCCGCGTTCTGCACAATGTAAGCAAGCTGCAGCAGAGTTTGTTGTGTAAATGCCAGCGACAATTCCTCTAAAAGTTATTTTGTTAAATGAAAATTAATATGGAAATGGGTGAACCTACCCTGCATAAGTAGCTGCGAGAGAAGAAATAAACCATTCTGGACTATTAAATCCAAGAATACAAACTGAATGGTGTCTTTCCAAACCCAAATGAATGAATGCTTTGGCACATGTTCTTACCGATTCTTCGTATTCTCTAAAAATTAATAGTAAGGTAGGTTACTTATAATTTTACAGCAGGAAAGACGTAATTGTTAAATAAATGCACAGGTTTGTACTTTGCTCTTTTTATGCATACAATAGAAGCAAGAAATATAATTATATTCAGAATCAGTTCAGTAGTAACGCTAGAATTATGTATTGTACTTATAATCTTGGTTGGGGAAAGCCCTGCCCTCCCTTCCCACCTGCCGAAATAATCAATCAAGTGATAAAATAATAAAAACAGTATTAATAGGTAGCAAAATAATTCAATTAACAACAAGAACTAAATTGGCATTATTCTATTTTTATACCAATTTAGTAACAATTATCAATAAAGAGATAACAATGTGTAAATAATTTTGGTGATAAAATATTCATGTAACGAAACAAGGATACGTTTTCGTGTGTTTTTTTTGTGCAATATATAAAAAAATGAATTCTCTTTTTTTTATCTTATGGGTACTTTTAGTGTCGGGTACAATTTTCTAGAGTGATATGGTTCCCCGAATTAACAACAGTTGAACAAACCTAATTACCTGTATGTAACGGTCTTCCATGTACCATTTGAATTCTTCGAAGACAATGCTGGATGATTAGGAAACTGAGATACGGTTCGCTGTAACAATCCGGGAACGGATATGGGAGCCACCGTTTCTATAGCCTTCCCATGTTTAGGTATTCTCAAGAGTACAGGCTCCTTTGGATCTGTAGTGTAAAGTTTTGTTGCAGGAAGAACTTTATTTGGACCTGTAACATTATCTTTAGTATAGATAATATTTATTAGTAACTAATCCTTACCAATAACGCCATTTAGATTGTTGATAGAATCACTTGAATCCATTTCCATTATTGTCTACTCAATGCTTTGTATCTATCTGACTTTAAAACAATACAAAGTAACTAATTTTTAGCGTGGCTTTTAATATGTACATACTGATGTGCCATGTACAATGATTAAAACTAATTATATATAGAAGCAATTATTTTCTTATTTAACGTATGATTTTAAAAGTACAAAAGTACATACAAAAATTTGATTGTAGTAAGTACCTAGTAGGTACTACTCATAATGTTGAAGGTTGTGATCAACTTGATGAGGTTACATTTAATGCAACTTCTAGCTACATGCAATGTAAAATTAAAATGTATGTTTTTTTAACAAAGTATTAAGTACTGTGGGAGTTTATATTACTTTGTCATGAATAATCAATGATGTAATTAACTGTCCATTGTGTTTTGCAATTGGGTTAGATTAGTAAATGTATTGGCATTAAAATAAAAGTAAAGAAGTGGAACAAGATGCTGATTACAAACTTTTCATCTTCGAGTTCAAAGGAGTGGGTAATATAACATAGTTATTTATACTAGGAATAAATTTTGGTCATATGTATCTATGGATATGTTCCTGTTAGTGAAATGGATGCTGACTTGGATATCTAATATGAATCAGAACTAATTTTCAATTTTCTACTGATAATTTACATTACGCTCGTACCTATCTTATTTTTTTATTTTAGAAAGAAATTACAATTTTTTGCCCATCTTTTTCCGGAAACCATACAATTTCGAGATTTCTTTTATTTCATAACGTATCTATCAAAATAATATCGCCATTATCTATGTAGTACCTACTAAATTGTAAACTACATTAAATTAATATTTTAGCAAAACGCAATAAACAAGAAGGAGATCCTAAAGACATTATCGTTGCTAAAGATCAAAAATGTAAACGTACCTAGAATAAAAAAATCCAAAAATATGTTGTAACCCCAAAAAAAAGCCATCATATGTATTTATCATTTTTAGGTCTAGGTCAAAATTGTTTATTGTACGTGAACTTCAAGTGATAACACTGATACATTATATAAGTAGATTAGAAACATTTTCTTTTTTTAGCAGTATTAGTACTGTGCACTATGTGACATTCAAATATGAAGTGAATAATAGTGCCTACATAATTGAATTTCCATAATTAAAGCAAACCCCTACCTATTTAATTAGTACCGGTTTATTTCCTAGTTTGTGATTATAATTGTAGAATGTTTATTACAACCGTTTTACACCAAAGTACACAGACGTGCTGCGCAATATTTTAGCTGTAGAAAATAAAAAATAATAGATTTTAACAGATACCTATAGAAATTTGAAAAATATTCAATTACAAATCATCAAATATTGTAATGATTTCAAACCGGAAAAAGAAAGTAGCAACCTTTTTCTAAAGGTTAACTCAATGACATCGAAAATTGTTCATAACGTTTTTTTTTTCAAAATCGTAACCGCAACGATATTTTCACACACAATTGTTTTTTTGAAAATATCAAAATTTTTAAATAAGTAATTGAAAATTTAGGCAAAAATAAATTGAAATAAAAAAACTCGTCATAATAACAAATTGGAGCTAACCTTTATTGATTCCTTAAACACTTTTTACTCTTGAGACACTAAACTTTACCAAAGCTTTCGGCAACGGATCTTGAAATATAAATCATCTGCAAATGTAATTTCATGATAATTAACCAGAAACCGCTATCTCAGTATTCACACAATCTTCTAGTGATTTAGATAATGCTTCGGGTGAAGGTTCTCAACAAACATCCGATTTTTTTTTTTAAAGTAAATTGGTTAATAAAATAGTATTCCTAGGATTCCAAAGGTTTCCGCATGGCATTATAATGCATATTTTATGGCAAATCACCCTTTTTCCGGTTTTATCCAAATAAGAAACATTTTGGTACGTTGATAAATTCCCATATCTTTATTGTACAATTTCGAACAATGGTTTAAAATGAAAAATAACCCGGATATTTAAAAAGCAAAATACAAATGGACTACAAATTATAATGCTAAATAAAATCAAAAAATGGGAGGGTATACGTATACCCCCTTAGCCTCAACTTTCCTTCTACCTATTTTATCGGGAGTTTACCTCTAACATATACCAAAATAAAAACTAAAAGCAAAAGCCATCAATACCGTTTTAATTTGAGAATAATTTAATATTAAAAAGTTTCAAGTTTTTAAAGTTAAGTTTTTGCGTGTTTACAATATTGTCTTAGGTCTGGGTCAAATACTACGCTAATCTAACATGTGCTGATAACAAAAGTGATATGAAATAAAGTAAAAAAATACTTTCTTTAAAGAACGCGATTTCGGTTAGGTACCCAACAAACCCTTGCCTTATTACCCCATACAATGGTTTATTACATACCGAATCCGAAACGTAGGTAACAAAACTTTGGTCAGTAGAAAACCCACTTCAATGACAATTTACAGGACCGTACTAAGATTGTTGAAGCACAAGCATGTTGGTATACCGATTCTGCGATTTCGCGTAGGCGCAGAAGCGAAAACACTATGAACATTTTAAAGGTAGACAGATGATGTTACCGGACAATCAAAGGAAGAAAAGGATTGAAGAAGATGAAGACGAAAGTAAGTGTGTGGGTTTGAAAAAAGTAGATGGAGTAGAAAGCGTAAATGGTACGATGAACGAAAATAAATCACAAGCACCCATGGACGAAGCTTTTCAAAAAAAGTTTTGATCTTTGCGAGAGTCGAAGTGACGATTTTTTGAACTAGTTCACGAGCCCGACACTCCAACCGCTAGCCCCCGCCGGCTTTTTCGTTGGTTTGATTTTAATACTGAAAGTTGACAAAAAGTCCAAGTTTTTATTCCATCGGTTTTCACGGCGCTGCCACCATTTTTACTAAGCATTATAGTAAAACAAGAATTGGAAAGTTTCGCACACCGGCTTATTGTTTAGGAGGAACAGAAAACAATTTACATTTAATTTGAAATGCAGTCCTTCTATTCTTTGATTTATATTACTTTGTAATCGACTATTCAGAAAAGTTATTATAAACATAAATACCTTTCAATACCTATATTTTCAAATGTTTTGTTATATAAGCTTTTAAATTTTTTTTTCGTGTATTACACCTAATATTAGTGGGATGTCTGCATCCCCAATGAACCAATTAATAAATTTCGAATAGCAATATTTAACGCAGGAGTTATGCAACCAACAATACAAACTGAGTCAGAATGAAATTCTTTTAATTACTTTTGAATTAATAAATTATTATCACATTCATTACCTTAGTTAAGGGACTGACCACTCTATTTGGAAACACACTTCAAACTTAATTTTAATACAAATATTTATTTTTCTTTACTTTGATAGTAGATACATACATTTTAATTTCTACTTGTACCTACTAAACTGATTGGTAAAAGAAACTAGCAAACATTATTCACTGTGGGACTATTTATGGTCATACAAATAATCATTAGAATTGCATTATTGTATTAGGAATGCGATGTGCATTGATAACGTAATTATGTTAGGAAGCGAACAATTTTAATTTTAGGCAAAAAGTATTTAAGTCTTAGCCTCTTAGCAATACAATTTTGCTAGCTAGTATTTGATTAGAATTGTATTATTAGATTGAGTTATCTACATTTATAAAATCCTTGGCGATTGTGGTTTGAAAAAATCCCTTACCACACACAATGGGGAGTTTAAACGACTGGGAATTAAGTTTCAGTAAAACTAAAACTGACTTATGTGGTGCACGATGCATAATCTTTGCAAGAAACTATAAAGGGGCTGCAAAGCACCTTATCTTTATAGGTATACAAAAGGCTTACAATTATATAGGCTTAGGCAACAACGAAAATTTTGAAACTAGAAGTTTTTGAAAATGTGGAAACTATTAAAATGCAGTGTCTAATGTACTTATATTAATTTACTTAAACAGGAGGTTAAGAAACTAATGAAACTACATTCATTTTGAATGTTTTATAAAGTGTCGGGTGTTGTAAAATTCCTTTTTCCTAATTTCATCTTAAAACACCTTTAGTACTAAGTCTTATTTGTTTTTATAACAATTAGGTACTAGTTTAAATTGAAATGAAAAAGGTTTTAAACAAAAATTTTCTTTTATTATAATCCTTCCTTTTAAATTCTATGACAGGGAAAAACAATGAACAGATATTTTTAAGGTATTAATTTTATACAAAACTGTATTTGTAATTAGGTTATTACAGTTACCAGCCTTCACGAAAACATAAGTTCTATCTATCATGGCTATTTTGAAAGTAGCAGGAGTATTCTACTAACTTTCTGATCCCTGCAAAAAAGTTTTTATATTTGTTTGTTTATGGCCCGGTCATTGTTGATATAGGCTAAATATCAGACCAGGCTTCCCAAAAATTATTATGAACTGACTTGTTTCACATCATAATAAATTAAAAGCTACTAGTTAGACTAGTAGTATCTAGTTACACTAGGAATAGTGAGACTAGCATATTTCGTGATGTGCCGCTTACTGGAAATTAGAAAGTATATATACTTAACAAACAATAAGATTGTTAGGGATATGCGCGTTGTCCGCCATCTATAGGCAGTAAACCGAACAATAAGATTATAATATGCGCGGCGTCAGCCATCTATCGGCAAAAATCAGAACAATGAGATTATAGATGATAGAACAGATAACTACATCAAATCAGTTTATGTTTCTGTTTAATCATCGAATTTTTTTAAATGTAATTCTAATTCCCTTTTGACACATATAATAAAGAATTGGCTTAATAGGTAAGATATAATATACTAGATTAGATTATTATGAAGTACATTTTAAAAGTGCAATATTTTCCATTCGTAGCATAGGTACAGGGTGTATCTAAATTCTTTGACTAAACTTTACCAAAGTGATGTAAGTATGGAACAAAAGTGTAACAAAAGTTCCTGTAATCATCTGTCTAAAAATGGTTCCTTAAAATGTTCATGCTCCAGCATATTTCAGCCTTGTTGCTAGAAAGTAGGTACTTACTTAAATAACAATTTTCCAAATGGTTGGATTTGGATTGGTAGATATGGGCCAGTTTCGTGGCCACCGCATTCTCCAGGCTGTAATCCATACGATTATACAAATTATTCTCAATTTTGAAAATCGCGCATACCTAACTGTTTTATTATTTTAGGATGCATGTTTATAGGAACTTTCTTTACAGCTCTGTTTTATACATTGTATTTGTTTAACCAAACTATTCAGATACACCCTGTATAATAAACTTTTTCAAGCAGTTGAACACCTTTCTATAATAATATTTTTCTTTTTTAAGTTTCTCTGGCAACATCTTATCAATATGTTATTTGTTTATTACTATTCCCATGTAACAAATGCTCCAGAGAGATTGCAAAAGGTTGTATGTTTTGACAACAATGAAAATTGTGGTTCTATGAAGTTAAGGAAAGAAGCTTTCTCCATGCTAATATATTTTTTCAAATATGAAAACGATGAAATTTGTAAAAACTGCCTATGACTTCTCTAGTTTTAAAGATGATTATTTCCAACGGTGTTTTAAAAAAACGGAACTATATGGTATGTATAAACTCTGAATCAAAAATATAATTCAAAACAGATGGGGTAGTAACACATCTAAGTACGCCTAAGTAACAAATATTTCTGAAAAAGTTACCTCGACTTTCATGACTACCCTGTATTAAAGTAACATTTTACAGTTGTATATACACAAGAAGATTTACACAAATCTATTGATCCTTGTGTTCTTCCTACTGAATAAGGAAGAGTAATTCCCATGTCAGAAATGGTAGAACTTATCTTTTATCTTTTGAAAAGATTAATTTGTTGAGCGATAGAAGAATTATTTGCAGAAGATCTAAAGTAAATGAAAATGGTGAAGTTGAAAATATGAGTGGAAGCTTTAGAAAATTAGAAGTCGATTGATGAGTTTAGTTGCCTTTTTTTATATAATCTGGGTGTAATTTTTATGTATACCTCCGTAAGTTTAGAAGAATTTTGTTTAATTTATGTAGCACATAATATAAAATATTTGCAAAACATTCATTAATATTTATACTCAATTAGCTATACTTTTTTTTAGATACATGCCCCTTTCATATTGTTTTAATTGTCTATAAAAACACTAAATGCAAGTTTAAAATTAACTCGAGCAACTTATCAATTTATAATGAACGTATTATACTAGGCATATAGACTAGGTACCTATGCAGCCAACAATACAAACTCAAATCTTTTTCCAACTATGCTACGCTAAAACTCAAATAAAATATGTAATTCGTATTATTTAGGTCTCCAAGCAAAAAATATGTAGTCGTAAGATTCCTTACAATAAACAATGTGGATATTTTATTGATAGTAGCAACTCAATGTTAAAATGATCGAACATACATAATTTGTTCCTAAGCAATATTTTTTAATCTGAAATTTAACTTCTCCAGGATGTTTTTTTGCATACATTAATTAATCGCCTCCAAGTTCTCAAGAAGGGGGAGGAAAACGAGTCTAATTCCCAAATGAAACAAAATTAGATCGGTTATAATATTATATTTTTAAAAACATTACAAAACTGAATATTATTTGAAGTTATATAATCGCAAAAGAAAATATTTGAGTAAATCAAAGTTTACAAAACTGAATTGTATTATTTGAAGTTATATAATCGCAAAATAAAATATCTGAGTAGATAAACATTTACAAAACTGAATTGTATTTGAAGTGATATAATCGCAAATAGAAAATTTGAGTAGGTATTCTAAATCTTCTTCCATGGGGTTGTTGGAAATTCATCTTGGGGAAGCTGGAAAAACGAACAAGGAATTAATTTTAACTGTCATTTGAGAAATTCAACTTCTTTCAAGTCAAAAAATTCTCTGAAACTTACTTATTATTTAATAACTATGCAGAAATTTGAAATGCGACTCCTTAATCGTGCTTTCGTATCTTCAAAAAATATCCAATGCAACAAATATCCCCTTCGTTCATCATTTCAATCCAAAACGTTGGCTCCTCCAACTCTTCACAAGGAATGTCTTCACCCTCATAACAGTCAAGAAAAGCAGAATTGAAATCATGTTATTATATTATTAAATTATGTAATATTCTTAACCCCTTATCACAATAAAACGTAATTAACCACCCAGTAATATGACTACTCATGTCTATTATAGTTAAAAGAAACCATCATAACTAAAAATCAGATTTTTCAGCATTATAAAACAAGAATACCTATCTCTGAATAATTTTAACACAAACTTAGAAATACACTTACTAAATAAATCTGTGTATTCAATGTGCACTTTTGAATAATCAGATTAATTAGGGTTTTTCTAAGTATATGCATGAAAGTAACTTTAGACAACTATTAAGACATTTTCATAAAGTGAACTTGATTTTTAGTTAATCTGTACCTAAAGCTATCATTTACCCACATAATAGGAACAATACCTGTCATTATGATTACACCCCCACCGTAAAAAGCCAAAAATAGATTATAGCAAAGCACAATTTACTGCCGTTTATACAATCCCCATGAAAAATATTTTGAATGAAAAACTAAGCATATTCTAATTCGACTAATATTTAATAAATAGAGACCCATTTCAATTAATTTTAAATTAGAGAAACACTGTACCTACTCCTACTTAAACAGTAAAGAAAATTGAAACTTTTTTACCCAACATATTCTTCTTAACAATCCTCTTTATACTACGTCCAATTTGTATTCTTCACAAATACTTAGGTAATTGTAATCTGCAACAAAATTGTAGCATTTTATAATAGCTTGTGGCTTGTGGCAAAATTGCTTTAGAAAATCAAAAGATTATAAAATAAATTTACTATACATTTACAGGAATGAATAGAGGAAAACTAGCAACTATATCTTTTTCAGACGTTTTTGTTCATAAAGCAATTAATCAGATTATAAACAATAAATAATGCTCACCTATAGGCTATAGAGTAACAACAACTCCACTTTTGATTTTGGCATAAAATAACCCTTGACGTGTTGAAGAAAAATTATTTTGAAATAAAGATAACGTATCCTGAAAATTCTAATACTTTATAATGGAGATTAAGCACCCTAAAACAAAACAAAATTAAATTTTCCTGAAAAAGAACGATTAAGTATCCTGAAAAAAATTAACAATTAAATACCTATCCTGAAAAAATAATGATTAAGTATCCTGAAAGAAATAATGATTAAGTATCCTGAAAAAAATAACGGTAAAGTATCCTGAAAAAATAACAATTAAGTATCCTGAAAAAATAATAATTAAGCATCCTGAAAAAGAATAAACAAAGAGTTCTGAAAAAATAATTAAATTGCCTGAAAGAAAATACAATTCAATTTTCTGAAAAAAATAATAATTATAAGTATCCTGGAAGTGGATATAATGATTAAGTATAGTTAAAGCGATACTTACATAAAAATAAATACTTCCCATTATGCAACACACCAACACAAGAAGTACCGAGCGCGAAAATACACGGCGCGTCAAAAAAAGCGTAAAAGCAGTTAGAAAAGATCGAAAATATTTACGAACGTACGGAAAACGGAGCGCAAAAACACTTTCACGCGAAAGAAATATTTTTCATGCGAAAAATAAAACTTACACTTCCTGAAAAAGAGTAATAATTAAGTTTCCTGAAAAGAATGATAATTAAATTGCCTGAAAGAAAATACAACTAAATATCCTGAAAAAAATAGTAATTAAGTTTCCTGAAAAAGAGTAAAATAATTAAGTATTCTGAAAAAAAATGTTAATTAAATCGCCTGAAAGAAAATAACTAAATATCCTGAAAGAGATAATAATTATTCAAAAATCAGTAAAAAATAATCATACCTGGGGATACTTACACATAAGACGACATAAGTCAGAATTTTCCATGATGCAAACACACTAACACAAGAAGTTCCGAACGCGAAAATACACGGCGCGTCAAAAAAGAGTAGAAGCAATTATAAAAAATTGTCTTTGAAATATTCACGAACGTACGCACCGAAAAATTGAGCGCAAATATACTTTCAAGTAAATCTTAGAAAAAAAATTCTTTCTAATGCGAAAAAATATTAATTACTACGCATCTGAAAAGTTTGATTAAGTCCGTAAGAAAATATAAAGGCAATTGTCAAAAAACCTTCAAAAGCGGTTTAAAAAATCGCCTCTTTGAAGATGCAGCAGCAAAACCAGTTTGAGGTCGCGGAAAAGCAAAACAAGACAAGATGAATTTTCATTCTGCTTTGTACAGGGGGGAGGGGGCTTTGGGTAAAACTTATTTGACGTTAGTTCTATTTACGTTATTACTATAAATTTAACAGATTCTCACAAAAAATATAAAGCAAAAGCTTGATATCTAATTAAAGGCAATAATAAAAATTCAATCCAATATAACTAAGTTACTTTATAATAGTATTTATCTATTTGAATTGCAAAATATATTAACTTTAGGTCTTGAGCAAAAATAAATCAAATCAAATATAACTAAGTTACTTTATAATAGTATTTATCTATTTGAATTGCAAAATATATTAACTTTAGGTCTTGAGCAAAAACAAATCAGGGTAAAAAAGAAAATGTTTCGAATGTGTATTTAAGTATCTAAAATTCTCAACTTGAAGGGGCGGGCGAGGGGCGCAAAGAAGTTCAAAGATAAATTAATAAATGAATATTAGGGGAATATACTGCTGAAACAATTCTCTCTGATGCCCTTTCTTCATCCTTGGAACAGCCTCGCAGAACCACACCTACCTTGACATTGTTGTTTTCTGAAGCACACGATGCCCATTTCCATTTTCCGCACTAGAGTTCACTTCACTAAAGTTTAGTTCAGTTCACTACACTACACTACACTGCCAAATTGGCCCAGTCATGCAAATACTATCATGACTTCCAACTTCTCAGTAGAATGGCATTGCTGCAAAAAAAAAATAATTGTAGAAGATTGTTCTAACAAATAACAGAAAAAGTTTAAAATTATACGAAATAATAGGAAATGGTTTTAATATCAAGAAATCCATTGTTTTTGATTTATGCAATAGATTAGTAACAAATATTTTTGAGCAAAGTGTAAAAATTATTTAACAATTGGGATTACATGACGATAGGGCAGTTTTGTTTATTATTATTAATTTATTAATTATTATTTTTGGTCGTTCCGAAAAAAATTAAAATTGTTTACTGGTAGGTAATGGAAATGAAGCATAATTATCAAACTTACCACTGAAGAAGTTGGTCTTTGCAGAATGAATGGGTATTAGACTTCTCATTCATGTTCTTTGGATTGAATATCTAGATGTGAGGAATCGTTCTGGTCCCTTGGCAAGACAGGTGATTTAAATCTATAAAAAAGAAAAATAATTAATAACAACAATAATCAAATCAATTTCTTATTACTGTACTATCTCAGTTTAGTTTGGTATAAATAAATCTCCTTATTAAACAAAATATTTTAAGAAGACACCATATTAATGCAGCACCAAAAATAACAAAGGGTTTTTCGATCATTGTTTGAATGTTTACATTTTTGTAAAAAATTAATTTAAACAATTTAGTAACAAGTTAAAATTTGTAGCTTAAATATTTATCAATAAATATTAAAACTTACATTCGTATTTAAAGTAAAACATTTATCAATAAACATTTCTAATTACTAATGCAAATGGTGCCATAAGACACCGGTTATCAGTTGTGTAACGATTCTTTGGGTTTCATGAATCAGATATATCTTTTCATTAGATGGAAAAGGAAAAGTTAAAATTATGTAAAAATTCTTTTACAATGATGTGTCATGTATATGTAACAAAGGAGTACCAAATATACTCTTTGCTATGGTTTTGCAATTTTTGAATATTCCCAAGGGTAAAATGAAAAGAGTTCTGGGACTCATGAATTTAATTTTGTATTACTATGATTTAACACAGATACTCAAAAACTGTAAATTGTTTAGTGGAAATGAAAATACAGTATAATTATTAAACTTACCACTGAAGAAGCTGCCTTTGCAGAATGAATGGGTAGTAAATTTCTCATTCATGTTCTTTAGATTGAATAGATGTGTGGGAAGAGTCTGATCCCTTGGCAAGGCAGATACTTTGAAACTGTAAAATAGAAAAATAATTAATAACAACGTTAATCAAATCACTTATTAGAGTAATATCTCAGTTTAGTTTGGAATAAATAAATGGACTTATTAAACGAACTATTTTCAAAAACTAAAAACAAATATAGGTATATTTCTGCATACCTAGTTAATAAAAAGTAATTTCTGAAAACGAATGAAGAATACATTTAAATGCTGCTTAACACTTGAATTAATACTTCACTCTTGTTTCTTATACGAAGCATCTGCATTAACTGATATAAAATAATAGCTCCAAATAAGAGGTGTTAAAACAGTCTATATGCGCAGCAACAGGTTCAAAATTACGCCAATCGAGATTTGGTAACGTAACAATGTTATCTTCAGTGAATAAAATTCTCACCTTTAAATATGTATACAATTAAGACTTGGAATCCAATATGTTTTTTTAAGAATTAAAATTTTGTAGTATTGAGGGATGAGAAGAATCTATTTTCATAGAAAAATTAACATTTAAGAAATTAACAACTATTACTTACAAAATTAAATATTGGAATAAATTTTTAGGTGAAAAAATCTCACGTATTTATAATGACTTTTATTAACTACAAGAGTATTTAACTTAACTTGCACTTTTTACCGAACAGTTACTATTTTTGAAAACGTTACGAATTCTGGAAACGTAGGAAATTTTTTTTTTGTAATACTTATTCCATAATAATATACTACACGATTTTGTATTAAAACTGTATCAAGAATAGCAACATCCAACGTATTAATTATATTTATGTATGATCTTTCCAATGAACCACAATGAAAAGTTGTTTAAGCGTGCACCCAATGAAAATGAAATATATTAAAAAATCAAGTAAACCGAACAAAATAAATACAGCACATTGGGGAAAAGCCGTTTAAGTTTCACATTGTGGTGAAAAGCCTTTCCTATAATATTATTTTCTAGGTATAATACATTTTTTATTCCTCCAAAAACTGGAATATGTTGAGCATTCAATGAAATGTTCAAAATTATTAAAGTTGAAAGTGTGTAGGTACGCAATCTAGGTGTGAAATCAATTTAAAACGCGGAATTAATTGTTCAAAAGTTATTCAATGAATGTGATAAATAAAAAAACATAGTCTGCCGTGTTACGTTTACTTATATTAATGCAACAGTAAAAATAAAGAAAGGTGAGAAGTTCTTCGTTTAATGTTTGCAGATTTGTGAAAAATTAATTTAAAACATTTTAGTTAAAATTAAAATTCAAAATTTGTATTAAATATTTATAAACAAATATCAAAACTTTCATTCGTATTTACAGTTTAAAACTTATCAAGAAAAATTCCAAAAACTATTTGTTTCTACAGAGATGTTATTTGGACGAAAATCAGAAAGGCTAAAGCATATGGTGCGATAAGACACCAGCCATCTATTGTTCAGCGTTTCTTTGGTTTGTATGATTCAGATATTTCTTTTCATTAGCTCGAAAACAAATTACGTAAAAATTCTTATATTCTTTGTCATGGGTTTGCAATTTTTGAATATTAACAAGGAAGGGTAATATAATAAGCGTTCATATAGGGCCACCTGAATCAAAATTTCTGCTACTAAAATTTAACACCAACACTCATTCGTAATAAAAAGAAATTTAAAATTGTTTCCTATGTACTGAAAACACAGTATAATTATTCAACTTACCATTGAAGTAGTTGTCTTTTGCCGAATGAATGGATATTAGACTTCTCATTCATGATCTTTGGATGGAATAAATGTGTGGGGGCATTCTGGTCCCTTGGCAAGACAGAAGATTTTAAAACTGTAAAATAGAAAAAAATTAATTAATAACAATTTCTTATTACTTTTGTATCAAGTTTAGTTTTGTATAAATAAATCTACTTATTAAACAAAATATTTTCAGGAATTAAAAAAATCTAAATTTTTGCATACCTAGTTAATCAAATGTAATTTCTGGAAACGCATTAAGAATAAATTTGTGGTTTTACACTTGAAATGAAAACTACTTGTTTCTTGTACGAAACATCTGCAATAACTGATATAAAATAATAGCCCCGAATAAAAGGTATTAAAAGAGGGGATAACAAGAGGCTACTTCCATAGAAATTAACGTTTGAGAAGTTACAACTAGTACCTACCTGCAAATTTAAATATTGCAATTAATTGATAAAAATCCTTTCGGATTGAAACAGAAAATAATAAAATAATAAGTTTTTACGAACTCGTTATGAAATCTTTATGAACTGTTATCAGTTTCTTTTTAATTTCCAAAAAATAAATCTTCCTAATTAACAATACAATTTTTCAAATTAAAACCTGGATGTATCAACTTACTTCAAAAGGTTTTCGGGACCAATACGTCTTTGCACAATGAAAATCTGGACCCGCACAAAATACACAAAAGACAGTCGATGAACGAATGACGTGGAGATAAGTTATTTGATCAAGCGAATGTGCACGCGTTGCAACTGCGCCGACTCAGTCAAGCATCCTAGGCACATCTGGGATGTGCACCTGTGATTTCTCGAGTAACTTAGATAAAAGATTATTTTTGAAAGCTTTTTAGAGCAATAAGAATTTCGAATAATAGCGGATATTAAAAACAGGACTTGACTTGCAAATAAACATTCCACAGCACTGTTCGATATTTAAAAATTAATAATATTTCAAAACTTTATTTTATAAAATATTATTTGTATTTATTAATTTAATATTACTAATGAAATTTTTAATTTATAATTAATAACAATTGTTGATAATTACAACAAAATTTCTGTGATTTGGCAATTCTAAACTCGCATTCTTATTGAATATTAATCCCCAAAATATTTTAGTAAATTACCCTACAATTTTGACGACAGGTACAATAGTGAGGTAACGTAAATCAACCCTCCCCCCCTCCAAGTAACAGCACGATTTCAGAATTATAAACATAATAATAAATTCGCTTAAGCTAAGTAGTATAATTTAGTCTTACCTTACAGTTTCCTTGACAATGGTGTAATGTTGTACCTACACAAATCATTTTGCATTTTGTCTATTAAACATTTAAAACATATTTTTAAAAAAACTACTTTCGCGTCGCGTATTTTTTACAGTTCGTTTATTATTTCGTCCATATTCATTTTACGTTTACCTGCTCTATACTAATAACAGCCAAATCTGATATCTTTGTATTAACATTGAATTTCTTAAATAAGTCTCGAGTCTTTTTATTTAATTTGGAAAACTAATTAATGCTCGGCCAAGGCCACACTTGATGATCCAGATGTTACCACATTGAAAAAACTACTTATTTTAGATAATTTTTTCAATTTTTCCTCCCTTTCTCTAGCTGTTTTTCTTTTTTGCGCACCGCTTAATTATTAGGTGTACTTATTTATTTTAAAAGTATCTACTGTAGTAATTTTCACAGTTCACACCCGACGTGCTCTGAAAGTATCCCGGCCACAACTGATTTTAAATTCAATAATTTTCCCCTTAAAAGATTTCTTAGTATTTTGCCGATATTCAAATGGAACATTTTTATTATTATTTAGTCTATGGTGTTTCAGTGATTTATGATCATTATAAGGTCTGGGCTAGTGCATGTATTACCACACAGCATTTCTGATATTTCCGCTGCGAACAAAGCTGCTACATTGCATTTATTGGTACAGTAGAAAATATCTCAAGTTACATAAATATATATTCTACTAAAACTTGAGTTGTTTATGAGCCTTAAAATTTGGTGTAACGCTGACCTCCATAAATTTGTTAAGTTTCTTTCTTGCACTCTTCTACCCCGCATTACCGGGGTTGCACGGCTGTAGCTTGAAAATAATCATGAAATGATACTTATATACGACACAATATTAAATTATGGTTTGGTCTTCTCACAATATAATTAGTAGGAATTATTTAATTGATTTTTCAAAAGGAAATTCTAACTGAATTTCAATTGTAATTGTTGAAATATTTAAAAACAAATAAGAATGAATAATTATTTAGGTAAAAGATATTTCGCAAAGAAAATATAATCAAACAATGAATTTAGATATTTTCCAAATTTAAATCGTCCACATAGCATAACATGTTACGATTTAAAAGAATGGGAAATCAGGAGCCGCTGTTTACTTTACTGCTGGGTGTAAATAGGTATTACCTACCTGTTTCGAAGTTACGAAACCAATACATTTACCGTCTTGTTAAGGGAACATGAGTATTAATGCTGATTTCCTTAATTTTTTTAAATAAACAAAGCAAAGTTATGGGTAGATCATCGTTTATAACCTTCAGATTTTCATGGCCCCTTCAATCTCTTAAGTAAACACACAATCATTGTAAAGGAATGTTTTCTCCTCTTTTTGACCTTATAAATGATGTTTTTTTTTTAGAATAATATAATTCCTCTACTAGTATGAAATAATAAAATATATTCAACTCTTTGGTTTATGTATCCTGGATGTAAATTAAAAAATCATAATTTAATTAAAATATATTTATTGTAAAAAAATGTTTTCCACAAATTTAAAATATTATATTTTATTTCTGCATATTACAGCTTGGCCACAGCAACACTGGAAAAGAAAAAATCATTTAGAACTTTAAATTTAATTTTTTTTAAAGCAATGATTAATTTTTGAAACTTCAGATTTTTATTAACATCAAATATTTCTCAGACGGGAAAAGAAGACAATATAAAAATGTATCATCATATTATAAGCACAAAAAATAATACTATATATTGATCCAAAATTACTACCTTTATCTAGGCCTGGAGGAAACCAGCACTTGTCAGGACTATTCTAAAAAAATTAGAACACACAAACACAATTGTAGAAATATATAAATTTACTAGTCCCTTATTAATAAAAGTCCTAGTAAAAAAATACATATTTCATTAATTTAGCAACGATTACCACACCAATATGTTCAGGAATACAACATATTGGCTCTAGATCTTGCTATATTAGAAACAGGAAAATATTACAAAGATTTGCTAGAAAAAAAGAGGTCAGTGAGATTCTATGAAAGAAAAAAATAAACAAAGTACGAGAGCATAGATTTATTGTAAAAACAAGATGTAAAGTGTAAAATCAGCTCTCTCAACTAATAACTGTAAATATAAAACTGTTTATTTATTAGAGCTTTGATTACTCGATTTGGATTCCCTGGATTCCCTTACAGAAGAAGCTGAACGTCTACGTTTCAATTCTTCTTGTCTGCGTGCCTTCTTGCGTTGAGCCAGAAGTTTAGCATAATTATCAGCTTGTTCCTTGCGTTTCAAACAACGCTTCTTCTTAAGTGCTAGGCGATGACGTTTGCGCTTTAAAAAAATAATTAATATTTAGAATTGTGCTATAAAAAAACAAATACTAAAGTAGATGGGCCCAGAAAGAGTGGAAGTAATAAAACAAATTCCCATGTGTAAGAAAGAGATGCATAAACAGTTGGTAAGGCAGCAACCTGTAGGTATGTATATTGCATCTCTTTCTCACACATGTGACTTTGTATTTCTTCTACTTTCACCCATTGTTGTATAAAAATAGATCATTTGCATAAATCTTTCTGTCACTGAATGTAAGGAGATTAATATTAAAGAAATATAAATCTCAATACACAACCAGTTTTATTATCCCATGTTCTTGAACGTATCAATAATTATAAATCATTTTGAAACTGCCTGGAAGCATGGGGAAAAAATCTAGAAAAGGCAAATGAAAAAAGAAGTAATAAGTATAATTACCTGTAATACAGCTGGAGTAATTAAACGTTGAATTTTGGGTGCCTTGAATCTTAATTTCTTTCCTTCCTTTTGAGGCAATGGTCTTTTCACTACATACTGACGTACATCATCATCTTTGCCTAAATTGAACAATTTTCGGATACGGGAAGACCTTTTTGGCCCTAACCTACGTGGGACTGTGGTATCAGTTAATCCAGGAATTTCCTACAATATTTCTTTTAAAAAATGGTTTTACTTGGATTTTAAAATATTTACCTGTTCACCTTTCCTGACAATAACTAAAGCCAGTACACTGAGATTAGCATCTACAATACATCCACGGACTGATTTCCGTTTCCTTTCTCCAGTACGGCGTGGTCTATAGCATGAATGTCCTTTTGATAATAACAAGCGGACACGACCTATACAACAGAAAATTATTTAATAAAAAAAAATAAAAATAAAGAATTTCAAAAACTTACTGTTGGTAAGAACACCCTGTTTCATAGGGAATCCTTGTTTGTCATTACCACCAGCAACTCGAAGAACATATCCTTTCCATTCATCACCTAGGGTATCAGCTTCCACTTCTGCTCCCATACGCTTTTCATAGAAAATGCGAAGCTTGTGTTCATCTACCACTTCAAATAGTTTTTGACATCCCGTTGCGGGAAATGAAACGTTCAGCTGTAAAATTTTTATCCTTTTAATTCCAGGACAGTAAATATTCACTAAAATATATGTTCTGTAATCCAACAATCTGTTTCAAGCGTCTATATACAGATTTGGAGGTTATATACACAACTGCTAAGTTTTCCCAAAATAATCAATAGAAACTTTAGGATTTTATTATTAATAGTTCGTTTCTAATGAAACAAGTGTCGTTATGATATTTTTCCTAACAAAGCTTATTTATGAGGAGCCTAACGGACATATGATAAATCCAAAGGACACCTAACGTAATCCACGTTTATTTTAAACATCCGATTATGAATAAACAATATTTTAGTACACACACGTTATATATCCTATACACTTTATTTTACATAGAATAAAAATGATATTATTCTTAATTTCACAGATCTTTTCACTGTTTTTTGATATTCCTTACCTTCATGATCACAGCATGTATAAACCACACTGAAGCTAACGTCAAAAAGAAACTTTTGCGGATGTGTTGGCACAATACAAATTTAGTTCATAGTTCTGTAGTTGGTCACACTGTTTCCAACAGAAATAACTATACAATTGTGTATTTCTCATATAGAACTTATGTTACAACTTCTATGAGAATACCATTGACTGTACTTTTCAGGGCTTAAATAAACCATGAAGCCATTCTTAGGCCCGGAATTACAATCTCAGTTTAAACCACAACGTCCCAGTTAAACTTCAGAATACAAACTCCACTCTGTGGTTTAAACTGATATTACTGATATTGTCATACCGGGCCTTAGAGATACAAAACTTCTTCTTTTGGTTGTTAATGGAAGAAAAATAAGAGTAGAAACATAACAAATATGGAAATGAGACGATTATTTTAGAGGCATAGAATGGAAAACACATAGAAGTACGAAAAAGTTTTTAATAATCAATAATAATTAATAAAAAAAATAGTTTCTCTAATGAGATATAACATAATAATCTTGAACTTATTCATAACCGTCATTGTTAAAAAAAAACATTGAAAAGTTATTCAATGTTTTTGTTATTCCATTATATCAATTATGATGGAATAACTTCCCACAGTTTTTGTATAGTAAACCCTTCCTTAACATTTTCTATGGCCAATCCTAGATCAGATGAATATACAGCTGGTCTATCTTTTTCATGACCTTCATCAGCCATATAAGCAGTTAAAATATTAGACATTTCACTTCTCGGTTCTTCTATTTCCTCAACGTCAATATCATCTGCCAAGAACTTCGCTGATTTATCTTCTTCCTTATGTGAGCTCCATTTGTACTCTACTCCATAAATAGGAGATGCCGCATAAACGGTGTACAAAGATGCTAATTCTTTGTATGTTAAATGAAGCTTGTCTTCTGGATTAATTCGAAATCCCAAAATGTATCCTCCACTTGGTTCAGAACACATAATCACAAGAGCTTTACCGAATTTAGAATCACGAATTTTTATCTGAAATAAATTGATTAGTCAAAATGTTTTTTTTTAATTTTCACCCTTACGCTATCAATTTGAAGATAAGGTAAAGATATATTAAACCCTTCGTTCATATCAGCAAACCATACCAGACGTACATTAGTAATAAAAAATGTTCCAGGACTTCCTTGATCACTGGATAAGTTCCAAACTCCATGTAGGGTGGTAAATACTTGTTCTAAAGGTAAAATTTTCAATTGTTTGTTATGTACAACTGCCCCTCTTAATTTTAATTCTCTGTATGGTTTTGAAGAAGTGTAAGCCCTAAATAAAACAATTATTCAATAAACATTACAAAACTGTAAAAACAATTACTTATGAACTCCGGTAACAGAAGTGAAATGTCGCATATTTCCAGGCACTAAGTTTGTGAAAATAAATTCAAACCGTGTACTATTTGATGACGTCATCATATGTAACGCTTGGGTTGTTCCTCTTAATTTCTAAAACATTTTAAATTAAAAACTTCTAAAAATCCCTTTTTGTTCCTTACTGAATTGACAACTTTGGTGTTAATTGTAATAATACAACTGTATCCAACTGCTGGAAAAAAATTTGGAAATATATTGGATATTTTTAAAATTAAAGCGTTACCTACATAAACTAATTCGAGGGTTAGCCACTGAATGCCACAGCACTCTTAAATTAGTAATAATAAGCCTTCCACGATCACCCCCATTACCCTTTGTGTCTTCTATGTTATCTAGTCTATCTATAACCTTTTCTCCAGAAATTAGATGCATTTCTCTAAAAAATACTAAAATGAAACACTGTTTTTTGAAAAATTTAAAGTCACTTACGAGAAGGGTAAATCAAATCGCACTTCCTTATCTTCCCATGCTAAACCCATTTTTAATTTTGTTGTCTAGAACACCACAACACTCACCTATTGATTGTATTGTACTACAATATTTTCAGCGTATAAACAAGTGGTAAAGTATTGATCCGTACCACTATTAATTTACTGTACACAGGATCGTGTTAAGGCATAATCGTAGAGGCAAGTGCCTCAGGCGCATTTTAAGATTTAAAATTAATTTATTAAAATTTTGGAAAAAAATTTCTTTATTCTATACAAAATTATAAATAAAATCTACATCTGGATTAAAAACATGTTATATAACTTTATGTTAAATAATAAAATTTTTCCGAAAAAGAAATCTTTCTAAAGGTATATGTTAATTAGAATTTTTTTTAAATTTAGAAGATCTTTGTTAGTAACGAAATTTAATATTTGTGGACAGGAACGTAGTTTTGTTGTTCCTCTTCGGGCTTAGGTTTTGGAACATATGGATTTTTATGGGGGTCCAAGTTAAGTCTGAAAAAAGTCAAAATATAATACGGTTCTGTTCTGGATTTTTTTAATATTATTCTTCTACAGGAAATTCGAAATTACTAATAAACAAACCTGTACAAATTTTGGGCTTCATGGCAATTTACGTTGTACCACCAATCACAAGTAAATTCAGCTTGATTGAATACGGTACCATTGGTGCAAAGAAAAGAGGCTCCTTGGTGTCCCTCTCGTCCATCATGACAAACGTGATAAACCTTTAAAAAAATCAACAACGTTTATAGGGTGAAGTTTGACGATTTACTAACTTTTTACCTGACATCCAGTTTCTACGTTTGCGTATATTCCAGGAAGGGCAGGTACATTGTGGCATGAAAATCTAGTTTCAGGTACAGAATGGTATAAGGGATAATCTACTCCTGGAGTACCGGGAACTTTGCTAAGATCTTGTCGGTTTTCTTTTTCAGCGCGACGTAATTTTACAGGCGCTACTGCATACGTAGTAGGGTATGCCCCATAACCAGGATCCTATATATTTATAAAACTTTTAATTATATTTATTTCAAATTTATAAATTAATAATAAAATATAGACCACCTCTTATAAATTTGGTTAGTGAAAAAACTGACAAGAGTTGACTGAACAAGCAAATTTGCCAAAAAACTATCATTCTTTGTGAATTAGTAAATGAAGGATATAGTTTTTTTTAATGGATGCTTTTAGCATAATATAAACATTATCAAATATCAGATCATTTCAAGGAATTCCACAAACTGGAATTACACACACCTTTTGTAAAGAATTTCTAATTAATTTTGATAACCTTTTAGTCCTATCATTGAATAATATTATAAGATATCAACTTATATATATATTTTTTTTGCGATAAATACAAAGGAAAATTTGCCTATAATTATTATTATTTTATTATAGTAATTTTAACTTCTTGGTGGAAATTTTTAATGTACTCAAAAATTCGATGTCTTCTAATAAATATAATTAATAAAATAATTAGCAAAATTAATAGAGCTTCATTCTACATACAGATTCAAATAAAAAAAAATACAATTTGTATTACCATTATCAGAAGTGGGATACCAATTTTGGATGCATTAGAAAAACCAAAATCAAAATGGTTATCAGGGCCAATAATTTATATATCCTGATAAGGTTAGATAATTAAAAAAATACTTACCACAGCTATGGAATTGGCATTTAAGACCATGTAAGCTACCAAAAGGCAACAGACACCAAATACTGCGTGAGACATGGTTACGAACACTATGAGATACTGAGAGTGAATGCTGTGGACCAAATTATTGCCTCCTTGCAGCCTATGCGGGTCATATATGACGACAACTTTCGCTACAACTTTGTCCACAGATACACTTTGTCTAATCAAAATATTCTGAAAGTTGTATTTGAACAATACGAAATTCCATATGCTTCAAGAAAAGAAATTACTTATCTGCTTAGAAAAAAACGTGTTGTTTACAATGTAGGTAATAACCATTTTTTCTAATTTAACATTTTTACAGACATTACTTTCGGATGTATTTTTCCTTGTATGGTAATAAAAAATACAAGAAACAAGTTTATATTTGAGGAAAACTTATTTTCCCCTTGACTTTTTAGGAAGTTTTGCGAACGTTTCAAGGTATATGGTCTGGTAAGGTAAAGTTATGAATTTTTTATTTTGTCCAATTTGTTAATTAAACTTTCGACTTTCGTACAGGTGTTTTAACAAAAACAGGTATTTAATAATAACATTCCTATTAGTAAAGCAGTAAAGGACAAGTCGTATGTAAACGGTTATGTAACGAAAGTCAGTAACCTAATTTTTGATACGGTTCGTATCTCGTTGCAACCCTCCGGCAATTTCACAATTGCTTCAGAGCCGCAAGTATCACAAACAGGTCGGTCGGTTCTTGGTTGTACAAATAAATTGGAGTAAAATTTAACATAACTTTATATACAGTTCCGTATTATGTTACATTTGGGAATGTACTACATTAGTTTTCATTTATTCAAACAATACTAGTATAACAATTTAGCATTACAATTAGCTGTACATTTTTATATTTATATTATGTTAATCGTAGTCCACTTCGTGTAATTTCTTTAAATAAGGAGCAAATTCTGCCAATATCTGCAAAGAAAAATGAGACATGTAGTTTGCATATATACACGTTTTCAGGGGCACAATAAGTTTAGAATTTCAATGCAATGTGCTTGTATAGATTTGTACCCAAATGAGGAGTAATGCTACGGCATAATGTGCTGGAGCACCATCTTGTTTGTACCAAGCTAGAGGAATGAAAGGGGTGGCATATTGAAACACCTTCTACAAAAACTGAAGAAAGTTTTCACTATTCACATCGACTCTTATAAGACGATCTTGGTAGCTACTTTAGTCTAGGAGATCTAACCTGTGTCAGTACTATTGTAAGGGCAAATGCGTTTCATGTTCTTTTAACAAGGAAATTAATACCTGTTCGGGAAATCCATTTGGTGGAAAAACATCATTCCATGGTGAATCGTGAATATCATTTGTATGGTGTAGATGATGGCGAAGAATTTTCAACGATGAATGAGGTGCCAATGGTAAGGTACGGTGAAGTGGTACAAGCGGTACCAATGATGTTGGTTCTCTAATGAGATACGTGGTATCCACAGTACGGGGTGTCTGAAAATGGTAGCGACCTACAGGTGCTACATAACGACTATCTGGACGTAAGGATAGCTAAAAAACAAAACTATATAGTGTATCTAATTTTCTGAATACATTTCGAGTAAATGAAGTTACCCCAAAAGGGTTAAATACGTAACTTTACCTTAAGAGTGTCGGCTGTCCAAAGTTTTGGATGGAAATGAACTTCAGGATGTCTGTGTTCTAAATAATGTCCTTCAGAACTGTAAATACCCTGTTGATTAAGTCGATTCAACGCCAACCTGTCTGGTCTGAAAGCAGACTCCGGAATTTTCCCTCCCTGTTGTGGAAGCAAATGCTCTCGAAATAATTGTCGTTTTTGCTAAAATAATTATCTGTTAATTACTTGCGTGGTCAAAAAAGAGAAGGTTTATGATTATGTGAGTCATGTGGTTATGAATTGATGAGAATAAGAACAAAACTAATTTCTTTTGTGAAAGGTTGAGGTAGGACGGAAGGTGGACGCATTAGTTCTGTATTGTTGAGTTCGTGCGTTAAGATCTGATCATGGTAACAACCTGGGGCATAAAGATAGCAGTAATGTATAAACTACTAGAGACTACTTGAAATTTGTTACGCCCTGTTTGTTTAATATTTCATGTATAGGGACATATAAAATTTTAAACAAACGTGCAAATGTACAACCGAAAAAAACGATGTTTTAATTTTTATTTCCTAAGGCATGCCTACCAGGACTGTGTCAATTTAGGAATTTCAGCATCCATGGCTAAATATCCAAAATAATAATCAAAAATAAAAATACGGTTGTCGAAAACATTTAATGTTATTAATTATATAATCAGAGTTAGATATACATATATTTCACTAAATGGTTTTTTGACCTAGAAGTTTTATTGAAGGTTGCATACAATTAACAAACTAGAGAGAGAGTTCATGAACCTACCTATATGGATAATGAATTTCGTTTTTGTTTGCATTCTTAATTAATTCTCGGTAAGAAAATTGTACCTGTTTATAAGAATGAAGAATGAATAGAATCAACTTTTGTGGAGAATAAAATTATTTGTTACCGGAATTAATTAAATTAATTAATTTATAATCATGATAAAGAAAGTAAATTTTGTAAATTTTCACAACTAAGTAAGAAGTAGAATAATAAAATCCATAAGGTATAAATGAACCAGATTGAATCATTTTCATTACACAATAAACGTGACTACATACTATTATCCTTTCTATTTTATGATAGTAAAAGTGAACGTTTGCAGAAATTGGTTCTTTAATTTAACAGGAGATCACAATAAGAGCATTTCCTAATTAGTTGGCGAATTTCTGTGTTATTGACAGCACGAAACTTTTTAATTTTATTTGAAAGCAAACAGAATTGTGCAATCCCAAAATACATTCTTCAGGAGAACGTGTTTGGGTGGTCATAATCAAATTAAGAAATAAACATGAATCAAATTCTTCTTGCGAAAGAAGAATAGTAATATATTTGCATCACATTTAGAATTAGCATAATTAGATTAATTATGGTTGTTATACTAACTGTAACAAATTCATGCGAACCGTATTAGATGAGAAATTCTGACCCTTTTCTCATTTGCAATGCCGATTCCTAGTTTACATTGTGCAAAGAATTAATCGATGGTAATTTACACATGGATGGACGACCTCTAACCTCTATGGGAAATGAAAGCGAATTAGGTAATTGACCTAGAAAAATCCTTATTTCCGGAACATCAAAATATGGATGAAATCATTTATCAAAAGGTGGAGATAATAATAAAAAATTATAGGTTAAATTTAATAAGGAAATACTTTAGGATATCCATAGAACAAACTAACAAATCAGGGAAGTAATTGCAGTAATAGGTACGCTAATTTGTTAAACAAATTTTTATTGAAAGTTTTGAAGATATTTCAAGGTGACAACGGCAGTGACCAAATGTCTAAAATAGACCTGTAATTAGAAATTCTTGCATTATCTATGGTAAAAAGTAGTTTAAGGTCAGAAATTTGCTGATTTCTTAAGTTCAATATCTGTATTTAGACTAAACAAATCAAATAACGTAAATGTGGACATTTTCAGGAATAAAATTACATCTGGTGCAAGGTGCCTAAGTATTGCAACACCAGAAGTGCTGTAACGTACGGATGTCCTGTAAAACCGTGAACCAAACGTTAGGGAGTGCTAACCTGGAAACTAAGTTACCATTTAACAATAATCGTAGAAGAATCAACCTAAATTTAACATTTTGTATATAAAATAAAAAACTACACCCAAACATTTGCAAAGAAAAATGAGTACACAACATTTGGTAAAATGGGTGTAGTGCTTAAAAATATGATCTTCGCCATTTTAAAAGGTCAAACATATAACTCATTCATGTGGTTATTAATACAAACAATTTATTTCATTCCCAACGCAGAAGCTAATCAAGATACAGTAAGGCAAATTAAAAATAAATTAAGGTAATAAAAAGTGTTTGTCTTTTAATAATATTGACATCGAAGTTCATCTGTTGCACATCAATAACTGTGACATAATGTCAAGGATTGAACGAAATTCAATTTTCTAACAAAAGAAATTAAAAATCAAATAAAGTCATTACTCTATAATGCGTTTTATTATTCTACGTGCTTTTAATTTGATTAGAAAGTTTTATATGTAAAACATACATTATTCGGACACAAGCTGGTCTAGAATTTGAACTTTGTAAGATAATGTTTACTTTCTCAAACAATTTCGAGGTTTTGCGACAACACACGATTGCTTAAAGACAGGAACGAGTACCTATAATCCATGAAAATTTTAACGAAATTTAGAAAATTCTGGAAATCGATGTTTAATCTACAAGAAGAAGAAAAGAAGAAATAATTTTATATTATGAAGTTGGGACTTAAAAATCTAGAATCAGGGATTGAATAAAATTTTCAAACGTTGGTGTTAAGCCATAAATAACGAAATTAAATCAACATTAATTAAATATAAAAAAAAGAAAATCTGGTCAAGGATATCTTGCATGAAATTGAAAAGCTAGCGTGTTTGGAAGTTATTCCTGCACTGATGTAAATTAGAACTGTATATATAATAGTGAAAAAAGTAAAAGAAAAACTTTTGTAACATTTCGAAATTGTTACGTAGCTACTGTTAACAATTTATGAAAGAGACAAGCCATAATTCAAATCAAGTCATCAAAATCCTAATTAAATACAGTTTCAAGTTATTTGTTTAAATAGGTGTATGTAGGAGTTAACATGTTTGTTTCAACCAACAGTACTTAATGGTAATAGTAGATTTCACTTTAAAAGAAATACAATGGAGTATTTGCAGTATTAGAATGAACTTTTGGTGCCATGTCCATTGTAATTGGAAAATTCAGTTTGCAAACTTTTATAAGTTAAAGATCAGAAACAAAAAAAAACAGAATTTTAAAATTTTAAAAGCAAAAACGAATACCTATAACCTGTCTAATTAATATGGGAAGGTAAATTAAAATTTTTATCCCGTAATATCTATCTTATAGTTCGATTATGCATCGTGTGTGAAGTGCGGAAATTAAATACTTGCGTATGTGACATAAGTAATAGTCATATATGTGCTGTATATGTAAATATTAATTAATAATGAGGTCTAGTTTGCTTCAATAATAAGTAAAGGAGCGAATACACCTTTTGCTCACTTGAACAAGTCAAGAAATTATTTCGTTTTAAGGCAATTTTACGAAAGTTTTACTAAATTATCGTTTACAGTTTTTTGTGAAGAAATATCATTTAATATTCTTTTTAGAATAATTCTTTGAAAAAATACGTATGGTAAAAAAAAGTTGATTCAGATTTCAAAATTACATTACCCTGTCTGAAACAATCTTTAGTCTCCTGTGGAGACTGCGAAGGCCGAAAGGACATTAATAACAACATTACGTAGTAGTGTTTTATATAAATATAAGTCAAGGAATCAATAAACCATTTTCTAAATAAGTCTCGAACATGTTAAAAAATAAAATTGTGCCACTTTCAAATATTTTATTGGAATTTTATGAAATGTCAAAGTGTTACTAAATTATTCTTTAAAGCCTGTTACCATAATTTTAAAGGGATAAGATTCTTTTTAGAAAAATATATTAAGTTTATTTTTCATTTCAAGTTAAATTCAAATTCCATAATTTACCATCATTCCATTACCTTGCCAGAAGTAGCAAGTCCTGTGGCGACTGTGGAAGCCAAAAGGACGCTAGTAGCAAATATTAGCAACATCACATATCTAATTTTGGACCAATCAGTTGTCGCTGAAATAGCCATTCTGAAACTTAATTTAAAAACTACACTCTTCACTTAAATACCAGGAAAGTCATAAAACTGTAATTTGCAAACCCACACAATTTGTTTCTAATATTTAATTACGCAAAATTATTTTCATACGACTGTTACTTTCCTGTTGCGGTTGGCAACAGAAGATACACTGTATTTACCGCTGAAGATGATCGCGACGACTAAAGTTTACAGTCACCACATTGTTATATCCTTTGATGCCGCTCCACCATTTTCAATTTACAATCCCATTTCACTGAATGTAAATTTAAGATAGTAGACACTCTTTGCGGTGGAAGATTTGCACTATCATCACGAAACATATTTTCTGTTTAAACAAACATCAACACGAAAAGATATAAGAATATTTCAACTTTGTTTTTCCATCCCTTGGAGTTTGTATGTAAATCGATCACTATATAAATTTGATTTTTTTTAATTCTAGTAAGCACGTTGTACTTTAATAAACCTAGCTTATAGAAACCATATCGAAAATACGGTTTAATCGAGTAGAAATTATTCTCTTGAAATAACTTTTTTCGGAATTACAACCCTCTGGATAGCCTTTGTGGCCGTGGACGAAACATTGGTAGTTTGATTAATTATAAAGTCGTCTTAATCAGGATTAACTGTAAATGCTTTTTTATTTTGGTTCATACTAAATTAGAAATGTCGAAGGCAGCGCAGGACAGGAAGAACCTTTCATCTTAAAAAATGCAGGTGTATGTTATTGGCTGATAACTGATGATTATGCATTAAATAATGTGTTAATAGTGACAAACACTGGTCTTAAAAATACCATAGACATTGTATATTTGGCTGTGTTAGGTCAAGACCCATGTTTATGCGTATCTTCTCACTTTCTCTATTTAGATGATTAAAATAAAGATAAAAAAAATTAAGTTTATTTGCACAGTCTACTAAACCGGACGACGCGACGTGTAAATTTCATCACGTGCATTTAATAATCCAAATTACCTCACCGAAAACGGTTTTAAATTCATCATTCAAATTAATGGTAGTAATATTTTTAATTACTGCTCAAAAATCAAAGATTCAAATTCGTGTTTGAGTGACGAAATCTTGATGTAGTTCTTCTTCATCTACTACTACTGCATATACCTCTGATATAATTAGCTACCTACAAACTAAAATTAGTGAACTTATTTTTTTCAAAATCAACTAACGAATGAAGAAATTTAAATGCTATAATTATTACCCTTTTGAATGTTTCACAACGTACATCGCTTAGATGTTTGATGTAACTTCATTTTTTAATTAAATTAAAAAAAATATTTGAATTTAAAAATTAATCCCAAATTAGACGACATTATGGTAGAAGAACATGTATTCATAGTAAATAGCCTTTCTCTTGAAGCTATTTATGAATAGAAAAATGTAAATGCCTAAGCAGAGTGCAGACGATCATTTTTTGAAATAACGCATTAACACCCATTTATACTTTCACCAAGCTATAACATCACGAAGTTCATCGGTATTAAGAAGCAATCGATCACAAAGATCATTTTTAAGATAAATATTACGCATTAGTCGTTTATATAATACACGAGATCACGAAAAGTATAGTAAAAAAAACTATTTAAATAATTGAGGCTTCTTCAATTTCCGTAATATAAAAACCAGTCTACTTTTCTAATCGCAGACATGAATAATTACACATTTAAGAGTTAAGCCTATCTTTAAATGTCTGTAGATTATTAATGGTAAATGCTAAAAAGTATTCAATTTTTCACTAAACAACTGAGAAGAGTTAAATAAATAATTATATAAAAATTTATTGACATAATCATTAATAACGTATTCAATTACATTTTGCTATTATGGACAGTAGCTTCGAATAAACTGGCCTGGCGGTTTATAACCATGAATTAATTGTTTTAGTTGTTGGATAGTCGTAGGATTAAATAATTTTTTTTATCCAGACATTCTGACTAATAAAAATTTCTATTAGTCAATCCAAATTATTTTACGAATACAATGTGTTTCATTTTTGAAAACAGCTTTCTGTTATTTATGTAACAAAAATTTTCTTTTTATGTAAACCTCGTACTCTACTTAAAATAAAAAAGTGAAATATACATATCCATTTTCGGCAACTAGAAAAACTTGTGTACAACTTCCGGAGGATGCTGAATGAATTATTCAACAGAACAATAAATTGTAGACTTTTTGTTTCATGTTAGCTATAAATATTTTTCACGTGATCAACTGAATCACATGCTTAGAACTGTGCCTTTCCCCGAATTACAATTGACCCGCGAATTTCCCAAGAAAGAATTTTGCCTACAGGCAAAATAGGGGAAAGTAATTATTCGTGTTCTTCAAACAAAAGGGAATGGGCTCCACCTACACGCAGTAATAGGTAGGTCAAATCTCATAATTTAATTTACAAGTTTTTTTTAATAGAGAATCTGTAAATGAATGTTAATATTGGTAAACCAGCAAATTAAAACTAATTGAAGTCCAGTTATTTAAATAAAATTTTCCATTTAGCATTTGCGCGACACTTTTGAATAACAAAGATAACTTGGTCTTCAGACTATTAGCAGTATGTCAAAAGATTCGTTAGTATTTCTGTTTTATTAAAAGTAATTAATATTTTAACATGATTGTATTTTAGAATAATTTTAAGTTGCTTGGAAATTTTATTATTCTTGATCTGCATTACTTGTGAAGACAAGGCGAAACAGTACAATTATCCAAACTGGAAACTACATTATCCTAAAGGCAGCACAATGGGAGTAAGTAAATTTTCATATTGAATTAAATTTTAGTAAACAAACCGGAAAAATATTTATGCATTATCGGTTTTGTTCAAGAAACTAAAAGTTGGGAAACTTAGTAGACATGCAAATTTGATAGTTAAGTAGCAGAAGGTGAACAAGTTTTATATTGCCTGGCTATGGGGATTTTTTAAAAGTATGTAGACGGTTATCACCATCAATAACTTAATTTATTGTTCAACTACCTACAATTGAATTTTTTTTAAGGCATTGTATATGTATTTCTAATAAGTAGGCAAAGTGACTGCAGCACCAACTTTTCCATCAACTTGTGTTACGTTAGTGAACATTAAGACGTATACACAATTATTAAAGAAAATACTATTCTCGAAACAATATCAAAACTGCTGCATTAGGGGGTGGGTTTGTTTAACTTAGTTTACTATTTTATCTAGATGCGGCTATTAGAGGTGGGCAAGGGAGGAGGTTAAACCCAAATTCTTCGTGCACTGATTAAGGGTGAACAGGAAGAAATTGGAACTTTACAACTCAATTATTCTTGAAAAAAATATATTATAAATCCGTAATTACGAAACTTCTTGAAAGAAATACTTTCTGTAAAAGCCATAATCTATAATTAAATTTTATTAAATTTCAGTTATTTTTGGCAGCGGCTATTCCATTATATTTACCTCGTAATAGTGCATATTTAGCCTTTAATTGGGAAGCAAATTACGTATTGCCGGATAATGAAACGGAATTAACTTATCCACCTATTATTAAGAAACGAATTAACAGAAAGTTAGCTTACAGCGCTGTAGAAGCAAAACTGAAAATGTGCGTATTATTAAACTTTCAAGTCGACATACCTAAAAATTAATGAAATCTAATTTACAGGCAAGGATATCCAGGACAAAGTTGCCTATTTCGAATAATATGTGAAGCATCAGCAAATTCGTTGTCGGAGAGTAACGGGGTCCTTGGAGACATTTTACACATCTTTCTTACGTAACAATAAATATCTAGAAATCGCCATATAAATTATATTTATAACATTTATTATTTTTAGACCTTCCACATCCAAGAATCAAGGACTATCGAAAGACTACCTACGAGCAGAAGAATATGGGAGAAATTACAGGAACTGTGAAAAATATAATAACGAATGTTCAGTTAGCTTCTTGGATTTAATTAGTTGGTTAGGATATGTAATGTAATTAATCCGATGTAAAATTGGTTCAATAAAATACTTACAACAGTTCATAATCGTTTATGCACATCAAGGACGTATCATCTATTCAGATGTTGACCTAAAAGACTGTTACTAATTATGATTAATATTTAAATTGGAAAATATAAAAATCACATTTTTAATTAAGAAAAAATATTACCTACGATAGCCATAAAATTATCTTAACATGTCAGAATTTGTTTAATTTAATAAGAATAAATTTGGATTTGAATATAATTGTCTCATAAATTATCTGTCAATAAAATATTAGCTAAAGCAGATGATGATAATTAATACTACTTTGTTAT
Organism: Hemicrepidius hirtus; assembly: GCA_963082805.1. Classification (NCBI taxonomy): domain Eukaryota; kingdom Metazoa; phylum Arthropoda; class Insecta; order Coleoptera; family Elateridae; genus Hemicrepidius; species Hemicrepidius hirtus. The sequence continues at coordinate 20,487,030 of OY720168.1, forward strand.
GAATCCACGTGTTAAGACTTAGCAGTAAGAATGGTCAACGTTTTTCTTTATTAGGTAGATCGACTTTCTTATAAAAAATAATCATTTCATTATGACACAAATGTGTCTAACAGAGACAGAGAAGCAGATTGTCTGATGGGTGGTGATCATAGCATAACGTTTTATGTCAATTTCTTTAAATTTTTTTTCAACGTTTATGTAATACAAACATTTCTCTTATAAACAAAATAATAGCTTATGAAATTATAATGGTAACTGTGTTGTCAAAATTTAATATAATCCATAATAAATTTACATGGTTCTCCCTAACCAACTTACAACTCCCAAAATACTTATAGGACATTTTCTTATGTACTTTCTGCAATTCTTTTTAAACTTTCCATATTTTTCTGCGCTTTCATAATCTGTTGGCAAATTTTCGTTTATTGAAGATGATGGTCTAAAAGAAAAATCTTAATTGTTTTCATTGTAATTTTCAAATATGTAGCTTACATACGCTAATAGTATATGAAGTATATCCCCCAAAACACCATTATATTCTAAAGTGTATTCCGCCGCCTCACAAATTGCCCTTAATAAGCAAGCTTTGCCTGGATATCCATGTCTAATAGGATATATTAAAGTTTAGATGCCGCTATAACTTTTATTTAATACTTACGAATTTATTTTGTATTCCAAAGCATCGTAAGCGACTTTTCTACTTATTCCTAAAGATCTGTCGGCAACAATTGGAGGATATTCGTATGTTGTAATGTTATCAGGTAAGTTATAATTAGCTTCAAAATTGTATGATACGAAAACATTTGTTTCAGGAAGCTCTAAAGGAACAGCTATTGCTAAAAATAACTGAAAATGAAAGAAATAATTGATTTGTATTTTAAAAGAAAAAAGCACTTACCCCCATAAAGGGTCCTCCATAAGGAAAACGAACTACGTTATGAAACCTTACGTAACCATCTTGTGTATTAAATTCCTTAATTTTCAAAAATATTGTTATAATAACAGCGCAGTATCTAAAACACCCCATGAGTAATTTTACAGAAATGGGAAAAACTTACAATGTTACATTCTTAATTCCATTTGTTTTCACGATGTCTAAATACGCAGTGACTACTTGTAAAGCTGAAGAAGGTGTTAAATTTTTATAATAACACATGTTCGTCTGTGAACAGTTATGTTACAAATGAGCGTAGGAAACCTGTATGATGTATAAGTCAATATTTAACAATCAATTTGTCAATTACAAGAACCTCATGTTTAATTTTGTTAGTTAATTATTTTAACCTTTAGTGAAAACATCTCCTAAACCGTTACAACTGAAAGGACCACAAAGTAGAAACTGTTTATTCTAAATTCCAATATCAAAGCTAAATCAAATCCGATAATATTGATTTTTTTGAAATGTGTAGCACTGTATGTTACAATCTTTTTTATAATATATCGCAAACAAGTTTGAAACTAAACTTTTTTTCTTCTTCATAAATCAATTACTGATTTACAACTGATAATATTAAAAAAAATTGTGAAAATAAACAGCTAAGGATTATGTAGATAAGAGAAACCCCTAGATAATATCAATGCAAAACACCAACGTAATAACTTAATTATATACGGGATGAAAACGTATAACAAAATTACCTTTTCTATCTAGAAAAATTGGTTATCAAACTTCTAAAGAAACTACGTATAAAACATTAATATGCAAAAATTGAGTGGATCGAAAAAATTCAATTACATAGGCTACTGAAAGAAATCCGATCATAATACGATTTACTACTTATAGAAAATTAGTTATGCTACGAAATAAAAGAAAAACCTGAAAAGCACTTGAAAGAATTCATAGATGAAACTGATTATCCACTTGGCGAAAGGAAAGCACAATCCTCGTAATGAACAAACTAATAATCCAAGGACGACAAAGACAAACTATCATAAGCTGATAAGCGACAGGAGTATCAAAAGACACAGCAACCCCTTGGATCAGAGAAATAGGTATAGAAAAGGACAAGCGGATAGCCCTCACATTTGTGCTACAAACAGCTGAATACACAAGTCCACTGGGTTTTTGTAAAAATTAATTCTCAAATTGCAACTAACCTAAAGCAAAGACTTTTTGCAAAGACTAGTTGGGCGCCCCTCGAGCTTTAGGTTAGTTGCAGTTTGAGAATTATTTTTCACAAAAACCCAGTGGACTTGTGTATTCAGCTGTTTGTAGCACAAATGTGAGGGCTATCCGCTTGTTAGAAAAGGCAACGAGAGCAGTTCCATGGGATCCTGACATTGTGGAATAATTTTTCACCTTCCTTTTGTTCGAAAGAACTGTTTTAATACCTTATATTATGTCCTGATAAAGTGATAAATGCGCAAGAATATAACAAAGCTGCAAAATTTTGAAGAAATTAGTTTCTTATTGTACGTTGAAACGACAAGTTGTAGATTAACAAATGCAGTATCATAGGCAACCGATGAAACACTTCTGTAGTATGGATAACGAACTATTTAAGTGCAGTACAAATTTAAACTTGAAAACTGATACTGCTCTGTTCAAAATCATTCACAAGGAGAATAATTGAAGGAGATTTTAAAGACCTAATTGTGACAACAGCTTAGCAACACCTCGTTATTGTGAGGCTAAGGACCGCCTGCAGATCTCGCAGCAGGAGCGATTGAATATTTTGTAAACACCTCTTATACTATTTGGTATTCAAAAGCCAAGGACCTTAACACCCTTGTTAGTTCCGTTTTCCGTTTCTATAGATGTCGAATTAACGAAAATTCTAAAATTTTATTATCTATGAAGAATACATGATTGTATAAAAAAATAATAAACGATTTTCTAGGAGAATCATCCGACACGTAAATTTAGTTTTCTAATCGCCTTTTGGTAAATCGATATATCGATATCTAAATTAGGTATATTGATAAGATATATTCGCACATACCTACACTTAATCAGTACTCATTAAAGTTTGAAATTGCATCTACATTGTTTACACTTTAGCAAAACGGCAAACATTTATTACTTTAAGTGCCAATGGTAAAAGGAGACGCAGTGAAATTAATCGTATGATAAGAAATCAACTACGTGCTGTTTATATTATGTCGCCTATTCTTGAATTAAGAGGGCTGTGTAAATATATCGTGTTATTATGTCATTTGATCTGAGCATTTGGCTTGTGGAAAACATTACATTTTATTTTTGCTAACTTGCAAAGTTCTTATCTTATTGTTGTATTAAACTGAAATGGCTATTAAATTTGTCAATTTATATATCTTTTTTAGTTATCGATTCGTTCAAAATATATACCTTGTGCGAAAATACGTAATTGTACATAAAATAACCCAATCCAATCGCTAGTGTTTGACAATGTTGTTACAATTTTTGTTGACTAGTAGAGTCGGATTAACAAAAATTCTATTTGATTGCTTTTAAATTCAAAGTTAGTAGTTAGGTGTATTCATGGAAAGTGAAACACACTGTATGTTAGCTACACCATTGATTATTGCAAGATTGAAAAATGAAAGAAACAATATGCACGTTCCATTAAATTTTCAAGTTACCAAAACATTTTAATAAATACTACCTTTTCGCTCTAGTACTCAAATTATCTGAAATAAACAGATTTTCTAACAATACAGATGTCCCATCATTGTGCAGAAGAAGAATACTTACAGGCGTCTTAAGTAGGTTGGTATTTCCTTAGGATAGACTATTATGAAACCGTCAATCGTTTCCTGTCTTCTAACAATTGTTATGTCAAATAGAAGTGTTGACTAGGAATTAGTGTAAATGGCTTATAAAGGATTATCTCAGGTACCAAGGTTTTCGATAATTCATTGTGTGGTTTTGTATTCTACAGTCCTAAGTGTGTGCTTCTGTGCACAATGAAAGTAGAAATAACGCTTACTACACAAAATTCATATTTCTGTTTAAGGGCAATGGGCAAGTGTAAATCTGTTAGTAAACATTTAAGCATTTAAAAGTCAGATAACCTGAAATGTGTCGAGAGATAAAATCTCATTTGTCAAAAACAATTTGTACCTCGATTTGCGGGTTAAACGTATTTCAAGTTAACAAATGTGATAATTTCGTTAACTGACGTCGTGTCTGTCAAGCACACTTTTAGTTCAATTCCGGGGTAGGTGTTCTACTTGCTTCTAAATTCAATATTCAATGGAATTTTGTTTTCGTTTTAAACCTTAGTCACTTTTAATAAGACGAGATAGTCTAAACAAACTATTATTCATAATAGCCCCCTTCCAAAGGCGTTTATTTTTTTTTATCAGTACATAGAATACGAAACCCAAACAATATATCTGATAACATTTGCTAATAAAGTTTCTTGTTCATTCGAAGGTCTTTCTACCGTCATTCTTTATCGAAAATAAACATCAACCATAATTAAAACAGTTCAGAATGCAGACAGGAGTGACTACGACGATTAAACTCTGTGACGCTTATATAGCACGTAGAATCTCAACCGTTTTAAAATTTATCATCCGTTTATTTTCAGAATACTCCCTTAAGTCCTATTTTTCATTTAGAATAAATTGTGAACAAGTTACATACAGCAAGTCCTACTAATACGATTAGGTGGTTTTGGAAAAGTTAACCAGTGGGTAATATAATTATGCCAATACTTTTAGCGAGTAAATAATTTCTACATCACCAATTTAATTTTTTTTTTCTATAAAATTTTTCGTCCTTCCTAAAATTAGTGCTTTGCTATGGCCAGAATGTCTGTTAAATTCGGATTTGCATTCTTGTTTAGCAACAACAAACGTTATGGCATGGATAAAGAATAAGAATATTATATGAAATAAATAAATATTTGTATTAAGTTATTTAATGCTTTGTTATTTTATTTACCTCTCTTCTTAAGTTTCCTGTGACTAACTACCAGTCGACTATACAATTTTCTTTACGCGACGAGTGTACATTTCTGGGTCGTTTTTGGCCATCCAGGATTACAATATTTTAAGCACCTAAGTTTATATTAAATTATCTTCTTATTAAATAGTATCTTATTCTTTTAATTATTATAAGGCATTTTATATTTTTCCAATTATAACGCATAGAATTTTAGAACTTCGAGGGGTATTGTTAAAATGTGTGTTATCACAAATGGCACTAGAGTATTTACACGAATCAATCGCCGAAAATCCCTACGTTTCGCCATTATCCCATTGTTGGTCGTACAAAAACATATTGAGATATAATAGGGCTTCACTTCCACTAGGGTTCGCATTATGTGAACCCTGAAACGTGTTCTGTATTCGGAAAGTAACCTATAAAGCTTAACAGACTTTTATAAACCATAAACCGAATTCAGTTTTTTCCAATAAATTTCCTATCATATTTTCTAATTCACTTTTTCCTAATTAATTGTATTCCTGTTCTTGGGGTTTTCAGCAATTCGTTCACATGAACACTTAACTTGAGCCTTAAGATAACTGCATTTTAACTTAAACCAGGTTTACAGTATGATTTTATCGTGAAAGAAAATTAAGTAGAACTAGCACCTTAATTTTAACCTACCATAAAATCAGTATATGATCTCCACGTCGAGGATTATTAAAATTTTACAGGATGCATTGAATGTCGGCCCAGTTTCGTTGGATTCAATAGGAACATAATGATGTTGAAAGGGGATTAGTGAGTGTTTATCAAAGTCTACGCGTATTAACTAGGGCTGGTTTCAACCGCAATCAGGATTTAGTACAAATATAATACAGTAAATGGTGATACGAATAATATGAAAGGCATGATATTGAGGTTCTATACTAATCCAAACTTATCCTATCCTATACTTATCAATATGTTGACAAATAAAATTTAATAAGAATTCGGATAGTTTTTAATCTGGATTTACAAAAAAATGAATAGTATAAGAAAATTCCCCCCGACAAATCACCACCCAAGAAGGAAAATCTTCTAAATACACTTTTCTTATTTAGAACGTGTTTAAAGAAATTTTCCTGCTAAAAATGTTTTCGTACAATTAAAAAATGAAATTTACAGTAGTGAAGTTATTTTATAACCAAGAATAAATTTTGAACTGAAACGTATTACAACATGAACAAAATGAATGAAGCCTGATTGGTTTGCCTGCAGAGGGGTTAGTTCTATAGAGGTAATGCTCTTCCCGAAGAATCAATTTCCTGCTAATATTGAAATATCCAGATTCGTATTATTCGTATTTGCTAGAATACTTGTATTTCAGAATATTTTTCGGATTTTAAAGAATAATTAATAGTAAACCCAGATTCATTTTCTTATTCACCTCCTTCGTATTTTGGCATCATACTATCTAACGTTTTCGAATGCATCATGTTTTAATGTACATTTCCATGCGTACAGTAATATTTTTGTGGTTACCGATATTTGACTTATACAGAAGGAATAAAATGAAATTGCCGTAAAACCAAAGTGTAATAGGGATACAGCAATATAACGCAATAACTTTTCAGTTTGTGAGCTTTTTAGTAGGAAATGATCAAATTACGGCGCCCTTTTATGTCGCAGCAGTTGCTATCTACGTACAATGCATAAATGTATTATAAAATTACCAACTCCGAAGGGTGTCAATAAGGCCACTTTTGACACGGTATATTTTAACTGAATTTCAAAGATCTATTTTTGTGTTTCGCACAACGTTACTAAAAGCCCTAAATACATTAAAAAGCTTTCAAGCTCCGCTATGAACAAAGGTGTTTAATATTAACTAAAAAAAACCAAATAAAATTTTCGAGACGGTGGTGGTGGTAACTGCACTAAAACCTTTTTAGCATTATTGTACAGTGTATATAAGAAATTTATGATAACAAATGGTAAATGACTTAACAAAATTTATAATTGACTTTTTATTTCAAAAACAATGACTCAAACGGTGAGTTCATTTGAATTTTCTCAGGCAATTATGTGCTTGATAATTTCTCTTATCACTGTTGTTGTAACCTGAAGCTCTAATCAGGTTCTTGGCGTTTCTTCGAAGCATTTCTTCGAAATCGAAACATCCGTTCGTTATTGATAATATGACTGGAATTAGTCGCACAGGAAAGTTACCAATCGAAACAAAACACTTTATTGACGTGTCTGGCAGACTTGCCTTGAAAAAAATTATGAAATACTATACCTCCGACTATCTTAATATAAATATCCGTTCATTATCAAGTTACTTAAACAGGATAACGAAGCTTGGAGAATAATAATTAAATACGTTGATAATAGCACATGGGAACAGTTTGTCTTGGAAATAATGCGACTATTTTAAATTCTAAATCGCTTAAATTAAAACAAGCCGTTTTCTTTCAAAAACTAGCAACGTTAGGTAGGGGTGTTAGAGGGACAATTGAAAAAAATCAGATTTTATGGATTTTTTAGGTTTTGACTGAAATACCACCGAGTAACTTAGTCCTTTTTCACTATTTTAATGTTTTAAAACTGCGGTTGGAACTTTGAAGCCGAAAATGAAGGAACATTGTAATGTATTTAGATTGAAAGCTCGTCGAATTTTATATACAATTGATGTACATTTCAACGCATCCTTCTTTCGTGTTTTTTTTTTTTTTTGAAAAACGCGTTTTCATGTTACCATTCCGCGATTGTGGCATTCTCAGCAGGAATTGGAAGCTGAAAATATTTTTAATGGTTTTCTCGTGAGCTATTAGATTCACTCAAAAAAACTGTTTCCCACATTTATATAAGAAGATTCCGGAGTTTCATTGGTACCTACGTCTATGGCCTGAAACGCTCTAGAAGTGGCGTGGCGCCGACTGCGATGTCAAAAATGGAGGTTGGGAATGGTTTGTTCATAAACACCATAAAAAATAAAATTTCAATGTTTTAAAAGAGCGCATTCTGAGATCAATGTTCTCAAATCTTACCCGTGTTAGATAGAAAGCGCAAATTTTGTGCTTTTCGCCGTCTGCGCTATGTATTATTGAGATCCGACAAAAAGTTTTGGACTACTATACTAGAGCTAACATCCCAATAGACCTGACCAAGTAATCGGGCAAGTTCAAGGAAAAATACATTTTTTTACGGAAAAAACGTAACTCCAAATCGACTTCCATCCAAATAATAAATATTTCAAAGGAAACATTATCAGAGGTTAAATGAAATGTCTAAAAGTTTTATATTTGTCAATTTCCATAGTTTTAAACTAATAAAAGGGAAAAATATTAAGAATTGTATTGTTTTATGAATCATAAAGTAAGCTTGCATTTTTTTGCGTTTCTGCAGAAGCCATGACCAAATAAGGTAACGTTAAGAAGAGTATAATCAAAGACTTATGATAGGTTAACTGCCATGGTCTGATTAATTTTTAAACCTATCAAATAAGTGCATTCTAATCTGAAATGAATGATAATTCCCCACCAAAGAAAGCATGAAGTCCAAACCAATGAAACACCCAGAAGATATCAGAATTGAACTTTGCTACTTAAGTCATGAGTGCAACCCCCACCAGATCCTATATAAGAAGTATTCAGCCGCGACGCCAATTAGTTACGCGAATGTCACCATATCAACTTTTGAAAAATCGAGATCGGTACTCGGGTCGGGAATTGCAGTGCGGTATAAAAAAGAAGACAATTCGGTTTGTGTTTTTCGGTTGTGGAGTGGAATGAAACAACCCTCATATTGGATATTAAACACTTAAAAGGTAAGATTTTTTCATTACGCTTTTGAAATTTTGCTTTCAGCAGGAGTCGCAGTACGGCCGTTTGGATATTTGAAGGAGATATTACTGAATGTTTAACGAATAGCTTTTACTAATTTTTTTATTTCAGGAGTTTTCAATCAAGGGTTTAAATTTTTCCCACATAAATTTTAGCATTCCTTTCAAAACTTAATCCTTTTTGTATTTTGCGTTTGATTTTCATTGAACAAAAATCGTTCCTTTCCAAGTAGTAACTCCTTTTACGATTTGATATTTCTAATATCATTAGTTTCCAATTTCCAAAATACTTAATTTTTTTGATAAACTGAATTTTTTCCAATTTTAAAATATTTTTTGCCAAAATTATATGTTCTTGTTGGAAAAGGTAAAAAGCTTCTTATATATTCTAGTTTATTCTTTCTGAATTTCCAGTTTTAAAATATTTTTTTGCCAAAATGTATGTTTTTGTAGGAAAGAGTAAAAAGCTTTTTGTTTTTTTAACTTCTTTGAAACGTTCTTTCGATTTTCTAAAATTTAAAGAACAAGAACATAATTTTTCATGGTTTACTTTGTAAAACGCGAATTTTTTGATCATTTAGTATTTTTGAATAAGTTACAGATAAAATAGTTTTCTGTTTTCAAATCTAATTTCATTTGAACAGTTTAGAAAAGTTGTAATAATCACAGAATTTAAAATGTAGAATAATATGTATAATTATGCTTTTTTTTTTGCTTTTATTCCTATTTCCAGAAAATACCAAGTTTCCATTTCGGTAGTTCCAGTTTCGTATTTCCAGATAACTTCACTATTTTCTAGATACCTAATCCTAAATTTCCGTCCATTGTCAAAATTGTATGTGTTCCATTCTATGTTCAAAACGCGAAACGCTTTTATTTTTAGGTTTTAATTCCCCCGCTATTTTTTTTTTAGTCTTTTGATGATAAGTTTACTTACGTTTATGGTTTTCATTAAATTTCACTAACAAATTGTGTAAGTACTTGAATTTCTGAATATCCACAATTTTAATTTTTCCCAAATAATATTTCTGATTAAATTTTCCTATTCCTTATTTTCAGTTTCATATTTCCAGAATATTTGATTTGATTGCTTCTTTTTCTCAAAATTGTTGTTTATGTTGAAATTTGGAAAAGTGGCTTTTATTTTCTTCTTTTGCTTTTAGACGATAACCGCAATTTTTCAATTTTTGATGGATTTTAATTAGATTTCATTAACAAATTAAATTGTTCAAGCATTTAAAGTTTATGAATTCAACTTTTTCATAATAATTTTTCATGATTTTTTCCATTCCTTATTTTCAGTTTCATATTTCCAGAATACTTCCCTTTTTTCAGATTGTTTCTTGCTTTCATTTTCAGGACTTTTAGTACAAATCCCTCGGTATTGTTTTCAGTTTTTTTGATGTTTGCGTTTGATTTTCATTAAATTTAATTAACAAATTGTGCAAACACTTGAATTTGTGGGTCCTTTATGATTTTTTCCATTCTTTATTTTCAGTGTCATATTTCCTAAATACATGCTGCTTTTTTTCCTAATATTTTTAACACGACACTCCTATTCCTTTCAAGTCTTGTGATGTTTACTTATGTTTGATTTTCATTAAATTTCATTACCTAACAAATTATGCAAACAGTTCAAATGTTTCAGTTTTTCCAGATAAATTGAATTTTCCTTTCTTTATCAAAATTATTGGTGTTCATGTTCAAAACGAGAATAAGTTGCTTTAATTTTTTTCAATTCTTTGATGTTAAGTTTACTTACGTTTGATTTTTATTAAGTTTCCTTAACAAACTGAGCAAACATTTTTCAAATTCCTTTTCATTTTCGTTCTTCCAGAATATTCAATTTTATAAATTTCTTATACTATTTTCAAAATTATACTAATGTCCGTGTTCAAATGGGGAGAAATTTGCATTTATTTTCTAGATTTTTTCAGATGCCACGGCCGCTACTGCAGTATACTTATAATTTTATTTTTCTAGAATTTAAAGTAGGCATTACTAACAAAATATAATTTTAAATTAATTTCTATTTTAGCCTTTTGGTGTTCAGTTTATTATTATGCAATTGAACATTCCCAAGAATCCTAAACTTGTTTATGATTATATTTGCTAAATTCCTTTTCAGCTTCATATTGCTAGAATATACCTCCCTTTTTCCAGATAAATTTAATTTCGTTAACTTTCTTATTTTGGCATTATTATATATATTTATATGTGCACAAGGGAAAGGGTTATTTCTATTTTCTCCCGATTTGATTATAATTATGATCCGCATTTGAGAAATTTACACCTCTCTATTAAATCTTCAGTCTTCATTGTTTGTTTGATATTTTCCAATCGCCCCCTGTTGTGCTGATGTTTAGATTGAGCACACTCCTTTTCATTGTTGCCCGTCTCCCCCGTAGTTAGTAGGGAAGGGTTCAAAAGTCTCCACCTTTATCTTCTTTGAATTTCTTTATCAAATCACTTCTTTAACTTTTATCTCTTGATCTCTCGCAATGATGTTTTTTTAAGGGTTTATTAGGATATTTTTGTCTTCGCGTAGTTTATCTAAAGACCAACTTTCGCACTTTCTCTATATTTATAGTTGTTTTAACATTGTTTTCAGTTTCAGTTCCGATGGCTTTTTTTACGATAGTTTCTGAAATAGTTTTAGGGTAGGGGATAGTTTACTAAACCGATTTTCCACCATAGATAGTAGCCTATTGCAGTTTTGATTCTGTGATTGAAATTCTTCGGTCTGTTGGTTGTTCTTGTTTTTGTCCTGACTTGTTATGCTATAAAAAAGGTGCGAGTCATGCTGGACTTGCTATTTTCTTAAGTAATGGCACCTTTGTTCAGTTATTATTGTTTTGCAGTTCCCTTTTATGGTGCACGTTTTATTTTGCAACTCTTTTTGAAATAAAACTACAACCTCAAATATTTTTCATGTTTAATGAATTGAAAACAGGCAAAATTGTTTTGAAATATAATACCTACAGTATATTTTTTCAGAACTTAGAAATAAAAGTTATACTTTCTAGTTCTTATAACTTTTTCTGCGCGTTTTAAATTTTTTTTTATTAATACATATTGAGATTTTATAAAACGTATGCTTATTTCTTTTTGTTTCTAAAATATTGTTTTCCTTCTCCAATGGACTTTTTCTTCAAACCAAATTTTTTGCGTTAATTATTGATTAAACTTTTATAGTTGTGTTCTTTTAGTATTTCGATTTTACAGGAAAACAATTATAATTCTTGATAAATTATAAACACGCGTATGTTTCATAAATTTTGCTTGTTTTCAAATCATCCAATAACCAAAAATGGTTGTTGTTAATTTCTTGTTAATGAAATTTAAATTGTGACCCTTGTGTAATTATCGTGTTCTTCTTTTTACAGGTAATTCCGAATGGAGCTACCACCGCACCGTCCTAGGCTTTTAATATTTTGATTTCAGCAGAATTTGCAGTGCCATTTGGACATTCGAAATCTTTTATTTTATTAATCATTTTTATTTCAGTCTTCTGAAGATGGTATGCTAAGTGCATTAACCATTGGCGGTAATTAGTTCCGCGAGTGTCAGGACATGAAGTTTCGGAAAATCGGGAGTTACAGTGGCGTTTCGATAGACTTTCTTACTTTTGTGTGTTAGTTCGTGAGGGACTATTTTCGACGGAATTGGTCAAACAGGCGCGGTGAATTTGATCCAGTCAAGTTAGCGCGAGTCAACTGGGCGCAGAAACAACTGTACGCGAGATGAGTGACTACCAAATCTGCATACTTAAATGAGTTAATAATATAGAACGCTTCAACCACATAATAAATCGTCTATTAGAATGAATGTATTTAGAAAACAGCTTTATTAGAAATACAATAATTTTCATTGAATCGTAAAGAATCCTTAAAAAATAACTAAAATTTCTTGCAATGGAAGGGCTCGTATCTTAAATACAGCCCCTTTCTAAATTCGTTTTGGATTTTTTTTACATTCGAATCGTCATTTTATTACAATTCTACACCGTCTCATATAATATTGGCTTATCTAATTACATTACATGTAGGTATATTTCGCGTCCGTTACTCGTCTTGTGCATAGTTGTCCCTACGCCGACTTGTCTCGTGCAGACTGCGTTATTTGGCCGCGGCTATTTGTTCTATATCGATCTTCGATGGAATGGTCAACTTCATTATCGATCTTCGATGGAATGGTCATCTTCATTATCCAGCTCAGAAGGTAAGATTTTTTCATATTACGCTTTCGACATCTTGCTTTCAAAACCATTTCTATGTTTGATGCATATGAGTTGTTGTTATTTTTACATATTTTTCATTTTGAAGAAGTAAGGTTTAAAGTTTTAGATTTAAATCTTTCTTTGAATGACGAATCTTAATTGCTTTCTAAATTAAGAAAATTTGATTCTATTTTTGATTTTCAGTTTATTAGAATTTGATTTTCATTGTACAAACTTCTGAATAATTAGTTTACCTCTACAAATAAACAGTTAAATATTATATACAAAGCTTTTCGTACTTACTTATAACAAATTTTATGTTGAATAGTACCTACATTATACAGTAGCCGAAAATGTAATGATTCGCTCATAAGAGCATTCCATATATTATATTTAGGTCCTTGTTGTCTATTAAACGCCGCTTTGTAGTTGTTGCAACTGTAATAAATACATTATTGCCCCTAGTAATTTAGTTATGGAACCGAACCCCGTACAGAACGTTGTTTCGATAAACCAATTATATAACCCTTCATAGGACAAACAGCAAACCACGACAGGTTGCGCCAAACTTCAAATAGGAGACTGCATTACGGGCATAAGAGAATTAGGTTACACCCAGTGGCGTAAATGTCTTTTCTTTTAGGTTTCGTTTTTAAATATCAAATGCTTAACTTTCTATATGCATTTTCCTTAAGTTAAAAGTTTGTAAATTGTGACTGGTAGTAACTTTAATAGACTTCAAACCTCAGTTTTGAACAACTAAAGTTTTAATATTAGATAGTTTATAACAAAATCAATAAGAGAGGAAACATTTTAAAAACTCCTAAATTTTATTAACTCATTGTTTATTTATTCAGTATCATAAAAGGAGGCTACAAAATATTGATCTAAAATTTTCTTTCTTTTCTTTTCTTTCTTAGATTTTCTTTCAACCCTTAATTTTCAATGATTTGAATTAGAATATATACTCTACGGCTACGCCACTGATATGGTGACAAATGTGCGGTTACATACCCTTTAATGCAGTATTTATGTTGGCGTTACACATCTCCAGCAAGTACTTTGTAAACCCACAAACCCTTGTGTCATATTTCATGTCAGCACTTTTAAAAGAAGATTAAATATTGAAAAGCAAAAAATTAACAATTTAAATTTTAATGAAAAATTCATGATGTTACTTTACGTAATTCTTTGATAAGATATAACATAGTAGTTTATACGTATTTTTAAAGTTTATATTTGCACCTGAAGTAAACCGATATTTTTCAACATTTATTGGGGTAATATTATTTCAATAGTGTCCACGAATAGAACTGTCAAATCTTATAAAAGTTATAAATACATATGCCAATTTTAGGTAAAAAGTAGACCCATTCGTATTTTGACAAGGTGAGAAGATTTACAAATTGCCACTTAAATTCTTTTGTGAAAAGGTACTTTATAATAAATGCGCTTTATTACCCAACCTTTCTTTTGTATATTTAAACCGCTATTTAACAAAGGTTAGCGAATATAAATAATAACTGAAATAGTATATTTTTCTTTTACTGTAGTATGTAGTTCATTTCCTTTAGTATTTTTGAATATAACTTCTAAAATCTTGTAATAACATAACTTTGAACGTAGGATGTTTAAACATTAATCACGCAGCATAAAACTGCATTTTATAATTAATTACACAATTTATTTTAAATGGTGGGGCAAAAGCTATCTTTTGACATCACTCTTTCGTAAATAACTATCAACGATTTTAAGCTTCGATTTTTATTTTAAATGAAACGCTCTGTAGTACATATTTTCATATTTGTATCTAGGGTGAAATTTTCCATACAGTAGTGTGTTTCATTTGATTTTTTGATACGCAATTTTTTTAATTGTTTATGTTGCATTTAGACAGCTTTGCGCAACCATAAAACTAAACGACATCAGTTGTGTTATCAAACCAGGTGGTGGTAAATTTTACAAATTTCAGGGCTAATAAAAACATAATCTCCGAAAGGGTGTTCTTTTATAGCTAATTCAAGTTATTTATAGTATCAGATAGATTCACATTCACAGGGATGTAACGATTTATTCGCATTTAAACACTTTGGTTTATATGGATTGAACCGAATGGGTGAAATCAGGTTAATGTCATAATCTGTCATTATACATGCAGTTTAGATAACTATGAATAATTAACCGGTGCATTAACGAATATTTGCCATCGTAATGGGGTGTTAGTGGTCGTTAAAACTATTGAATTTTTAATACTATGGTACTTTGATTATAGATAATTCTCTTAAATTCAATCCACTATAAAGTTTATTAAATACAAATAATTTAATATAGAATGAATGTGAAGAATTACACTGAAAATCTTGATATCATGTATTTGTAAAAGTAATTCTAATAAACATACAAATCTAAATAGGAATGAAGCCTTCATAAAACGGCGGTCTAAAATTTATTTATTTATTATTTAATTATTATATATGTACTAGTAGGTCTCTGTTCTACTTTTTTATAATTTTTTTTTTTTTTTTTTTTTAATTCTCATTGCTAATTTACAATCTACTCAACTACAGAGTAATAAGTAAATGAGATGATTTTATAAATAGCAAAAAATATAAAAATATACCTTCATTGATTGATGTTTGGAACACCCTGCATAGCAGGAAAGCCTAGATAACTTTTAATTCAAAACGGTAAATTAATTTTGTTTTGCGAAATCATTATTTATTTGAAAAATTTGAAAACAATTTAATTTTAATCTAACACCTAATTTTCGGTTCTATAAGAAATCGTCACAGATGTTGCTACAAAACAACTTTATAAGCATTCTAGTATTTCTATAGAGTGTCAAGTTCTCGTATCAAGTAACCAAAGTAGGTAACCATTAGGGTTCCCCACAATAATAATAAAATTTCGGATTATGTCAATTTCTTTCTATTGTGTGCTAAATATAAGCAAATGCAAATGCTAGGTTACACCTAAACTATTAATTATCATTTTGCAGTTACTAGTAATATTATACGTAACATATTTATAAACATGGTTATTTAACACCCTGTACACAATACCAAATTATACAGATTTTCCTCTACATTAATTTGAGAATATGCAGGAGCTTAAACCATAATATGATTATCCAATCGATTTTTTTTTGTTGTGTGCACCTATTCCCAATCTTATATAGAGCAGAAAAAAAACAATTAATTAATTTAAATTTCACACCCTCTCCGCCATCCCAGTTACCATCACTTCAAATTACACCCCTATACATTACTGAAAAGTTCTTAGAAAATTCTACTCAATCGTGAAAAAAGAACAGCGCCGTTGGAACCGTGTTTGGATTTTATAAATTAATTTTTCGCCATGGTCTGGTATAGCGTCAAAGGACTTTCAAACAAATTCTTGCTGAACCTTATCAGATAACTGGTTTTTAAGTTGTAGGGCGTTAAAGTCAAAAGTTTTGAAGTTACAAAAAATATATGTCTAACTTCCGCTTTGGGTTTTGGATTTTTTGTCGATGAGTTTCTGATATACCCTTTCAAGGAACATATTGCTCGAAACTTTATTATCCCATTACATCATTTTATTTTGTTCACCAGATTTTGATCTTGGAATAATTAAAAACTATGATTAAATAATAAAAGTGAAGTGATGTTTTTTAAATCTTAATTTAAGTTGTTAGTTCTGAGGCCGTTGTGGATATTATTTGGGATAAAAGAACGGACAGCCAACATTTCCTCGACTGCTGAACAGAGTATGTACGGAGTTAAGTTTGTAGCGGACAAAGTTAATTTCAAAAAATGCTCTGTGCGGCAGTGGAGAAATGTAGACTGTTCCTTTTCAGCGAAGTAGTTCTAAACAATTTTACTCGGCATGTAGATGAAACGTAAACGGTTACTTTTCAACAAAGTTGTTCCGAATCAACAGCTATTCAGCGTATCGCAGCAACACTTCCAAGCTGCATAAGCAGGGACGGACTGACCCACTGACTGCCGACGTTTCATCCACTGTCTGGCAGAGTATATTTACAAGTTAAGTTGTTGGAGCATTATTACAACCCAGCGACTCGACTCTAAATATGTTCCGCTCGGCAGTGGATGACCCGTAGACGGTTTTTTTCAACAAAATGGTTCCAACACGACAACTACACAGGATGTAGTAGACATCCATATTTTATTATTTTAAAAAATAAGATGAATAAACCTTCATATGCTTTTAAAAGAGTAGAAACTTCCGTTTCATGACTACAGCTTCAAAAGAGGGAGCAAAGACGAAAGCCTGTGCGATTAAAGCTAATAGCAGAAGAGGCAACAGAAATTCCTAGTAGAGTAGTCAAAGGGGTCACTGCCAATATCAGAAAGGGAAGCAGGGACTTCTAATAAACCAGCCAAGGAAGTCATCGTTAGGTGTTGAACACTTCGTTATGGAAATCATTCCGTGACGGGAACGCCAACGTTTCATCTACGGTTGGATAGGGTATATTTAAGGCTGTCTTCGGTAGAATATTACAGTCCACCGAACATAGCCTTAGAAATATTCTATTTAACTGTGGATGGCGCGTAGACAGTTCCTTTTCAACAAAATGGTTCCAAATCAACATCTATACAGGGTATCGCGTGCAACATTTCAGGCTTCATACGCAGGGACGGACTAACCCACTAACTGCCGACGTCTCCTCCACTGTCTGGCAGAGTATATTTGGAAGTTAAGTCGCCGGAGCATTATATTACAACCCAGCGAACTCGACTCTAAATATGCTCCGCTAGCCAGTGGATGATGCGTAGACTGTTCATTTTCAACAAAATGGTCCCAAACCGACAACTACAAAGGATATCGTAGACAACCAGCAGAAATATCTCATTATTTTTAAAAATAAAATGAATAAACCTTCATATGTTTAGAAAAGAGTGTAAATTCTCTACAAGAAGATCGGTTTCATGACTACAGTTGCAAAAGAGGAAGAAAAGGCAGTCCACGAGATTAATACTAATACCAGAAGAGGCAACGGAAATTCGTAGTAGAGTAGCCGAAGCGGTCAGTGCCAATATCAGAGGGGGAAGCATCGACTTATAATAAACCAACCAAAGAAGTCATCATTAGGTGTTGAACACGTCGTTGTAGAAATCATCCGTGGTCCCGTGGCATGGAATAACTGACCGCCAACGTTTCGTCTACTGTTGGATAGGGTATTTTTAATGCTGTGGTCTGTACAATATTACATCGCACCGAACACAACCTTAAAAATATTCTGCTCAGCTGTGGATGAAACGTAGACGGTTCCTTTTCAACGAAGTGGTTCCGAATTCAACATCTATACAGGGTATCGCGTGCAACATTTCAAGCTTCATATGCAGGAACGAACTGACCCACTGACTGCCGACGTTTCATCCACTGTCTGGCAGAGTATATTTGGAAGTTAAGTCGCCGGAGCATTATATTACAACCCAGCGAACTCGACTCTAAATATGTTCCGCTCGGCAGTGGATGACGCGTAGACGGTTCTTTTCTACAAAATGGTTCCAAACCAACAACTACACAGGATTTCGCAGACGTCCACGCTGAATATGTTCATTCTTTTTGATGCAACGAAGTGATTGCAGATCAACATTTATAAGGGGATCGCACACATCACGTGCAGGCTGAATATATTTATGTTTATTATTTTATTTTATTATTCGCTATTGTAATTATTGTACAAATTATCTGGGATTCACAACAGACTGCCAACGCTTCATCCACTGGTGGTTAGGGTATTTTTAACACTGTTTTCGGTACAATATTACATCGCACAGAACACAGTCTTAAAAATATTCTGCTCAGCTGTGGATGCAACGTAGACGGTTACTTTGCAACGAAGTGGTTCCGAATCCAACATCTATACAGAGTATCGCAGACATCGCATTTCAAACTGGATACGCAGGGACGGACTGACCCACTGACTGCCGACGTTTCATCCACTGCCTGGCAGAGTATATTTGGAAGTTAAGTCGCCGGAGCATTATATTACAACCCAGCGAACTCGACTCTAAATATGTTCCGCTCGGCAGTGGATGACGCGTAGACGGTTCTTTTCTACAAAATGGTTCCAAACCAACAACTACACAGGATTTCGCAGACGTCCACGCTGAATATGTTCATTCTTTTTGATGCAACGAAGTGATTGCAGATCAACATTTATAAGGGGGATCGCACACATCACGTGCAGGCTGAATATATTTATGTTTATTATTTTATTTTTATTATTCGCTATTGTAATTATTGTACAAATTATCTGAGATTCACAACAGACTGCCAACGCTTCATCCACTGGTGGTTAGGGTATTTTTAACACTGTTTTCGGTACAATATTACATCGCACAGAACACAGTCTTAAAAATATTCTGCTCAGCTGTGGATGCAACGTAGACGGTTACTTTGCAACGAAGTGGTTCCGAATCCAACATCTATACAGAGTATCGCAGACATCGCATTTCAAACGGGATACGCAGGGACGGACTGACCCATTGACTGCCGACGTTTCATCCACTGCCTGGCAGAGTATATTTGGAAGTTAAGTCGCCGGAGCATTATATTACAACCCAGCGAACTCGACTCTAAATATGTTCCGCTCGGCAGTGGATGACGCGTAGACGGTTCTTTTCTACAAAATGGTTCCAAACCAACAACTACACAGGATTTCGCAGACGTCCACGCTGAATATGTTCATTCTTTTTGATGCAACGAAGTGATTGCAGATCAACATTTATAAGGGGGGTCGCACACATCACGTGCAGGCTGAATATATTTATGTTTATTATTTTATTTTTATTATTCGCTATTGTAATTATTGTACAAATTATCTGGGATTCACAACAGACTGCCAACGCTTCATCCACTGGTGGTTAGGGTATTTTTAACACTGTTTTCGGTACAATATTACATCGCACAGAACACAGTCTTAAAAATATTCTGCTCAGCTGTGGATGCAACGTAGACGGTTACTTTGCAACGAAGTGGTTCCGAATCCAACATCTATACAGAGTATCGCAGACATCGCATTTCAAACTGGATACGCAGGGACGGACTGACCCACTGACTGCCGACGTTTCATCCACTGCCTGGCAGAGTATATTTGGAAGTTAAGTCGCCGGAGCATTATATTACAACCCAGCGAACTCGACTCTAAATATGTTCCGCTCGGCAGTGGATGACGCGTAGACGGTTCTTTTCTACAAAATGGTTCCAAACCAACAACTACACAGGATTTCGCAGACGTCTACGCTGAATATGTTCATTCTTTTTGATGCAACGAAGTGGTTGCAGATCAACATTTATACGGGGGATCGCACACATCACGTGCTGGCTGAATATATTTATGTTTATTATTTTATTTTTATTATTCGCTACTGTAATTGTTATAAAAATCATCTGGGATTCCATGGCATATGACAACAGACCGCCAACGTTGCATCTACTGGTGGTTAGGGCATTTTTAACACTGTTTTCGGTACAATATTACATCGCACTGAACACAGTCTTAAAAATATTCTGCTCAGCTGTGGATGAAACGTAGACGGTTCCTTTTCAACAAAGTGGTTCCGAATCAACATCTATACGGGGCATCATAGACATCACTTGCAGGCTGAATATGTTTATTATTTTATTTTCATTATTCGCTACTGTAGCTATGGAAATCATTCAGAATTTCGTGGCATATGACAACAGACCGCCAACGTTTCATCTACTGTTGGTTAGGGTATTTTTAAGGTTATCTTCGCTGGAGTATTATATTATGACAAACCATCGAAGGTAACCCTAAAAATATTCTGGCCAGCTGTAAATGAAACGTAGACGGATCATTTTCAACGGTTGCAGATCAACATTTATACGGTGCCAGCTGAACATGTTTATTATTTTATTTTCCTTATGCGCTACTGTAATTATGGAAATCTTCCGGGATTCCCTGGCATATGAGAACAGACCGCCAACGTTTCATCTACTGTTGGTTAGGGTATTTTAAGGTTGTCCATGCTGGAGTATTATATTTTACAACCAGCGAGGGTAACCTTAATAATATCCAGACCGGCTGTAGATGGAATGTAGACGGTTCCTTTTCAACAAAATGGTTTCAAATCAACATCTGCACAGGATATCGCAAACATCACTTCCAGACTGAATACTACACATGCAGGGACTGGTTGCCAATGTTTCATCTACTGTTTGATAGAGTATTATTATAGGTGTATTGGCGAACTGAACTCGACTCTAAATGTATTCAGCTCGCAGAGATACAAGCGGAATTTGTGTCTTTTTATTTTTAAAAATAAGTAGAATAAATAGTATACTAACTGATACTAATAATAAGTAACGTCTAGAACTCTTATATTTAAAACATAAGTTAGTAATTTTAGTTAAATTAAGTTCTGTGCGGTCATTATGGAAATCATCCGGGTCCCGTGGCATGGAAGAACAACAGACCGCCAACGTTTCGTCTACTGTTTGATAGGGTATTTTTGGGTTGTCCTTGGTGTAATATTATATTACAAACCACCAAGCACAATCTCAAAAATATTCTGCCCAGCTGTAGACGAAACGTAGACGGTTCATTTTCAACGAAATGGGTCCAGATAAACATCTACACAGGATATCGCAGATATTATTTGTAGGCTAAATAACTAACTCCATTATTTTATGATCATTAATATTATTTTTGTCTCATATATAATAATAATACTTATAGCAGATACAATTAAAATGTCACTCTACTGTCGTTGTTGAAATCATCCAGGGCCCCGTTGCATGGAGGAACAAGTGCCAACGTTTTGTCTACTGTGTAGCAGTATATATTTTCAGTGTATTCAACTTTAAATATACTCTGCTCTGCAGCAGAATAAACGTAGACGTTCTACAAAATGGTTCCAACATCTACACAGCGTATCGTAGACATATAGAATAAACCTTTATATGTTTGTAAAGAAGTGGAAAATATCCAACCTCTATTTTATATGACAGCAGTTTCCAAAGAATGGGACAGAGACTTCTAATAGAAAATCCCACAAGGTCTGCATTAATACCAAAAGACAACAGGAACATGTTGTAGTATATCAGCCGAGGTGGTCATTACCAATATCAGATATCAGATCGCGGCAGCTAAATGGATGAAATTCACTTACGAGGGTGCGAATCCCGGTCTTGTCATAGGTGTTTGATTTTCGTTTTAGTTTAAGTGTTTGATATGTGGAACATATGACTTTAGCAGTTGGATTCTTCACAGTGTATGCAAAGAAAAAAACAAGAAGTGTGATTAAGTTGCTACTTCTGTGGCCGTTTTGAAGTACTTGTCGGAAGTGTTCGGAAAATCTCTTGTGCCTCTTATACGTGCGACTAGGCCTTTACAATTTTTATAGTGGTAATTCTTTTCAACCACGACATCAATAGAACGAGGAGTGAGTTGTACCCAAAAAAAATGTAATATCGAAGTCATATTGATGAATATTCCTTATAGACGAGCCTCAGTGGTCACTTGCCATAAATCATAAATACCGATTGTATAAAACAAAATAAATTGTTATGTATGGATTTTGATAACAATGGTGGCCTGAAAGGCCATTTTAATGAAATACGACGTTGTCCGCATAGTAACACAGTAACAGTCTCGTACGTAAAAAACTGTTTCTTTTATTTATTGTACTACTTTTTTTAACCACTGCTATTTATATTGTTATTGTTAATAATAGTTTATTATATTCGATCAATGACAATATGGTTATGAAAGCAGCTTCTATAAAAGTTCCTCAGCTGCGGTAAGTTGGATCCAAACTGAGATACTTTTATACAAGCTGTTTGATTACAAATCATCACTCTTCTGGCATAAGCATAAAAATCTGGACTAAAAAAAGTAAGACACAACAAAGAAAAACTGGGAAATAAAGTGCAATTATTTGGAAAACGTGTTATTCACCAACAACCTCAAACAAAGTAAGTTTAAGTATTATCACGTTTTTGTTAAGTTATTGATGTTATACATTTCAGAGAAACAAAGGAAGTAACATTAGAGAAGCATTCCCTTCTGTTAACTGCTGGAGGACCCGAAGCAAAAAAGAAAGAGGATCAAGTTTTGAAGTTTCTTCCCCATTGAACGTGATTGTTGTTGAGACAATATCACTGCCGTTGATTAAAGTAAGCTACATAGAATAATAACTGTAGACGTTTTTACACCGATACTCTATGCAATGTAATTTGTTTGCAGACAATCAGGAGCAGAATAGTGGAGTCAAGACACAATGAATGTTAGTTGCCAGTAAGACACGGCAGAAACTGAAGCAGTAGCTCAGCCTACGACGCCTTTAACACATCTACCCTATATTCCAGAAGGGTCTACTGGAGAAGGAAAGAGAACTATACTATTGCTTCTTTTTACTTATAAAAAGCCTAATTTTATATTTGATTTTAGCAATGGTTTATTGGAAAAGAATACTTGATATATAGGAACTATTCATTTGCATCTATACCGTATGCCCCAATAAGAATGGAAGGAAAATATGTGCTTCTATGCCAAACATTTACCAGTCTCTTGGAAGATGATCTTGCCAGTTTGACTATCCGTAATGTTATTCTGATACTTCACTATGTTATTATTTTTCGTAGTTGTAGAGATGCTAATAGCATATTAGATTTCAGAAATGGTTTATTTGAGAAGAAACTTGGTAGGTATATTGAGTATTACCCAAGTATAACCGGCTAGTTCCAATAATTGCGATCAGTCGGTTATACCTGCGTACTATTCGGTATGACCATTTGCATCATCACTGGTACTGAATGTTCAAATAAATATACGAAGAGAATTTATATCGCTCGTGTTTAAACCGTTTCCCATCTCTTTGAAGACGTTATGTTGCCAGTTTGAATACTCATAAGTCATAATTTGTGTCTAAAATGTAAAATTTGTCGCGTATACTTGTTAAAATGTGTTATATAATTTGGGTCGAAGCGGACCAATTAATATTAGAAAATTTTTTACAGCAATACTCTATTGCAATGTAATAAGTTTGCAGATATTCAGGAGTAAAACAGTGGAATCAAGACACAAATGTTAGTTGCCAGAGACGATCAGGCAGATTTTGAAGCAGTAGCTCAGCCTAACCTCGTTACACGTACCTAACGAATATTCCAGCGGGGTCTAGTAGAAAATGTAAGAGAACAATATTGTTTTTCTAAAAATCCTAATTTTCTCTTTGATTTTAGAAATGGGTTGTTTGACAAGAAACTTAGTACCTATATTGAGTATAACGAGATTATGATTGACTAGTTCCAATAAATGCGATTAGGCACTTATAGTCCCGTACTATTCGGTATATGACCATTTCCAACTATACTGAATGTTCGAAGACGAAGACAATTTATGTCCCTCGTGTTTAAACCTTTTCCCATCTCGTTAGAGACATCATTTTGTCAGTTTAAATACTCATAAGTCATAATTTGTGTCTAAAATGTAAATATTTGTAGCGTATACTTGTTATATAATTTGGGCCGAAGTGGACCAATAATACTAGAAAATTATATAGAAGGAACAATTAGAAATTTTTAGAAATCCTATTTTTCTAAGTGATTTTAGAAATGGGTTGTTTGACAAGAAACTTAGTACCTATATTGAGTATTGCGTGAGTATAGGTTACTAGTTCCAATAATTGCGACTAGGCGCTTATGAACACGTAGTATTCGGTATGGCCATTTGCATCTATACTGAATGTTCGCATAAACATACGAAGAGAATTTATGTCACTCGTGTATAAACCTTTTCCCATCTCTTTGAAAACCTCATGTTGCCAGTTGGCAGAAACAGACAAATAACAGGTACTAGAAAATCTAGACGTTTTTACACCGATACTCCATTACAATGTAATTAGTTTGCAGATATTAAGGAGCAGAATAGTGGAGCAATGACACAAATGTTAGTTGCCAAAGAGGATAATTCAGATTTTGAAGCAGTAGCTCAGCCTAACTTCGTTACACGTAACGGATATTCCAGCGGGGTCTATAGTAGCAAATGTAAGAGAACAATTGTGTTTTTAGTAACCCTAATTTTATATTTGATTTTAAGAATGGATTGTTTGACAAGAAACTTCCTATATTGAGTATTACGTGAGCATACGTTACTAGTTCCAGTAATTGCGATTAGGAACTTATGAACACGTAGTATTCGGTATGGCCATTTGCATCTATACTGAATGTGCCATGATATAAATGTTAGTTGCCAGAGAGGATAAGGGAGATTTTGAAACAATAGCTCAGCCTAACCTCGTTACACGTAACGAATATTCCAGCAGGTTCTAGTGGAAAATGTAAGAAAACAATTGTTTTTCTAGAAACCCTAATTTTATATTTGATTCCAGAAATGGTTTATCTGAAAAGAAACTTGGTATATTGAGTATTAACTCTCTACCATGTATTATTTCCAATTTTTACGGATAATACTTGATAGATTGTTAGTATTCGGTTTTGCCATTTACATCTATACCGAATCACCCAAGAAACATCGAAGAAAATATGTTACGATCTCTTGGAAGATGATCTTGCCAGTTTAAATATTCGTAATTTATAGTATCTAAACTATTAAATAAATGTATGGTGTAAGCAGATATGCCGGGTGCAACCGTCAAAACTTCAACGTCAAAATTTAGGTTCTGCGGAAGTTGATACACAGTTAAAACTCAAAGCTAGCAATTGACAGTAGGAAGTCTTTTTCTTTTGTGATGAAGAATATAATAGTGCACTTATTTTTATACACGAACGGTTACACCCTGTATAACGTTTTTGGGAAACGCCCGAAGGCACCTTTTCGTGGTGCTTCCTGGAAACAGCTTCTGCTACATAAGCGTCTCTATATTATTACATTGGGCGCATTCAATCGACTCAATAGTTCCGCAACTTTTGACTGATTGGCCAATAGAAGCGCTGGAAATTGATAAGACGTTCAATGGAATGCACCGCTATCTCAACTGTTAAGTCGGCTGAATACGCCCATTGTGATCAATTTTTATCTTATACTTCACTATGTAATTGTTTTTAATTTTATATTTGAGACGAAACTTGGTATATTGTGTATTATCTAAATATCAGCCGCAGCTCCCGATGACTGTGAACTGTGGTTGGTGGATAGATACTATTCGGTGTTGCCGTTTGCATCTATACTGAATGTGCCGATAGACATACAAAGGGAATATTTCGCTCGTGTTTTAAACACTTCCCAAAACAAATATAATATATGTATTGTGATTTCCCATGATTTGTGACAGATTCGTGATTTAAATGTTAATTTGGTCGGGTTAAATTCAGTTTATTTATAGCATGACTCGTGTATTGACAGTAAGAAGGGCGTCCTCCTTATTCAGGAGAAGCCAAAACCTGGAAGAAGATAGCAAGAGATGAACAACCTACAACCAAAAATGTAAAGTGAAATATTGATACGTTTACTTAAATTATTGAAATTGTTTAATTTCAGAAAAATAAAGGAAGTAGCATTAAAAAAGAATCAGTTAACTGGTGGAGAACCCGAAAATAAACAAGCGAAAAGGATCCAATTTTAAATTTTGGTAGACCCAGCTTCCCCATTTATGGGGAAATATAACAGTTTACGTTACTTTATTACAATGTAATTCGTTTGCAGATCTTCAGGAGCAGAATAGTGGAGCCAAGACACAAGTGTTACTTGCCATAGAAGCTAGAAAGGAAAGGTAAGTAGATATACAATATTTATGGGAAACGGTAGAGGCCACCTCCTCGTGGTGTTTCCTGGAAACAGCTATTGCTGGCTAAGAGCCTCTAGATTAGATAATTATTAATTTATTATTCCAGTTTTTCTGATACACAACCACAGTCTGCACGTTGGATGACCGGTGGCGAGTGGCGACCGACTTTTTCAATGTAAGACACTTACAATAATTAAATTTAAAATAATTGTTACGAAACCAACTACTGTAAGGACTGCAGTGTTTAGTGCATCATATATAAATATTGCAATCTTTACATTAGCTGTTATAGTATAAATCATCGGATATCTTTAGATAAACTATTCAAAATTTGGGAGCCTCTAGAAGCCATCGTCCTTGCAGTGTTTCCCGGAAGCTAAGATGGCTAAGAGCCTCTGTATATAGTATGTATTATAATATTATCAATGCTTTTCTGATACATCAATATGTTATTATTATCATAAAGTTGTATATAGTTGTACAAAATTAAATTTTATATTTCAGTTAGGAAATGGTTGATTGGAAAGCTGCCCTTCAAGAAAATTTAGTGTATTGAGTATTACTGAATGTATATGATTCTACCAAATTTTTAACAGTAGGATTATGTCGTTGAGTAATATTCGGTATGCCATTTGCATCTTTTGTTAGAAACAAAACTGTATGTAAGTAGGTATTAAAATTTTTTGGGGATGTTAAACGCCATATCCCCGTGGTGTTTCCCGAATCTGTATTAGTATAATATTTTGTCTGCTGATGATTTTCTGATACTTCACAATTTAATTATTTTTATATAGATAATTAAATTTTATATTTAATTTAGGAAATGGTGAATTGGAAAGGAATACTTCAGGAAAATTAGGTGTATTGAATATTCACCGAAACTATGTCTCTGTTCAAATTTTAGAGAAGGGGAGTATATGTTTCGGTAACATTCGGTATGCCATTTGCATCTCTTTTCCTGTCGAGAGCTGTATCCAAAGCTAAATAGTAGAGGTACATGTTGGAAGCAAAACCGTATGTAAGTATATAAAATTTTGGGACACGCTAGAAGCCACTTCCTGGTTACGATTTACTGTATAGTCTGTATTATAATATTGTTATCGATGCTTTTCTGATACCTACTCCACTATGATATTATTTTTTATATAAGTACTTATAGTTCTAGAAAAATTAATTTCATATTTTATTTAGGAAATGGTTAAATGGAAAAGAAATTTCAAGCAAGGAAACTTATAGTGTATTGAGTGTTCCCTGTAGCATAAGGTGCGTTGGAAAATTTTCAAACATCGCATGTTATATTACAGGTTACATTCCTTATGCAATTT
Organism: Hemicrepidius hirtus; assembly: GCA_963082805.1. Taxonomy (NCBI): domain Eukaryota; kingdom Metazoa; phylum Arthropoda; class Insecta; order Coleoptera; family Elateridae; genus Hemicrepidius; species Hemicrepidius hirtus. The sequence continues at coordinate 20,514,976 of OY720168.1, forward strand.
CCATCTTTTATTTTATCTATGGTGAGAAGATGTACAAACAATTCATCTACTTCGAGATTATCTATATTATGTTGCCATGAGTTTATTACGGCGCTTCCAAGAACAAGAAAACCTCGACTTGGCAGGATTAAACATTTCTACATCGCCAAAAAATGAGTATTGGGAATTACTATTATATGGGTTTTCTTCTTCTATTTGCATAAGGTATAATTTTGTTTTTGTTAATCGACAAATCACTAACTACATAATTTTACATGTTTCAGGTTTCACGGGTTTCGTTGCAATTTCAACGAGCTTAGGATTCAACAAATTAGACAACGTTGTAGCAAACATGGGGAACACATTTTCTTTTAAAAATGTGTTTCTTGTGAGTGTTAACATTGTTGTCTTTACATTCTTCAATTCTTCATCAATTACATATTGAAACATGGGTAAGTATTTAAAATCATCCTGTATATCTTGTGTATTTACTTGATTAATCATAAAACAAGGGAAGCGAATGGAATTGCAGGGTAGTGCAACACCATCGATCAGAACTACAAAAGCCACAGTCATTCACAAATTATCTTTCTCATTCTCAGCAATTTTATGTTCCTGGTTAGTAAATTTAATTATTGCTATCTGGAATACATAACTTGTAGAAGAAGCCAATCTTCATAAATTCGATGAAAGAAAGACTTAATTTAGTGATGCAGAACTCATGATCGATATTTTTTTTTATTTTTTAATGCCCCATAACTTAGTATAAACTCGAGTATAATTAGATAATATTACTGGAAATTGTAAAATGTCAAACATTTCTATAAGATTATAGTTATACGCTATTAATAACACTCAGCCCACTGATTAGTACTTCTGGTTTGGAACATTATCGTGAGACAATCCGGAAAGCAAAATGTTGTATTGAAATATATTTTGTAATATAAATGTAAACGCTACTCGTAGCCTATACAAACACAGAATGATAAGCTACTTTTATGACAACGTTTTGAATTACACAAATGGTTGCATTTAAGTGGTTTTTCAGTGCCTGTTGGATTTCTCAAAAATGAAACCAAAAGGCGATAATCTATAATCAAGCACATGTGCAGGGTTAAGAAATCAAGAAGTGCAAACACAACGAGATAAGCTGATCATAAACGTAAACGATACACAAAAACCTATACTTTTTATTGACACGAAAATGGACGAACACTTAAAGGGAGTTATAAAATTTATTTTTCAGAATAAAGATTTTCTTCAAACACGGAAATGTGCTGAACGATATGAATAGTCGAAATAAAGAGGGAATGACGGAACGATACAAGTTGAAGGAATGGGGAGAGGAGCAATTGATGCATAGCGATGTGGTAATGGTCATGAAATGTGATGGGTGCTAATTTGGACTTCGTGGTGTCGACTGAACTCCCAGACCATTTAATAGCGCAACCCTCCCAAACGCTCTATTTTGAACGCCTTCACGATGACACATTGCATATTTGCATGATTTACACAAACATGATTTCAAGATAATTTAAACAGCTAGGGACAAAAGAACTTTTTTATATTTCAATCGCAGGATACTGGTAAGTTTTAATCTCATAATTTATTTATTATGTTATTATTAATTTAAAACGCATCGCATTATTGAGTCAATAATAATAAAAGGTCATAAGTCAAGCGAAGTTATAACTGTGACAATAATAATTTAAATTATTATGTTTAACCTAGGAAATGTCGTAAACAACCAACCTGTCAATGCCTTACTGAGGAACCTTAAGAAGGGCGAAACACTGTCAGGGTGTAATTAAAAAATCTCAGTACAATAATCCTTTCAATTTACCTTGGTACAGGTCAGGTTTCATAATTCCTTTTATAAATTATTCACCTACCGCATTCTTTACAAATAAGTTTTAAATGAAGCAACAATAAGGAATAGTAAAAATAATATACGATCATCAAAGTGTTTGGGATTATTTTCATGCTAGCCAATGGCAAGGGTATACATGCATGTGTTGAAAGGGGCTTTAATTTAATGAACGGTTGCCGGTCACCCCTTGCGACTCACCCCGCTATGGTCCTGCGCCCTTCCTGGCGAATCTTGTAACCCTAAAAAACCACGTCCAGTTCTCTTGACCTTTGACCATATTGAGGATTTCGTATTCAAATTAATACCTATAAGATTTCCGAAAATGTTTCTTTTAACATCCAAAAACATTGAAATTATTAAACCTGATTTTTTTCCGTTCGGCAGAAGTTTGCAAGATTCTTAAGTTTTTAAACATACATTCTTTGGTAAACCTTTGATGGACCGGTGAAGCGGAGTTGAGTTGGCAGTTGTTTAAGAAATTAAGAGATTTCAGAAACTTCCAAAAAACTTTTTCCATTTATTTTCTAAATTCTTATATAACTTGATTAATTTTGGACCGATGGGCCACCCTGTACGTTGTAAGACAATATTGATTTTAGGTTTGTTTCCAAAACTACATAATCAACGGTTTATAGGAATTTTTTGTAAATGTTGTTATATGAATCGAAAGCTTAAAAAAATAATTCATGTGTGGGGAAAGAACATTGATTGGAATTAGTAACATACATAGTTAAAATAAAGATAATTACCGTAACAAGCCTGCAACAAGGGGCTTTTATACAAACTCTTTGTAATATAAATCTCTCTAAATCTAAAACAGATGCAACAAAGCAAAGTTCCTATTAAATATGAAACGATTTCACTACGAAAATGATCGCAACGAAAACGAATTTTCTGCAAGATTTGTTCCGAATGGCTTTGGCTGTGTGCGCGACTAAACCAACCATTGTAGATTTAATTGTTTCCGTTTTTGCGCGCATCCCGTGTGCGCGAAAGAGGGTTGAAGACAGAGATTCTCAAAATCGTTTCCACGCAGCAAATTTTAATAGAATTTCTATAAATGTATTGTTGAAAACCGCTGACTACAGCTTGTAAAGTTTTATAACAATGTAATGGTGTCCTTTGAAAGCTAAAAGGACTTGGTTCACACTTCCGGTAGTACAATTGCTTGCCAATATTGATAAAATTGATGGCAATTTTTAACATCTAAGTAGGCTTTGTATCATCGCTGTTATCTAACCAAAATTTCATAACCTTTTCAGGAAAACCATTTATTTCTAAATAGAATCATTTTGCGTTTTCCAAAATAATATACAAACATATATCGCAAGAAAGTTGAAGTATTCATGAATAATTAACTTTATTTTGGTAAAAAATAAAGGACAAGTCGCAAGTATAACGTAACGTCGTAAAATTGTGAAATTGAACCGGATGGTCCGGAAGCTATCAACCCCAATCTCGATCAATCAGGCAGGAGAAAATGTACAAATTGCCAGATTTGATATTCGGGTTTGTTCTCTTAAAAGACGTAAAAATAAAACTAAACTAAAAGTAACGAGACAGAAACTCGTGGTTAATTGCATATAAAAAACATAAAGAATATACACTAATTGTACGAAATATGACTAAAGAAAAATCTTAGCTTTCTTTTAATTTAATGCATGACCTTAGAAATACAATGCAAAATTTAAAAACGTAATACTTTTCACATGAAAGAACCAGAAACATTTTGAATTTAAAGTGAGTTTTATTTTCAATTTGGGATTATTTTAAAAGGAACAAATTGGAGTTAAAATGTCATTGGCAATATAACACAACATTTACAAAGAAGATCAGATTACCGGTTACGTATGTAAATATACAGGGGGTTGTGAAGCAGCGCCCCTTGGGAGTAATTCCTATGGGGCTCAAAGACCCCTTATTAACTAATAGCGGTAAATACCGTGTGATGAACGTAATCATAAGCTAATTTTTCTCCCTCATCCAACTAGTAATAAAACAGTTAACATACATTATGTCATTGCTCTTGTTCAAAATTAGCGTCATTTTTCTATTTGCTAATCCTTAATATTTACAAGAATTTATTGTATACTTTATAGCCAGTATATACTAATACGATATTACAGGAATCTCAAAAAATTACGAACTAAACGAAACTTTATCTCAAAATTCAAAACTATCAAAATTTTAGTTCTTAATAACTTTAAAACATGACATATTTTATTCCTAAGCATTTATCTATAATTCTGCAGTATTTATTACCTGAGAAATTTAATTTTGTTTAAAATATGTCATTGAGTTTGTTTCTTGATCGCATGCAGGTACCCAACAGAAATTTTCATGTTCACGTCTAAAGGATCAAATAAAGGCAGGGCTTTGTAGCCCTATAGCAAATATTAATACAATTTAGCTAGGGATATATAAAAGCTGCGATCCTTATCTACTGCCTTCTATTAGTACGACTAAGTTAAAGCAGGCGTGTCGAAATGATTATTGACGCATCCGAATCAATTAGAAGTGATAAGTGATAGTTTACTATACCCCCGAAACTGAAAACCCCTTTCTTTTCACGTTCAATATTTTGACGTTGATTTTGTTACGGTCCATTTCAAAACGTGAGGATAAAGAGTAACAAAAATCTCTTTCTTCCTCGTAATCGATTAAATTTCTCAATTTTTCAACCCAATTTTCCGTAATAAACTAAGTTATTATTCCAGAGTTTTTACGAAAACATTGAAAAATAATCAGTTATTGGTTTTCCTTGCTCGGTAAAGCGCTGGGATATAATAAAGTCTGTAATACAGGACGTTGTATGGCTTGTTTTGTTCAAAATAACTCATCAAAACAGTCTTTGAACAGCGCGGCCGTCGATGCGGCTTATTACATCGTTTATATACTTAGAAAGCCTGGTTCACTCTGCATTCTAAATTTCCACAAATTTCAAATATTTTTTAAAACTCGTACTAACATTTTTTTTATTAATATATTATAATAAAGAATATTCTCATAGATGTCACATTTTCTTTAAGTCATTGACGATTTTGCTTCCCTTAGTTAAGATTTGTTTAAAACCGATCAACCTCTCTTACTTGATTTGACTATAAATCGTATATTTATAAAAAAAAACTATTAGGAACTAATGGCGGTTTTATTATGAGTTACTCAAATTACCGTTAGTTGCGAAGAACATTTTTTAAATTTTCGTGTGGCGTCTATTTTCTATAATTCCTAGAAACTTTCTTGAAATAAAAGTCGAAATAAGTTTTCAACAACTGAATATTTATGGAATAAACTGATATTCAGGTAAAATATACGAGTGTGAATCGTTCTTTCGAATCTTGGAGCTCTGGGCAAGTCAGGCGGGGTGCGGGGGATTAAAGGAACATGGGGTAGCGAAAAGGGTGGCTTGAAGCCCCGCCAGTCCCAAGGGATGCCACCAGTCTGTAATTAAACTCCCAGCTACTGCAAGCCCGCCGGCCCGGCTTTCCCCTCCTGTCTTCGCAACTCACGAACAAGGATAATGTTATATCAGCCACACAGAAATTGATCGCAGGATTTTACTGTTATATGTGTTGGATAGACTTTAAGCGGATCGGATTATGGGCTGCTCGGTAGGATTGCTTTTTTCCCGGTAGCATGAAAAGTTAATTAAATGGCAAAGGTTATTGAGATTTGTCTACCTATTGCCTTTTCTAAAGATGCTGAGCTTGGTAAACTTTGCTCTTTTTTGTTCATCGAACTTTGCTTGATACGATAAACACATCCAAATATTTTAATTTAATATTTTAAGAACAATTAAAAAAATAAGATGTTTCCATACACATTATAATTTATAGGTAACCTTTTTTTTCAGCACTTCTTTAATACTGGTGACTTTTTTATGCATATAGGCTATCTAGTATCAAATATTATATAGACTTAGCAGCATATTGTCTGCAGAAAATCAATCTAAGCAAAAGCTCTGGTAACAATAGAATCGATAACTATTACGAATAGCCTGCCTATACTTAGTTATTTTATTAATTTTTCTTTTGTAATAAAATAGTCCTTATTATTAAGCTCACGTTTTGGGGATTAAGAATCATAATTAAAATGAACTTTTTCTTTGAAAATGATAAAATAGGGATAAGTATAAACTAAAAGTATAAGACAGTGGAAGAAATCCCTGGATAAGACATTGATTGGCGGTGTCGTGTAGACAAAGTTCGTACGTTTTGTGCGACCGTGCGAGTGTATCACAGACTTGCTATGTGTTTAGGAACACAATGCGTGACATGAGATACGGTCAGCCTCGTGACCAGAATTTGACACAATAGTTCCATCGATCTATTCCATGGAGTATTCGCTCGGAAAACCGCGACTGAAAATCAACTAATGCGCTCAAATTATCTCTAGTGCTTTGGCTTTTCAATTGGCTGCTCTGAAAGCGCTAATTTCATTTTTTGTCGCATTTTGTTCTAGTTTTCCTTTATTGCCTTAGTCTGATTTATATGATGGCTCATTAAATATCTATGCGTTTTCTTCAATTATACAACTTCTAGAAAGTGCAGATATATTTAAAATTTATTTTCAACCGTTTCGGCAAAAAGAAAATCAAAACATTTCTAGAATTTTCCACGAATTATAATCTATCCTATCTTTACTTTTTGTTAATATCACCAATAGTAATTGTCATTACGGTAATTCGAAACGCGGATTTAAAATTTCTTCTACGTTTAAAAAAATGTTCAAAGTGTTTTTGGGTTTAACCCGATTTTACTTAACGCCAATCAAAGATCTTTCACTTTTACATAAAAGCTACGTACCTAAATTGTTATTTCAGAAAAACTTATCTTTATGTAGAACCAGTTCACATTACCATACAGAATTTTTTGTCATGTCTGGGACTTGTTAGATCCTCGTAAATTTACCACTGACTCATTATTATCTGTCCTCATAAGCATTCTTCGGTTTCTCCACATCAACGTGAAAAAACTTTAATATAGAGTATTGTTATTCAATTTTATTATAATTTTAAATTTTCTACATACTAGATTGAAATCTAAAATTACCCAAACGACTTCATTGCATAAAAGAATAAAAGATGAATAAACATTTAAGTTTTAAATTGAAAATAAAAACTGTAGAGAGTAATTTGTGTACTAAATTTCTAAACTCTGAGTGACAAATACTTCAACACTCTGGAAGGCACCTTTTCGAACCTTTTCTGATAGAATAATACACCAAGCGGGCCCTAAAATTATCAGATACCAAACAATAACGGTAAGCATAATAGATTTTCAGTTTGCTGTATTTAATTTAAGCGTTTAAAATTGAATTTGACACTATAATAGGGGGGTAAACCGTGTACACACCATATGCACACCCATATACAGCACTTCGTTGTATATTCAGCCCTTCAATTTATATAGCAACCATGTGGCATATGTATCTGGTAGTATATTATTATAATATTTTAAGAGATATTTAAGTAAAGGTTAGTTAATTTTTATATTAATTTATTTGAATTTAAAATATAAAGATATTTATTAGAATTAGCTAAAATATTGTCTGTTAACTCTACCTATAACAAAAGTGTATCATAAATTAAAGTATACAAAAAAAATGCAGATGGCAACACAAAGGATCAGTAGAAACAAGGGACACAAAGAATAAAACATTTAAATCGGTTCGTGTTTAAAATTCAAGATGGCGGATTACATTCTTTCAGAACAACTGAAAATACTCATTGTCCATTGTGTGAAGAAATAATGACAATATTTAACCAACAACTTCGAATCTGGGAGAAACAACTTTGTGAAGAGAGAGAAGCTCAATTGATCCTGCTGTTTTGGTGGGGAGTTGGGTGGAGCCAACAGGAAAATGATCCCAGCAGGAAAATGATAGTGACAGGACTGACTTGTGTTTGGTACACAAAAATCGTTGATAAATTTTTACAGAATTACAGTTATTTTATCATTTTTATGAAATCGTACGGTAATGATTTAAAATTTAAAACTATAATATTAATGACATGACTTTGCAAATGTGTTGTAGTTTAGAAAATCATTTTATAATCCATTGAAAGTTTTTTTTTCAATTAAAAATTTTATTAGCTCACATCAAACACAAACGTTTAAAAATGATATATTAGTAATGCGATGCTAATTATTATATATAATAGGTCAACATACAAAATGCAACAAGTACTTTAAATAACATAACATAAAACAAATATCTAGGATTACAATAACATAGTGAAGTTTCAATCTCAGTTAGGACAGTAACTAAACTTTCGTACTAAACCGACGAATAAAGAGGGTGAATTCGGCTGGCAAGCTTCATCCCCTACCGTAAAAGAACGCAGTATTATCCTTCGCTAGCAAGCAACAAGATGGCGAGGCGTGGTTTCCGTTCGAACCGGAAGGGTACCATAACTTCTGATTGGTCCATTCGTAGTCAGCCTCTGGACTGTTGGCAAATATTGGTCGACAAATAGTTGTGTTTGTTATATGTTTAGGTACCCAGATGGGTCCTTTAGTCCTTTAGTTTAGCTTATTCACTCTTGAATGACAGTCTTGATTTATGATCTGTTACCGATCACAAACTGAAAAAGGCCATTAGCCAGTTTGTGTTTGAATTTAACAACGTGTTCTTTTACATTATTTTTAAACAATCGGAATGAGTTTATTACTGTGAATTTTTATCAGTGCAGTGTTAGAGTTAAAAGTGTATTTTCAAACTTTCAAAATGTGCAGCAACGAAACTCCAACAACGCCAACTCCGAGGTTACCTATTCCTTTCGCAGCATTAGAACCAAACGCCGCTCCAAGAGCCCTTATGCCAATAGACCAGTATCGCCTTCAGTTGTACCAATATGCCGTCGCTGAAAGACTTCGTTACCCTTTATTAAACCCCTTTCCAACACCGCTTCCTTGTTATCCAGCATTATTTCCAAGAGCTTTACAACCGGAAGAACCAAAGCCGCAACACAGTTACATCGGCCTGATTGCAATGGCTATTTTAAGTACACCCGAAGGAAAATTGGTGCTTTCAGACATTTACCAGCACATTTTAGACAATTATCCTTATTTTCGAACAAGAGGTCCTGGATGGAGAAATTCAATTAGACATAATCTTTCACTTAACGATTGTTTTATCAAAGCCGGAAGAAGTGCAAACGGAAAAGGTCATTATTGGGCCATTCATCCTGCAAACGTTGATGATTTCCGCAAAGGAGATTTTCGAAGACGCAAAGCTCAACGGAAGGTAAGAAAACACATGGGGTTGGCTGTAGATGAAGACGGAACCGATTCACCAAGTCCACCACCGATTTCAGTGAGTCCTCCTGTTGTCCCGGGGCCTTCAACTTCCGTTTTTCAAGTCCCTGTCAACACGAAAGTTCCGTCGCGGAAAAGGCAATTCGATGTCGCTTCGCTTTTAGCACCGGATTCCGGAGAAGAAACCACCGAAGAAGATATCGACGTCGTTAGTGGTGACCAGCAGGAACAACCCTCTGCGAAACAGTGGCCCATGTTTCCTATAGTAAATTATTATCAAGCACTGTTACAATCACGACCCGGACAAAATAATGAACCCCCTAACGCGACGGACGGTGTAGACTCATCTTAAATGAACGTGATTTTCGATAACAAACAAAAGTTTTCTAGTGATCTATTTGTGTTTATTAAATCTAAAGGTAAATGTTTATTATAACTTAACATCAACCGAACTTTGTTTTTATAGAACTGGCAAAATAAATTCCAAAATTATATATAAACCTAGGTTGAAATTATTATGTAAATAATTCTACATGTGTATAACAGTGTACTTATCTATTATATGTAAATATATCTAATTAAAACGATTTTCTTGTTTTATGTACCAAAGTCTAAATTTTTCAACATGAAACTTTTAGCTAAATGAAAACCATCAACAAGATTTGAATAACAAACTGAAAATAAATGACATTAAAGATTCCATACCTGAAAGATACTGTAAATTCTTACTTAAATTTTTGCAAAGTTTTAAAATTTAAAAAAGCAATTCAAATTAATTTTCACAGCAAAATATTAATAAACAATTATTAACTCGTTATCAAAATTTGTATCTGATCTTCTAAGAAACCAAATCTTTCGTAGGTATTTAATGTAACTACTCGAAGTAGTAGTATACTATTTACTTGCTACCAAAAATAATAACCCAAAATTAAATAAATCTCTACAACCAAAGCATCGTTCGCTCAACAGCCCTTAAAACGTAACTAATTTGATCAACTCATGAATGAATTGTGAAGTTCCCAAAAAGTGTCTACTTAAACCACAGGAGGTGCAAATATTTTGGCTTTGTGGACAAGTACGCATTGTATTCTATAATCCACTTAACAGATGCATTCACGTACTCTTAAATTTCTACAGATTTATCCTTAACAATGTTTTTATAAAAGATTTTCAGATTTGTAGTTTCTTTCCGGTTTTTCAAAAATAATTGATGTTTACGCCTTGATACTTTTAAATGAATTTTATAAAATAGTTAATCAATTAAATACTATTTTAAAATCTGACCATTATTTAACACTTTCATCAATATTTGTAGAAAAATTAGCTTTTAGCAACTAATTAAACGAATTTTGATAATAAGGGTATTTCAGGAGAAATTTACCAAACTGCAAGGCTGTACCTATTCCTCAAGCACTTTCAAAAGAAAATGCATATCAACGTAGGTCCATTCGGAAAAGTTACGGAGTTATGCTTATAGATAAAGGAAACGAAAAAATTTCCTGCGTTTCCTTCGCATGGTTTCAGCAAGTAGCAGCTGAAAGTAATTGTTATTATCCGTCACATATAAATTAGTTTCCTGATCTACACGTTTACTTCATTTGCAAACTGAAACTGTAAATATTCAGAGAATCTTTTCTTTCTATTTAACTGGCCACAAGCATAACTGTAAAGTTTCCGAAAAGGTCCTTGAGACAACTTTGGGAATGCACTCTTGATGTTTGGGAATTACTTTTATCTCGATCACTTTGGTAATAAACCGCTGCAGTAGCGTAACTAGGGGGGGGGGGGGTTAGCCAGGTCTCCTCACCCACCTAGCAAGATTTCTAATGTTTCGGCGCTTTTTCATGTATGTGAATGTTGAAAACTTTATTTGTTTTAGAGAACAAACTAAAATATAGGTATAAGAAAACTAAAACGAAAAAAAACTATTACTATTAAAATTTAAATTCAGTTCTGCTGAAGGAACGAAAGCACAACATTAGGTAACCTTAATTTTTTAAATTAGATTCATGACAAGTATTTATTTTAAGTAAATATTTCTGCAACATTTGGAACAACAATAGAATCGTCATTACCTAGATTTCTCCCGTCAAAAAAACTGTCTATCACATTGTGTTGTTTTAAAATCAAGTTTGCATTAAATGTAATATGCTTTCTGTTTGGCAAACAATTTTAATATTTATTATCATTACCATAATTAAACGTGTGAAAGGAATAAAAGCAGGCTTAAAAGGCAAAGAATTTCGTCACAATAGCTTCAATTTCAACGACTTGTTTGGTTCAACAACTCGATGATGCAAAACCAAGATGAAGAAAATAAAAAAATCTTTCAGCTCGCAACAAACAGGCAAATTCATTAGATTTGGCCCGGGGACTCAAATTGTTAAATTCTTCCATGTGTTAATCCATTCTCCAGGATAACGCGATGTTTAACACATCGTTGCTCCCTAATGCGGGCAATTGTAATTGTATTTATCGAACTGTGTGTAAATTAGTAAATAATTGTAGTCGTAAATACAGGCCGCAATTCAATGCATTGTTATAGAAATACGAAGACCCCCGCAGTGTCTTACGTACACTACAAGAATTACTTACACGCACTGCTCACTCTTTGTTATTCTGTGTCGAAAAACGTGTTACATTTCACGCATCTACGATTTATGTCATTGTATTTAGATTCTTTATATTTCAATAAACAGAATTATTTATTTCAATTATAATCAGTTTAATGATTATAAAAATTATAATTTTAAATATTTCGTTAAAGGTTCCGACAACTGCATATAATGCAGATGCTATTATTATCCGTATAAAGATATATTTATTATAAGAAGGGAGCCAATCAATGGACAATTGCTATTTTCCTATAGGGTTAAGTACACTTAGGTAAGCTGTAAATACAGAATGATAAAAATTTTCTAAAGGTTATAGAGAAATGAATTACAGTAGCAGGAACAAGGGAGTAGTGAAGTTTTCCAACGCCCACCATTGGACTACAAACTATCCGATAGGTCACTTATGCGATTATTTTTATCAAGCAACTTCAACTATTATAATTTCCTTAAAAATACGTTTTCACGATTGGTTGGCGTATCTCTTATCAATCCATACCAAAATAGTAGATATAGAGCAACGCTGATATCGCAAGATAGTAAATTAAACGTTTCCTGCTCGTGGATTAACGACTACAAACCTATACAATGCAAACCATATTTTAACCAATAATTATATTTTTTGATTGACAAAACTATATTTCGCCTGCGGTCTGTGGACGATAAGAAAAAATTTTTTTTTAATTCTTTCATAAACAATTTTTGTAAAAACGACAAAAACAATTTTGAAGCTAATACGAATATTTGAAATAATGCAAAGGAGCATGAACTTTTGATGTGTTCCTTTTTTCCTTATAAATTTACACAAAAAAAAACTAGAAATTTCTTTTTTAATTGAGTACCTACTTTAAATAAATCGCAAAACAGAAAGACCGGAAGTAAAAGGATAAATACAAAATTTAGATAACAGTAAAATTGCGTTAGTATTCAACACAGTATTTTAAGTTGTTATAGTGTCTAATGGTACTAAATAACAAAATGCATTTTTAGGAAGGACATATTTCTCACGATATCCCTAATGTTTCTTTGTTACATTCATATTTAATATTTTGTTATCTTAAGAGAAATCTCTATATTTGCCAAATGTTATGAAAGAAGTTATTTGTCATGGTGTTATTATTGGGGTTATTCAAACGACTAAGTAAAGGCAGGTGGCTGTTAGGTAAAACCATTTATACTTCACTCACCCTTATAAAAATATACATTTCACTGTTTGGTTTTCATTTTTGAATGTTACTCCTGCAAGCTTTTGATTTTGATTACATTTTTGTTAAATAAATTAGAAAATTATGTCTAAACTATTTTGTTCAAGCATGAAGGCAAATTAAACAATTTAAAAATATTATGACAGTCGTCAAAATCTTATGTACATACAAGAGTACATAACACGAAGGTGTATATGAAAACAAGCAGGCGGCAAGGGTCAATATTAGCCGAAGCATCTTCATCTTGGGAGTGGTGTACTTGTCTAGAACTTCCTGGGGAGGTCGCTTACAGTAAACACTTAGAGAAGGCTACCATACGCTACACTCACCAAGTTTACTCATCAACGCATTGAAGGAAAAGTTACCAAACGCTTGTATTTTTTGAAAATGTTAACCAACAAATCTTCATCTTTTTTTTTAAACAAAATTGTATCACTTCCTTTAATAGTTATTTTATAATACAAGTTTAATAGATTTTTAAAAATATCCATTATAGTTATCAGACCCAAAAATAGTTTTAGAAATTTTTTTGACTGTGTCAAAACCAAAATCAACTAAAGTTATTTTAATTTCTTTCATAACTTATATGAACGCATAGATACGTTAGATTCTATTTAAACTTCAATAGATGTGTGTTCAGGATCGTTGCCATTGTAAACTTCAACGACCATTGAAGATTTCGAGTGGTGAAACTAAACTGGAAAAGTAAGCAAACGATATCTCGAAACGCGACAAAAATAACAAAACCCTGGCGATCACACCGTACTTTTAGAACGCTCTTTGAAATTTGTATACCTGTATCACAAAAACAAACGCAAAAATTCCATGATTTTCTATTTCACTTCATTAAAGTATGCAGAAATATTATTTCGTACAAAAAATCAGTTTTTGTCAATATGTGATCGGATCGGTGATCTACTGTCTTCATTTCTAATTAAGGAACGTGTATACCACTCCACTCCACTCCAGAATATTTACCATATTACCATCATAACATAAGAAATTTTAACATATCTTTAAATTTAAGTTGCTCATATAATTTGTGACTGCAGTAAATAGTTAAGGAGATATAAAATAAGCTTTAATAAACTTTGGAAATAAGCTATGCAATGAAAATAAAAACCAAAAACTTGGAATTGATGAAAATAAAATAACAATTTAGCAATTTTTTTTATAAATAAAATAAAACTAAACTATACGTAAGATTTGCTATACAGTGCCAAAGCACTCTCGATATCTTACAATAGTAACGTTAATGTTGTTTGAATGACGGTATCTTTTGTGTCGACGTCTGGAGTGGTCCAAACACTTAAGCATTTGATGTTGACAGCTCATCGGAGCTTTTGTTGAAAAGTCAGTCTTAAATAACTTCAGATAACATTGTCTTTGTTGTTTCTGTGGCAAAAAAGGCCAGCTTGTGTTACATTAATCAGCGTTTCATTTCTGACACTCTCGTTGTATGACCAAACGTTTATGTTTATTATAATAAACATGTTTGCGGTTATGTGACTTTTGTATTTCTTGAAGGGTATATTTCCATTGCAATTTCAAGAAAATTTTGCAAATCACAATGAGTTAAAATCAAAATTATAAATAAACCAAAATCTTTGGCTTGAAAATTAAGAATAAAGCTCTGATTTTATATTTGTATTCGTAAAACAATGAGCTTTATTCTATTTTCAGTTTTGCTATATGTTACTGAATTTCACCACCAATTAAAATATTGAAAACCTTATCTTCAGGCTAATGGCAAACTTCCCCCAACATTTAGAATTTAGCCAGTTACATCATAGGAAATTTTGACCGACTTGATCGCCACATCAAAACCTGACTATTTTTAGTTTAGGGATTACCTCAAAGAAAAAATTGAAATAGAAGACTTGATTTTACTCCAAGGGCAGCTATTACCTACGGCCAATTTACTCGAAGATGATGTCAATGATTAAAAGAAAATAGCGTTACCATATTTTAAAAAGAACAAACTAACCGACATACTAAAGTAACATTTGCCCTGAATTCAATGCCTTAATTTTCAGTAATCTTTATACTTTGTATCGGTTGAACTTTAAACAAAAATTTAAAACAAATGGTTTTCGTATGGATGACAAAGCAGAGTCTGTTTTGAAAGGTGATTGTAAAGACAACAATGCAATACCTATATAGAACCAGAATAAAAATCTTTCAACAAACCCCGTTTTATTCTTTGTGACAAACCTACTTTAATATCATCCATACGGAGGCCTGTCAAGCGTCTGTTTTTGCTTCGTTTTATGCTACATTGAACCGTTTGCTGTAAGCTTGAACATGCCGTGATTGGTTTGCCCAAGATCAAAACTGCAAGTCATATAGTTATTGAAAAGTATACATTTCTGACAAGAGAACAGTTTAATATAAAGTCGAGTGCCGACAAAGATTTTAGAAGAAAATTTCCGCTACTTTAAAGAGGCAGATATTGTATTATTTTTTTCTATTCCAATGTTTATTTGAGTCTGAGCTTTTATGAATGTTATAAAGAAAATATAAATTAATATTATTTTTACACAATTAGTTTTATGAATCACGTTACTCATTTAAAAATCGAATTCTGTTCATCATTACGAAAGGAATCTAATTTTACCAATTCATTTTCCAATTGTAGTACATATGTTTGTCTTTTTTTAAATGCAATGCAAAGCTGTCTTTATTTATATTTATATTTATAAAATATACCTATCCCACTTCTACGGTAAATAAATAGTTAGAGACTAAAACCAAAAATCTGCAATGCTAATACGTAAAGTCGAACGTACGTAAGTTTAATGGTAATGGAATAACGTAGGAAATTATTTCAAAATACCTACAACAAAATAACAAACTAGGTGGTGCAAAGGGGTGCACGGTTGTTCAATGGGGGTGAGGTTTTCATTATTCCGCGTTTACTCGCTGTTTCACACCACGATGCAGATCTGAATAATTCAATAACACTCTAAATAGGCAGAACTAACACAGAAAGGCGCGTTCAAAATGCGCTGAATTTAAAATTGTTATAATTTAGACGCTCGCAAAAGCAGGAACTGCTTTCGGTAAATTATTTTGTTCCATTTAGCTTTTTTCTTCAGAATAATTGTTCCCTCCGCAAAACAAAAATGCCGCGTTTCGAACGGAATTTGCTTATTGTTCGCGTTTTGCATAAAAACGACGCGCTCTAAAATATATTCGTCCGGAACCAAAGAAATGCAAATAATAAAAAATAACGGAAATTTCTAGCCTCCTGCGATTTTCTCGCTTTTTCGTACTAACCTGGTCCCTGCGGTTTCTACTTCAGCATTCAGATCCGGATTTCAGTTTTTATGAAAATGTGTTTTTTAAAATTTAAATATTTACCGTAATTTAAGTTAATATTTATTTCTTAAAGGACATTTCGCATAACATAAATTACGTACCACTACATTATTTTATATTTCCATTGGATCTAGCAGCAAAGGGGTTTGTAGGTTCATTTGGGGCCCACTGAACTCATATCGAAGCACTGCAATTTATATCTTTTGGACTTTTCAATCCACTCCCAAATTACCTTTTTTCTGTTTTTCTTGTTAAGAATAAAAAGTAACCTCTATATTACATGCCATTTTTTCCAAGGAAACAATTAATTTCATTTTTCAAAGGTAATTAATTCAACAGCTGTAAATGATATTATGTATTCCTTATAATTAGTAAGAGAGTTAATCCTTTTTAAAGTGAGAGGAGTTTACTCTTAAGCCAATATATTTTTTATAACCCATATCTTACCTTCTAGATCTAGAAGGCTACAGATATTGTATTCCGTCGCTATGCGTTATAGGGAGGATTTTCTAAAATTTCGTATCGTTTGTTATATACTTTTCTTTATTTTATTGAAATAGATAGAAATAATGCAAAATAAAAAAACAAATAAATATGCAGAAAACAATTTAATCCAATCCTGTGCGCGGAAATTGGAGCTAGAAGCTTGAAGAGCGGCGCATAAAGTTATCCTAGGGCTCTTATGTATATATTCCGACGTTTGTCAGTTTTAGAAAATAGAGAGAATACCTTATTTTGGAATAAAGCGTCCTGAGCTCACGTAAACTTCCCAGGTTCTTAATTCAATCATTCGCTGTTGCTCGCTTCGAGCTTGTTTAAGAAATATGACAAATTGAAGAAGGAAATTATACAACCCATTTCTGTTTTATTGACGCAAAAATAAATTTATCTAAAACGTGTGCATTAGTAAGTTTCAATATAACTAACTTTTTATTTGCTAAAAACTCGAACTGTTTCGAAACGTTTCTTTTTTGCTTTTATACGCTCTGTATGTCTTCGTTTTCAATATCTACATTTTCACCCCTCATGTTTTCATATTCAGGTCACTCATGTATGCAGCTGAATTCTGAACGTGTCTGAATTTTTACATGCGAGAAAATAAGATCAAAAACAATTTTTGTCAATCTATTATTTGACGACACAACAGTCTTCAAAATATGTTATTTAAGATACGTTTGAAATAAGTGAACAGAAATGTGAATATTTTTCATGTCCGCTATTTTGAAATTTATGTTTTCTAAGCAGAAATTCAAATAGATTTTGTATTAATCATCTGAATCTCTTATCCCTAAAATGTAAGTTTCAATAACAAATCGTATGTAAATTGGAAAAAGCTTTTTATTCGGTTTTGGAAATTTATTTCAGTGAAAACTGAGATTTAGAAAAACTCTGATTTCCTTGTTTAAACGAAATTACTTCTACCATTCTTTGCTCAATTTCTTATTTAATGCAATATTACCGGAAGCAGCCTGGTTTAATTTATTTAATAACAGTGTTGTTTTTGTTTATCACGATTTATAACTGATTAACATTAAACAAACAGCATTAATGCTGAAATTCATTTATCTTGTCAAAAGAAAATAAAATAATTTACACATGCTTTACATGCTTAGATAATACTAACATTAAGGTGGTACTATTTATCCGAATTATTAGATGGAAGATAAATAGTTCTAATTTTTAAAACATTTCGTGATAAATATGAAAACTTTACTTTTTTTACAATGAGATTTTTGACGAGTAAATAAATTTTAAATTTTTGCCATTATCGACGTTGCGAAGAATTATGTAGTTTCACCATGACGGGGCGCCTATTCACAATGTACAAGCCTTTGATGAATAACGAATATCCGTAACATTTGATTGAACGCGGGGGTGTAACTCTGACACCTCATTCACCTAACTTAACTCAATTAGATTTGCATTTGTGGGGTTGTATGAAAGAACAAACATATTCTGTTACAATGCAAAATTGTGATCATAACATAAATCGAATTCAAATATCTTACAGAAGATCATTAAAGGCCCGGACAACTCCATAATGTACTACTTATTACCTGTTTCTACTATCCTATCCTTAGATATAACAGAAAAATAATAATTAATTGAAGCCGGACGAGTGGTTTTGAAAGCCTACTGGCGTTTATTTTTAATTTCTTGTCACACTACTCGGACTACCCTTAGTCTTTACGGACTTGAGCTCTCCGATGCGGGGCTCCAGGTTAAGCCACTGAATTAATTTTGAAATAGAAAAATATGGCTCCGACAGTAAGTACATTCTTTGTGACGCATCGTTAGTATCCTACGTGCAAAACTAATGTATATGTAATATGAGTAATAATTATTAAATTATATCGTTGTATCCTGATTATGTGGGTGTGCTACAAAAACAACACGTTCTATAATTGGTGATAAGAAAAGCAAGAGTCATTTTGCCTTGTAAAAGAATTTGATAATATTTTAGTACTTATTACTATCAAGAATTTATATAAACATAATTATTAGATATTGTATGACTATACCCATGAGTAATTATTTTGCTATCAAAAACTTCTGAGGCAGAAAACGTCCAACGTAACCTTCCTAACAATTTCTACCCCCAAAAGTAACAAGTAAAAAAGATTACAATTTTTATTCGTGTATTATACTTATGCACGAAAATGTTTATTTGAGAAATATTACTTTTTTGTGATGACTGATTGTGAAAAACACGCAAACTACATATCATACACAGTAAATATGAAGATAAAAACAGGGCAAGTCACAACATTCTGACTATCAAAAACCCTGTTTAAGAGCATTCTTCTGTAACTTTTATTTGATTTACTTTTGGCGTGTAAGTTTTCGAGAACAATGCAAAATGTTGCAACATTTTATTGTTCAGAGGTGAAGTTACTCTAGCCACCAATTTTACGAATTTCTTTAAGAATGTTTCACAGTCTAATCTGAAAAATATTTCTTACCAACAACTACCGAGCAGCGGTTTTTAAATTACAGCTTATAGCATCCACAAAGCACTTAGATAAAGGTCCTGATATTAGTCGAATATAAAAGCATCGCGGCGCTAAAAACAACACATGACAGCCAATCATATTCCCTTATTAATTATCTTGCCGACCAAATTGTATCCGATAAAAGTCTATTAGTCTCTGTTACTTTTATTTTTAAATGCCGTATTGCAATACATTTTTCTTTACTAATAGCATCATTGGCGAAAAAAATTATACGAAAAATAAGAGTCACCGTTAATAAAATTAAAATCAACTTAAATATTATGCCTGAAGACCACTTTTGCTTAGAACGATAACACAATTTTATAACTTAATAGCTTTTTTACATCAAACTGGTTGCCCAAAACCCGAAACTTCCTTCGTCGGATCCACGATTTAATTTGAATTGAAAATATAATTTTCTTATGTTTTCCAAAATTCAGAAAAAAATTGATGTCGAAGCTCTTCTATCCAGACCAACGATTTCCAAATCTAAATTGACATATAGATACGACTACACGAATCTGGGCTTATTTTTTGATTTCGCTTTCGGTTGTAAATGTAGGCAGCTCGGAGTCCCCCATAAATGTATTTCCTTTCTCCTAGCTATTAATACTACAGAGTAAACAAAGAATTCTAGTAATAATACATAATTTTAAGCAATCATATTCAAATGAATTTCAATTTTTTTCCAGAACTTGACCTTAACAAAAAGTACTACCAAATATAACATGACTAATATTTAAATTTTCGTGCATGGGGAACTAAGTAATTAGGAAACCCTAATTTCACCCTACAAAATTACTCCATCTTTTAGAAACACTTGTATTTGTGTATTTTGGTTTGATGCTTATCAGAATAAGTACATTAAGTGGTTATTGTAAAGTCACAGTCTAATGAAGAGCATGAGTGTGCATGTTTGTGCGGCTGCAATAAGGTTGTGATACATTTTGCTCTATAATTATGTCGATTCCGACGCCTGTGAAATGCTTAATATATTAGTTAGCAATGGCAATTAAGGAACCACAAAATAGTTTTCTGTTTGTTCATTTTTATTCCTTCATAATAAATAATAATATCATTTTAAAAATTAACTTTCTAATTTACATTTAAGCACAGCTTTTTGGTAATTTTTCAATTAAAAGTAATGGCAGCTTCTATATATACTACAATGATGAAAAAAAAACGGATACTATATTAAACTTTCTCTTTTTAGACATTGAAAATAGAATAAACTTCCTTGCACAAAGACATCTTGCAATAAATGACAGCAAAATGGGTGCTGTAACCATCCCCTGTGTTTTTCTGTTTTCTTGACAAATTCAAGTAAATGCACGGTTAACCGGAAGAGAAAAAACTACGAGTGATCGATGAAATTTTGTTTACGCAAATGATCTAGCAATAGTTGCGAGGACATCAAGGAAAAAGTATAACTCAAACCCAAAATCGACCTCATCCTCATCTCATCTCATCTTTACTATCTCTTGAAAATAAAATAAATTCCCTTGCAATAATTTTCTTATTTTCTTAACAACACAGCAAAATCAATTTATGGTGAATTTGAATCAAAGTATGCATTGGATTTTTACCTGTGAATCAACCAAAACAATCTAGTAATATAAAATTATTCTCAAAATTGTAGAGGGAATAAAAATTAGTTTCCTGAAATTTGTATTTTTCGAAAAATACAAGCCTCAAAGATTTTAATACGAAATAGCGGAATCTCGGTTGTATAATTATGTATTCATATTAGTAATAAATTAAATTATCATTATGGGTAGCAAACTTTTATAAAAAGAAAGCTTAATTTTTTGTAGATAATATTTTTACTGGAACGTTTCAAAAAATTAAGGATTAAAGATAAAATTGAAGTATGTATTGGAATTTGGCAAAGTATTGCGACATTTATTTCAGCCGTTAAAGTATTACTTTTTTAAAATATGATTCGACTAGCGCTGCCCTCTACCATGTTTGGATGGATATGTTAAGTAAATGTCTTCGTTATACGAGTAATATGCCATCTATTCGCACAACTGTAAGTTAGATGAAAATTTCAAAAGTCATTATTTTAAACTACATAATGTATTCAAATTATTTAATTTACTTTCGTAATTGTTAAATTCTCACTAACCAAGCATATTAGCACAACTGTTTTCTATCAAATATTTACAGAATAAACTCACGCAATTGCTATAAATTGACCCCTCTCTAAACCTCGGTAATCTTCTGTTTCAAGCAAATTAAAAATAATTTAAGAGGTATCATGTTATGCCATTTAGTTTTCATTTATTACACATGGACGTCGGTTCATTACTTTTATTTCTAAGTAATTTTCTATTTGTCAAAAGAGGTTGATTAAGAAAATTAAAATCTAAACAAGTAAGACACTAAGAAAGTGTAAAATAAAACCTTAATTTAAAAAAAAGTTAGAAAATAAAAACCAAAGTGTAACCATAACAGTTTTAAACCGTTTGGGGGTTTTATTGAAAAAAAAATCAGAATATTCAGTCTAAAACGCAATAAAAAAAAACGTATTGTGGATTTTAAATCAAGTTCACTTAGTCCTTAAATCAAAATGACCCAATTATTAATTGAATAAAGGTCGAATTCATCAAAGGTTCTTACAGTTTATGTTGAGTGAGGTTGAACTTAACCGTCAGTATTAAATGGAAACGAAAACAAGGAGTTATTCATGCAGATTGGCCCCACATGGTGAATCAGGAAGAATTAGGTAAGTTGATAATTTGAAAAAATTATCTCTTGAAGTTCATCTTCCTCATATGAAGAAATTATCACCATTCCAAGTAAGATTGAAAAATGCGAAATCAATTCTTGAAAGTTTAATAGCGTATTGTTAAAAATTTATTTTAATTTTCAGGTGGTGCGTAGGACACGAGAGAACATGGCGTACAAAATTAAAATTCTTGGTATTTATACCTTTATTTTTACTTTGTATAACGGTTCTAGCTATAGCGTTCACGCATATATATCAAACAAAGCACCATAAAGTAACTCATATTCCTGAAAGTGGTAAGTAATGTAAATATTACATAACTCTTTGAGTACTATCACATCGTTTTTATAAAATTTAGTAACATTACGTCTTCAAGATCAAATCAATATTGAAACCACCGATACAGATAATGAAGAAACATCATATAGCTCACCCATTCCTTTGGAATCTTCAAATATCAGACCATTAAGAGAACTTTCACATCCGATATCGTCGTTGCAATACGAAAAAGAAATTAAAGAGAGTAAACAAGACGAAAACAATACAGAAACTGGTAAGTAGGTACTTATCTCTACATCCTTCATTATCACAACATTAAAATTTAGCACAACACAGTTATGAAGATACTGAAATAACAGAAAATGAAGAAAAAGGGGTTCTTCATGACATTAAAACAGCTTACGTTCCAAATAATAATGCACCATTTCTACCTTTTAACGAATTAGGGAATATAAGAAAAGTGAGGGAAATAGAAATCGCAGCTGTTCCTTTAAAAAATGAATCTACAGTAAATATACATGAGAATCATTCAAATTTCAAGGATTACTGAAATAGTTATGTAATTTCAGCTAATTGAAGATAAAGTTTTGTATTGGGAAATTCCCATAAACGATACAAATATGAAAATGCATTCAAATTCAGGTACATTTGATGATATTAAGGTTGATTTAATTGAAGAATATGACGATGTTGGTTTTAACGTACAGTCAACTTTTTGGAATAACGATAGCATACGAGATGAAGTTCGACGAGTGCAAGGTAAATGTTTTTAGTCTTCAAGCAAATTTTTTAAATAATACTACTTTGTTTAGCTGAAACAATGATACGGTATATGAATCCTAATGTTAACCCATGTGATGACTTTTACCAATACGCCTGCGGAAACTGGGACAAATATCACCCAATTCCCCCTGATAAAATAGGATACGACATATTTGAAGTACTTCGTGAAAGTCTAGATAAAGCTTTAAGAGATTTATTACTAGAAGATGATATGGTATTATAAAAATTCAAATTATTATCAAAATCGTAAAACTTCTATATTCTTTTCAGGACAGATTTAAAGAAATTCCTGAGAAACGTATCGATGAAAGTGCAATTACTAAAGTTAAAAATTTTTATAAATCATGTATGAATGAAGGTATCATAATTAAAATTTTATTCAAACGGGTGATTAATTTTTATCAATTTTTAGATTTAATAGATCAAAGGGGTGAAAAGCCCCTTTTGAAACTGTTAAGGCAGTTGGGTGGTTGGCCTATCATTGATTCCAATTGGGATGAATCAAAATTTGATTGGTTATGGTTAATGGCACAACTACGACTATACAACAATGACATACTAATTTCTGAATGGGTTGGACCAGACATTAGAAATGCCAATGAATATATCATACAAGTAAGGGAACCATATTATTACAAAGTAATTTAATATTATTACCTCTTTTAAAAACAGAAATATAATATTTCAGATTGACCAAACAACACTGGGTTTACCATCAAAACAATATTTTTTGCATGAATCTAATGCAAAATATTTGGAAGCTTACAGAGTTTACATGACTTCGATTGCGACTTTGCTTGGTGCTCCATTAGCTAATGTCGATACAGACGTTGATGATATTATTAATTTTGAAATCAACTTAGCCTTGGTGATTTTATTAGATCATCTATTATGAAGGAAATAAAAAATATTGCATTTACAGATTATAGAGGCACCAGATCAAAGGAAAAATATATCCGATGAATACATGCGAGTAACTGTAGAAGAATTACATGCTTTAATTCCACAAATAGACTGGATTAGATATTTAAACATAATAATGAAAAATAAAATTCATCCCAATAACCGTATCGTTCTATTCTGTATGAGATATTTAGAAGATCTTGTGGGTTTACTAAGTCAAACGCCTCGAAGGTACACAAATTTTATATTTACACCCTTTTCGAATTCAGAATATAATTTTTCTGATCAATAATTTCTTGCTTAAAACCAACCTTGTGTATTTCGAGAATAGAATATTTATACATTGTACATTTCAGGACTGTTTCAAATTATTTATTATGGAGGTTTGTTCGTAATAGAATTAATAATCTGGATAATCGTTTCCAAGACGCTAAACAAAGGCAAGTGTTTGAAAATAATGTATTAAATTGTTTAATAAATTAATCCCCAGGTTTTATTATGTACTATTTGGACGAGAAAGATCTCCACCGAGATGGCAAACATGTGTAAGTCAAGTAAATTCAAACATGGGTATGGCATTGGGAAGTCTTTTTGTTCAACAGTATTTTGATGAAGAAAGCAAAAATGATGTAAGTAAATTATATACCTAAATATAAATTTAAATGTTTATATAGGTAGGTAAATACCAAAATGCGGCCATTTAAAGACAGTTCTCGATATTTTATAAATCAACGCATTAACAGTTTTTTGTCTTTAAATTTTCAGACACTACAAATGACTAAAGAAATACAACAATCATTTCGTGAATTATTAACTCATGCAACTTGGTTGGACAATGAAACAAAAATTTTAGCAAGAGTAAAAATTGATGCAATGCGCCTTCGTATTGGTTATCCTGATTTTATATTAAACATGGGAGAATTAAGAGAAAGATATAAAGACGTAAAAGTAGACCCCGATCTTTACTTTGAAAATACTCTCAACATATTACAAGTATGATACAAAAATATTAAATACCACTCAATTTTATTTCAAATTTCGTTTTAGTACTTGGCTAGAAGAGAACATTCCAGATTGGGTACTGTGGTTGATAAATTAATGTGGACTGCACCACCTGCAGTTGTAAATGCATATTATAGTCGAAATAAAAATCAAATAAGTAATAATTTAATAAAAGTAAAATATATTTAAACATTAAAATATGTTTTTTTAGTGTTTCCAGCAGGTATACTACAGCCACCCTTTTATCAAAGACATTTTCCGCGTTCCTTAAATTATGGAGGTATAGGGGTTGTAATTGGACATGAAGTAACTCATGGATTTGATGATAAAGGACGATTATTTGATAAAGAAGGGAATTTGCATAGATGGTGGAGAGATGGTTCAATTCAAGCATTCCATGGTAGATCACAATGTCTTATTGGTAATACTTTTACAAATCCTCAATTATTTTTTTTAACATACCTATATAAATGTAGATCAGTATAACAAATACACTGTTCCTGAGGTAAGTTTACATGTAGATGGGGTAAGCACCCAAGGAGAAAATATAGCAGACAATGGAGGATTAAAACAAGCATATAAGGTTAATTTCTCTATAAGTAAAAGTTAAAAATATGTTAAGTACAATTTTTTTAAAGGCTTATATTAAATGGTTAGAGAAAAATTCGCATGTAGATGAAAGTTTACCAGGGTTAAATATATCCAACCAACAGATGTTTTTTCTAAATTTTGCCCAAGTAAGTTAATATTTGGAATTGTGAATTGAACTTAACACTTCTTAAATTTTTGTCAATTAGGTATGGTGTGGATCTTCAAGAGTAGAAGGAATGGAATATAAACTGAAAGGTGATGTACATGCTCCAGGTAGATACCGGTAAGGATAAACATCCACTATTTTCTAAAAATTGTATCAAACATTATCTTTGGGATTTGTGTATATTTCTTAAATTTTCAGTGTAATTGGAAGTGTGAGTAATTTAAATGAATTTTCTGAAGCTTTTAATTGCCCAACTGGAAGTCCCATGAATCCAACAATAAAATGCAGTATTTGGTAATAAATACATTTACAAAAACTGATGTATTTTCAAATACATTGCTAGTCATAATTATTACATATTTGTTATCTAATGTACAGCACTTTCTACTGGGTTTATTTAATAAAAGAAATAAAAAATGAAAATCTTTTATTTTCCTATACAAAAATCCTTAAAAATCATATCCAATAATTCTTCATTTGTAACAGTTCCAGTAATTTTCCCTAATTGGCGAAGAGCTTTCCTTATTGCTTCTGCCATTAAAACCACATCAGTTCCTCCTTCTGATATAGCTATAAAATCTTTTAAATATTTTAAACATATTGTTAAATATCGAGAATGTCTTATTTGACTCATACTTGGATGTTCTTGGGATGGTTCTCCACATCTAATTTAAAAAAATAGTTAAGTGATACAAATTAATAATTTTTAAACTTACAAAATTTTTAGTTTATTTCCAATTTCTTCTAGAAGAGTTGGTAAGCCAGTTTCAGATTTGCACGACATTAAGTTGATATTTATGCTATCAAAAATATATCTATCAGAACTATCAATTAAATCAATTTTATTTGCAATTAATATACAGTGTTTACTAAAAATTATATCATGATCATTGTCTAGTAAATCACTGATGTTTAACTGCATCATATACAGTTTCAAAAAATCAAAGAAGTTCTGTTGTGGATTTAGTTTATGCCATGCTAAATATTTTGTAGAATCCATTACTAAGAAGATTAAATCTGCAGATTGATAAGCATTTATTGCTCTGCTAATACCTTCTTTTTCAACAATATCTACAGTATGAGAACGCAATCCTGCAGTATCTGCAAGTACTAATGGATATCCATCAATGTCTAGAACTACTTCTAAAACATCCCTTGTGGTACCTTCTATTGGTGTTACAATAGCAGCAGGTCTTCGGCCTTCAAAAATAGGTTTAATAATTTATTTAACCAAAAGAAAAATTATATTACATAAAATATTTAATAAACTACTTTTTCCAACATTTGGTTCTCCTATAATAACAGTTTTTACACCATTTCTGAGACGCTCCCCTTTACTACCATCTTTTAAATGCTGTTCAATATCTTCACTCAATTTTCTTATTCCTTTAGTTACTTCAGCTACAATACCAGGACCTAAAGATTCTGTTTCTTCAAAATCTATATGTGCTTCTAAATGTGCTGAACATTTTGCAAGCACATTTTTCCATTCTTTATAAAGCTTACTCAAGTATCCTTGAGTTTGGAAAAATGCCTATAATAATAAATCTTGAAACAAATAGTAAATTTGTGGATTATTATTAATTTAGCAGCCAGCACCACGGTGGTAGGTACTTTTTATATAGCCACATTTAGCAAAGTATAATTAAGGATCTTTAAAGTTTAGTAAAGTTGTGGTAGTACCCAAAGTCTTTGCCTGCAAGGTGGAGACTTGAGGTCAGAAGCATTTACTTCCCTTCACTCTTAAAAGTGTTAATTTATTTGGAGGGCTAGTTAGACACTTAGACAGTCTACCAAGTTCCAATTTGAGTTCTTTCACACTGCAGTCAAATACCTTCACAACTCTACCAAGTCAAACCATAACCACATAAATACCAAAATTTACTTGTTTTCTTTGAATTTCAGTTTCAGCAGTCAGTAAATCAGCAATACCCTCCACTTCAGTCAAATCCAATTTATTATTATAAAATGCTCTTCTGGTAAATTCTCCAGGTTCTGCTAATCTAACATTCTCTATTGATCCCAAAGCTTTCAAAACTGCTGTTATGACTGCTTGACCACCATGTACTTGTAGTTCACAACTGTCTTCTCCTGTAAAGCTTCGTGGACCTACAATTTATGTAACATAACTGATTCTGTTTTCTACTAACCAGGAAACCAAAGTACAAGTCCTTTATCCAGAATTTCTCCAGTTTCTGGATTCCTGATACTTTTTAAAGATGCATATCTGGGTTTTGGTAATGTTTCCATTGCTGTCATTAATTGTAGTGCCCTTCCAGCATGTGGACCAGATACTCTTATAACTGCTACACCACATTTTCCCTGACCTGTTTAGAAAATATAACAAAGTTTATACCCATTTCCATTCTATACGAAGATGGGTGTTAGACAAGGAGGGAGCCTCAGCCCATTGTTATTCATCACCTTTATGGACAAAGTAATCAGGGAGGCAAAACAAAGAACAAAAGCGCTATTTGTTGGATACAGAAACTTGGAAAGAGTCGTCATCTCAGAATGTGCATTCGCGGATGACATAGCACTAATAACAGGCAGTGAAAAAGATTTAAAAGATAATTTGAGAGTATGGAATGAAGTGCTGAAGGACAATGGAATGAGGCTGAACAAACTGAAAACAAAAATAATGGTAATAGATGGAGAAAGGAAGGAAGTAGAAGTAAGAATAGACGGGGAAATAATATAACAGGTGAATAGTTTTAAATACCTGGGAGTATATATAGAAGAGACAGGTAACCAATGCGCGGAGGTAAACAACAGACTGGAAGCGACGAATAAAGTATACTACGCTCTGAGTAAAGCTTTTATAAATAAAAAAGAAATAGGAAAAGAAACCAAAATGAAAGTATTTAAGGCAATATACAGGTCAATCCTTACGTATGGGAGCGAATCATGGGTGCTGTCTGGAAGAGAGAAAAGCAAGATCAGGGCTGCAGAAATGAAGTACCTAAGGAGGGTGCTGGGAGTTACCAAAAGAGACAGACTCAGAAATGAAGCAATAAGGCACGAACTGAATATCGGGTCTATAGAGGAATTTATAGAATGCAGACAACTAGGATGGTGGAGGCATCTGCAAAGGATGGAAGGTAAGGAGCAAAAAGAAGATATGGGAATCCAAAATGGCAGGCAAAAGGAAAAGAGGGAGATCAAAGCAAACGTGGGATGAGGTAATTGGAAAGATTCTAAAGAAGAAGGGGAAACCTTGGGAAGAGGCTAAAAGGCTAGCAAAACATAGAGCCAAATGGAAAAATTTTGAACAGGACTAAGTGAGATAAAGCGTAATTGTGTAAATATAATATTGTATAGGAAATTGTAAATTGAAAACTTTTGTAAATTGTAATGAGATGTAATGTATCCCTACACCCGAAGGGTATTATAAAGGGAATTGATTGTATATATATATATATATATATATTATACCCATTTCCAAATTAGAATTCTTACCAGAGGATAATGCGAATATGGTATTTACATTAGAAACACTTGAAGCAAACTTATATAGGTAAGAATAATTAACAGACTTCAGAAACATTAGCAATTTTTAACTAAAAATACCTTAAAACTGTTTCAAGTGAATAAGAACGTGAGTCACGAAACAGCACGTGTTGAGACAAAACCTTTAGCTCTGTCCACAATGTAATAAAAGATATCAAAACAAATGTTAACTGTGGAAGATCAAACTTCTGCCAATAGTAATTCTGTTAAGTAAAAGTTTTGTTTAACAATTTTAAATTGATTTCCTTGTTTAAAGAATTAAGACTATTCTTTTTCTGTTATTATATATGATCAGAAACTTTATTAGTTCCATAGTAATGCGAGGAAGTAAGAAGTTTCCTAAACATTATGCAAACACACCTTTAAAAGCATCAGACTCATACTCAGACTCACGTCAACCTGAGCATTTGCTTTGAAGTATAGTGCGTCTGTTTCCTCGTAAATATAACTTTGTTTTTATAAAAAGGTAGAAGAAAAATCAGACAAAATGTGTGCAAAAATGGCATTTCAACACCAGGCCGGTACGGCTATGGAATGTTTAAGCGTAAGTCCTTCATAAGTGTTGGATAACCCCAATTTAACCAAACCCCTTAAGATTGTGACTCATTTCAATGAATAAGTGATGATTTTTATTAAAAATCCTGGATGAAAGAAGTGTTTTATATTTTATAGATTCCAATAACCCTACACAAGGAGGTTGATGGAGATGTAATGCGATGTGGCTTTAAAATTGGTGGAGGAATCGATCAAGACTATCGTAAGAGCCCACAGGGATACACAGATAATGTATGCTATTACAAGTTATGAATTATGTTACAATTACTATTACTAAGCCCATTTAATCCTATAGTTAGATAAAGGTCTTGGAATTATTAAGGTAAACATTATTTTATAGGGGATATATGTAACAGAAGTACATGAGGATAGTCCTGCTTCCAAGAGTGGTTTGCGAGTTCACGATAAAATCTTACAATGTAATGGGTACGACTTTACAATGGTTACACATAAAAAGGCTGTGAGTTATATCAAAAAACATCCTGTGCTAAATCTACTTGTTGCTCGAAAAGGGGTTACTTCGACCTAATTTGCTTGCAGCTGTGATTTTTCCATTACAGATTTTTTTCCCAAAGGTTCTTTTAACTGTTCCAGTTTCTTATTAAATATCCAACATATTCTAGAATAATTTACAATGATCATTTACATCCATGACGTTGAAAATTGTAATCATTTTTCATCCCTACCAAAGTAATGCAAGTTACCAACATTGTTGTACTAGTATAAGTTTGTAGATTAAATTTTTGGACATACTTTTTTACATTTTTATATCCAGAATATTTTGTACTTTGTATGTATGTAGTAGGGGTGATATTGTTATTCCATTTATGAGTATTATGTATGTAGACGTATTTTTAAGAAAATTTAGTATAATAAGTGTAAGGCTATAAAAGGGTAGATGCCAAAATATTGCGGCCATATAAAAGTATTGTGAAAGGTCTAGCCTAGCATGTCCGTCGTGTTTTAGTATTCTTGTTTATTAACCAATGTGTTAAAACAATCGAAAATGGAATAGTATTTCAAGGTTCTTTTTAGCACCTATTTGTTGTTTATTTTCTATAAATGAATTGTGATGATGTTTTCCATAAAATACAAATATATAGCTGTTCAAATAATTATTCTTGTTTGTTTTTAAACCGAACATTACAATATATTATTCTTTTAAGGCTTATAAGGAGTGAGGTTTGCAACCCGTTTAACAAACATCTATTAATTTGCGGTTTTTTCATTTATTTTAGCAAATAAAGAAAAAAGGCTCCGTAGGGACGTTTATACTGTATGTCTGCATATACTTATGCATCGAAAACGTTTTCAAAGTAATTTAGTAAAAAGTAATCTTTGACATAAGTTTCAACATGAACCTTGAAGTTAGGGTAAATGAGACATAATATTTCTTCTATGTCAATGTGAACATTCTCTCATGGAAAATACTTACTGGGAAAACCCTCGAGCACTAGGAAAAGGAAGTCTGCAACCAAGGGAAAACCCTCGAGCAACAAGAAAAGGAAGGCAACAGCCAAGGAAACCCCCTCAAATGCTAGGAGACAGTCGGCAGTCAAGGGAAAACCTTCAAGCAATAGGAAAAGGAAATCAGCAGTCAAGGAAACCCCCCAAGTGCTAGGGAAAGTCGGCAGCCAAGGGAAAACCTTCAAGCAATAGGAAAAGGAAGTCAGCAGCCAAGGAAAACCCCTCAAGTGCTAGGAGACAGTCGGCAACCAAGGGAAAACCCTCGAGCAACAAGAAAAGGAAGTCGGCGCCAAGGAAAACCCCTCAAGTGCTAGGGAAAGTCGGCAGCCAAGGGAAAACCTTCAAGCAATAGGAAAAGGAAGTCAGCAGCCAAGGAAAAACCCTCAAGCAATAGGAAAACG
Organism: Hemicrepidius hirtus; assembly: GCA_963082805.1. Classification (NCBI taxonomy): domain Eukaryota; kingdom Metazoa; phylum Arthropoda; class Insecta; order Coleoptera; family Elateridae; genus Hemicrepidius; species Hemicrepidius hirtus. The sequence continues at coordinate 20,546,603 of OY720168.1, forward strand.
AAGTCAGCAACCAAGAAAAAAACCCCAAGTGCTAGGAGACAGTTGGCAGCCAAGGAAAAACCCTCAAGTAATAGGAAAAGGAAGTCAGCAGCCAAGGAAAAACCCCCAAGTGCTAGGAGACAGTCGGCAGCCAAGGGAAAACCTTCAAGCAATAGGAAAAGGAAGTCAGCAGCCAAGGAGAAACCCTCAAGTGCTTTTGGAAGAGTCAGCGCCAGCGGAATACCTGGTTGCTAAATTATAAAACTCGAAAAATTGCTAGCAGTTTAAAAATGTTTAACTTTATAAACACTATTCTAAGAAGAAGCAATGAATTTCAAAAGGAGTTCACGTCTTTTTGTCTTCATCGTATGTTTGTGTATAAATAAAAGTTTCGTATATGAATAAACCCAAATAACTTTTATGTATGACTTGCGCAATACAGCATAACGAGCAGAAGACAATGGGGTAGTTCCTTTGTGAGTTTATCAGTTGCAGTTCCTTCCTTGGTTCCTGCCGCAGATCGTCCATGTTGGTTGAAGTGTACTTTAAGTAAATTTTATTGTGTTCTCAACTAGTCTCTTCATTTTGCACCTACATTCACCCTTTGAGAATGTAATTATATGATCACATCTATTAATTTCGTATTATTTTAAAATGGAACGTGTTACTTAGCAATGGAAGGGATGAGTAAGGGTAGTCGGCCTAAGCGTCTTAAGAAATGCGGCCATTCGAATATTGGCCATCCCTTCAGGTAAAGAAGCCATTATTTGTTAATTGATTAAATGTGTTTATGGTGTAATTTGTTAACATTTCAGAAGTAAGATAATGGCATTCTGCGTGCGTGAATAAAATAGGCAAGATGTGCTTCATGTTAAAACGTAATGGCGATTCATGGCGATGTAGCGTGGTTGGGGTAAGTAGTCTTGTTTAAATTCAATATAAATCAAATGTTAAATTGATAAAAATCAAAAAATTTTGAATTAAATAACAGAAAGACATTAAACATTGAAGGCATCTCTGGTGTTATAAGATAATGACGCCCTCAGGCAGCGACCTCGGTGTTTTATTATTATTATAACGCCCTTGATACTTTCATAATTTATTATATTTGAATAAATCCAATAAAATTTGGAAGTAATAATACAAATAGTCGCAAAGTAAAGCCGGATCCGCATTTGAGACGTACGCGTATCGCTTTTTAGCCTGCACCAATATAATCGCGGCGATTTAAAAAATAGAGCAATGCTATTGGTTCAGGCAAAAACACAATACGCGAACGCGTCCATTGGGTATCCCCCCCGGCTTCTTAATGCATGAAAATGTGGTTTGTTGGTCGCCGTTCAACAGGTGCGTGCGACACATTGAATTAATTTAAACAAATTTAATTTAATAATCTGTCGCCACTACATTGATTATTTATTGATTATTATTACAATATTAATGTCCTACTAGTCTGCTATTTTAAAATAATCACCCTATTTTGAAAAATTATGCTCTAGATCTATTATTTTTTTAATAGGGTCTATTAATTTCGTATTATTTTAAAATGGAACGTGTTACTAAGCAATGGAAGGGATGAGTAAGGGTAGTCCGCCGAAACGTCTTAAGAGATGCGGCCATTCGAATATTGGCCATCCCTTCAGGTAACGAAACCATTGTTTGTTAATTGATTAAATGTGTTTATGGTGTAATTTGTTAACATTTCAGATTAAGATTAAGCTTTTCTCCAGCCATTAACATTAAAGAACAAATTCAAATACTTACCGAAATTATATAATGAGAAAGGAAATCACAACCAAAAAAATAACTTACTTCTCCAAAATAAAAAGTAAATCTAAACCTACAAAGAAACAATACAAATAAAGAAAAATGGAAATTCTGCGTGCTTGAATAAAATAGACAAGGTGTGCATAATGTTAAAACGTAATGACGATGTAGCATGGTTGGGGTAAGTACTCTTGTTTAAATTTAATATAAATTAAATGTCAAATTGATAAAAATCAAAAAATTTTGAATTGAATAACAGATTAGTAAGACATTAAACATTGAAGGCATCTCTGGTGTTATAAGATAATGACACCCTCAGGCAGCGACCTCGGTGTTTTATTATTATTATAACACCCTTGATACTTTCATAATTATATTTGAATAAATCCAATAAAATTTGGAAATAACAATACAAGTCGCAAAGTAAAGCCGGGTCCGCATTTGAGACGTACGCGTATCGCTTTTTACCCTGCACCAATATAATCGCGACGATTTAAAAAATAGAGCAATTCTATTGGTTCAGGCAAAACGCAATACGCGTACGCGTCAATTGAGGATCCCCCCGGCTTCTTAATGCATGAAAATGTGGTTTGTTCGTCACCGTTCAACACGTGCGACAGGTTGAATATTTAACAAATTTAATTTAATAATCTGTCGCCACTAAATTGATTATTTATTGATTATTATTACAATATTAATGTCCTACTAGTTTGCTATTTTAAAATAATCGCCCTATTTTGAAAAATAATACTCTAGATCTATTATTTTTTTTAATAGGATGTAGGACATTATTTTCCATATTACCATGGAAATATAACAAATCTAAAATACAAAGTAGTCTTGTTTAAATTCAATACAAACTAAATGTTAAATTGATAAAAATCAAAAAACTTTGAATTAAATAACGGATTAGTAAGAAATTAAACATTGAAGGCATCTCTGGTGTTATAAGATAATGCCGCCCTCAGGCAACGACCTCGGTGTTTTATTATTATTATAACACCCTTGATACTTTCATAACTATATTTATTAAATCCAATAAAATTTGGAAGTAACAATACAAATAGTCGCAAAGTAAAGCCGGGTCCGCATTTGAGACGTACGCGTATCGCTTTTTACCCTGCACCAATATAATCGCAGCGATTTAAAAAATCGAGCTATTCTATTGGTTCAGGCAAAAACGCAATACGCGAACGCGTCAATTGAGGATCCCCGCGGCTTCTTAATGCATGAAAATGTGGTTTGTTGGTCGCCTTTCAACACGTGCGACACATTGAATTAATTTAAACAAATTTAATTTAATAATCTGTTGCCACTAAATTGATTATTTATTGATTATTGATTATTTATTGATTATTATTACAATATTAATGTCCTACTAGTCTGCTATTTTAAAATAATCACCCTATTTCGAAAAATTATGCTCTAGATCTATTATTTTTTTTTAATAGGGTGTAGTTCATTCTTTTCCATATTACCATGGAAATACAACATATATAAAATACAAACTAATCTTGATTAAATTCAATACAAACTAAATGTCAAATTGATAAAAATCAAAAAAATTTGAATTAAATAACAGATTAGTAAGACATTAAACATTGAAGGCATCTCTGGTGTTATAAGATAATGACGCCCTCAGGCAGCGACCTCGGTGTTTTATTATTATTATAACACCCTTGATACTTTCATAATTATATTTGAATAAATCCAATAAAATTTGGAAATAACAATACAAGTCGCAAAGTAAAGCCGGGTCCGCATTTGAGACGTACGCGTATCGCTTTTTACCCTGCACCAATATAATCGCGACGATTTAAAAAATAGAGCAATTCTATTGGTTCAGGCAAAACGCAATACGCGTACGCGTCAATTGAGGATCCCCGCGGCTTCTTAATGCATGAAAATGTGGTTTGTTGGTCGCCTTTCAACACGTGCGACACATTGAATTAATTTAAACAAATTTAATTTAATAATCTGTTGCCACTAAATTGATTATTTATTGATTATTGATTATTTATTGATTATTATTACAATATTAATGTCCTACTAGTCTGCTATTTTAAAATAATCACCCTATTTCGAAAAATTATGCTCTAGATCTATTATTTTTTTTTAATAGGGTGTAGTTCATTCTTTTCCATATTACCATGGAAATACAACATATATAAAATACAAACTAATCTTGATTAAATTCAATACAAACTAAATGTCAAATTGATAAAAATCAAAAAAATTTGAATTAAATAACAGATTAGTAAGACATTAAACATTGAAGGCATCTCTGGTGTTATAAGATAATGACGCCCTCAGGCAACGACCTCGGTGTTTTATTATTATTATAACACCCTTGATACTTTCATAACTATATGTATTAAATCCAATAAAATTTGGAAGTAACAATGCAAATAATTCGCCAGAACGATCATGTTCATACATAGGTCGACACTATAACTATGTTGCGGCGCAAATCTCTGTGATGTCGTTATAAAAATCGACAATGGACAGATCCCCCGTGCGTTGTATATGGCGCAAATTTTTGTGTGCATTCTATGCGCCGCATATCACTTTTATTATGTGTACAACATGCTATTTTTTGTATACTTTGTAGAATTTTTTTTGTATTTATTATTTTACAACTAAACTGTTCTTAAATTTTTATGTAGAGAAAGAAATGCTGTGGCAATTTTCTTTATAACTAGAGCTCAGTGGATACTTGAAGTTGGTAGTAAATTTTATAGGATATTTTGGTAAACAAATACCTTCTCATCTCGTTTACGTCTTCATTTTCTGTTAACCTATCGTACATCCATACAGTCAATTTCTCAATATTTTTAAGTTGCTCTTCATTTGGTTGGATAGGATTTATGGTCAAGTCCTGAAAAGTATCTTTTATTGCTGGACATGATTACCAAACCTGCCACTCTGTTATTTTACCTCATCGTTAGAATGAGGAAACTATCACAACCGCTAAAGGTGTGAAAAAAACACGACTAAGACATTTATCTGTCAAACTTCTCGTAATAAGATGGCAAGGTAACATCTGTAATTCTTCCTAGTTTCGAGGAGACTACACCTCTCTAAATAAACAACATCCGCATTCGTACTTTCAATTGCAGTTTAAAAAACTGTTTCATGCCCATTCCTGTGCATATTCTGGAAATGGATAAATATTCTTGTGTCGCTTTCTTCATGATTGCAGGAAGTATTCCATTTATTCCACAGTTATGATTTTTTCTATACGTTGAGACGCACTTTGCTTTCTGTTGGCAAAGTCTTCAAACATTTTTTAAAGGAATGTTTGATGCTGTCTGCGTTGTTGCACGAACACCAGCAGTTTTTTCTCACTTTATTAAATATTCCATACTATATCTAATCGAGATATATATCGTTCAATGATTTGAGAAGGTGCGGTGTAAATATGTGTTGCTATATTGTCTTGAAAGTTGTTAGTATCATTGGAGTTAGCATGCGAATTATCGCAGATAACACCATTTTAACATTGGGGTGTTTCTTAGTGCTGTGATTGTTTTCGATACAAGATAGTAAGTTGAAGACGTAAAGGAGATGAGAAAATATTTGCTTACAAAAATATTGCATTAATCGAACATTTATTACCAACTTCCATCAAGTTTCCATTAATACATACTGATAGTTTCGTCATTTGAGCGATATTGTCCCTTTTGCGTCCATTCGGCAACAGGTTCTTTAAAATGATACCGGTATACCAAATAGCATTTACCTGTTACTTGTGTGAATCGGACAGTGTATTCTGTAAAATACATGCGTAAGAAAATATCTAAGGGACCAATGTACATAGTTCAAGTCTCTCTTGTAGGAACAAAATACTGCACCTACTGTATCTTCCGGTCGATAAAAAGTTCGTACTTTAATTATAATACCTCGCTCAGGGTCGAAAGAATACGACCAATATCAAATGGGGCAGTAGTTTCGTCATTTGAGCCTATCACCTTGCTGTTGTACTTAAGCTGGATTTCGGGAAACCTTCTATTATTATAATATTATATATTTATTATAATAATTTCCTGCTATATCCGTTTTTGTAATAATAGCGATACTGTCCCTTTTGCGTCCATTCGGCAACAGGTTCTTTAAAATGATACCGGTATACCAAATAGCATTTACCTGTTACTTGTGTGAATCGGACAGTGTATTCTGTAAAATACATGCGTAAGAAAATATCTAAGGGACCAATGTACATAGTTCAAGTCTCTCTTGTAGGAACAAAATACTGCACCTACTGTATCTTCCGGTCGATAAAAAGTTCGTACTTTAATTATAATACCTCGCTCAGGGTCGAAAGAATACGACCAATATCAAATGGGGCAGTAGTTTCGTCATTTGAGCCTATCACCTTGCTGTTGTACTTAAGCTGGATTTCGGGAAACCTTCTATTATTATAATATTATATATTTATTATAATAATTTCCTGCTATATCCGTTTTTGTAATAATAGCGATACTGTCCCTTTTGCGTCCATTCGGCAACAAGTTTTAAAGTAATACCGGTATACCAAATAGCATTTGCCTGTTACTTGTGTGAATCGGACAGTGTATTCTTACCATCAAGGGACCAATGTACATAGTTCAAGTCGCTCTTGTAGGAAGAAAATACTGCACCCACTGTATCTTCCGGTCGATAAAAAGTTCGTACTTTAATTATAATACTCGCTCAGGGTCGAAAGAATACGACCAATATCAAATGGGGCAGCAGTTTCGTCATTTGAGCCTTGCTGTTGTGCTTACGCTGGATTTCGGGAAACCTTCTATTATTACAATATTATATATTATAATAATTTCCTGCTACATCCATTTTTGTAAATACTCCTGCCCAGTTACTATGTTTGTCTGCTGTATGTGGAAGGAACCAGGGAATAAGAGTATTCTTCTGACGGATGCAGGGTTTACCAGTACTACAAACACACACTCGACGAGGAGAACGCAGATCTTGATTTGGTAATCTAATCAAATAATGAAAAATTTGTATTAAATTGTTATTGAACGTGAATTGAATATCAGTACCTCTTGCAATATTTGAGTATTTTAGTTTCTGAACCATCACTTAATTTTACATTGATATTTGGCAAGTCGCGCCAGTCACATCCCTCGTAAGGAGGAATGTAAGAAATACGCGTTTGCATTAGAGGTGGCATTGGTTTACAAATATTATTTGTAATGGTATCAGAACAATTAGAGTGCATTAATCTTTGAAAATTAGACTGTGTATCATCAGTATTGTAAGGAAGAACCTCAACATCAGCTCCACTTTCAATAATAGGAAGATCTGCTATTGCATCTCGAACTGTTATAGTACGATATGGAGCCGAGTTACGCCATCTTAAACCTGAAATACACTTTAAAATTGATTGCTCTTTTTTCATTCAATCATATTCCTCACCTGTATGATATTGCCTGTTTCTTACATGAACAGCTAATTGGCACGCATGCTTATTGAACGTATTTTGAATTTCTGGAAAATGGGGTAAAATACAACCTGGTGCAGCACCCACTATTATTATTCTCCGTCTACTTTGTGGTACACCGTAGTTTCCAGCTTGCATAATAGCAAACGCTACTTGATACCCCATATCAAGTAGACAACGTAGCGTTTGCTGAAAAACCTTAGATTTTCCAAAAGAAGCAAAGTTACGGACATTTTCCATGATTACATATCGTGGTCTAAAAGAATATTACCATAGAAACTCAAACAAAACTGAGTACTCAAAAACTAATTAGGTACCTATAGAAGTCACAATAACTTAGAAAGGACATCACTAATGCGTTATTCGAAATTGCATTCTGGCCGGAATTGAACCGGTTCATTTGAGAATATCCCTGGCATGGTGGTCCTCCGACTATAAGTTCAACCTCTCCTTTGCGAGGTAATTCCCTACCAAAGTATTTTTTGATTTCCAAAATATTTTGAAAGATTGCATTAGAGTCGCCTCTATAAACTTTACATCTGGCTCTTTTGATTTGCTTTTGCAGAGTGTGATATTACTACACAATCCAAAGGCTCTACTTTAACTGTACCTAGAATAAAATAAAAATTATTAATATATTGTACTGATTCAATTCTTCTTATATTATTTATATTATTATATTATATATTATTATATTATCGTGATGGTTATTCATTGTAGTAATCATGTAATTTCAAGCAATTAAGTACTACATACCAACAGTAGCCTGTGTATAATAAGTACGTCCACACTCTGTCGTAACCTCAGGGCTGGTCCATGTTACATCAGGCATAATATGACTTTGGGAAGCTATTATTTTGGATTAAATCTTCTAGGTTTAGATTATTTTAGTTTCTGAACCATCACTTAATTTTACATTGATATTTGGCAAGTCGCGCCAGTCACATCCCTCGTAAGGAGGAATGTAAGAAATACGCGTTTGCATTAGAGGTGGCATTGGTTTACAAATATGATTTGTAATGGTATCAGAACAATTAGAGTGCATTAATCTTTGAAAATTAGACTGTGTATCATCAGTATTGTAAGGAAGAATCTCAACATCAGCTCCACTTTCAATAATAGGAAGATCTGCTATTGCATCTCGAACTGTTATAGTACGATATGGAGCCGAGTTACGCCATCTTAAACCTGAAATACACTTTAAAATTGATTGCCCTTTTTTCATTCAATCATATTCCTCACCTGTATGATATTGCCTGTTTCTTACATGAACAGCTAATTGGCACGCATGCTTATTGAACGTATTTTGAATTTCTGGAAAATGGGGTAAAATACAACCTGGTGCAGCACCCAGTATTATTATTCTCCGTCTACTTTGTGGTACACCGTAGTTTCCAGCTTGCATAATAGCAAACGCTACTTGATACCCCATATCAAGTAGACAACGTAGCGTTTGCTGAAAAACCTTAGATTTTCCAAAAGAAACAAAGTTACGGACATTTTCCATGATTACATATCGTGGTCTAAAAGAATATTACCATAGAAACTCAAACAAAACTGAGTACTCAAAAACTAATTAGGTACCTATAGAAGTCACAATAACTTAGAAAGGACATCACTAATGCGTTATTCGAAATTGCATTCTGGCCGGAATTGAACCGGTTCATTTGAGAATATCCCTGGCATGGTGGTCCTCCGACTATAAGTTCAACCTCTCCTTTGCGAGGTAATTCCCTACCAAAGTATTTTTTGATTTCCAAAATATTTTGAAAGATTGCATTAGAGTCGCCTCTATAAACTTTACATCTGGCTCTTTTGATTTGCTTTTGCAGAGTGTGATATTACTACACAATCCAAAGGCTCTACTTTAACTGTACCTAGAATAAAATAAAAATTATTAATATATTGTACTGATTCAATTCTTCTTATATTATTTATATTATTATATTATATATTATTATATTATCGTGATGGTTATTCATTGTAGTAATCATGTAATTTCAAGCAATTAAGTACTACATACCAACAGTAGCCTGTGTATAATAAGTACGTCCACACTCTGTCGTAACCTCAGGGCTGGTCCATGTTACATCAGGCATAATATGACTTTGGGAAGCTATTATTTTGGATTAAATCTTCTAGGTTTAGATTATTTTAGTTTCTGAACCATCACTTAATTTTACATTGATATTTGGCAAGTCGCGCCAGTCACATCCCTCGTAAGGAGGAATGTAAGAAATACGCGTTTGCATTAGAGGTGGCATTGGTTTACAAATATGATTTGTAATGGTATCAGAACAATTAGAGTGCATTAATCTTTGAAAATTAGACTGTGTATCATCAGTATTGTAAGGAAGAACCTCAACATCAGCTCCACTTTCAATAATAGGAAGATCTGCTATTGCATCTCGAACTGTTATAGTACGATATGGAGCCGAGTTACGCCATCTTAAACCTGAAATACACTTTAAAATTGATTGCCCTTTTTTCATTCAATCATATTCCTCACCTGTATGATATTGCCTGTTTCTTACATGAACAGCTAATTGGCACGCATGCTTATTGAACGTATTTTGAATTTCTGGAAAATGGGGTAAAATACAACCTGGTGCAGCACCCACTATTATTATTCTCCGTCTACTTTGTGGTACACCGTAGTTTCCAGCTTGCATAATAGCAAACGCTACTTGATACCCCATATCAAGTAGACAACGTAGCGTTTGCTGAAAAACCTTAGATTTTCCAAAAGAAGCAAAGTTACGGACATTTTCCATGATTACATATCGTGGTCTAAAAGAATATTACCATAGAAACTCAAACAAAACTGAGTACTCAAAAACTAATTAGGTACCTATAGAAGTCACAATAACTTAGAAAGGACATCACTAATGCGTTATTCGAAATTGCATTCTGGCCGGAATTGAACCGGTTCATTTGAGAATATCCCTGGCATGGTGGTCCTCCGACTATAAGTTCAACCTCTCCTTTGCGAGGTAATTCCCTACCAAAGTATTTTTTGATTTCCAAAATATTTTGAAAGATTGCATTAGAGTCGCCTCTATAAACTTTACATCTGGCTCTTTTGATTTGCTTTTGCAGAGTGTGATATTACTACACAATCCAAAGGCTCTACTTTAACTGTACCTAGAATAAAATAAAAATTATTAATATATTGTACTGATTCAATTCTTCTTATATTATTTATATTATTATATTATATATTATTATATTATCGTGATGGTTATTCATTGTAGTAATCATGTAATTTCAAGCAATTAAGTACTACATACCAACAGTAGCCTGTGTATAATAAGTACGTCCACACTCTGTCGTAACCTCAGGGCTGGTCCATGTTACATCAGGCATAATATGACTTTGGGAAGCTATTATTTTGGATTAAATCTTCTAGGTTTAGATTATTTTAGTTTCTGAACCATCACTTAATTTTACATTGATATTTGGCAAGTCGCGCCAGTCACATCCCTCGTAAGGAGGAATGTAAGAAATACGCGTTTGCATTAGAGGTGGCATTGGTTTACAAATATGATTTGTAATGGTATCAGAACAATTAGAGTGCATTAATCTTTGAAAATTAGACTGTGTATCATCAGTATTGTAAGGAAGAACCTCAACATCAGCTCCACTTTCAATAATAGGAAGATCTGCTATTGCATCTCGAACTGTTATAGTACGATATGGAGCCGAGTTACGCCATCTTAAACCTGAAATACACTTTAAAATTGATTGCCCTTTTTTCATTCAATCATATTCCTCACCTGTATGATATTGCCTGTTTCTTACATGAACAGCTAATTGGCACGCATGCTTATTGAACGTATTTTGAATTTCTGGAAAATGGGGTAAAATACAACCTGGTGCAGCACCCAGTATTATTATTCTCCGTCTACTTTGTGGTACACCGTAGTTTCCAGCTTGCATAATAGCAAACGCTACTTGATACCCCATATCAAGTAGACAACGTAGCGTTTGCTGAAAAACCTTAGATTTTCCAAAAGAAACAAAGTTACGGACATTTTCCATGATTACATATCGTGGTCTAAAAGAATATTACCATAGAAACTCAAACAAAACTGAGTACTCAAAAACTAATTAGGTACCTATAGAAGTCACAATAACTTAGAAAGGACATCACTAATGCGTTATTCGAAATTGCATTCTGGCCGGAATTGAACCGGTTCATTTGAGAATATCCCTGGCATGGTGGTCCTCCGACTATAAGTTCAACCTCTCCTTTGCGAGGTAATTCCCTACCAAAGTATTTTTTGATTTCCAAAATATTTTGAAAGATTGCATTAGAGTCGCCTCTATAAACTTTACATCTGGCTCTTTTGATTTGCTTTTGCAGAGTGTGATATTACTACACAATCCAAAGGCTCTACTTTAACTGTACCTAGAATAAAATAAAAATTATTAATATATTGTACTGATTCAATTCTTCTTATATTATTTATATTATTATATTATATATTATTATATTATCGTGATGGTTATTCATTGTAGTAATCATGTAATTTCAAGCAATTAAGTACTACATACCAACAGTAGCCTGTGTATAATAAGTACGTCCACACTCTGTCGTAACCTCAGGGCTGGTCCATGTTACATCAGGCATAATATGACTTTGGGAAGCTATTATTTTGGATTAAATCTTCTAGGTTTAGATTATTTTAGTTTCTGAACCATCACTTAATTTTACATTGATATTTGGCAAGTCGCGCCAGTCACATCCCTCGTAAGGAGGAATGTAAGAAATACGCGTTTGCATTAGAGGTGGCATTGGTTTACAAATATGATTTGTAATGGTATCAGAACAATTAGAGTGCATTAATCTTTGAAAATTAGACTGTGTATCATCAGTATTGTAAGGAAGAACCTCAACATCAGCTCCACTTTCAATAATAGGAAGATCTGCTATTGCATCTCGAACTGTTATAGTACGATATGGAGCCGAGTTACGCCATCTTAAACCTGAAATACACTTTAAAATTGATTGCCCTTTTTTCATTCAATCATATTCCTCACCTGTATGATATTGCCTGTTTCTTACATGAACAGCTAATTGGCACGCATGCTTATTGAACGTATTTTGAATTTCTGGAAAATGGGGTAAAATACAACCTGGTGCAGCACCCAGTATTATTATTCTCCGTCTACTTTGTGGTACACCGTAGTTTCCAGCTTGCATAATAGCAAACGCTACTTGATACCCCATATCAAGTAGACAACGTAGCGTTTGCTGAAAAACCTTAGATTTTCCAAAAGAAACAAAGTTACGGACATTTTCCATGATTACATATCGTGGTCTAAAAGAATATTACCATAGAAACTCAAACAAAACTGAGTACTCAAAAACTAATTAGGTACCTATAGAAGTCACAATAACTTAGAAAGGACATCACTAATGCGTTATTCGAAATTGCATTCTGGCCTTAATTGAACCGGTTCATTTGAGAATATCCCTGGCATGGTGGTCCTCCGACTATAAGTTCAACCTCTCCTTTGCGAGGTAATTCCCTACCAAAGTATTTTTTGATTTCCAAAATATTTTGAAAGATTGCATTAGAGTCGCCTCTATAAACTTTACATCTGGCTCTTTTGAGTTGCTTTTGCAGAGTGTGATATTACTACACAATCCAAAGGCTCTACTTTAACTGTACCTAGAATAAAATAAAAATTATTAATATATTGTACTGATTCAATTCTTCTTATATTATTTATATTATTATATTATATTATTATATTATCGTGATGGTTATTCATTGTAGTAATCATGTAATTTCAAGCAATTAAGTACTACATACCAACAGTAGCCTGTGTATAATAAGTACGTCCACACTCTGTCGTAACCTCAGGGCTGGTCCATGTTACATCAGGCATAATATGACTTTGGGAAGCTATTATTTTGGATTAAATCTTCTAGGTTTAGATTATTTTAGTTTCTGAACCATCACTTAATTTTACATTGATATTTGGCAAGTCGCGCCAGTCACATCCCTCGTAAGGAGGAATGTAAGAAATACGCGTTTGCATTAGAGGTGGCATTGGTTTACAAATATGATTTGTAATGGTATCAGAACAATTAGAGTGCATTAATCTTTGAAAATTAGACTGTGTATCATCAGTATTGTAAGGAAGAACCTCAACATCAGCTCCACTTTCAATAATAGGAAGATCTGCTATTGCATCTCGAACTGTTTTAGGAATGGTGGTTACTCATTGTAGTAATCATGAAACATTTTGGCATTATCTGTTGCCCACATATATATTATGCGAGCCATCTGCTCTTTTGATTTGCTTTTGCAGAGTGTGATATTACTACACAATCCAAAGGCTCTACTTTAACTGTACCTAGAATAAAATAAAAATTATTAATATATTGTACTGATTCAATTCTTCTTATATTATTTATATTATTATATTATATATTATTATATTATATTATTATATTATCGTGATGGTTATTCATTGTAGTAATCATGTAATTTCAAGCAATTAAGTACTACATACCAACAGTAGCCTGTGTATAATAAGTACGTCCACACTCTGTCGTAACCTCAGGGCTGGTCCATGTTACATCAGGCATAATATGACTTTGGGAAGCTATTATTTTGGATTAAATCTTCTAGGTTTAGATTGGTATTTACTCCCACATGGTTCAGGTGTATTGTTACAGCGTAAGTTGTAGCGACTAAAACAGTTATAAATTATAATTTATTTGCACAAATACAAAGACTACCCCAATATGAGCGATACTGTCCCTTTTGGGTCCATTCGGCAACAGGTTCTTGAAAATGGTACCGGTATACCAAATAGCATTTACCTGTTACTTGTGTAAATCGGACAGTGTATTGTGTAAAATACATACGTAAGAAAATATCTATTAAATAAAAAAAGTATGAAAAACGAGTATTATACTTATCATCAAGGGACCAATGTACATAGTTCAAGTCTCTCTTGTAGGAACAAAATACTGCACCTGCATAATTTTTATCGTTTCCACCTCGATTCCAATCCTCTGGAAAATGCCTTTTTACAACCTGCACAATAAAACATAAGTTACTGAAGTAGGTTGTAATACATTATACTTTTTCTCAATTGCGTTTTCAAACCTACCGGACTCAATGTTATATGATTTAGAGTAGAAATAATTTTCATCGTTTCCACCTCGATTCCAATCCTCTGGAAAATGCCTTTTTACAACCTGAACAATAAAAGTTATCTTTTATATAGAGTAGGAACAGATTAAACTAACATAATATTATGGAGTACCTATAGTACACATAACATTTCTGTTTCCTTGTAAAAACCCAAAGCTTATTGTATTTGCAAGGGGTATTTGTCCAACATACTTCCAAATAATACGGAAGCAAGGAGTTAGTGGAATAGGCCTTCTGGGGATACCACTTGAAAAAAAACGCGCCGAGAGCTCTACCTCAATAGGTGGTGTGGAAACGAGCTTAAATTAGAAAGTACATGATTCTAACAAAACGGATCAAGTCCAAAAACTGTTAAATATTCTAAATATAGATATACAAGTACTATGCATTGTGTTGACATTGATATGCTGTATAATTTTACTGGTTTCTTACAGCGCTTTCAGAACTATCCCTTCACAATTTGCCAGAACTAGATGAAGATTATCTAAAATAATAATATAAGTTTCATTTCGTATACATTTTACGAATCGAAGCAACGGTATTAAATGGTATGGTATGAAAACTTTATAAATTTATTTCTTTTAAAATGTACCTTTTTCCTCTAGGTAGTACTACTAAATGTAGAACAAGAACTATTTACAACTTTCTAAAAATCAAATATCCACACAAAAAAATTTCGAATTTAGGAGACATAGCTGTGGAAGAAATTAAAACTTTTAATGAACATTAATTTCCGTAGCAGTGGGTTTTAACTAAAATAATAGTAAGTACCAAAAATGAAGCAAAGAAAGGAGGAATATTGGCGCCGTCGCGTCTCCATCAATTCTATTTTAAAATAATTTTTTTTATTGCGTAAATGGTCATTATTTATTAATTTACCTTTAGCGCCGGTTTTATAATCCTAAAATAAACGGCGGTATTCGGTGTATTCGACTTTGCTGCCTATGCATTTTTAAATTTTCCTAAAATTTCAAATTTTTTGAAAAACTAGTTGCAGTATTATTAGTACCGTAACAAGCGCATTTCGATGTAATTTTATAATCCATTTATTTTATTTTATTTTTTCCAGAGAATCGGAAGTAAGCTTTTTATCGACCAACATACAGTGGGTGCAGACGGTGAAGTATTTTCTTCCTACAAGAGAGACTTGAGACAATACTGATGATACACAGTCTAATACAAAGATTAATGCACTCTAATTGTTCTGATACACAGTGGGTGCAGTATTTTGAGAGACTTGAGCTATGTACATTGGTCCCTTGATGGTAAGTATAATACTCGTTTTTCATATTTTTGTTATTTAATAGATATTTTCTTACGCATGTATTTTACAGAATACACTGTCCGATGCAAATCCCAGGTATCATTAAAGAACCTGTTGCCGAATGGGCGCAAAAAAGACAATACGAAAATAGATATAGTTTTTTTTAGTATAGTTTAGTAGTTAGTTAGTTTTAGTAGTAGTTTTAGCTAGTTGTAATTAGTAGTAGTTTATGTATAGTGTATGTAGTTATGTATTTATTTGTTCCTGTTTTCTATTGTTTAATATATTTTAAAAATTTGTGCAGTTTTTTTTTTCTTTAAAATGAAAGGGTGAACCTAGTTATGTATTTATTTGTTACTGTTTTCTATTGTTTAATATAATATTTTAAAAATTTGTGCAGTTTTTTTTTTTCTTTAAAATGAAAGGGTGAACCTACAAATGGGTACAAAACACAATTACATCAGCACTAACAGTTAGGATCATTTTTTTGGGATAGTCTTATATTATAGGCCAGGGTATTGTGCGTTCTGGGGTAGCAATGTTTTTGACCTGCATGCCTTTTAGCAGATATTCGACTCGGACCATGAGGCTGCGATATATAAACAACAAATGTTGCTGATACTGATGGGTTGCATAATCGTATGGGCGCGAATATAACAAAGATTCATTATTGTTAGATTGCACCAGAGACTAATATTAACTAACCCACAAGAGTTATAGGGTTAACAGTAGAATTTTTTAATTGAAGTCATTATGGAAACAGTTGTCGTTGCTTCTAGAAATAATTCTTTAAAATAATTGAAATCGTAGGCTATTCTATTTATTTACAGAATTTCCCTGACTTTTCAAGAGTGGATCTAAATTTATTTTTTCAAGTGGAACAATGGGTTTGTTTTGATATAGATGTATAGTGCGAATGTGTATTATCTTAAGGGTAGCGGAAGCAACAATTAATTGTATTTAGGCACATAGCTCTTGTAAGGCAGTGGTCAGGATTTTGCTGGTACTGATGGGTTGCGCGAATGCAACAATAAAAATTTATGATTGTTAGTACATTCGATCAGAGACTACTAATTGGGGATTAGTTAGCTAGCCAATGTTGAATTTTTTCTTCCTATTCTCTAGGATAGCTTAAGGGAGCGCTATAACCAGCAACCTATGCCTTTGGGCATTTGCTGCTTGTATCGGTATTGTTGGTACTGATGGGTTGAATATTCAGCAAGGTACGAATATAACAATAAAAATTAATTCATCAGAGATTAATTCGGGGATTATTTAGTTGCCTAAAAATGACGAATTATTTCATGGTAAGTAGGAGGTAACATGTTGAACAGGCGATACTATCACCGAAAAACGTTTACCTGCCTGCTATTGTTAAGGAAGCCCTTCGCTTGCAGCGGCGTTTGTCGGTGATACTATCGCCTGTTCAACATTTTACCTGCTACTTGCGACATTGCATTTGCACCTTATTGTACATCCCTATCTAAAGGAGCAAAGAGCCGTTCTATTTTCTGTTCACTAATCCTCGCATTATACAATGTGAGTCAAACTTGAAATCCCAGCGTATATTTTGAAAAGTATAGGTATTACGAAAAACAATTTGTTAAAACTTTAATGAGACGGGCTGCGTAATCATTTTATTTTCCATAGCACAGTGTAATAACAACGAATGTTGTCACGGACACTAATTTTGTTAAAAGTTTCTTCTTAGAAATTCCACATTTTTCAAAGTTGCCCTGACAATTTTTAAACATGAAACATGACCAACCCTGCCATAATGTTGAATCCTTATTGTTCGGTTGCCTGCAAACCCTATCCTCTTCATCTGCTATCCATGGAAGGAAATAAAATCCATAGGAAACAAAATCCAAAATTAATTTCTTTCTTTTTATTTAGACAATTGTGATTAAAATAAAAGTCGGTGTCACGTAAATTGAACCTTTTTGTCTGCATTTTGCTTGTACATAATTTTGTCAGTATTACTTTGGTATGCCCACAGCCTGGCACGAGGGTTTATGAGTACCTACATTCACGGTCCGGTCAGTGAAAAATACCGTTTTTAGGGTCTTGAAAAGGACGGACAACAAGTGTAAACACACCGACTTATTATGTATCGTAACATTTTAGTAACATTTTAAATACAATTATATTGAAAAACACAACACTGTCGTTAATTATTCATATGTAACATCAATGAGAAAACATCAGCGATTTTAGTAGAAATTAAGATAGAGAAAGAAAGGATTAAATAAACTTGTTACAAATAACAAAGTACGCAAATACGAAGAAAATTATTTTTTTTGTACTCCTTATGTAGTAATAAAAAATAACAAGTAGTTTAGTTTTGTAGAAAAGATATATAGAATATTAAGTGAAGCCCTGCGCAAAGAGATATTTTTTAAATTTTTCAAGTTTTCTCGTTGATTTTTTCCATGAACGTTTCCTCCTGGATTTCTTCCACGTTTTTTTCCGATTAGCATTGTTTTACATATTATACATTTTCCAAATAGAAGCGTAAACTTGCTATTGCCTCAGGTGTTCAAAACTCTAGATCCGGGTCTACCATATGATAGTTCGAAAACGCTCAGAATGTGCACCATATTCCGTAAGACGGGCATTGATATAAATTTGATTCTAGCAGAACTAAAATTAACATCTCTCCTTTGAACACAAAGTATTTATTTAAATAATAATAATTGTACAGTAATTATTTTAAGAACCTGCAATATTTTTCTTTCGGATCTTTATATTTCCAAATTCTCGAAATTCTTATCCTTTACTTGTTCAAGGTCGTTTCTGTAACTTTCGCATTCGCATCAATACAGGGAAAGTTTTGAGGGGATTGTAAAATATATACCTGAAAATCTACCACCGTTAGCACTACTACATGCGACCAGACAAATTATTAAGCAGATTATAGGATTTCTTCGTGTGGTTTCTATAGTAGCTACACGTTTTCACTGATTACTAAGAATTCCCTTCATCTAAATGCATTTTGGTAAACAAAGAAATGGTAACCCACCTATAAAGACAAGATATAAGGAGGCCTTGTTGGGGCCCGTTTTACTCAGGGGGGCCTACGCTTAAGCGTATGGGTAAAATGAATCTAGGAAAAAAAAGCCGTGGAAAAAAAAGCCGCGGTAAAAAAAGCCTGGAAAAAAAAGCCGTGGAAAAAAAAGCCGGTGGAAAAAAAAGCCGACGGAAAAAAAAGCCGCGGAAAAAAAGGCCGTGGATAAAAATGCCGTCGGAAAAAAAATCCGTGGAAAAAAAAGCCGCGGTATAATAAAAGAACTTGATCTTTATTTATATTTGAACAGTTTTTGAAGATTAAACGAACACCTAAAGTTCCTATAATCCCTACCGTAAATAAGTTGTTCAGAATTATTCTCTTTCTTTAAAGGCAATTGAAATAGGGAGGGATCCGGTAAGTTTATCGAAAACAATTTATCGAAAAACAATTTATCGAATGCAATTTACCGAAACACAATTTATCATTAAGCATTTAAGTGCGGAAAAATAGGTTTCTGCACGTGTTAGGAACAATAGTTTTTCTACTATCGTGCGGAAAATGCGTTTTTCCGCACGCTAGTAGAAAAACTAGTGCGGAAAAATCCTTTGCCGCACGGTGCGGAAAAGTGGATTTTCCGCACTAAAAAATGTGCGGAAAATGCGTTTTTCCGCACGCTAGTAGAAAAATGTCTTTTTGCGCTTCGTCTGAAATTATCGCACTCGCTGCGCCCGTCAGTTAAACTACAGACTCACCACAAAAAGTTGCACTTCTGATCCTAATAAAACAATATACTATTTATTATACTAGCATAGCATCACACTCGTTGTCAAACAAACCAAAAACCCCAAATTAAAACAAGGCGTTTTATAGTTATTAAGGTATCTAGGGTATTATAAGAATAATAACGACCCGAGGTCGATGGTGTACAACACGAGGGCTTTAGCCCGAGGGTTGTACGTCGACCGAGGGCGTGATTATTCTTATAATACCCGTGGTGCCTTCAACGTTTAATGTTCTACTAGTCTGTTATTTAATTCGATTTTTCTTACTTTTAAGCTTGTCAATTTGACATTTAATTTGTATTGACACTAAATCAAGACTACTTTATGTTTTAGAATAATTCTGTATTTCCATGGTAACGCCAAGTAACGCCCATATATTCTCTCTCTCTCTCTCTCTCGGTCAATTATTGTTTTATAAGAGCCCTAGGACCTATTAAAAATAATAGACCTGAGGCAATTATTTCTCATATAATAAATTTCAAAATAGAGTGCTTATGTTACAATAACAGACTAGTAGGACATTAAAGGTTGTTATGCACCAACGACTTCATCAGCCTTTTATCTACGGCTTTTTTTTCCGCGGCTTTTTTTTCCGTCGGCTTTTTTATCCACGGCTTTTTTTTCCGCGGCCTTTTTTTCCGTCGGCTTTTTTTTCCACCGGCTTTTTTTTCCACGGCTTTTTTTTCCAGGCTTTTTTTACCGCGGCTTTTTTTTCCACGGCTTTTTTTTCCGCTACCCGGGTAAAATACGCGGCTGAAGGGTAGTGCCCCATAAATCGTCAACGCATAATAAACATCAGGTGGACTACTGTGAATTAAACAGGTAGATAGGTAATAAAAAAAAGTGCAATCGCCCAGTTTTTGCGTGGTGATGGTCACCAGGGTTTAAAATTTTTGCTAATCTCCAAAATACGGTGGTTAGCACGTGCAAGCAATAAAAATCCTTCTGCCATGGGTACCTATAGCTACTTAAATCTAAAAGGAAGGATAGGTACCGATCTAAAATACCAATATTTTTCTATCAATAAGTGGAAGTTTAAAAACTTATGTAATTTCTTTTATGAATTTTTAAAATGGAGATTATGATTATTGTTACTCATTCAAGTCGATAACACAACAAACTGTTAACCAACATCTTATTTTTCCAATTCAATATATACCAATACCATTGGCTTTCAATTTTTATACTTCGTTAATGTAGCACTTATCGTTCAATATTTTAAAGAGCAACCATTTTTAGTATCTTTATTGTAAGGGGCCTTGTGGTCGAGGTCGAATAAGTGAAAGCGCTGGTATCACTGTTTCTAAAACGTGATGCATAAGAACCGTAACATTGTTAAAATAAGTTTTCGCAGGTATTTTTGCATGTTTAAAAAAAATGCTTTGCAAGGAAATTTAACGAATGAAAGAATGTTGTCCTATGCATTCCCCTCCGTGTAAGCATTCCAAAATAAAATATAAGAAGTTTGCGAAATAGCGCATGCCCCGAACTGTAAATGCAGTTTCGTTTATTATTTGAAAATCAAATCAGCTTCAAAATATATGAATCTTAATAAATTTAGTAATATAATAATAGGTATTTACACAATAAAATTTTAATATGCATATAATAGACAGTTACTTGAATCATACAACAATATAGCAAATTTAATTTATAAATTTAAATACAAATTTGATTTTCAGGTCGTCGCATTTAGCCATGTCCGCAGGCGCGAGTGCTTGCGAGGGGAAAGTTTTCAGCGATTGTACAGTGGATTGTCCATTTACTAGATGGTCGTTGAAGTAGTTTGTTGTTGGTGTCGTTACTTCGTGGTTGTTTTAGTTTCTGGTTTGTATTATTACGTTTACGTTAGTGGCTAGTCAAGATATAACTTTTAAATATTTGTACTTTTACACAGTATGTATGTACTATTATGCGGTCCCCAATAATCGACAGCGAGTTGAGCATAAACGTGTTGGGCTAGATCGCAATATTGGCGCCGTCGCGTCTCTATCAATTGTATTGTAGAATCAATCCAAACGGTTGACATATTATATTTTACATCAAAAAATAGTGTAAGATCCCCCTTTACACAATGGTATGATTATCTTGTTATCTTATGTTATCCAACAGTGTTGATTTCATCTTCTGACACAGATTCCCCAACAGGCTTACTTTTAAGCCTATTTTGCTTGGGCTTTCTACATTTACTTGGCATTGTTAACAATAAGAGTTTTGGATGTTATCAGACTCAAATTTTTTGCTTTTCACTAGGCCATTTTGTAAACTTGGATCTTATTTTTTCAATTTTCTTGTTCTACGGGTCTTTGGTCCTTTATTTTTACTTTAATAGTAGGTAATATGTTTGTCATTAACACAATTATGGTGTTTAATAATAATTTATCAGTTTACCTACATTTACCTAATGTTTTCACAATTATTTCTTAATACTTTGGTAGGGAATTACCTCGGAAAGGAGAGGTTGAACTTATAGTCGGAGGACCACCATGCCAGGGATATTCTCAAATGAACCAGTTCAATTCCGGCCAGAATGCAATTTCGAATAACGCATTAGTGATGTCCTTTGTAAGTTATTGTGACTTCTATAGGTACCTAATTAGTTTTTGAGTACTCAGTTTTGTTTGAGTTTCTATGGTAATATTCTTTTAGACTACGATATGTAATCATGGAAAATGGCCGTAACTTTGTTTCGTTTGGAAAATCTAAGGTTTTTCAGCAAACGCTACGTTGTCTACTTGATATGGGGTATCAAGTAGCGTTTGCTATTATGCAAGCTGGAAACTACCAGCGGCGGATTTTGCGTTTGCGGGGCTCTAGGCGCAAAGGATATTAGGGGGCCCACCTAAATATTAAAAGCCAATCGAACATTCGTAATTCCAAATTTTCCATTAGCTAATCTTGTACCTTTCTTAAACATTTGTACCAGTTAATATTAAATCTAAATTTTAATTTTTGATAATTTGGCCAATTTTGGGGCCCCCTGAGTGTGGGGCCCGAGGCTTGCGCCTCTTGCGCCTTTGCGTAAATCCGCCGCTGGAAACTACGGTGTACCACAAAGTAGACGGAGAATAATAATACTGGGTGCTGCACCAGGTTGTATTTTACCCCATTTTCCAGAAATTCAAAATACCTTCAATAAGCATGCGTGCCAATTAGCTGTTCATGTAGGAAACAGGCAATATCATACAGGTGAGGAATATGATTGAATGAAAAAAGAGCAATCAATTTTAAAGTGTATTTCAGGTTTAAGATGGCGTAACTCGGCTCCATATCATACTATAACAGTTCGAGAGACGAGATGCAATAGCAGATCTTCCTGTTATTGAAAGTGGAGCTGATGTTGAGGTTCTTCCTTACAATACTGATGATACACAGTCTAATACAAAGATGAAGAATGCACTCTAATTGTTCTGATACACAGTGGGTGCAGTATTTTGAGAGACTTGAGCTATGTACATTGGTCCCTTGATGGTAAGTATAATACTCGTTTTTCATATTTTTGTTATTTAATAGATATTTTCTTACGCATGTATTTTACAGAATACACTGTCCGATACAAACAATCGTCACGAAAATGGATATAGTTTTTTTAGTATAGTTTAGTAGTTAGTTAGTTTTAGTAGTAGTTTTAGCTAGTTGTAATTAGTAGTAGTTTATGTATAGTGTATATAGTTATGTATTTATTATATGTTATGTATTATAGGTACTCCATAATATTATGTTGCTTTAATTTGTTCCTGTTTTCTATTTCTATTGTTTAATATAATATTTTAAAAATTTGTGCAGTTTTTTTTACTTTAAAATGAAAGTGTGACCCTACACATGAGTACAAAACACAGCTACATCAGCACTAACAGTTAGGATCATTTTTTTGGGATAGTCTTATAGGCCAGGGTATTGTGCGTTGTGGGGTAGCAATGTTTTGACCTGCCCATGGTGATGTCTTCCAAAAGTCTATTTCCGCACCATCTGTTCTTCGTTAACTTTTTTTAAAACAATTCCTTTGCTCCTGCCGTTATGCCGTTTAGCAGATATTCGACTCGGACACGAGGCTGCGATATATAAACAACAGGATGTTGCTGGTACTGATGGGTTGCATAATCGTATGGGCGAAGTCATTATGGAAACAGTTCTCATTGCTTCTAGAAATAATTCTTTAAAATAATTGAAATCGTAGGCTATTCTATTTATTTACAGAATTTCCCTGACTTTTCAAGGGTGGATCTAAATTTATTTTTTCAAGTGGAACAATGGGTTTGTTTTGATACAGATGTATAGTGCAAATGTGTATTATCTTAAGGGTAGCGAGAAGCAACAATTAATTGTATTTTGGCACATGGCTCTTGTAACACAGTGGTCAGGATTTTGCTGGTACTGATGGGTTGCATATTCAGGAAGGCGCGAATGCAACAAAAAAAATTCATTATTGTTAGTACATTCGATCAGAGACTACTAATTGGAGATTAGTTAGCTAGCCAATGTTGAATTTTTTCTTCCTATTCTCTAGGATAGCTTAAGGGAGCGCTATAACCAGCAACCTATGCCTTTGGGCATTTGCTGCTTGTATCAGGGTTGTTCACTGTTGAGGGTATTGTTGGTACTGATGGGTTGAATATTCAGCAAGGTACGAATATAACAATAAAAATTAATTCATCAGAGATTAATTCGGGGATTATTTAGTTGACTAAAAATGACGAATTATTTCGTGGTGTTGTTTAGGATAACTCTAGGAGGGGTTCTAGGAGCGCTATAGCATCAATAACCCATGTCTTTGGGCACCTAGTGCTTGTAACAGGGACAGTCAGGATATTCCTGGTAGTGATGGGTTGCATAACGAGATAGGCCCAAAATAACAATAAAAAGGCATTATTGTTAAATCTAACCAGAGACTTATTCAGAGATTTTTAACTGACTCGGAAATGGTCAGTTATTTAATGTTATTCTTTAGAGTAGTACGAGTAATTAGAAAGAATGAATTTTGGAAATTAAAATTAAAATCTTTCGGCAAACTAACAACTTAACTTAACAATCAAAAAGCTACAAAATAAACGGTTTTATTTTGTAGCTTTTTGATTGTTAAGTTAAGTTGTTAGTTTGGTTGGTGGTATGATAATGTCTAGTACTTGTTATTGTTTTGGTAATAACCAAGAAACCAAATGTAGGGTTTTGTTAAGTATAAATAGTGAAAAACATCGCTTAATCCGTCCCTGGTCTCGTGTTGTACTGACTGTGCGCAATATAATCCTCTTTTCGTTTTGTCGTTTGTGCCTACCTCTTACGTACGTTGTCATTTGTAATCTGTCTAGTGTAAGTGTACTCGTTGTGAGAAAGTTAAAGTTTAAAAATTGTATATATGTAGTGTAAATTTTTAAATTATTGTTTTATCTACGAATGCTCTGATTTACCAATTTTACCGCGGAACGAGGAAAGCAGAAACCGAAAAGTATGGATAATCAAGACGTACTTAAGGTTGGAACGAGCATCAACATCAAAAGAACCGATGGTAAGTAAAAATGATTATTTACTGGATTAATCTTTAATAATAAGAATTATAATCAAACTATTTGTTAATTAACGACACAGGGTTACTAAATATCCCACACGACTACAAAAAAAGCTTTGTTTCTTACATCGATTTTTCTGTACTACTATAGTTCAACGAAAATAAACTTTAGTACATAAAATAGCAGTTTGGGATCATCATCCTTATTTAGACGTGTTTTTATGTTGACTACCCAATCATATGGTCATTACTTAATTTAAAAATTTGCAAGTGACTGGGTAAAGTTTGTAACGAACATAATTCAAAATCTTAGCAACCGTTTTATCATTGGTTTTGCTTATCACTCATAACCGTTCCTTCCACTATTTATTCGCTAAAGTAGTAATCATTAAAGTAATTTCAAATTTATTCATAACTTATAACAATTTTCTCGGTAACGATACATTATAGCTCAATTTTCATTCATATTTAGCAGGTGTTTTTATTCTAAAGCATAATCTCACTACATTTTTGTAACCATACATGTTGTTATTTTTAAACTTACCCTTGTTTTAGTAATCTTAAATTTAACTCCAACATTTAACCGCCAATTTACTGAAATATTTTTCTTATCAATAAAATTATTATTATACGTAAACCCATTTCTTTTTTTAAGTTTTAAAACGAGGAAATTGTTACGTTTATATACCAATGCAACAATTTACTGGATAAATTAATTAAATTAATCACAGGTGCAGCATTACATCAATTATTGTCACCCAGATCTAAATTTGAATGTGTAACATCAACTAATTGGTGTGAGGAACTGTAATTCAAAAAATTTATTCACATAAAACAATATCGTATTTTTAACGGTTCTTTAAGACAGAATTGTATAGAGAAATACAATGTAAAAGATAATTATGTGGTTACCACACTTAATAAATTGAGAACATAACTTGAAAAAAATAGGTGTTCTACACGGAAATTTGATTCAAATCAAAATTCCAAGGCACAAAAATCTAAAACGCAAAAAAGGGTCTTAAATTAACCCAATTTAATTATTAAATCTGCGATTAGCGAAAGGATTCGTTTCCCAAATAAGCTTGTCCTCTGATGACTCACACCTGTATTAAGAAAATAAATATTGATATTATAAATACCTCCAAACGAAATGAAACTGAATACTTTCCGTTATAACACTTTCTTCCTTAATTGATTCGAATACTCATAAATTTCGCCTTTTGAATTACTAAGAAATTAAATTAAATTTACTTGAAGGTTTAGAACATCGCACCAAATGGTATTTTCCACTTGCTATTTGATAAATGGACATATCTGCTTTAAAATTCAATTCATTGCGCGTAGGAGTCACAACATATCGATTTTAAACAATTAGTCTTGAAAGCAAAATAAAATTTTTGATTTTTTTAATAAAATTATGGGGTTAATTTAAATGTTAATTAAGTTGTCATATTATGGAGGGATTTTTGGGTCCACATGGCTGTATCTATCAGTGGTGCCTCGTGATCGAGGACAGGGTGACGCAAACACGTGGGTTTGAACCATGGGTACCATATAAGGCCTGTATAGTCGACAAGGTCGACCTACCTCTGGTTCAAATTGATACAACACTGGATTCTCTTCTATTTACTATTGTACTGCATCAATCCTTCACCTCTTATTATATTTTGACTTAAAAAGAACTCAATACCAGTGGCGTACGATTTATATTACTCTGTTCCAGCATATAACGTACATTGCATTTATGTAGTACTATGTAGCAATGATCAGTACTGTATTTACTAATTTGAAACCCCCTTGGGGTAAATATTTTTAAAATTACATCGCGTAATAGGTTAATAAAACTTTATGGTCCTCCAGATGTGAGGCTGCAGCTTTCGCCTATTCACTGCCAATAATAGAACCACGCGGTTTCTAATGCACCAATTCATATCAAAAATTCAGCAAATATGTTCAAAAATATTCATTATTCCCGTTCAAACGTTGTTTCAGTTTTAGTTTTTTACCGATTGCGGATGTTTTATTTCTTTAATAAATATTGCCGGGTGTCCAGTTTTTTGAAAACTCGAAGTCTCGAAAATTTAAGCATATTTAACGATATGCAGGGAATGTTTATAAATTTATATACTTATGGATTTATTTCTCGTTATGAATAAAAAATAACTATACTGCAGAGATACATAAATGCACTACACGTTATCCTAATATACTAACTCTTCCGTGATTCGCAAACCCCTTCAGGACCACGAAAAAATGTTAGCAAATCATTATTTGATGTTATTCTGTTTTGAAATTGTTACAAAATCTCGTCAGTAACTTAAAACTAGGATCTACGAATCCTTAGGAGTTTGCAACGGTACTGCCGCAGGTTCACAAAAAACTATTAGTATATTATGGATCTATATTGTTTATAACTTTATAATTCATTAATTCCCATTAGTGGCATCCCAAAAAATAATCATTTTTGTTTAATGAAATGGGGGCGCAGTATTGGTTACCGTCAAAGGAAATACTCGACCTTGCGCTACTGCAATTGAATCAAATATTTCATTGTTAATTTCAGTTGAAAGTTATTTTTGAACGTTAAGGAAGTTCTGCGTTAAATAAACAAACAAAATGTTTTATCATTGTTCAGCGATAAATATAGTAGTCTCAAGACAAATAATGATATCACATAAGTCATGTTTTTATGATGTGTATGCTAAAATTAAAATTCAAACCAGGGAGGAAAATTTTGTATTAATTTTAAATTCAATGCCTTTTAAAGTTTTGGTATCCATTTTTATCAGTTTGCGAAAATGTAATTTTTTATTTTAAGGCCGAGTACATTCAGCATTTGTTGCGGGGATCGATTTTGATCTCGGTAGAGCAACCGTTGAGTGGTTTGAACAGGGTGAAACAAAAGGAAAAGAAATTGATATGGCCTGTATAGAATCTTTAAATCCAGACATTGTTATATTAAAACCAGGAGAACGTTACCTTCAAGAAGCTTCCCAAACTGTTACGGCACAACCTACCGCTAATAAACTTCAAAGGGTAAGTTATTCTTTGCGTTAATGATATCCTAGAAACTATTCAGCAAATATGTATACGAATTTTTAATATAAATTTGTTATATAAGGCGCGATACGAATATACGATGTTTTCTGTGTTGGGGTTTGTGCAGATTATTAGGTGGTGCCTGGTACAAAGTTTGAAAGAACTCGTTCTTAGAACCTCCTAAAGTGTTATTGATTGTTGTATTCCCTTTATCACATATCAACTAGTTAACGTGATATTAGGTGTTGGGAATGTTGTGAAAACTGAATATGTCTTTCCTGATATGGTGGTCAATCAAAAAAAAGGTTATTTCAACATAGAATAAGTTTAATGTTAATGGTTTTAAAGTTTACACAAATTTTTTTATTCATGCTGCACAAAAATAGGATTCTTCCGGTTCTTCAGAAGAAGAGACGAGTGCTGCAATGGCTCAGTCTGGTCGCTTCAGTCATAAACTTGACGAAAGTGATGACGATTTTAATAGCAATCAACTATCGCCTGATACAACGACTTTATCGGTATAAAATTAATGTGCAATGTACAAAACCTTTTTTAATTTAATTTCGCATGTGTTGTGTTTAAATTTATCCCCATATTTCTTTCCCTGACTAAATTTGATAAGTAATATTTTTTTAACTGTATACTAATAGAATCCAACAAGACAAACGCTAGCCAGTACAGTTGTTAATAATCCAAGCAATGGTTCAATTCGAGCGCCACGATCACAAACCCGACAGACACAAGTACAGTATGCAACAAATGGTCATGTCTCAACATCTGAATCTGTGAAAGACACTACTACCGGAATCCCTACATCAAAATCAAGTACTGCAGCAACGCAAGTGAGTTGAAAAGTCCCTAATACCCGATTCAAAAAATTAATATTCCAAATTATTATAGAACCTCCGCCGTCATAATGTAGTGAAAGAAGTTGAAAAACTTAAGAAAAATCGGGAAGAACGACGACAACGACAAGCGGAGGAAAAGGCAGAAAAAGAAGCTTTCTTACAAATGGCCCCTGGCAACCCTCATTGGGAACTCCTTAACATGATCTTGTTAGTATTTCTTAAAATATTATTTTTTATAATTTAATACAATTCCTGTATAAACAGAGACTACCGCCGTGGTCTAGATATACGACCATTAACAGAAAATGATGCAATAGAAGATCATCTTATTACAGTCTGTGTACGTAAAAGACCGGTTAATAAGAGAGAAGCTTCGCGCAAGGAGGTTGATGTAATTACCATACCATCAAAAAATCAACTTATAGTACATGAACCAAAAAATAAAGTGGATTTAACCAAATATTTAGAAAATCAACTGTTTAGATTTGATTATGCCTTTGATGAAACCTGTTCCAATGATCTTGTTTACAAGTAAGTTCAAGTTAAATTTGTTTTTACCCTTTTTTAGGAAATGTCTTGTCTTTATGAAGTCTTTCATACTTTCAAAATTTTTTTAACGCGAATATCGCCGCTTTTCATGGCTTTTAGTGTCCCCAGAAATACAGTACAGTTGGAAATACTTCCTGGACATTTTGCATCCCCTTTTTTCAAAAATTCAAAACCCTACTTGTGTCTGTTGGTTTTCAGCTTTTTTGTGCTTCCTTTGCTTCAAGTTTGCCTCCCTTTGTTTTCAAGTTTGTCCTCCCTTTTTAGTTTGTCTTAGTATCCCCAGAAATTATTATATTTGGGCATACTGGGTTTTTTAAGGGTTCTTGAACATGTTTGCCCCTTTCCTTTTTGTATTTAAAATGTGCATTACAACTTGAAATCTACAGTTCTTGCTATTACACTTTGGCCTGTTGGTATGAGGATTTGTCCAGTTACTATTGCACCTTACTAGGGGTTTTGGACATTATTGCCTTTTTTCTAAGGAACTTCCATGTTTTTTTTTAAATACCTTTTCCTGTTTGAATAATTGTCTAACACAAATATATGTATTTAGATATACAGCTCAACCCCTGGTGAAAACAATCTTTGAAGGTGGGTTTGCCACTTGCTTTGCATATGGTCAAACAGGATCTGGTAAAACACATACAATGGGTGGTAATTTCAATGGAAAAAATCAGGATTGCCATAAAGGAGTCTATGCCATGGCAGCAGCAGATGTATTCAAATTGGCTAACTCTGCTAAATATAGACATCTCAATTTTGTGGTTTGTTCAAGCTTTTTTGAAATTTATTCTGGAAAAGTATTTGATCTACTTAATAATAAAGCTAAATTGAGAATATTAGAAGATGGTAAACAGCAAGTCCAAGTAGTTGGTTTGACAGAAAAAATTGTGAGTTCAGTAGAAGAAGTATTGAAATGTATCCAAAAGGGAAATTTAGCAAGAACTTCTGGACAAACCTCAGCTAATGCTAATTCTTCTCGATCACACGCTATATTCCAAATTATATTAAGAACCAATAATGCAATACATAAAGTCCATGGAAAATTTTCCCTAATTGATCTGGCTGGAAATGAAAGAGGAGCTGATACTTCATCTGCTGATAGACAGACAAGTAATTTATTAAACTTTTCTTTACCACAATTAATTTTGAATTAAGCAATAATTATTTTTCAGGAATGGAAGGTGCTGAAATTAATAAATCACTCCTAGCCTTAAAAGAATGCATTCGTGCATTAGGACGTAAGGGATCTCATCTACCCTTCCGTGTTAGCAAACTAACCCAGGTGCTTAGGGATTCTTTTGTTGGTCCTAATTCCAAAACATGTATGATTGCCATGATTTCGCCTGGAGTGTCTTCTTGTGAACACTCTTTAAACACCTTAAGATATGCAGATAGAGTTAAAGAACTAGGGGGTGGTGATTTGCAGACTAATCAAGGAGATGAAGACTATGATAATGAAAAACCTGAAGGTGGAGATTTGTCACAATTAAGATCTTTAAATGTAAGTAACTTTGTGTCTATTTTAATAAAATATTATCATGGAATGATTGTTTTTATAGGAAAATGACATGACACCTGAAATGTTAAATTTCCATCAAGTTATATCAGAATTACAAATAGCAGAAGATAATATGCTGGATAATCATAAACAAACAATTGAATATATGGTTACAGCCACAGAAAAAGCAGAAAAGTTGTTGAGAATTACTGATGATGTCACTTATGACCAAGAAGGTATGTATTTTTGTGATTGTTTAGTAAACTGTGCAGGGTATTATTTTTTCCTTCCCCTGTTGATAACAAATTGCAGTATAAAATTAATTTATTTTAGTTTCTTAATCCATTTTTAGTTAAAAAACTTTTTATTATTTAAAAAAATACATTGACATTAGAACAAAAAATTGAATATTTTTTTTTGTTTCAGTGTACTGTAGAGCTTGGAATGAATTATTAACGAACACCATGGATGTGATAATGAAAGCCAAAGCTGTTGTCTCTGATTTTCGAGAAAAGATGGCTGATGAAGAGCAGTTAAGCCGAAAAACTAAACAGAAATAAATTTGCTTGCTGTTACTAATTAATTAATACTCAAAATTATTTGTATTTTTGAATTGAATCAGCGTGTAATGCCACAGTATTAATTAAAGTCCGTGGAATTATATATTTCTTAAATTTTACTTCAGTTGGTGTTTAAAACTCAAAAATTATTTTTATTGCATTTTTGAATTTTTAAGTTTTCAATTAATGAGCGTGTAATATCACAGTATTAATTAAACTCCGTGGATGTATGTGGTTCTAAAATTTTGCTTCTGTTGTTGATTGATCCATTAGATTGCTCAAATATTATGATTGCATTTTGACAGTTGCACGCTTTGAATTCATAACTTAGGTTTGCGGAGACTGGTTATTAACTAATTTTAAATATTTCTGAGCGTTTTAATTGTAATTTAATTGTATTTTAAATATTGTAGCTATATTATTTATTACCTTTTATACTACGAATTTTTAATTTATTTGGTAGGCCTCAAAAGCATAGCTATTTGAACATGTATAATATTTTAATTTGAAAACTAATGAAGTTCACATTCCCAGTACTAATAAATCATAAAACTTCACTTTAGTTTTGTTTGTAGCTAGCATTTGAACAATAATAAAAAAAAACCTTTTACTCTAAAATTTAGTTATGTAGTAATAACATTGAAATTAGGCTGTGCTAATTATTTTACAAATAAATGCTGGCTATTTTTTAAAGATGTAACTAATAATGATGTGTTTTTGAAATTTTTTTTTTTTTGGTATCTAATATTGTAATTAAAGAGATGCAAAATTGATTATATCTACATTAAATGCACTACAGAGGCCTTTATTTATAATCAAATGCTGCCACTCTTATAAAATGCAAATGTATGTTAATCCTAGTTTTTGTTCCTTGCTTTTATGAGAGTGATACGCATTTAAATATGATTTGTGCATGTTCCTTAATTGTCTCCTAATGTTTTTGCTGTTTCATGCAAACAAGTTTAACTAAACCCAATTGATTGCATGAAATATTGCATCAGTGATTGATTTTCCTTGCATTTTATTCAGTGTTTATACCTGAATACCTCATAATCAAAAGTTTTATTATATCTGTATATACATTTTGCATGGAAACTTGTTATATGATGCATAACTGGTTTATGTCTCTATTTCTTAATAAACCAAAGTGAAATAATTGCATGAGAATAATTAATTTATTAAATGTTCAATTACAATATTATTTCTCAATTCAAAATTTTTTAGTTTTAGTTTTTTGTTATACAAAATGTCATACAATGTGAAATCAGTGGCTTATGTTCCCATTTATTAATAAACTGCATCACAGTTAAAGTTACTTTTATTTTACATCATGGAAAGTGAAAAGATTTTAGTCAACACAGAATGTTACAAAAGGTACAGGATAATCAAATTCTACTAGAAATTTTTAAAACTCTGATTAAGAGTTCAGTTTTGGACATTATTACACTTGATTTCCCTTTCAACCAAACTTTAAATAACTCCACCACTTTTTTAAAGGTAACAAGTTATTTTACTCGCGTCTATATCCCAACCCTAATCCTGTCAAATGCGCATGCGTATCTAAACCGCGCGAACAATTGCGAATGTTTGAAATAGGAGAGTGTTGTTGGTTAGTGTATTTAATTTCCGGAGTTGCGAATGTTTGAAAATTTGATAAGATTTTCATAGTCGCAAGGATGAAAAGAAAGAAGATATATTTTTATTTAAAAATGTTTATAATAATATACAAAATAATATAGAAATAGGTATTATTTTTTTTTGGTTTTGCTCTAAAATCAAAAGTAAAGGTTCTTCATCGTTAGTTGCAACGTCAGACTTCTATTTCTTCCGTTTTAATTTTTTTAATGAAGGTAACCAACGATTTTGATGTTCAACAATTTTGTTATGTTGATACTTTTCATTGTTACTGCTCTTCACTGCAGCTATAAAAAAATTCAATTTTTCAAGAGCAATATTTTATTCTGATTCAAGTGTATTGCCACTTTGTGGCAGAGGAGATGACTGGTAATAATGTCTTGTTCTGCATCATCTGAATTATTGTTTTCATCACTGGCTAACAAATTATTTTCATTTGAATCCTCTTCTTGTTCCTGAACAATTATTTCAGTATTTTTTAATCAACCATCAGTCGTCCAGTACAAGCAACAAGCTAACCTGCATAGATAAGGTTACTTGACGCATGATACGCATGCACCCGAAAATCTTATCAAATTTTCAAACATTCGCAACTGCGGTAATTAAATACACCAACAGACGCGACACACTCGTATTTCAAACACTCGCAAGTTCGCGCGGTTTAGATACGCGTGCGTACTTAACAGGATTAGGGTTGGGATATAGACGCGAGAGTGTTATTTTTATCTAGTATGCAACCCACAACCCAGTTTTACTAAATTTATGAAGACCTGCATAGAAACATAGTGTTTGTATTGCAATGTAAGTGTCGCTATGAAATGCAATCAAGCTCAGTCATTGTACAAATAGACTCCTCCCACACAGATTTTCAGCAATGTGATTGGTGAAAATCAATTTGGACCAACCAATGAAAGAATTTTGGTTGTCTGGGTTTTGTATATACCTAAAGCGGAGCAAATTGGAAAAACATTCAGAGTCTAGTTGGAGTGAACTCACCTAACTACTCTCAACATAACCTAGAGGTTTCCTCAGGTCTTCCCATTATAATACATTTATTTAAGCCTTCTGGATGTTATGAAGAAATGAACTACAACAAGCAAATCTAGTAGACAGCGTAGCACGTTACGAGCGATTCTACATCATACTAGAATTCCAACATCAGTTTCACCACTTCATCCATCTCCAGTCAAGCAGACTTCTTCAACTTTACCTTCGGTTGTCAACAATCAAGAATCAGTTATTTTGTCCAAGGAAGATCCTTTAGAAATTCCCTCTTCTGTTGGTTACCATCTTGTACCTCTCGAGATATCTTCAACCAGCTACATTAGAATTCTCCATTTATCTTATCCAACTTGGACCCTCGAAGATTCATTGTTAGATTACCGAAGATCTCAAGAAATTGAAGTACCTGAAGACCTATCACAATTTCGTCATTGTTGGGATTATTTCCCTCAAATGTATTAATTTCTTAATAAACCAAAGTGAAATAATTGCATGAGAATAATTAATTTATTAAATGTTCAATTACAATATTATTTCTCAATTCAAAATTTTTTTAGTTTTAGTTTTTTGTTATACAAAATGTCATACAATGTGAAATCAGTGGCTTATGTTCCCATTTATTAATAAACTACATCACAGTTAAAGTTACTTTTATTTTACATCATGGAAAGTGAAAAGATTTTAGTCAACACAGAATGTTACAAAAGGTACAGGATAATCAAATTCTACTAGAAATTTTTAAAACTCTGATAAGAGTTCAGTTTTGGACATTATTACACTTGATTTCCCTTTCAATCAAACTTTAAATAACTCCACCACTTTTTTAAAGGTAACAAGTTATTTTTATCTAGTATGCAACCCACAACTCACAGTTGACTGAGGTATTGCCTCAGTTTTACTAAATTTATGAAGTTTTCAAAAGTATCGGGACGATGCCAGGGTATTATTTGTTTGGAGTTACCTTGTAAACCAAACTGCTGACCTGCATAGAAACATAGTGTTTGTATTGCAATGCAAGTGTCGCTATGAAATGCAATCAAGCTCAGTCATTGTACAAATAGACTCCTTCCACACAGATTTTCAGCAATGTGATTGGTGAAAATCAATTTGGACCAACCAATGAAAGAATTTTGGTTGTCTGGGTTTTGTATATACCTAAAGCGGAGCAAATTGGAAAAACATTCAGAGTCTAGTTGGAGTGAACTCACCTAACTACTCTCAACATAACCTAGAGGTTTCCTCAGGTCTTCCCATTATAATACATTTATTTAAGCCTTCTGGATGTTATGAAGAAATGAACTACAACAAGCAAATCTAGTAGACAGCGTAGCACGTTACGAGCGATTCTACATCATACTAGAATTCCAACATCAGTTTCACCACTTCATCCATCTCCAGTCAAGCAGACTTCTTCAACTTTACCTTCGGTTGTCAACAATCAAGAATCAGTTATTTTGTCCAAGGAAGATCCTTTAGAAATTCCCTCTTCTGTTGGTTACCATCTTGTACCTCTCGAGATATCTTCAACCAGCTACATTAGAATTCTCCATTTATCTTATCCAACTTGGACCCTCGAAGATTCATTGTTAGATTACCGAAGATCTCAAGAAATTGAAGTACCTGAAGACCTATCACAATTTCGTCATTGTTGGGATTATTTCCCTCACATGTATTAAAGTTTTCTTTAACAATATTAATAAAGGGTATCTTTACCCACTTTACAAGATTTTATTTAACTGTTGTATATAAGTTGTTCTGATATAATAAACATATTTGATAATCAATTGGAGTCAGATTAATTCAATATCACCAATAAGAGTACGCAAACCCCAACAAAAGTAATAACAAACTTACAAGGACGCTAAACTAGAT
Organism: Hemicrepidius hirtus; assembly: GCA_963082805.1. Taxonomy (NCBI): domain Eukaryota; kingdom Metazoa; phylum Arthropoda; class Insecta; order Coleoptera; family Elateridae; genus Hemicrepidius; species Hemicrepidius hirtus. The sequence goes on from OY720168.1 coordinate 20,582,538, forward strand.
CAATATGTAATTAATCAGATATTACCCTCTGAATAATTTGGGTGTTCAAAATACCAATTTTGTAATCAAATATTTCTTGTTACAGACCAGGCTTTTACAGTTTTGCCTGTTTTAACCCCTTCCTATAAATATTTGACTACTTATTGTCTTTTGCTCTTTAATAATTTGTAAATCTAAATATAGTCTACATCTTTTAAATACGCAACTTGTCCATTGGGTTTAAATTTTTGCACTCTCACCCTCTTTGTTGAGGAGTTAAGGAAGAATGCTTCCTGCAAAAGAAACCCTTAATATATGAGTAAATAAGTAACAATTGCGTTTCCTGCTTTGAGCATTGAGCAATTTTCTAATATCTTTGGGAAATGGATCCATGAAAGAAATGAAAATTCTAATAAAGAGTATGTCATAGAAACAGTGAATGCCCTCAAGTTAACTGACTACTAAATATATATTTTATGGTTTATTCAATCTTCCCTTGAAATTTATTTAAGAAAAGGATTTCATCTACTAGTAGTAATGGAAAATGATAAACCATCTATTCAAATTAGTCAACTAATCTATTAGAAGCTGGAAACTTTTTTATTTTATAAGGAAAGGTATTATTTAAACTAAAAAATATATTAATCAGTTCAATACATTTTATTTTTATGTCTCATAATTTAAAGTTTACAATTATATTAAATATATTATCAACAGTTTAAAAGGAGAACTTTTGATTATTCAAGTATAATAGGTAGATCTATACTACAATAAAAGTTAACAACTTTATTAAGTCAAGGTAATGGAAATTTGATGAGAAACACCCTATGTATAAAGGATCTACAAATAGTAGGTATGAATTAAATTAAGAAAGTTAGTTTAAATTAATTTTACATAAATAATATCAAATGATTTAGAATGTTTCAGCCTGGCTATTTGGATACTGGACAGTATTTTGAATAAAACAAACGACATAGAGGTATGAAAAAGATTAACAAACAAGTAAATTAAAACATAGCAGGAAGAGGAGAATTGAACAAGCGGATAGCCCTCACAGTTCGGCTACAAACAGCTGAGCGTATGTATATACACAAGTCCACTGGGTTTTTGTGAAAAATAATTCGCAAACTGCAACTAACCTAAAGCAATGACTTTGCAAAGACTAGTGGGGCGCCCCTCGAGCTATAGGTTAGTTGCAGTTTGAGAATTAATTTTTACAAAAACCTAGTGGACTTGTGTATATACATACGCTCAGCTGTTTGTAGCCGAACTGTAAGGGCTATCCGGTTGTGAGAATTGGTAGGAAGAGTAATAATAAGCACCGACAGATATGTGTAGAGACTAGAGGCAGTACAAAGTTAGTTCAATAAAATGTGGTTTAGTGTTAAAAAGAAACATTTTATGGGAGTAAGTAAAAAAATATACAGAGGGCGTTTCATATAAACATTTGACAACAAAATAAAATAAAATTTCTCTAAATAAAACACTGCAAATATCAGTTGGAGTGTGTTAAACATATAATTCACACAACAAACATTAAATAACAACAGCACTGGTACAGAATGTCAATATCACGAATAATAATAATTTATATATTTCTATTATCTTCTTCATCCACTTCAATTGTAACAGGATTCAAAGTGTCAATACCATGACTAAATCTTTCTGTACTCCAGAGATAAACTTCCAACATATGTTCAGCACAATGGGCTATAAATCTCACAAATGGTCGAACATCCCCTCTATTAGCTAAATTTAAATATTCATAGTACTTTTCTCTGTGATGCTTAAGTATCATGACTGGAGGATACCCAGCACGGAGTAAAATTAAATTCATAATTAATCTACTTGTGCGTCCATTTCCATCCGAAAACGGATGAATATCCACTAATTTATAATGAGCTAAAGCTGCATACCTATAATAAAATTAGGTAATACACAGTAATGTATTTTTTTTAAATACAAACCTAACAGGATGCATACTTTGAGCTTCTTCTGAATTAAGCCACTCAACATAACTTTGCATTAATCCTGGAAGATCTTCTGGGGATGGTGGAACATGACTACCTACAAAAACCTACATTTCTAATGTTAATAAATTTATTTTAACATTTATTATTTTTGTTGTTACCTGTTTATCCCTAAATGTACCACTATTGATAGGATCAACATGTCCAAGAACTCTTCTATGAATGCCCAATATTTCTTTTACTTCAATTACAGGAAATCTTGTAAGAATTTTAACATACTGCATAGCTAGTTCTAAACCCAAGACTTCATTATGTTCCATTATACTTTTACCTTGTACAGCTCTTCCTGTTTCTAACACATACCTCATTTGTTCCAAAGTTAAGGTGTTACCTTCTATTCCTACCTATATAGGAGAATATATAAGATAACATTTCATTCTATAAAATGAAACACTTACTGTGTGATAGATATGTAAATAATAAGCTTGTCTTCTAACAGTAGCATAAATTGGATTAGTTTCTTGTATTTTTTTTAAAATATCACGTTTCTCATCAATACTTTTAAAAATTTCATAATCTAATTTGTCTACTATATGGGCTGTCCTTTCGCGATTCATAAGAGCAGCTTTGTGATTTGGAGAATGACTTAAGGCCTGTTATATAAAAAAATATTAATTCAAGTACTAATCTCAAAAAACTCTTAACTTACTTTAAAATAAAGTTCATCTGCAGCAACAATATCATTGTGCATATGTTCAATAAATTCGCCATAGCGATTTAAAACATCTGGGTTTTCAGGAGCAATTGCTGCAGCATGTTCAAACAATTTCATTGCCTTTTCCATTTTCCCTGATAGTTTAAAAGCTAAAGCTGCTTGGAGTGAATTATGCACTTCTGATTCTGAAGCAAGATAATTGTCCTTTCTTGGTATAATCATAGGGCTTTCTGTAGTGATGGATATTGGTAGTTTAAGAGCTTCATCCAGGGAGTTTAAAATTTCAACTTCATTTGCATGCCAGTCATAATTTGAATCTAACGCGTAATCATTTTTGCGCTCTGTTGAAATCATATCTTCGAAGACAGGTACATACAGCTTAACATCTGTAGTTTTTTTATAATAATTAAGATAATTAATATAATAATGCTGTAATAGGGCTAGAAGAACACATATCACAGTTATTAGAATTGAAATAATAATACCAGTTATATTCATCTCATCAAAGTAAGATGAATGAGAATATACTTTAAATGTTTCATTATCACACGACAAATGTGTGATAAATTAAAGTACACGTATTATATTTTGAGGTTATTTCATAACGAATCAACATTTTCCAACAATACATTTTCAAAACAGATGGAGTTACAGCTGACTGTCGAGTGACGTCACAATGCTTCAACAATCAGGAGTGGAGTTAAATTTTTTTTGTCAATTTTCTATTAAATAATTACGAAAATGATCATTGTCTTAAGTACCAGCTTACAATTAATCCCTTGTATACATTTGGCTGCATTTTTAGTAAACACTGACTATATTATAATCTTTTAATATAAGATAATCATTATCTTTGGCGGGAAGAAGATCCCTCTACTTTCTATTGTTTTGGCGCGAAAAGGATCCCTCTAGATGTCATTTTTTAGCGGGAAAAGATCTATCCCTGTGATTTCCCAGTAGGTGCGTTCAATTGATTCAGCAGAAGACTGCTCATAGCATAACAGCAATTATTGTACTGTTGAATGATACTTTACTTCCTTGATCCAAACAAGAAGTTATGTAAAACCGCTCCAGTTTTTTTCAGCATAGAAATATAACTTTAGCTACTCAACAAATAGGGAATTCTGGGTAACACAGCGAGATACTTCTGAGTGTTCAATTGACTCAGCAATTGTTATTGAATACTCAGCAGTTTCACACTGAGTTACCCAGAATGGGTGAGTTGTGCTGAGACTATCCAGACTTTCCAGAGGCTAACTAGACTTTTCATTGATTACTGAATTACTTCCCAGTGACTATCCAGACTTCCAAGGGACTTCCTCAGACTTCTTAAGTACTACACAGACTTCCCAGAGATTACCTATACTAGACTTTCCAGGGACTACCCAGACTTCCAGTCGAGCTTATTGAACGTATTAGTTATTGTTTTAGCGGGAAAAAGATTCCTCTTGTTGTTATTTGGCAATAATATAGCATGCCACTATTTTTTAGTTTGTTTCTGTGGTGATTCGTTTTGTATAATGTACATATAAAAAATGTAGAGGTATCAGAAAATATTTAGCTACGCCGCTGATGAAAATATACCTTTTATATACCTGTATACATCATAAATCCTTAAAATAAGAGCAAGAAGAGTAATAATAAATTTGGCAACTATGTATGGTGGGAGCAAAACAGAAAACTAATTTTAAATTTTTTAGAAAAAGACAAACCTGTTTTATATATTTAAAGCTTGACGGTTGGCGAAATTTAAACACCCTCAAATAGAAATAACTATTAACTACAAATACTATGAACTCGTATTCCTAGCATGGGTCAGTTTGATCAGTTGATTGAAGAAACCACAAAAATTCAAATAAACAAATTGTTGGTAGGTCATTGAACCTTTTGTTTCTTAAGAGTATAAAAAAATCCGGTTTTCAACTGGAAAATTGTTTGGAAAATCGTGGAAAGTCTTTGGCCTATTACAGACTAGTCATTATGTCACAGTAGTGTGATGCACCGAGCGTATATATCTAGCAGAAATGCATAGGAAAACTAAATGCATCTAGAGCCTACGTGAGGAAAGAAATATTGATATTCTAGTAATACCCTATGAATTCAGAAATATGACCAGATATTTAGTCAATACTAGTAATGTTTTTAAAAATTCTCTGGTGGCAGTCCTGTATAGTTCGTGCAGTTTAGTGCGCGCGCAGTGCTACGCTTAGATATGGCGTGTTTTTGCTGTGTGAAATCCCTATAATTTAGACTAAAACCAAATGTTTAATGCATATTTGACGATGCAAATGTGGATAAACCATAGTGAAAAGTGTCCACTTAGTTGATATTCCTAGAATTGGTACGATGGAGCTAAAATTGCATTCTCCCGCGGGGGCAGAACCTGTCTTATACACTTGGCCGTTAACCTCAGGACGTGGAAATGTAAGATAATTACTGATTACTGACTGATTCATACATTTAAGCATTGTGTCTCATTTCTTCGAATGACACTATTGTACGTCCAGTATATCATCCCCCTATAACTCCCTTGTGTCATTCAAATTTTTTCCTTTAAAAACGTTTTGCCTCGTTTGTGGGGGCAAAGATACCCAAAGCTTAATTTCATAAGTTTTTTGCACATGGAAACTTATCCCACAACGTTAATAAACTTTACTTTCTGCCTTCGAGGTATATCATTTCGAAATCTCGATAACGTGGATTTGTTTTGTATACAACAAACATGTCCTTTTCTAGATGTCCCTCATCTTTTAAGTTCTGGGATTGATATTGCCCAGAATAGCCTGTTTACACATCTAATTTTATAACTAAGGCTAATTTTGTTATAGTCACGTGCTGTAAAGAATTCCTGTATGTATATAATCTAGGCTATTTAATAGTCTTGCTGTAAGCATTTATTATTATTATGTATCCTTGGCAAAAATGTCTTATCAGTATCCTAATAAATTCCGCTCTTTAAAAAACGTTTTACTCATCGAGCCAATACTCGATGTCTTTTCCAAATAATGTATTCATATTTCTAACAATTCATGAGTAATTCCTTTTCCTAGATTTTGTGTATAGAATTTCCCAGTTATCACTAAAAAAGTTACTCATTGCGTACGTTAAGTAATAAATTAATCGTGTAAATAAATGCAAGGCCTTCATTCAAGGTCGCTACTCAACTGATAAACTTAGACAAGTCAAAAGTTCTACTATGCTTCCCTTCATAAACCAAAAATTAACGTTCATAACTTCCTAAAAATAATAGAGAAACTTTACTCAGAAATTAGCATTACTCACGATATTTTAATTCAGGTGATTTAAATTACACGATAATCCTAAAAAAATGGGATTTCTATTGACACATTGGGTGATGTTGTATGTAATAATGAACCCAGTGGCGTATCAAATTGATGGAGTTACCCTTTTTTTTGTTTTAGTACATTGGCTGTTTCAAACTTTTAAAGTTCTCTCGGTTTCTCTCATTTTTCTAAATTAATATTGATCTGTACAAAATATTTTTTTTTCTATTTTAAACCTTCCCAAAAATTACTGCAATGCTTGTTTGTACGAAAACTTAGCATGTTCGTAGGTTGAAGAGGTGTATTACGTGATTTAATCACATTTACGTGGATTTTAACATTACTTTGTGATCAAGTCAAATAAAACACCCTGTGTGTATTTTTTTTGCGTAGTGATATGCATGTGCATGATATTTGCTTACAGCACTGTAATTTAAATAAATTTTATCTAATAATGATGTAAGGGACAATGTTTATAACACAACGAATTGATAGTAGGTACCTGACTTAAAAATTGTAAGGAGAATATTTTTACATATTTCCTTCAAGGAAGTTGAGTGCTGAAAATAAAATTAAATGAGATACAAGCACTGATGATCTATTTATCATATTTATAAAACTCTTTAGATTTTTGTTTATCTTTGATATTACAATCTATAATTACGTTTATGTGGAATATTCTAGAGAGTGAAACATAAATTTATTTACAGCTTAAATTATAATAATAAACATTAGCTCATATTTTACTTGATTGTGCTATTAGTATTTTTAAATAAAATATATAGATTTTATTTTGATAAAACATGGAAAATTATAAAACTGAAAATTTGGTTTGTTTGGAACAAAACAGAATGAAGGATGACAGGTGTACAAGGAAGCTGTATACTTTCTAATGGCAGGTGTAGGGTAACTAGAGAACACTTGAAAATGGAATATAGATCGCAGCATATGATTTTTTCTAAAAAATTGTACCAAAAACTTTTAAAATAAATCTTTTCTGTCTTATTCTACTGTGAAGTTTTAATGTGCTTATAATAAAGAAAATTAATTTATTTTATAGTTTTCTTGCACAAACCCTCTATTTTTTCAACTTGTTGATTGTACAAATTAATTGAAATCGGCATCAGATGAATAATGGGTTGTAAAATTTGTTACAACCAATTAATTATGGTTTACTGTGTAGGTGCTTTTCTTTAGTGCTTCACAATCTATCCTTTTTTACCATTCATATGTATAAATAAATAATTTTTATTATAGGACAAGCACGATGGTGCCCTTGAAATTGTCGAAACAATACGGTAAGTACATTACCTTAAGAGTTTGTTTCACAGGGTGATCTAAAAGCTCTTGCAGTCATAACTTTATGGGGTGATTAGGTATTCAATTTCGAATACATAAGGGTTCGTTTACCTGTACGCAATGTTATGAAAAAGAAGAGTTTAGTATACAAGATTATTTTAATAGCAAATCGACGTTGCAAAGAATTATGTCAGAAGGACAGAGTGTAATAAATTAGTCTGACATTGCCATTAACATTTCCAGACACTAGTGCTGCCGCGAGACGAGACGAGACGAGAAATAACATGACTCTCGTCTCGTCTCGAAATTTCGAGACGAGAGTGTCTTCATTTCTTGTCTCGCTTTTTCGAGTCGAGACGAGAAATGGGGTGGCGAGAAACGAGCGGCGGCAGCACTACCAGACACTTACCCATCAAATATGTCCTCGGGATGCATAACAGATCCCAATATGTTTATTATTCTTATACTTTATCCCAACAAAAATATAGTAAATACCCATACGCACACCTAAAGAGCATTCATATTTTCGAACTTAAATCGAATTTCTACCTCTCTGTATTCCTTGTGTGCAACACATTTATTTATTTGTTGTCCATTTTTATGTAATAATCCCAAACTATTTCACGAAGATAACTTTTATTCCTCGCTTTCGTTTTGGGACAGAGCATGATGGGGTTCCTATTCATGCAATGTTGAATTTGGAGTTTAAATTTTTAATGAATGTAAATAATAAAGACTTTTTTTCATAACTCGATAATTGTTAAGAATCGGAGACAGACATTTTGTACTCTTCAAATTGAATTTTTAATACACCTTTTAGACCACCCTGTATGTTAAGGTATCTTGTAACATTTTAAGGTAATAAAAGTACTAGCAGTGTATAATAAAAATATTTCAGATGGGTTTGCGAAGATTTGCCAGAACTTAAACTGCCACTAGAGAATAATATACTTTGTGATTATGACACCAAAAGTTACGAGAGTATGAAATCACTGTGTGATAGGTTTAATCGTGCTATCGACAGTGTTGTTGCATTGGTAAGTTAATGCTAGTACTTTTTTTTCTTCACAGTAGTGTCGTAAATTTTTTTTAGTAGGGTTTAATTATTAAAGAGAATGTGCTTTTTGCTTCAAAGTTGCCTGCTCGCGTTAACTCACATTTTGGAATAATTTTTTGTTAATTACATGTATTGGAAAATATTCAGTTTTCTCAAAATTGCAAAATAAATATTGCTGTGTGTGTTTTTATCTTAGCATCATAATACCAAAGTATAGTTCCAGTTGGTGTGTACATTTAAGGAAATATGGTGGAGGTGTTGTAGCTTTAGCGTTAGTAAATCACATTAAAAAATTGAGTAAATGTAATTTATTAATTTTAATTAAATATATTAGAAATATAAATAATTGTTATAAATATAGGAAAAGGGAACATCGTTACCAGCGCAGCGCCTGAATAAGTATCCTTCCAGAGGATTGTTACGCCATATATTGCAACAGACTTACAATCAAGCTGTTACTGACCCAGATAAATTGAATCAGTATGAGCCTTTTTCACCCGAGGTAGTAACATCTTCATTCATAATACTGTATTATATTTTTTGTTTTATTTTATTTTTTAATTTATATATTAATTTTTTAATATGTATGGATGAGCCCATTACACTAAATAATTTACAAGGATATAATTTATATTTAAGTTAATAAGTAACAATCTTTATTATGTATACAATAGGTATATGGAGAAACATCTTATGATCTGGTGTGTCAAATGATTGACCAAATTGAAATAACTCCGGATGATATTTTTATTGATTTGGGGTCGGGTGTTGGGCAAGTAGTCCTTCAAATGGCCGCTGCAACACCCTGTAAAATATCCCTCGGAGTTGAAAGAGCAGAGGTTCCTAGTCGTTATGCTGAAGTAATTATTTTAAATTTTATAAGAACATTATCCATTTTTATATGTTTTTCCTATACAGGCAATGAATAAAAATTTTCGAGCTTGGATGCAATGGTATGGTAAGAAATTTGGAGAATACAAATTAATAAAAGGGGATTTTTTAAATGAGGAACATCGTGAAAAAATTACTTCTGCCACCATAGTGTTCGTAAATAACTTTGCCTTTGGTCCCGCTGTTGATCACCAACTTAAAGAACGATTCGCTGATTTAAAAGATGGAGCTCGTATTGTTTCTTCTAAAAGTTTTTGTCCATTGAATTTTCGTATAACCGACCGTAATTTAAGTGATATTGGAACTATCATTCATGTATCTGAAATGTCACCTATGAGTGGTTCAGTTTCTTGGACAGGGAAACCAGTTTCATACTATCTTCATATTATTGACCGTACTAAATTAGAGAGATACTTTCAGAGACTTAAACATCCAAAGAATAAGGTAAGAATTATTTTTTTTAACCAATTGTTCAAACTTATTTTATTCTTGTTAAGGCTATTACCAATGGGGATGAAGAGACTAACAGCAGCAGCACTACCAGAGGTTCTCGCGATCGTGCTCGTAGAGATCTTTCAAAACAACTTAATGATTCCTCCACAGATACTGATTTTGATGAAGATAGTAATTATGGACCTACAACTCGCCGAGCTTGGTCTGATTGGTGTTCCAACAAGGGTAAAAGTAGTCAATCTGAAGAAGAACTTATTTCAAAGGTAATACTGTTGTTAAATAAATTATATTAATTTTTTAGGCTAATTCATTGTGTTGCGCAATTATGTATTATATAGGACACTGATCTTCTCTATGATGAAGGAAATTTAGAAATGGTACAAATGGTGATGATACATTAATAAAATATAAACTTATTAAAGAATAGGTTTTGGGGATATACATGTAGAATATATTGTTATATTTGAAATTAACAAAAAGGAGTTATAACAAGTAAAATTTGATGTGCCTTGCTTGTTTGGTAGTAGTGCTGTTAGTAGAGTTTTTTATGTTATGCTCTTAGTTTTGAACAAGTCGACTTAATATATAAAATATTATTTAATGAAAATTATCTTTACAGGCAAGGCGTCAACCAAAGAAGTTACGTCGTAAAATATCGCGTGGTAATAAGGCTCAAAATCAAAAACAATCTCCAGCGCCAGCAGCAAAATCAAGACGTGGAAGGGTTAAGAAAGGTAAACCCAAGAAAGCTATCAAAATTAATGGATTGGACTTATTGCATAGCCAAACTCTTTTAAGTACTTCTCCTCAAGGTAAAAACCCCAAATTTTTACTTTAATATACTTGTCTATAACTTTGTTTTTCTTTATAGCCCTTGGAAAAAAGTTACCACCTGCACCTGGATGTGTCGATCAACAACTTACTGCGCTCAGTTCAGATATGATCCATAACGAATTGGATATTCCACAAGCACCGCAAAATACTCCATACGCTTTGCAGATCTTGATGGACATGTTCAGGGATCAGTACATGACTATGGTTAACCAAATGAAAAAGCCTGGTTATAAGAGCAATGTTGATTCGCAAATTAAACAAGAGAAGGTAGGTAATGTTTTAATATATTCGGTAAATTTTTCGTTCTTTATATTCATTATATTTATTTTATGATCTTGAACCTCATAATCTCTAGATATAGGGATCGGATTCCCGCACTATTTTATGTAAAACAAAAGTGCGTACTTTTACTCCATTGAATTAAAAGTACATATTTTGAGGAAACCCGAACCGAAAATACATAAAATGAAACGTTTTATATTCGAAAGAATTCCTTACAAACATACACACAGACTTTTGCAAGTTGGCAGAAATAAACTATATAGTATTTCCCCTTTTCCATAACGTAAACAAAACTATGCTCAGATCAAATGAAAGAGAGAAACACGGAAATATAGTATACAATAGTATGTTTTACTAAAGCCTCACTTATTCACGACTAGACATAATATAAACAAAGAGGTAATTGATATTTTACATAAGATTTATGGCATTGCGTTTGCTTTGCCATTGACACAATAATATTAAGCCTTCATAAGTTTAGTCTGAGCGCCGTTGGGACCGTTTTTGGATTTTCATATATTATGTTTCCACATTTAACACTTAAATTAAAACAAAATTACAAACACCCTAGAACGAACCGACTTTACGCATTTACGCGACCGCATTTTATCCACCAGCGTTTGTAGTTATAACTTCCAGTCTCTTGACTACTACCGTTAAGTTCGCTGCCCTTACTCAGTTATTTTTCAACTTCCTAATTATTCAAAGCGATAATCTAAAAAAACCAATCGGCAAATTATTTTTTAATTTACAGGAACGAAATCAGCGTTTACAAAATCGTGCAGCCCAATTAGAGAAACAGATTAAAGTATTGATAGATGACAGTGTAGCTTTATTAAAAGCTCGTATGAGTGAATTGGGTATAAATGCAACATCTCCAGTCGATTTATTGGCAAAAGCAAAAGAAATTGTTTGTCGCCATAAAGAATTACAAGCAAAAGCTAGTAAACTTCAAATTCAAGTTGCAAATCTTGAGCAGGAACAAAATACATTTGTAATGCAACGTCAACATGAAATTGCAGAAAAATACGCAAAACAAGATCCCCATCATGAACTTTCTCCTAATGCTACACAAGAATATATCTTACGCGAAATCTCATCCACTTTAGCGCACCGTAAAAAATTACACAATCAAGTTTCACGTCTAGAAGGTGAATTACTTAATTTGGAAAAGACTAATGAAGAACGAAAACAAGCTCAGGCCCTTCTAACAGCTAGGCAGCAACAACCGGTAACAGCTAAAGTTTCGCGTAAATCACGCGAATATAGGGCACGGTCTCAAGATTGGCCTGATGTTCCAGACATTGGAAAAATTGAAGAACAAAACCCAGAAATTCTCGCACAAAAGATTTTAGAAACGGGAAGAAAAATTGAAGCAAGCAAATTATCTGCAAGTTCTACTAAAGTTCCTCAACAAGTGAATGTGAATGGTATAAAACCGTCTGGTCAAGGGAATCAAAGAGGGATTGTTCGTAATAGTATGCCAGCACCATTACCAGCTCCTAAAAGAACAAAATCTTCAAATTATGTACCACAGAGGGCCCATGAAACTCCAAGGATTGCCAATTTTGAAGACCGTTTGAAAAGTATCATTACATCTGTATTGAATGAAGATCAGCAAAATCGTACTAAGGCGCAAAATAATCAGTTATATAGTCCTGGTGGTAATAATCAATACCCAACAGGTGGTAATAACCAGTACCCTACCCCTGGTAATAATCATGGACCGGCGCCGTATAATAATATTATGCAATACAATCAATTTCCGCCGAAACATGAAGACAAATCCAAGTACAAATTCCCGCGTTGTGAAGTTTCAACTCGTCCAATAGAAGATACAAGATCAGTACCCCAACAAGAAGGTCTTGCAAGCATGGTAGAATGTTATCGTGAACCAGAAGTACCTCGCGGATCTCCACAAGTAGCCCGTCAAATTGTACCAGAGCAACCAGATTATACACAGGTTTCACCAGCAAAATTAGCACTGCGGCGACACTTGTCCCAGGAAAAATTAGCAGCACAACATCCAACATTCAGTCATACAGAAGGGTTGGTAGCAACAAGAACAATTGGCGATTTAGTATCGGGGGAAATAGAACGAACCTTGGAAATTTCTAATCAATCGATTATAAATGCCGCTGTAGATATGAGCGATATCCAAGGCACGACGACTTTAACTCCGAGATCTATGGTAAACGCAAATATACCACCGCGTCCTGAAAGAGTTAACGCAAAGCCTAACACAGATGTGCCTCAGCCTTCCAAAGAAGCGGAACCTCTTATCCGGCAGGTGTATAGTCCCATTTCGCGTCCTTCTTCCACTGAAGGTTTGGAGGGGCTAGCGTATATGCATCCGCATACGAAAATAAATAATCCCGCTCTCAGCACTTTTGTTTCGGCTCCTACAGTTTCACCAAGGCAACCGCAGTTTTCTCCGCGTACAACTGTTTTATATCCGGTACAAACACGTGCCGGATCCGTCAACTCAACGTATTCACAAAGTGATTACACTCCCTTACCTAGAGCAGACATTAAACCATACCACGAATCGTATTTTAGTGATGTTAAACCGCCTATGTTGGATGCAGATGCGCCGAGAAATAAATTTGTACCTGAAGGGCTTGCTGCCAGTTTACAAGCAGCTCGTATACTCAATGGACAACACATTAAGGAAGAAGTGGACGACCGTATTAATATTTACGAAAGGCGTAATTATATGCCGCCAAATATGCTACCTAATATACCTACTTATCAAGATCAACCAGGGATTAAAACCGAACAGATGAATAATGACTGTCAATATAAAAGGGAGTCCATAGTACAGAGAGGCTCTCTTAAACGATCTACGTATTTATCAGATACACAGAGAACAACTTTTATTAATAATGTCTCTCCTGAACCGCATTCTAACACTTCTACTCCCCTTGTAGATGAAGTTCCTGAATTACCACGTATACGCAAGCTAAATGAAGAAGGTAGGTTCTTTTTTTTTTTAAATGAAAACTCCATTATTTTATATACAGCTCAGCCCACAATTACATATATAACAGCAATTAGTGGGAAGTATTAAATCATGCTAATTCCAATGATGAAGAAAGAGATATAGATAACTCAGCAGCCGGAAGTATCGTGATACAAATTGAGAACAGATCATCGCATCGCGATATATTTCAAAAAAGTATCGCTTGTCGGTATCGTCATACTTGTTTTAATTATCGCGCGATACTTTGACGATACTGTTTAGTTTAAAATATATCGGTAAATATTAAAATTTCTAAGTTCACTTCCAAGTAAATTTATAATTTTTTTAAATGTAAATTTCGGTTTATTTTATGAGATAATCCCGAACTTTCTATGTAACTCCACTTAAAGTAATGACAAGGAATATTAGGATCTGAATACATTATTTTGCTATTACATCTGGAAAAACGATTTATGAATAATGAAAGTATATTTTCCGAAAAAACGTATCGAGTATCGGTATCGCGGTAGTTGTATAGTAAAGTATCAGTATCGGTGCCGCGCATCGTTCCGACCACTGAAATAACTGTCTTCAAAATATTTTTTTAAATAAACGGACTTTGGAATAGAATAGAAAAAACTACTTCAGTACTTCTACCCATTGTTGTTATAAGATATAATTATGGGTCCATTTTTAGAAGTTTGAATTATTTTATTTGCTGCTAAAATAATTCAAACAAATAAATATTAGTTTTTTGCTAGGTAGACAAAAGTGGGCTTTATCATATTTGATCATTTTTGATTGATTTCCGTATTTTTTTTCAGAACAAAATAGTTTAGTAAGTCGTTATTTGGAAACAGGCAGACGATTGTCTATCCTATTTGATCAGGCAGAAAAGGACGGTTCCTTTTTTCGTCGAAAAAATTCCTTTTTTCGTCGAAAAAAATAATTTTTTTTCTATAATGTATTCATAGCATTCTCATGGCGGAAGTAAATAAATATACTGTTACAAGCACAAGTCTTCATCTTTGTGCACTTCTGCTGTATTTTGTCAGTGGAATCAGTAGATAGGCGCTGATTCGAATAGTGAATTTTTTTTATTGACATTACATGCTAGGGTGATGTAACACTGGATAAGCCTTGGCAAACATGCCTATTTATTTATTTTACCTATGGGAATTCTAGGAATACATTAATATACAGAATTTTGCCAATTTTGCAATTTTATTGTTCTTACAATTATTAAGCTGAAATAAATTTTCTTAATTAGAATTCCCCTGTATGATGTCATGCAACATATGGAATAATTTTAATTTTTGATAGGTAACGAGAAAACAGAATGAATGATCTGTAAATAATAATGTTTGTGGTACCCTTAACAGTGGAATTGGTTAGTTGGACCAACATCTCTTTCCTAGGTGTTGCATGATATCAGTTCTATATTTTACATAATAGTGAATGTCTATTACTAAAATACAATTTTATCATTATTAGTCTATTATAAATTTTTTATATTTATAGTTTTATCATCTTCATATCATGTTCATGTGTTATATGTAAATTGTTTAATTTTTGAAATTTTAACAAGGGTGTATAAAAATTGACACAAAGTTTATATGAATTTTCCGTACTATCCTTTATTTTTTTTTATAGTCACATAATTTATTAAGATTCATATATACTACTTGTGCTTTTAATTTTTAAGCATGTACACTTTTTTTTTGCCAGATCTGCATGTATATCACTTGTGTATTGTTCTGAATGGGCACGTAAAATCTAAACCTCTGTCTGATATATAAACTTTAGTAAATTGTCTTGTCTAATTTTTTTTATATCAGTCAGGTTGATTGGTAAAAGCCAGTGACAGCAATAATTTAAAGTTGAATTTGTACATTTCATTATCAAGTTATTTATTTGAAACGAATTTCAAGAATAAGGATACAATGGATGAATTCAACTTGTGTTTTTATATTTTAAAGCAAAATCTTTTGTGAGGTGTTGGTGTGTGCTTCTTCATATAACACTTATTGTAGTGAATTTACGGTGGTAGACTTTGTTATATGCCATTTTAGGTGCTGTTTTATGATTTTATTTTAGCTAATTCTAATTAGTAGCTTAAGCTTAACAATGTATATTCAATGCATCATGTTTTGGATGTTCTTCAGAAGACTTGGAAGAAAAAATAACTAAAATTTGCATGATGTCTTAATACACACCCTAAAGGTAAGTAACCATTATCAGCCATCTAATATCATTCCATTTTGCTTAACAATTATCTCATAAAATTGGAGCACCATTGTCCTACCCAAAAAAGGGAGTAAGTTTCTCTTAGTTACTCATATTATAAAGTTTCTCGCGTATATAGGGTGTTAGGAAAGTCAATCACACAATTCTAAGGGGTAAATCTAGTTGCAAAATGAAATCCTAAACCTTTATACAATGTGGATTAAGTATTACTCAATGTTTATTATTCGTCAAAACTACATCAGACATAATAACTTTTCTATTAAATTTTGACAAAACTTCACTTCCAATGCCTTTTTTTATACCATCATAATTGGAATTTTGAAAAGGCAAAAGATACAAAGCCAGTTAAATTAAGTAACAGTTGTGTAATTGAGAGAACAAAAACATTTTTCTCAAAAATACTATCTTGTGTCCGCACTAAACTTTGTATCTCTTGTCTTTATCATTTCCCTATGGTTCTCTAGATGAAAATAAGGTCATCCCTGTGTATTTCATTTCACTGTGCATGTCGACTAATTGTAAATCAAATAACCAAGGAGAGCTGTTGGGGTACCCAAACATAATTTATCTTCTGGCAATTACTTTTTGCTTTTTTTTATACAAGAAATGATTTCACATTTTGAAAAATTTTTAGAATGTACATTAAGTTTTTCATCTGATTACTTCTTTCTGGTTGAGTATAAAACGGAAATTGATCAGAATTTGAAAAATCTGATACAAATTTTTAAAGGATGATGTAATAACCTTGTTGCATCACTTTTGTAACACTATATAAAATATTTGATTTCAGTATTACTGAAATGTAATTTTAAAGGAATTAATTAACAATTTCTTAGTTTTTGAATGGATCTCTCAATGATATTTTAGTGGTTTCCAACTCAAAATTCTTTTACATAATATTTGAAAGTTTTAATATTTAATATTGTTGGAAACTACTACAACACACTTAAACTAACCAATTTCATTACACTAGTTTTTGTCTGCTTCCATAAAGGTAGTTATTTTTTTCATAAAATTTTGTAATTCTTAAAGCTTTGGTTAGTTGCTATGATATGTTGTGTGAAAATAACAATCTTCATAGCAAAATTACTATATAAAAATTGTAATTAGAATTTTTATTTACTGTAGTTTACATTGACTTAGGAGGCAGCACAGTTCAAGCATGCACACTCTCACGTGCACAAAATCACGCATGTACTTTACCTCTTCCATAGTAGTTTTAGATGGCTGAGTAAATTTTTGGTAAGTAGCTTGTTGCTATTATATTTTAATGTTTGCTCAGCTATATTTTAATTTTTTTGGTGGCGGTGTAGTATTTAAAATTCAATCAGTCTAATAATTTTTACAAATTTATTTACTTTACAACAGATTTTGGCATTGTCCAAATTTTTTCTCTTTAATGGCCTAGTAATTTTTGACTCTATAAAACAGTTACATGAAAAGTGTTATAAAAAGATTTGAAAATTTCATAATTGTAACAATATTTTAGATATTGGATCTGCTTTGATAAGCTGAACCTAAGCAATAGTAGAAATTATATCTAGAAAAATTAAAAGTGTACATTTTATAGATTAAAAGGTTTTAAAATACACCTTTAAAAAATTTCCAAAACAAAAAACATTTAGTCTTTAAGATGAAATAGTAATGAAAAAAGAAATTAATTAAAATGTTGTTAGATGCAGAAGTTGAAGAAGAAGCAGAAGAATCAAAATGGCAAGACAGAATTAGTTCTGGATTTGATCGACTTGTTGCCTTTGCATCTACAGAGTTAGACAAGAGGAGACGATCAACAGAAGGAGATAGCTGCAATACATCGCCAGATTCAGGTATAGGTCATGGTGATCCACCCCCTGCTACTATAAACGCCGCTCCAATCAAACAAACTTTAAAATTGAATCCAAATCCAAAACCCTCTCTTTTGAAATCGACTGGTAAATCGCTGAATCTTGAAAGCCCTCCACTGGTAGAACAAAATGATGAATCTGGGCCGCCGCGTACGCCGTCACCCTCTTCGCCCCCTAATTTATCTGTTAGTTTCAGCCCCAGTCTTCCAAATCCCCCAGAGAAAAGTCCGACTCGTTTAAATCCCGCTTTGCTTAAATATCAAAGACATACAGAAGATAAAAAACATAAACCAGATCAGCATTTTAAAAAGAAATTTTATTATCGCGAGCAGTGGAGGGATGATTCTTGGCAAAAACGTAATGATGACCATTCAGGATCTATGAAAGACAAATTTAAACCGAAAGGTAAGGATTGGGATTGGAATAAAGACCATAGCACTGATTATGGGGGGCATGATGATTGGAATCGGACACAACAAGATCAGTATGGGGGGTGGAAAAACTGACAAATGTACCTTTTCTGTACACGTTTTCTAAATGAGAGTTATAATACTTGATTCTATAATGATTTCACACAGCAAATAGTTGTAAGAAAGTGCAGTTGAGTTCAAATATTTTTTAATTATGTTTCATTTAATTATAAATGGTTTTTAAGAATCTCGAACATTTATGATCGACTGACGTAGTTCAATTTAAGGTGATATAAAGAATTGAGATCATAAATGTCGCTTTAGACTGTAATTTTGTGTTCAGAACGATTGTCGAATCAAATTATCGACGACGGTTCGTTATTTATTTTAAATTATGCTTAAATTAACACTAATCCAGTTGAATTTATGATAAACTGAAACACTGCCTCAGAAATTCTCATCACGAAATATCTAAATTATTCTTCAATTTTTAGTTCAAATTGTAAATTAATTATGTGTACACATTAATTGAATTGAAAAAGTTCATTTTAATTTATTTGTATATTTTTTATTGTATATTTTGATGATTATTGTATATAACTATTTTAGTTTAATTTCAATTAACAATATTTTAAATAAAATACATTCGCTTGTATATAGATTTAGTACCTATCTCTAAAAGTACATGTAATATAATTATACTGCATAGACAATTTGTGCATAGATAGATAAGTATGTTGTCTTAGATTATGGTATTCGGTTGGCAAGCTTGAAAACAGTATAGTTAGATTACTGACTATCGAAACCTATAATGATTTTTTGTACTATTTTTTACGTACGGTTCAAACACTGCCATTTTTTATCATTAAAGGTTTCACACTGATGTCTCAGAACCATTTTATTGGTATTAACTACTTTTTTTTTCATCTTTACATCAACTGCTATATGGTCATATTGTCCCA
Source organism: Hemicrepidius hirtus (assembly GCA_963082805.1). NCBI lineage: Eukaryota > Metazoa > Arthropoda > Insecta > Coleoptera > Elateridae > Hemicrepidius > Hemicrepidius hirtus. The sequence goes on from OY720168.1 coordinate 20,601,727, forward strand.
ATCTAATATACATCACATATATACATACAACAATGGACAGACCAGGATTTGAACCCAGCACCTCTTTATTCACGATTGGCATCTTACTTATTTCTCATTCGCCGTAAGGATCCTCTGGAAGTAAACAAAACCATATTTTCAACAGTGCATATTTCGCGTAAAATTTACGCGCGGTTGTATTAACCATGAGTGCAAGAAAAATTATTGTATTCTCTAAAGGAATTCGTTTTCAGAACGATTTGGAATAAATAAACCACCCAACTCCGCGCGAATAATTTCGGACTTGTAATAATTTAGCAATAACAAATTTATGTAAACATATGAACTAACCCGGATATAAAGTTACCTTATTACTTGAATATTAAAAGTAAATAAGTAAGAAACTTTAGTCCCATTAAAAAATTAAAGTGTTGCGGAATTTTTAACTCATAGTGCTGCATTGCGATGACGCACCTGTTTATGTTTACATCCAGGGTGTGCTTACAACAAAAGAAGTTTTAGTATCCTATTCCCATTTATTTTATCTAAATCTATTTTATTATACAGGTTTCTAAAAATTTTATTTTACAATATTATATCCTATAGGATAAAGTAAAATAGTTATTACAACATTGCTGAACATCATTCATTGCCATTTAAGGAGGAAGAAAATACTTGTTGATCTATTTTTAATGAAATGGTTCTGAAGCACACAGGATTAATTTCGATGTGTTAAAGTACAGTTCATAGAACAAATTTTGATAATTACTAGCAAATTAGTTCTGATCTGTACTTAGGTGTTAACGGTGTTTTAAGCATAGTGGTATTGCCCTGTATGCGATAATTTGAACGCATTGTAAACAATATGTACCAAATTTTTTTGTAAGTTAGTACTTCTTAGGTTGTTACGATCCGTAGCTTAATTTGTGGTGATATTTTTGTGCTTATTAGTTGATTTTTTTAAATGATTTCAATTTTTAAGTTTTTAATTATTTAAACAAAAATAGTACAGTTACGTTTTGATTATAATTTAGCCCTAAATTTTTTTCTTAGTTTTAAGTTTTAGCCATTTTAACCCACATGAACTATTTTTTTTTACTTTTTATTGAAGTAATTTTCTTTTTTTTTATTTTTTGTCTTAAAAACATAGGTGCTTCATGTTGCAGTTTGTTTTTCTTATCATGTTTGTGTAATTTTGATTATACAAGTTAAATTTTCTTTTATCATGATTGCTTTAATGTTATCAATTTTATTTATTGAGTGTTATTTTGAAAATATTTTTGCATATAGTTTACCTCTGTTATGTTTTTCCAATGCTATAAAATTTTGTCCCAGTTTACAGATTATAAAACCAGAGCACTAGCGTTTGGAAATACCAAAATATTTTCCTTTGCTTTTGTATTGTGTTTTATCGGCTAATACGTTGAATAAAAGTTCTATTGTACTTCTTTTAAATCCTTGAATTTTTGGATAATGAATAATTTGTTAAATAGTCATCTCAGGACTATTATGAATGTGAATAAGAGTAGCTTTAGAATGTATGTTTAATGTAAATGATAAGCTGGTATTTAAACATGGTAACACCTAACTGCCAATTATTTAATAAACACTTAATGTACATTGCTGACTATTATTCTGACTAATAATTTTTGTTTCCAACTCCTGTAGGCATTTACTGATTTTTACAATCAACTTGGAACCTGATGGCGTCATCACTTCTTCTTTCTGCGTTCACAGAAAGGATATTAAATTATGAGCGTAATTTTTGATTCCAAATCTGCCCCAATATTACAAAAAATTTATATTATCCTTTTCCCTACTTCCAGTTCACATAGAAAAATCTAAAATTTGACCAGTTTTAAAAGAAGACTAATGGGGAAAAGAAGTTTTTCGATTTTAAACCAAGACAATATTTAAATATAAATAATATTGGTAGTCCCACAACAGAAATAAATTCCTTTCGCGAAATTTTGTGATGAAGTAAGTGAAGAAGTTGGGAGAATCATGCGCCAACAGTTGAGAAAGAAGCTAAGTACGTAGATGGTATATGTTGTAACTTGTAGCCCATAAAAAAATTCTAAACTATTATAATATTCTAAAAAGTGCAGAACTAAAGCACGACACTAGTGCCTTAATGCTTTAATTTTCTATTCCAAATTTAGTCAGTTGAGGACAAAAGTTAAAGGAATTTAATAACTAATTTAATTTTAATCTCAATATTTAGCAGCTTCACCTATCAGGATTCCAGAAGATAGAGAACATATTTGACTAGTTGCTGCCATAGGCGCCGACTTCATGGGTGCTACAGGGTTGAAGCACCCACTGAAAGTGATCTTTCGGTGCTAGCAGCCAATGAAAAAAAATTCGTAACCGAAAAACATAAATACGGCACAGTGGGAAAAAGCCTTTTAAATTGGACATTGTGGTGAAAAGCCTTTCCAATATTATTTTCTTTTTCTTCACCTCTAAAAACTGAAATCTGCACCCAATGACATTTTCAAAATTCAGTGCTTATGGCTTGCTGCTACACAAAAAATGTATGCTACATAAAAAGTGAGTCACATTAGAAAGATTGTGTGTTACGGTGTACGAGCTATGGAACTCACTCGTAATATCAATGTTACACAACATTTGTCATTTTAACAAATTTCCACATTGGTATAAATGAGGCTAGGTCACAACCCCCACAGTGTATTTAGCTGGTCACAACCCCCACGTTTCGTTTTGGTCACAAACCCCACAGTTACCGCCAGAAATGATTGATAAGAGACAACGCATATTTACTATTATCATTCTTTTAAATATAAATTGGTATGTATATGTAATTCCGAAATCGGCTCCATTCCACTTAAAAACATTGTAGGGTAGTTTTCTAAAATATTTTGTGGATTAATAGTAGGTATTCAATATAAGAAATATCAAATATGAGTTTAAGATCAGAAATTTTGTTTAATTATCAACAACTGTTAATTATTAATTATTCATTAAAAATTTCATCATTTCTAATTTTGCGAAATTTATATTTTAAACGTTTGAAATATTATTTCAAATTATTTCACTCCCAAACATCTTGTGTAGAAAAACGGGATTTATTTTTCTTTTCAAACTAGTAGATAACTGTTAAGTAAACAGTGCAATTGTTATTAAATAATCTTCTACTTAATGAAAGTAACAATAAATAAGTGAAATTTTTCCACTTAATAATGTATTGAATTGCAAGTTTTATTGTATATTTGAAGGTAATAATTTTAGACTCTGAAAATAACAGTGTACGTTATCAGCTCTCGATTGGAGCAATTTTGAACCTGTTCTTGCGCATATGGACGATTTTGATACCTTCTTTTATTTGGGCTATTATTTTATATCAGTTAGTGCAGGTGCATCACACAAGGAACAAGTGTAATTTTAGTTCGAGTGATAAAGGTATGTAGAAATGTATGTTTTAATTTCTGAAAATACAGTAGAACCTGTATAAAGTGACCAGTTATTTAATATAGCAATTTATTTATACCAAACTAAATTAAAATAGTATAGTAATAAGAAATTGGTTTGATTACTATTGTTATTAATTATTTTTCTATTTTCCAGTTTTAAATCACCTATCTTGCCAAGGGATTGAATCATCCCACACATATATTCAATCCAAAGAACATGAATGAGAAATCTACTACCCATTCATTCTGCAAAGGCAACGTCTTCAGTGGTAAGTTTAATAATTATGCTGTATTTTTTTTGCCACTAAACAATTTTCAGTTTCTTTTTGAGTGTCTGTGTTAAATCTTAGTAACAGAAAATTAAATTCAGGCGACCCCATGAACCCTTATTTATTTCACCCTTGTGAATATTCAAAAATTGCAAAAATGCAAGTTGTATATTTGATTTTCCTTTGTTTCACGTACATGACACATCATTGTCAAAGAATTTTTACGTAATTTTAAGTTTTCCTTTTCCATTTAATGAAAAGAAATATCTGATTCATCGCTGCACAATAGATGACCGGTCTCTTATCGCACCATATGCATTAGCCTTTCTATTTTGCGTCCAAATAACATCTGCAGAAACAAATAATCTCTTGAATTTTTATTGATAAATTTTATACTTTAAATACGAATGTAAGTTTTAATATTTATTGATAAATATTTAAGCTACAAATTCAACTTTTAACTAAATTGTTTAAATTAATTGTTTTACAAAAATGCAAACATTAAACAGTGAACAAAGAACTTTCTTTTCTAATAATATAATAATTCTACAAAGTTTAAATTTTTTTTGCATTTCAAGTCTTATTGTATATTTGAAGGTAAAAATCTTATTATTTGAAGCTAACAGTAGGTTTGTTCGTTTGTCTGCACTAAACTGCTCTGAACAGGAAACAGAAAAAGATGGCTATATACGGCGTTGGTGCATTAAAAAGAGATAGCATGTTGTTTGTTTCCTGTTCCATGCAGTTTAGTGCAGACAAACGAACAAGCCTAATGTTACGTTACCAGGTCTCGATTGGCGCAAGTTTGAACTTGTTCTTGCGCATATGGACTGTTTTAATATCTTTTATTGGTAACTATTATTTTATATCAGTTAATGAAAATACTTCGTACAAGAAACGAGTGTAGTTTTAATTCTAGTGTTAAACCACATTTAAATTTATTCTTAATCGGTTTCCAGAAATTAGTTTTTATTAACTAGGTACGCTAAAATGTACATTTGTTTTAATTTCTGAAAATATTTTGTTTAATAAGGCGATTTATTTATACCAAACTAAACTGAGATAGTACAGTAATAAGAAATTGATTTGTTTAGTATTGTTATTAATTATAATTTTTCTATTTTACAGTTTCAAATCATCTGCCTTGCCAAGGGATCAGAATCATCCCACACATCTATTCAATCCAAAGAACATGAATGAGAAGTCTAATACCCATTCATTCTGCAAAGGCAACTTCTTCAGTGGTAAGTTTAATAATTATGCTGTATTTTCATTTCCACTGAACAATTTAGAGTTTTGGAGTATCTGTGTTAAATCATAGTTTCAGAAAATTAAATTCATGAGTTCCATGAACCCTTTTTATTTCACCCTTGTGAATATTCAAAAATTGCAAAACCATAACAAAGAGTAAGTATATTTGGTACCTACTCCTTTGTTACATATACATGACACATTATAGTAAAAGAATTTTTATATAATTTTAACTTTTCCTTTTTTTATTGATAAATGTTTTACTTTAAATACGAATGTAAGTTTTAATATTTATTGATAAATATTTAAGCTACAAATTTTAACTTTTTACTAAATTGTTTAAATTAATTTTTTACAAAAATGCAAACATTCAAACAATGATCGAAACCCCCTTTCTTATTTTTGATGCTACATTAATATGGTGTCTTCTGAAAATATTTTGTTTAATAAGGCGATTTATTTATACCAAACTAAGCTGAGATAGTACAGTGATAAAAAATTGATCTGATTACTATTATTAACTTTTTTTCTATTTTACAGATTTAAATCACCTGTCTTGCCAAGGGACCAGAACGATTCCTGACATCTAAATATTCAATCCAAAGAACATGAATGAGAAGTCTAATATCCATTCATTCTGCAAATACCAACTTCTTCAGTGGTAAGTTTGATAATTATGCTTCATTGTCATTACCTACCACTAAATAATTTAATTTTTTTTTGGAACGATCAAAAATAATAATTAACAAATTAATAATATTAAATAATCTTTACACCTTACTCAGAAATATTTGTTACTAAGTTATTGCATTAAACTTTTAAAGTTTTTCTGTTATTATTTCCGTGTGTTGTTGGTATTGTTAGAACAATCTTCTACAATTATTTTTTTTTGCAGCAATGCCATTCTACTGAGAAGCTGGAAGTCATGATAGTATTTGCATGACTGGGCCAATTTGGCAGTGTAGTGTAGTGTAGTGTAGTGAACTGAACTAAACTTTAGTGAAGTGAACTCTAGTGCGGAAAATGGAAGAAATGGATTCGTGTGCTTCAGAAGACAACAATGCCAAGGTAGGTGTGGTTCTGTGAGGCTGTTCCAAGGATGAAGAAAGGGCATCAGAGAGAATATTTACAGCAGTAGAGCCCCCCCCCCCAGCCCTCCCCCATATTTCAAGTATTGAGTTTGCTAATTCATAAAACAGATTGTTAGAGTCAAATTTAAACTTAGTATGTTTCACTAATATTCATTTTTTAATTTAACTTTGAACTTCTTTGCGCCCTGCCCCTCGCCCTACCCTTTAAGTTGAGGATTTCAGATATTTAAATACTCATTGGAATCATTTTGTTTTTTACCCTGATTTGTTTTTGCTCAAGACCTAAAGTTAATATAATTTGCAATTCAAATAGATAAATACTATTATAAAGTAACTTAGTTATTTTGATTTGATTTGTTTTTGCTCAAGACTTAAAGTTAATATATTTTGCAATTCATATAGATAAATACTATTATAAAGTAACTTAGTTATATTGGATTGAATTTTTATTATTGCCTTCAGTTAGATATCAAGATTAGATACTGCTTTTGCTTTATATTTTTTGTGACCGCTTTTGAAGCTTTTTTGTCAATTGCTTTTACATTTTCTTACGCACCCTGTACTACTCAATCAATCAGTAATTAATATTTCTTCACATTAGAAAGAAAGATTTTTCTAAGATTTACTTGAAAGTATTTGTGCGCTCAATTTTTCGGTGCGTACGTTCGTGAATATTATTTTAAAGACAATTTTTTATAATTGCTTCTACGCTTTTTTGACGCGCCGTATATTTTCGCGTTAGGAATTTCTTGTGTTAGTGTGTTTGCATAATGGAAAATTCTTCTTATGTGTAAGTATCCCCAGGTATGATTATTTTTTACTGATTGTTGAATAATTATTATTTTTTTCAGAATTCTTAATTATTTTACTCTCTTTCAGGATACTTAATTACTATTTTTTTTCAGGATATTTACTTGTATTTTTTTTCAGGCGATTTAATTAGCATTTTTTTCAGAATACCTACTTAATTATTATTTTTTTCAGAAAGTGTTATTGCGCTCAGTTTTCCGTACGTTCGTTAAATATTTTAATCTTTTATAACTGCTTTTACGCTTTTTTGACGCGTCGTGTATTTTCGCGCTCATGTAATTCTTGTGCTGGTGTGTTTTGCATAATGGAAAATACTTTTTTTAATGTAAGTATCCTTTTAATCTTATAGTCTAAGCAAAGATTACTAACTATACTTAATTATAGTACTCTTTTTCAGGATACTTAATTACTATTTTTTTCAGGATATTTAATTGTATTTTCTTTCAGGCAATCTGATTGTATTTTCTTTCAGGCGATTTAATTATTATTTTTTCAGGATATTTAATTATTTTTTCAGGATACTTAATCGTTATTTTTTTCAGAATACTTAATCGTTATTTTTTTCAGGATACTTAATCATTATTTTTTTCAGGACACTTAATTGTTACTTTTTCAGGAACATCTAATTTGTTTTTGTTTTAGATACGTTATCTTTATTTCAAAATCATTTTTGTCCAACACATCCAGGGCTATTTTATGCCAAAATCAAAGTGGAGTCTCTGTTAGTCTATAACCTATAGGTGAGTATTATTTATTAATATCTACATGCATTCATTCATTCATTCATTTATTTATTTATTGGTTATTGTCATACAATATGGATACATTCGTCAACAAATATGAATCTCATTAATTGTTTTATCAACAAAACCGCCTGAAAAATATCTTATTGCTAGTTGTGCTCTATTCATTCCTGTAAATTTATTTTATAATCTATAATCTCGATTTTCTAAAGTTTCCATGTAGTCTGCCAATTTAACCAATTGCTCGCATGATGATTTCGCAAGTTATTACTACAAAATGGCTCAATTTCAATTTTGTTGCAGATTACAATTAGGTACCTAGTATCTGTGAAGAATACAATAATTGGAGGTGTAGTATAAAGAAGTTGTTAAGAAGAATATGTTGGGTAAAAAGTTTCAATTTTCTTTACTGCTTCAGTAGTAGGTACAGTGTTTCTCTAATTTAAAATTAATTCAAATGGGTAGCTATTTATTAAATATTAGCCGGATTAGAACATGGTTAGTTTCTTACTCAAAATATTTTTCATGGGGATTTTATAAACGGCAGTAAATTGTGCTTTGCTATAATCTATTTTTGTCTTTTTACGATGGGGCTGTAATCATAATCACAGGACAGGTATTGTTCGTCATATATGATTGAATAATAGTGTTAGGTACAGATTAACTAAAAATCAAGTTCCGTTTGTGTAAATGTCTAATACTTACCTAAATTTACTTTCATGCATATAACTTAGAAAAACCCTAATTGACCTGATTATTCAAAAGTGCACATTGAATACACAGATTTATTTAGTAAGTGTATTTCTAAGTTTGTGTTAAAATTATTCAGAGATATTCTTGTTTTGTAATGCTGAAAATCTGATTTTTAGTTATGATTTCTTTTAACTATACTAAACATGAGTGGGCATATCACTAGGGGGGTAGGGTAAACTATGTTTTATTGTGATATAGGGTTAAGAATATTTTACAGAACTTATTTAAACATGATTTCAATTTTGCTTTTGTTGACTGTTATGAGGGTGAAGACATTCCTTGGGAAAAGTTGGAGGATTCAAATGAGGATTGAAGGGGATATTTGTTGCATATTGGATATTTTTGAAGGATACGAAAGCACGATTAAGGAAGGAGTCGCATATCAAATTTCTGCATAGTTATTAAATAATAAGTAAGTTTCAGAAAATGTTTTGACTTGAAAGAAGTTAAATTTCTCAAATGTTAACAGTTAAAATTAATTCCTTCTTCGTTTTTCCAGCTTTCCCAAGACGAATTTCCAACAACCCCATGGAAGAAGATTTAGAATACTAACATTTTCTATTTGCGATTATATAACTTCAAATACAATTCAGTTTTGTAAACTTTGATCTGCGATCTACTCAAATATTTTCTTTTGAAATTATATAACTTCAAATAATAGGTACATTTCAGTTTTGTAAATGTTGATCTATTCAGATATTTTATTTTGCAATTATATAACTTCAAATAATACAATTCAGTTTTGTAATGTTTTTAAAATTATAATATTATAACCGATCTAATTTTGTTTCATTCTATCATTCGACAATTAGACCCATCTCTCTCCCCCTTCTTGAGAACTTACCAGCGCTTAATTAATGTATGCAAAAAAATTATTATATATAATAATATAATTATAATCTTATTGTTCGATTTACTGCCTATAGATAGCGGACAACGCCCACATCCCTAACAATCTTAAAGTGTTTAGAGTATATAATCTTCTAATTTCCAGTAAGCGGCACATCACATATCTAGTCACTATTACTAGTGTAACTAGGTACTACTAGTCTAACTAGTAGCTTTTATTTATTATGATTTCGTCATTTCATAAATTTTTGGAAGCCTGGTCTGATATTTTATATCAACAATGACCGGGTATAAACAAACAAATATAAATACTTTTTTACAGGGATCAAAAAGTCCTGCACAAGCGGATAGGTTTCACCATGGGGCACCCAACAGCTGACAGCGTATGTATATACACAAGTCCACTGGCTTTTTGTGAAAAATAATTATCAAACTGCAGCTAACCTAAAGCAAAGACCTTGAAAAGACTAGCGGGGCGCCCCACTGAGTTTAGGTTAGTTGCAGTTTGCGAATTATTTATCACAAATACCCAGTGGACTTGTGTATACACATACGCTCAGCTGTTTGGTGCTCCATGGTGAAACCTATCCGTTTGTTACTCCTGCTACTTTAAAAATAGCCATAATAGAGCATATTATGTTTTCGTGGAGGGTGGTAACTGTAATAACCTAATTACAAATACAGTTTTAATATAAAATTAATACCTTAAAAACATCTGTTCCTTGGTTTTTCCCTGTCACAGAATTTAAAAGGAAGGATATGTTTAAAACTTTTTCATTTCAATTTAAACTAGTAGTAATTATTTTTTTAAAACAAATAAGACTTACTAAAAGGTGTTTAAGACGCAATTAGGTAAAAGGAATTTTATTACACCCGCCTACTTTATTAAACATTCAAATTGAATGTAGTTGCATTAGTTTCTTAACCCCTGTTTAAGTAAATTAATAAAAGTAAACTAAAGTACATTAGACACTGCACTTTAATCGTTTCCACATTTTCAAAAACATATCCACAGGGAGGAACCTTTTTAAACTTCTAGATTCAAAAGTTTCGTTGTTGCCAAAGTTTATATAATTGAAGGTTGGGGGCCTTTTGTATATAAGTAAGGTGCATTGAGGTCCCTTTATAGTTTCTTGCAAACATTATGCATTGTGCACTACATAAGTCAGTTTCAGTTTTACTGAAACTTAATTCGCAGTCGATTAAAAACTCATTGTGGTGAGGGATTTTTGAAATTATGAAGTTGTATTTTCAAACTACGAGAATTTTATTTAGATAATTTAGTATTTTTTAGCCTGATGCTACCATAGTTGATTAGATGGTATCAGCAATACAGGAGGTAATAGAGAATCGAGGGGTTACTTACTCTTACTTTTTGCGTACAATGAATACGTATTACATATGAATACACGTATTCTTTTTGGAGTATTGGAGAATGTATTCACCGGGAATAGGGGAATATCGCCATCTATGTTTTGCTTAAGAGCATCTCCTGCAAAATCATCGCTAAATTTTAACAATTATTAACGAAAAGACTAAAGAAAAAGCGCCAAAAAGGTCATATCAATGATTAAGCTAGAAATAAATACAAAAAATTAAGTCACCTACCTAATGAGAATTCAAATTTCGCATTATCCTGCATAACTGAATATTTGGTGGAATTTTGGAGAAAAACACTAGCTGAGCCGTCCTGAGCACTAGGTGCAAAAATTCAATATCATCACTTCGCGCAAAGTCTCCGACTATTTCAAGTGTTGTTTTTCATAACAAAACGCTCCACTGCATCAATATTGCTGAGCTAGGTATTTCAGGGAATTGCAGAGCCGAAAGAAGTCATGCGCAGTTATGGGATATTTCAAGGTCACAAATGAATACGGGTGAATATAGAATAAATACGAATGAATACAATTAAATTCAAGGCATAAAAACAATGAATACACGAATTCAAATGAATACGATGATTATGTTTTGAATGCATGGAATACCACTGAATACGTATTCAAATACTATTAATTTGTACAACTGATTACGCAAGTGATTAACCCTCGTAGAGAATAGTTTGTGGATTATGTGAGCATTATTCCTTATTTCAAATGTTGTAGGTTAGTGGTAAAAATACACTCTTGAAGAATAATTATTAATTTATTATAATTGATTAACGTGTATTTTACAAAAACAATGGTGATTACAAATTTAATTAAATTAGACCAATTTTGAACCTAAAGTAACAAAGTTTGGACTGAAATAAGTAAATCATTTGTTACCTAAGGTTTAATCTTAAACAATAGTACACCTTAAATAAAAGTAACACAGATATTTATGTTCAATTCTTTAAAATAGAGTCTAACCTTGCATTTAATGACTATACACTTGTCGGTAATTAATGTTTAAGTACGAGCAACTATGTAGCAAATCTTGTTGCTGTAACTTTATCAAAAATTTACGTCAATTTTTTTATTTTAATTAAGACAGCGGATCCCAGTCTACTTACCTTTATAGAATTATTGGATAAATTCACAGAAACAACAGAAAAAGTTCTTAATTTTTTATCACCTGTATGAAAAACAAACTACCAAAAAAATTGAAAAACACCAACAAACTAGAATAAACTGATATAATAAACATTAACATTTGCAAACTTTTTCTTCATGACTTAAACATCAAAGGCAATCCTTGGTAATAATTTAAATAAACAATAGCTAAGCTTTTTTAGAATAGAAATTACCAATGTAAACTTCCTCTCATCCCAACAAACAACTTAAGCAGAGTATGTACTAACACAAATAAATAATCGCACTTAACTATCCTGAAAAGTGATAATTTTTTTTTAAGAAAAGAAAACAAAACAAAATTTATAGGAAGAAATCACACTTTACCTTGTGTATATTACATAATGAACCTGAAGATTATTATTACACAGGAAAAATAGAAAAAGGTTTTAGTATCTATTGTTAGTGGTATTGGAATTAAATTGCGACTGAACAGCTGCGGCGGCTACATTAGAGGCAGCACTTCGGACGTGTTGATTTCTAAGGAACTCAGTTGTAAATTCAGCTTGGGCTTTTGCAAAACTAGCTCCAGTACTGCGGTACATACGGTGAATCTATAAACACAATTTAATAAATTTAGCTCTCATAAATCTTAATTTTTAACCACAGATGAATAATTTACTTTTTATTTTAAATATTATCGCGATACAAAGACCCTGTGTTGATCATAAGAATCCTGGTAGTAAGCAATTGTGTACTAAAAAGGTTGCCGTCCCTCTTTCCACACTTCATAATGAATGTGAGGAAACCATAAACATGTCTTCTAAGAAGACATAAAATACCGTAAAATATATTGGGTCGGTCCTCTTTACATAATTTCCCACATACTTTATCACCAAAGAATATTTAACTTAAATATTCTTTGGTATCACGCAACATTAAATGCGGAATGCGGTGTCGCGTTCAAATTGAATTAACGCCAGGGCACCGTAGACTAGATCAGTACAGGATTCGTTTAGTCCTTATTGCAAAGAGCGTCTAAGACTAGGACTACTGTATCTGGCAAAGATTTACAAAACAAAGAGCCAGTCTAAATATTAATTTTGTTTGATGATTAACATGTTTACAGTTTTAACTTTTCCAAGTACTACTTCTATAAACACACTTCTTGTGGGGAAGGATCAAATTTCTAAACAATATTGTAAATAGTAAAGAACTTCTAGTATATCTGCGTCACGTGAATTTCAAGTTTTAAGTTAAGGGGAGGGGTATGAAATTATACTAAGGGGTAGGTGAGTTAGAGTTTCTTTGAGGTGGGCCAGGTCCCCTTGTAGTTATGTGCTTGATAAAATAATTACACTTACCTTTGAAATAAGGAATATATCTGCAGCAGCAGCACAACCAAATCCAATGGCAATCAACATCATCACAACTGCCGCTACAATTCCTGCAGCAGTATTGCTTTCTTTAAATTTAGTTAAAGCAGTTATGATTCCACTAAAATAAAAAAAAACAAATCGTAAGAAATGAATTACTGCTACAAAAATATTACTTACATTGTGCCTGAGTTAGGGATTCCAATTGCTTGTATTACAGTTACAACAAACTGGAAGAAAAATATAAAGAAAAAGACCATAAAGTTAAATGATGAATCAGAACGGAATGCTTTGTAAGCGGGACGAAACCAGCATAAATACGCGAAAGGTGTAAACAATAACATGTATAAAATTCCCAAACCAATTACTGTGAAGTCTACTACAATTATTCCTCCAAGAACATTAAGTAGCATAACGATTCCATGAACTAAAAAGTAAAATACATTTAGGAAACCTTTCCTTACTCCTTAGGTACTACATCAAAACTTACAAATCCAAAGGTAGTATAAATGACGGACAATTTTTTGAAATTCCAAGGGAATATCCACTTGGATATCTTGATAGAAACAAGGCTGAAAGCAACATTGTTCAGGCAGTGGGGGCCAGTTATTACGACGAACATTATATGTACTTTGACGCATTTCCTCCTCCCTACGCGCAAGTTCTTCTTCTTTTCTTTCCAATTCTTCCTGTCTTCGCTAAAATTATAACATAAGCAATTGTAGAAAGAAAAAATATCTTACTTACTTGTAATTCTGCTGTATTAAGAACTGGTTTAGCTTGAGGTTGTGTCTGCTGACCACTACGTGTATATGCTGGTGGAGGGTCTTGTGTAGGCTGCATTATCGCTGGTTGAGTATTAGTCTGGCCATATGTTGCCTACAATTTACAGTATTGATTGTAAATTATAATTATTAGAACTATATTTTAACTTCATTATATTTCAAGAAATGATTGTATACTTATCTAAACATTGTATGACCTCATACAATGATCAATATATATGTACTACCTGTACTTTAATATTTTATTTTGTTTAAAAGACCTATACTTACTGCTCTTTGGTTCTGCTGTTGATTATCAAAAGGGTTATAGTCCTCAACTCGAATTTGAGCATTTGCATTTCTTGCAACTTGCTGGACAGCAGGATCCTGGAATGCAAATAGAATTTAAAATCAATTAAACCTTATCCTAAATTCATGAAGTACACATCATTTACGTTCCTTGGACATTAGATAAGGGGGTAGACTAATAGTACAATGTTCTATTGTAAAAGGAAATATTATTAAACAATAAAATAAGTAGTAAAAGTAATAACAATTAAAAACAAAAGAGAAATACTTACGGCAAAGGGGTTGTCGATTGTGGGCTCCCCAAAGGGATTTTCATCAAACCCAGACATCTTGTTATCAATTAAACGAGCACTATCGAGAAAATATTGGGAAAACAATAATTTTGCGATCTTATCTGACAATCATTATCACTTAAGCCGCCATATGCATGTTGACAACTCAGTCAGTTGACAGTGTATGTCGTCACAGATACTGCCATTATAGTTGAATCAAATAGAACTATCCTTTATTTTTCCATGCTAAAGACAGAAATAAACGTAACAATGTTGCCAAATCCATGGCAAATCTAGAACTTATCACTTTTCGTTATAGAGTTTTGACATTACCCTAACTTTCAAAATCCTGCAAGTTAATGCAGTGTAAGCTAACACAAAATATTATGCATTTTTTTGAGTGTTATGAAAACATGCAGTATGGAGGAGAGGAATTAATCACAAGGATATATAATTCAATTACCAAAATATGCAAACAAGAAATGATTCCAAAAGAATGGACAGAAGCAAAAATAACTCCCATTCACAAACAGGGAGAAAGGACAGTTTACAATAATTACAGACGAATACCTAGCTCTTCTAGAGACAATGTACAACTTTAATATTTAATATTTAATATTTAATATTTAATATTTAATATTTAATATTTAATATTTAATATTTAATATTTAATTTAATATTTAATATTTAATATTTAATATTTAATATTTAATATTTAATATTTAATATTTAATATTTAATATTTAATATTTAATATTTAATATTTAATATTTAATATTTAATATTTAATATTTAATATTTAATATTTAATATTTAATATTTAATATTTAATATTTAATATTTAATATTTAATATTTAATATTTAATATTTAATATTTAATATTTAATATTTAATATTTAATATTTAATATTTAATATTTAATATTTAATATTTAATATTTAATATTTAATATTTAATATTTAATATTTAATATTTAATATTTAATATTTAATATTTAATATTTAATATTTAATATTTAATATTTAATATTTAATATTTAATATTTAATATTTAATATTTAATATTTAATATTTAATATTTAATATTTAATATTTAATATTTAATATTTAATATTTAATATTTAATATTTAATATTTAATATTTAATATTTAATATTTAATATTTAATATTTAATATTTAATATTTAATATTTAATATTTAATATTTAATATTTAATATTTAATATTTAATATTTAATATTTAATATTTAATATTTAATATTTAATATTTAATATTTAATATTTAATATTTAATATTTAATATTTAATATTTAATATTTAATATTTAATATTTAATATTTAATATTTAATATTTAATATTTAATATTTAATATTTAATATTTAATATTTAATATTTAATATTTAATATTTAATATTTAATATTTAATATTTAATATTTAATATTTAATATTTAATATTTAATATTTAATATTTAATATTTAATATTTAATATTTAATATTTAATATTTAATATTTAATATTTAATATTTAATATTTAATATTTAATATACTCCCAACAATCTTAAAAAATAAACTACAGACTATACAGAAACTGACAACTGAGAGCCCCTGAAAACTGGGAACCCCTGACAACTGAAAGTCCCTGACAATTGAGAGCCCCTGAAAACTGAGACCCCCTGACAACTGAGAGCCCCTGAAAACTGGGAACCCCTGACAAATGAGAGCCCCTGAAAACTGGGACCTCCTGACAACTGAGAGCTCCTGAAAACTGGCAGCCCCTGACAACTGAGAGCCCCTGAAAACTGAGAACCCCTGAAAACGGGAAGCCCCAAGCTTCATCTTCATTAGTTTCTATGTATATCCGCCCTTGCCATTTAGTAAAACTTGAAGGACCGAATATAAACATGAGTTGAGCATAAGGAAGAAGATTGAATTATAAATCTGAGGATCTCCCTATAACTTTTAATTGCAACTCGTGGCATGGCTCACAGGACAGGCAACCTTCCAAGCATTCTAAACCTGTGCATTCAACAACATTGAGTAAAACAGACAACAGTGTATGGTGGAACTGTTGATAGTTAGGTGGCAGAATATATTTTATCAAAAAAGTAACCTCTTCAAAGTTCTGTGTCTTGAAATGTGAAAACTTATGGTAGTTGCCACACATTTTTATTAGGTAAACTGTTTATATCATTAAATTAAAATAAGTATTAGATTCTAAAATCATGTATTAGAAGTCTAAGCACTTCCTAACCAATTGATTGAATTGTGTCTAGGGAGGAAGAATGTTTTGTGTGAAATTTAACTGATCTAAAGTTCTGAGAAAACCCCAACATGGATAAGAAGATGAAGTCTTTAATCGGAATGTATATATTTGGAGCCTTCATCAGGTTTTGGCTAGCAACTTCAGAGTATCAAAAAATTATAGCTGATCGTATAGAAATATCCACTCCCTTAAACTCATGGAAACGAGGTATTATGTTTCTCCTTATATTTTAGTTTCTTGTATTATAATATTACATTTTCAGTTACTGAGGGATTGCATTTAACCAGTTTAGGTATTTATCCGTATGTAGGGGACATGTTACATGAACCTCCAATACATTTAGCAGCTTATAACGTTCTAGTCGCTGCCTGTAGCAAATATTTACACCTATTATTCACTTTTTGTGATATAGCAACTGCTTACTTATTGTATGTAGCTGCACAAAAGTACATGTTATATTTAAAAAACACTCAGAGGGAACATAAAGCACAATATGCCAAAGATGCGAGTGATATTTTGTTGAACAACAGTGACTTTGCTATTCCACCAAGTTATGTGGCTGCCGCATATTTATTCAACCCATATACGGTGTTCAATTGTGTTGGATTTACAACAACAGTTTTCAGTAATTTTTTCATGGCCTTGTTTTTGGCAGGATTGTTATCTGGTTTGTCCAATTTTTCTAATTGGTAATGCATTGATTAGTAACATTATTTATTTTAGGAAATTTATTATTCAGTACACTACCCCTTGCAATATGCATATCACAAAATTTATACCCAGTGCTATTGCTATCACCACTATTTCTTCATTTTTTAAATGTAGAAAGAAAATTACACAAAGCAGTTAGTGCTCTGGTAATAGTCATCATATTTTGGGCAGTCCTTGTATTTTCTTCTTATTATATGCATAAGAGTTGGGATTTTGTGAATGATACTTATGGTTTTATGTAAGTTTTCTCATTCATTTTATATAAAATTTTTTAATATAATTTGTTACAGCTTGACAGTACCAGATTTACATCCAAATACAGGATTATTCTGGTATTTCTTCATAGAAATGTTTGAACACTTCAGATCATTATTTATTTATTCATTCCAAATCAATGTTACTTTATTATATTTCATTCCATTATCAATTCGTTTTCGTAATGATCCTATGCTGTTAGCTACAAGTTTATTGTCCCTAACTGCAACATTTAAATCCTATCCATGTCTTGGAGATGTAGGATTTGTTTTGGCCCTGTTACCATGCTGGAAACACCTCTTCAACTGTAAGAAATTTCTATTTTCTGTTTTTTTTGGCGTAATTAATTTAATTATTTTTTTTTTAGATATTCAACAAGGTTTTCTGGTTGGCTGTTGTTTCTTTGTAACCACAGCATTAGCACCTACAGTTTGGTATCTCTGGATTTATTCTGGATCTGCAAATGCTAATTTTTATTTTGGAGTCACTTTGGCATTTGCAACTGCTCAAATTTTTCTAATAACAGACATACTGTTCGCTTACATTAAGCGCGAATTTACACTTAAATATGGACGTCTACGTAAAATTGATGGAAAAGATGCACAGCTCATGTTAGAATAACTGCCAGTATTTTTTATCATTTATATTTAATAGAATGTTTTTTAAGTTCAGTTTGTTTATAATAAAAGTTTTGAGTTTTATACCTTTTTTTGTGTTTTATTCCAACCTAGAACTTTTCACTCGAAACCTGTTACCAAATTTATACAGTTACCCTATTATTTCTATTTCTGGGAGGGTGGTATGGAGTATGAAGGGTAACACACCAGACTATCTGACTGGTTTACCTACTTCAGCGTCAAATATTCTATGAAATTTGGCTGAGGCTCCCAGAGATGCTTTTGGGACAGAATCAAACGCTTCCTTATAATATTGTTTGATACTGCCAGCTAGGAATCGAGCTTTAGGGGCCATAAAGCGTGTTTTGGGGAGCCTCAACAAAATTAGTTTCACTAAATGCACTTCTGTAACCTTTCAATGAAATGTAACAAGCTTGGTCATACCACCTTTCTCCAATTTCCAGAATACAAGTATGTCCTGTATATTTTCTTACTCCCTGTTAATAAAATCAATGGCTCTTCAACAACATTCGTGAAAATGGGCTGAATGTTTTGTGTTAATAGTTTTTACAGGAAATCTGAGTTTCTTCTTGCTGTTCATTTGTTCTTAAAGTACTGCACCCTATATTGTTGAACTTTGTTTACGTTTGAAATTCATTATAAATAATGTAGTATACAGCGTCTATGGAGTTGTGGAACAATCCCCCAAAGCAGTTGTGTCACTGCGACGTCACGACTTTATCTTCGTAATTAATTTGTGCAACTGCATTAGTAAAGCTGTACGTAGCTATTAACAACCGTAAAAAAGTACGATCCACAAAGATCTTATCAGAAACAACTCCAAATTTTGTTTAATCAGATGACCCCAGCCTAAATTGTCCATCGCGAGATTTGGTATCCTAAACCAGAAGACATTCAGAAGCTGTGTTCAAACACAAACACTGTTCTTGTACTTTAAACAGTTTTATTACGTCACGTGCGTTCCCGAATAATCCTTTAGAACCATATATGCAAAACCTATAGTGTTACTACTTCACATAAAATATTTGTTCTGCTTAATGACGCACAGAGCCGTTATCCAAACTCTTCACCAAACGCTTGCATGAGGTGAGGGACCTGATGAGCATACGAGTTGGCTGAAAAGAAATGTTACAGCCAAAACGCCACCCCAAATTGCTCAAACAGCATCGAGTAACATGTATTCGCTATGTTGAAGATCATGCTAATTGGATAGTGGAACCGTGGAACGGTGGAAGAAAGTTAAGGGATTTGTTTAACAGTTTAAGAGTTCTAGGAGGAAGGGAGCAAGTAAAACTACGATCAGGAGAGATAGATTTACGGTCCACCACATAGATTCACAGATAGTGAGTTTTGGTGTAAGATCACTTATGGTTTGGACAACGTTTACCATAGAATTTCCGCGTTCTGTTTGATAATTTCGGAAGTAATGTTGTCAATGCCTGGTGATTTGTTTGATTTCAGCTCGTTCATATATTTTTTTACCTCAGTTATATCTGTACTATGTAAAAATATTGTGCTCTGGTTTGATTTTCGAGTGTATTGGAAATTATTTTGAGGTTTTACTATTTTATTTGCTAATGATTTGCCTATGTTGGTGTAGTGATGGTTAAGAACATCAGCTATCCCTTTATCGGGGCTTCAGTCCGATGCCAGGGTAACATTTATATCAACTGCTTACCTGCATAGGAACGTAGTGTTTGTATTGCAATGCAAGTGTCACTATGAAGTGCAGTCGAGCTCAGTCGTTGTACAAAATGACTCCTCCCACACAGATTTTCAGCAATGTGATTGCTGAAAATCAATTTGGACCAACCAATGAAATAATTTTGGTTGTCTGGATTTAGTATAAAAGGGGAGCAAATTGGAAAATCATTCAGAGTTTAGTTGGAGTGAACCACCTAGCTACTCTCAACATAACCTAGAGGTTTCCTCAGGTCTTTCCATAATAATACATTTATTTAAGCCTTCTGGATTGTTATGAAGAATGGTAGTAGTAGTAGTAGATAGCGTAGCACGTTACGAGCGATTCTACACCATACTAGAATTCCAACAGCAGTTTCTCCACTTCCTCCATCACCAGTCAAGCAGACTTCTTCAACTTTACCTTCAGTTGTCAACAATCAAGAATCTGTTATTTTGTCCAAGGAAGATCCTTTAGAAATTCCCCATTCTGTTGGTTATCATCTTGAACCTCTCAAGACATCTTCAACCAGCTACATTGGAATTTCTCCATTCTTCTTATCTAACTTGGACCCTCGAAGATTCATTGTTAGATCCAACTACCGAAGATCTCAAGAAGTTGAAGTACCTGAAGACCTATCACAATTTCGTAATTGTTGGGATTATTTCCCTCACATGTATTAAAGTTTTCTTTAACAATATTAATAAAGGGTATCTTTACCCACTTTACAAGAATTTAATTTAACTGTTGTATATAGGTAAGTTGTTCTGATATAATAAACATATTTGATAATCAATTGGAGTCAGATTAATTCAATATCACAAATAAGAGTACGCAAACCGCTACACCTTTATCAGAGTAAATTTTTGTTCCAGATGCGGTTGTTAGTTGTTTAATTTCATCATGTTTTCTTGTATTTCTTGTTATTTCCTTTACTGTATTCCACAAATTCTTACTACTAGTATTTTTGCTCATTTTTTCTATAAAATAGTTATTTTTTGTAGTTCTTATAAGCGCATTTAGTGTGTTTCTATAAATTAAGTAGTTATTTTTAGCCTGAACGTTGTTTACATCCTTTTTCCATGTAACAAATAATTTTTGTTTGTTATTAATAGATTTGACAAGTCCAGTTGTTATCCATTCCTTTCTCTTTGTAAGAAAATAAGCTTTCAGCGAATTGATTAATGATGGGACATATCGACAGATGCTTTATGCTCCTGATCTATTGGACCACCCCCTGTATTCGCACCCCTAAAAGACAAAATAACAAGGTCATGCTGCATCTTCTTATAGTCATCCTATAGGGAAAAGCACTTGGAGCTACTCACATTGACAAAATCAAAAATATTGTAATTATTTAGGGTCCTTATTCAAACTGTGAAAAATATCATAATTGGAGACGACCTGAGTATAATATGCCAATTCTAAAAATACCAACCACCACATATATACGCCTATTGTTGAAGGAAATAGTTCTCATTAATTCTTCTCTTGTTAGACACAAAATGTATATTTAATTATAAGCTTTTCTTAATGTTTATATATTTGATAACGATTCTAATTAAATTAAACAGTGTTTGAACAAAGTAGGTACTAATAATTGTAATAAATTATTAAAGTGTAAATTTCCATGCGTATGGGTGAGAAAATAATTTTTTTAGTGCAGTAGTGGGTAGTAAAGATGTTTTGCCAAGTGAAGTAAAATCTAGTTGTTGGATAAAAATAACACATTTTTTAATTGGAATGTTTGAAAGCGTGCCATTAAAGAATTATGCAGTGTTTCCCCTAATGTGGCACTGCAGTCAACTCATCTATCTTTTTTTAAAGCTCCAAGTGTCCTTGTCACGTGTGCCAGCCTTTCCAATCAAGCTAAAAGATAAGTGCATCTGTTTATGAGTGAGGTAGTGCAACTAAATTTTTATAAAAAGAGTGCAAGAAAATGGAACGATTTCATAAAATTGAGGTGAATAAGACTGTATGGGAAGTTCCTGAAAGATATCAGATGCTTTCTGCGGTGGGGTCTGGTGCATACGGACAGGTTTGGTACGTTCATTTTACACCTACACTTTTCTAAATACTTGACATAAAATTAAGGTTAGGTTATTTTTAAAAATAATTAAGAAATATCCTATCCAGGTAAAGCATTAGCTTTAAATTATTATTAATATAAAATATAAAGCAATGTTTTTAGGTTACAAAATATGTTCTTAGTCTGCCAATACTGAAGTAACATTTTCATGATTTTAGTTCTGCTATGGATTCACAAACAAATACCAAAGTGGCTATTAAAAAATTGGCACGGCCCTTTCAATCAGCTGTCCATGCCAAACGTACTTACAGAGAATTAAAGCTTTTAAAACATATGCGCCATGAAAATGTCATCGGTTTGTTAAATGTATTCTATCCACACAACGATACTAGTCAGGTGTGAGAAACTGATCCATTTTTAAAACCTTTACTAAACTTCCTATTTCAGATATACCTTGTTACACATTTAATGGGTGCTGATTTGAATAATATTATCAGAACCCAACGATTAACTGATGAACATGTGCAGTTTTTGGTATACCAGATACTACGTGGCCTAAAATACATTCATTCGGCAGGAATTATACATCGAGTAGGTATTTATTTGACTAATATATCTTAAATTATAATTTTGCTTTGTATAAGGATCTAAAACCGTCCAATATTGCTGTAAATGAAGACTGTGAATTAAAAATATTAGATTTTGGGTTAGCACGGCCTACTGAAACAGAAATGACTGGATATGTAGCAACAAGGTGGTATAGGGCTCCAGAAATAATGTTAAATTGGATGCATTATAATCAAACTGTAGATATTTGGTCTGTTGGGTGCATTATGGCTGAATTACTAACAGGGCGTACTTTATTTCCAGGCTCTGATCGTATCCTTCGCATTTTGTTAATGTAAAATATTTTTTATTGTAGGTAATGTATGTTTGGTTAGAAAATCTTGACAGAATTTCACAGGGTTTTACCATTTATGTATTTTATTGTGATTCTCTATTTGTTTTGCTTATTTTAGGTCTAGAACACAGTTAGCACAGTTGTATGGATTAGGTCTGTATTTTTTGTAAGTGCATATTTTCACTCCTAAGACATCACTCTCACTCTAAGACATTTAATATTTCCATTCTCTTGAAACAGCAAAACAAATAAAATTGTGCAATTTAGCAAAAATAAAATGTATCGTCATGTTTCTCTAAGGAGAACAAAACTATACCTCGATAAAATAAGAGAGAGCCAGACATATATGCAGTGTATGCAATCGTACATGTTTTTGTAAGACCCTGTTTATTCAAGACTAGACCCAACAAGGCAACATACACACAATATACACGTAATATAAACAAGCAGGTATCGAAAAAAAAACTATACTCCGATAAAATAAGAGACAGCCAGACATTTCCGGCAATGGTACATGTTTTTTAAGGCTCTGACTAGACCCAACAAGGCGATGTAATAATTTCAGACCTGTCGTGCAGGGGCAATTTTAATCGCCCAAGATGAAAGCCCTATAGTAAAGGGAGTGTGTGAGCGAACGGACAATTGCAAATTAAAGACGATTAAAAAATTACGCCTAGGTCAATATTGCAGGCGATGCAATTATCGCCCTTTAATATAGAACGGACCTGTTTAAAAGCATGTTGCGCGCACACGTCGATTGGTAATCGCTTGCAAACTAATTTTTAAGGGTAGCGTGTTTTGTTGGATCCATTTTTTCAAAATGCGAAAATCATGTCGTTTAATACAGAATTAATCAAAACCAATAGTCTATCAAAACTGTCCCAACTGATTCTGTAGAAGTAGAAGAGTAAACTTTAAATCAGTGCAGCAAAATATGCACCGGGCGCAATTATTTTCTCCTGTGCTGCGAAATATGATGAACAAAATATGTTTTGTAGACTGTTACAC
Organism: Hemicrepidius hirtus; assembly: GCA_963082805.1. Taxonomy (NCBI): domain Eukaryota; kingdom Metazoa; phylum Arthropoda; class Insecta; order Coleoptera; family Elateridae; genus Hemicrepidius; species Hemicrepidius hirtus. The sequence continues at coordinate 20,625,605 of OY720168.1, forward strand.
AAAAAATTGCATAGTCGTGGTTTCTGTGGTGAATTTAATTCTAACGAACTATGGGAAGCGCCAAGTATTAGGGTCTTATGTCCCTTCATTTAACAGTTAATCCAAGATGAAACACAACGTCCATAGATGAACTGGCTTTACCCGATACGCGACCAGATTTGAGCCAATCGTACGGAAGCGCTGAAGGGCCAATATCACGCAGAGTTGAAGTCGCTTATTAGGCGCGTTTATTTCGATTAACAGACGCGCGACTGTTAGTCGCGTTTATTTCGACTAACAGACGCGCAACTGTTAGTCGCGTTTATTTCGACTAACAGACGCGGGATTGTTAGTCGCGTTTATTTCGACTAACAGACGCGCGATTGTTAGTCGCGTTTATTTCGACTAACAGACGCGCGTCTGTTAGTCGAAATAAACGCGACTAACAGTCTAGGTAAACGCAACTAACAGTCGAGATAAACGCGACTAACAGTCGAGGTAAACGCAACTAACAGTCGAGATAAACGCGACTAACAGTCGAGGTAAGCGCAACTAATAGTCGAGATAAACGCGACTAACAGTCGCGCGTCTGTTAGTCGAAATAAACGCGCCTGATAAGCGACTTAAACTCTGCGTGATATTGGCCCTTCAGCGCTTCCGTACAATCGCGTGTGTTGTAGCTTAAGATTCTCCTGAGTTTACCGCTCGCTGCGTTTTACACCCGCTCCCTCAATGGTTGTTACTGTATTCTTTTCTCCCAGAGACTGAGAGACCCTTAAACTACGAATACAAACGCCAGTGTTTCAAATCCGGTCGCGGAAGTGTAAAACCCTTTTAGTTTTGTCTATAGATGTTTGTTTGTCTTTCGTCTTGAATGAAGTATTAGATGGGAATATATGACCTTACTACTTGGCGCCCCGCGTTCGTAATAGTTTATGCGTAAAAAAATAAACATCTTTTAAACTTCTGGTACAGTACTTTTACTTAAGTCACTAACAGGTACATATTTTTGAGTCCCATACTCTGATCCCTGTAGGTGAAAGCTAATCAGGTGGCAGGTAACATATTATTTCTATTCAATTTCGGTAATTAATATATTTTGAAAATTTCCTTAACTTAACTTAGATATCCATCAATTAAACTTGATAATGGAAATTCTGGGGACTCCCACAGATGAATTTATGCAGAAAATCACATCAGAAAGTGTAGGTGTATGTGATCCAAGGAATATTAAAAAATTAATCATTTTGATTTATAGGCCAGAAGTTATATAAAATCTCTTCCACCTTTAAAAAAGAAAGATTTAAGACAGGTTTTTACAGGGGCTAATCCTCTTGCCGTAGATTTGCTAGGATTAATGTTAGAGTTAGACAGTGACATACGAATTACAGCAGAACAGGCTTTAGCCCATGCATATTTAGCACAATATGCAGATCCCAGTGATGAGCCTATATCTGCACCCTATGATCAAAGCATCGAAGATATGGATCTTCCAGTTGAGAAGTGGAGAGGTTTGTGGTTTTCAAAACCTTAGATTGTAATAATGTTTTTTTTTTGTTTAGAACTTGTATTGGAAGAAGTGAAATCTTTTGTTCCCCCACCTTTAGATGAATCCTCGTGATATTGCAATGATTTACCATGGCACTATTCTTAGTATTACCTTCAAGCCACTACGTACAAAAAATATTTGCAAATATAAGCAGTTATTTTCTGTAAGTATTTACAGTACTTTATTTAATTACTTAATAGATTATACAGACATTATAAAAAAATGTTTCTAACACTTTAGTTATGTACAGTGACTTGATATGTTTATACATTCTAATGTTTTTTCATTTGTTCTAATTTTGTATCTTAAAAAGTTATAAATAAAAACTAATTTGCCATAACTTGTTGTTTTCCTCTTTTTGTTTTATAATATTAAGATCTGTTACATTAAAAGTAGAACTGTAGAATATTAATTTTATTATCAGTTGACCTTTCTTTATAAACAACACATATACTTTGACATTCAGACTTCGTTATCGCTATGGTTATCTTCATCTTACTATTATAATATCACTGAAAAATTTCTAAGTTATAACATTTGCGATTCAATCTCACATGGCATCTTTCCTAAACTTGCAGTATTACAAAATTAAAATGTACTTTACTACAAAAATGGATTTATACGAATATTCTACTAATGAGGAATTACAAACTAAATTAATCAAGACATAAAATAACTTTGTACAAAAATAGCTGCGCATACTAAACTGCACAAATATTTTGATTAGGTTATGCGGTTGCTTATCCTACAGTCTTTCATTGCTGAAAATTATTTAAAATCGTACTTTTTTATTCGATAAATTCAGAAATAACCACTTACAGCCCATGAAATTTATAAAAAAATCTTATTCATCATCAGTTATTTAAAATAAACTATTATTTTCTATCATTGTTTGGCACGTATAAGTAAAATTAATTTTACTAATGGATGGTGTCTGTTCATCACAAAATTTTAATTTAGCTGCAGATGTAGGCTCAGTATTTTTAAAAATACTTCAAATGTTTAATTTTTCAAGAGCCAACTCAACTATAGGCACAAGTTTTTGTTATTACCACTATAACATCAAATATAATACCACTAACAATGTAAAATGTCAATGAAGAACATTACACTGGCTGATTTTTTATTAAATAAAAAAAAAAGCGAACGCTAATTTGCCAAATTTCAAAATTTAACTTCATCACATTCTAGAATGTTACCACCAAAACAAAAAATTAAACCTGTAAGCAATAAAACACCAAAATGAATTCAATGTTTGTTTTTAATTTTCTTATCATTTCGGTATTTGCTTTGTTTATATTTAACGTATCTTATCTTATTTTTTATTGTGATAGGCTGCATCATTTCCCCTCCCCCTCCTTATTTTTTAAAAACTATTTAACATATTTTCAAAACAAAATATGCAATACTCCCTTACTATAATTCTTGACCAGACTTACTTTTCCTAGCTGCCATGTCCAAATGAAAATTTCTTGACACAATATGAGATACTAGACCCACTGTAACATTCAGGGTAGCAATTCCTTATTAAAACAAATGATGATTCACGGAAATAGAAAAATGATTTTAATCTAAAACGAATTAACCTTTAATCCAAATTGGTGGTAAATATAACAGAATTGAATTTGGAAAAAATTGAATTCAAGAATGCTGATATGCACATTGCTATGGCTCTCTTATGTAAACATTAGTCTACACCTTTCAAATATATACAGATTATGAAAAAACTTGAGGAGTTCACCCGTTGACGCGTAAATTATCCTTGTATACTAATGTTTTGAGTGGTAACAAGTAAAAACTTCGCCCAATATTATAGATACCGTATGAATAAACAAATATCCTCTAACAATAGAGAGACTAATACTGTTTTAAAAAACTGCCTTTTGAAACTTTCCCGTTAAACTTACTTAGGATTATAGAGTAGGTGAGTGATGATACATAATCAGTGATGAGATCATTCGAGTGAAAAATAATCATTCAAATAATTTTCACTCACTTCTCAAATCAAATGCGAACGCGATTCGTGATTATTCATAATAATCATTGTTACTTTTATTTATAGATTTGTTTACCCAGTTCAGAGTGGTGTTCAAAAATTGACTACCTACATTGTTGTAAATAGGATCTGTCTACTCTGGCTCAGTTCATATTATTTAATGTGTTTATGTTATGACTATTGAATGGGAAAAGGGTGTGATAAAATTCGCTGACAGCGACAGAGTAGCAAATTAAACATATTTTTGTAAGGAATTCGAATTCCAGTTATGATTATTTTACATCACTCGATTATGCCCATCACTAATGAATATTATTTTAAACAAAAATAGCAAGGGGGTGCGCTAATAAAAAAATAAAAAGCTAGAAATTATTAGCGAGTACAGTACGATTTGTGATAAATATTAACTTTTACAATTGGGCATCTATAGGTCATTTACATTTGGCATGACCATCGAGTAATTTTTTCCACAGATCAAACTGTTCTGCACCTTTGACCATATGAATGCTAATACCTCGTTGGACACTGCAAGGAGTTAGTGAAACACGTTTATTGAGAAATTCAGGAGCATGTACTCTCTTAATTTTCAAATCATTTGCTACAATACCTGTTAAAAACACATCTTCTAATTTGAAATATGTATGATTAAGTGCGGCTGAATATAAGTCTTTTGCTAATCTAGCGGGGAATAAATAAGCTGGTCCTGTTGTAAAGTCTGGAAACACTGCTGGTTTGTATTGTTGTGGTGAAATGTAATATTTAGATTTTTTGTTGCGAATAGGTTTCCATTTTTTAGCTAAACGACCATAAATAGCCCTCATTTCAGGATTATGTTTTGAAATAAAAGTAAGTAAGCGCGGTATGTTAATAAACATATCGTCATCAGTTTTAAGTACAAAAGCTGCTTTAGGACAATAATTTTCTACCCATTCTAACATTGATATAGTTTTGAGTGTGAGATTTTCGTAGGTATCAACAAATTTTCCAAGAATAATATCTTCATACATATATTGTTCTTTATCAATTTTTTCCCGATATTCCGTGCTAGGTGTTGAACCCAACATAAATGCAATAGCTACATCTCTCCTAGCTGCAAAGTGACCCCATGTCTGTCTAATAGCCATCCGCGCACTGTCATGTGATGGGGCTGACGTAATAACAATTAAAAGTTGTAAGCTTTTACCCAATTCAGGACAAAGACTTGAACTGATATCAGTATGTCCCGCTTCATAGATTATCTCAGCGGGAACCCCACGAGTTAAATCTGGTACAGAACTGTTGGTAGAAGGAGGTAATGAGGGTGCTTCTGAAGAGATATTACGAGATCCTGGCAGGGATGTGTCGTTCCTATAAAGTGACCCTTCAACTTGAGTTACGTTGGTATGAGGCACACGAAGTTCAAGTGATACAGGCAGCAACACTGGCGATACAGTAGTATGTGGCTGAGGAGTTGACATGTATGCTACGTAGAGAACCAAAGAAACAGTTGTTAGACCTAGTATTGCCAAGTGCAAAAGCCGCACTTGGGCCACCCATGGCACCCCCATGCCTATAACAAATAAAATAAAAAATAATACATATACACAGACACTGAATAGATAAATTAGACAAAATAACTTTGAAGCTTTTAAAACTCCAACCTGCTTCCAATTCTCTCCTTTAAATCACAAAAATCGGCGAATCTTACATGTACAGGATTAATATACTATTCTATAGGGATGAGAATCATCCATTAACTGAAACTTTGAATGTTAACCAAAAGCACTTTTGCTACCATTTTTTTTAGAACCCGGGAATCTTTATATCCTTACATATACAGGACTGAAAAAATGCGCAAACTAACATGACGAACAGGCCATAGAGCCATCCATGAAATTTAAATTGGTAACCCAAGCACTTCTGCTACGGATTGTCTCGAAAATCAGCAATTTTATTGAACAGTACATTTTGTCTATTAGATCATTACATATAAAGGATTAAATGATTGTTATTTTATTACATTACGTTCACCTAGGCCAGTCTCACATTTAACACGTACAGACATCAGAAACAGGTATTGCAAACTTTTCATCCTCTGAGTCACTGCGCCACTAAGACCAACACTGTCAATACATGTATCATTTCAAAATTTTATTATTATGTTTTATTATTATTTATTATATTTATTCGTATGTTACGTTAACATTATTGTGTTTAAGATAAAAGAGTTAGGTAAGCAAAACCCTCAAAAGTTTCAAATAATTATTAGAAATAAAGACGTGGATAACTCTGGCATGGTGACTCAGGCAAAGATGATCGAGATGTTTGTGTGTCTTATAGAGAAGCCCAAATTATATAAACACGTTTGTTTTGTTTCTTGTTACATTTCTGCATATTTACAAATATAAATCGTTAATACCTCTATTAAATGATTGGAAGCGATATTGGAAGCTATGTATATTTGCTTTAAATTTTAAGAAACATAAACAAAATATTAAAAGTGCAACTAGGTACAAAAATAAACTACTTTTCTTGCCATCCACTTTGCTAGACTTTTATCTACACAGGGAAATGCTTGTAGATGATGCTCTTATTCGCATTTGCCGTTTCTTTCAGGTTTCAATGAAAATTTAGTATTTTTAAAGTAAATCCGTAATTTATAAGACTTCCAAAATTAGGTTCAATAAAGCATACGAATAAATAAAAAATTGTTAAATACCTCAATATTTTCTCAAAAGACTGAAGACGATTTTAAAATGAAGTGCGTTTGGTTTCTTGTAAAATCTAACTATAAATACTCACATTCAAAGATTATTTTTCGAAAAGTAATAATAATAAAGATAAACAATTCCAATACACGTTTTATTTTAATTTATGACCTGTTAAAATTATCATTATTACAGGAATGAACTTTATTGGAGAACATGAAATCAGAAACGACAGTGGGCTTTAGTATTATTTGAAAAATAGTTATTGAAAGTTGTTTCACAACATTCTAAATTATTACTCCTGAATTTTAGAAAAAAATATCAATATACCTAAATTATAAACTTCGCAAATATTTGAAACTGAACAAAATTTTGATTGTGCGAAGTTTAGTTTTTTTTATGAAGCTTGAATATTAAGATTTTTAATATTTACCTGATGTTTGTATAGTCAAAACTTCTGATTACCACAAAAAGTGTACCAATATTTAAACCACATTATATAATTTCTTAGAATGCACCTTCAATAGAAAGATTATTTTTTCACATGCTTCTTCACTCATGGTTGAATAAACTTTAAACACCAACCACTTGATTATTTCCCATTACATTATAACTTTAATGTTAAAAAGTGTTTTTTGAATAAATCATCTTCTAATTAAAACAAAGCTACCTTGGATTAACCATAGAAATTTGAATATATTCAAGGGCAATAGGATAAAGTTTAACCAGTAAATGTTTGTTAAAATCCTAAAATTTACTGCCAACTAGATAGTTTTGCGATGATTGCAACAATACCTTTGTGAAAATAATGACTTTCACCTACATTCAAGTTTGGTTAATTAATGCTACTTACAATTAACATAGGTTTATGTTGTTAAAGTTGTTTTATTTTCATAAGTATTTTAATTACTAGTTTATTATTTCAAAAAATAAATAAAATTCTATTTTTATGTGGAAATATGATAACGAAAACGCAATAATGTTTAGAAAATGTAATTTATTACCTGTAGTAAAATCTTGAAAGACAATGAATAAAAATAAAAAATAATTGATAAAAATTTAAAATAATTTTATTAAAACCTCATATAGAGATCTTTAAATGAAAATCACTTTAAGACAGACAATGAACTGAATGTTTGCAAACATAGCTCTGATTGGTAGTAGTGCATTATTGCATTATTTTTGCAGGATCAAAATCTGGATTTCAAAATAAATTAATACTTACCAGCTCACGTAGCAGATAAAAGAGACTGTCTATGTTTCAGTATTAAGATTTTCGCAAGCGACATGACGTCAACCTACAAGAAAACATTAATATTTCATCAAAATGAAAAATTAGTATCGCTAATTAATTAACACTTGTGTTGAACAAATTGATTGGAGTAAATTTGATGACCATGAATACAGGCAGCATAATAATCTAGTTATAAGCAAACTGTTCTGTAATCATTGAGAAATATTACAACTGTGTACCTGTTCTTAAATCACTGACAAATGTTTGTGTCATGAAGTCATTACAATAATAATTAATTAAGCTAATAAAATTTTGGTAAACAGTAGCCTCTGGCTATCTATGGTACAATGTCAAAGGTTGCCAATTAAACGCCCTTTATATGACCACAAGGTTCTTTTTTTAATGGGAATACAAACAGAGAATATTAATTGATCTTTTAGCAGTATTTTTAGAAGCGGGTAAACATTCCTAATCATGCAATTCACGTTACACAATTATCCTTGGGAGACAATTTCTCTCAGCCAAAACTTTCCCTCTACATTATTTCCTGTCCATTTTTACCGCCAACTACTTTCAAACACCATAATATTTATCAATTGATAATTCTGTTTACGTTAATCGAGTACAAATGCACTCACCTGCAGTTTTCTGTTTTAACATAGGTGTACGTAGACAATCAGATTTCAGGTTAGAGAAGTTATACAGCCATGCTATCAGAATCCGATAATGAAATACGTCAGTCCTTAGTGTAATACAACCTATAGCTACAAGCAGTGGCGTACTTCTAAAACCAATCAATAGGGGTCCATACAACATAATATGTTTTCCATTTTTCATTGTGTTAACGCTTTAAATGACACGCAGAGACCCCCACTAGATAGCATAAAATGCTATAAGACCAAAGTTGTAGAAAATAAAATTCCTATAAGAAACTTTAATAGTTTGGGCTTGGGAACCGTCAGACTATAAATATGTTCGCGCTCTATTTAACCCATTAACAGGCACTCACACACAAAACCTTTATTTTCAAAACGCGGCTACCTATACATTATATAGGAAATATTGTTCCTAGGAGCCAGTTTTATAATAAATAGTAATTGTTTGTTGAATAACAATCAAATCATGCTGATTTTTTAATTTTGAAATTAGTCCTCAGTCCTTGCAGTAACCGACACACAAATTTTAATGTGTTACATGATTGATTACATAGCATAGAGAGAAAAAATTAAGTTTCCTGCAGATTGCTTAATAAAATGTTGCTCAATTTTCAGGGAGTTATGGAAAAACTACAATGTAGCAATTTGAAAATGATGACTATATTTTCAACATAATAAATGTTCTCTAGAACATTCAAACATATATAGTAGTAGTACATAATAGTTGTTAATAATTAACTTAGTATTGGCAGTCATAAAAAGACGGTGGCGGTTGAAAACGAATAAATATTCCAAGAATGTTGCTTACAATTACAGCAGTTGAAAAGGCGCCATCAGGTGGCGGTAAAATGATTTCAAATAAATTAACGCAACGTAAGCAACTTGCTAGTAGTTCATGAATGACTGATTTCTAACGACAAATGGTTCGTGGACAGGGGTCGGTGGATACAGAATAACTTTAGAGCAAAAAATCATTCAGCCACCTACAATCGGTAGTAAATGAGTTGCTCAGTAGTCGTTATAGCTTACAGAATAGGGATGCGTTTTAATTTATACCACTTTTAGTAAGATTCTTTTAAGTGGGAAGTATCAAATCAAACTAAACTGACAGTCTAAAAAAACATCTATATACCGACACTAATCTAGGGCAGCAAAAATTGGGTACCTACTTACCAAAACAAAAAAAACAATAAACTACAAATTTCGGAGAAAAATTTCGGACGTCCAATGAATTGATAAAATAAGGAACGACAACATTAAGGAACTGCTATTAAATAGAACCTTTAAGGGAACTGAAAGAACAAAAATTGAAATGGTTTGGCACATGGTAAGAATGAACAACAACAGGCAAACAAAAAGAGTCTGGGAGGCAGAAAAGGTGGCAATAAAGAATAAAACAAGGTGACCAAGAAGTATCTGCGTGGCATTATGAATGAAGTAGTACAAACAAGAGGAAAATCCTGTAACAAAGCAAAGGAAATGGCAAGGGGAAGATTCATTAAACAGAAAAACTAACATGGCCATACAATCCTCGACACCTTAAGAGTAACAGAGGACCATATTATGTCTGTACCTATGTATGTAGGATTAGTGCTTTGCTACTTTAACCATTACCACATATTTTTAATAATTTGTGGATAAACTGAATATGTGATGCAAATAATGAGTAAAAATAACAGTTCTGGCTATGGCTCTACTTCTTCAGTTGTGTATAGAGGTTGAGGTATTTACTAGCAGCGAGATGCTGCGATTTTAAACCACGACCTCTAATTGGGGGGGAAGGAACTTATTACATTTCAGAACGAGTCGCTTATGGGGGTTTCCCACACGAATGGGAATTTGTCATAGCACAGCACTTTCCATTGGCAGCATTGTTGCATTCAAGGTGTTTTTTTTGCAATTTGTTGTGAAGAGCTTGACAGGTGTATATGTCTTGTAGCCTAGGGTATGTTTATATTATTATTTTTTTTGGTATTAGTACAAAAAGAGGTCCTAATATATAATTTGGTATCTGCATAGAAATATCCCTTGATTTAGCACTTCCCTATTAGGAATTTGAGATTAACAATTACACAATTGTATTGTCATTATGTATTATCCATATAATTGCTGTTACATAATAATTTAATTAAAAAATTATACATAGAAACATTATTACCTGGTAGGTAACTAAAGTTTCTTTTGTAGTTTGGTCTGCGAATGTTGTCATGACATTACATTGGTGGATGCATTGGTTTTGGATAACATACCAGATATGTAGTAAGTATTTCCAGAACCTTTTATAAACAAATTATTTAATTGATTGTTTTAGTGTGTATCTGTGATCTGGTAACACTACCAATGCAATCTCTTCCTTCGGAACTGAACGAAACAACAAAAATTCCTACTATAAATCGTTCAGTAAAAGCCATTGGAAGTACCAGTTACATTCCGCCCATTACTGCAGCTTCTGCAAATGGATATCCAAATGCTAGTGCTGTTATTCCTATTAAGTTACATAAATCAACGAAAAAGCATGACCTATATGCAAACCTGACCAATAAGTCTTCAGTAACTACAGAGCATCCTCTAATTAAAGAAACGACTGTGATAGACCAAAATGTCACTGATGCAGGCTTGAACATCACTGATAATCAAACCTCAAGCTTTAATGCAATAAATCGCGCTGAAAATCTTTCATATGTTAATGAAGACAACAGTATGAATCAAACTATAATTGTAAATTCTGAACGTGTGGGGGCTGAAAATCAAGAAAACACTAAAGGAAGTCTTAGTGCAGCTGGTATAACGGGTATTACATTAGGTTGCGTTAGTATTATTGGAGTGATCTGTGCTGTCAGCTTTATCATGTATCGAAATTATGGGTTCAACCGGCCACAAGTACTTAATGATCGTTGCAGTAATCCTGATTCCAGTGGTTATATTGATGATAGCACGGTGCGCGTAAGTCTTATCAGCTTTCATTTTTGTTTATCTAAATCAGAGGTGGGAAGGAGACTTTTAAAGAGTAGCTACCTTTTCCTCCATGTTGCTGAGCTCTCTACAGTTACTTGAGAAATAGTGTTTTGCTACATTACCTAAAGTATGGTTTTGTACCTAAAGGTTTTAAATTGAAATATCAAAGCAGCATAAAATTAATATAATTGGGGATATCAAAATACAAACGTAAAAAAATTTGTTTGATTGTTTATTTTAAGGATTTGTGCATGTAGCGAAAAGTAGCTTCGCGATTGTTGCTATAGCTGCATTTTATGAGTAGCGCGCAATGCTACAAATTATTTCTAAATAAAGTAGCGCGCTACATTATCAAACTAAAAAAATAGTAGCTTAGCTACTAACAGTAGCGCGCTACAAATAGGGAACTACTTCCCACCTCTGATCTAAACAAATACAGCTGATTTTATTTCAAGTTTGCTCAGGTTTGGAAATACTTCCCTGTTTACTAATAATGAGTTTTTATTTTACAGGAAAATTCAGAAGAAATGTACAGTCTTGATAATGATTCATTTCTGAATAGTCTTGAAGCTATGACCATTCAGAATTTATGGACAGATACTGTGAAGCATACAAAGCTTTAATCAATTTCAACTATTTCCTTGTAAATAATTTTATTTTAAGTATTTTAGAATCTGTGATGCATATCAATAGAATCTGATCAAAATTGTTTAGTATATTTTTGTAACTGTTGTACAGTAGCGATATTATTTTAGTCCATTTTGACTTTTTTTTTACACTTGTTTTCTCTTATTTATTTTTATTGTTGGTTTCGAATTGATGTGTTGGTTAAGAAGAGTACAAATAATATATAGTGAAAAGTTTTTAATACAAGCTAGTTCTCTACAGGATGCTCCAAATAAGATGCAAACCTGTAGCAGGTTGCTTGCTTAAATTTGTTGTATCAGTTATCAAAATAATGTACCAAATGCAGTGTATATAAAATTTAAATATCGTACTATTCAGTGCTTTTTTTTAGATAAATATGATTTTTAGAAATTCATTATATCCCTGAACACTCGAAAAGGTTGTGTATATATGTTCTGGAACATGCTGTAAAAATTTCTTAATACTTTCTCCATCTTACTACTATCTCCTCAATTCTTCTTCCATCTATTTTTATCTCGAAAATGTAGTGTAGTACAAAAAATTGTATACAGATAATGTGAATACAATAAAACACACTTATGCAATCATATTTCTCTATATCAAATAATAATGTGCAATAATGTAATGTTCTGTAGAGATAACGTACTATAATTGTGTGTGTATTTAAAAGAGCTATAACAATTTATGTAATGATAATGACCACCTGTAAAGTTAGTAAATAAAACATAGAAATTGTTAGATGTGATATAGTACTTCTTCATTATTATTTTTTTTTATTAAACTGGTTTTAAAATTAGCTGTTCTGTGATTTATACATTTTCTGTAGTATGTGCTTTTATTTTTCAGACAAATTTCGTAATAAATATTTGTATTAGACTGATTTATTGATTAAATATTTGCTTAATTTTTTAAAAAACACATTTTTTCTGTTTCTTCCTTTCTTTTCTAATTCAAATTTAAGAAAACCTAAACCCAATTACAATTATCCTAAATAAAATTTTTCTTTCTCATATACAGAGTGATCGCGAATATAAAATCCTGCAGACTGATGGTTTAGAAATATAAAAAATTAAAACGCGTTAAAAAAGTTTAGGTTGATAGTGAAATCTATGAGCAAAGTGCAAGCAAGAAGGGTTTAGGGGCAATGCTTCTTCATAAATTGGTGTTAAAGTTGGTACTCCAAAATTCTCGACAACTTGCTCTTCTATTCAATTTCTGACCTTCAAAAGCGTCCCGAAAGTCGATATAAAGGGGTAGAAAATTTATTACAAATCTATAACATTTGGGATTGCGGCTATCTCTATAATGTACTTGAAATGTCTTTGGTAGACCGCTTTTAAGACTGGACATTTGACGTTTTTAAGTATAGACGGGACAATTCCCCTCTATTATGGCCGCAATGACCTATAGTTAAGAGGATTCGTTTCTATGTACGGATAAGCTTCGTGATCGTGTGTCCTGCATAAGGTAATGTTGTAGATCCGTCACCTAAAATTCGGGCGTTATACGCACGCGACACAATTTCAAATGAGAGGCAGTGCGAAGTTGCCAATTTTATTAGATCCTACCCCTTACAGTGAAGTTCATAATAGTGTGTTTCAATCAGATTAAAAAATATATAAGGTAACAGACAAATCACCGATAAACTAGTAAAGTTAAGTTAAATAAATAAATTGAATTTTAACATTACAGTTTGCTATCGCCAACTGCAGGCTTCGGTTGAATACCAGGGTAGGTGTAAAATTGCGTTTTGTAACAATTTTACATATCGACCATGCTATTAGCTCATAGGAGCAATTTAAGACTAAACACTGCTTTGTTTTACTCGTTTGTTGGTCAATGTTTCAAATTTGCACTCCTTGTCACTATTGGTGAAATAGTAAACGTGACAATGTCGCTATTTGTACATGGACTTATATTAGGCAGGACTACGCCTGTCCGCCTGAGCATGCGCAAAAGCGGGCGAATTATAGGTGTCTGATCTACAATACCTTAAAGTCTATGATGTGACCACAATCCAAGAAAATCAGATCCCCTTTACGGCTCATAGACGTCATCACCACAAATATTCCAGGTTGTAGGTTGGTAGTAGGTACTACCCACAAAACAACTCGCTCGTACCATAGATATTGTTTGGTCCTGCTTTTGGGGAAGGAATTGATTTTTCCTTGTCTTCAACTTGTTTTCTTTTGTAGTGGAATCAAACTGAATATTTTTTTTCATATAACAATCCAATTTTTTTGTTAGTTACATCTCATATGTGATTTATAAATTTATTATCTTATAATCTTTTTTCAAGGTAGTAGTCCTAAACATTCCTGTATCTGGTTGGATAACAATAACTTTCTTCCCGTTTTCCAATTAATACAAAATAAACGGTAATACAAACTTATGCAACTCCTTAAAATGATTATAATAATTTGAAGTGGGTAAAAAATTGAATTCTTGCATTGCCGGTATCTACTATTGCAGGATTTAGTACTTTAGTAGTGACCGGTACTACAAGATCTGCAAAAAAGGTTTGACGGCACCATTGGGACATACATGATTCTAGCGGCATTTTACAAAATACTCATTTATTTTAATCACTAACCATAGCGAGAATAGGCCACTACAAACTTACTATAGGGATGCGCTCTGAACCGTGATATATACCTAGAACCTAAAGCGTTCACACACTACACTACACTATCAGACATTTACTTAATACCTACATAATCAGGAATGTAAATTTGATTAATTTAACTAATTTAAAGAAATTCCATCAAACTCAAATGGACAGGGTACACTATAGGGAATACATTGTTAGCTTTGACTAAAGTCTCAAGTGCTCTGGGTCTATTCTCTGGTATCAGCCCCTGCTGAACAATTAAATAGACTGGTATGAAATACACTTTTATCTTTTTCTACCCCCTGGTCAGCCTTATCAGACATTTACCGAACCCAATCTTAGGAATATTGTTTCAAAAGATATTCCGTCAATGAAGATGAACTGAGATGGATACACGCTGCATTTGCAGGTTTGACTAAATTCCTAAGTGCACTGAGACTTTATCTTTCTCTATTTCCTGTCCATACCTATCAGAGATTTATCCAATTCAATATCAGGAGTGAAAATTTGACTCACTGTTTTAAAGAAATTCCATATAAGCTTTACGTTTAACTGTATTTCTAAATGTGCTGGCTATGTTCCAATAGAATGATATGAAATAGATGTCTATATATGTCTTTATCCTAGCAGTTTCACTCAATTTTTTGGGTAAATTCTGTCAATGAAAATTCTTTGGGGCGGAAACACTTTGTCCTTACAGGATTCCTGGTAAATTTGTTTGAACCTTGATATGAGTAATGACAACTACCTATATAGTCGAAGAATCTATCTACTCTGTTAGTTAATCTGCTCTTGAAATTAAAGCCAATGCGTTATTAAGCCAGGAAGCTCGTAACATTACCAAAAATACACAGAAATTTAGATATTAGTTCAAATAACAAGTATCTAATGTAATTTAAGGTGCGGATTTAGCAACACCCGGTATATTATTACATTTAATAAGTATATTTTGTAATAATTATATTGAATTTATGTTTAGTTAGGTAATCTTGTTCGAGAAATTGCCTAACACAGGCATACATCATCAAGCACGTAACACAAAGTGCACCCTGTATTCGGCCTTTCAGGAGGGTTGCCTATACACCAAGCTGCGCGTTTCCTGCAAGCTTTTCCTGCGAGTTTTCCTGCAGCAGCCAATGACTGAAAAGGACTGAACAAGGGTAATTGATGCTACTGACACAATTTTGCGTCCAGCCCTTCAATCTGCTTTGAACATACATAATATTTGGGATTTGGCCAGTGAAATGTTTTTGTAATTTCCTACCGGCTTTTCTGGTTTAGGGCAAATATCTTGTAAGTAAAATATGTGTCGTAGATAATCCCGAAAATTAATTTGGCTTAATTAGCGATCTATACCTATTGTTTATCCAAAATTGTCTTGCGTTGTTACATGATCTTTAAGTCAGTAAACATGCAAAACTAAATCCTACGCATATTGCATCTTTTAATCAATACCTTTCTTACCAAACTGGTAAAGGTCAAAAAAATTTCCACAATTGGCTAATAAATTTTTGCGTGTTTACAGATATTTTTAGACCCAAACCAAGACTTATGAAAACCCTCGCTGTCCGTAAATCAAAATGTGATGTAGTCTGAGGTCATTACCGGGTTTGTTCAAGTTAAAAAGGATATTTTATTCTATATTCAGCAAAAGAAAAGGTGTGTGCAAACGCGAATAAGTAGCGAAAACGAAAAATAAGTCAGTTAAGACGAGGTGTCCGAGCCAGCAGCGACTGCTTCAAGTGCTGCATTTTTTCCACAAGAAGCCCTAGCGAAGGCTTTCCACGATGTTCACCCTATGGTACACAATTCTCTCGTGGAAGGAATACCGGTGAGTAAACGTGAAAATCTTTTAAACAATGCATGTTTTTTAGTAAATAGTTCTACCGGCATTTTAAATAGTCTGCGCCGAAACTCTATAGCTTTGGCGATGTGCCCAAAAGGTTATTTTAAGATGATGGCACGTGATTTTTGTTGGAACTCATTTTCAAGAAAATTATCTAGATGGCGGAATTTCATAAAACAATAGAAATTGATTGATCGTCCTTTAAATGGGTTATGCTACGTCAAACTCGTAATTTTTGAGGTACGAACCGCAATGTCCTCTGCGTGTCTCAAATCGGTTACTCTAAATATATAAATAACATTTAACCTGAAAATATAAATATATTTTGACCTGTTTTCATTTTTTCCAGTTGAAATTTTCCAACCTTTTTAAATAAATCCTTACTAAAACACAAATTTAACACATTCTCCTTTCGTATCCGTGGAAGGAACAGAGACAGTCTTCCTGAAATCATATCCTAACCTGACCTAACAATTCTCGTATAAAGCAGTCCTAAATTAAACTTCCTTTTCTCAATTTTTGAGTTTTATCCTTAAGCTAATTGAATCGAGGTTTTGTTTAAGAAAACCTGCCTTTTCAAACTTACCCTTTTCAGCTGGTTAAGTCTTGTTGCGAGGAACTAACTACCAATACAACCCTTACCTAGTTTTTCTAAAATTTTGTAAGAAAAACTAAATAAAATATCAATAAATTGACCAACAATTTAAGTTAATTAGTTAATGAAACCTAATGCTTTCATTTATTACCAATACCCAACTTTGCTATCGATTGGACAGCACAGTACATTATTTAGAAACCATTAAATAAACATAGCGGTTATAGCGGTGGTTTAAAACAAGCAAAATTTGTAAAGCTACAGTAGACATCTAGGAGGTGTAATCTGAATGTTTGGAATTTTTCAAGTTCCTAAAATAACTATTAAGTCGAGTTAAATATATTGTTGGAAACAACTTAAACCCATCTCGTTGAAGTTTAAGTTTATCATAGAACATTTTTTCACAAACAAATTGGATTAAGTGATGAAATAAGATTTTATTTAAATAAAATTGTATTACCAAAATTTATAAAGAAAATTTCAATTTTGAAAGCTTTTTTTATTACTTTTAAAGATTAATAAAAATTTCAGAACAAACATCAAGCACGTAAATAATTTTACCTTCACCTTTCTAGTATCATTTTTGTTGGGTGAGAATTATGAATTTATGAAAAATTGCAGAAAGGATATGTCATAACTGAAACTTTTTTTAATATTATTTTCAGTACTGAAATATTTTGAAATTAAGGTTCGAAGAATTCTAAGGAACTCTGAAATTGTTCAGTGTGCAACAACCTATATATAATGTTAGTTTATATTTAGAAAAATGTTTTAAATTAACTTATACTACAGCACATCTAAATTTATTTCTTACATAGTCTTAGGTTTTGGACTTGACGCCGTAGATATGTATGTAATTGCATATCTGAAGGCTAAGTGAAATTGTAACGTTCCCCCTTGAACGTACAGTATTTATTTTTGCACTAGGGTAGCTTAGCGGGAAAATCCAGGGTCCTTTATAAAAGGGGTTGAATAAATAACTGTATCGGAGAGATTCGGAGTTAAACGAGGACGACTGACCTCAGCAAATACAGAAGCCATTAAACTGCTTCTTAAATATTTGCTACTGGTCAGACGCCTCGTTACAAAATTTATTGATATAATTAATAGGAAGTAGTAATTTTACGAAAAATTATAATAAATACAATAATGTACGGTGTGTTACATTAAAAATCATATTTAAAAGTATTTCATAAAAGATCTATGGTCCCCATATCACAAATATATTATAACAATACTCTCAGACCATAAGTAATATTTATGTAAGAAGAAAATTTAAAATAATTCTAGTACAATGGTGATTAAAATTGGTCAGGAACATTAAATAAAACACATGTTTACATGTTCTAAAACAAAACAGTGTTAAATTTTCTTTTTATTGACCAATGGTATCATCATATAAATTTCATTTGGATGTTGTCTTATTTTACTCCAAACTTAAAAAGGAAAACAAATTTATTACTTGTAAAAATATGAATTTCAAATTCTTTGAATAATTTTCTGAAGCTGAAACATCTCTTGGGATTAGAAAATCTTAAGGGTAATAATAAGTTGGAAGAATATACTCAGTGTTAGTGTTTCTTCGTTTTCTTCATTTTTCATTGTTTTACTGTAGACAGTAAAAGTAAGCTAACCCCGGACAAATGAAGAGCCCAGATGCGTTCCCGAAATACACCCAATATTCCAGGGCCACGGCCGGTGGGATATTTATACATATTCACACGTAACCCTTTGCCTTACCTACCTTAGCAACTAAAATATTTTTATCTCTCATTCATTAACTTTTTTTTTTCATTATACGGAAGTTATAGAAAACAAATTCAAAAATGATAAACGGATATAACTGTCTTTCACAATTAAAATAGAAGCTTTTTTTGGTTTTACTTCACATGATCAAATAAATTAGGGTTGATTTTAGTAAAAAAAAAACAATTTTTTTCCCATAATTAGAAGTCATATTTGATTGATTATATAAATTATAAGTTGGTTTTAGTGGTAGGTACATAAATTGGTTACTATTCATATCAAAATTAACGCAACCAAATTGTTTGTTGATTTAGTCATTAGAACAGAATCGATCGTTAAGTTTTGTTTATTAATTATTCATGTTATTTCTCAAAACTAACTAAATACTTTTATACGTTACACCGGTGGTACTGACCTATTACATTTTTAACATCGCATCTGTTTTTAGCGAGAGTGAAACTGTTTGGCATGACCCTTGGAATTCAAGGCAAAAAAATTAAGATGTTGATTCATAAGCTATGAATTAATACTTTTGTAAATTCACTTTCTTGGTTTTATAATTTTGAAAAACAGTGGCTAAGTGAATGAGAGTCTTAGATCCCCAATCTCGGGTTCGAATCCCGCTCGAATAAGTGTTTGATGGAGACTTTTCAGAAGCTGTGCATGAGTACTAATGCAAAAATTTAAAAAAATCTTTGTTGTCGTAACGGTTGATTAACGCAGCCGATGATTGCCAACAATGTCGTATATGTAATATACTCTAATAAATAATATCCGTTGCGTAAAAGTAAATTTCCTCAGAATTTTTCTAGTTTAAACTTGAATATATACCTACTATTATAGGAATGGAAAACGGTATAGGGTATTACTGTGATTAGGCAAATCTGTTCTTCAGCATTAGAATACAACTCTAAACTTACTTTTTGGGCTAAAAATCTTGAGGGTTTTTTCTTACCACAAATATAAAACTTTAATTATGTGTATCAAATTTAATATGAGGCGCGGTGGTTGCTAATAGGACGCGGTTTCGAGTCCCGATCTCATCATGAATGTACAAAATATTTATTTATATTCAATAAAAAAAAATTTATACATTTCTAAAATCGAATAATAAAAAATGTAGATTTATAAAGAATAGTATATATTTTCCGTAGGATAATTCTGTAGCAAGCACGAAAACTTTTGTGATGTCCTAATTTCCTGTATAGTACT
This sequence comes from Hemicrepidius hirtus, assembly GCA_963082805.1. Lineage (NCBI taxonomy): Eukaryota > Metazoa > Arthropoda > Insecta > Coleoptera > Elateridae > Hemicrepidius > Hemicrepidius hirtus. Next base: position 20,645,319 of record OY720168.1, read on the forward strand.
ATATCGTTGCATGTCCACATTCTATTTGAGATCAATAATTTCCTTGTTAAATTATCCTTTTGTTCTATGTATAGGCTTTTTACGTTTTATGTTTTATAAAGCTAGCATGAAACATCTAATATTTCACAAAATCCTTGTTTACTATGCGGTTTTATGTGGTTCCAATGAAAACGCATGCAAAGAAACAATTTTACGTTGAAGTTCACTTGAATTAATTCAGTTTTCTCCAGAAATTCGATTAATGTTAAAACTGCGTAGTTTTTTTATGTTAATATTTTACATAATACTTTATAATTAACGATTGCGTTTTACTGTCGTATTTATGCTATTTATTGTTAGCACGTTATAGACAAAGCAATCTTGCGAATTTTGGGGAAAAAACCAATCATTTTAATCTTAGTTAAAATAAAACATGATAATTTTGCGTGAGTGATATCACGTAGTATGTGCCTAGCAACTTTTTAAAAGCAAGTTTGATAATGCATTTTATCAAATCTCAATTACCTGCAGAAAATTAAATTATTAATCATACATCAAGTTATACTTTTTGGAATTGAACCTCTGATTACTGAAGATAACATAATCAAGATTTTATTATTATTTCAATTGCAGTGGTTTTTACGTAGTCACTATTACTTATTTTACGACTTTATGCAACGTTCATTTAACCGAAATGACATAAGCTATACGTGCAAACGAGCATACGATGGCCAATAATAGACATGCTTATTGGTGAAGATAAAACAGCATAAACTAATATTTACTTTCTCGCCGATTTACTTCAAGTGTTAATAGAAAATATAAATACCTAATGGTAAAAAATAAGCGTCATAACTCACCCATTTGGTAACAAGTTCTAAAAAATTTAAAGTAATTTAATTCCCAGTAATTCATATAACAATGCTCTAAAATTGGGATTTCTTACAAAAAACATATAAGAAAAAAATAATAGCCATTTATAATTTATTTTTTGGTAACTTCAGTCGAGTGCTATGAAAATATCTGTCTATTTAAATTTTGTTTTCTTGTTAGTTCTGTAACTAAATTATACGTTTGAAGCAGCTGTCTCGTCAGTTTGTTAAAATTATCTTCAAAAGCTTTAGCAAATGGAACTTAAAATGCATTGTAGAAGCAAATTAATTTCGGAATAAATATTCACTTAAAATTAGCTACGTAAATCAACAGTAGTAGGTATATTTAGGGAACATTCCCACCTTCATTTACTCGTTTTAAGCTTTCCTTTGAAAGTGAAGATTTAGTGTTGACTGCCAATTTTGTTATCGGTTCAATTCTAATTAATCTTAGATGATTGACTTATTTTTAAATCATTAAACGTACGCAAGGTGTCCACGAGAAAACCAAACCGTGAAAACATAATTTTCGAAAACAACTTTTGAGCTATTTTGTAATACAGCGAATCTCAACCTCCGGGAGTCGATGGAGCTAGAAAAGTTGCCAGAACGTCTAGATTTTGCCAAACATTATTACATAATTGTTTATTCTATTATTATAATTTATTTGACACTCTCTCTCTTAAATTTTTAGTTATTTTCCATTGTTTCTACAAAAACAAAATAAATTTTAAAATATGTATCACTAATTATATTTAGTTTTTATTTGTCTTTTTTTTTTGTTTTAAGAGATGTTATTACGGGAAAACTTACAAAAAAGAAATCAGCATCAAATAAAATAGCAACAGGAGGTGCCAAATTGGATGATGCAAGCAATAAATCCGGTACTGTAAAATCTCCAAGTCCTGTTCCTTCAAAAAAAGATGATTCAAGGATACCTGTGATTGAACCTTCCAAACAACCAAAATCACCTTCGCCACAGCCTAAAAATTCAACACCCCCAACAAAACCACCATCGGTACCTCCAGCTCCTCTTCCAAAATCTGCTTCTTTGCAACCTCAACCCCCTAAACAAGCGCCACTAGGCCAAAAAACTACTACTCCTTCCTCTCCTTTGAAAAAGCCTGTGAGATTACCATCTCCCCATCCCATTAGAAATGAAGAATATGAGGAAGAGTCTGACGAAGAAGATAGCGACGCCGAAGAAGACGAAGACGATGAGGAGGATGATGAAGACGAAGATTCGTTAGTAGAACCTGAACCAATTAAACCAAAAGTACTACGGACTGAAGATTCCAGAAAAAACAACCCTGCTCAAAATTCGGTAAACGATTTTATTAATCAAGAAAAACGCAACCAGAAAAATAATATTGGTTACCTTCCAAGGTAGGATGCGTGTGTCTAAGGGTGCGTGACTAACTAACTTATTAACAAAAACGCTAGTTGTTTGGGAACATTTTGCAACGAAATTTGTCCAAATTTGATCAATTCTTTATTTTCGTACAAATGACAAGTTCACGTGGATATGGATTCGTGTTATGTAATACAATGAAGGCTCGTTTTTGATGAAATATACATAAAAGAGAAACGTTTTTTTTCCGTTTAATCAATACCTCTTGCAGTTACTTTGTAATTAAAGCTCTCTAAAACACTTTACTGTAAGCCTTTAAAAAATTTCTTTGCTTATTGAAACTACGTCAAATCATGTATTATGTAATGAAAATATCTAAAAATACAAATTTATTTTAGATTTATAATTTTTGAATTTTTTCCAAGAAATCCAAGATTCAAAATACCCAATTGCAAAAACAACGAAAAAAAACAGCGTATCTATAAAAATCGACTTTACCGTATCTAAACCATTGGACTATGCATTTAGCAAGCATTACATAGGTGTAATAGATTATTTTAGTAAATATTCATTTTGTCAAGGTGAAAATTAAAACGCGTGATATCTCCCACAACGTTTCCTCTAGACGCTGACTTTTTATTGCTAATAATTTTCTCATAACCACTTGAAGTTTATACTTACTATTACACATTGATTTATGCAATATCAGAAAAACTTCAATTTTTCAATCAAGCAAACTCACAAAAACATCTACGAACAGCTAAATTATAATAGAAAAAACTAGTTTTCCTTAACGGTTTTTATTTAAGGAAAAACTCTATCCAAATTACTTAGGATTCTATAGTATATAAGGAAATTATTGTTTCCTTTGATTTATTGAACGCATGGAAGGATAGTGAAATTGATTTCCAGCTAGTAATTTCCTAGTGTTTTTACCCCAAATATCAATTTAGCTTGAACCTTTTTTTTTTATTCTAACACAAATAATAGCAGCTGTTTTGATAAGAAAACAACGCAGTTTAAATAAAATAACGTTCCTTTTTTATTACTCAACTTGAAATTGCACTTTAATTCCATCTTATCGTATAGGTAGCATATCAAAATATATATTGTGCACACCTTAATCAAGATTGCTATCATAATACTATCTGTGCAAGGAAATCGTTACGAATAAGGGCTTGCCTATTTAATTTCACAGGCTATTGATCAATGTTATTTTTTAAATGTGGAAAATGTTACTTCAAAATTCGTATTTGTAACGACTGAAACCCTCGAGACCCTCGCAATTGCGGCTGGTCAAATCGCTCTTCCCCAGTTTTCTTTCTCCCCTCATTCGTCCTGCGGCATGAGCGGCAGGATTGGGAAGGGGTTGAACCGCAGACGTCGCTGAGCTTTCCACTTTTAACACCCCCAAGAGTGCGAAAAAAGTTTGCATTATCTCTATGAATTACTAGACAACAAAGATGGTATTAGGTCGGTCAAAGGTTGCAGGAACGGGCATGAGCTAACGATTGGTGCGCTCTAATTCTGGGTGCCCTGACGTCAGTGGGGAAGTGGGGCTCATGAGAACTTGGGCTCTTCTCCGCGGAGTCCTAGAGTCACACTTGCAGTCGGTCTCCTCCACACCGGGTGTGTTTCTAATCAGACTTATTACATTAAGGTGAGAAACGCATTCTTGGACTCACCCTTCAAACCGATCATCCCAAACTTCAAACATCCTCTGAAACCACTTTCAACCAAAGGGCGGTTTTGGAACCCCCAACTCAATTTCCCAGTTTTCCTTTCTTGTTATTTTAAAATCCAAAAGTGTTTCCTGAAAAGCTTTGGTGATATAAATATAATCAGTAATTCCGTAAGTAGCAGCTTTTGCTTTCAACGCTTGTGACTTTTGCTTAAGGGGTTGAAATTTAGAAATTTTAGCTTTACTGAAAGTTCTCATTTTCACATTTAGATTTGTATATAGTTTGGCCACTTTCCATGTTTACTATTTGGCAAATAGATTAGAAATACAACTTATTATTACGAAAGCGGTTTTCATTTCCAAAACAATATTATGTAATAACCACACAACGATTTTAGTAGTTTCGGTTAAATTTATTATTCGGAACAGCTTTTCAATCGTATCATTAAATCCCGATGAACTGTCGATCAAAATTCATTACAATTCATTGGATCGACAATTACGTTCATTTCATAGAGTCTGAAAAGTTTTCAGGAAACTCATAAATTAGCTTCTGCTGTTACGCAACGATAGTATTGGTTGGCATTAAAACTAGGAGTATAAAGTCGATACTGGGCGTCATTTTCCCTGTGCGCAAGTTACGTTGTTTTTTGGATTTTCTTTGGTTTTGCAAGCAGCTCTGTTCTATTTCCTACAGTCCCCTACAGTTCTGCACATTCTAGTCCAATTATTTAATAAAGTGATATTTACACTCAGTGAGTCAAGTAACTTTGATTAAAGTTGATTACTTAGTCCTAGTAGCTCGCTTAAATAAATTAAGCCAATTCTCGAGAACCTTAATTGTGCAAAATATCTGCTTCGCTCGTTTTAAGATGTTTGCTTGACTTATAAATAGACCTTAATAACTTTATTGACGTTAGAAAACTATCATACTTATTTACAAAACTTTTGTGGTTTACTTCAAACATTTTCTTTATTAGAAATTTTCAAGCCTGCTGATACCTGAACACAATTATTCGTTCTCAATTTCTTTAATATCATCTTATCATAATATTGTTTCAATTTTCTTTTACACATTATTTAACTTTAAAGTAGGTAACTCGTTTGTTATGTTCTAAAAGAAAAAATTATTCCAAATTAATTTGCAGTAAAAATAATCGATTAATAGAATTGGGAAAAACTTGGCATGTAGCTCCCCTTTAAACTGCAAACGTTTTTCCCTTTTCCACCCTTACACGAAGCCCTTGAAGCCCTTGCCCGTCAAGCATATCACGAACGATATTTAAATCTACTATCATTCTTGTTAATCCACTGTACGTATGTATGCAAAATCCATTGTGTTATATAGAGCATTATACCAAGCAATCGGGCGTTAAATGTCATTAAAAGGGAATGACTAATTTGAAACCAACCTTATTATATTACATCAGATATCTCTATCGAATACAAGGGCCACATCCTGTTCAAATCTTGATTACAAATTTAATAGAGTTTCAAATTTACCTGTAATTTTGTTTGCATTTTAGATAATAAGTATTCGTCTTCGGTAATTAATACTGACGTAGTTACATTCTGAACGATATCCTTCTCATAAAAATGTAATCGAAATCCGAATCCGCACGGGAAGAGGGTTGATTATATGTCTCTCAAATTACGGCATCGTTTAACGTCTCAAGTTCAAAGTTATTAATAAGATAACGTTGCTTTTGATAAGCATACCTGAAGCAACCTATTTAAGTTTAATTCCTTTTAAACTTGGATGTCATTATAAATAATTAAATGAAAAGAAAAATTAGTAGCAAATGGTGACTGAAATAAAATTTCAATGAATATTTATGAAAGGGGTTGTTTTAAATATAGGTTGATGTAAACAAAGTTACTCCTGGTTTAAATGTAAATTTAAAAAGTAAATGTAAACCAAGGGAAAATTCCAAGAATAAATTAATAACTTTTCCTTTTTTAGCTTTTTTACATTTTCACATTGACTTTTCTGTCAATTGGGGTGAGGGAAACCAATGCGTGCAGTATAGTATTAATTATCCTATAAAAGCAACAGTGAAGTTGTAGAAATACAAGATCGTATTAGTTTAATCTAAACTTTTCAAAGCATTTTCTTTAATTTTTCAATAGAGCGGGTATATTGTTAGCGGAAAATCTACCTAATATCCTAGGAATAACTTTTCATCGTGTCTCCGGTCTTTAAAAGAGTCTTGACTGCATATTTTTTTTAAATATCTAAATTGTAACTTTTTGGTGGAGGCGCCGAGTTCTACTCTACCTGAAGATTCGATTTCCTTCGACGTCTGGGTTGTATTTTTCATAATTTATTTAAACTTATTATATCATCTAAAATATCAACCATTGAAATTGTACTGTTTTATTGGGGGTACGAAGTGTATCCTAATTATGAAATCATTGAAATCAAAATTAAATTAAATTGAAAATATTTAACATTTTGGTGAAGGCGCCGGGTTAAACATGTAAACTCTAGATGGTTGCGGGTAATATCAGTTTTGAAAGAAGAAAATGCTGTCTGGTCAGTGTTCATAAATATTCAACCCCTTTATTGACTCAATGTCAGCTTTATTGATAGAAGGTAATGAAAGTTGAAAAATAGAGGTCTCATAAATATCAAATAAAGCTGAAACCTATAAATAAATTGTTTATTGGTAACGGTTGGTTGGCATACTGAAACTGAAAACTTTCGAAAGTCAAAGCTTGAGTTATGGTTGACGTGTAGGATCGTGTCTTTGGATGTTAGTAGGGTTGGAGACGACGTCCTTGCGTCTTATCAGTGGTCAAGTAGAGGATGTTAGGACGGATTGGTGGAGACACCCTGTTGGATTGGTCGTCGGTACGCGTGGATGTGCGTCTATCGATCCCGGAAAACTGCGCCCCGTCTGCCCAAAGCTCGCACCTCCAGTCAGAGCGGGAAGCGCCGGGCGGCTGCACGACGATCTGAAGACGGGCCGACGAGCGCCTTACTGAACAGGGCGGCGTCCCAAACCCCATGCCGAGTAGTTGTTCCATCCACTTATTTCTAGTGTCGTTTAAGTGTCAGATTATTTAGTTAAATAGCAGTATGGGTGGCTGCGCGTCCAAGGATGCCAAAAAGCCCAAAGAGGATGAGTCGGGGTTTGTACTATTCGTATGGTGTTGATGTCTGCATGGGTCAATAGCACCGCGCGGGTGCGCCCGGATACCTGTGGACGCCTTCCCTCTTTTCTTTTGTGTGTCTTGTATTTTACGTGTCTTCGTACAAAGAATAAAGTACGCTACTTCTTCTTTTACTTTCGCTTTACGCTTATGCCGCATTCCATCTGTATCTATCCCATTCAGTGGAAGCCTCTCCATTGTCCTTCTGGTTATCACACGAATAGGAATCACTCCCATCCTCAAGCGATTATGATTTATTCATTATATATATTACACATTTATTAAACTACTATCCTCGGGCTTTAATTGCAATAAATGTATGTACAGTCTAAGGGAATTCAATAATCCCTTAACCTTATTTGCCTCAGATGGTATTGCTTTTCAGACGCCGGCTGCTAAGTTTCTCATCCAAACTTTGTTCCAACATACTTCAGTTTTTTTCCTTATAGAAACTACGTAGTCGGAATTGATTTACAATTGAAATACAATTCTATTTTCGAAATTCTTGCATGTTGACAATGTTTGTAAGAAACAAGAATGAGATAAGATTGGAAGAGCTTCATTAGCAAGCTTTTGTTTAAACCTGACAGTAACAAACAACAATCTTACAAAAATTTTCCACGATTTTGTTGAATAAAACTTGTTTAAATGTCGTTTATATCATAATTACAGAAAATCAGAAACCATGGTTGACGCAGCAGTATTGGAAAAGCTTGAAAGCGGCTTCGCTAAATTGGCAGCCTCCGATTCTAAATCCTTATTGAAGAAATATCTTACAAAAGAAGTTTTTGACAGTCTTAAGACTAAGAAAACTTCATTTGGATCCACTCTTCTTGATGTAATCCAGTCAGGTACGGTATTTAAAGGAATTCGTTTTTGAAATGATTGGGTTACAATCTGTTTATTCGTAGGTTTGGAGAACCACGACTCCGGTGTAGGTTTGTATGCCCCAGATGCCGAAGCATACACCGTGTTCGCTGAGTTGTTCAATCCCGTCATTGAAGACTACCATACTGGCTTCAAGAAGACCGACAAGCACCCCCCAAAGAACTGGGGAGATGTTAGCACTTTCGGCAACTTGGACCCCTCTGGTGACTGTGTTGTTTCCACCCGTGTTCGTTGCGGTCGCTCTTTGGAAGGTTATCCTTTCAACCCCTGCCTAACTGAAGAACAATACAAGGAAATGGAACAGAAAGTGTCTTCTACTTTGTCTGGCCTTGAAGGAGAATTGAAGGGTACATTCTTCCCTCTTACTGGAATGACCAAGGATGTTCAACAAAAGTTGATCGACGACCATTTCCTTTTCAAGGAAGGTGATCGTTTCTTGCAAGCCGCCAACGCTTGCCGCTTCTGGCCCAGCGGTCGTGGTATTTACCACAACGAAAAGAAGACCTTCTTGGTCTGGTGTAACGAGGAAGATCATCTTCGTATCATCTCCATGCAAATGGGTGGTGATTTGGGTGAAGTATACCGTCGTCTCGTAACAGCCGTCAATGACATCGAGAAGCGCATTCCCTTCTCCCACAACGACCGATTGGGTTTCCTTACTTTCTGCCCAACCAATCTTGGTACTACCGTTCGTGCATCCGTGCATATCAAAGTACCCAAGTTGGCTGCTAACAAGGCTAAATTGGAGGAAGTAGCAAGCAAATACAATTTGCAGGTACGTGGAACCCGTGGCGAACACACTGAAGCCGAGGGTGGTGTTTATGATATCTCCAACAAGCGCCGCATGGGCCTTACTGAATTCGATGCCGTTAAGGAGATGTACGATGGCATTGCTGAAATCATCAAAATGGAAAAAGAATTGTAAACCCCAAGCATTTTGATCATACCATAGGGTAAATAATAATCAACAATAATTATCATTTACTCTATGATCATACGTGATTTATTACTTATGAGCAATGACATAGTTTGTAACAACTATATTCTATGTTGAGTATCTCTTGTTTGCCAACGGTACCAGTGATTGCTTATTGCTAAGTTTAAGATAAGGTGTCTGAACATTCGTTAGTGTAATCAGCTTCTAGTCGGCATTGTTTAAAAAACTGACAAATTCTTATAAATAACGCAAAACATTGGATATACCTTATTATTTATTATTTATAACGTACCTATGTAAAATATTGTAAGTATTATTTAGTAATTTGACAGCAAATTTGTTACAAACAAACATTTAATAAAAGACGTCCAATGTATATTTGTTTAATTTATAATCCTTTCCCCTTCCATACATAATTTTACTTTCTACTACTCAAATAATTATAGTTTTTTATACAAAAGAAGAAATCTTGAATTTTATACTTGAGCTAAAAATAGACTCGGATTATATTGTTGCAGAGCCCGAGACTAATGTCATTTTTTCAAATATATAAAGTTAATTTATTATAATCATAAATATATATGTGATATATATTGCTCCAATGTTGAAAGACTGGCTGCCTATATTAAAGTAAAAAAAGTAAGACGCGTCATCGTGCATATCTGCGGCGTTACCGTCCCACCCAACTTTTCAAGAGCAGCTACCCAATTTGACCGCTCCACAATTGATTCCTCCACATTTAACGCCTACCGCAATTCGCCCTCAACACATTTCATCCCTACATAATTCAAATTTAAAAGTTAAATAATTATGTATTTACAACCAAACTACACAATTAACCCTTAATGACTCCTGAGGATAAGAGGAAAAGTATATTTTTATTACAACTTATCTGACGTATCCCATTATGATAAGTTACAATAACAGATTAATGCATTTTACTTTGAAAAACATATTAACTAATATGTACGTAACTTCTTTGTGGTAATTTGGAATAAATGTTTTTAAAAACTTGAAAGTATAGTTTCAGCCAGGGATGAAATATATTCGAAATGAATTATGATAAGCCCAAAACGTGGAAGGGCCAAATGTATAAAACCTCTGCACACCGGAATGTGTAATTTTTGACTATTCCTGAAATTTTTAAAATCTTCTTTTAATATTACAACATCTGAAAATTATATGCTGGTCTTACAGCGATATTTCAATCAAATTTATTCACATTTCATAATTCAAATATTTAGATTCTTCCGCTTCGTGTTGTTAAAACTGCTACCAATGTAGCAAGTAAAATGTTTCTCTTAACTAAGGGGTTTTTTATTTCTGAAGGTTGATACAACACGCGAACTTTAATCTGTCTCACGTTGGTATGGAGTACAGGGTTTTTCGTGTCGTCTGATTTGAGTTAAAAAAATCAGAACACATGAATACCAACATAAGAAACAACTGTATCGTCAACAGTGCTGTCAACATTAGGAAAATAAATGTGATTTTAAATTTAGTTTAAAACTGTCCACAGCCGTCGGCAAAGGGTGAATTGGCGGTTGGAAACAGAAACTTCTTGTTTACGTTTTTGTGTTGTGTTGTGTAATTGTGCTGTTTTGTGTTCTATAATACCTTTTACCAACAAATAATTTAAGTTGTTTGTAATTTCGAAATATGGAAGAAGATGCTACTAAGGTATTTTGTGGCCCTATAACCGTGGAAGAAATTCGTTATCATCTTGCCACAAATAAGCCTCCAGAAATGATAGGCCGAAGAGCTACAATAAGGTAAACTTTTTTATATATTTCCAGGTATATCGGTCATATTTGAATATAAAAAAAAATTAAGACACTTTGTTTATTTTTATGCTGACCAAGATAATAAACATTTTGTTGTGAGTTTGATTTAATTATTCTGTTACATGAAATGCTCCCTCATCTATATATTAATACAATTTTTATTATCATAATTTGATTTGCCTATATTTGTTTTCTTGGTTTAAATTTCTAAATTTCATTTATAATTTCAGCGATTTGAATCCTGAAAGGACAATCTACTCTAATTGTCCAACAGAAGATTATTTGATTAGAAAGCAGTATTTTGGAAGCATCTCAGAAGAGTTATCTGACTCTTTTGTATCTGAATATTTAACACCAAATGAAACAGCTTGCACTGATACAAGTGGAACAGCAAGTAATCTGTATGCTACTCCATGTGAAAGCTTTCAAAATAGTGCTAAGGTTGAAAATATCACTCCTCCCCTCATTAAAAATTCCAACAACTTCATGGAACCAAATAATGATGAATGTTCCAACCCCAATTCAATCTTTGTAAATGTTCATAAAGATAAGGAAAACTTTATTGAAGAAATGACAAAAGTATTAAGTTCAAGTAACTGTTCAATTCCATATAAAAATTGTGTAGAGGAACATCCAAATGTAAATGTTTACAAGGATAACGATCGTTTTACATTTTTCCAACCTAAAGAAAGTCAATATTTGGATCTAATAAAGGACACAATTCTTCTTTCATCAGATGATGATGATGATGATGATGATGTTGATAATAATAAATCAAGTAAAATGTTTAATAATGAAAGTATTCCTGAAACATCATTTGGTAATAATCAAAACATAAATTCTTCAGCAATTTACATATCATCTGATCCTGATAGCTCCATTGAGGAACAGCCAGAAAACAAAATTCAGCTTCATGAAGAATTAGGTTTACAGCAAAATGAAAAATCTGTAGAAACTATTGATTTAGAAGCATTATCCTTGAATGATGATGTGAAGACAGAGGTACTTTCTGCTGATGACAGTAACATTACAGATCTAAGTGATCCTATAAACACATCCTGTGGGACTTCTAAGACAGTTAACCAAGTAGAAAATATATCTGTCTCATCATTACAAGAATCATCTGATTATGACTTTAATGATACTCTAGAAGAAATGGAAATGGCTTTAAAACATGGTCTGGATTATACTATGCCTGATGAAAGAACTGATTATTATAAGACTGATATCCCTGAACAGGTTGTGAAAGAGACCATGGAGGAAGCTAATAAACCAGATCTTCCAACCAACACACCAACGTTTTCTAGCAGTACTACTTACAAGAAAACCTTAATACCAGTCAAGAGTCCTCGTGTTAACACCCAACCTGATAAGGCTCTTACTCCAAAAACTGACTTCAATTTCAAAATACCTTCAAAACCATTACAGTTACCTGTTTTCAAGAATGTTATTAGTCCTGTTGCTGTTTACATAAAAAATTCTCCAACAGTTCCACAGGTACAACATATTCCAGCAAAACCTTTCATATCAAAACCTCTATTCCCAAAATCTATAGGAACTAAGGTTTGTAACAAAGAAAATGAAGAACTTCCTTGTCGCGTGTATAAACCTGCTAAACATACAGTTGTAGTACAAGAAAAAGAAATCAAACTTCCTGTATGTGTACAGAAATACGTGAAAAATACAGCTACTGTTATTAAGCATCATGGAAGGATGGCTGAGAAAAAAACAGATCCAGTTACTGTGGAAGAAAAGTTACTCAGAGAAGATCTCACAGTGTGTGATAGTGATGCAAGTTTCTCTACATCTTCTGTTTCTTTACAGGATGTTTCATATCGTACAACCAAGAAAACATACATAAGTTGATTTTTTTTATCATTATCATTTATTTGTGATTTTATTTTATGTACTACTATATTTATTACTAATAAGTTTTATCTAATAGAAGTAGAATAGTTACATAATTTTGTAGTTTTAACAAAAATTGTGTGTAACCAAATTTCTTTTCTTTGCATGCTTTAGTAACAACAGAGACAGCTAAAACCAACCAAAAACTTTTATAAGGTTTTTACATTAATTACTGAGCAACTTTTTTTATTCATTTTATTTACTGTAGATATCAAAATATAATTGTTATAACTATTTTAAATATAAACTTATAGTTTTACATATAATTTTCAAATTAAATAATAGTATTGTCCATAATTTGCAGTATTATTGTGTTTCAAAGATTATATAAAAGGCTTACAGAGCGCAACAGTATGATCTACACCACATACAACTTCTTTTACTAACCCTCCTACAGCAACCTAGAATAACAATTTGATTAATCGCGCTAAGTAAAATTTATAATTAATTACCCTTAAAGGAAAATAATGATCTTTTTCATCTCCAACCCCAAGGCAACTTCCATTATTTCTTCCCCATGAATATAAATCGCCATGGTTTGTAATTGCACAAATATGGCTTAGTCCACAAGTCACCTTTTCCACCCTTGTATCTGCCTGGAAATCATTTTTTCCAAATAAACTTGAAGGTATTTTTAAAGGTACTTTTGAATGTTGAACTGTAGGACCTGTTCCAAGAATACCATACCCCCAAACAAACAGATCACCTTCTTCTAAAATAAATATTATACTAAATTAAGAACTTTAAAACAAAATTTATTTTACCATTTACTACAACACATGAGGATCCACTTGCTGCAATGTCTTTAATTCTTCCTAAAGGTTTACATGTATTGATGTAAGTTGGTGTGCAAATTTGTTGTGAATCATCATCCATTGATATTTGACTATATTCAATGTTACCCCAACCAAAAACTTCTCCTTTCTCTTAAAAAATAAATATTAAACAGTTTACTTATTATATAATAATAATAATAATAAAACTAACCACTTAGAGCTAAAACAAAGTCTGATCTAGATGAAACTTTTACAATTCTTTCTGAAGAAATATCTCCACATATTTTTGTAAAATGTGGTTCACAATTATAATGACCTAAACCTGTCTGTCCATCTGCACCCCAACCACAAGAATATACACAACCATCTTCAGTTATTGCTAAGCTAGAAATAGATAAATTAATTAATTTTGCATTCAAAATTAATTAGTTTACCTATGATCTTGTCCACATTCAATATCTATAATAGATTTATCATCAATATTATTAACATGATGTATGAATTTACTTCCAGAATATTTTTCATCAGAAATAATATTTCTCCCACATTGCCCATATGCATTATTCCCTAGAGTAAAAAGTCCTTCATCTGTTAGGATTACAAGATGTGCTCTTCCTGCAGATATTTTCTTTACTTTAGTTTTCTGAGGGTTCACAAATGGTAGATAAATTGGTTGAGGGAAAAATAAAATTTCTAAGGGTTTTTTTTCACGTATTTCATGATATCCTAGCTGGGAATCTGTATTTAATCCTGTTCCATATAGTTTTGTACATGTTGGGGAATTCACACCAAAAACAGTAAAACCAAATCCGCAACCAACAGTTGTTATCTATTAATTTAAATTAAATTAGAATTTGATTGCGGTATTTTATATTATTAAAAATTACTTCATGATGTTCTGCCAAACTTAATCTCTTTGGAAATCTAACAAATTTAATATCACCCAGTTCTTTGGTCTTATAAGGCATACCAAGAGCTCCAGTTGCTATTGAACCCCATGTGAATACTCTATTATATGTACTTTTGCTTATGGGATAATCAAATACTACAAAAAAATTGGTAAAATAAAAAAAATTGAAAAACAAAAAAAAAAGAAATTGAAAACTTACTTGGCAATGTATTAACGTGTTCAGGATTAATAGGATATTTTCTTGTTGTTGCAAGTAATCTAATATTATTTTTAAGGGGGGTTAATACTAATTTTTTTGTTACGTTTTTAATCATTTTAGAACCGTTCATTTTTAGGTTGTGTCGCTGTCTCATAGATAATATTTTAAGTTAATAATTACAAGTATTGACGTTGTCGCTATGGGCAACGCGAAAACGTTTTCAAATATTTAAAAGATGGCACTCAGACTAATAAAAAGAAAACTAATTCAAAACGGTTTAAAACTTTGCTAAAAAGTGATTCAAAAATATTTCCTAGGTTACGTGAGTTTTTATGACATTTCCTCCTCCTAATCAGCTGATGACATCAATAATTCCATTCCAAAATTTGATTACTATGTTGTTAGAGTTTTAAAAACCTTGGTTTTTAAAATATTAATCATGGGAGAAGAACAATACGAATTTCCTTGGCAACATAGTTTTCCACCTTTTTTTACGTAAGTTTCATCAAAAGAACAGTTACTAAGGTTTTGTAGTTTATATTAGTTTACAGCCCCATGTAGAAACTAGAGCCCGACAAATATCCCTCTGGAGAAATCTAGTCTTGGATTATTTCAAGGCAACAAAACGGAGTATAATAGACATCCGTGAAGCCCCACGTCAATCCTTATTCAGCAATACCACAATCAATCGTAAATTAGACACAGAATTTTTATTAGCAATATTATCAGACTTGCAACGTACACAAAATGCTGCTCCTATTGATAAACAAAGAAATCGTTGGGAAGTTTATTGGTACAGGCTTGAGGAATGGGCAGAAATTATTTACACTTACATAAACACTGCAGGAATTAACAATACAGTGCTTACTTTATTTGAACTTACTAAAGGAGAAGATGTAAAAGATGAAGGTATTTATGTTGAGCCTACATAAATCTTCTTTGTAAAATTGTTTACGTTTTAGAATTTTGTGGCCTTGATATTGATGTTTTAATTAAAGCCCTTCGACTTTTAGAGCAAGAAGGAAAATGCGAATTAATGCTTTTTGATGATCAACAAGGTGTTAAATTTTTTTAACTGATTATATATATATATATACTTAGTACTACTACATTTTAATTATACAAGTGATTTTTACTTATTTTTACAGCTTTTTAACTTTTATTGTTATATACATCAACATCACCATCTATTATTTTATCATTTTTATTATTATATAATTATTACCAACTTGTACTATTTTAATATATTTTATCCAAGGTTTAACTAAGTCTTTTTTTACAATTTCCTAAAATCTTCATAAAATAAGTTGAAGCCTATTAGTGCTGGACACTGTTTCCCAATCCTACCAATCCTAATTTGAGCCACTATGGTTATGTATTGTGTAACCATAATTAGGGGTTGTTTATCTGAATTTGTTTATTATGTTACTTTGAGGAACAAACAAAGAAATATTCCACTCCTCTTCCAAATGTATTCAATTAACACGGAGCTATCTATGACTTTTCTTGCTGATGCATCAAGAATGTAAACATCCCCATAAAATTGATTATTTTCGTTCTGAAAACAATTTAAGTTTGTTATGAGTATAAAAGATCGATAACGCCGGCGATTGTAACGGTTTTATTCTTTCAAAATTAAGTTTCAATCAAATTTTAATCTATTTTTTCTTTTCTCTCAATTTTACAACATATTAATATACCAGTTCTGAAAAAAGTTTCAGGTTAGGAAATAGTTTCAGCTAGCAAATGTAAAGTTTTACTCTTTCAAAATTAAATTTTAAACAAACATTTTTTCTTTTCGAAATTTCACAAGTGAATGCAATGTCTGAATTTTAGTTTAATTAGAAATGTTTTGTAAAGTAATTATTAATCCGAATTGAGGCAACGGGAACAAAATGGGCAGTGATTTTTAACTATAGGTAGACACAAATTAATTAAAATAAGCCACAGAAAGAAGTAGACGTGGAGATCATTGTAATTTCTGTATAATTTTAATTACGTCAATTATTTGTATGTTCATGTTATTCCATTAAATTTTATTACGAGTTTTGAAAACAGAAAGGCTGAGTTTCTCAACCAATCAGCTTACGACAACACTAAAATCGTGAGCAGGCGCAACCACGACCTGTCTTCACTTTTGAGCCTGTATACGCCAGCCACGTTAGTACGAATATTTCTTCAAATTAGCACCCGGTTCAGGTGTGGTGTAGTCGAATACAACGTTCCAAAAATAATTAAACATGTATTTATTTTACCTAACCGTATTCCTCGCGGTGTTTTCCACATCTTTGGGCAAAGAAGAAGATGTTTTAGAACTGACTGATAGTGATTTTGAGTCTAGATTAAAAGAACTTGATACCGCTCTTCTTATGTTTTATGCTCCCTGGTAAGTTAAAAACTGTACAATTTACATATTTACAGGATTTACCCGTAAATATTGTTTGGGAATTTAGGTACAATCACATTAATTTTAAATTTAGATAATTCGTTTATTTCTAACCCTGAAACTGATGTTTTCAAAGTCATTGACCGTGATTTTTTTAAATCTCAGGTGTGGGCATTGTAAAAGACTTAAACCAGAATACGCTAAAGCTGCCGAAGATTTATTAAGAAATGACCAACCAGTCATTTTAGCTAAAGTAGATTGTACAGAAGGAGGTAAAGACGTCTGTAATAAATTTGGTGTTAGCGGCTATCCAACATTAAAAATCTTCAGAAATGGAGAATTTTCACAAGACTACAATGGTCCGCGGGAAGCAGCAGGTATCGTTAAGTATATGAAAGCTCAAGTTGGTCCCAGCTCAAAAGAACTCACCACGGTTGCTGAATTTGAAAACTTCCTGAAGGCTGAACAGGACGTTTCTGTTATTGGTTTCTTTGAAAAGGAAACAGACTTAAAGGCTGCTTTCATAAAACTTGCAGATAAACTCAGAGAGAAAGTTAGATTTGCCCATACTTCATACAAAGATCTTCTCAATAAACAAGGAGTTAAGTAAGTCCCAAATGATTCAATTTCGAATGTTTTTTGTTTGTTATAAAATTTATTTTGTTTAGAGATGCTATTGTGTTATTCCGACCACCACATCTTGCCAATAAATTTGAAGATGACAGTGTAACTTATTCTGGAAAAGCTGTGTCAGGAGATATCAACGAATTCATTAACAAGAATTAGTAAGTTTTTTTGATTTGTAAGTCTGTAACAGGTTTTTTAATTTTTTTTATATAGTCATGGTTTGGTTGGTCATCGTAAACCTGATAACAGACAAGACTTCCAAAATCCTCTTATTGTTGCCTATTACACAGTCGATTATGTAAAGAACGCTAAAGGCACAAACTACTGGCGCAACAGAATATTAAAGGTATTTATTTATCTCATTTACAAGGGTCGAATTCGGTCACTATTTGATGTAAAATTGCATCTTTTAACTCCTACATAAAAATATATATTTTGAGGAAACCGGCAGCGAAAACATATAAAATAAAACGTTTAATATTAGCAGACACAAATAGAATTTTGCAAGTTAGCAGTAGCAGAAATAAATGTATTGTGTTTCCATAAGGAAAACAAATCTGCCCTCAGACAAAATGAGAGGGAAACATACATATAAGCAATAGTAGTAATGTAACCCGGGCACATAATATAAACAAACACGCTGTTGATACTTTCATAAGATTTACGACACCGCGGCGGTTCCTTTTGCCATGGCACTTAACAATAATCATTCGTGGCGGTAAGCGATTTTTTTATTTTTTTTTGCAAAATTAATTAAAAATTTTGCATCAAAAGTTGATTGCCGCAATCATTTCCTTCTGGGCTGAAAAATATGATCAACAAGTCATATTTTGCAGACTATTGCACAACAAATTGTATAGTTCCATCAATAACTGAATCGAAATTTTGTAACAAGAAGCAAAATTGAGCATCATCTATCTAGGGTAATTTTTCAGGCCTCAATTTTGTTTATTTTACCTTATGCGGTGGGGGCGCTAACTAGCACTAGGGTTATATGTCGTCGCATTTAACACTAATTACACGAAATTACAAACAATCATGGACGAACCGTTTTTACCCGTTACGCGGCGGGATAGATATTTTTAAAATCACGTCGAGAGACGGTTGTATCTGCGTACGTAACATCAAAAATTACCTAAGATTTTGACGATTAAAGTATGTTTTAGATTGCCAAACAATACGTAAATAAATATAACTTTGCTATCAGCAATAAAGATGAATTCCAACATGAACTTAACGAGTATGGAGTTGATTATGCTAAAGGTGATAAACCAATTGTATTTGCCAGAGACGCCAACAACAAGAAGTTTATTATGAAAGAGGAATTTTCGTAAGTTGATTCATCATGATTCACTTTAAAACAAACAAGGGCTCAAAATTCATTTTAGAATTGAAGTTCTGGATCAATTCGTCAAAGACTTATTGGAAGACAAATTGGAACCATACTTGAAATCTGAACCAATTCCAGACACTAATGATGAACCTGTTAAAGTTGCAGTAGCCAAAAATTTTGATGAAGTTGTCATAAACAATGGTAAAGATACTTTGATTGAATTTTATGCCCCATGGTGTGGACATTGTAAGAAATTGGCGCCTGCATACGATGAGCTTGCTAAAAAGGTACATTTTCTTTTCTTGATACTTACAACAAGTAATAATTTTTATTTATAGTTGGCTGATGAAGATGTAGCTATTGTAAAAATGGATGCCACAGCAAATGATGTTCCATCACCATATGATGTCCGCGGATTCCCTACCTTATACTGGGCACCTAAAGATTCTAAAAGCAGCCCTGAGCGTTATGAAGGTGGTCGGGAATTGGATGATTTCCTTAAATACATCGCAAAACATGCTTCATCAGAACTGAAAGGATATGATAGAAAAGGCAAAGAAAAGAAAACAGAATTGTAATTAGTCATAAGTAACTTCGTATCATCAATTTATGTTTTGTTAATTTGTAAGAACTTGTCATAAAAAAAACTTTTGATGTAGGTTTTCTTTTGTAAGTAAAAAATTTTCTGTAACACTTGTGTATTATTCGGATTTTAGTTGTAACGGTAACGCAAAAGGTAATTTTGAACATTGAAATAATAAAAACTTTTAATTTCTGATATCCTCCTATGCCTTATATCCTGACTATATTCATTATGATTCCTTTTTTAATTCCCTGGAACAAATTAAAAAGACGACCTTAGGACAAGTGCAAGGTCCCATCGATTCTCGCGCGTCTGGTTCGCGTATTAATTGGCCCATATGCGTCCCAGAATTTATTTACTGTTTACGCATCCAAGAAGTTCCTTTACTTCAGCATATCCTTTCATGCGTCATAGCGTCATGCTTCTTTGCCGTTTTCTCACTTGTTACATAAATACGTCTTCGTTTTTGTTAAATACATCCTAAGTAATGGGACGGCGGGTAATTTTACGAATTCCGAAATTAATATTTAATCACTTTCAAAGCGTTTTTCCACTTTTAACATATTAAATAATATTTAATCACCTTTTTATTATGTTATATTGATTTTTGTATTTTTTTTTTCTATATTTATGTTAGAATTATCTTCATGAATATAGAAAAAAAAGATAAATTTTAAATTGGATGGTGAAAAAACCTGTTTCTTTTTTTTATTTTCTTACAAGTAAATGCCGCGTTGCTTCTTAACAATATCTATTTGGGGTAGTTCCATACTGTTTTAAAGAATTGTACCTAATAATGTTCAATACTCGTCAATACTACTAAAAATGGAGCAATGAAGGTTTCTTTTTCTTTGGAGTTTTTGATGGGGCACGTGTCCCAGTTCTCTTATGGAAGAGCCGCCACTGAATTTAGAACTTGGGGGAGTGGGAGTGTTGTCTGAAGTGTCAACCACAGCTGATAATTCACCCCCAAGTTCAGAAAATTAAAAGTAAGCCATTTTGACCTTTATTTTCTATAAGTTTTGACTTAAGGTTTATTATATTACAACTCATTATTTTATAACAAATGGATAAAATTAACTAAAAAAAATTAATGTGCTACTTTTGTTACAACATGCACCCCATGAATCTGTTTAATTTGTTCATTAAGAACTGTATATATTGCTTGATGTTGTTTTGCAATTGAAATTCCTTTAAATTCTTTAGTTTCAACATAAATATTATACATGGCCCCACATCCTCCTGAAACATCTTCTACTTGTATAGCTTTTGCATCAGGAAACCTTTTTTCCAAAATATTTTTCAGTTGTTCTTCAGACGTTGTAGTGTTATTAATTTTTGTTCCATACCATAATCTTGGTAATGTCTTAAAAATAGTAAAATTTTAAGTTAGTGGTATAACTTATACTAATATTAGTATTAGCCTATGGTGTTATCTTAATTCTCATGAAAATAAAGTTTTGCTTACGTGTTTGAATAAATTTCCATTTTTGTATATTTGTGATACGGTGGACATAAGATTTTGGAATAATTGTCTCATTTTTAAAATAGTACTTTAGATATTTTCGGAAAAAATTCGTATAACCACACTTTAGTTTTTAGAAGACATATTTCTGTAATTTAATCTATATTATCACTTACTAGTAATAACAAATCCCGTTAGAGGACGCCACATATAAATTTAAAGTTAGGGAAGTTAACTGAAACCATAGGCTATGCTATGCTGCAACCTTTGCGCACATAAACTCTTTAATTTAAATATTGAGTGTTCTATTTAGAAATGATAAATAAGATTTATCCTGGATTGATTATAAAATTGACTTTTAATATTTGACTCCAGTAAATTGTTTATGGTATGATGATATTGTTGCAAAAGTAACATATTAATTATAGATTTCATCAGAACTGTTTAATTTTAAAATTATAATACAGATACTGTCTTGTTTTTAAACTTATGAACATGTAAAAACGTTTCAAATATTTTGTGTTACTTAACCGTTCTTTAGACCTGTACGCTAAAAATGTGTACTTAACAAATACCTGTATAATGGGAACAGTACACCTGCTGCTTACGTCAACTTTCAAAATGCGGTCACGTATATTCAGCTAATTGTTTCTGTGCTCCCTTTAGATAGGATAAAAATATACAGGCATATTTTTATTTGATCGGATGTTTTTACCTTACGGTTCGGAGAAAACAACTACTACTTTCGTCCTGTGTTTATTTAAGTTGGGAAAGTGCAAACGGAAATAAATATCAACAGGAATATTATACAGGGACACCCCCACCCCTTTAAAGCACTAAGTGTAAATAAATAGTGCTCTCCTGACATGTGACGTCACATGTCTACCATTCTTAGTTCGCTGGTCGTAGACGTAACGTAACCTTGATTCGAGATTCCTACGCCGAGTTTCCCCAGTATGTTTATATAAGGGTAATAACAGTTTCGAATAAAAACACCCATTAAAAGTCGATTTAAAATAATTTGTGTAAACAAATATTAGTAAGAGTGTTTTACAAGAATTTCCTAATGTTTCGTAAACTGATATAAACAGCATTGTTTACATAGTACTACTTTTCACTAGTGCATGTTGTGAAAGCGGCAAGTACCCAAACAACAGTTAACGTAGTTCGTGGTCTGGAGCGCTACAGTCGGTGAGTGACTATCGAGAGCTGAAGGTGTTGTTGCACGAACGCTGTTTGTTTTTGTTTTGATTTTGAAGAGTTGTAAATAGTGAGAGTATTGTCATCATTGTGCATCGAAAAAGTATAGAAATGCCTTCCGCGGAGATGCGTACGATGTCTAATAATAATCCAACTGGAAATTTGAATCCTTTGCCTATTCGAGGACCGGAGTTCAACATCAGTTCCAAGGACGTAGAGGGTCTGGTGATGGAAATTAAAGAAAATCTCCGTTTATCAGCGTCATCGATGAAAGCAGTACCCTGCAGTCATTTATCCAGAAAATCATCGCGAGCATCCCCGTATCGTGTTCCTGGCAAATTATGTTCCTGCGACACCAATTCCTGCGAGGTCAATCGTAGGAACAAACGTAAACTCCAGCACGACTCCACACAAGATGACCCCTACGAATTCCTGCAAAAACTTCTACGGGATGGGAGTCTTGTAAACGAGGCTGTACGGCGGGTACAACTCGGACTCACCCCCAAGCAGCGCTACTTTTATGAATCCGACGAGGAAATCGCCAGTCCCGTACTGCAGTTTTGTTCTCAAGATAACTGACATTTTAAATTCTAATTTATTTTGTATTTAACCCTTAAATGTTCCTTTGAGTGTTTTGTGCGTGTGAGTGAACGTCTGATTCGGATTTCATCAGACCCCGAGTACAGTCCGAGCCCACACTCTTCGTATTTATTATTGTATACGCTTATACGCGAATCTGAGACCGTAATCACAATGCGGTCAACGAGGTTTACTGGACTAATTAAAATTTTTAGTGTATCGTAGGATAGTCTGACACAGGTCACTCTGTTACTCCTTATCTGTGATTGTAGAGACCTGCTCGCTCCTCGGATTCCATCCGGTATACATGGGCGTACAAGCATTTTTTTGGAGGGTTAAAACCCCAAAACTAAGAGAATTTACTTGTTTGGGGTACTTTTTCTATTTAGGGGTAGTTCCCACTTTTTTTACTACTCTTAAAATGTACAGTTTATAGCTTGTTGGGATTCTTATGCTATTTAGGGGTAGGTCCCATTTTTAAGAATGCGTACTGCTAAAATCAAGTTTCTAATTTGTTGGGTTTCTCATGTTATTTAGGGGTATTTCCCATTAGTTATAACTTGTTGGGTTTCTTATGCTGTTAGGGGCAGTTCCATTTTTTAAGTGCTACGTTTATAATTTTTCAAATTCAATGCTTCCCTTTAATCAGCTGATGATATTATTACCAAATATTGTTATGATGTAATTTGAATTTCATAAAAAAGTATTTAGAAAGTTTCGAATGTTAACTTGTAAGATATCGAACATTTCCATTTACAGTTGGGCGCTAGTGACTTTCAAAAAATAATCCAAGGTTTAGTTATAAAGTAAATTTTGAAATTCATAGTATTTCGAATCGATACGTGCGCCCATGTTAATGTATGCGTCTATCAAATCGTATGACAAATTAGGAAGTGCGGCGAGCGAGAGAGGTATTAAGTTGCAGCAGCAAGTTAGAAATGTTATGTGGCTTTCAAAATGTCCTGGTTGAATGTTTAACATGTAATTATTTTAGTTTGCTGCTGCGCGTAGCTTTTAGGTAGGTGTAAAAAAATTTCAAATTTAGTTACAATAAAATTAACGCAGGGTCGTTTGCCGATAATGTTAAATGTTTATAATAATTGGCTGTTCTTTTCAATAATGGAACCAATTGAGGTTGATTTGAGTTGTTTAAAGCAACGTTTTGCATGACTATATATCTGGGTTCGTAATTTGAAAGAGCTGGGTTTGTTTATGATGCTCAGTTTTTTTTACTACAATTGTGCAAGGGTTGTATTATGTAAAGTTTAATTGTTCGCTATTTTGATCAGTTAAAGTAAGACGCATTTGCATAAGTATTTTTGGTTTAACGCACTCGGTTAATCTATATTATTGTTATTCTTGTGATACCTTCATTAACGCAATGCACATTTAAGTGTCATCTCGTTATTTAGAATGTGATCTTTGTATTTGAGTTGTAGTGGTATGTCATTTTTTAAATGTGTTCCTTTACAAATAAGATTTGCACAGTCCTTAGCAGGGTTCAATTTAACGTACCCTAAAATGCTAGGACATTTCGTTCATTATGTGGTAATATTTTTAATTCTATATGGAGTTCTAAATTTTCCAACTTTTAAGACGAGCTTGTATCGAAATTTATATCTCTTGTATATCATTTCTAATCCAAACATTCATTTACAATAGTACGTTTTTTAAATTTGTTAAGCCATGTATTACATATTTTCTATGTTTAGTTTTATTATTATCATATTTTATGCTTTTGACGTAAATATCGATACAGCTAGTTTTTGTACTGCAATAATTTGTATTATTAATCATTATATTTTATGGTTAATACGCCTTTTGGCGTTCTTTTTCATTTTGTATCTTAAAAAACGATTGAATACAAACATTTTTGACCAATAATTGCATTTTTATTGACTTATCTTCTTGAAACATTTAATAGTGCACTACTGCATCCTCGAACTGTGGTCAGGTCAGCGCTGCTGAATCCAGGGGGTGGCCGTGGGCGAAATCGTCCTCGTCCACCCTCAACAATTTTATCCCCTCCCCGCTTTAAAAAGAACCAAATCAAAATTGCTGGACAGACGCATTTACTGCGGCAATTCCAGTTGGTTAGCTTAAGGTAAATTTAACTCTCGAACTGCGACTAATGTCTATGGGAAAACGTTTTCCCTGCCCCTTGAATATATTTTTACTTATATCTTATATAGGCACTTATAATTAAATTTGACCTAACTCGTTACCCCAATTAAAACTTCAAAGGTTGATTTAAAAAGAAGTCATTTAATATAGAATAGAACCCAAATTAATAAAAGGGAGTTTATGATAATTAAAGACTCCTTCCTCTATTAATAACGATATGGAACAAAATTTAATTATAAAGATAGAATTTGTAAACGTTCATAACTGTTAAATAATTTGGCAGGAAGTCCCTCCCCTGTAAGGTGTATGTAAGTTAAAAAATACTTTACTTTCTACCTTCTCGCAAAAACTTCATGTAACTGGACAGATATAAAATGTTCATATGAAAACTTCTAACAGCTATGTTAAACATAATAAAATAAATATTGCTAAATAATCAAGCACCGCAATAGATTAGGTAATATACAAAATATAAATATTTAGTTTGTTTCTCGTAAATATTTCGTATCAGTTCCTTTAATAATAAAATAGCGATATCAGTTTACTAGTTGTAACTGTATTTATTTAGTATTTACCCAGCGAATTAAAATTTATATTTTACGGAAAAATTAGGTCTAAAAATAAGTCATTGTTATAAATTATAGATTATTTTAAACAACATAAGACTATCCTTTTATAAATGTTATCTTCATCATCTGAAGATATATTTAAGCTAAATATGTATCATTAACTATTTTAAAATACTTCTTTTTTAGGTATAAGTGGTTGATTATAAAATATTGATAACATTTTTTCAGTAGCCTTGAAAATACCACGAGTATGTTGAAACAAGATCTGCTAATCAATGCTATTTGTGTAACTTCCATTGTTAATATACCGAGTACTTAAGATGAGATTTTTTTCTCGAAACAATTATAAATTTTAATTACTATCATCACATGTCAATTCAATCAATCATGTAGACGTTTTCGCAATCATGAACCCCCAGGCAATATTTTCAAAATATAAATATTAATTCAAAACTGCAACGATTTTAATCCATTTAAAAGATGGATAGGTAGATCCAGAGTGTAGATCAGTTTAAAATAAATTGGACCCTCGAACTGCGACTGTATTTCAAAGATACGACGCATGAACTGTGACGATTTTAATCCTACAATGATGGGTAGGTCAACTTAAGATAAAAATTTGGATTAAGAGGGTAAACATATATTAGTAAATAAGTATTTATATTTTTCAAAGGTGCGTCATAGGTAAAGTTTCGAAAATTTAGAAAAAATTGTACGTTTTCATATTTTTTGTATTCGTTCGGGGTAGGAAGGAATCGAAGATCTATTTCGTCCTCCTTATGTCTCATCAATCAAGCATAACCACCAATCAAATTCAATATATTTCATTTGGAATTATGATTGGCTCAACACCCTTGTTTCTTCAACTGTATTATAACTTTATTACTTAAACATGAATATTAGAAAAAGGGATATTAAAATTTCAAAATGTAATTCGGGTAATGGTTATACGTGACAGAGATAATACTTAAAGTTTAACTGCGTATGTTTACGATTGTGCAAGAATTTTTGTGCTCTCAGATAACTGTTCGTTTTTTCTTTATCACGGTGATATAATTTGCGCGTGTGTAACCTTGAAATTTCTCCACCTTTACTTGTTTAATATTCTATTAGTTTTAAAACCACGGTTTGATAACGATAGTGTCAGATTCACATTCAGTTATACGTATTCAAGCAATATTCAATAGTTAATTACCAGCCCTTGATAGGCGCCGACCCGATTTGCATCGCTTCGCAATAGCGCCGGTCTTATTAACCCTCATGAATCCTTATATTGTTGTGAATATAATTCACACTTCATTTCTTTTGACAGAAAAGCAATTTTCTCAACCCGGCCCGCTAATAAATTATCTCGAAATCAAGACCTTCAAAATCTAACTGATGTAATCCAAATGTTTTACATATGAGTTTAGATTTTATTTATTATGTGTATGTAGGTTAAAAAACAAAACACGATTTATTGATAAAAATATTTATTTTAGTTTTTTAAATTAGTAAGTATATACTATTGGAAAGGGTAATCGTCTAAAATCTAATTCTGTTATTTCCCTTGATTGAATTTACGCCGATTCCATTTGCGCCGGCTCTTTCAGACTTCTATCTATACAAGTAGTATTTTTTATTTAGCTGCTAACTGAAAATTCTAAAATGATAATTCACGCCAGTATATACTAGTTTCATTTGTACGTATGTAGATTTTATACTCGTTTTTTCACAGACAAATTTAAACCAAATTACCCCTATATGTGTATTTTTAAAAATTACAACCATTATAACACAAAAATTTGTGTAAACAAAGTATGTTTACTGTTTCAGCATGTTTTACTGTTTTTCCGCATTAAAAAATTTATATACTTGCGTTCGTTTTGGTATTCGTACGTAATTTTCAATAAAATCGATTGATGATAAAACCATTTCGATGCCGGAAGACGTTATAATAAATTATTCAAGATGTTACTTATTGAAAATGTAATTACGAGCCACGTGAACGAACTATAAAAATTGTAAACGAAAAAACATCATCAAAATTACACCAAAAATGTTACGAAGATCGACATCGTCAGGTTGATAAAGAAATTATTAATTAATACGGAATAACTCGTTGTTTACCGGAATGTGCTTATAATTTACACATACACATATTTTTTATGCATTAGTCAGCTCGATACTTGTTCCAGATAAAACTTCAAAACCTTTGTTTTTTTTTTCGTGTAATTCTTTAAATAGAAATTGCTCTTTTATTCCATGTTATAAATAACAAATTTTTAAAATGTTTTAAATCTGTAAATAATAAAAAAAATTCACAGATTTCGCAATCCTTGCAACCATAGGAGGCATTGGAAATGATAACACTGACTATTACCATGGAAATACAGAATTAGACGTACAACCCTCGGGCAAAAGCCCTCGGGTTGTAGTTGTACACCATCGGCCTCGGCTGGACAGGAGCACGGCGCACACGCCAATTTGTATGCCCACCGTGCTATGCTGTCGGCCCGGACCGGCCAGCTAGCGGCGAAACCCGATCGCGACACTTTTGTCTTCTTTGGCCTTGACTCAAAACTCGTAACTTGGCCCTATATACGAACATAAACATTTCCAATGTTAATACTAATTACGCAATTATAAATTACGGAAAAAATAAAGTGTGTACTGTTAAAAAAGAGAGTTCAGTACAAAGCACTGCTACGACCACAATACCAGCAACAGCAAACCATTCGCCCTAAGGTTGAACGTCAGTATTTTCTTGACAGCCTAATAAAAAAAATAAAGGCTAACAATTTTTTACGTTTATAAACATTATTTAGCTCAGTCTACAGATGTTGAAAGTGTTACGAGTGTTTACTATATACTATAATAATAATAATCATAATAACGCAAGCGAATTTTATCTTATCAGCAGTGGTCCATTTATTCGTTTGTATTCAACGATAACCTATACTCATTGGTCTTATTGCATAAATATTAAAAATTTCGTTCCCCGTCGTTTACTACTCGTACAAACATTTGAGAACGAATTAAAAAAAGTAGTTCATTCAGATAACTTGTTCAATTTTCATTTTCTATAAGTTTTATACTCAATTAATTTTAATTGTATTTGGAAATGTGGAGGCTGCTGTTATAATTTTTTAACATTGAGTAAAAATATTTACCATTTGAAAACGAAATAATACCAAACGAAGTTATTACAAAGTGACATTGAATGGCAAATGTACATAAATACTTGTTTTTAAAAGATATAGTTCCGGTTAGTTAATTCTAATTTGTAATCTTATAAAACACTGTCAATTGAGGAAAACAGACTTTGCTTTAAAGTGTAATCATTGCCGTAAAATTAATACTCACGTGTGTGTGTGTGTGTGTGTGTGATATAATGGTGATATTATTGAATTAATTTTTTGAATTAATTTTACGAATTGATAAGAAATTCAATGGGTTTTAATAACTTAATAAATTGACTAATTCGTGTTCAATCAACCACGTTTTTATTTACAGGAAGAAAAATTACAATTGTTTTTGTAAATAATATATTTATTCTAACGTTTTCGTAACAGAAAACTAAGACGAGATTTTTATTTGTACAAGCGACGATCGAAAATCGCCATTTTTACTAGCAGCAAAAGCTCAAAATTATGTTAGTTCCAGGCGGTTCCAGGTAGCTCTTCTATATCTTCCATCTTACAATATAATGTCTACATTTTTAATTCCCCATCATCAAGGAATCAAGGAAATAATTTCTGTGTTTATACGCAGTTTGAACTTTTCTTTCCATTAAAATATAAACCGTTGTTATAAAAGCTGTTGAATTGGAAATCCGATAACGTACAATTGGATAAAATGTAAAGAAGCCAACTAAAGTTACGATCGAAAATACTAAATAGCGGAGCAAAAATTCTCTCTTCAAAATTTTAGTCACTATCGTACAAGAAAATTTTATTCACCTGTAGTAGCGCATAGTCCAAATTACCGTATACTACCACTATGAAATGTTTATAGCAGTTTGTACTACTGTGTTTCTTTCCGAAAACAAGAACTATACAATTTTGAAAATAAGCAATCAGATTCAATCTTGCAGGTAGTCTTCGGAAATTCTTATACGTTCATACTGTTTCAAAATCCTTTTTACAGTCTCTTCTTGCGACATTTTTGATTTTACATCTCACACCGTTAAACGTCTGGGGTGAGAGCGATGGTGTCGGACGAGATGTTACATTATTTTGTGCAACGTCCTTCATATTTTGCACGAATGTTTCCATCTGGATACTTGCATCACTTGAAAAATGCTTATGCGTAGGCTACCTTCTATAAACTATTTTGTCTAAGTTAAAAGTACTTGATAGCGGTCCTGTTTGATAACTACCTATATTATGTTTGCGGTGCTATAGCAATGTCGCTGTCCTTTTTGATGATATTGATATGGTCTGACCGACGACAAACAATTGTTTGTTTTCTTTTTTCACACAACCGTGAAGTTGATGGAGCTCATTTTTGCTTTCTTTTTATGTATGTTATCTTAACTATCCTCTTGCGAATTATCGAGAGCGATGGCGGTACTACCTAAGTATATTATGTTTGCGGCATTCTGGTAATGTCGGCGCCCTTGGCAAATATATTTTTATTTACCTACTTTCGTTACACAGCCCATAACAATAACATCCGAAGTTGAAGAGTTCCGTTTTGCTTTTTTTTGGGAACCCATACCAATGGCATATGGTCACGTGACCGTCTTCAAGGATAGTACCAAATGTCATTGGAATGCCCTATTGGATTCTAACGACAATTTAAAATGATTCAAGATACTATCAACGAACAAACTTCAACCTTTTATAAACGTTCGATTTTTTTATATGAGTCACAGTAAACTTTACACGTGTCCTGATCTTGGCCTTAAATTGATACTCGTGTCTATCTAAAGCAAATTATCGTGCAGCCTACTAAAATTTAATTATGACATATTTGCACTGAATATGATAGACGTAAATGTAGAACTTGCGTTAATAAATGATGCAATTATATTAGTAAGGCAAAAAGTACCCATTGAAAAGAATATCACCGTTGATAATATTATAAAAAATTAATACTTCTGAAATAGTTTACCATTTATTTATTTTTGTATATATTTACTTATTGCTTCATGCAGTTATTTGATTAAATTACTAACAAGGAAAACTAGTTTGTTTAGTACCTATAATTAATTAGTCGAGTTGTATCTCCGTAAAACGAATACTATTCCTAAGTTTTAAGTTTTAATTGTTTATGTTTACGTCATATTTACGTTTAATATAAAGTAATTGTTTGTGTTGTGGGTCTTGTGAATTCTCATTACTCAGCTTGCTTATTCATCAACTACATAGAATAGGTAGAAGCTCCAAACTTCTGGAATAAAATACTTTTAATAATATATTATTTTTTTTACTTACCCACAGACCCCAGTCAGATCATCCTAGATCCTATGATGATCCTAAAGCGTTGAGCTATGCTTAAACAGGCTACGTATTATAATTACAAAGCCTACTGTTCAGAGATGAAAATTGAAAGTTAATTATCCTTGTCAGTTTGAAAAATATGATTGTATTTCACACAAACTACTACGTCAAACAAAGATTTATAGTGTAATTTCTTGATGACCTATTCCTTTTGTTTTTGTTATCTGTCAATAGCAAACGATAAATCCCAATTGAGATATGTAGGTGTAAAACAATAACAACCTTATCTAGGAAGTACAATTCTAATTTATATTTTTTATCTAATTTCAGTTGCTAAGCAAACTTCTACTTGATTGATTAGTTTAACAGTGAGCACCGCCCAGTGAACATCACAACATGTTTAAAAGCCCGTAAGTAATTTATTTTATTGTTTTACTGTACAAATATTTATTTGTTAACCCCCATCAAATCTTACAAACATTTTAGTCTTATTGTGAACTCGAACCCCAGAATTTATCAATGCGGACTCTCAGATAGTCAGATCTCATTGGTAGCGGAAATCCTTGGTCATATTATCATAATTATTGTAAAGATTATTTAACTTCCTGGCGAGATTTTTCTACCTGAACGGGCAATTATAGGTTGCACAAGAACAAGATTTAATGACGTCAGAAAGCCGTTTGTAAACATTAGACAATACTGTAGTAACAGTAATCAGTCAGCACAATCATTTTCAAGAATTTAGATTAGAAGTTGCAGTAGATAACGAACAGTTCGACAGTTGAAGCAAATTCCGGAGACTTCCGCTCCACGTAATAAAAATGTAAACCGTTTCCTGCTAATTATCTGTTGTTTATTTTTAAGCATTTAATTTCTGACTGGGGGATATTCCATTCTTGTAATAATAACGACCTCATTCATTTGGGGATCCAAGATAATATTAATGGTAAACATTTGGAGGTTTTCTTTAGGTGGATGTTTGACCCTCAAAAGCAATGTTTATCTAGGTGACCGAATTTCGTACAATATCTCCAGGCTTGTGTAATAATCTTTGGGTTAAACTAACCTAAGTAGTAGACTATCATTAGGGAACAAAGCTGTGTGTAAAAATTTGCACGTAATTAATTCGAAGAACATCTGCTGAAATCAACTTTAAAGACACAAAAAAGAGTTCAATATCAAAATTGAAGGTCTTTTTGCGGGCGCATTGGCTTTAGTAAGGTGAATGTTTGATGATTAATACGACCTTCATGTTATTATTATATCTAACAATATAAATCTTGACGAAAATATTAGAATGCCCGAAATTCACGTTACTGCCGAATGTTAAAACTTAAAAAAATTATAGAAAATTTTCGATTTCTATATAATCTGATAAGTATTCTGTAATTATTCTAGTTAATCTTTATTAACCTTTTTTATTTAGCCTATTAGTGCAACTTTCACTTAACCCTTGATCGATGGCCGTAACATGAATTGCAACATATTTTGTTGCATTTAAAGAATTTGGCCTTTGATGAATGTCAAAATAGTTGTAGAATAAGTCTAGGTGTGAGGTTTTATTTCATGTCCACGTAACTATCATAAATTGTTGTTGTGTGTCTGAGACCCAGAATTTCCCGCATTTCTTAAAATTGATTAGTCACTGTTGGAAATAACCACGTATTTATTTTCAACTGCATATTGGTTTAATTTAAAGGAATTTCCACATCTTAAATTTTACATTTCATTTTCTGAACCCTAACAACTGGGGGCTAAAGGACGTAGGGTGAAGTTCCATTTAATATCTTTAAAAACTGATAAAATTCGGACAGGACGTTTCGTTAGATAGCAAAAAAAATAATTCCACTGCAGTCCATTGTTGCTTTATTGATTGCCTATTTGTCATCATCACAGCCATTGTGTGTATGTCCGTCTTACAGGTGTAGCTCTCGGTCTCCATTTCAAAAATTTCCTTGTCCAACTTCACATTATGTTTTCTATGCCGTATGGCACCGCCCCTGATTATATAGATATAGATTTATCCCTATAAACCCTCCACCTGTTGTGAGACACAACGGATTGAAGAGATTGCCCCATAGTTCTCCTATTTTCCGTTAGGTCTGTCAAATCTATCGCCATCGTTATCCTTGTCGTCCTGATAGATCTCTCGTACATCTTCATCTACCATTCTCCTAATAATATCTGCATCTCGTGCATCTTCATCTACCATTCTCCTGATAATATCTCACAGTCCATCTTCTGGGGCTCTTGTTTCTGAAATTCTGTGCCTCCATGGATCTCTGGCCGGAACAGACTCCACCCTTCTCCTCATGTCATCTCTCCCTCTTCTCGGTCTTTTATTTCTTTGTGTATCTCTGGACTTCCATTTCAAATTTTCGTTTTTCATCTTTTCATATATCCCAAGTGTTACATACTGGTTTGAACGCTGGGCACCCTAATGTTATTCGCTGTATTATCCATTTGGGTCTCCGAGAAAAAATTGAGTGGGAGAATCTCCAAGCTATTGTAAAATGCAGCTATATGTTATGGTTCTACATTACATCACTACTTTTCAATAATATTTTAGGTTTAAATTGGGATGGAATAAAATAAAATGTTGTTAGTAGCTTTTTTTTGTCCTGTTCATAACTTTTAAACAAGATTTGCCAACTAGCTGGCCATGAAAAGGCAAGACATTAAATACGAATTTTAAATAGGATACGTACTTAATCAACGGTATCAATACTCAAAACATCAAAACAAATTTTCCCATACATTATTGGACGGGACTTTTAGTATGTAAGCAACAACATATTTTGATAAACAAAAACCATAGACGTAGTTCAATCTGTTGAGTTAAGAGGTTACGATATGCTTTAATTGTGTTGGTTCATAGTTCGTATACGTCATGAAATTGTTTTTACAAAAGTCATTTTTATCAAATCTTTTGTTTTTTCCTTGTTACACTTGCACTATGCGAAGCGCCAACTGCTAATCTCATAAACCTCCCCATTTAACACTTAATCGAAGACGAAAGACAAAACGCTTATGGACAACACTTCCGTGACTGGATTTGAATCAGCAGCGTTTTAGTAGGAGCGTTTCTCAACTCTACTGCTGTATCATACCCACACATATCAAATCCTTGTATTAAAGTTTGAAATAGAAATCAACCACCTGTAAAATAGTAATAAAAGCTGAATTGTATCGGTATTTATTGTCCCTGAAAAATGAATTGAAAGTTCTGTAACCGCCTCTACAATTAAATTTACTGATGACAAAAGATTTTTTTAAAGCCATTTCAAGGCATGCGTTTGTTAGGCATACATTATGGTTACTATATGTGTGGTAATTAATAAATGTGGTTTGGTATTAAAACATGTGAGTGGGGTTATAATTTATATCAAACGTAAGAGCAAAGCCAGATGGTTTACAAACATCATAGGAATGGTAATAAATGTGTTAACACACTTTTCATCCTGTAAGAAATATAGAATATTTAAAAAATCTATAAGGAAAAATAATTCAGGTTTATACCTACATAATAAATATTTTCGACGCCAAATTTGTAAGTGAAATATTCTGATTTGTTTTTATCAAAAACGTAGATAGATGACCCTTTGTTCGATAAAACAAATACAACTATTATTTATTTTAAATCATCAATAATTATTGTTAATCCAAAATATTTAAACTGATAATAAAACATTAAACAATAAAAACATGTTAAATAAATATTTAACATCCGGAATGGTCACAAAAGAGTGTGTACATAGTCCATATAAGTACTACAACATACATAAACAATATTGTTTGTTGTCTTTTCCTAAACAATTACTTTTAAAGGACACAATTCAAAATTATGAGATAATTAGATACACAACTGGGTCATCAAACATCTTTTTCGCTTTTTTAACCTTCCCATTCCGGTCAGCAGGATGTCCTCAAAATCCTTGAAGAAAATTCAAGGTAGGGGACTAATTTTTAACTAATGGTGCTCCGATATTTGTTGATCCATCGGGTGAATTACACCTGTTCGTAATTTATTATTTACATATACAGGTAGTCTTTGGTTTGCACAGATTTACAATAACATTGGGTTGCAATAAGTATTTATTTTTATTTTGCAATTTTTGTCATGTCTACCCTGAAACCTTATTTTGAAAATCTTAAGGAATGTAGGAAGAATTCAGATAATAAACTCTTGGCTCGGTGTAAATCCATCTATTACATATTTTCCAGAGCTTTTCTGAACGATATAGTTACTAATTATTAACTGTCGAGCTTAGCATTTTATACAATTTTCAAATTGTAACTGTAGTCATATTGTATGGAAACGTTGCGAGTGATCTCAGTGTCGTCTATTAAAATGATTTTATGAACAAACAAGACGAAGCAGATGTAACCAAAATGAATAAATTGTCATTGAGGACCTTCAAATTTCGTAGATGACGTTAGTTTACAATTAGTAGTCATCCAGTTCGATAAAGAAGTTATTCACACATCTACACGTGATTGTATTCTTATGAAACAAAGGTCAAAGGCGATCGTAGTTCCGGCTTGTAACCGATTATGAAATAAAAGAAATTTGAATACAAATTTCCCAATAAATTTTCGCAGCTCAAATTTTAGTTAGCTAACTCAAGGTGTTCAAGGTAATAGAATTAAAACTGTGTCGGTTATTATACCTGTATACTAAACAGACATAGTTGTTCTATAATAGTTTTGTTCGCCAAGACAAGTTTGTACTTGCTTGGGGAAGATGCATTTCTTACGAACTCCGGATGTAACCTTTCAAGCGAATTCTTCAATGGCAAGAGCAACTTTAATGTATACGGTTTATCCTTTATTCAAAAGCGATTTAAATTTTTTTTACTCTTAAGGTAAAGAGCTGATATTAACAAGTAAAATTAAGAAAAACCGAAGATTAATTTTTTTTGAAGAAAAATTTATTCAAAATTACAATTATGTAAATTATGACAAAAACCTGTACCATTATACAACATAGATAGATTGTGTTTTAAGTTGAAACTGATGTTAATATATAATTTTTTAAATTAATTTAGCATGATTATTAATATTAGAATTAGTTTACCACTAAACAGCATCTGGTTTGTGCTTTTGGCTCATAGCAAACAATTGTCTCTTTGATTTGGACCGCGAATTAGTAATATATTATTTTTTTCTATACAAATATGTTGTATGCGGGGATGGGTAGATATATACCATTTCTATACAGTAAATCAGAAATTTGCCTCATTTTTTGTTATCAAACTTGTTGCTATGGTAAGAAAAATTCAAATCGAATCGGAATTGATAAATAAACCCCATTGTTTTACGGAATACAATTGTGTTTTTATTTTGTGTTTACTTTTCAAGGCAGCTTCAAAATAAATCTTACTTTTGTATAACCTTGTACATTATGTAGGTGTAGTAGTAAAAGTAAATGATTTAAATTTTTCTGTTATCATTGAAGTTGTGAAACGTTGAATTGCGTTTATTGTTATATTTATTCATTTTTATAAGAATCAAAACAGTGACAGTAACAGAATTAAGAAGCCTTAGGGTAGGTCCCTATAAACCCTTTTCAGAAACAGATAAAATCTTTTTGTAATCTAAACAGCGACAGTTGGTTTTCAGTTTCAAAAAGGTTATATAATAATCAGTAATTTGATTTCATGGACCATTGTTTAAAAAGTCAACCATGTATAAGAACCAACCCCAAAGAAACGAAGTTGTAGTTGCCATTTACAACATGAATATAATTTGAAATTTTACTTGTGTAAGTAAATTGACCTCGGGCTTCTTGTTTGCTGACTTTTTTTATCTTTCCGTACTTTTTTCCATTACCTGAATCAACTCTTGCATATCTAGTAAGTACGGGCGTTTCTCCAATTAGTAGTGACCTATTGACTACACCTGAATACTTTTCGTCGTTCAGGGTAAACTTGTAGGTACATACGATTGCTATTATTAATAAATCCTGTCCATTCTCCTACAGTTGTTTAATGAACGTAAATGTTCGGTTTAATATAAAGTAAAGGCATGCATAGAGGTAGGTTGGTTTAGCACTTTTATTAAGCCATGTTAGCCATATCAATTATTCAGTTTTTACGTCAGTGTAATGTTTGTATGTGAATAATTTCGTAAGTTGACTGGGTATTGTGTAATGACAGAAAGAATACGTAGAGTGGGTCTACAAGTTCAAAACGATCTCCTTGAACCCAGTGGTCATGCAATGTGGGCACGTAGCCGCCGTTCATTAAAGACTTCTATTTCAAATAAAATACCTAAATTTTATAGAGGAAGTGGATGCTTGTATTACTTATAAGGTATTCATCCGGCATGCTTAAAAGGAAAAGCTTTTTCTTTTTACCTTTACTAGAAACATATTATGTTTACAAAATGTTACGCTTTAAATCCACAGGATACGCGTTTCTGTCGAGTTGAATCAAATAACTTCAAATTCGTGTTCTACACATACCCAATCAATATTAGATCTGTTTGGTGCGATATTCAATCTCGTTTAAACTGAGTTAATGTAATTGGAGAAATGCTTACGTAAAATGATGCTGGTAAAAGGTTTTTGAGGGATTACCAAAAACAGTGTGTAGGATTCTTAAATAAATGACTACTGGAATAAAATCCTTGAAGTGTTGTTAGTTTTTTGGTTTGTTTGTTGTTTTTCTTTTCATTCATGAATTGCAAATACTTTTTACTAAAAAAAATTCACAGATTTCGCAATCCTTGCAACCATCGGAGCCATTGGAAATGATAACACTGACTATTACCATGGAAATACAGAATTAGACGTACAACCCTCGGGCTAAAGCCCTCGGGTTGTAGTTGTACACCATCGGCCTCGGCTGGACAGGAGCACGGCGCACACGCCAATTTGTATGCCCACCGTGCTATGGTGTCGGCCCGGACCGGCCAGTTAGCGGCGAAACCCGATCGCGACACTTTTGTCTTCTTTGGCCTTGACTAAAAACTCGTAACTTGCCCCCATATACGAACATAAACATTTCCAATGTTAAAAAGAAATCTAAATGGATTCCAGAACCCAGTTTCAATTTCAGCAGGCCTGAAATATTTTCAGTCGTCGTGTTGTTAATAAACTACAGTCTCCAGCATTTCTATAATCATGATTCAATTTCAAAATGCTAGCTAATATTTTTAGGAAACTTTATAGACTTACTTCGAATGTGTTTACAAATATTTTACTCCCACGATTGTAATTTGTCATTATTTCGAAGAATATCATAGTAACTATTCATCGTCGAGTCATGGTACTTTTGAAATTGTGAGAGATATTTCTACAAATTTGTTTGACCTCCATCCTAAATTACAAACAGTGGAAATTGACGTGCTCATAACAACATGTTTACACTTGATGGACTTCATATTGTATTTATAATTAGACCGAGTTCATTACTTAATTTATTTTAAATAATGTAAATTATATACAGACACGAGCATATTTATATACATAATACTTGGTTTAGCGCAAGCTTTTTACTAACCGGGAGCTTTAAAAAAACTTTCCAAAATGTGTTATTATTCTAATGTCAATAAATCCAGCATTTTATGTTTACCATTATTATCTTATCATTAATTAAATATTACAAGTACACTAACTAATATTGAAAGTCGTCGGATAGTGGTATAATTAATTATTTTAAGTACCTAAATATATTTATTTCGCGGGAAATTTTTCGTGGGCGTATTTGTAAGCAAAAACTCCCAAGAATTCTGCAGTAAGTTATATCGTTGTATAAATATTATTATTGTATTCAAAGGAAATTCTATTTTATTTTTGTGTCATTTTCATATTTAGAATAAATGACAGATTCATTCCCTGTGGAAATGCTAGGATGCACATAACTAACAGTAGCCACAATTTAGATTAAAAATATGTTCACATGATTAAACAGTTCACGTGAAGGGCAAAATAATCATTCGGTATTCAATAATTATCCGTCAAATTTTGACATAGACCTAATCAATGCCATATTATTTACGTAATTAACTTGACATTGTTTAAAAGCCCGAATTTCAAGGAAAATGCAAGGATATTGAGTTAAAGGCCACTGAAAATAGGGATGTTGCTAAATGTTGACATTCTGTAGGATTTCATCCAGGGTAACCCATAGACATCATGTATAACCTCTTGGAATATACATCGTTTAGTTAACTAATTGAGGTTTTCCAAGAACTGCTAATATCTTGGCTCGTTTCGAGACCTAACTTCCTCCTTCAAATATAAAAATAAAACGTGTAACTTTTCCGTCATCCATTTCCTAAAATAGACACTACACTGCACTTTATCAATTTTTAAAAAATCTATTATAGAAAAATATTTACAATTTATTTTATATCTACTTTTTTTAAATTATATATTATGGTGATGGTCGCCTCCTTGGTCTCAACTAATCATTATCTGACATAAATAAATGTAGTAATAACATAACTTTTCACTTCACAACTTCTCGAGGATCAGTTTTTAGTTTAACAAACATTAACCATAATACAGGAACTTCATCTCGGTATTGAAATTGGCATAAATACAGCCCTCTACACTCAGATAAAATAGAAAATTCTATAGTGTCGCGTCTTAATGAAATTTGATCCGCAATATTAAATTCTGCAACGCCACTGGGTAAT
Organism: Hemicrepidius hirtus; assembly: GCA_963082805.1. Classification (NCBI taxonomy): domain Eukaryota; kingdom Metazoa; phylum Arthropoda; class Insecta; order Coleoptera; family Elateridae; genus Hemicrepidius; species Hemicrepidius hirtus. Next base: position 20,684,698 of record OY720168.1, read on the forward strand.
ATTTAATTGCGAGGAAATGGAAGCAGGTAGAAATTAAAAGTGTTATGTTATTAATTTCATAGCTAGTAAAACGCTATTGTTCTAAAGATATTAATATTAATCACTACCTATAGTTATAAATTTTTAATTATGATTGAATCATGTTCTGGGATTATTCCATTGCTTTTACAACAGTTGTTTTTCTTTTTCTTTTTTCGAATTTTTCACTTTCTACAAATTAATTGTTAGTTTTGGAGTATGTAATACTCTAAGAAAAATTACTTAAACTTATTGTCTCATACCTTTACTTCTGACTATTTTACTAAGAAATGAATTGAAATATTTAGCGTAACATAAACGTAATACATTTAACTTTCTCTCTTCTGCATATTGGCCATTTAAATTTAATATTATTGTAGCACAATCCCCTTTCCACAATTAAAAAATTTCCAATTTTAGCAAGAATACGTGTTAGCAAAAGGGAGAGTGCAGAGTGAATACGTAATACAGAGACGGATTAAAATCTAATTTGTTCAGACTTGTTAACACGTATAAGGAACTAGAAAAGTTATCTATTGAGACATAAAACATAGGAGGTCAGATAATTTTAATATTTATTTTCAATATAATTTCCACGAAGATTAACACACTTTCACCTACTCAGAGGAAGTACGTTTCATCATCATTCAGTCAGTAGCCGTTGGCTCAATAACGTCTACAACCTTCATTCATTATTCTGTTTGTTTATGCTATCAGAATGGAAAGATCATTAGCATTACATATCACATATCATCAACAGCTTCTTCTAGATCTTTTCGTCCCAGACAAACCGTCGTCTCCTGGCCGATAGTAAACCCTTGTAACATATGGTCAACCAGTAATATATCCCTTGTATTCCGAAAAGACAGGTGCCATAGATTTTCCCGCAGATTATGGTACTTGAGCTTGTTTCGGTTTTACGGATGCTTGATCAAAACTGTTTAAGACTAAAATTTTATCATAAAACACAAGGGGATAATCATCCCTTCGGATTCCATTATTATGTATTTCGTAGAATACGAATCTGAACTTATATTTTAATTATTTTCCTATATTATTATTTGTCGAACCAAGTTTAGGTCAGCAGACTGTAAAATGTATGCAAACACAAGCATATGGTTCAACGAAAACTGCTTTCCGGTATCCTCGAATTCTAATAGCCAAGACGAAATTTTTGCTGTTAGTTTACAATGAATGATACATACTAAATATTACTTTTCGTATAAAATAGCTAATAGGAAGCGTTACATTCTGTACTGAATTGTTATTCTAAGTACACTTCTAAGTATTCTAAGAATATAACTGCTTATCACACTTGCGTGTGGCACATTTCTGTATCTGTCCTAGTTTTGGTATTTTAGGAAATATGTAATTTTAAACTAAGGGAGTGAGGATGACAAAGTAACGTTTTGAAATAACGTCGCGTGAAAAATGTGTTGAGTGAAGACAGTTCTACAACTTGACGAGTTAACTAAAATGAATAGCATCAAATTTTATTGCTTCATAATAATAATTGGATACTAGAAGATCATAAACTCGCCGAACTGTAAATTACTCGACTGCATTATACCAAAGATGTTATGCTAGATGAATCTCCAGTTTACAGTGACATAAGACCCGCTTTGATCGATTTTATTACTCAACGTTTTTTTATTAGCTCTTTTTTGATCTTGTAGGGTATCAAAATAGTACGGAAACAGCAGTGTGGGTGTTGGGATAAAAAAAGCAAGAGAGATTAAGAATAGAAAAAAGGGTTTAGCATGATTACGAAATCTATTGAGCCGTATACGATGAAGGTTGTTTGATAAAAGATGTGTTTAGTACAAATTTAAATTTCTCCTTTTTATTAATTTCTGTTCGTGTAATTGGGGTTTGTGTACCGTAAATTCGAAGGGAGTGGCTTAGCTGTATCTATTGATTAAATGAACTTTAATGATGCGAGGTTTTTTAATTTTCTTGCAATATTTTCCCTTGCAACACCTACTGCTGTCATTATAAATAAAAGAGATTTGAATATCAAAATTTTTTATGACAATAATTTGGCATTGCTCTCCGATTTCTATAAATTGATGATGTGCGTTTATTCTTCGATTTTATGATAACGTGTGCACATACGTGGGGGTATTTGTGCCAAATGTCAAATTTGGACCTTGTGATTATAATTCTTATGTTCATGGTTACGTATCGCTTTTATAATAGATAATCGTGCTAATTTTGTATCCAAACTTATGAGATTACATAATATTATTTATATTAGACTGCCACATGCGACCAAACTCTTGTGTTTATTGTCATCGAGTATCTTGTGATAATTGTGGTTTATTTTTGGGTCATAAGTGCTAAAGCAGCTGAACTTGTAGGGTTATTCAATTTACACCTCGCACTATGATAAGAATAAAACAGCTGTATCTGTGTTTTAACAGTGATAACAAACTTGTTGATTTTGCTAAAAGTTTATATGTTCTGACGTATCGTTTACCCTATAAAGATACCATAATGTGTAAATAATAAACTATTTTTCTTATCTCTTCCTTCAAAGGCATAAAGGATGCTGTGCTTCCTTTGATTTTTATGCAAAATCTTGTTTCTAGACTCCTTTGATGTTGTTTGCAGCTTACAACACGTTGACCATAAAATTGAATATTTTTCTTATTTTAGTTTTTATGGAATATAGCAATATTCAACCCACCCCTTTTTTTTCTCAATAGTTTCACATCAGGTTCTTTACAATAACGGATTAGGGAAGAATTGCTTTGAATTGAAAACTAAATTCTTTTATTTTTTATGCAGTAGTTCCAGTGTATTTTCAGCATAATAAAAAAGAACAAATAATTCTTGTTTACTTGCACTTATTCGCGTACATATCTCATTACGCAAGTGGAAGGTTCAGTTGATTAAGCTAAGTAATTTGTCATTGCAACACAACACAGACAAGCTGACGTCGGTCAATCAAAGAATTACAACTGTTGTATTTTTCGCATTTTACTCCATGCGCGTGCTATTATTTATATGGATAACTTAAACACCTATTTCCATTTTCAAGGCTGTGAGGATAAATTTAGCCCTCGATACTCGGTTAAAGATAAATCCGTGGCTTTCAAATTTTTCAGTGTCAAGAATACATAAATAATTTGTTGTAGGAATTTTTACAGTAATTAACTATAATCTTATCTAAATTAAAATAGTACACCATAAGGAAAATTCAGGCATTGAATAATTTAGATAAAGGAAATACTCCACGTTTTTCCACCAAGTATAGGAAATTTCATGCAATATTTAACGATGACCTGTTATTAGAGAAATTCCAATTCATGAATCAGATAAGACAAAATAAATATAGTAGGTCTAACTTTCGCTTTAGTATTTACCATACAACCTTAATAATGCCTACACAACGCGTTTCGTCAACTAGGACATCATCGTCAATATGTAGGTAGATATTAAGGTTGTAGCTTAGTGAATACATTTTCGGTTAGTGTTTGCCTTTGTTTGATTTATGACTTTTAACATTTTCGATTCACGTTTATTCAAGTTCTAATTGTCTAATTTTTCATGGACCCCATAAGTTTTATTTTGTTGTAGTATTCTTTTTTCTAATTTTGTTTAAAATTACAACCAAATCATTGAAGGTAATTCCTGAATTATGTAATATGGGCTTGGGTGACTAGAATTTGTAACACTTCCTATGTTTCTTCTCAGAGTGTCCTATAGTCTTTCCAGTTGTCTCTTGTTAGAATAGAACTCTTGCAAATCTTGAATGGCCGACGAGTTCTTCTTTTATATTTATCTCTCTATTTCGCCAGTTCGACATATAGGAATACATCTTTCAGGAATAAATGTCTATGTCTACAATACAAAGTTGAGTATAGGGATTGAAAACTAAGAAGTAGCTGGTTCAGTTTGTTTTAGGATCGTCCCTAGGACTAGACTCGATGAACCGACTCAGTTTTTTTTTACAAATGAAATAATGTTTTTCTGAATATTCATGCTATTTTCCATAGATTATTTACGTAGGTATTCATGTTTGTAAATTGTTATTCTTGTGCCAGTGCTTACGGTATATAGTTCAATGTTCATTGTCTCAAATTAGAGATAGACTGTGTAGTTGAGCAGGACCGACGTTTACAAGAAACTGGTAACCTCAAGAATTGAAGGTAACAAAGAAGTGCGAATATTTTCGCAATGGCTGACGTAAACATCAGGCATAAATAAACAGAAGTAAGGTAATGCTTTCGAAATGCGAGTTGCGCAATTGAGTTCATTTACCTGGTGCTTCCTTGTCTACACCATCACAGTCTGCCGCCCGCAGCTCATGCGCTCCGCAGATTCTTTAAAATCAAAAACTCCGTGTTTTGCCCTGACCCTTATTCCAGAATGGAGGTCTAATCGTACATAAAATCGATTTCCACGAGACTCTCACCCATTTACATTCGAAGATGAAAATAATGCTCTTTTATATTATCTACAACGCTTTTGGCGACCTATATATTTAATTAAACGCTAATTTTTACCTGTTGGAAATTCCATGTCATGACCTTTCAAATTGAAAAATAGTGCCTGACCTTGAGGGAAATGCGTCTCTTGTTCTATGATTCCACGTGCGGTAATAAAAACAAACGGATGCCTTTTATAGCGTAAAATGCTATTGTTTTATACTTCTTAATGGATAGTTAATAATTAGAGAGCATATATTTTTTTTTATTCATTTCCTTAAACATATCCAATTAACATTATAAGAAAACTTTGCATGGAAATCTTAAGTGACTTCTGATGAAACAGTAAAAGAAATATTTCGCAACCAGTATTGATATCGCTGCAAAAGAAGTTCGCAAAAAGGACGTTCTAGAACATTGGTTTTATTACCATTCTCAATTGTAAAATTTCCATTAGTAGGTACATCATCACATTTTACACGAAAAATTTAATAAACCTACGGTTTTGTAATTCAAACCAGCGAATCATTTGTTAATATAAACCACACGAGAACTACAAAGGTTTTCAATAAAGTGCAGAAGTCACAAGAGCGTAAATTATAAATTATTTCTAAAAGGGTGAAACCAAGTCAGGTGGTAACCTCACCTTACAAAGGACGAAGGTTTTGCAGTTTCTACGTGTGTGCTAAATCCATTCTAATTAATTTTTGACCACTCGAATAAACTTCTTGTATTTGCCCGCTTGATTGTTGTGTTATTAATTTGCAAAGCCTCAAAAGAATTAAATGAAATTAAATTATTATTCTCAACAATTTTATGTTCTGTCGGCCAAAACGTTTCAGGTAGCTCCGGGAAAGTGCAGGATAATCAGTACCTATCTTGTATGGTGATTATCAGTCAAGTGTTCGATTAGCAGGAATCAAGCTATCGATCAGTTATAAAACTAAAGTATACCATGTGTACGACAGAAGCGTCTATAATCTCGTAGAGCGATATTGAATTGCTGAGATTTTCGGAGGATATTTAAGTAATCAACTATTGACTATTGTTTCTAGGCACTCGGTAGGTATCAGCTAGCGTTTCTAAGCTAGGTAGCACGTCACCATTAGCAGACGTCTTCATGTTGCGGTCCTAGGCATCTAGCGTTATGCAGCGATGACCCTATACTCTTATCATATTTTAACATTTTTAATGTTGTTTCAGGGGAAGACTTTGGATGGGGGATGGGACCCACGAAGTTCCAATGGAAATGTTTGGACTTAACAGGAAAAGGCTAGCAGAAAGATTACAAGCAATAAAACCTGCCAAAAACTCCATAGTTTTTTTGCAAGGAGGAAGTGATGTTCCTTTCAACGATACTGATGTTAGCTTCATGTTCAGACAGGTAAAATTTTTAATGAACTTATTCCTGCGATATTTTAGTGTCTTATAAACCGCTTTTGGAATCGGCATCAGAAATATTTGCTTTTATTCTTGAATACGGAGCTGAGTGTCCTTCAATCGATCGTTTGTTGTTTATTTTATGACGCATTTTATTTGGGTGTATTTCTTTATATTCTTTGTTTTGTAGGAGGAGTTTGACCCCCCACGTGTTTGTTGAACTTTTTTTGTTTATTTACGTTGCACAAAGAATTTTTATATTACAGTAAGAAGGAATATGCTTTTTTTACCTACACTCGTATATTTCGCAACTCTAAATATGAAACGACGTGTAGGTGCTATAAATAGCAAAGTTGTGGTTATAGGGTAGATGTGTTAAAAGGCAAAAATCTCATTTAGAAAATTAAACGATGTTTTGTAGAGCTCTCTTTTCTTTCCGATTAAATTTTTTGTTTGTAAACAGTTATATTACAAGATAACCAAAGAACGAGGTCACTAGAACATAATGGATTAATAGAGAGGAATTTATACTGTGTCTTATGCATGACCTCTTATATTCAAGTGGAATACTTTTCACCTTACTTTTCAAAATACAAAATTCTCAAAATTTGAGAAATCTAAACTTCGATTGATAAACACATTTTAAGAACCTTGGGAAATTAAAATCTCCACAACCGCTATACGTTGCAGATTAAACACATTGCCAAAAGGATGCTAATTTAAATTCAGAAGATAGGTAGGTAATTTCCCTTGGACGAAACCGCACGGAAACAAGGTTGCTCTGATACAAAAATTCAAATTATGTGTAAACACGTTCAATTCTACTCCAACTAGATACAGTGTGGAAAAAATGTATTGGACCTTGCTATAACTTCGATATTTCTTAAAAGATAATTATAATTTTTTGTTTGTTATCTTCCAAAGACTCGAACTCCCTGCCTATATGAAAATAACTCTATCGTTATAACGGTGTTACTTTGACATTCCGTAACTTTTTCTTTTTGAAATTAATGCGCTTTGTTTGTGTTACGGCAGAGTGAAATCCGTTTATAATGAGAATGACACTCCGGCTATAGCGATGAAATTTTCAACGCTTGGAATGTAGTGACGAGTTGGCAATAATGACGTAAATTTGCCACTTCTTGACGTTTCCCTTGTTTTTTCTCCGTTGGCTATAACGACAGTTGGTTCAGCCAACCCAAAAGTAAATATTGCTGGGCTTTGTGTGTATATTGTGGCATCCGTTTAGATTTTTCATACGTTATCATCAAACGTTTTATTAGGTCACCTATAATCTACGTTGTAACTGTCTGAATTTGTACTGGTTCGAAAAACGTCAAGCAAAATTAAGGGGGTCTAAAATTAACCCCCCATTTGTATATTCAAAATTTCTTCGCGACACAACGTAGACATTTTGATAGCCCCTCGTTGTTATAATCGGATTTCGCTGTATTTTTTGCAAACGAAAAAACGAGGATCGTTGGTCGGTGATGAAATACCTTTAAATAGACAGACAACAAAGCTCGTGGAAATTTCGAAAATATACTTTGTTGATTTTCACATTTCGAACCCTTCCTATAAACAACACAGACCTGGAAAGTTTATAAACACGATTTTGGCATTAGAATTTATTTTGATGCTTTTATGTAAAGATTTGACGTTTACTGCTTGCCCAAGCAAAACTTTTAACATTAAGCTGGCTTAAAATTTTACTTTGTAATAAAATCCCACAGTTTTGTAAGGAAGTTTCAGTGAGACTAATTTATGATTACATCAGAAAGTAATTACAGTTTGTTTAATGTTTTCTTAAGGAAACTATGAGTATTTCCAGATTCTATTTTAATCGATAGACAAACCCTTGTTGAACAAGAGCTTTGGGATTAGGGTTGGAGAAAGGTTAAACTTTTTATTGAATATTTAGCTTTATGTCTATAATTAGAATTTCTGTTGAATTCGTACTGAAGTTTATTTTTAAAACTATTGACATACGTGCCCCGTGACTAGGATAAAGGAACTTTAGTTGTATTTATGGATTTTAGTTAAAAGCACGCAAGCAGGAAGACGGAATCGATAACAATCCGGCAGTGGCACCATAAAGGGTGGATTTCCCCATTAACACAATTGTTCGCGTGCGTTATTTTGGGCTTGCGCTATTACTAACCCGTTTTTAGAACATTCTTTCTTCCGTTTTCTGACTAATTCAAGAATCTCGTGTTTTTCAAAAGTCGTAGGGGTAAAATAAAATTAAGGGCTTTTTTTGTTCTATACATGAATATGAAGCAAAACCGATTTAATTTTTTTAAATTCAAACACCTTTTCTATGACAATGAAATTTTGTGTAGAGATGTTTTATATTTAAAAATAAAATTAGGAGAAATTAAAATAACAGGTGAAGATTTGTTCACAGCAATAAAAATAGCGTCACTTGCTTTTAAAAATAATTCTTTCGACTTTAAATGTTAATGTATCCAAACCAACCAGTATAAATATAGCTTTAATGCAGTGTCACTGTGTGGTAGAAAATTTTCTTAAGAGGTTTTTAAGTGGGCTTCCGAAAACATTAATGTTTTATTGAGTTTAAGATGTAACAACGTTTTTCTAAAAGCTGCAGATATCATTGTCGTGTACTGGAATTTTCATGGAAAACCAACACAACCCTCTCGATCTCCAATAAGCTTATGTAACTTTTTACTTTAATTGGTTTTGATTCACAATACGAGAATTAAAATCTTTGTTTACAAATGACTATATTTTTACTAAAGGTTTGTAAAATTCAGGGACTTGAATACTTGATATGTTTGAGGTCACTTATAAAATAGTGGATTTGTTTACTTTTCATGATTTTAATATTTTAAAAATTTAAATCCTTTTAATTTAAAAACTTATACTAAGTTTGTTCAGTGTTCTAATAAACTGTTTCAAATTATCTTGTCGGGAGGGACACCCCCCGTTAGCCCTACGTCTATTGTATTTATTTACAAGCATATTCATTTCAAAATATCACCATAAATGCATTGTTTTTCACTGATTCATTCGTTTTATCGCACCCACCCGGCATATGATCAAATTTTACTTCTTCCTGGAGCACATTTATTTACGGACAATATTCTAGTAAATAATGAATGAGTTGGGTATTAGTAGTAGCATAAGCGTTTAAAGGGAGTTGTGAATCTTTGGTCAGTGATTTTAGTTACCATCTCCATGAAGGAATAAATAGAATTTTGTTACAAAAAGAAGAAGGGGAATAATAAAAGAATGTCATGGTGTCGAAATCAATATTATTTTGTTTGTGAGTTGGGGGGCGATAAAATTAGTTTCTATTATTGTTTTATTTATTTACTTATTCAGTCGTAATGATAATGAAACTTCAGTGTCATACGATAAAGAGGAAAGGTAACTACTATTATGTATAGGTATTTTTCCGATGATTCATTAATTGTTCATCAATTGGCGACGGTTAGAAATGAGCATATCGTATCGCGTATCGATTGACATTTATAAATGGGTAAAATTTTGGTAATGGTAAGAATTTCCATCATACATACCATTTTAGTCTTGTTGAAAATGTAACAACTGCAAACTCCGTTTAGGTGTGATAATAATCGTTTACTGATTAGGTACCTATATAAGTGTGACAATTTTGGCGGCCAAATTATTTTTCAAGTGGGTGGAAGGGTATTGTTTTTTTCCTAATGCATAATGTTGACTGACGCCTTCTTAGAATCGGTGTTGCAAAATAATGGCCTATTTGTTTTTCTGTTACATTATTAACTATCTATCTATTGGGATTTTTCCAGTGTGTTTGGGTGGGTAACCTACTTAACCACGGTCATTGCTCGCGAATTCGTTGACTTTTGTTCGCCAAAAAGAAAGGCAGCACCGTACAGAGTTGCAGACTATAGAAAGTTGCAGAATTGGGCAATTCTCGCATACATAGCAATACCATCAACTTGGTAGTTTCGCAAATTTAGATACTTACCTGTACCACTTAGTATAATAGCTTTTACATACTGATTATATCGCATAATGGACTGAAAGTTGGAAAAAATCACATCCTCAATAGATATGGTTTACAATAACAATACAGCAGATAATAAATGTAAATAATATTGCATTTACCCATTTCTCTGATTTATCTTCGTTGTAACAATTTAAATGAAAGTTTGTACGTCATGACTGAATCAACAAATTGATTCAAAAATATTAGCATTTCATAACGTGAATGTTTATAAATTAAATGCCACACAGTACTTATTAAAAATCACATGCTCCTATTCATGAAGGAAATTATTATTTATTAATCTGAGTGTCGACGTTATCATAAAGTGATGACACTTTTCCAAACTTTTCTGCAAAATCGTGGTCAATATTCTTTTAAAAAAAATTTATTAAAGCAAAAAAACGATGTTTTAATATATTTGTAAAACACTTTTAAGATTTTAACAATAGGTTAGATAAAAAGTGGAGGTGCAAACCTCCCCTGGACTTTCCCATACTAAAAATAAACATTCGTTTTTGGTATTCATTATTGTTCGCCACAACCGATAAACTTAACTTGAAAATTAGTATATGAAAAATTAACACAAGTGCCGATTGTGTTCATCTGTGCATGTGTGATTATTGCTGCTAGGATTAGCCGGCGACAAGGAATTCCCGTCCCGCGCATGGTCACTTGAACATATCGGCACTTACAAATTTCTCCCTACACTGTTTTAAAGTTCAAAATTCACGAATTTCTCATTAACCGTACATTTTAGCCATATGAACACCTTATACTATGTGATAGACAATTTAATTTTGCATTCAATTATATAATAATATATAGGGTGTTTCATTTAAAATAACAAAGTTGCTTATTGTACTGTGAAAACAAAACACCCTGTATACGTGATATAAATTTAGAAAAATGTAAATTTATATACTGAACAACTTTTATAATTAAACTTTTTTCATATTTTGACTAATAAAGGCGCTATAGGAACATCAATTTTCGATTTTCAAAACCTCGTAGAGGGCGCCACAGTGGAATTATGGCGTTCATCAAAAAACAAAAATGTAGCTAATACCAAGCTGCATAAGTATAGAAAATTTAAACAAATTCCTTAGACCAGTTTTTTTGTAATAATTTTTCAAAAATTTCAAAATTTTTGGAAGGGCGCCGTAGCGACCGTTTTTGGATTTAGTAAATAATTTTTTTTCTTGGTGTAGTACAGCCAAAGGGCTTTCAAACAAGTTGTTGCGGAACCTGATCAGATAACTGGTTTTTGAGTTACGGGGCGTTAAAGTCGAAATTTTGAAAAATTCATAGCGACCGCCATTTTGAAGTTACAGAGTCCGGTAAAAAACTGTTTCCCTTAAATTATGCCCTTCTTTCATATCCCCTACTCAGATTTTCAAAATTCCGCTTCTGAAAAAAATGATACCAAAAAAACATGTCTAACTTCCGCTTCCGGTTTCGGATTTTTTTGAAAAGCTTATTTTGTCGATGAATTTTCGATAAACCCCTTCATTTAAAATTTCATCAAAATCGGTTCACTAGTTTTTGCGTTACAGGCGTTACATACACACACACACACACACACACACACACACCCACCCACCCACCCACAGACAGACATTTTTTCTAGACCACTTTTTTAGGCTCCTGGGGGTCCAAAACGCCCATTTCCGTGAAAATCTCGATTTCGAAAATTTTCATGATATCAATACTTCCCTATACCAGTAGTGGTATGGGAAAGTAAAAATTAGATCAGTGTAATCCAAAAGTATTTTAAAAACGAAAAACGGTTTAGGGAAATTATGTAAGTTTGAATATACAGAATATTTCTAACAATCAGTCACAGTAGACTCACGTAATGAAATTAGATCGCTTTTATCCAACTTATGTAATACTTACAAAGGTATACCCTGCCAGAAACACATAACTTTAAATTACTAAAAAACGAGGGGGTGGATGGGAAACATGTTGCATTTTTATCATGTTTATAAATTTTCCAAGGTGTCGTAATGGCTGTTGTATAATTATCTTCCTTGTATTCCGTAAATAAATATTTAATAATGTATTAATAACTTCCCTGAATAAAAGTTTAGCTTATTTTGTTGCCTTTGACATTTTATTACATGATTAAAACAGACAATGAATATATCTGTCAAGAACATGCAGTCACTGTCTGCCAATTCCTTGAATCCTACACCTGTCGTAGGTGTCATTCGCTTTCGTTTCTCTCTGTTGAAGTTGCACTATTTATTTATCGACGAAAAATGAGGTTTTATCTCGACTATAAATAACAACATAATTACATAGATGTTTCTTTTATTAAATTAAACCTGTCGTGTTGAAATGTTTTGCTCTACATCTCGAAATACAAGGAAACAAGGAAATGGGCGATTATATAGGGTGTACATTTAGTTCGTATTGATTGTGATATTTTTTATTATATTCTCGTGTTATTTATTATCTCTTAACGTTATTAAAGAAAGTTTTTTTATTTTTTCTATAATTTGAACAATAAACAATATCGCACATTAAATGAACACCGTGTATATGTGTGTAGTACTACATAGCTCCCAAGCTATATTTTTCTTGAAAATTGAATCAAAATACATAATCCAGTTAAGATACAATAGTCATTCTTGTATCGACTCGCAAGTTTTATGTACTAACCGCTTCGTTAATTTAATAAATACAGTTTTATGGGTGTACTTCCTGCAAAGACGGAGACATTACATTGTTTTAACCGTTTGAACAATGTGATTACTGCAGTTTAACTTTCTTGAAACATTCCTTGGTTTTAAGCTAACCCAAGAGTTGTCTGAAGGCAAGGAAGCTACATTCCACGACTTTAAGTTAGTGTCAGCGTGGTTTTTACTTGATTAACCTTTTTCTGTAATTACCGAGTAAAGCGTCTTTATTACCTTTTGTAATTTTTGAATTTAATGATTTTATATAAAAGGAGAAAAAAAAGATTACGATAAGCAAAATCGTTTTTAAAAGAAAATAACAGTTTCAAAATTGTCCTTGTATTTCTTAGTGCAATAATTTTGAAGTTGTTCGTTTCATAAAAATTTCGTAACGAAACGGATTAAGGATCATCTGATTAGTTCTTTTATTCCTATGCTCATTCTGTTTACAATTTTGACACTAGGGTTTTTACATCAATATATTAGTAATGTATATAAACTTTGTATCATGTTTAATTTTGGTGCTTGAAACATAAGTGAAGGATAACTTCCTTCTACATTAAGTCCATTGTGATTGAATTATTCTTAACGGAAGTTGTGTAATCGTCGCCTGCGTATCCATTCTTATGACTAAGATCAAACCTTTCCTGAAATGAACTTTCACATGGCCTAGACAACGCCGACGTTCCTACTATTTGTGTTATTATAAATAATTGTATAAACAAATAGTGGTGTGAAAGCGTGAATAAGTTGTTATTCCGCCTTTTTGTTTATAAACAATAAAAAGAGTAGTCTGTTATGGAAGTACGTTATCGGCAATTACCATTTGACAAAATTATGAAATTCAAGTTTAGATTGTTTTCTAAACTACTCGAGTTTATTAAAGCTACTTGAACTTAGGAGCTATCTTTACTTAACACCGCTGTAGAAAAACATTCATTGTTTCAATAGGAGAGTGTTACAGCGTGTTACAATCTATTTGTACTAATTGGCTGAAAGTAAATATTTAACTTAAATCTTTAATTTCAACTCCAGGTTAAAAACTTCTATTATGTGTTTATTGGGATTTTTTGATTAGTTTGTAGAACAAATTATTTACTTCAAGTAAATATAGTAATAGTATCTAGTGTTAAAAGTTCTTTAAAAATATCTTCCAAATATGTTTTAGCCTTTCACTGTCTGTATTAAATGCTAGACAGTAGTACCTATAAATGGATATAGGAGGATGCACTTAAAAATGTTAAAATATTTACGTTCCGTAAACTGCAGAAATATCCCTTAAATATGTATTCCATTAAAAGTCGGATTTATCAGGTTTTTTTTGTAATATGGTTATAGAAGATCCAATTTATATTTAACTTGATTTAATATTATGTACAAAAATGAATAGATTGTAATGAGCGCATTGAAATTTACTGCATATTGAAATATAAAATATAAATACCAAGTAGCATTTTTCAAGAAATGTTACAGAATACTGCCAAATGGAATTGCCTTTTAGGGTAATATCAGGGTGCAAGTCTTCTCGTCTAGTTTTTGTATTATTGGCAACTGGTGGTAAACGCGCTTAAAAATTACACCTTTCGATTGTACCATAAGATATATGGTTAAGTCATCCCTTAAAATATCCTCTTTCATGAGAATCCTAAATCAATTATAGCAGATTATTTTAAGTGTGCCCTTCGTCATTCGTGGTGGTGTCACACGTCTTTATTTAATGGCGCACATGAGGATATCGTTCTAGAAAATAAACCTTTGTTCGCCAAGCAAATTTTCCCATTGGGTAACATAATTTTTATTGCTATTAAAAAAATTTATTTAGTGCTAGCATAACATCTGCTAATATTTTGTGATGTAGTGCCGATACAGTAAACGGTAGTTTCTTGGAAAATAGTTTCCATCTTCTACGCCTCTATAATACGTAGTCTTCCTTCGGGTAGCTTTGGACTATAATTGGGTTAGTTCGCTGAAAAGAAGACTTCTAACTGCTAGCTTTGGTATTCTTAACGCAACATCATCAGGGATTTTCTTTGGTCGCCCACTAATATACAGGGTGGATGACAAAATCCGCCCCGAGCTATACAGCTTTTAATTGAGATCGGATTGTTACGGTCGACATGGCAATCGAAATGGGTCATTAAATACTACGTTTTGATGTAGTTAGAACATTTTCAGGGCCTACTAGATTTTAGCTGCGATAGTCTACTTTTCATTTTTAAATGGGCGCCTATGTATATTTTTTGTAATTCTGAATAAGCGTTTTTTTCAGAGTTCAACGATGTATAATAAGTCACCTTACCATCACCAAAAAGTAGCAAACAAAATTGTTTAATATTACTCTCGTGACTACCAATTTCGCAATTCGTTTTCAATATTAGGCTTTGACTAACAAAATATTGACAACTGTCAAGCAATTTTCTAATGAAATTTTAATATAAACTGTCAGTACCAGTACGTTTACTGTGATATAGTGAGCTCTTAAATTAAAATTAGTTAGGACGAAAATGTTTAATGAAGAAGCAGACATGTTGCAAGTATATTTTGAAAACCAAAAAAATTCTGCTGTTGCCCTACAAGCTTATAGAGAACGTTACCCTGACCGGCAGCATTTTTCAAGAAGAAAGTTTAGTTTGTTGGAGACGAATCTGCGGCAACGTGGTTCTTTGAATAAAAATAAGAATTTGAACCCCTGTGACTTTTTTTTATGGGGTTACTTAAAAGATAAAGTCTACAGAACACCACCAAATTCTTTGGAAATTTTAATCAATCGCATTTCAAACGCATGTCGCGATATTCCTCCAAACATGTTACTTAATGCTGCAATGGATGTTAGGGGAAGAGCTACAGAATGCATAGACAATAATGGAGGCCCATTTGAGTATTTAAGAAATTAAATTTAGTAGTTTAATTTTAAAATGTTAATGTGTTTATTGTTTTTCTCTATATCTTTTTTTTTGTAATTTAATATAACATGTTCTTGTTCTTGTTCTTGTCGTATGGAACATGTTTTTCTTGTGTATTTTGAAGTTAAGCATTAACTACGAAATATTCTGTACTACTGCAAGGTCCAGTGCTAAAGGTTTCGTCAAGTAGTTAACGTTAGCAGTTGTCAATATTTTGTTAGTCAAAGCCTACTATTGAAAACGAATTGCGAAATTGGTAGTCACGAGAGTAATTTTAAACAATTTTTTTTACTACTTTTTGGTGATGGTAAGGTGACTTATTATACATCGTTGAACTCGGAAAAAAACGCTTATTCAGAATTACAAAAAATATACATAGGCGCCCATTTAAAAATGAAAAGTTGACTATCGCAGCTAAAATCTAGTAGGCCCTGAAAATGTTCTAACTACATCAAAACGTAGTATTTAATGACCCATTTCGATTGCCATGTCGACCGTAACAATCCGATCTCAATTAAAAGCTGTATAGCTCGGGGCGGATTTTGTCATCCACCCTGTATATGGTTTGTCGTCAATTTTTAGAAATTCCAATTCAATTCAGTTGACTTTTGGCTAATGGCAGTTATTACGGAAAATTTCTGTAGGACAAAAGGTTGCTGTTTGTTGAATAACTAATAATATTTGTCATTATTAGTTATTCAATATTTTTCATTTAGTTGCATGATAAATAATTTCAGTACCTGCAATTCAAATTTATTTTTGCCTTCAATGTGGAAATTTCAATCAAATGTTTCCAATTTATAACTTCAAAGCAAACTGCGTTAATTTTACAGTAATTTCAGTCATTTGATAATAATTTGTACCAAAACGACAACCTTATTTCAAAATTAGTCCTTCATAAGACGCCGGAGTAAATTGACACGTGTATAATATACCGTTTTCCGGGAAACAGCGTAAACAAGTAAGGACGATTGTCGGTTTGAGACAGAACCGTATCTAATTTATTTTAATCTCAAGACAAGAATATAAAATTATACGTTTTTTGGTGAAAAATACAGGTACACTTGAACCAAGAATCTTCTCTTTGTTATGACTCCACGTTATGAACTTTTTTACTTTAGATAAAATAGAGTATATATATACGAAATCTGAATAAATTATTATTAATTATGATTTTTTTTTAAGGAATCTTATTTCATGTGGGCATTTGGAGTTTTGGAACCTGACTGTTTTGGAGCTATAGAAGTAGACACTGGGGTATCTCATCTTTTTGTTCCTCGTCTTCCCGATAGTTACGCCATTTGGATGGGTCCTCTCCATTCTCTGGAAGATTTTTCAAAGAAGTACATGATCGAAAATGTACATTACAGTGATACTGTAAGTATTATGATATATTTTGAAAGATTTATTTTCGCCATGAAAATATATAGAAATGAGAGCGTTGCAATGGGGCAACGAACGTTGGCCTTAAAACATAAAGTCAGACGTTACGCAAAGCTCCAAATATAGTACTGTACAATATTGACGTTTTAATGTTTTGGTTTCGGATGACATTTTGGAATTCCCTCTATCTTATTAAGGAATTTTGTTTTTATAATTTAAATAACGATTACTGGAAATGAATGTTTTTCTAATTATAAATAACAACAAGAAATATTCCATGTTATTAATAAGTTTAACAACATATTTTTGCTGACCTTTCACTATAATCTTAAATTCCTCATTCATTTTCAGGAATTGTTTGTATGACTGTATGCTCTGAAAAGGAAATCAGCATCATTGTTTATATATTAGTAATCTAAAGTATTTCAGAAATAAATAATAATATTGATTTAACGGTAAAGAACCTTAACAGGTTGATTTGATAAGGACATGATATGCTTTAATAACTTATTTCAAATAGAAAATGAAGTTATTTTTATCAGTCTTAGTAGTAATGGAAATTTCTTTTTTATTTTACAATTTTGGTTTGGCAACTTGAAATCGTTTAAGTTTTCAGAGTATTTCAGGAAATGGGTTATGTCAAGAAATTGCTTTACAGATTTATCATCAAGGAGCAATTTCCTATGTGTTTCTTGTTTTGCTAAGAAATTGTTTGTTATTTATCTCCCTGCATCATGTTAGTCTATGGACAATTCTTAGAATGTCTTTCAATATTGAAACGTATTTTAAAAAAAAACCGAGAAAAAAACCGTTGACGCAGATATTTGCAATTACAATGGAAATAATTTACGGGTAAATTAAAATACAAATTGTTGTGTGTTGTTTGGTGCTAAAAACGAAAAAGTGTTAGATAACTAACTGAGGCGCCAACTGCTATCCATACTGTCCTCCTATCGCTTAATCTAAGACAAACTTATTTCTTGCTACTTTTCAACCATATAATCTCAGAAAATCCCTTTTACGCCATTGTTATGTATTTTTAAGTGTTATATAATTTTCCATTCGTCTCGGTTGGTGACGTTTACTGTACGTGTTGTATGAGAATTGCAGCAATTTACCAATCGTGTTGTACGAAAATTGCCTGTCTGTATTAACTATATCATCAAAACAAAAATTTACATTGGCAAGTATGTTACGAGTTTACGACACTCCATCGGCACGGTTTGGTTTTGAAAATCTCTTATAAATATAAATGTTTTCAGTTTTTTAGCAATCAAGGGTTTACGAATATATAATTGCTATGACAAACAGACAGAGCCCCTGGTCTGCTGAACAGATTTTTGTTTGTTGTCAAAAAATATTTTCAGTGCCGCCTTTGATAAATATCAGGGATAATCTTGTTAGTAACGCCCTGAAAAAATATATGTTATTTGTAGAAACAAAAAGACTATACGTATATTTGGGCTGGCAATTTAATGCGCATTCATAAAATTTTGCTATGCGGACTACTTCATTGAGGAAGAACCTCAATAACGAATGTAATCATGACATCTGTCACTACATTTTTTTAATAAAACCCCAAATATTAAATTCTTTCTTTATTTTGTTTTGAAATCTGCAATGAATGTTTGCTTTTTGGGGTTTTTGAATCGATACAACCACACGTGTATTACCTACGTAGTTTTTTTTTAGAATTGTTAATTGGTACCCAGGTATTATTTCATAAGTCGAGAATTTTCCATAGTATTTTCTTACTGTGTTTACCGATTACATTTTATTAATTAAGTTTGTAGAATATAAATGAAGTGTTTTATAAAAGGAAAACGGTTGATATCCTGTTATCTTCCTGTTTCCGGTGGATACGTGATAGGTGTTTTCCCTTGGTAAATACTTGTGGTTGGTTATTCTACGAACTTATCTGTAGTTAAATTTATGTTGCCCATTAAAAAATATGTTTTAAATCTAAAACTAATTTTAATTCATGAATTTTCTTAATTGAACTTTTTTTCCTTTAGATTGAAGAAGTTTTGTCTCCTTTAAAACCTTCCAGTTTGCTTATACTAGTAAGTATGAAAAGTAATTATGTAAAAAAAATTACCACAATATAACTTTGCGCTAGTTTAGTTCAAATCTAAAATTGAAAGTAATTTTTTTGTAAAAAAATTCATTTTTCATGCTGGAATTGATCATCCTTCGCAGATAAGAAACTTTGCTGAAGATGAGAACTTGAATCTCGAAACGCGTTTAAATTTTGAAACATTGTTTGTGGTAAGAGGTGTTTGCAATACAGTATTGTTACCCAACCATAATCTCCCAACAATTTTATAATACCACCTACATTAACATTTAGTTTTGTATTATTTTAGAAAGGAATAAATAGTGATAGTGGTTTAGAACCAAAAGAACCATGCTTCGAAGGAATTGAACAGTAAGTTATTAAAGTTTAATAAAAATAATAAAATAAAAGTTAATAAAATTTAAAACTAAATCGAATTTATAATTTCAGTTTTAATTTGGATAAAGACATTTTGTACAATGAAATGGCTGAATTGTAAGTAGATAAGTTATGACTGTATAAACTTCTTTTCATTGTAAACAATTTTAAGACGTGTTGTAAAAACTAATATGGAACTGGACGTGATGCAATATGTAATTGAAACATCTTCAGCTGCTCATCGTAAAGTTATGCGAATGGCAAAAGCAGGAAGAAGTGAGTATCAGTGTGAATCAGAATTTTTGCATTATTGCTACAGCGTGGGTGGATGTAGAAACGTTTCCTATACTTGCATTTGTGGTTCTGGTCCCAATGGTGCTATCTTGCATTACGGCCATGCTGGATCACCGAATGATCGATTCATTAAGGAAGATGAATTATGGTAAATCAATAATTTAATTTTTACTTTAATTTAACAAACATATTTCTCATTTTCAGTTTGTTTGACATGGGAGCGAACTACTTTGGTTATGCAGCAGACATAACATGTACATTCCCTGTCAGTGGTAAATTTACCCCTGATCAAAAAATGATCTATGAAGCTGTTTTGGAAGCCAATTTGGCAGTAGCAAATACTTCTAAACCTGGAGTGAATTGGGTTGATATGCATCTACTTGCTAATCGAGTAATGTTAGCTGCTTTGAAGGAAGGAGGTCTTCTACAAGGAAGTGTTGATGAAATGATGGATGCTGGCTTAGGCCATACTTTCCAGCCTCATGGTTTAGGACATCTTCTTGGGTTAGATGTTCATGATGTTGGTGGATACTTGCCTAGTCATCCTGCAAGGCGTCAAAACCCAAATGGAATACATAAGTTGAGAACATCTAGAAATCTATTGGTGGGGATGGTTCTAACTATTGAACCAGGATGTTATTTTGTTGATCCGGTAAAAATTTTCTTTAAAACTATTTATTACATTATATTAATACTGATTTTTAGCTACTGGATGAAGCTTTAAGTGATCCTAAGCTGTCAAAGTTTTTGGTACCAAGTGTTATAGAGAGATTCAGAGGATTTGGAGGTGTAAGAATTGAAGATGATGTTGTTGTTACACCAACAGGTGTTGTAAATTTGACAAAGGTGCCGCGAACGTAAGTTTGATTATTATAGATTAAATGTAGAAGTGGAATAAAACTTCTAATTTTAGTGTACAAGAAATTGAAGATTGGCTTGCCAACAAGGATGATGATAAATACTAACAAAATACAGTAATGTCATTTATTGCAGTAAATAATCCCCAATTATGTGCTATACATCATTAAATATTAAAAGTTATTTTATATAGATGGAAAATAATGCTATTAGCTTTTAGTTTGTATACTTGAAAACTTTCAAGATTACATGATATATCCTACATTACATAAATGTAGGTATATATGACTGAAAATATAAATTACGTATTCATTATATATAGAAAAAAAGATATTTTGAAGTTATATTGTGATAAACAAATGCCTAACCTATTTTCTTAATAAATGATTTATAGCATTTTAATTTTGAATTATTTCTTGGAGGAATAGTAAACCTAATTTTTTCTATAGACGACTTTGAGACATTAACGTTTCGTCTTTCTTTTCCTTCCATAAGAATGTCATTTTTTTTACAGTTCACATCTTTATTCAATATAATTTCAGTATAATTTGGGTAGTACCTACTATGTATCACCATTTTAAGTCTCTGTCTCTTAACTTCTTAAAATATGGGAATAACCTATCAGTTACTTATTCAATCATCAAAATTCTTGTAACAAATCTTATAATATTACAGTAGAGGTATGTCTACTCTATGTAGATTGCATGAAAAATAGCCGATTTGAAGAAAAAGTGTTACAGGAACAGCATGAACTGGTGCTACAAAATAATGGATCTAAATCCATCTGCTTTCTGCTCTACCTACATTTCTTGTTGTCCTTTTGGTTTTGACTAAATTATGTTTAAGGGATTTTAAAAACTACTCTGTATTATAAACTGTAGTATAAACTAACAAAGAGGTGATTGATATTCAGTGGTCAATGAAAATTATTACAAAGTTATGTTACTTTTTTTACTGTTTTCTTTGCAAGTTTCTTTTAATAGAACACGTAATAGTTACACAACTGCTTATTGTACAGTTTTCCTTTTTGCCAGGTGTTTTTGACTTTGGTATTGTTCTGCTTGCATTGTTATCCTCATAAGAAAATATTGAATTAAGAAATTTTATTATTGTCTATTAGTATTATTAATTGAGTAAAGAATTACCGATATCTTTTATTATCATTAGATTTCTTCTAGTACCTACGTAAATTTTGCTTTTAAAAGTAAGGAGATTTAAATATTTTAATTTCCCGCTTGTAATGCTTCTGTGCATAACTTCACACTATTGATGGTTGTGTTCAACTGTTTTTAAAAGATCTTAACAAAGTCTCGTGGTTAGTTTGTTTGTTTAAATGAAAAAGGTATTGCGATTTTGATCATTCAACTAATATTCTATTTAAATAATTTATCATTCCGTGTGTTAGCTTTAGTATTTGTATTTGTATTTTAAATTCTTCAATAGCGTTGATTGTGACCAAGTTCGTGACTAAGTTCAGGGTTAAACAACGAAAAGGCGCCAAAGTGTCTGAAAGAGCATGGATGCCTGGTGAAGTTTGGTGGTGTGTTCTCGTGTAGTTTTGGCTATATTTTGTCATAAATTAATTTAACAACATGTCAAAACGTAAAAGTGGCGTTCAAAATAATACTTTGTTCAATTATTTTCAATCGCCAAAGGACAAACCTAAAATCAGTGCAACACCTAACCTTATAATACCTGATGCAAGAGTGAATCCTGACAAAGGTAGTTATACAAATAATTTGTGTGGTTCTGAAGGACTTTAGGCACTACGGAAATTCACCTACCCTTCGACACATTGATCTTTGTTATAGGGTCAGAAGGGGTCGCAGAAACTTTGCCTTTCCTTCCCTTGCTTGTACGGCCTACGATAGATTTCCTAAATGTATTTAACATTTGTCCAATTAAAATTTGAATCCTTTCGGAAACGGACCTCTCGTATGCAAAATTTTATGCACGATACATTTGTTCGATTCAAAATTCTAATTGCAGAGTATTTTATCAAACGCTCGATAAAAATAGAAAATGCTCGGTAAAATAATAAACTCTCGATAAAAAATATAAACGCTCGATAAAAAGAATAAACGTTCGATAAAAAGACTTAACGCTCGATAAAAAGACTAAACGTTCAATAAAAAAAATAAACGCTCCATAAAAAGAATAAACGCTCGATAAAAATACTAAACGTTCGATAAAAAGAATAAACGCTCGATAAAAAGAATACACGCTCGATAAAAAGACTAAACGCTCGATAAAAAGAATAAACGCTCGATAAAAAGACTAAACGTTCGATAAAAAGAATAAACGCTCGATAAAAAGAATAAACGCTCGATAAAGAGACTAAACGCTCGATAAAAAGAATAAACGCTGGATAAAAAGAATAAACGCTCGATAAAAAGAATAAACGCTCGATAAAAAGACTAAACGCCCGATAAAAAGACTAAACGCTCGATAAAAAGAATAAACGCTCGATAAAAAGACTAAACGCTCGATAAAAAGAATAAACGCTGGATAAAAAGAATAAACGCTCGATAAAAAGAATAAACGCTCGATAAAAAGACTAAACTCTCGATAAAAATAATAAACGCTCGATAAAAAGACTAAACGCTCGATAAAAAGAATAAACGCTCGATAAAAAGAATAAACGACCGATAAAAAGACTAAACGCTCGATAAAAAGAATATACGCTGGATAAACAGAATAAACGCTCGATAAAAATAGCAAACGCTTAATAAAGAGAGAAAACGCTCGGTAAAAATAATGGCGCACGTAATGTGTAAGCGAAGAAAGAGTTAACAATCTTAAGTATCATAATACGAATACCTTGTTTTTATACCCATTTATTTCTGAGGAGTTAGGCAATTTATTAAGCAATAAACTAAACAATAAAAAAACTTCAGGTTTTGATGATATCCCTGCAGGTTTATTAAAAAGGACATTCAAATTTATATTAGAGCCATTAACATTCCTTGTTAATCTTTCCTTTGAGGTGGGGCAATTTCCTACAGGATTAAAAAATGGAAAGGTGGTACCTATTTTCAAAAAAAATAATGCCGAAGAACTAGAAAACTATAGGCCAGTTACGGTATCTTCTACCTTTTCTAAGGTTTTCGAGTGTTGCTACTTAAAACGCCTTTTATCGTTCCTAAACAAGTACAGTTTATTATCGGAAAACCAGCATGGTTTTCGGGCTCATCATTCGACTTCTACAGCAATGCACAGTTTTTTCAATGAACTGTTGAAGTATATTGATGCAGGAGAATGTCCTGTTGGGATCTTTTGTGACCTCAGCAGGGCGTTCGACTGCGTCAACCACGAATTATTATTAAAGAAATTGTACTGTTATGGTCTAAGAGGGCAATCATTGAATTGGATTAGTTCTTTTTTAAAGAATAGAAAACAATACGTTACCATTAAAAATTCAAATAGTAGAAATATAAGAGAATTTAAATCTAATTACGTGAATCTAACAATGGGTGTACCGCAGGGTTCTGTACTTGGCCCTGTTCTATTCCTACTGTATGTGAATGAGATTGACTCTGTGATGTCCGATGTATCAGTAACGATGTATGCAGACGACACTTCGCTAATCATCTCTCATAAAAATGATTTAGCGCTTCAAATAAAATGCGAAGCATCACTTGAGAACCTTAGCAAATGGTTTAGTAGAAACTGTTTGCATTTTAACGTGGATAAAACAAAACTAATAAGATTTCATACAAGACAGAGAAACTGCAGTGATCTTAATTTTGTAATAGATAACGCAGCTTTTAGTACGGAAGTACAAGAGGTTAGGTTTTTGGGTCTTAATATAGATAGGTGCCTCTCCTGGAAGTCTCATTGTAGATCACTAATATCCAAACTAGCTTCTTTAAATTATCTTTTTAATAACTTGAAACATCTACTAACTAAACATCAAATTTTCAGTTTGTATTATGCTCAAGTTGACTCACGCTTAAGATACGGAATCTGCTTTTGGGCAGAATCATCAATGGCAAGTGACGTATTCATTTTGCAAAAACGTATATTGCGTTGTATGGTAGGGATTAATTATAGGGATTCTTGCAGAACTGTTTTCAAAGACAACAAAATTTTGACACTAGCAAATCTCTACATATATGAAATGTGTCTATACATATTCAAAAACAAATGTAAGTTTCTGTTAAATAAAAATATACATGGATATAGTACAAGAATAAATTGTAAATATCACACAGGATACGCTAAACTTAAAATATGTAGCGTATCTCCCAGTTGCAAGGGTATCAGAATGTTTAATCATTTACCTGAGCCTGTAAAGGATTGTGAAACAGTTATTAGTTTTAAAAAAAATCTTAAATTGTATCTTTTACAGCATTGCTTTTATTCTGTACAGGAATTTTTTGATTATTAGTTATTAAGTTTAGTGTAAGTCTGACTGTATTTTACACAATCGCTGAATTGTATATGAAAATAAAGCTTTATTATTATTATTATTATGTAATAATATTTACATACGCAAATTCCAAATTAAAATTATGATAATATAATATTTTATCTGGCATGTATTGCATTTATATTATATCGAGCATTTATTATTTTTTACCGTGCAAACCGCTGCGAAATTTATCATGCGTTTATTTTTTTTACCGTGCAAAACTTATTTAAATATCAAGCATTGCATTCCTGCGTTTGCAATATTTTAGCGGACATTTCAAATATTTTATTTTGCAAAACACCTTTAAATATCGAACATTTTATTCCTACCCATTTTGAAGGACCAATTCCGTAGGACCTGAAGTCATCCAGACCCAATTTGGGCATATAAGCATACCAATGCCTTATGCTATCATAGGTTCTGATGAAAGTCCTCAATGTGTGTCCAAGAAAAGAAATTTTGGTGCATTAATTGATAGTAATTCGGATGACGACCATTTTCCACAAATATCCGTGGAAGTTAAAAGGTTAAAATACGGAGACACCAACTCTGATAGTGATGAGGAAGAAGCAAGTTCTTCCCGGAAATTCCCCGAAAAAAAGATTAAATGCGACTCTGACAATACGGAGGAAGAAGCAAGTTGTTCCCGGAGTGATAAACCAAAAAGGCGTCGCATAATAGTTTCCAATAGTGATTCTGATAATGAAAATAAAAGTACAAACATCGATAAAACTTCGACGAAAAACAAATTAAAATCGTATGGTTTTCAAAAAACTGCAACAGATGTAAAACCAAAGAATATTGAAAAAAATATTGCCAAAACCCCTAAATCTGTGGGATCTAGTCGGGATAGTAATAAATCTTCCGATGAAGAAGGAACATGGGTTCATAATAAATTAGATTTTCTTAAACCGAATCGAATTCGTGATATAAGCAAAAATCCTTTAGGTCATCAAGATTACGATGAGCGAACTTTACATGTTCCGGGCGACTTCTTAAGTAAACAAACCCCAGCAATGCGCCAGTGGTGGATCTTAAAAAGCAAGCACTACGATTCTGTCTTGTTTTTTAAAGTTGGCAAGTTCTATGAACTGTATCATATGGATGCTGTTGTTGGTGTTAATCATCTGGGATTTTCATATATGAAAGTAAGGATAAAGAAGGGTTACAGTAAGAATTTTATACATATGTTTGATTCGTAGGGTGAGTTTGCACACTCAGGTTTTCCCGAATCCGCGTACGGGCGAATGGCAAGTTCTTTAGTAGAACAGGGCTTTAAAGTAGCTCGTGTTGAGCAAACTGAAACACCAGATATGATGGCTCAACGTTGTAGAAACTTGAAAAAAGTTGGGAAACATGATAAAGTAGTAGAGAGAGAAATTTGCCAAATTTCCACTAAGGCTACGTGTGTTTATGGCGCCCAGTTACAAGAAGCAAAACAGGCATTACCGTGTTATATGCTTGCTCTTGCTGAGAAGGTAATTAAAATTTATAATTAGGGATCGGATGCCGTCACTATTTTATGTAAAAGTGCATATTTCATTCAAGGTACACAAAAGTACCTATTTTGAGGAACTTGGTAGCTAAAGTATATAAACTGACAAATTCAGTATTCCCAGAGTATTGATACTACCAATACAAAAAGAATCTTGCGCGATAGCAGCTTTTGCAGTTTTGAAATTTTGAGTCACTATTTACATATTACTATCAATAGACGTTCCGATCCCTGAAATTGAAAACCTTAAATTTTACAAGAAGAGTATTCATTTCAGGAAACTTCTAAGGGTAACAGATTTGGAGTGTGTTTTATTGATACTTCCATTGGCACCTTTCATTTAGGTGAATTTGATGATGATAAACTTTATTCTAGATTACTAGCACTTTTAGCAGAACACCCTGTCGGCTTGGTATGTGTTTACAAACTAACTTTTTCGTAGAAATTGTTTATTTAATTTTTTAAGGTTTTAACTGAACGTGGACGGTCACTCAATTCAACGACTGAACTTATAAAGAAAACTCTGGGAAATAGTCGCAGAGATTCATTAACACCAAATACCCAGTTTTATAATGCACAAAAAACCTTAGATCTACTCATTAAAGGTTGTTATTTCCGTGATGCTAAAGATGTCTTTGAATGGCCTTCTGTTTTGAAGGAGTTGAACGATAATGGTATAATTTACGGTGTCTAATTGTAAAACCTCTCTGAACAATTTATTTTTATAGGAAGTCCCAAACCCGGTTATGAATTGGCTTTAAGAGCTTTAGGTGCATGTATGTGGTATTTAAAAGATTCAGAATTAGATATTCAAATCCTAGCAATGAAGAAATTTGAACTTTATCAACCTATTGATATGAGTACAAGGAAGGAATCAATTAAACGTGGTTATATGGTCTTAGATTCGATGACTATAGAAAATTTAAGTCTCTTAGGTTCAGCTGGGACTTTACAAAAAACTCTTGATTACTGTGTAACTGGTTTTGGGAAAAGGTAAATAAATATTTTGACATGCTTGAATATCTTCTGCAATAAATCTTTTATAGACTTTTACAACGTTGGATTTGCCGCCCTTTGTGTGAAGTAAATAAGATTATGGCACGTCAAGAAGCTGTAGAAGAATTATATTATAATGATGAACTTCGCATAGCGACACGTGCTATTCTTAAAAAACTACCAGATTTAGAACGTCAAGTTGCAAAGTATAATTATTTGATTTTAAATGTGAGGAAACATATTATGCTATTGTGTTTTAGAATCCATACCTTTGGAAATAGATTTTGTGCAACAGTTCATCCTGATAGTAGAGCTATATTTTATGAAGCTGCAACTTACTCTAAACGCAAAATACTTGACCTAACTCGTGCAATTAATGGGTTTGAAAGAGTACAGGAATTGGTTTTAAAATATAAAGGTTTCTAGTTTAATTTTTTGAATGAAAATTCTTGCTTTATTAAATTTATTTTAGATACCAATTCGAGCCTTTTGAAGAAATTAACTCAATATCCTCCAAGTGGAACCTTCCCTGATTTATTAAAAACTATCCAGTTCTTCAGAGTAATATATACATATGCAATATTATTTACTTTTTATAATATTTGCATTTATTTTTAGGAAGCGTTTGATCAAAAGCAAGCTGCAACTGCAGGAACAATTATACCTCAACTTGGTGTGGATGAGGATTACGACCAAGCTATGCAAACCATTTCTGATGTTCAGGAAGAAATAGATGATTATTTGAAGCAGCAGGAAGTATATTTTGGTTGCAAGGTTTGTGTCATTTAGTAATGGTTTAATTTTTATAAAATGTTTTAATTTTTTATAGGTGAATTATTTTGGGACTGATAAAAAACGGTATCAAATTGAAGTTCCTGAATCTAAAACACACAAAGCCACTGAAGACTATAAATTCGAAGGTACTAAAAGAGGAAAGAAACCCGCAAAACGTTACACAACGCCTGTTACTCGAGTAAGTTTGATTAAAGATTTTTTTTAATTTACTCTACAGAAAAATATTTCCGCGGCTAATTCCCAAGTTAAATGATGGTGCCCAATTAAAGTATTGAATATGTATTTTTTTGATTTGCGATATTTTTTTTAAACAGAGGTTACTAATGCAAATGATGGGAGCTGAAGCAAAAAGGGACAAGATAGTACAAGATTTAAATCGAAGAATTTTTGAAAAATTCAGTAACAGGTATGTTTTATATTTGCGGTACATTTTTGTTTGTATTTATTATATCATTAATTTAGGAGTGATGAGTGGGAGACATGTATTCAGTGTTTAATGATGTTAGATGTTATTTCATCATTTTCTGAATATGCCCGTACTGGTCCGCATAATATCTGCTTCCCTAAGGTTTTACCATTCCAAGATGAGGTTTGTTGTAATAAATAAAATTATCCTCCTTTAATTGTTTTTTATAATTTTATTGTATGTACTTAGCCCTACATAAAGATTGAAGAAGCTGTTCATCCATGTACACTATTGGAAGATTTTGTTCCAAATAGTACTGAAATGGGTACAGAAAATGCTGCAAAAATAATGATTTTAACAGGACCAAACATGGGTGGCAAATCAACATTAATGCGTCAAACTGCTCTCCTTGTAATTATGACTCAACTGGTAATATAATATTAATTACTTCGCTATAAAAATTACTTTTATCCTTTTTTTAAATAAAGGGTTGTGCTGTTCCGGCCGTTAATTGTGAAATAAGTCTGGTAGATCGTATATTTACCAGACTTGGTGCTCATGATAATATTTTGGGAGGCCACTCAACATTTTTGGTGGAGTTATCTGAAGCCTCTGCTATACTGCGCCATGCTACTCGATATTCTTTTGTCTTATTGGATGAATTAGGACGTGGAACTTCCACTCATGATGGCAGTGCAATTGCAACCGCTTATGTGCAGACTCTT
Source organism: Hemicrepidius hirtus (assembly GCA_963082805.1). Taxonomy (NCBI): domain Eukaryota; kingdom Metazoa; phylum Arthropoda; class Insecta; order Coleoptera; family Elateridae; genus Hemicrepidius; species Hemicrepidius hirtus. The sequence goes on from OY720168.1 coordinate 20,713,913, forward strand.
ACAGAGATTCAATGCCGCACTATTTTCTCTACCCATTATCATACACTAGTAAACTATTATTCTAACCAAAAAGATATTCAATTAGCCCATATGGTAAGACTTACTTTATTAATAATTTTTTTATTTTAACAATTTAAATAACAATCTTGTAGGCCTGTATGAATGAGGATGAAGAAGATGACAGCGATCCTCTACAAGCAGTTACTTTATTGTATAAGTTACGAAAAGGAAATTGTCCAAAATCTTATGGTTTTAATGCTGCAAACTTAGCTGGGTTACCAAAATCTATAATTTCTAATGCCCATGAAGTTGCAAAGAATTTCGAGGAGACAACAAGGTTGCGCCGATTTGTTTCTGGTTTCTCCAAATGTGATGCTACAAATGTTAGAAGTTTAATAACTTCTCTGCAGAACAGTTGGATCAGCAGTTAACTTTTTTTGTTGTTGACATTAAAATACATTTATTTTATTGCGCAAAAGTTTTTAGTTTTTTAATATGAACCTGTTGTTTAATCAGTATTTTAGGTAACTACAGTCAATGATCTGTTACCTAATAAAGTTATGATTGGTATTATTGTAAACTGCTTTGTTTTTCATTTTGTCGACCAGTCTGTATTCACTTTTAGTAGTGAGAAGTTGTATGTAGCAGCAGATTAAACTAAATAGTGAAAAATATTTGTTGTTAAAATAATTTTTTAAGTTTCCAGTTCCTATCTATATCCGTAAAGGTAAATATAAACAAGAATTTGTTTTGGTTGTTTTATTGCAGTGTAATTTTTTTATTATGTAGAAAATACATTGCAAAGCAGCTAGTTAATAAAATTTGCTTCTGTTGTTTAGTTTAACATATATTTTTTTACTATACTTTGTTTCTCATTTGTATTAACATTTAATAAAGATGTTGATACCTTTACTTTATTTTTATATTTTCCCATTAACCTTTTTTTTCTTATTAAACTGGAGGTGTTTGTTACATGTTTAATTTTTTTGCTTTTTTAGCCTACCATGACTTTACTTTTATCTTTTAGAGAATGTTTATTGGTTTAGTGTAAAACAAATGCAACTCAGGTATGGCTGATGGGAGGGGGGGTAAAATTAAAAAAAATTCCATATGCATAAAACAAATGTTTGTGTCCGTTATCTATGTATTAGTATAGAGAATACATATTTTTTAGTGGTAATTCGTCCATAGGGGCACTGAGGCACGTACCCCATCAGAAACCAAAAGAAACATTTAGAATATAAAATTCTTTAAAAATAGTACCTATTTTATGCGCAGGTAATCGCTGGATAGGATAGCTGGAACCCTGTCCTATTTCTTTATTTTTTCTAATAGAAAGGAAGAAGGCGTATGTTTATATGTAATAAGCGGGAAAGGGACATTAGTAAAGTTTTATAGCCTTGATATGATGAAGTAAATTCTTGGAAAGAAACAGTACTATCTGTAAACAAAGAACATTTAATAAAAATGCTATAGGTTAGTACTGTAGGCTATGGAAGCTCAGGGCTTGATTTTTCAATCGCTCATGGGGCTAATAGAAGTAGTTAGATATACCAGTATTAGTATGAGAAGTCTTTTTGAGAAACAACTAATTGTGCCCTACATGCGCAGGAAGGTTAGACGGGGGTCTTTTATTTAACACTTGTGTTTTATAACATTAAATACTAATATAGATTGTTCTAAATTATTTAAATTTGGCATAATAATTGATGTTTCTCTATAGTCATTAATTATAACGGCCTCTTTTTAGTAAACTGTTGAATAAATTCATTTATGTGGAACTTTTGTCTGGTGGTTTGCAGCAGTATTTACATTAAACTGTTCTTGATCTGAAAATAAACGGTTTGTCCAAATATACTGTTCACTAGTAAACTTGGCAACGATATTTTGAACAAGACTGGTTACTATTCCATTTTATGTTCCCAAAAAATGTCATACATACTACTATTTATCATGGCTAAAACTTTTATTTTTAACACAACTTTAAAAGTCAAATTTACAATAAACATTCAAAATTTCGTTTTGTTCAACGATCAGAATTATTTAAGGTAGTTTTTTTTATACTATGTTATTTACAGATGTTTTAATAACACAATATTTAAAAATAACTGATAAGTTAAGAGTAAATTTTCATGAATACCCCGTTACCCCCTAATACCTACTAGGTAGGTACTGTTTACAAAAATGTGCACATTGTGTATTCAAATTCTTTCACACTTTACCCAGAGTTATTTTAAGAACTAGTTGCATTGTACATGCAAAACAAGATTTTTCTGAATATAGTGGGTGTTCATGTATGTAACGCCTCTAACGCAAAAAGTAGTCAACCGATTTTGATGAAATTTGAAATGAAGTGGTAGGTATATTTATTTCAGCTAGCCGGAGACGAGATAAATTTGGTAGGTGAATACCAGATATGTTTTGATTTCATTTTTATTATTTATTAAGTTCATATCACAGCAATAGATTTGCATTTTCCTAAATTACGTATACAGGGTGTTTGCTTTCCACAATACCATCAGCAACTGTGTTATTTTAAGTGAAACACCCTATATATTATTATATAATTGAATGCAGAATTTAATTGTCTATCAGATAGTATAAGGTGTTCATATAGCTAAAATGTACGGTTGATTAGGATTTCGTAAATTTTAACTGCGTTGTATAAAAATTTTGAAGATAGAGGCTGGACAGAAACGGATCGTCGCGGTCGGTCGGTAGCGATCGTCCGGGTTCGCCCGCTGTAATTTCAAGCCGGTTACTACAGATAGATACGTGTCTTTCTTCTGTACATATCGAATGCGTATGGTGTTGTTTTTCTCGCTACGCATTCAAATGATTTCCAATGCTGCATCGCGAACTACTGTTGAATACCAAAAACGAAATGTTTATTTTTAGTATGGGAAAGTCCAGGGGAGATTTGCACCTACACTTTTTGCTATTTAACTTTGTAAATAACATAAATCAATTTTTAAAAAAGCCCAAACGGATTTTCAATACAAAACTCGCAGTGTATAATACCTATCTGTAAGTGTGTAGTACTACAATAGTGTAATAATGGTGTAAATTTGATTTCAGATGGACATCAGAAATTTTTTGTCCAAATTTGAAGAAATTTTGTGGAAGGTGGACGAGGCCACGGCGGCGGAGATATTGGAAAAAAGGGGGAAAATAGGCACGGCGGATGCCAAAAAAATATTACTCAACGTTGGCTACAAGGAAACTCACCTTAGAACCTCCAACATTGTCCAGCAGTTCCGCCTGAAGGCCCTTCGAGATCGGCAAAAGATAGTCGATATTTTGACCCGCCGATTTCCACGGCATGGTAAGGTGTCTTTGCAGAGGTAGTAAAAAGTAAACGTACTAATGGATTAAATTTTTTGTTACAGCCCCAGCCTTCACTACTAGTCGCTGTGTATATGTGGGCAACACAGTGTACTGTTACATGTACTAAAATCTAGAGTTCACTATCTGGTAATTTATTAATTGTATGTTCTTGTCTCCTAAACAAAAACAATATTTTTCCTTTTAGAATGTGTTCCAGGACAATCTCTAGCATCCCAAGCTTTCTCATCTCAATAGCATTTTAAGTTGATTTTTTTTAATTTTTAAGGCCATTCCAATATCTTTATTTATTTATTTCTTTATTTGTTCTATAATAGGTATAAATACATCACACATTTAATCTAGGCAATAGTACCTACTAATAAGTACTGCTTAATACTGGTTAATTTTAATGCGTTAAGTACCTTAGCAAAAATATACAAGCAATAATGAACGATTATATAAACAAAAAAATACTGATTTATCTGATAGAAGTTGTTTTTGTTTGGGAACCTGTACGAGAAATTTGTCGAAAACTGCTTACAACTCTGGTATCATTCAAATGTCCTGATGGAGGTGTTTTTGTACAACATAATGCTGATTGAAAACTTTCCCGAAAGCTCTTCGACATAAATCCATATATTATTGGATTTATACAACTATGAAAAGTAGACAAATAATCAAAAATCGCATCAAAACTTAAAAATGGGTAATTTTCAAAATAATTGTTAAAAATTATTCTTATAAGATTTGAAATTTAAGATTTTAGAAATTTGTTACGAGGATCAAAACATTTGTTTTATATTCATTTTTAACATTTGACGGTAGTTTATAAACTTAATTCTGTTATCAATTTGTTGTTAATTGGTTTGACCTTAAATAATAATAATCAGCAATTTTTGTGAAATTTCTAAATAAGAAATTATTTCCATTATATAATTTCTTGATAAATTTAAACCTTAGGGAAGTTTTTAAAATAATTTTTACCTGTTAAAGTAAGCCATTAGGTGAAAAGCAGTTGCCATGTACTTCAAGTCTCCTGTTCGTTGTTTCGGTAAAATATTATAAGCTGTCAATACGTTGTCAATCAAAAGAGGTCCCCAACATATGGCAAATAACACAACAACAGCGACTAGCATGTAAATAACTTGCTTTACCATTCGTGTATCATCTTTATTCGTTCTTGTTTTGTGTTTAACTTTAGCCACTTCTGTAAGCTTGAAGCTTTCCATTTGCTTGTCCTCCTCTGTGTGATTTCTTGATAATCTAAAAGGAGAGTCTTTCTTAAAATAACAACAATAACATTGTATATGGAGGAGCTAACAACAATTTTTTTGTGACCTTCATTTTGTTTATGATGCCAAAATAACAAAGCGATAATCAAAGTTTAAATTTTTGGTTGCATTATTATAAATAATTCGAAAATACTTTATGATAAACATGGCGGGAAAGCTTATTACATATAAATTTAGATTAAATATAAATATAGGAAAAAATAAGTATAAATATTTAAAATATGTAAATGGACTGCAATGTTTTGCGATAAATAACTTTTAGTTTGTACAAGTAAGAATTAGTAATAAACTTAAACGGTATAAACGTTTTTATATCTCTTCCTCAGTTTGTTGTAGTTGGAAGCATTAATTAATTGAAAATATTAAAAAAACAAACAAACAATGAAATATAGTTTAACATTAATAAAGATTGTTAAGGGTTACTTATGGCGTTATTAAATCTTAAATCCCTACGGAAATAATTTCAGGAGTGCAGAAGACGAAAATGGGTCTCAAGTAACCTGCCTGGTGTTTTGGTGTTTTTGCAATAATTTTGAAACTCCAAATTGTCTATATGTCTAATAATAGCTTTGCACATCTTTAAATATCTGCAATAGTTTTGTTTGTTACAACCATGAGCGACTATTGATCTGCAGACTAAAAAAAGTAAAAATTCTACACCCAGAAATAATCAGTCAAACTTCTTTTTGCAAATAACGTAAAATCTACTTCTTATACTTATGACTATTATAAGATTATAGCTTGCATTCGATGTTACAGTAATCTGTCCATGTATACTTTCAGTAAATTTGTTTTCATTGCCTATATATAGAAAGCAAATATTATACTCACTTTCAAGTGACCCATGCGGATTTTCTGGGGTTTACTAAGAATTTTTTCCACGAAATTTATTATCGTTATAATACATGGGAGGAATACATACACAAACTCCTAAAGCAATATTTTGGAAAACAATGGAATATAAAAAAAATTAAAGTCCGGGTCACTTGTGTCCGAGGTAAAAAATAAATTTTAAAATACATACACATTTCGGCTGGTCATAATAGATCTCCTCTCCATGACTCGCCAGACTTCCCAGCAAATTAAGGAATAAGCTAAAGTCATAATACTTGTTGGTCCTACTAAAACAAGTAAGAGCATGTATACTTCATGGAAACGCCATAAGGGTTGATTATCCCAATCTCGAATACACCAGAACGCTTTAAAACGTTCTCCAACAGACATGTGAATCTGGAAGATTTTTAATCTTTTAATTTACGTAAAACTATGTATATGATGGGAATTTTTAAACCATTTTAAATTTTGAACTATGTTTATTGATTTTTACTAATTTGGTTCAAAAGGTTAATAAAGAAATGTTTATTATTATTAGACAGTTTTCCGAATCAGAAATGATACTAGTTTTAGGTGTTCAAGGAAAAAGATTCTTGATAAAGTAAAATATTTAAAGGCAGATGTTTACAACTTTCAACAAAAATGCATTTGCCAGTCAGATTTCTTTAATAACTAAATTCGTCTATATCTGATTACATTTAAAATTAAAAAATAGCAGTGCTATTAGATTTACGTTCAAACATTTAAAAAACACATTAAAATTGCCGTTTTTGTTTATCTTCTAACTTCAATATGTATATCGTCTTAGTCTTCGGCCCATTCTGCTATGGAATTCATCTGAAGATTCGCCTCTCGCTTGTTGCCTAAGTCGTGCTAATTCGACTTCTGCTGCCGCAACTAAATCTTCCAAGGAACTTTGACCAATATCTGGACTAAATGATATTGATGGCGTAGAAGAACCACCCAAGTAAAAAGTTCTTCTGCGACGTACGGCTGGACTTGCAGCTGCTGATGATGAACTGGAAGGTCCAAGAAAATGATAAACTTGTGGAAAACTTATACTTGCTGCTGATGATGATGTAGAAGGTCCAGTAGCGTCATAAGTTGAGGTATGTGGTTCTGACGAAGACAAATGTTCACCAGGTTTAGATTTAGCACCTTTTCGTTTTTTAACAGATTCGGTATATAATTTTGAAGGTCCTGCAATAGGTTCTAGAGGCAAATTTGAAGATCCGGCACTGCGAATTAATTTTGAAGGTCCTGGTTGAGGATTTTGTAAAGTTTCTGCTTGGGGATTTTGTGAAGTGCATGATGGGGAATTTTCCGTGTCTGAAGTTTCTCTTTGTTGTTCCTTATCACCTGGATTTGATTGTTTTGGTTTTCCTTTTTTAGTACGTTTAATTTGCTTCTTTTTTGGCATGATTTGTTACTAATTCTTTCAGATATTTTAGATATCACAAACTATAGTTTTTGGCACTTCACTTTAAATATTTAACGTACTCTTAATGTCCTGTGAGCACCTCACGATCTCCCACCTTTTCAATTTTAGTGATAATTTATGTGTGCGCAGAAAACGCATTTAAACGCATTTTGGATATGTATTATATCGTAAATAATAATAATGGTTCTTTGTTTAATTTATTTGTTAAGAAATGACAAATGAGTGGGTTTAAAAGGTTTGTCTTGATCTTTCTCCAGAAAATCGTCCAAATTATTTTACATCACTTAAAACTTAAGTTCGTTTAGAAAACAGAAATAATAAACTATGTCCATATTGAAATAAACTCTATTTGAATGAAATAGGTACGTGGTCTACACATGAGCGTATTCAAAGGGTTGTGTTATTAAGAATGGAAACGGAAAGCTTTCGTTTACCTATGTATGTGTACTATATTAGTTTAGCATTTTCTAAAAGTACAAGATTTTGTTAGACCTACTTTCTGAAAAAAATTATCAGGAACTTTATTTTTTAAATTCCGTTAGCCGGTCCTTATAAATGCTCTTTGCTGATGTAGAACTGGCTGGGGTAGAACTGCCGTAGTGAAGAAAAGGCGGGGTAGAAAAGTTTCATACCTTCCCCTCAAAAAAAGTTTTTACTGAGTTACCTTTTATACGTTTTTGATTTTGTGTGAAATAATTACACTACTTTTTGTTTAAAAAAAGAAAGAAACAGATTTCGTTATGTAGAAAGTTTAGTAGTATATACAAAACTATTCTCATTATGTATTTATTTCAAACAATTTTTGTAGAACAGTTTTATATATGCAAGGGTGGCAGCTAGATTAATTATTAAAAGGGAGTCATGTTAACTTGGCAGTTGTGTCCTTGGTAGTGTATGTGGAAATAATAAAAAATGTGTCTTTATATTTTTATATTAGGTAATAATTATTTACATAATTTTCTTTGTTGTAATAAAATCTCGGTTCTCGATATTGTTTTCGAAATAATATCGGTCATAATTTTTTTAAATTATTCATTAGATTATTATTATTCATAGAAGGCTGCTTACCTGTACGAAAAGAATAGGAACAGCAAGTAAAATTGCAAGACACCAAGTAAATAAAATGATTCTTTTCGCTTGACTGATGGTACAAATGTATTTTGCCCTCATTGGATGCACTATCGCATAGTAACTGAAATCGATAAATAAACAATATTTCAAAATTATGCATGATATAAGTTTGTGCAAAGCTTTCCATTTATATAAAAAATGTACCTACTCGTGTTGATAAATTATTACAAAGCGAATGATCATCTCTAAAGCTAATGCTGCGCACTTTATTTTATCTAAACACGTGGAGATAGCTTTAACATCACTCTAAATAATGTTATTTTTAATTTCTAAGAAAAAACCGCTAAACTTATAGTACAAGAAAACCTTACCGTTCAATGCTGATAGCTGTCAAAGTGAGAACAGAACAAATCGCAGAAACGTTTTGTATATAATGAACGCACTTGCAAAGAAAGGATCCCATAGCCCATGTGTATGAAAATAGTTTTGCGACCTACAATAAAAAAAATTGTTATAGTAATCAATGACCTTATAATTTTTAACTATTATTATTTTATTCATACAATTTGTTAATTTTTGTTATCGGTGTGTTATGGTGTCATTAAACTTTTTCGAAGTATTATCTCTAAAACCGTGTAAAGAGCCAAGCAAATATTTAACCAACATATGCTCTTTTATCCTGAAAATGCTTTAAATTGTGCAACTACTGGTTTTTATAAAAGATTTATTGTTAACAAACTGCATGAAGGTTACACTTGGGTGGGGATTGGTTTCCAATAATTACTGAAAAACTACAACATATTTTCAAAAGTTAAAGATCATAATAAATTTGTAACTGCTAACTTGCATTTTAAAGAATTGTCATCTAAATTTATATTATAATGTAAAGAATGCAAAAAATTATAACGTTAATTAATACACTACAAAGGTTTCTGTCGTTAGAGGTATGCAAATCTATATAAGTAAAGTAAATTTTTATTTAATCCGAAGGTCATCTAAATAGAAAAATATCCACGCTTTCCCTTGGATTACATCAAGAATATCCTTTTATCATGCAACATAATTAAAATAATGATTTAAAAGTTCAAGATGTCAATCCCATTTGATTATTAGAAATAATTGACATTCCTCCTCTGTTTGAAATCAGTTTAATAGAAAATTAGTTTTTTTTTTAATTTTACAAAATCATGTCTGAAGAAATTTAATTTGATTTGTGTAGACTCAATCCAATTTTTTTTATAAACTTATAGATGAACTATTCATTTTAACTATAACTAAATTTCTTTTAAATTTTTTTTAGTATTATGGAGAATCAGATAGTATTCGCAATTTACAGTCCAATCAACACACATAAAATTTGACCAAGTAAACAAATGGAAGCAGCACTTAAAATTCTTGTACTTTCAATGATAGAAGAAATCGTAAATCACATAAGTTCAACGATGAAGATTTTATAAATTCGTTACGCTTACTGTTTCAGTCTTTAAAAATATAGGGTAGAAGGAAATAGCTAAATCCACGCGGTTGAAATATTTGTAATACCTCTAGACGTTTTGAAAGCTTTCTAAAAATAAATATTTTATTTTGTTCCTCTTTAGATATACACTATAAGTTTATGCATCCATTACTTGTTACTGCCATTTACTTACTGCATGTTGAGAAAAGATTCGTTTATAATTAAAAAATATTCTTAAAAGTAAAGAAAAGGAATTTGTTTTCGTAATATTTCTAATTTTTTTTTAGAAAATTAAAATTTATTCCATATATATTGTGTAATATTACAAAAATAAAATAATTTAATTACATTTCTTTATCTTTAATTCTCAAAGCAATAAATCGAGAGATAATTATAATATATAATTATAATATAAATACAACAAACTTGCTAATTATTATCTGTTAGTTAGTGATTAATATTCTTTTTATTTTCTACCCGTATTTACATTATAACATACACAAGTAATAATTATCGCAATATTTTAGCAAGATTGGATATTTGCCAATAACGTCCCCTTTTTCTCACGGCGTGTATTGACTTCATGTTTTTGAAAAAAAAAATTAATTACAATAAATGATTTTTAAAGCAACACAGCTAATTACCAGGCCTACCTTAACAGGTATGCAAAAAATAATTAGTAGAAGATCAGCTGAAGCTAAACTTGCAAGTAACATATTCGTGGCACTTTGCATTCTTCGATATCTGTAGGTGGTGAACACAATTAAACTATTTCCGGTCAAACCCAGTACCAAAGTCACCCCGTATACTATTAAGATTGGTAATAATTCTTCCCAATGAAATATTGAATGGGAATCTTTAAAATCGTACTCATATTCACCACTGTATTCGTAGTCTAGCATTTCATATACGGCCATTTTTGATGGTTAATAAATTGACACGATTTCCGGAATTGGTTAATACTTATTATTGCAATAGGATGCGTCTTTTCCCATCTTTCTCAAGGACTCAGTTATGAAAAATCAATGCTTTGTGCAGGGAAAAAAGAAATTTTTTTTATTCCATATAAAATTTTGGTAACCAAATTTTTAACAATTTTGTACCCTTAATTAAAAACTATTCTTTCACTTCCCGAAAATTAAAAAAATATATGTATCGCTTTACTTTGAGGAACGTTTAACAGCGTTCATGATTTCAAACTGAAGCCGAGCGTCCCGACGCTGCATTTATGACGCCTCACTTAAAATATACCCACTCGAATTTAAGTGAAATATAGGCCCTGTCTAATCTGAAGGGCTTAAATTCACGTACGATAAAACGTATAATAATTTAGATAAAACTATTTAAACTGCGATTTGAATATATTTTTCTTTTACGTTTGCAGAATGTAGGCGCCAATCCTTACGTAATTTTACAAATTTTAAACACCTTTTTATTATAAACTAAGAAAAATTATGTTTTACGCGTGTTGAGATTATCTGTAATTAGATGCTGAATCAGATGCATTTATAGCAATTGCATTCAATAATTAGGACTTTAACATTGCGATTTGACCCCCAAATTGCTGAATTGCAGTTAAATTTAATATAAATAAACCGAGAATGAATTCAACAATCAGTTGTGGAACAGCAAGTGGAATATGGGGTGGAAATTACTACTTTGCCTATTTGGTGAGTTTTCTTAATAATTTTATTTAAACTATATATTTTTTAAATATTAAACTTTTGTTATAATTTTTCTAATTATTTGTTCTATATATTTTCTCACTCTTGGTGTTGTAAGGAAAACTTAGTTTGATATTTAGAACTTATTTGAGCAGTAAAATTTTTGAATGTAGCTGTCTATAAAAAAATTACAATACACTTTTTTTCTATAAAGTTTTTGGAATATTTTACTAATTTTTTAATGACTTATTCAAGAAAACAACTCCAAAACAGATGTTTATTGGTCTGCCTCTAAATTCTTTAATCCATACAGTGTTTCATATTTGGGAACTTGAAATTTCTATATTTATGTAATTTTAATATCTATAAACCAATTTTTCAGCAATATTATGTTTTGAATCATTATTTTTATTGTTTTATCTTTTGAATTTAAAAACAAATGTTAATATAAATTTCTTATTCCAGTTGGGCTCGCTACGGCGAACAATGCCTGGAGGGAAGGTACTGAATACATCTATGATGTTCAGGGCCGTACCCTCAGTGGTCATCCCGATGTCGGCAATCATTATTCTGGAATTGTTATGCGAGCACAGTTTACTATTCGACCAAAATCCGCTGATGTCTTAATGGCAAAAATCTCCAAAGCTCAGTATGCACGAGTGCAAGCTGAACTACCTGAAGGTTATGAAAGCGACATTCCAAAATTGAACTATCAGGAACTAAAGCTCACCGACAGTCCGTTCCAGATCCAATTAAAGAACTGTGTTGTCAAGGATGTCCAAGTGAGCAGCAGCGTACCTAACTGGGAAGCAAATATAATCAAGAGTATTGTAAGTCAAATCCAGGTAAACACTCAAGGCGCTAATCTAGTTAAAAGCCGTATCAACCAACTACCAGAACAGGGATCACCTTTTGGTGTGTATAAGACCATGGAAGATACAGTTACTGGTAAATACGAAACTTTGTATGAAGTTAGTCCTTTGCCCGACTCTTACCTTCAAAGTGAACCTTGGTTGGTACCTTACCCACAATTAAAGGGAGATGGAGACATAATTGAAATCGTAAAAACAAAGAACTTCAGTAACAGCAACGAACGTGTTGGCTACCATTACGGTCTTAACAACGCAAACCACTGGGAACCTTTCAGCAACCAAATGGGTGACTTCTTTGTCCGATCTTCTATCACTCGTGCTATCATCAGTGGAAAACTACATCGCTACACTATTCAATCCGCTGTAACGACCAACAAAATTATTGTCAGTCCTCTGTACAACAGCCAACAAAAAGTAGTAGTCGTGAGTCAATACAACTTGACTTTGGCAAGCAGCCAATCTAGCTCTTCTCAATATCAAGTACCTTCTTCTCCTCAATCTTTGGGAACTCTTACTTACCGATACAACAATCCTTTCGCTCAAAACAACCAAGTAGTCCCTGGAAAACATCAAGGACAAGGCCAAGGTGGTTCTTCTTCCTCCAGTTCCTCCAGCTCCTCTAGTTCCTCTAGTTCTTCTAGTTCTTCTAGTTCTGAGGAATATCAAAATCCTCAAGGAAATCAAAATTACAAGTCAAGACAACAATATCAAAAACCACAAGCTGACCAACCAAATGGCAGTTCTTCTTCCTCTTCATCTTCTGAATCTTCTGAATCACCCCGTGCACCCAGAAATGTTTACGGAAGAAATTCTCAGGCAAACTCTGGGTCATCCTCTTCGTCTTCATCCTCCTCTTCATCTTCCTCAAGTTCTAGCTCGTCTTCGTCTAGTTCCGATTTTAGTTCAATTTCCGATGAATCTGATTGGCAACAACAACGGCCACAATTGTCTTCTCCACCTGAATCACCTTTGCTTCCTTTGAATATTGGATACATGGGAAATTCCATAAAGAACAACAAAGATATCAATTCCGTTCAGGTAATGCAAAAATTAGCTTTCCAAATTGCTGAAAATTTGCAGAAACCCAGTGCTATCCCCAAGGAACAAACTCTTTCTAAATTCGTTTTACTGGCAGCCCTTGCCCGTATGATGGATGAGAAGGAATTGCAACAAACTGCTAATGCTCTTTACAACAAAGAATATGGTACAGTTAAAGGTTACGCATGGAGAGTTTACCGTGATGTTTTGGCAGAAGCTGGAACTGGACCTGCTTTCTTGACACTTCAAAAATTGATCTACGAACAGAAAATAAGTTGTGAAATTGCTGCTCAAGTAGTTGCACAAATTGCCCAATCGGTACGTCAACCCACCGATGAATATATGCGGTCATTCTACGCCTTCAGTACGAAACCAGAAATCCAAGCACAACCCCTACTTAACGTTAGTGCCACTTTAAGCTATGCCAATTTAGTTCGCAAAGTGTATGTCAACAAATACGCTAGCCATAATCAATACCCAGTTCATAGTTTTGGTAGTTTCCAAACTAAAAGCGGTGAGAAATTCGTTGCTAACGAATATGTTCCCTACCTACAACAACAATTGAATCAGGCTATTGCTCACTATGACGATCACAAAGCTCAAATTTACATCCAAGCTCTTGGTTACGTCGCTCATCCCAAAATTTTGGCTGCTTACGAACCTTACTTGGAAGGCAAACAACAGGTATCACAGTTTCTACGTCTGCAAATGGTACTAGCTTTAAATAAGATGACCCGCTACAATCCCAAGCTTGCACGATCCGTTTTATATAAAATCTACCAAAATCTTGGAGAACAATCCGAACTTCGAGTTGCCTGCGTTTATCAATTAATGAAGACCAGCCCTTCTGTAACCATGCTACAGCGAATGGCCGAATATACCAACATTGATACAGACGAACAGGTTAATGCTGCCGTTCAATCCGCCATCAACAGCGCTGCTCAATTGGATGCACCTGAATACAGCTATATGTAAGTAGATGTGAAAAAACAACACCATCTTATAATTTATTATGTGTTTTTTAATTACAGTCAGTCCGCTGCAGAAGCTGCACAACCTTTACTTACAGAGAAAAATTATGGTGTGCAATATTCCAAGAATAATCTCCGTTACTACAACGTAGAGAACATGGATTTCAGTTACAAACAGGGTATCCAAACTTATGGAAGTAACGACAGTTACATCCCCAAAGGAGTAAAATACTCATTACGCGCAAACATCGGCGGCGTTAGCAGAAAGGTTTTGGAATTGCAATTAATGGTTAACAATATGGATTCTCTTACCGACGCTTTGTACCACCACACCCATGGTTACCACCAAGCTCAACAACAACAGCAACAACACGCACACAAGGCACAACAAAATCAATGGTCAAGTGAAAATATAATTCGTATGCTCAACATTCAACCCGATTTGCTCGAACCTCTTGCAGGAAGCATTCGCGTAGGTATGGGCGGTGCTCGTAGACACTTCACAATCAACCGAAATACCGTCAGTCAACTGGTTCAAGGTATGTATATTATAAATTTTTTTATGTAACCATTATTTTATTAAGTTCTTCTTTATTGCAGCCATCGAAGAAGCTGAACAATCTCTTCGTGCTGGAAGTTCCTTCCAGTATACCAAATTTGTGAACCATCACGATGTTGCCATTAGTTTCCCAACTGAAATGGGTTTGCCATGCATTTATACCTTAGATAATCCAACCTTGATCAACATTGAAGGACGAGTTTCTGGTACTGTTCATCCTAAGTTCAGTTCTGGAGGAAGATTACATCAACCCCAATCTGTGAACATAAGCTCTGAAATTAATGTTGTGATCTCCAAACAAACCCAGGGTCGTTTAGGTTTTGTAACCCCATACGAACATCAACACTACTTGGCCGGATACGATAAAAGCATCCAGGTCAACATTCCATTACGTATGCAAGTACACGCCGATGTTAACAGCCATCAATATGGAGTCCAATTGGAAGCAATTCAATCTCAAAAGAATTATCAATTACTCCATTACAGTAGCTTGCCATATACTTCCAGACACGATATTCTTCAGTTGCAACCTGTGATTGGTAGTCCCAATACTCAAATAATTAATGCCCAAGTAAATTCTGGTTTTGATAGTGTGATTGGAGAGAAAAGCACAGGTGTGGCCTTACGTGTACAATTCGCTTCTGAAAAGTCACACTTAGGTCTTCCTTGGCTTTACCAACAAGCTCAACGTCACGACCCAATTTCGGCTTTACTTGCACCATGGCATGACGAATCTGTACATTACTCCCAAGTAAATGTAGAATACGAAGCTGCCCGCTCATCAAATCGTCAAATTAAGATTCAATTGGGATATCAACACAATTATAGATCTCAAGCGCAAGGACAAGGAAACGAAGGTAGCGATATTAGCCAATTTTCGCAAACTTCAAACAATCCAGAAACACGTCAACAACAGTTCTCTCAAAAAGTTTCTGCTGGTATACGCAATGCCCATGTATCTGTTCTGGATGCAAATGTTCAATTCCAAGGTCAACAGAGTGTTGAATACGGCGCTACTTTTGCAGTTGCACGTAGTGCAGTTGATGGAAACTCTCGTGTGCTTGTTTACGCAGGCAAACGTTCAGGCAATTCGCAGAAATACTCATACCAAGTTGGATTATCTTTGAAGAGCCACATACCTAACAGCAATGGTCTTGATCCTATTTACGCTTTGAAGTATGATCCTAAATCTACTATTCAAGGACAAGTTTACTATGGAGAAAGTTACGAAAATGCTGCTAAAATCAATCTACAAGTTGAATTGAGTAAGAGCGAGGATAGAAAACAATATTTGCAACGTTTATCTGTAGCCCATCAATGTGCTCACGAAATGGAACAGCAGAACTTGCAACTTCCTGCTTGCGAAAACTTAACTGCTATTGCTAACATATTGGACCGCATTTCTGTTCAACTCCAATATCAAAAGGTTGGACCACAAGCTCAAAACTTAACTCAAAAATTATTGGGTGTTGCACGTCACATTTTCTACTTCAATTACCAAGAAAATTCCGTTAACCCCACAGGAAGTGGAGCCGAAAACCAAATCCGTATGAATGTTAACTTCAACCCTAATTTCCGAGCAGTCAATATCAGCGTGAAAACACACAAAAGCGATATTGAATTCGAAAGCGTTAACATCAATGACTGGATCAAACCTTTGGTAAGCGTACACCCTGTGTTTACCGCTAAGGACCGTCTTTTAAGTTACTCCCTTGGATTACAATCATACAAACGTAAGTTTCATTTTAATAATCAAAAGGATTTTTAGTAATTTTCTGTAATTTATAGCATCTTGTGTTGTTGACAACACAGCGGCCAATACCTTGGACAACAAAACATACCCAATTAATCTTGGAAACGAATGGGCTGTAATGTTTGTTTATTCACCAAGTGTTCAACAACAGTCGCAATCACAGTATGGTCAATATGGTTACAATCAGCAACAACAACAACAACAACAACAACAAGGTCGGGGACATCAACAGCAGCAGCAACAACAAGGAGGTAGCCAATACCAGCAACAGTATGGACAATATGATCAACAGCAACAACAGCAACACTATGGTCAATATGGTGAACAGCAACAACAGCAACAGCAGTATGGTAACAACCAACAACTACAGCAACAGCAGTATGGCAATCAACAGCAGCAACAGCAACAACAACAACAGACAGAGCAATACCTGGTGTTAGTACGCGACAAAAAGGGAAGTCAACCCCAAAAAGAAGTTAAAATATATCTTCGTGTACCTGAATCTCAAGGTGAACCAATTGTAATCGATTCTGTACCATCCGAACAATCGAGCGGTTCCGGATCCAATCCACTTTGCCAAGTTCTGGTTAACCAACAGAAGCAACAAATAAACGCTCAACAAAGTTATGACGTCAAAAATGGTCTTATTCAAATGTACGCACTTCCCAACGGAGAAGTTAAAATTGAAGTAGCCGATGCTTTCTATGTATTGCATGATGGAAAACGCGTTAGATTGACAATGACTAACTCTGGTAAATTCAGAAATAATATTAGAGGTTTATGTGGTACTTTTGATGGAGAACAATCAACCGATTTCTCTGGACCTCAAAACTGCATTTACAATAATCCACAATCGTTCGTAGCCTCCTATCAACTTGGCCAACAACAACAACAGCAACAACAACAGCAACAGCAGCGTGGAGCCAATCAACATAATTCCTGTGTTTACCAAGACGTTATTTACGCCAATGTCATTTCTGACCAAGACGCTGACAGACACTCTCCTCGTTCGAAGTCAGGACAACAGAAACCCGGCCATTCTGGAAGTTGTACCCAACATCAAACACAATACGAAATTGTTGGAAACGACCAGGTTTGCTTCACCGTAAGACCTCTTCCTGTTTGCAAGAAATCTTGCAAAGCCAACAAAAATATTTTGAAGAGTGTACCTGTCCATTGTGTTGCAAACGACAAACGCGCCCAATTATGGATGAGTCAAATTGATAAGGGAGCAAGTCCCGACTTCAGTATCAAGGAAGTCACCAAAAACCACAAGATGAACGTACCTCACAGTTGCTCCGCCTATTAATGACTTCTATGATGAGCTTAATATATTTAACGTAGAAAAATAGTAACGAACATTTTAAAAATGTAAAAAAAATATGTAAATAACCAATTATGGTCAATAACAATTAAAATCAATCAATATGAATTTTATTTTAATGTTGTTGTTTCAACCAACCTTTAAAATATTTAAACAATATATTATTGAGAAAGACAGAATATTTTTTTAAACATCAAATTTTAGCCTGCAACTACTTTCTCAATAAATGGTAGACATAACTGAGAATCAACCATAGCAGAGGTGATAGGTTTTTACAGGAAAAAATACTGTATAATATTTTCAGAAAAGACATCATATAGGTAACGATTTTGGAAGTTGCTGAAAATACGATTTGATGCCAAACATTAATCCTTGCCCGTTTTATGTTCTGGTGAAATCGCACGACTAAAATATTTTATTATAGCAAACAACATTTACTTTCTTTTCAGTTTCTCGGGGTGTAACCGTGATCCATTTGCAAGAACAACTGCTTGGAGCTGTACGTGAGAGTTTAAAATTGAAATAAACTCCTACTAAACCCGACAGTCTTCAACGTACTCCGTATCCCTATAACACCCGTATTCTGTAAGCCGTAATGACTCGTTAGCGACTTATTCAATAATAATTGTTGGTGGATTTTTCGATGTAAAGATTACTCCGGGAGCTATAGGAGAGCCAACGATTCTTGTTAGCTAACGAGTCGTTCATGGACGGCTTTTTACACAATAAGGGTGTTAGTCAGTTAAACCTTTTCTATATAACTTATCGCACTTCCTGTTACCAAACAGAATGTACAAAATTCAGGAATGTAATAACTGGATGCCGCGAAGTGCATTACGCGTCCAAGGCAAGAGTTAAAATACAGAACTACGTGAATGTATTTAGAAAGCGTTGTTGTTTTTCTGAGATAAACAGACAGTAAAAAAAAAAAAATGAAAACAAAAACAATTTTTTTTTTCAAAACAAGGCTGGTATTTTGTAAATACAAGTTGACTTGCATTGGAATAGTTAATGAATTACGTGATTAAAGTATTCTGTTCAACTCTTCTAATTATCATTATTTCGAACTCAAGTTTTCGCGCTGGCCTGATCCCGTCGGATTGGCCGCGCCAACTTGTCCGAGACCCCCTGTGCACTAACTAGTAAATAAAGATTAGAACTTTTGTACTTGAGATCTTTTGGGTACAAATATTTAAACACAGTATATTTCTGATATATAATTTTATTTATTTGAACTACCAACAAAAATCTAGATACACAATTTATAAATAATAACAGTAACGTAAACAAATAAATTAAGTTAACTAACACACAACATTCAACAGGTAGGTACATTTATGCAAAATACTCATTCGCCTCATAAGTTCACATAATCATCAACGACTTAGACAAACAAGTATCGGTAACTTCTTAAAATTAATTAACAGTTTTATCGATCTGTCAAATAGGAGAAATTACAATTTTGAGTAGTAGGTAGTATTAAGGGAACAAAACCAACATAATTTTGTTAATACAGAAGAAATTTTGATTATTACAAACAATTTTCTAAATTGGTAAATTTGATACCAATTACAAAAGATGTAGTTTTGTCAAGCATTAATTAATTGTTAATGTAACTATTTATAAAAACGTTAAAATAACGTACTCGTACCATACATACCTACTTGTATTTACACACACAAACGCACGTGCACGCACGTTGCATTCAATTTACTAACAAAACAGAATACTTTAGAATCTCTTCCAGCTAATCTGCTCCCAGAAAGTTTGATGAAGAAATCGTCGTTTCGGTCACTATTTTTTAACTTGAACAATATCACTCCCCTAGCAGTTCAGGTTTTGTAATAGTACATAATACAATTTTAACTAGTTTTTGGGCACACACTAAAGATTTTAAAATACTGGTAAAGCTTTTGCACGCATAATTAAGTTACATACAACCGCATGAGTCCACAATCATGTTTGATAAAATCTTCGATGTGATCGTTTTATTATTGCCCATATAAAAAAGTTGTAGGGGTTGAAACTGTGTTGCTGCGCAGCATGGTGTTAATTCTAATCTTCTTGTTGAACTTCTGTTAGGTCCATACATAACCTTCTATGCAAAAGAAAAAGAAATTAGTTGCTGTTTTTTTCTAAATCAATGTATCTATATTTACTTACTTGAAGAATTGAATTATGCTGCGTGGCACTAAGAGTGACAGACGCTGCTGTAGAACAAGATCCTTTACAAAAGTAGGCATTGTATCCAGCAGGCTGTATTATCCAATCGTCCCATCCAATTTCGGCAAAGGAAACATACAAGCTTTCTCTACAGCATTCGTTTAAACCTGGAGTGCAATTAGCGTGCCGTTTGTTACGACGTTGGTGTTGTATTCTTCTGTGTTGGGAATGGGTGTAGATAACTAAGAACGGCTTCAATGAGGGTTTGAAAGACACAGGAGAGCTATTTACATCTCTTCCACAGGTTTTGCAAGCCACATTTATAGCATGGGCAGGTGAATCTTGATACTCTAACCAATTCTTTATTACTTGGGCTACGTCAACTTTTAACCATCCTTCTGAAAAAGTAAAATTAGTTAAAACCAAATTAATCTAACCCAAAATTTTATGCATTACCTGTTATGTTGGTCTGATGGATAGCAATCGGCGTAGTCTTCTGAAAGCTTTTCTTAGTATCCCAATGTGCAACTTCAGTGACAACAAATGTCTGATTGTGTGAATCTTCTTCATCTGGTTCTTTGTAAAACCATAATTCTGCGGTGCTTAAATCAGATGCGTGGATATCTGATGGTAGTTGAAATGGAAGGCATGCTGAAGGATAACGTGCTTTTTTCATGCAGCGTGCCTGGTCTAAAAAGAAAACAAGCTGTTAATCCTCAATTGGTTTTAAAATTATCATATGTACATAAATCACTACTATCGCAAAGGTCAGGTTAATCTGGATCAATACTTGCGGAGCAAATAGAACAACACTTTTTGAAAACTAAAAATATTTCCGCTATAACCGCAAATCATAACCCGATTTTTTTTATTACTACTTAGGTATATACAGAATCATTGAAATTTACCATAAAAGTTATCTAAAAGTATTTTTTTTTAATTGCCAAAAATAAATCTTACTTTTATACATTTTTTTGGCGTCATTAAATTTTGGACAAGAAAGTGATGTGTTACGTAATTTACAAATACATTAAATCATTATAGTAAACTATAGTAAACAAAATCATTTTCCAGCGCGTGATTGTTTGCAAAAAAAAAGTTATCTTTACTGTTATAGTCTTAACTGATATCATTATCAAGCATCCTTTTATACGAAGTATGATAAAACCAAAATTGCTTCCTTGATTGCATCATACGTAAATTTTCGTGTGGTTCACCTGACTTTGAAAATATCCATTTATAATTCCAATTGTACTAATTAATCCTTTATCAAACTAAGTTGTTGTAAACAAGGCTATTTAAAAAATTTAATCGCACGCTTATTAATTTCTGTTAAACGAGAAATCTTTTAAACTCTGATCCTGTTTATAGTTCGTAAAGAGAAAGATACGCAGAAAAAGTTTTGTTAAAATGATTTTCGTCCTTGTTTTTTTCACGATTGCCATTCATTCATCTTAACAACTTAACTCACCTTCATATGGAAAAATTATAGCCTGAGTCGTTTTTCCATAGTAGTCATCAAAAGGACTTGGAGAAGAGTCATCATGATTTCTTGGTAGCAATGTTTCATCCTCTGTTACTGGTTTAGGCAAATGTGCCATGGAAACTGTAGGTTTTTCTTTAAGCCTTAGCTTCCTGAGGATCTGATTTTTAATGTATTCGATTCTGAGTGCCGTTAATTCTTCCTCGGTTACTGTGTAACGTTCACGATCTTGATCTACCTCATGGTGTTTCTGAGGACACCCTGAGCAGGATGAGGAAATAGTGTCTGGTGTTGAAATAGCGGCAGGCGGTCTAGTATCGAATATTGCTCCAAAAACAGATCGTATATGTGGATGATCGTTTGCTTGACATAATTGTGGCGCTAACAAGAGCACTAAGAACAGGAAAGACGCGAAATGGCACATTATATTTACTGTTTATTTAATGCTAAATTGTTTGTGACAACACTTGATGATTGTCGCCGTGAACTGCACTCTTAAAATGCTGATCGTTTGAATTCCCCACTCTCTTGGCATCTCTGTACTGGATGATACAGTGGACCTTGAACCTGTATCTTTATCGGAACTAGAGTACGCATAGTGTATCTTCATATATGATAGATACACCGAAATTTTTGGAAACGATTCTAATACAGCCGAACTTAAAAATATTCATACAAATGAACCGTAAATTAGAATACAGATAAAGGACTATAGGTACAGCTATGAAGTATGAATTCTTTAAATAGAAGCAAAAACTGAGAAAAACAAGAGAGACGGGACAATGATAATATTGCAAATAAACAATAAGCTGTTAGCAGGGATGAAATACTTTGCCTATAGTACTCCTCTGCATATTGTTTTTGCACATCAAACTTCCAGATATGGTTAATTTCTGTAATGTAAGCAGAACTTTTCACCTCCTTAGTGTTTTCAGTATATTTAGAATGTATTTTACTGGAGTGCTGGTATATTTTCTAATTTGTATTGATTGATTGTACAGTAGTCGTTTTCGAATCCGGGAGAGTTGTAAACCAAAAATTCGGTCTATGGTCTACTGACACATTTATAGAATTTTCCTTAAACTTTTTTGTGGGAGGCTATAAGAGTTCGGTAAAGAACAAAATACATGTCTATTAAATAAAATAGTTCGAAAAGATTATGAGATCCTATTTCGTATTGCTACTTTTTTTCTGAGCCTGACCGGTATGACTAAAAAAGGCTGTATTAGGTTTATTTGGGATTGCTTTGTAGATTACATCATGATCTTTGAAAACTGCATACCTACATATGCAAACATTAATTCAATGTGTAACAGCGTAATAAAACTAACCTAACTGCATTGACGGGTCAATAGAAAGGTTTAGAATTTATCTGAGAAATTCTGTGGAAATCGCGTTCCAAATTAAGTAAATGAAGCACATGTTATGACATACGTTCCAGTTATCTATACAAAGCTTAATGTGAATATAGTTCTCACGCCACTGGAAGGTACAAAATGATTCACCAAAAATGCAGAAACAAATAAGTTCTATGCACGACATTGACTACAAATTGCTTGGAGGCTATTAGAACCGAAAATTAACTTTAGTTTTCTTGGAATTTAATAAATTACATATTGCTCAATTTTTTGAAGTAGAATAAAGTTACGTTTCTATGAATATATTAGAGCTAGGTGAGCCACACTTATGAGTCAGTTTGTCCCTTCAATTACATTAATCGACTGAATACTGAAAAGACGAGATAGAACAATAAAATATCGAAATGAAGTTCGAAATACTTTGTAGATGATCTTGAAAAAGGTGGAAGGATGATATAGACATACAGGCACATAGGTTGGTCAAACACTATAGAAAAAATTAGTAGGGGTTCAAAAAGGGTTTCATCTTTTTTTTTCGCATCTGAGTATATGAAGCAAATGATCTGTTTTTGGAGCAAGAAGTCATCATGACTTTTCTCTACGTCTTTTTGGCGACTATTATGGAAAAACAAAGGCGTTAATTATTTTAACAAAAGGTTTTCTGCGCATCTTTCTCTTTACGAACTATAAACAAGATCAGAGTTTAAGATTTTTCTTTTATTATAAATTAATAACCTTTTGGGGTTATCCATAGTCCTTTATGCTGCTTGACTGTCAGATTACATGTGGATCTTCTTATTAACATAAGAATAAGCATGGATTCTACTCTTTCTCGCAGATGCCGTAAGAGCTGTAATTTTTATTTGCGAACCTTTTGTAGATTGTGGAAGAACAGGAACCTGAGTTTTTAGGTCTACGTCCGTAAACATCAGCCCCTGCCTGTTTTCACATCTTAAATACGTTTGGTGTTGTTCCCTATAGACTAATCCTCTACTACACTCTATCGGCTGCGTTCTTAGGTTCTACGAGTTGAAATAGGAGTTAGGAGCAGTCCCAGCACACCAGAACCATTTATACTGACTTACAGTTGCTTAGTTAAGATGTTTACGTTTCAGCAGGATGGAGCGATCTGTTCTTGGTATTTTATACAGAAACTTTTAGTTGATTTTAAATAACGGGGTAGAGTCAGTATTAGATTGAAAATTGGAAGTATTCGGGGGTTTCCTGAGTTTTTCCCGATTTTCTGGGAATTTCCTTCACATATTTTTTATTTACGTGAAAACCCAAGATGAAATAAAAGCAACGCAAAAAATATTTCAAGCACATACTCCAGTAATATTTACAGATTCTTTTGAAGATTTTTAAGTATCGAAATACGAACAATTTTATATCTCATTCTATGGAGTTCATGCGATCAGCGTGTGCTTGAGATGAGAGAACAGGCGGTTATGGTTCACGGACTTCATATTAAAAATATACAAAGGCTAATAAAATTTTACATTACTGTTAACATTCAAGGATTATTCATATGTAGATAACAATTTTAAGACATTTCTGGCAACTCCACTTTGGAATCAATTTGTTATTTCAAAGAATTTTGAAACACGTGCTAAGGCTTATATCAAGTTGATTAATTATGCGGGTGGTTCAAGAAGCCATATCTAGAATAAGTTGAAGGTTAACTGACCTGAACCCGGACCTGTACTATGTTCTGATCTAGAAAGAATGTTGTCCTATATTATTCTATGATAGTAAAGAAATTTTTAATTTCAACGTTCTTTAGAAATGAACTTTAGTATGCTTCGAGAATTCCATTTACTTTGATATAAAATTGTAATTTATAAATTGCATCAGAAATACATGAAAGAGGCTTTCTAAGGTCATCTGGTGTATGATATAATTTTTTTTGTACTTTTAGGATTCCTCTAATCAAAAATGCATCCTTGCAGATTGAAGAGGAGAAAAGATAAAATAAGCAACTCTGGAATGTCGGTATAAAAATGGATTTAATTATCGTGCTTTTTTGGGTCAGTTCTTTTTTTCTGTTACGGCGTTTTTTCTTTGCACGTGTTCTTGATAATTTGGCGCTGGTCATTGTTAATGTTTTTTATCTTCTGATTTGGTTTTTTTGCATTTTTGTTAAACTATTTTTAATATCTTGCTCTTCCTTATTCTGTAATTCCTATTTAGGATAATTTTCAACGGTGAAAATAAAATTATTGTTATGCAAATTTAAATTAAATATATAACATAAATTTATTTTACGTCAATAAATAATGGTTTCTTAGTATTGTTACTTAACTTACTGGAAACGATAAGAAAAATTTTTTAAGTAGCAAATGGAAGGTTTAAAAATAACAAGAAGAATGTAAACAAGAAATTTCGCAGAAAAAGCAAGTAAATATTTCTTTAAAAAATTATGGCAAAAATATAGTGACTAATTGCAGAGAAAATTCTTTAAACCAACTTGTAAAACGTGATCTGTGTTTTTCCATGTTGCTTCGTTAATTATTATCTTTTGGATTTTTTTCTTCTTTAATTAATAACTTATTGAACTAGTAAATATTTGTTACAATTTTTTTTATCAGTAAGCAGGCTGTTTTCTTAAGAATACGTTCTTATGTAGTTTACCTTACAACACATAAGATCAATCTTAATTAATTAACAAAAGACTTTCGTCAAATTTATATATAATATATACTTGGGTAAATGCTCTTGCTCCTTATTTTAATTCTCCTTCTTTCGCCATTCGTTCCAGAACGAAATATAATGGAACGTATTTGAAAGAAAACTGTTAAACTATTAAACTAAAAATTTAATTGCTTATTTCGAAATGAATAAATGATTTGAGTATGGATTAAAACTTAGCAAACAAAATAATCAAAATGACCCTTGAAAAAAGATAGACTTCCGGGTAACCAATTTTATGCGTTATAATTTTTTTAACATTAGATATTTCTAAACTTTGCAAAAATATGAAAATATATTTAGAAACAAAGAAGGGTGAATTTATTTTATTCTATTCAAATGAACATAGAGCATAATAAAATAAATAAAGGAAATGGACATGTAAATAGAACAATTTGTTATAATCGAATTATTGCCATAATAATTTAATGCGAGGGAATCTCCAAAAACTTGTATACTATGGACTCTGGAATGATTTCATGTGGCTGATATGACCATAATTCTTGTAAACTGCTCAATTATAAATAATGAGTTATCTGTAATAAAATTACAGCAATAGTAAATATAAGATAGTATAATGCTCTTAGGCCTTGTTTACTTTAATAAACTGTCACTTATGCACCGCACCATACAAGTGCTACTTCATGATTATTGAGTACCTAGGTATTGAATATAAACAAAAAAGTTCATTTTTGTTTAAAAACATCCTTTCTATAATATTTGTTAATTTTTTAACAACAAACATGAACATTATTATATAACAATTGATAATTACTCAAAAGACTTATCTACAAAAATCAATCCACTAACACAAACGTTTGTCATTGTGACGCAAAACAGAATATCTAATTTGCTCTTTATTATAGCGTGATGTATTTTTCCATGATTAAAATCATCAAAAGCGAATATTTTATTTAATATATTCAGAAACAAAAAAGAATTCATAAGTTGTGATTTATTTTATTTTTATTTATTATATTATTAATTCGGTGTGAGAGATTTTTTTCATTCTCAAAACAAGTTTTATGGTTTAATTGAACAAATTCATTCAAAACTTATTATCTACGGTGTATCAGAAAGTGATAGTAAACAAAAACCTTGATAAACAATTGTAAGTTAAGGTTTCAGTGAGTTTTACTTCGAAGTTAGATTTTGTTTAACATTTAACAATTTAACCAATAAGATATGAAATGTGGTTCCATGGTAACGCTATCAACCTGCCCCTAAGCAAAAGTACATCGACTTTTCTGAATTTATTTATAATACATAATTGTTTTCAACATTTTATTGTTCGCTGACCTACACTGTTATTATTATCCTGTTTATGTCAAAATGGTCAGAAAAATATGGATAGGAAACAGTGTCAATGACAACAATAATTTATTTAGGGAATATTCGAGTTAAAATTCGCAAGCGTAAGTCGCAAAAACGTAACCGTTGAAAATATTGAACCCTAATATCTGAATCTAAATATAAGAAAATTTTTTGCAGTTTCTTGTAAACATATTGGTAGAGAAGCGGATGTATAAAGCGACCGCTCTTTTAAAATAAATGAGCTGTCATATAGACAGCGGCGGCTCGTCGGGGGGGCCAGGGGGGGCTCGAGCCCCCCCAAACTTCAACTGGAACGCTCTGATTATTGTCTTGAATTGCACATCTAGATTTAACTGGGTATTGAATGCATACAAACAGCACGTAGGCAAAAAAATATTTTTCTTCGTGTTATTGCCGACTTACTGCGTTGTGGTAGTTTGGTGTGTTTTTTGTAGCGAGTAGTATGTAATATGTATGCTAACAACAAGATGTACAGCTGTGTTTTCTGAGCGTTAGCAAATAAGTTTTATGTAAGTAAAATAAATTTAAAAATACAGTCTTTTCTGTAGGGGTTTTTACTAACCGGAATGAAAATAAAAACATAAACAACTGAGTTAATAAGTGAAAGCCAACCCTCGACATCGGGGCAATCAACATCAAAAATAAAAGAAATTCATCTTTTGGATACGCGGGTATGCTCTAACCAACTGCCTACATTATTAAATTTAAAATTATATCGACTGTTTATTATGAACTTTAATTTTAATGCTAATTGTAAAAGTTTCACATTTTGATTCCAAAATTTGTCAGATGCTCTTGAATAGTTATTCAATAAGTCACGCCCACTTTGAAAAAAATTTCGCCTGCGGCGCTATTTTTGCTCCTTTCACTCGCCGCTTACTGTGCCCCCCCAAAATGATGGGTCACGAGCCGCCACTGCATATAGATAAGCTGAAGTGATAATAAGAGTAGTAACTAGAATACTTCTATAATTTGCCTTGAACTTTGACCAATCTATCGTAAGGTAACCAACCAACTGCATTCAACATTGCATCTGCCGGATGTATCAATGTACACTGATCAAAAAATCTGGTAAAGGACCTAATTACAGAACTGAACATTTCGAAATATTGTTTTAATCTATTAACGTCATCGTAATCATTGCAGAATTGTAAGTAATTTGATTGACGTGTTATTAAAATTCCATTTCGAAAACTATGTTACAATGATTTATGGTAATTTTGATTTCTGCTCATCTAATCATTGTCATGTACAGAGCATGTAAAAATGAGGATTATGAATAATTATTTGTTTAAATTATCATATTGTAATATAAAATTTTCCAACTGAGTATGTTTTTTCGACACAGAATAAATCTTAATAAAAAGAAATAAAACAAAAAAGTAATAATTGAAATTTTATTGTTATTTATTATTTATAAATCCATACGGCATGGCATGGCATATATCTTTGCAAATGTTTTCGACATTAGTCAGTCAGTTTATAATCTTAAATACATAGTTCATTTATTGATTACGAAAAGAAAACAGTAATTGAGTAAATGACCTTACATTTGATTAACCAAATCGAATCGAGTTATAGTTAACGTACAAATTTTCTGCTTCCATAGTTCCATTTAATTTGTTTTCACACGAACATCATTAACGAATGATAAACATACGTCGGGATTTTCCCAGAATGTTAGATATTTGGAGGGTGTACACTTGGAAAATATGTGCCAAACATCCGTCACGCCTTGCACTGCTCCCCACTAGGTTAGAAAATGTTCAGGAATGGATTCCTTCTGAAACCTTTCTGATTTTTTTTGAACAGATGGGAGGGGATGGGGGATGTTTGGTACATATTTCCCAAGTCTTTAGCCTCCATATTACATTCTGGGAATTTCCTAAGGAAATCGGAGAGGGTGAAAAATTTTTCCAAAAAAAAGAGCAAAGACTGTCTTTCCTCATTTTTTGGAAAAAAATTTCACCCCTTCAGATCTCGTCGGTATTTTCCCAGAATGTTATTTGGGGTGTGTACACTTGAAAATTATGGGGCAAACTTCCCTCACCCCTTCGCATTGCTTCCCGCGTGGTTAGAAAACGTTCAGAACTTAATTCCTTTTGAAACCTTTCTGAATTTTTTTTGAACATATGGGAGGGGATGGGGGATGTTTAGTATATATTTCCCAAGTCTTTAGACTCCATATTACATTCTGGGAATTTCCTAAGGAAATCGGAGAGGGTCAAAAATTTTACCAAAAAAAGAGCAAAGACTATAGTCTTTCCTCATTTTTTGGAAAAAAATTTCACCCCTTCAGATTTCGTCGGTATTTTCCCAGAATGTTATTTGGGGTGTGTACACTTGAAAATTATGGGGCAAACTTCCCTCACCCCTTCGCATTGCTTCCCGCGTGGTTAGAAAACGTTCAGAACTTAATTCCTTTTGAAACCTTTCTGATTTTTTTTTGAACAGATGGGAGGGGATGGGGGATGTTTGGTACATATTTCGCAAGTCTTTAGACTCCATATTACATTCTGGGAATTTCCTAAGGAAATCGGAGAGGGTCAAAAATTTTACCAAAAAAAGAGCAAAGACTATAGTCTTTCCTCATTTTTTGGAAAAAAATTTCACCCCTTCAGATCTCGTCGGTATTTTCCCAGAATGTTATTTGGGGTGTGTACACTTGAAAATTATGGGGCAAACTTCCCTCACCCCTTCGCATTCCTACCCGCGTCGTTAGAAAACGTTCAGAACTTAATTCCTTTTGAAACCTTTCTGAATTTTTTTTGAACAGATGGGAGGGGATGGGGGATGTTTGGTACATATTTCGCAAGTCTTTAGACTCCATATTACATTCTGGGAATTTCCTAAGGATATCGGAGAGGGTCAAAAATTTTACCAAAAAAAGAGCAAAGACTATAGTCTTTCCTCATTTTTTGGAAAAAAAATTCACGCCTTCAGATCTCGTCGGGATTTTCCCAGAATGTTATTTGGGGTGTGTACACTTGAAAATTATGGGGCAAACTTCCCTCACCCCTTCGCATTGCTTCAAGCGTGGTTAGAAAACGTTCAGAACTTAATTCCTTTTGAAACCTTTCTGAATTTTTTTTGAACAGATGGGAGGGGATGGGGGATGTTTGGTACATATTTCCCAAGTCTTTAGACTCCATATTACATTCTGGGAATTTCCTAAGGAAATCGGAGAGGGTCAAAAATTTTACCAAAAAAAGAGCAAAGACTATAGTCTTTCCTCATTTTTTGGAAAAAAAATTCACCCCTTCAGATCTCGTCGGTATTTTCCCTGAATGTTATTTGGGGTGTGTACACTTGAAAATTATGGGGCAAACTTCCCTCACCCCTTCGCATTGCTTCCCGCGTGGTTAGAAAACGTTCAGAACTTAATTCCTTTTGAAACCTTTCTGAATTGTTTTTGAACAGATGGGAGGGGATGGGGGATGTTTGGTACATATTTAGCAAGTCTTTAGACTCCATATTACATTCTGGGAATTTCCTAAGGAAATCGGAGAGGGTCAAAAATTTTGCCAAAAAAAGAGCAAAGACTATAGTCTTTCCTCATTTTTTGGAAAAAAATTTCACCCCTTCAGATCTCGTCGGTATTTTCCCAGAATGTTATTTGGGGTGTGTACACTTGAAAATTATGGGGCAAACTTCCCTCACCCCTTCGCATTCCTACCCGCGTCGTTAGAAAACGTTCAGAACTTAATTCCTTTTGAAACCTTTCTGAATTTTTTTTGAACAGATGGGAGGGGATGGGGGATGTTTGGTACATATTTAGCAAGTCTTTAGACTCCATATTACATTCTGGGAATTTCCTAAGGAAATCGGAGAGGGTCAAAAATTTTACCAAAAAAAGAGCAAAGACTATAGTCTTTCCTCATTTTTTGGAAAAAAAATTCACCCCTTCAGATCTCGTCGGTATTTTCCCAGAATGTTATTTGGGGTGTGTACACTTGAAAATTATGGGGCAAACTTCCCTCACCCCTTCGCATTCCTACCCGCGTCGTTAGAAAACGTTCAGAACTTAATTCCTTTTGAAACCTTTCTGAATTTTTTTTGAACAGATGGGAGGGGATGGGGGATGTTTGGTACATATTTCGCAAGTCTTTAGACTCAATATTACATTCTGGGAATTTCCTAAGGAAATCGGAGAGGGTCAAAAATTTTACCAAAAAAAGAGCAAAGACTATAGTCTTTCCTCATTTTTTGGAAAAAAATTTCACCCCTTCAGATCTCGTCGGTATTTTTCCAGAATGTTATTTGGGGTGTGTACACTTGAAAATTATGGGGCAAACTTCCCTCACCCCTTCGCATTCCTGCCCGCGTGGTTAGAAAACGTTCAGAACTTAATTCCTTTTGAAACCTTTCTGAATTTTTTTTGAACAGATGGGAGGGGATGGGGGATGTTCGGTACATATTTCCCAAGTCCTTGGCCTCCATATTACATTCTGGGAATTTCCTAAGGAAATCGGAGGGGGTGAAAAATTTTTCCAAAAAAAGAGCAAAGACTGCATGTTTTTTGTACTTTCTCGGTCTTTGAAATATTTTCACAACTCGTTTCTGTTTTATTATGACCTACAACTGTTCCTGAATGTGTTTGGATGCAATTAATTCCATTACGATGTGTGTGTGTCTGTCCGAATGAGAATTAAAAAGGCTTTTCCCCAGCTACCGATTTACACATTTTACTTAAAAATAACATGTGCTTCTCTTTGGAAACTCTTTGTCTAATATTATTATTAATCCTATAGAAAACTGATTTTACGTTTGCAGCCCTGAAAAGGACCGTTTTCCCCACAGGGTGATCTCCGGGTCGTGGATAGTTCAGATACAGGTGCGCTGGACGACTTCTCTAGCGTGGCATCCAAGGAGGAAGTGGGTGAGCTAAACACTCCACGAAAGGCTTGAACTTTT
The DNA here is from genome assembly GCA_963082805.1 of Hemicrepidius hirtus. Lineage (NCBI taxonomy): Eukaryota > Metazoa > Arthropoda > Insecta > Coleoptera > Elateridae > Hemicrepidius > Hemicrepidius hirtus. The sequence goes on from OY720168.1 coordinate 20,745,456, forward strand.
TCATTTGAGAAAGTAGGGCGACTATAAAGGGGTGCAAATGGACAGGGAAAATCCACCCCCGGGAGTGAGTTTTAGATGTAATGGTTGAAAATGCAGGGTTTTGGGTGCATATTGCTGTTTGTTTGTGATAGACGTGCCTTTTACTTTTGTATCTGTATTATTGTAATAATCATTTGTTACTATCTGTAACGTTAATTAGAATATTTTCTGTACTAAAATAATTGTAATTAATTGTTGTAAATAATAAGTGTGTATAAAAGTAATAAATAAAATCGGAATCGTTTAAATTTATTGTTTCTTTTCTGCTGCTGACGAAAAGTTTACCTGCACATGGACTACATGTACAATCAGACAAAATTTGCGTTTGGGACCGTTTTCAAAGAGGTGGGTCAAACTTTATTTTAAGCATTTTCAAAGACGTGGGTCAAACTTTATTTTAAAGATTTCCAAAGAGGTGGGTCAAACTTTATTTTAAGGATTTCCAAAGAGATGGGTCAACTATTTTAAGGGTATCCAAAGAGGTGGGTCAAACTTTATTTTAAGCGTTTCCAACGAGATGGGTCAAACACTATTTTAAGGGTATCCAAAGAAGTGGGTCAAACTTTATTTTAAGCGTATCCAAAGAGGTGCGTCAAACTTTATTTTAAGCATTTCCAACGAGATGGGTCAAACACTATTTTAAGGGTATCCAAAGAGGTGGGTCAAACTTTATTTAATGTACATTAGAATGTGGCCGTGTGGGCGGTTCGCGGGGAGCGTTTAGACTGTGACCAATTTGGCGGACCGAAAATGTACATTAGAATGTGACCATGTGGGCGGTTTCTCGGGGAGCGTTTAGACTGTGACCAAATTGGCGGACTGTGACAAATAAAGTTTGACCCATCTCGTTGGAAATGCTTAAAATAAAGTTTGACCCACCTCTTTGGAAACGCTTAAAATACAGTTTGACCCATCTCGTTGGAAACGCTTAAAATAAAATTTAAACTTTATTTTAAGCATTTCCAAAGAAGTGGGTCAAACTTTGTTTTAAGCGTTTCCAACGAGATGGGTCAAACTTTATTTAATGTACATTAGAATGTGACCATGTGGGCGGTTTCTCGGGGAGCGTTTAGACTGTGACCAAGTTGGCGGACCGAAAATGTACATTAGAATGTGACCATGTCGGCGGTTTCTCGGGGAGCGTTTAGACTGTGACCAAATTGGCGGACCGAAAATGTACATTAGAATGTGACCATGTTGGCGGTTTCACTGGGAGCGTTTAGACTGTGACTAAGTTGGCGGACCGAAAAAGTACATTAGAATGTGACCATGTGGGCGGTTTCACGGGGAGCGTTTAAACTGTGGCAAATAAAGTTTGACCCATCTCGTTGGAAATGCTTAAAATAAAGTTTGACCCACCTCTTTGGAAACGCTTAAAATAAAGTTTGACCCATCTCGTTGGAAACGCTTAAAATAAAATTTAAACTTTATTTTAAGCATTTCCAAAGAAGTGGGTCAAACTTTGTTTTAAGCGTTTCCAACGAGATGGGTCAAACTTTATTTTAAGCATTTCCAACGAGATGGGTCAAACTTTATTTAATGTACATTAGAATGTGACCGTGCGGGCGGTTTCGCGGGGAGCGTTTAGACTGTGACCAGGTTGGCGGACCGACAGTGTACATTAGAATGTGACCATGCAGGCGGTTTCGCGGGGAACGTTTAGACTGTGACCAAGTTGGCGGACCGAAAATGTACATTAGAATGTGACCATGCGGGCGGTTTCATGGGGAGCGTTTAGACTGTGACAAATAAAGTTTGACCCATCTCGTTGGAAACGCTTAAAATAAAATTTAAACTTTATTTTAAGCATTTCCAAAAAGGTGGGTCAAGCTTTATTTTAAGCGTTTCCAACGAGATGGGTCAAACTTTATTTTAAACATTTCCAACGAGATGGGTCAAACTTTATTTAATGTCCATTAGAATGCGTTTTCGCGAGGAGCGTTTAGACTGTGACCAAGTTGGCTCCAAGCGTTTAGCATTCTTAGCTAATTTTATTTGCAGTGTAACGCTTCTTTTAGGAAAAACCTTTCTTTAAAATTTTTGTTAGTCCTGTAAAGGACTGTTTTTATTTTTACATCCCTAAAAAGGGCCGGGCCGTCTCTCCTTCTGGACTGATGATCTTCGGCTACCCCATGGGCGAAGTGTGCGACGGCATCCCCATGATGAACTCGTCCGAGTACTACAGGGGATCGACCTAAAACAAATAATTTAGACCCTACTTTTAGCCCTGAGTGCCAAACATCACTCAACCCTTCTCATCTGTTCAAAAAAAATTCAGAAAGGTTTCAAAAGGAATTAAGTTCTGAACGTTTTCTAACCACACGGGAAGGAATGCGAAGGGGTGAGGGAAGTTTGCCCCATAATTTTCAAGTGTACACACCCCAAATAACATTCTGGGAAAATACCGACGAGATCTGAAGGGGTGAAATTTTTTTCCAAAAAATGAGGAAAGACTATATATAGTCTTTGCTCTTTTTTTGGTAAAATTTTTGACCCTCTCCGATTTCCTTAGGAAATTCCCAGAATGTAATATGGAGTCTAAAGACTTGCGAAATATGTACCAAACATCCCCCATCCCCTCCCATCTGTTCAAAAAAAATTCAGAAAGGTTTCAAAAGGAATTAAGTTCTGAACGTTTTCTAACGACGCGGGTAGGAATGCGAAGGGGTGAGGGAAGTTTGCCCCATAATTTTCAAGTGTACACACCCCAAATAACATTCTGGGAAAATACCGACGAGATCTGAAGGGGTGAATTTTTTTTCCAAAAAATGAGGAAAGACTATAGTCTTTGCTCTTTTTTTGGTAAAATTTTTGACCCTCTCCGATTTCCTTAGGAAATTCCCAGAATGTAATATGGAGTCTAAAGACTTGGGAAATATGTACCAAACATCCCCCATCCCCTCCCATCTGTTCAAAAAAAATTCAGAAAGGTTTCAAAAGGAATTAAGTTCTGAACGTTTTCTAACCACGCGGGTAGGAATGCGAAGGGGTGAGAGAAGTTTGCCCCATAATTTTCAAGTGTACACACCCCAAATAACATTCTGGGAAAATACCGACGAGATCTGAAGGGGTGAAATTTTTTTCCAAAAAATGAGGAAAGACTATAGTCTTTGCTCTTTTTTTGGTAAAATTTTTGACCCTCTCCGATTTCCTTAGGAAATTCCCAGAATGTAATATGGAGTCTAAAGACTTGCGAAATATGTACCAAACATCCCCCATCCCCTCCCATCTGTTCAAAAAAAATTCAGAAAGGTTTCAAAAGGAATTAAGTTCTGAACGTTTTCTAACCACGCGGGAAGCAATGCGAAGGGGTGAGGGAAGTTTGCCCCATAATTTTCAAGTGTACACACCCCAAATAACATTCTTTGAAAATACCGACGAGATCTGAAGGGGTGAAATTTTTTTCCAAAAAATGAGGAAAGACTATAGTCTTTGCTCTTTTTTTGGTAAAATTTTTGACCCTCTCCGATTTCCTTAGGAAATTCCCAGAATGTAATATGGAGTCTAAAGACTTGGGAAATATGTACCAAACATCCCCCATCCACTCCCATCTGTTCAAAAAAAATTCAGAAAGGTTTCAAAAGGAATTAAGTTCTGAACGTTTTCTAACCACACGGGAAGGAATGCGAAGGGGTGAGGGAAGTTTGCCCCATAATTTTCAAGTATACACACCCCAAATAACATTCTGGGAAAATACCGACGAGATCTGAAGGGGTGAAATTTTTTGCCAAAAAATGAGGAAAGACTATAGTCTTTGCTCTTTTTTTGGTAAAATTTTTGACCCTCTCCGATTTCCTTAGGAAATTCCCAGAATGTAATATGGAGTCTAAAGACTTGCGAAATATGTACCAAACATCCCCCAACCCCTCCCATCTGTTCAAAAAAAATTCAGAAAGGTTTCAAAAGGAATTAAGTTCTGAACGTTTTCTAACCACGCGGGAAGCAATGCGAAGGGGTGAGAGAAGTTTGCCCCATTATTTTCAAGTGTACACACCCCAAATAACATTCTGGGAAAATACCGACGAGATCTGAAGGGGTGAAATTGTTTTCCAAAAAATGAGGAAAGACTATAGTCTTTGCTCTTTTTTTGGTAAAATTTTTGACCCTCTCCAATTTCCTTAGGAAATTCCCAGAATGTAATATGGAGTCTAAAGACTTGCGAAATATGTACCAAACATCCCCCATCCCCTCCCATCTGTTCAAAAAAAATTCAGAAAGGTTTCAAAAGGAATTAAGTTCTGAACGTTTTCTAACCACGCGGGAAGCAATGCGAAGGGGTGAGGGAAGTTTGCCCCATAATTTTCAAGTGTACACACCCCAAATAACATTCTTTGAAAATACCGACGAGATCTGAAGGGGTGAATTTTTTTTCCAAAAAATGAGGAAAGACTATAGTCTTTGCTCTTTTTTTGGTAAAATTTTTGACCCTCTCCGATTTCCTTAGGAAATTCCCAGAATGTAATATGGAGTCTAAAGACTTGGGAAATATGTACCAAACATCCCCCATCCCCTCCCATCTGTTCAAAAAAAATTCAGAAAGGTTTCAAAAGGAATTAAGTTCTGAACGTTTTCTAACCACACGGGAAGGAATGCGAAGGGGTGAGGGAAGTTTGCCCCATAATTTTCAAGTATACACACCCCAAATAACATTCTGGGAAAATACCGACGAGATCTGAAGGGGTGAAATTTTTTGCCAAAAAATGAGGAAAGACTATAGTCTTTGCTCTTTTTTTGGTAAAATTTTTGACCCTCTCCGATTTCCTTAGGAAATTCCCAGAATGTAATATGGAGTCTAAAGACTTGCGAAATATGTACCAAACATCCCCCAACCCCTCCCATCTGTTCAAAAAAAATTCAGAAAGGTTTCAAAAGGAATTAAGTTCTGAACGTTTTCTAACCACGCGGGAAGCAATGCGAAGGGGTGAGAGAAGTTTGCCCCATTATTTTCAAGTGTACACACCCCAAATAACATTCTGGGAAAATACCGACGAGATCTGAAGGGGTGAAATTTTTTTCCAAAAAATGAGGAAAGACTATAGTCTTTGCTCTTTTTTTGGTAAAATTTTTGACCCTCTCCAATTTCCTTAGGAAATTCCCAGAATGTAATATGGAGTCTAAAGACTTGCGAAATATGTACCAAACATCCCCCATCCCCTCCCATCTGTTCAAAAAAAATTCAGAAAGGTTTCAAAAGGAATTAAGTTCTGAACGTTTTCTAACCACGCTTGAAGCAATGCGAAGGGGTGAGGGAAGTTTGCCCCATAATTTTCAAGTGTACACACCCCAAATAACATTCTGGGAAAATACCGACGAGATCTGAAGGGGTGAAATTTTTTTCCAAAAAATGAGGAAAGACTATAGTCTTTGCTCTTTTTTTGGTAAAATTTTTAACCCTCTCCGATTTCCTTAGGAAATTCCCAGAATGTAATATGGAGTCTAAAGACTTGGGAAATATGTACCAAACATCCCCCATCCCCTCCCATCTGTTCAAAAAAAATTCAGAAAGGTTTCAAAAGGAATTAAGTTCTGAACGTTTTCTAACCACGCTTGAAGCAATGCGAAGGGGTGAGGGAAGTTTGCCCCATAATTTTCAAGTGTACACACCCCAAATAACATTCTGGGAAAATACCGACGAGATCTGAAGGGGTGAAATTTTTTTCCAAAAAATGAGGAAAGACTATAGTCTTTGCTCTTTTTTTGGTAAAATTTTTGACCCTCTCCGATTTCCTTAGGAAATTCCCAGAATGTAATATGGAGTCTAAAGACTTGCGAAATATGTACCAAACATCCCCCATCCCCTCCCATCTGTTCAAAAAAAATTCAGAAAGGTTTTAAAAGGAATTAAGTTCTGAACGTTTTCTAACCACGCGGGAAGCAATGCGAAGGGGTGAGGGAAGTTTGCCCCATAATTTTCAAGTGTACACACCCCAAATAACATTCTGGGAAAATACCGACGAGATCTGAAGGGGTGAAATTTTTTTCCAAAAAATGAGGAAAGACTATAGTCTTTGCTCTTTTTTTGGTAAAATTTTTGACCCTCTCCGATTTCCTTAGGAAATTCCCAGAATGTAATATGGAGTCTAAAGACTTGCGAAATATGTACCAAACATCCCCCATCCCCTCCCATCTGTTCAAAAAAAATTCAGAAAGGTTTTAAAAGGAATTAAGTTCTGAACGTTTTCTAACCACGCGGGAAGCAATGCGAAGGGGTGAGGGAAGTTTGCCCCATAATTTTCAAGTGTGCACACCCCAAATAACATTCTGGGAAAATACCGACGAGATCTGAAGGGGTGAAATTTTTTTCCAAAAAATGAGGAAAGACTATAGTCTTTGCTCTTTTTTTGGTAAAATTTTTGACCCTCTCCGATTTCCTTAGGAAATTCCCAGAATGTAATATGGAGTCTAAAGACTTGCGAAATATGTACCAAACATCCCCCATCCCCTCCCATCTGTTCAAAAAAAATTCAGAAAGGTTTTAAAAGGAATTAAGTTCTGAACGTTTTCTAACCACGCGGGAAGCAATGCGAAGGGGTGAGGGAAGTTTGCCCCATAATTTTCAAGTGTACACACCCCAAATAACATTCTGGGAAAATACCGACGAGATCTGAAGGGGTGAAATTTTTTTCCAAAAAATGAGGAAAGACTATAGTCTTTGCTCTTTTTTTGGTAAAATTTTTGACCCTCTCCGATTTCCTTAGGAAATTCCCAGAATGTAATATGGAGTCTAAAGACTTGCGAAATATGTACCAAACATCCCCCATCCCCTCCCATCTGTTCAAAAAAAATTCAGAAAGGTTTCAAAAGGAATTAAGTTCTGAACGTTTTCTAACCACGCGGGAAGCAATGCGAAGGGGTGAGGGAAGTTTGCCCCATTATTTTCAAGTGTACACACCCCAAATAACATTCTGGGAAAATACCGACGAGATCTGAAGGGGTGAAATTTTTTTCCAAAAAATGAGGAAAGACTATAGTCTTTGCTCTTTTTTTGGTAAAATTTTTGACCCTCTCCGATTTCCTTAGGAAATTCCCAGAATGTAATATGGAGTCTAAAGACTTGCGAAATATGTACCAAACATCCCCCATCCCCTCCCATCTGTTCAAAAAAAATTCAGAAAGGTTTCAAAAGGAATTAAGTTCTGAACGTTTTCTAACCACGCGGGAAGCAATGCGAAGGGGTGAGGGAAGTTTGCCCCATAATTTTCAAGTGTACACACCCCAAATAACATTCTTTGAAAATACCGACGAGATCTGAAGGGGTGAAATTTTTTTCCAAAAAATGAGGAAAGACTTGGGAAATATGTACCAAACATCCCCCATCCCCTCCCATCTGTTCAAAAAAAATTCAGAAAGGTTTCAAAAGGAATTAAGTTCTGAACGTTTTCTAACCACACGGGAAGGAATGCGAAGGGGTGAGGGAAGTTTGCCCCATAATTTTCAAGTATACACACCCCAAATAACATTCTGGGAAAATACCGACGAGATCTGAAGGGGTGAAATTTTTTGCCAAAAAATGAGGAAAGACTATAGTCTTTGCTCTTTTTTTGGTAAAATTTTTGACCCTCTCCGATTTCCTTAGGAAATTCCCAGAATGTAATATGGAGTCTAAAGACTTGCGAAATATGTACCAAACATCCCCCAACCCCTCCCATCTGTTCAAAAAAAATTCAGAAAGGTTTCAAAAGGAATTAAGTTCTGAACGTTTTCTAACCACGCGGGAAGCAATGCGAAGGGGTGAGAGAAGTTTGCCCCATTATTTTCAAGTGTACACACCCCAAATAACATTCTGGGAAAATACCGACGAGATCTGAAGGGGTGAAATTTTTTTCCAAAAAATGAGGAAAGACTATAGTCTTTGCTCTTTTTTTGGTAAAATTTTTGACCCTCTCCAATTTCCTTAGGAAATTCCCAGAATGTAATATGGAGTCTAAAGACTTGCGAAATATGTACCAAACATCCCCCATCCCCTCCCATCTGTTCAAAAAAAATTCAGAAAGGTTTCAAAAGGAATTAAGTTCTGAACGTTTTCTAACCACGCGGGAAGCAATGCGAAGGGGTGAGGGAAGTTTGCCCCATAATTTTCAAGTGTACACACCCCAAATAACATTCTTTGAAAATACCGACGAGATCTGAAGGGGTGAAATTTTTTTCCAAAAAATGAGGAAAGACTATAGTCTTTGCTCTTTTTTTGGTAAAATTTTTGACCCTCTCCGATTTCCTTAGGAAATTCCCAGAAGGTAATATGGAGTCTAAAGACTTGGGAAATATGTACCAAACATCCCCCATCCCCTCCCATCTGTTCAAAAAAAATTCAGAAAGGTTTCAAAAGGAATTAAGTTCTGAACGTTTTCTAACCACGCGGGAAGCAATGCGAAGGGGTGAGGGAAGTTTGCCCCATAATTTTCAAGTGTACACACCCCAAATAACATTCTGGGAAAATACCGACGAGATCTGAAGGGGTGAAATTTTTTGCCAAAAAATGAGGAAAGACTTATAGTCTTTGCTCTTTTTTTGGTAAAATTTTTGACCCTCTCCGATTTCCTTAGGAAATTCCCAGAATGTAATATGGAGTCTAAAGACTTGCGAAATATGTACCAAACATCCCCCATCCCCTCCCATCTGTTCAAAAAAAATTCAGAAAGGTTTCAAAAGGAATTAAGTTCTGAACGTTTTCTAACCACGCGGGAAGCAATGCGAAGGGGTGAGGGAAGGTTGCCCCATAATTTTCAAGTGTACACACCCCAAATAACATACTGGGAAAATACCGACGAGATCTGAAGGGGTGAAATTTTTTTCCAAAAAATGAGGAAAGACTTCTTTGCTCTTTTTTTGGTAAAATTTTTGACCCTCTCCGATTTCCTTAGGAAATTCCCAGAATGTAATATGGAGTCTAAAGACTTGCGAAATATGTACCAAACATCCCCCATCCCCTCCCATCTGTTCAAAAAAAATTCAGAAAGGTTTCAAAAGGAATTAAGTTCTGAACGTTTTCTAACCACACGGGAAGCAATGCGAAGGGGTGAGGGAAGTTTGCTCCATTATTTTCAAGTGTACACACCCCAAATAACATTCTTTGAAAATACCGACGAGATCTGAAGGGGTGAAATTTTTTTCCAAAAAATGAGGAAAGACTATAGTCTTTGCTCTTTTTTTGGTAAAATTTTTGACCCTCTCCGATTTCCTTAGGAAATTCCCAGAATGTAATATGGAGTCTAAAGACTTGCGAAATATGTACCAAACATCCCCCATCCCCTCCCATCTGTTCAAAAAAAATTCAGAAAGGTTTCAAAAGGAATTAAGTTCTGAACGTTTTCTAACCACGCTTGAAGCAATGCGAAGGGGTGAGGGAAGTTTGTCCCATTATTTTCAAGTGTACACACCCCAAATAACATTCTGGGAAAATACCGACGAGATCTGAAGGGGTGAAATTATTTTCCAAAAAATGAGGAAAGACTATAGTCTTTGCTCTTTTTTTGGTAAAATTTTTGACCCTCTCCGATTTCCTTAGGAAATTCCCAGAATGTAATATGGAGTCTAAAGACTTGCGAAATATGTACCAAACATCCCCCATCCCCTCCCATCTGTTCAAAAAAAATTCAGAAAGGTTTCAAAAGGAATTAAGTTCTGAACGTTTTCTAACCACGCTTGAAGCAATGCGAAGGGGTGAGGGAAGTTTGCCCCATTATTTTCAAGTGTACACACCCCAAATAACATTCTGGGAAAATACCGACGAGATCTGAAGGGGTGAAATTATTTTCCAAAAAATGAGGAAAGACTATAGTCTTTGCTCTTTTTTTGGTAAAATTTTTGACCCTCTCCGATTTCCTTAGGAAATTCCCAGAATGTAATATGGAGTCTAAAGACTTGGGAAATATGTACCAAACATCCCCCATCCCCTCCCATCTGTTCAAAAAAAATTCAGAGAGGTTTCAAAAGGAATTAAGTTCTGAACGTTTTCTAACCACGCGGGAAGCAATGCGAAGGGGTGAGGGAAGTTTGCCCCATAATTTTCAAGTGTACACACCCCAAATAACATTCTGGGAAAATACCGACGAGATCTGAAGGGGTGAAATTTTTTGCCAAAAAATGAGGAAAGACTATAGTCTTTGCTCTTTTTTTGGTAAAATTTGTGACCCTCTCCGATTTCCTTAGGAAATTCCCAGAATGTAATATGGAGTCTAAAGACTTGCGAAATATGTACCAAACATCCCCCAACCCCTCCCATCTGTTCAAAAAAAATTCAGAAAGGTTTCAAAAGGAATTAAGTTCTGAACGTTTTCTAACCACGCGGGAAGCAATGCGAAGGGGTGAGGGAAGTTTGCCCCATAATTTTCAAGTGTACACACCCCAAATAACATTCTGGGAAAATACCGACGAGATCTGAAGGGGTGAAATTTTTTTCCAAAAAATGAGGAAAGACTATAGTCTTTGCTCTTTTTTTGGTAAAATTTTTGACCCTCTCCGATTTCCTTAGGAAATTCCCAGAATGTAATATGGAGTCTAAAGACTTGCGAAATATGTACCAAACATCCCCCATCCCCTCCCATCTGTTCAAAAAAAATTCAGAAAGGTTTCAAAAGGAATTAAGTTCTGAACGTTTTCTAACCACGCTTGAAGCAATGCGAAGGGGTGAGGGAAGTTTGCCCCATTATTTTCAAGTGTACACACCCCAAATAACATTCTGGGAAAATACCGACGAGATCTGAAGGGGTGAAATTATTTTCCAAAAAATGAGGAAAGACTATAGTCTTTGCTCTTTTTTTGGTAAAATTTTTGACCCTCTCCGATTTCCTTAGGAAATTCCCAGAATGTAATATGGAGTCTAAAGACTTGCGAAATATGTACCAAACATCCCCCATCCCCTCCCATCTGTTCAAAAAAAATTCAGAAAGGTTTCAAAAGGAATTAAGTTCTGAACGTTTTCTAACCACGCGGGAAGCAATGCGAAGGGGTGAGGGAAGTTTGCCCCATAATTTTCAAGTGTACACACCCCAAATAACATTCTGGAAAAATACCGACGAGATCTGAAGGGGTGAAATTTTTTTCCAAAAAATGAGGAAAGACTATAGTCTTTGCTCTTTTTTTGGTAAAATTTTTGACCCTCTCCGATTTCCTTAGGAAATTCCCAGAATGTAATATGGAGTCTAAAGACTTGGGAAATATGTACCAAACATCCCCCATCCCCTCCCATCTGTTCAAAAAAAATTCAGAAAGGTTTCAAAAGGAATTAAGTTCTGAACGTTTTCTAACCACGCGGGAAGCAATGCGAAGGGGTGAGGGAAGGTTGCCCCATAATTTTCAAGTGTACACACCCCAAATAACATACTGGGAAAATACCGACGAGATCTGAAGGGGTGAAATTTTTTTCCAAAAAATGAGGAAAGACTATAGTCTTTGCTCTTTTTTTGGTAAAATTTTTGACCCTCTCCGATTTCCTTAGGAAATTCCCAGAATGTAATATGGAGTCTAAAGACTTGGGAAATATGTACCAAACATCCCCCATCCCCTCCCATCTGTTCAAAAAAAATTCAGAAAGGTTTCAAAAGGAATTATGTTCTGAACGTTTTCTAACCACACGGGAAGCAATGCGAAGGGGTGAGGGAAGTTTGCCCCATAATTTTCAAGTGTACACACCCCAAATAACATTCTGGGAAAATACCGACGAGATCTGAAGGGGTGAAATGTTTTGCCAAAAAATGAGGAAAGACTATAGTCTTTGCTCTTTTTTTGGTAAAATTTTTGACCCTCTCCGATTTCCTTAGGAAATTCCCAGAATGTAATATGGAGTCTAAAGACTTGCGAAATATGTACCAAACATCCCCCATCCCCTCCCATCTGTTCAAAAAAAATTCAGAAAGGTTTCAAAAGGAATTAAGTTCTGAACGTTTTCTAACCACACGGGAAGCAATGCGAAGGGGTGAGGGAAGTTTGCTCCATTATTTTCAAGTGTACACACCCCAAATAACATTCTTTGAAAATACCGACGAGATCTGAAGGGGTGAAATTTTTTTCCAAAAAATGAGGAAAGACTATAGTCTTTGCTCTTTTTTTGGTAAAATTTTTGACCCTCTCCGATTTCCTTAGCAAATTCCCAGAATGTAATATGGAGTCTAAAGACTTGCGAAATATGTACCAAACATCCCCCATCCCCTCCCATCTGTTCAAAAAAAATTCAGAAAGGTTTCAAAAGGAATTAAGTTCTGAACGTTTTCTAACCACGCTTGAAGCAATGCGAAGGGGTGAGGGAAGTTTGCCCCATTATTTTCAAGTGTACACACCCCAAACAACATTCTGGGAAAATACCGACGAGATCTGAAGGGGTGAAATTATTTTCCAAAAAATGAGGAAAGACTATAGTCTTTGCTCTTTTTTTGGTAAAATTTTTGACCCTCTCCGATTTCCTTAGGAAATTCCCAGAATGTAATATGGAGTCTAAAGACTTGCGAAATATGTACCAAACATCCCCCATCCCCTCCCATCTGTTCAAAAAAAATTCAGAAAGGTTTCAAAAGGAATTAAGTTCTGAACGTTTTCTAACCACGCGGGAAGCAATGCGAAGGGGTGAGGGAAGGTTGCCCCATAATTTTCAAGTGTACACACCCCAAATAACATACTGGGAAAATATAGACGAGATCTGAAGGGGTGAAATTATTTTCCAAAAAATGAGGAAAGACTATAGTCTTTGCTCTTTTTTTGGTAAAATTTTTGACCCTCTCCGATTTCCTTAGGAAATTCCCAGAATGTAATATGGAGTCTAAAGACTTGCGAAATATGTACCAAACATCCCCCATCCCCTCCCATCTGTTCAAAAAAAATTCAGAAAGGTTTCAAAAGGAATTAAGTTCTGAACGTTTTCTAACCACACGGGAAGCAATGCGAAGGGGTGAGGGAAGTTTGCTCCATTATTTTCAAGTGTACACACCCCAAATAACATTCTTTGAAAATACCGACGAGATCTGAAGGGGTGAAATTATTTTCCAAAAAATGAGGAAAGACTATAGTCTTTGCTCTTTTTTTGGTAAAATTTTTGACCCTCTCCGATTTCCTTAGGAAATTCCCAGAATGTAATATGGAGTCTAAAGACTTGCGAAATATGTACCAAACATCCCCCATCCCCTCCCATCTGTTCAAAAAAAATTCAGAAAGGTTTCAAAAGGAATTAAGTTCTGAACGTTTTCTAACCACGCTTGAAGCAATGCGAAGGGGTGAGGGAAGTTTGCCCCATTATTTTCAAGTGTACACACCCCAAATAACATTCTGGGAAAATACCGACGAGATCTGAAGGGGTGAAATTATTTTCCAAAAAATGAGGAAAGACTATAGTCTTTGCTCTTTTTTTGGTAAAATTTTTGACCCTCTCCGATTTCCTTAGGAAATTCCCAGAATGTAATATGGAGTCTAAAGACTTGCGAAATATGTACCAAACATCCCCCATCCCCTCCCATCTGTTCAAAAAAAATTCAGAAAGGTTTCAAAAGGAATTAAGTTCTGAACGTTTTCTAACCACGCTTGAAGCAATGCGAAGGGGTGAGGGAAGTTTGCCCCATTATTTTCAAGTGTACACACCCCAAATAACATTCTGGGAAAATACCGACGAGATCTGAAGGGGTGAAATTATTTTCCAAAAAATGAGGAAAGACTATAGTCTTTGCTCTTTTTTTGGTAAAATTTTTGACCCTCTCCGATTTCCTTAGGAAATTCCCAGAATGTAATATGGAGTCTAAAGACTTGGGAAATATGTACCAAACATCCCCCATCCCCTCCCATCTGTTCAAAAAAAATTCAGAGAGGTTTCAAAAGGAATTAAGTTCTGAACGTTTTCTAACCACGCGGGAAGCAATGCGAAGGGGTGAGGGAAGTTTGCCCCATAATTTTCAAGTGTACACACCCCAAATAACATTCTGGGAAAATACCGACGAGATCTGAAGGGGTGAAATTTTTTGCCAAAAAATGAGGAAAGACTATAGTCTTTGCTCTTTTTTTGGTAAAATTTTTGACCCTCTCCGATTTCCTTAGGAAATTCCCAGAATGTAATATGGAGTCTAAAGACTTGCGAAATATGTACCAAACATCCCCCAACCCCTCCCATCTGTTCAAAAAAAATTCAGAAAGGTTTCAAAAGGAATTAAGTTCTGAACGTTTTCTAACCACGCGGGAAGCAATGCGAAGGGGTGAGGGAAGTTTGCCCCATAATTTTCAAGTGTACACACCCCAAATAACATTCTGGGAAAATACCGACGAGATCTGAAGGGGTGAAATTTTTTTCCAAAAAATGAGGAAAGACTATAGTCTTTGCTCTTTTTTTGGTAAAATTTTTGACCCTCTCCGATTTCCATAGGAAATTCCCAGAATGTAATATGGAGTCTAAAGACTTGCGAAATATGTACCAAACATCCCCCATCCCCTCCCATCTGTTCAAAAAAAATTCAGAAAGGTTTCAAAAGGAATTAAGTTCTGAACGTTTTCTAACCACGCTTGAAGCAATGCGAAGGGGTGAGGGAAGTTTGCCCCATTATTTTCAAGTGTACACACCCCAAATAACATTCTGGGAAAATACCGACGAGATCTGAAGGGGTGAAATTATTTTCCAAAAAATGAGGAAAGACTATAGTCTTTGCTCTTTTTTTGGTAAAATTTTTGACCCTCTCCGATTTCCTTAGGAAATTCCCAGAATGTAATATGGAGTCTAAAGACTTGCGAAATATGTACCAAACATCCCCCATCCCCTACCATCTGTTCAAAAAAAATTCAGAAAGGTTTCAAAAGGAATTAAGTTCTGAACGTTTTCTAACCACGCGGGAAGCAATGCGAAGGGGTGAGGGAAGTTTGCCCCATAATTTTCAAGTGTACACACCCCAAATAACATTCTGGAAAAATACCGACGAGATCTGAAGGGGTGAAATTTTTTTCCAAAAAATGAGGAAAGACTATAGTCTTTGCTCTTTTTTTGGTAAAATTTTTGACCCTCTCCGATTTCCTTAGGAAATTCCCAGAATGTAATATGGAGTCTAAAGACTTGGGAAATATGTACCAAACATCCCCCATCCCCTCCCATCTGTTCAAAAAAAATTCAGAAAGGTTTCAAAAGGAATTAAGTTCTGAACGTTTTCTAACCACGCGGGAAGCAATGCGAAGGGGTGAGGGAAGGTTGCCCCATAATTTTCAAGTGTACACACCCCAAATAACATACTGGGAAAATACCGACGAGATCTGAAGGGGTGAAATTTTTTTCCAAAAAATGAGGAAAGACTATAGTCTTTGCTCTTTTTTTGGTAAAATTTTTGACCCTCTCCGATTTCCTTAGGAAATTCCCAGAATGTAATATGGAGTCTAAAGACTTGGGAAATATGTACCAAACATCCCCCATCCCCTCCCATCTGTTCAAAAAAAATTCAGAAAGGTTTCAAAAGGAATTATGTTCTGAACGTTTTCTAACCACACGGGAAGCAATGCGAAGGGGTGAGGGAAGTTTGCCCCATAATTTTCAAGTGTACACACCCCAAATAACATTCTGGGAAAATACCGACGAGATCTGAAGGGGTGAAATGTTTTGCCAAAAAATGAGGAAAGACTATAGTCTTTGCTCTTTTTTTGGTAAAATTTTTGACCCTCTCCGATTTCCTTAGGAAATTCCCAGAATGTAATATGGAGTCTAAAGACTTGCGAAATATGTACCAAACATCCCCCATCCCCTCCCATCTGTTCAAAAAAAATTCAGAAAGGTTTCAAAAGGAATTAAGTTCTGAACGTTTTCTAACCACACGGGAAGCAATGCGAAGGGGTGAGGGAAGTTTGCTCCATTATTTTCAAGTGTACACACCCCAAATAACATTCTTTGAAAATACCGACGAGATCTGAAGGGGTGAAATTTTTTTCCAAAAAATGAGGAAAGACTATAGTCTTTGCTCTTTTTTTGGTAAAATTTTTGACCCTCTCCGATTTCCTTAGCAAATTCCCAGAATGTAATATGGAGTCTAAAGACTTGCGAAATATGTACCAAACATCCCCCATCCCCTCCCATCTGTTCAAAAAAAATTCAGAAAGGTTTCAAAAGGAATTAAGTTCTGAACGTTTTCTAACCACGCTTGAAGCAATGCGAAGGGGTGAGGGAAGTTTGCCCCATTATTTTCAAGTGTACACACCCCAAACAACATTCTGGGAAAATACCGACGAGATCTGAAGGGGTGAAATTATTTTCCAAAAAATGAGGAAAGACTATAGTCTTTGCTCTTTTTTTGGTAAAATTTTTGACCCTCTCCGATTTCCTTAGGAAATTCCCAGAATGTAATATGGAGTCTAAAGACTTGCGAAATATGTACCAAACATCCCCCATCCCCTCCCATCTGTTCAAAAAAAATTCAGAAAGGTTTCAAAAGGAATTAAGTTCTGAACGTTTTCTAACCACGCGGGAAGCAATGCGAAGGGGTGAGGGAAGGTTGCCCCATAATTTTCAAGTGTACACACCCCAAATAACATACTGGGAAAATACCGACGAGATCTGAAGGGGTGAAATTATTTTCCAAAAAATGAGGAAAGACTATAGTCTTTGCTCTTTTTTTGGTAAAATTTTTGACCCTCTCCGATTTCCTTAGGAAATTCCCAGAATGTAATATGGAGTCTAAAGACTTGCGAAATATGTACCAAACATCCCCCATCCCCTCCCATCTGTTCAAAAAAAATTCAGAAAGGTTTCAAAAGGAATTCAGTTCTGAACGTTTTCTAACCACGCTTGAAGCAATGCGAAGGGGTGAGGGAAGTTTGCCCCATTATTTTCAAGTGTACACACCCCAAATAACATTCTGGGAAAATACCGACGAGATCTGAAGGGGTGAAATTATTTTCCAAAAAATGAGGAAAGACTTTGCTCTTTTTTTGGTAAAATTTTTGACCCTCTCCGATTTCCTTAGGAAATTCCCAGAATGTAATATGGAGTCTAAAGACTTGCGAAATATGTACCAAACATCCCCCATCCCCTCCCATCTGTTCAAAAAAAATTCAGAAAGGTTTCAAAAGGAATTAAGTTCTGAACGTTTTCTAACCACGCGGGAAGCAATGCGAAGGGGTGAGGGAAGTTTGCCCCATAATTTTCAAGTGTACACACCCCAAATAACATTCTGGAAAAATACCGACGAGATCTGAAGGGGTGAAATTTTTTTCCAAAAAATGAGGAAAGACTATCTCTTTTTTTGGTAAAATTTTTGACCCTCTCCGATTTCCTTAGGAAATTCCCAGAATGTAATATGGAGTCTAAAGACTTGCGAAATATGTACCAAACATCCCCCATCCCCTCCCATCTGTTCAAAAAAAATTCAGAAAGGTTTCAAAAGGAATTAAGTTCTGAACGTTTTCTAACCACGCTTGAAGCAATGCGAAGGGGTGAGGGAAGTTTGCCCCATTATTTTCAAGTGTACACACCCCAAACAACATTCTGGGAAAATACCGACGAGATCTGAAGGGGTGAAATTATTTTCCAAAAAATGAGGAAAGACTATAGTCTTTGCTCTTTTTTTGGTAAAATTTTTGACCCTCTCCGATTTCCTTAGGAAATTCCCAGAATGTAATATGGAGTCTAAAGACTTGCGAAATATGTACCAAACATCCCCCATCCCCTCCCATCTGTTCAAAAAAAATTCAGAAAGGTTTCAAAAGGAATTAAGTTCTGAACGTTTTCTAACCACGCGGGAAGCAATGCGAAGGGGTGAGGGAAGGTTGCCCCATAATTTTCAAGTGTACACACCCCAAATAACATACTGGGAAAATACCGACGAGATCTGAAGGGGTGAAATTTTTTTCCAAAAAATGAGGAAAGACTATAGTCTTTGCTCTTTTTTTGGTAAAATTTTTGACCCTCTCCGATTTCCTTAGGAAATTCCCAGAATGTAATATGGAGTCTAAAGACTTGCTAAATATGTACCAAACATCCCCCAACCCCTCCCATCTGTTCAAAAAAAATTCAGAAAGGTTTCAAAAGGAATTAAGTTCTGAACGTTTTCTAACCACGCTTGAAGCAATGCGAAGGGGTGAGGGAAGTTTGCCCCATTATTTTCAAGTGTACACACCCCAAATAACATTCTGGGAAAATACCGACGAGATCTGAAGGGGTGAAATTATTTTCCAAAAAATGAGGAAAGACTATAGTCTTTGCTCTTTTTTTGGTAAAATTTTTGACCCTCTCCGATTTCCTTAGGAAATTCCCAGAATGTAATATGGAGTCTAAAGACTTGCGAAATATGTACCAAACATCCCCCATCCCCTCCCATCTGTTCAAAAAAAATTCAGAAAGGTTTCAAAAGGAATTAAGTTCTGAACGTTTTCTAACCACGCAGGAAGCAATGCGAAGGGGTGAGGGAAGTTTGCCCCATTATTTTCAAGTGTACACACCCCAAATAACATTCTGGGAAAATACCGACGAGATCTGAAGGGGTGATTCAGTATATATAGGTCAAACAATTAGAAATTTCAGTATTAGGCAAAAAGAACATATCCGTTGTTACAAATATAAACATGCACATAAATCAAATTTTGCTAAACATTTGTTAGAACAAAATCACACATTAACATCTAATAATACAATTAAATTTTTACACTTTTCTGATAACAAAAATAAATTAAACATTTTAGAAGCTTTTGAAATTTATAAACACACAAAAAACAACATACCTTTAATGAATGAGCAAATTGATCTCTTAGATTCTCCTTTACTGAAGATTTTGGAATAAATATCTTTTTAAAACACTGATAAGCGACTGACCTCCGACGGGTTGACTGGGGCCAGCTGCTTCACGCAGTGTTAAAATAATAGAATCAAGGAGTTACTATATTTTTGCATTTGTTATAATATTTTATAATAGCTTTTGACAATGGCACAATGATGCCGAAATACGTATAAAGCGAATAAATCTTGATATTTCCCGTTGAAATCGATATTTTATTTAATATTTATTATTTATATAAGACTATAGTCTTTGCTCTTTTTATGGACATTTTTTTCACCGCTTCGGATCTGCTTTGGATTTTCCCAGAATGTTATTTAGAGGGTGTACACTTGCAAAATATATGCCAAACATCCCTCATCCCTTCCCACTGTTCATCACGTGGCGAGTAAAGGTTGAGAAATGAATTTTTTTCGACTAGACGGGAGGGGTTGGGGGATGTTTGGTACATATTTTTCAAGTGTTTAGACTTCATATTACATTCTGAGAATTTCCTAAGGAAATCGGAAGGGTTCAGAAAAATTTTCAAAAATGAGGATATAGTCTCCTTATTTTTTGGAAAAATTTTTGCCCTTTCAGATCTCGTCGGGATTTTCACAGAATGTTATTTGGAGGGTGTACGCTTAGAGAATATGAGAAAAGTGTTGAAAGAAGTTTCTCTATCGTCTTGCAGGCTATTTCTAGTTTGTTAGTGTTACATATGCCTATATTGTAAAACGCATTTTAAGTAAAATCAATGTAAAAACTAGAACATTTACTTTTCTACTGTATTGGTAAAACTTTTTATTGAAGAATGTAATAATCCATGTAAAATAAAACACAAACCTTTATCACAATTTTTAATTATGCTAACAAAGTAACTGGGAGAGTAGTTTAAATAAAATAAAAATTTAAAACAATACTTGACTAAAGATTGAATCATTTGACTAAAAACAGAATCCTTTGACTAAACAACTTAAGTGTAGAAATGTTGAGTAAACATAAAATTACTATAGCTATATCCACTGTGAACACTGTGCAAAAACTTTCTCTGGAAACAATAATTACACATTTAAAAAAAGAAAAAGTTGAGCACCGAAATTTACCTTGAATACAGCTTGTGATGTGATGCATTTAAAACTAGCACAAAACAGCTTATACAGTTCTACCTGGAACAAAACTAACACAAATTGTAGTAGAGGTATCACAAATTGCAGTCAGATATACACCCTCTCGTTTGCACTGTCTGGGACGTATTTGCAGTCTCTACAGTCTTGTGGATACTAAAAACTTTTAAAAAACTTTCCTATACCAGGTAGAATCTTAAAAGCTCGCGTAATATTTGCCTGTTGTCCCATTTATATTTTTATACAATTTTTAATCATATTCTTAAGCATTGTCAAAATATCTAGGTACTGCTACAACGTTTTGACTTACATCAAACTAGGTAGATGTTTAGAATGTCCCTGTGTGTGTAGACATGGAAAATAGGTTTTGGCAAGATATAAAATATTTTGAGAAATCTTTATAACTTCGCTATCACTGCTACTACTATACATGGGTGTATCTAAATTTTTCTTTTTAATGTACAATTCATCCCTTTTAAACGCAATTATTTTACAGATGGGCGCATAATAATTATGTAAAACAGCAAGGAATGAATGTAGAAAAAAATTCCGTTTCACATGTGTAAGAAAGAGATGCAACATAAGTAACTGCAATGTTAGTACCGAAAATTATTTAAAAAATAATTTTGAACACCTACTAAAGCTGTAGTTATCAAACTCTGCATCTCTTTCTTACACATGGGAATTAGCATTTTTTACCATTTCCACTCATTGCATGCATCTCTTTCTTACACATAGGATTGGTATTTTTTACTACTTTCACTCTCAGTGCTGTTATATATAATTCTAGGCCCATTTGTATAGCTCTACAGAAGTAATACAAAACGTAAAAATATTAATGGACGTTATTATTCATGCTTACAAGAAGAGGAAATCCAAAGAGTGGTAATAAACCAATTTTCACATTCAGATTACCTCTACTTAAAAACAGAAACCTGACTAAATATGATATAATGGAGAAAGACAGACAACTAACTAGTTCAGATATTTACTATACAGATCAAAACCCACCCTTGTAATGCAGAAAAACAACATGTCAACAGTGTGAATATTTGTGTTCCTGCAGCAGGTGGGCTCACAGCCACACTCCATTCACGCCCAACACGAAGACAGTTCAAATCACAGTGTTTCACTATCGGTTGCAAGGCACTTGCCATCAGTTGGTCTCATAGCTTGTTAGCAGAGCTGCATCTACAGGCTCCATGCAGCTAGGGCATGTGAGGCTGCGCATGAGCCAGTCATCGATGCATGCCATATGGTATGTATGCATACAAGGCAAATAACGAACTGCATCACCCACCAGGAATTCTACCATGCAGATGACGCATTCACGTGCCTTCTTGCAGCCATCATATGTACCCGTAGGCAGGTGTTGAATTAGTCCGATGCGTTTTGCAATCTTCACTTGTTCTTCTTCAGTTAGTTGAGCTACAGACCTTGTCACACTAGGGGACGGGTGATATACCGGGGTGGCTACCTGAATGGGCAACGTCTCCTATAAATCCTTTTACGTTATTCATCATGTTGCAAGCAACTAGTAGGGTAAAGCTTACCTGATAGGGGGAAGGCCCCAGCTGATCAGAAGAAGATTCCCTTACGCTGTCGCTACCCCGCAAAAGCGAAATATCGTCCGTGGTGGACCTTTTCAAACAGTTACCCATAATGTAGATGCTCGTCACGCATTTAAATCATATCTAGATTTACAAAGGCTTTGACATTTCACACAATGACAACAACTAGTCGATGTTGTAAACATGTATAGCTTATTTACACGACCTCCTACTAAGAAAAATGACGCAGCGAATTGCAGAATTTACTTTCCGTATTATATACTTCACACACTGTTTTACAATATTGACAAAAACTATTAACAATGGAGATGAAGTATAATTACAAGTTCGTTCTGTTTCCAACTTTGGAAACCTGTCAAAATATTTACCATAGCGACATCTCTTGCTCTCTAATTCTACCGTCTCTATCACGGTCTCTATCATAACAAAGAGAACAATGGATTGAAGTTTATATACAAGGTGATACAAAACAAAGAAAACCGTTTACGTTTTCGGTACGGACTCCTTCTTACCTTCCCCTATCTACCCTATCTTTCCCTTGTTCCTTTATGGCGTCGGGTACCTACCTACCTATTCCTCTCCTCCGTTTCTTACCATCAACTACGATATTTTCTATTGTCGTATGGTGTTTCTCTTGTCTGTTTGTTTATGTTTCTATAGACTAGACTTCCTTCCTCTTTTCTCTACAATCCTGGAAGAATCTTGGCTTCCACCTAAATCTTACCCAACCTCCCCTATTTTCTGCGATCCTCCTCCGTTTATTCATTTGCTTGAGATCCCTTTCCATCGCATACATCGATTTGTGACTTGATCTCTACATTCTCCTTCTCTCCGACGCACTCTCCAAATAAATTGATCTGGTGTGATCCTATAGTGATCTACTGTAAGGTCTTCTATTTTCTGCCATCCTCTTCCAGTTTCCAGTTGTTCATTTGCTCGAGATCCCTTTCCATCGCATCCATCAATCTGTTCCTTGGTCTGTGCATTCTCCTTCTTCTCTCTGAAGCACTCTCCAATTACTACAAACGAATTAATCTGATATGATTCTGTAGCGATCTACTGGTCTCCTATTTTCTGCCATCCTCTTCCAGTTCTTCATTTGCTCCAGATCCCTTTCCATCGCATCCATCGATCTGTTCCTTGGTCTGTGCATTCTCCTTCTTCTCTTTGAGGCACTCTCCAATTACTACAAACGAATTAATCTGATATGATTTTGTAGCGATCTACTGGTCTCCTATTTTCTGCCATCCTCTTCCAGTTCTTCATTTGCTCCAGATCCCTTTCCATCGCATCCATCGATCTGTTCCTTGGTCTGTGCATTCTCCTTCTTCTCTCTGAGGCACTCTCCAATAACACATGAATTGATTTGGTCTGATCCCGTAGTGATCTACTGTAAGGTCTCCTACTTTCTGCCACCCCCTTCCCGACGAGGTGGATCGGAAGATCAGAAACCGACTTCATGGTAGTTCTTTTGAAAGAATGGGGACATGTTTTTCATTGGTCCTTCTTTTCGTTTCTCACCTCCCCATTTAGCATCTTCGGGGCGATTCCATCTGGTCCGCCCGCTTTACCAGTTTGTTTTTCTTATCGCTTCATTTTGACTGTTTTGTTTCTTCCTCTTCGACAAGTGCTTCTTCTTATGGTGTGTCGTTGTTTATTGCTGATGTTGGTTTTGTAATATTTTTCCAGGCTTCTGCATTATATTCACTTTCAGTAGTTCTTTCCCGAACTTTTCCCCGTTGCCTCTTTTGGCTTTCTTTACTTCTTGTTTTAGCCTCATTTCTCTTTTTTACGTATTCAGGGCATCAATCAACATTTCCATACCTCTTTTTTAGTTGTTTCTTGTTTCTTTTATTTCCTCATTCCACCATCTTGTACTTTGGCTTTACCTTTACCGTCTTTTTCGGCAGAGTAGCTACTACTTTTGTTGCAAAATTCGAAGGCAATTTAAAAGTTGTGTTAAAATTTAAGGACTGTCGAAAGCGTTTATTTTGCCTGTTAAAATTTTCATTGCGATACCATCTGTTACTTGGAATAAGAATGAAGGTTAGTATAGATACAAACCATTCAGATAGGATTTGTTAGAATAGGGATTTTTTGTAGACTTTAAGAGTTTTTACTAGGATGCGCTAGTAGAAAAACGTCGAACGCCCGGCGTCGAAGGGAGGAACGACGCCGACGGAGACATCGACAATGAGCTAAAAGTAAGACTTCTACAAAAATACAGTCAGATAACATTCTATTGATTTTTCTGAAACGTTCATTGAACCAATCACAGAGTAGAGACTATTTTTAAAGGGTGAGGTTGTTGTCGGGTTTTTACAAAGTAAGTGCGGATGTACATGTAAAGTGCGTGCGGGTGTCCTTTTTCCGAGCCAGCGTGAGCTCGGTGTGGCCACCTACGGTCTTCAAATGCAGGTGGCCACTCTTTTCCGTGAATCCACCACACTCCTAGGAGCGACTATGGAGGCGGGCGGTGGCGGTGCTAGTACACCTGACTCAGCTGCCTCCGGTCTAGGACCTGGACCGCTGTCCTATGGCACCTACACTCACCCTGTGTCCATTGCTAATAAATACAAATTGTGAGTAAAATTGCATTTCCACATGCCCAACTCGAGTGTAAACATTAAACTTGCCTGGAAACTGTTTACTATTGAATTTATCTGTGTTCTCTATCGTCTGACTTTTATCATTGGTTGCAAAATGTTTTTGTAAATTTCTCGGAATAATTTCTACTCGAGTCTAGACATTTTACGTTCTATTATGTTTCATTTCATTCGCAATTCAGATACATATTTTTATTACGTTATTAGAAATCCCAACAGTTTATAATTTTAACCAAATTTTTAATTTAAAAAACTAATTAACCTAATCCTTATGCAACAAAAAGTTTGAAGTTCCCTGGTATTTTTTGATGTGTTTACACAACATCCAGATTACCTTCACTTGTTAAGGTTGCTGTCTAATTTCTAAATGAATTCAAATAGAACATCCCTTTAGACCTTGAATACTTTATTGCTGAAGGTCATGTGTAAATGTGTTAACATGCTTTTACATCCATTTTTAAGCTAAACTTTATTTTATATAGAAACATGAAACTGGAACCCCACGATGATGGTTATGAAACCAGTGCGGATATGCTGCTTTCCAACACTGCCAATCCGAACCATGAAGTTAAATGTGAAAAACTGGAAGACCCTTACAGTTTCATTGATGATGACCCCATGCCAATGCTCCCCATATCACAGGGACCTCCCAACTTTATGACCACACCACAACCTATCAACCCTCTTGCAATTGGGCCTAAGAAACGAGGAAGAAAAAAGAAAATCAAAACAGAAGAGTAAGTTTCATTTACACATAAGCATATTTTCGTTGTTTATTTTAAAAACTTTATTAAAACTTTTCCCTAAGTGGTTTTCTTTTATTCAGGGGAGATCCAAATATAGCTGTAAATGGAGGAATACCTAGGCCTATTAAAGAAAGAAAAAAGCATGATAGATTTAATGGAATGCCAGAAGAGGAAGTTTCAAAACGAACGTTACCTGATCATCTTGCTGCCAATTTAGATATCATTATTGTAAGTTTCATTTTTATTCCTAACAAAATTAAATGCTTGATTAGAAACAAAAAAGAAGAACAACAATAGATCTTAATGCTAAACCCACCCCAAAACGAATAAAACGTTCAGGACTAACACAGGGTAGTTTTTTAATCTTTCTTTAAACTTAATTTTGTGTATGTATTTAAAAATTTAAGTGGCAGGTTATTTACTTTGTTATGTTTACTTTCATGTCAGTCTCAGATAACTAATCAGTTCCCTTATCTTTTAAATAAAGATAGAAACTGCAAAACCTTTTATATTTTTTCTATAAAATAAATTTTGAATCTAAACAAGAAATTATAAGCGGATATGTTGATCAATTATCTTAGGTGACCTATCAAGCAAATTTTTATAACGCTATACTAATCATAAATCTATGAAAGATCGCTTTCTGTTTGTATGATTTGTCAAACTGTGGCGAGAGATATATTATTTATTTTATTGTTTACCTGTATTGCCCCACAGAATTATTATTATTATATAAATAATAAATATTAATTACCATATCACGCAATTCTTGTCATCACAATAGACAGAAATCTTTCATACGTCGCGCAAGAACCCATAGACATAACATGGAAATGTAGATTATTAAATAAATTGCATATAACAGTGACAAAAACTTATCAGACACATCTTATCGTAATATGCACCATCAAATAGTTTAACTCTCTTAAGTACCATTTCCTAAAACTGTGTTAAACACTTAATTTTAAGGAAAGGAAGTTTCTGTACGCGTTATCATTTTATGATTAATCCCTAGTTGAATTTTTCTTATCCTATAAAGCACCTTTATAGTAGAAACTTTCAGAATTGGCAGGATCTGCTTATCCTAGGATTATAATACCAAGGGAATTTTTCCGTGGCCCTTCACTAAGTCCTTTACGTTCTTAGTAAATTAATTTTTACAGGACCGAACTAAGAGAAATGTAACTTTAGATAATGTTCCTTGTAAACAAAGTTGAGTCCTGAATACGTTGTACCACGTAGTACTTTCCTTTGTTAAAGTATTCGATCGAATCCCGCCAATTCTGAAAGTTTCTAGCATAACTTGTAAAGAAAATTATAGGAAAATTTTACGTACTTTTGGGGTTTTCACGGGTTTTTTGGTTAAATTTTCGAAGCTTGAATACCACAAAGACACGAACGAACTTAAAATCGTCCGTTTTAAAATGAAATTGTTCACGTTGTAATTCAGTCTACACCTACAGGCCAAACAATTAGAAATTTCAGTATTAGACACAAACAAAACAACATGTTACAAATATGAACATAAATACTTTAGGTAATAAAGTTACGCTTATTAGACAAGATCACACTTATTGGCATCTAACAATAGAATTAAATGTTTACACTTTTCTGATAACAAATTGAAATTAAATATTTTGGAAGCTTTTGAAATTTACAAGCACACAAAACCGAGTAGTAGTATGCCTTTAATGAATGAACAAATCGAGCTCCTCGTTTATGGGGGACCTGTCTTTACTGGGTAGACGGAATTTATGGTATACACAATTTCATGTTTTGTTTTTAAAGTGAAAGATATTCTGCTAACCCAAACAAATCATTAACCGTAATAAATTTTGGATTTTATACCAGTTCTTGGAAGTAGGTTCGTTATAAAAGGAAACCTTTTCGTATTCCAGGTAAAAAAGCGGAAGCTCGTTGTAACCAAAATATTTATTGATATTTATGAACTTGAAACTTGAAATCGTCAATAGAATTATTGTTTATTTTTACAACTTCCGCTGTGAATCTAATCAGAAATATTTCTGTTTAGATTGGAATAAATCCTGGATTGTTTGCTGCCTATAAGGGGCATCACTATGCAGGTCCTGGTAACCATTTTTGGAAATGCTTGTATCTATCCGGGTTAACAAAAGAACAGATGACGGCAGACGAAGATTATAAACTTCTTCAAGTTGGAATAGGTTTTACCAACATGGTTCAACGTCCGACTAAAGGTAGTGCTGATCTTACTCGAAAAGAAATAAAAGAAGGTAGTCAAATTCTGTTAGAAAAATTACGAAAATTTAGACCTAAGATTGCCGTTTTTAATGGTAAGCTCATCTACGAAGTGTTTTCTGGTAAAAAGGATTTTCACTTTGGAAGACAGCCAGATTGTATAGAAGGCACCAATACTGTAAGTAGAATTTAGTCTAGGCGATTTTTAAATTTGTAACGGGGAAATTTTACTTTAGCACATGTGGGTGATGCCTTCGTCAAGCGCACGTTGTGCACAGTTACCCCGAGCTGCTGATAAAGTGCCATTTTATGCTGGTCTGAAGAAGTTCCGCGATTACTTGAATGGTGTGGTGTCGTCAATAGACGAATCTGAAATGGTATTTTCAGAACCTACACTAAAAGCGTGTTACGAGCCCGAACCTAAACCCGATCCGGATCTCATGGACCTTAGTAATGCTGTGATTAAGAAAGAGGATGGCACTATTGTACCCTGTAAAAAGAAACGAGGGCGGCCTAAAAAAATTAAAGTGGAGGGCGAAGAGCCACCCAAGCCCGTAACTCGTAAAACTCCTTCACAAAATAACAACTGTGATTTCCCCAAGAAAAAGCGAGGCCGGCCTAAGAAAGTGAAGCTGGAAGATGGGGAACGTCCCGCTTCAACTGCTCCTATTGATAATTCAACATCGACCAATATGAATAAGTGTTTCTCAAATCCGTCGCCTATACAGTCGCCCACTAATAGTTACTATCATTTGCCTCCTGAAGTTACACCGCCCAACGGTTCTAATACTTTGTATGCCCCGCAAGCAGCTCCATCTTACAGTCAATCACCCCGACCGGCTTCCTATAGTCAATCGCCCAGGCCCCCCTATAGTCAGTCCCCAAGACCACATTCGCAGTCTTTTACACATTCAGATCTTAGTTCCGAAATTAGCGCCGCGATCAGTTCTGAACAGCTAGGGTCGCCGGCGTCACCGAGTTTAGGGCCCCCTGACTTTGAACCACCTTCTAACATGGCAGAAGAAGCTGATTGTCGTTTTAGTAGCCCGGCCTCGTCAACACCCAGCGAGCAACCGCACTATCCGTACCCATCGTCGTACAGCATAGAACCTCCAGTCGAGAATCATTATACAGCTACCCGGCAACCGCAAGACATAGCCTCTAAGAGTTTGTCGGGCTTGGAGTCCCTAGTGGACCAAATTCCTAGCATCACCGAAGGAGACTCCACCTTGACTGAAACGTCGGAACAGTTCAGCAGTGGTCAGTACAACAATATCAACTATAATATGCCAGCACGGACGAGTCCCGTGCCTTACAGTTACCCAACTAGCCCAGGGTACCCATTGTACCCTACGCCTACATGGAGCGGCCATTACGAACCCATGCCTCTGGCCTACCCTCAGCTTCCATATGCGCAGGGCTATGCCCCCGGTTTGCACGTACCTAGCCCCAACTACCCTTACTACAGCTATCCACAGCCCACGCCTGCGCACCCGCCTGGCTATCCGCCCTATTTGGGCGGCTTCTGATTGGTTTCCGTCACCGTGTATTCATGTCGTGTACCTGTATCATATGTTGAGCTAGTACCTAGCAAGTCTGTGCGCTTCGGTACAGTTGGTTACTTGCATTTCGACAACAACAGAGACTTGCACAGGGTAAATGGTGATATTTTTTTGTCATAAGTATTTTCTCTAAACTTTGAATGTTAGATAGGCCAAGGGTTTTGTGCATTATTCTACGTTCCGATCTCAGTTGAGTGTGCGTGTTTACTCAGAGTGTCTGACCATCGTCGCAGACTATCACGGTAGACTTGTCACCTTACAGGTATACTGGTATCTCAATTTTACTAGTAAACTTTTATTAATTTTTAATGAGATTTATTACAAGTCATTAATTAATGAAAACTGTTGGTGCTTTATAACAGATTCACATCACATCACGACGTAATCTCTTGTGCAATCAACAACATTTATTTGTTGAACCATATCTCGGGAGTTTATTTTTTTTTTGAGATTTTATTTTACCGTCTATTAGATTTTTATTTCTTTACAGTTTGTATATTAATTCTAATTTTAAGATTAGGTGTTTGTAAGATTTAAGCGTGTTTGGTCAAATCTAGAAAGAACTATTTGCTTTTAAGTCTGAATCTAGCAAATTAATCAAAATTCTTTATTAGAGTTCCTAACAAAATACTTTGTAGTCTACCACGTATAAAATATTTTCTTCAATTCTTTTTTTTCCTTGTAATAAAGCCAAAAGTGTTGCCCATGAAAAATATAATCAATCTCGTTACTAGCTTCAGAGAATTAGTAACTGCCACTTTTTTAGGATTAGTTGCTTCATTGCCAGCCTGTAAATATAATTATCTTAAAAATGTTTATTATGATTTATAAAACGTTTAGTGCATTTCCGTAAGCACGTCTGAATGAAAACAAAAACGCAAGTGTTTCTGGTGTAAGTTTACAGCGGTGCGTATTTACGTAATGAACTTTAGTCACATAATAAAAATTGATGTGTTAATCATAGTGAAATTTTAATCATCGTCATCATTAAAATTAAGATTAGGAACTTCGTTTCCCAAATACTTTCAGGACTTTCTTCACGGAAGACGCACTAATATCTAGCGTTTTAGCTACAATGTTACTTATCAGAATTCCTGGATTTTGTTCCAAATTTTCACTATTAGTTCTTTTTCGCGTAAACTTATATTATGCCCATTCCGTTGTAAATAAAGTGCACAAATCGCGAAAAACTGGAGAAATTCTCTCGCTGCTACCGATCACAGTATACCAAATTGCGATGATGTTTTAGAAATAATCGCGTGGTTTTCTTTACATTCTGTCGTCCGTGCTTACGGCAAATGAAGTTTAATATTACTTTAATTTAAATATAATTATATTTCCAGGTAGGTAATAACAAAACTAATATAAAAATTGATTGTGGCAAATCTGAAGTTGGTAAAAGCGCAGATTTTCATGGTCCAACCTTTATATACTTTTTATTTAATCACATGGTATGTAGTAATTAGCTAACAATAGATTTTGAAATACAGGGTATAAAATTAGCAAATTGTGTGTTAAAATGGAGATCTATGCCTTTGATGATTCTCCTTGTTTTTTAAAATTCATAAACTCCTCACTTGTATTATTTCCACGTAATTTTTAGTGTTGTGTTCTTATATATTTAAGGTGAAAAGTCAGATGTCAACCCCTTTAAGAGTTACCTTAATTTTTTTCCTACTTGTTTAGTTTTTATTTATGAAGACAATCCTACTCTGATTTTTCCAATATTGAATATTAAAAAGGATTTTAGACTTGATATCATCAGGAATGTGTCAAGTAGTACCTTGTTATGAAGTTTTCATGTTAACAATTGTATTGCATTAATTTGTTGCACAAAAAAAATAAGGTTCCAGTTTCCTTTATCTACTGCTCCAGCTCATTGCTGATTTCATGATTTATCTTTCTTTACTTACAGTGAAGAATTTTTTACAGTAGTTGACAGCAATTAATTGTTTTTGTGTTTAAGCTTGAAAATATAAAATTTTTGTTTTTGTTTCATAATCAGATCTTAGATGATCTTATTTTTTTCTATAGTAGTTTCATTTAATATTCAAATGGAATATTAATTCTAATAGCCTCATAAGAAAACAGTATTTGTTTCTATTTTACTGTTTTTGTTCTTGCGTATTTCTTAAGATAATATTTCTTTTTTCACCTTTTTCTTATTATTTACAATTCCAACTATAATTTTGTTTATTATAAATATATATATCAGAACCCTTATAAGTAGCTTGTTTTTACTATGTGTTCTAATTGTTTATTGTAGTGAGCCTTTTCTAATACACACTCGATCATTTCAGTGATATTTCAATCTCTATTTGCATAATCCAAGAAATAACAGGGAAAATTATAGCAGTGATAGTAGTTTTAGTAGGTCCTTCTAAACTGTTCTATAATTCTCTTTTATTTGGAAACATCATTATGCATATGATTTACGTCTTTGTTATTATTCTGAAGTTTTGTTTTGACGGCCCCCCTCTCCCAGTGACGCATATCTCTTATTATACCACAACCTGATAAAATAAATCATTAGGATGTAAAAAATTTTAAAATGCATGCTGAAAAGTTTGTTATTTATATTAACAAAAAAAAGTTATTGTTCTGTAGGAAAAGGAAAATTAATGCAAAGTATTTGTAATTATTAGAAATGCACAAAAACTTGTTTTATGAGCATGAGTAATGTTAAGCGTTTTTAAATTGTTCCTGAGGTGAATATTTTTTATTCAAAAAATTAGGGCACAAATTTGAACTGTTTATTGAATGTAATATGAAATGATTTAATATTTTTAATAATACCTAGTAATTACCACTTTGAACTTGGTACCGGCGAGATTGAAAATGTGTGCAATAAATTTAAAAAAATTGCTTATAAATCGAGTGTGGTCACTTGGAAATAAAGAAACATGTTGAGGTACAAATATGACCTCGAGGTGACGAATCTGGTTATGTGTCTGTGTCATCGTTATAGTTGTAGCTAGCATCGACGTTCATTTCAATAAACATTTGTTATAGCTCTTCAAGCTGTCTTTTCTTGCCCCTTTTCCCACATATCGCCACATTCAGGGTGAGTGGACCACACTCTGTGCACTTTTGCGAGTGGTTTACTCACTGACGCTCAACTAACAGAGTACTTCTGCAGCGTTGAAACCATTCGCATAGTTGAACAGGAATGATGCCCCCTTACTTTGCGTCTAGTGCAATGTTGTACTTAAATACTCTGTTAGTTTCACATTCTAAGTTCTAAGAGAATACTTAATGTTTATAATCTAAACTTCAATTTTTGTACTTTAAACAGTATTAGTGTTAAATGGTAGTTGATTGATTAATTGAATAAAACTTGTTTTAGTTCAAAATCGTATTTCTATTTTCTAATTATAATTGCGTTACAGGCCAATAAGGAATCCACATTGTACTGTGAGTGATGAACCTTACATTTACAAAACTAAATCCAGGACACACTTTACTGAATGCTGTTCACCGAAAAAAATTTATTCTTTGTATAGCAAACATCACTCACTTTTTACAACATTGGAATTTTGTATAAATCTGATCCAAATTAATGTATATTACAAAATTATTTCACATTACTTGTATAAATTACAAAATATACATTCTTACTTACAATTATTTACACCTTGTGATAATCTGTGGAAAAAAAACCAGAAACCATCGACTTTCCAAATGACTACATACAAAAGTTATCTTGTGGCCAACTTACAATAATATTTTTTTTACGGCATGCTTTAAAGTATTGCACAGAAATTGAACTTGAGCGATGAAAGGTGAGATTTAATTTTAAAAATGTTCAGGATGCTTCAGTCTCAAATAATAGCATTTTCAGAACTGTAATAATTACTTTTGAAATTTTTATATTCTATACAATACAAATAGTGCCTGTTTAAAAATTAGTTTTTACAACTCTGTATGCTATTTGGGTTACAACATACACAATTTTTTAAGAGGATGCAACATATAAACCAACTGCAAAATTACAGAACTAGATAACATATAATATACATTTTTTGTTTTACCAAATATGATGTCTTGGGGCAAAACAATGTCTTTTGTTGTACGTAAAAATGTGTGTTCACTGAGATATTAAAACTTAATAGTAAGTTAAAAAAAAGGTATAAGCTACTTGGATTAGTTTTTTTAATACCCAATTGTAGTGTTTTTTTAAATGACTAGCTAGAATTAATCAAGTTTATTGGATTTTGTAGTGGGATATTAAAAAAAGAAACCCAGACAAGTTGCGTATGGAAAATTAAAATAAAAACACCCATTTTGAGCACCTATTTGTAAAATATATAAAGTGTGTTTCAATTGACTAGTTATAGCAATCAAGATTTGTTTATTGGGACAAAACAAGGATATGTGGGAGTAGTTGCTTAACTAATGTTCAAAAAATAAAAAGTTTTTTTGAACATTCATTAGTTGTAAATGTGTTAAAAAGCAAAAACAGTTCTTAAATTAGTTACTGCAATTATGATTGGTATATATATACCAAAATATCTAAAAAACCTTCTTAAAATTATTATATTGTTAATAAATAAAAAATATAGGCAATTTTATATAAATTAAATTAAAAAATATACACATATATTACTTACCTAATGTTTAAAAAAAAGGAAATTACCTCAATATATACAAAGAATTAACGTAATTGTCATTTATAAATAAAAATTTGTACCGGTTTTTTTTATCACATTTTAAAATTTTTTCTATCTGACCCTCAAAAAATTAAGGGAAAACAGTGCGTGCGAAGTTTTATAGGATTAAGAAATATTTACCTGCTTTAAATTAATGTGATTCTGGTGGATAATTAATTTTTGTACTGCCAATCTTGTATATGTTGTAACCAGAATACTAATAAACAACATAAATATGGTAAATCAACAAAATAAGCTACATAATACAATTAATAATTATTTAAACTAGTAATAATCGGCAACAATAAATATAAAGCCTTAAAAATTAATAGCCTTAACTTTTTGTCAGTTTCGTTTCAATGATTAAAAAAATTCTAAAACCATAACATAATAGTGCGAACAGGGTTGGCATTATATAATTTTTCTTAAAAGCACTTTTATTTTATCAAAAACAAATATTTGCGATTCTAAAAATTAATATTAAGTTAAACCCAAGCAGCATGTATTTTTTTAATATAAATACTAGACTAGAAATAAAACATATAAAAAAACTGTTCAAGAATAAACCTGATCAAGTAAGCTGCGGTTATGAAAAAATGAACCGAAGCCAACTAAACCTCATTTGTTGTCAGCCTATCTGTAAATAAAACCATGTGGTCGCAATATAGCACTGCGATTGGTAGTTGCAGTGAGATGACGATTTAGTTCAAGAAATCGTCGTAAAAAGCATAATAATAATTAATAAATAATTAATAATAAATTTACGCGAAACGGACACGCCATTTAAAAATTCCTTTTGCTAATTATGTTAATGCCTTACATAAATTTATTATTTTTAAATTATTACAGGTTCACAATTATTCAACCTATGCGGAATTGGGCGATTTTTTTTATTCAAAATGGTTCTTTTCAGATCCACAAATAACATTAGAAAAAGAATTCCTTTACAGAACACTGTAATTTTCCTTACTCTTCTCCTTAAAATTACCGAGCGTAAGTTTTACATGAAATATGAGCCGCTTTAAATGTAAACCAGAAATGGTCACGTATTTTTGTTTACTTCCAGGCTGTGCTTACGCCAAATAAAGTATAAACCCGTTTTTTTTGAACACAGTATGTAACAATTACGTGAGATTATTTTAAATGTGGTCAATAATTTTTAAACCGTCAAATATTTGTTTTGGACGCAATAATTTAATGTAATTCACCGAAAACCGTATCGAATTATTCATTTTATACCAACCCTTAATATAAATACTGGTTGTCACCTGTTAAAATAAAAATCTATAAATTAAAACTTATTAAAAAAAAATATTAACAAAAACTACGCCTCAGGAGGTGGCTTTTGATTTTGTTGTACATTGTCAACTGGCGATTTTTTATTATCGGTCGCACTAAATTGCACATTTGGTGACGAACTACGATCTCTACCGTCTTGATCTTCTAAAAATCTGTCCATAAAATCTGTGAGACCCGGATGAAGCGTATATTTCTTTTTCTCCAACCTTGTTTTATTGGCGAATATATCATGACGCTCCGATTTTTTCCATAAATAATAAAACTGAACCAACTCCCCTACTGACCTAGTACGAACCTACAAATACCTACTTTATTACCTTTCCCAAAAAGTAATTACTATCTAACCATTTCCCAGGGTTTCCAAATATTTTCAAAATACTGACCTTATTTTGCTGAATCAAATGAAAATTTTTTCCAAAACACCGTACACCAGACTCAAAATTCTTACATTCCTCTTCCGACCAAAGACTCATGGTATCAGCAGTTGGAATAACATTAATGCGAATTCTTCGTAAGGCCTCTTCAACATTATGTCCACACTGCTGTAACAGATATAAAGCTTGTTCATCATCTCGTATTTGAGATCCTAACGGTAATGGAGGTTTGACAAGTGATGCTGCCTTCTTCAAAAAATCCTCTATTACTAATTTTTCAAGCGGACTCGGATCCCAAAGAAGTTTGTCTTCATTTTCATATGGAAGCGCGTCATCATAATGGCATAAACCTTCTGGGATAACTGCTTGATAGTCACTGCCCACCATTATCGTCTAACAACATAAGAAGTGGCTTATGTATGTGGCTCTATGCATAACACATACAGTGTGTCTAATTAAATTAAAAAATTCTAGCCCAATTTAAATGTTTTTCAATCCTCAATAAATTTAAATAAGTTTTTAATTTCTGTTAGACACTCTGTATATTCTATTATAAAATGATAGTTCATTTTGAATACTGTTTTAATGTCCAAAATGCCTCCATTACTCTCTCCTAAAATTTAATTGAATCGTACAAATACGCATGCAATTACTGGAACTGGAAACTATGATAGTTGTCCAAAATATAAATTTTAATTCTTCATGCTACAACTACAAGCAAGTTTTTCCATACTTCCAAAATATTCAGAATTTTTATGAACTTTATTGGAAGTAAAAGAAAGTCGAATATTCTACAAATCATGCCAACAATTCTTTGTATTAAATAAAAAACTGCAGATATTTCTACTGAAGGCAATTTAAAAAAATTTGGGCTCAACTGGTAAGCAATCGCATGCGGCAAACTATCGCTACGATTTCATCGCCGGAAAACTCAACGCCAGGGAATTCATCGGGAGTTAAACTTATCGCGGTATAATTTATCGCACGCAAAAATATCATATGGAAAAAACATCGCAACTCGGAGTTTAAATCATCCCCGAAAATACGGAAATTCCATATGTAACAACGAAAGTTTATTTTATTTCTTGGTGATGGTTTATGGGGCCGAGGTTTTTGTTCTGAACAGGTAATATGTATAAGATATAAAATAGTGATGGTTGGCGCTGTCTGCGTACACGAGGCCGATGTTCTTGTTCTGAACTGGTCTGGTAGTATGTATAAGGAAGAACGTGAAATGGTGATGGTTGGCGCCGTTTGCGTAATATGGACTCGAGGTTGTTCTGAGCAGGCAATATGTATAAGAGCGTGAAATCGCAATGGTTGCCGCCGTCTGCGTAACATGGGGCCGAGATTTTCGTTCTGAGCAGGCAATATGTATAAGAGTGCGAAATGGCGATGGTTGCCGATGTCTGCATACACGGAGACAAGGTTCTTCTTCTTCTGAGCAGATAATATGCATAAGATATCGCACGAAATAGTGATGGTTGGCGCCGTCACATAGACGGAGCGGAGGTTCTTGTTCTGAGCAGGTAATATGTATAAGATCTAGCACGAAATGGCGATGGTTGGCGTTGGCTACGCACATAGGACCGAGGTTCTGGTTCTGGACAAGCACCATGTATAATATATAGCACGAAATGGTGATGGTTGGCGCTGGCTACGCACACGCGGGTGAGGTTCTTCTTCTGAGCAGCTAATATGTGTAAGATATAGCACGAAATGGTGATGTTTGGCGCTGGCTACGCACATAGGACCGACGTTCTTGTTCTGAGTAAGCACTATGTATACGATATAGCACGAAATGACAATGGTCGGCGCTAGTTACGCACATGAGACCGAGGTTCTTGTTCTGAGCAGGCAATATGTATAAGATATAGCACGAAGTAATGATGGTTGGCGCTAGTTACGCACATGGGACCGAGGTTCTTGTTCTAAGCAGGCAATATGTATACGATATAGCGATGATTTGCGCTGGATACGCAAATGGGATCAAGGTTCTTGTTCTGAGCAGGCTATATGTATATGAAATAGCGTGAAATAGTGATGGTTGCCGCCGTTTGCGTACTATCCGTGTTTCCTAACGTACAATCGCGTGATGATTTTACTTCACGAAGAGTTTACCGCGTTGAATTTTCCGGCGACGAGTTCTGCGTCGCGATGAATTCACCGCAACAATAAGCAATATACAGGATATCCCTATTATGGGACAGCCTGTATTTAATCTTAGGTAAGTGCAGAAAATGAATACTCATGTAGATTAAAATGTCAAAGGTTTACTTTACTATCCTATTAGTAATGAATGATAATGGATGAATAACCTTATTGACCTTTCGCCACTCATCTTCATCTGGACTATAATCATAATCTTCTTCTTCCTCCTCACTAACTCGAGAAACAGCTGAAAAGTTTAAATGTTAATCAATAAAAAGAAGAATACAGACATACATCTTAGTAATCTCGAAGTGTCTTGTTCATTTTCTGGCAGATTTTCATATAAAGCTCTAAGTTTTGAAGATTGTTCTGGTGGATCAGGTTCACTTTCTTGTTCTTCCATAGGTTCTGACTGCTCCTGATCTTCCTCAACTGGACTCTCATTATCCTGCATTTCTCTGTATCCATAAAGAGCTAAAAGCTCTTCTAAGGGCATATTACTTTCCTAATAATAAATATAATCCTTATTATCACACAAATAAATTATTTCTGTGATTATCTTAACTACAAAGTGATATCAGTTAAATTATTTGATTTTCAACTGAAATGAAAAATGTAAACTGTAACAATATTAATCTGGTAAATATTCAATATTAAGTAATAAGTAACTGATTATTTCTTATCATGAAGTAAATAATCAAAATATATCCCCCTTATACATAAGCACCTCTGAAATTAAACAGAAATAAAGGTACAAATCTAGCAACAAAATTAATCTTTTAAAGTTACAAAGTACAAAGTATTTTCAAAAAACCAAAACATAAACTGCAGCCTAGGGAGCAAAGGATTTCTATAAAACAAAGTGTTTTATAAATGTTACCTTCTGCAGACTAGATAGTTCCGCATTGGGGTCTTCTGATTCTCCAGCTGCTAAAGCTTCCTCTTCTTCTAATGTGCGTTCATCATCAAAATCATTAACAAGCATATCAACTGGAGGATCAAATAGTTTATCTTTGCCTGCAGAAGTTGTTTCCGTGCCATCGTTGTTCACAGATACAACGTCTGCCATGTTACAGCTTTGAACGCATTCCTCAGTTGTTCTTATACTGCACGTCACACCTACGAAAATTAAAAGAGTTAAGCACATTGTAAACCAATAAACAATAATAAAGTTAGGGGGAATAACCATTAAACACATGTTTCAGTGTTTGTAGCACATATCAAATTTCTAGTAAACAAACAAGTGCACAAGTGAGGTTATACCCTATAAAATAAGCGCGCCCTTTACAAAGGATTCAATTCTTACCTTCATAGATGCTGTGCAGATGGATATTTTTGCAGTTACTTTAATTAGTACATCATCCAGTCCTTATACAATTGCCGAAAAGTTTCATTCTAAATAGTTTTTATAAAATTTAAAACATTTTTGCAGCTTTCAATTTACACGACCGATAAGCGTCAGCCATTTGGAATTGTGGCACGATTACAATTCACAAGCAATGCACATGCCATTCGTAACCGTAACTGAACAATAAACCCAAAATAATGGTACCTATAGATGCTCCAACGTGTCTGCGCAATCCAAGTTTGCTCAAGCAAACCAGAACCTATAAACATTTAATCCGGTCCAAGGTACACAACTTTATACATCTTGGTTCTTCTTTAATAGACAAACTGCTTGTTTTATTCTGGATACAGATAGGCCTATTCCTGAGATAAGGATTGCCATCCGTCTCGCCATCTTTTTATTTGGTCGTTCTGGAACTGAATTTCGTTTATAACTATCTTTACCAGTCTTTCCTTCGTTCTCCTCTTTATATCCTTGTTGTGATCTTCTGCGGTTTCTCATCCACCACTGTCATCAACTTCACATTTTTCTCTAATTTCTGCATTCCTTTTTCAGTTATGCATATAGCCTTGGGTATTCCCTAACCCTCGCGAGTACAACTCCTTGCATACAATACTCCTTGCTCATAATACTCCCAGCCCCCAATACTCCTTGCCGCCAATTCTTCTTGCATACAAAGCGCGCCCCACCACAAACTGTACGGCGTAAGAACGCGACCTGCGTGCACTGAAGCTCGGTCGGCCTTTTGTATGCAAGAAGAAAGAGTGGTTTTAGATGGAAGGAGAAAACGCGGGTCTAGCTTTGTAAGGAAGAAGAAAGTATGAAATTAGATGCAAGAAGAACTGAATGCCAAGTTCTTATTTATATATATATTACCTGCTAAGAGCAACTAACCTGAACACAGACTAAGGTGCCATGTGCACAGATTATCCAGTTCTTCTTGCATCTAATTTCATACTTTCTTCTTCCCCAGTTCTTCTTTCATCTAATTTCATACTTTCTTCTTCCTTACAAAGCTAGACCCGCGTTTTCTCCTTCCATCTAAAACCACTCTTTCTTCTTGCATACAAAAGGCCGGCCGAGCTTCAGTGCACGCAGGTCGCGTACTTACGCCGTACAATTTGTGGTAGGAGTATTGGGGGCTGGGAGCATTGTGAGCAATGAGTATTGGATGCAAGGAGTTGTTTCGGCACCCTAGTCTGTGTTCAGGTTAGTTGCTCTTAGCAGGTAATATATATATAAATAAGAACTTGGCATCCAGTTCTTCTTTCATCTAATTTCATACTTTCTTCTTCCTTACAAAGCTAGACCCGCGTTTTCTCCTTCCATCTAAAACCACTCTTTCTTCTTGCATACAAAAGGCCGGCCGAGCTTCAGTGCACGCAGGTCGCGTTCTTACGCCGTACAGTTTGTGGTGGGGCGCGCTTTGTATGCAAGAAGAATTGGCGGCAAGGAGTATTGGGGGCTGGGAGTATTATGAGCAAGGAGTATTGTATGCAAGGAGTTGTACTCACCCTCGCGATTTCGATGCTCGAAATGCAGGTAACCCGCGCCACACCCTCGCGATAGATCGCATAGAAGTTTTTCCTAACTGGCATTCCCTAACGATCGTCGAAATGCAAGCAACCCTCACGATCGATAGAGCGAATAGAAGTTGTTATCCTAACAGTTAGGATAACAACTTCTATTCGCTCTATCGTGAGGACTAACTGGTATTAATTCTCTAACGCTTTCAATTCCATTTTTGTACGTTGATGTTGTCTGGTTGTCTGGTGTTTAGACGTTTAGTAGTTGATAACTTCCGGACTGTCCGGGAAGGATGTCCACTGAATGTCCTTGTGTCATATGGATGGATATTGTCTATGGATGATCTATTTTCCTAAAATCCTGGTACCTATTCTTCGTTCATGCCAAGGTGGAACTGATTTCATCTGTCAGAACACTGGCCATCAACTTCATAATTGTGTTCATCAGTCTTAGACAGTCTTCCATAGTTGGAAGGATTCTTTTGTAGTCTTTTTAAAAATATTGGTATGGTGATGCTATTCTTCCATTAGTTAGTAACTCTTCCTTGCTTTATTATCATATTTAATAGCTTTGTCCTTTCTTTGAGTACCACGTTGTGTGCTCCGTCCTCGCTCGATGCTTTTCTGGTTTCAACTACGCGTTTTTAATTTTCTGATACCGTAAGGGGTTGGTCGTTTCTTTTTCTAACTTCACCATCAGTATCCTCTTCCATTTCTATAGTTGTTTGATCTTGGTTCTGCTGGTGTAATTTCAAGCACCAATTTCGTTGACCATTACACGTTGGCTTGCAGAAGGCAACCAAGGCAACTCGAGGATCACCCATGAAGACATGCAGACATCTCGTCATTATGTGTTGCCTAGTCAATTCATATCATAAAAGATGAGTCTGCCATCTATTAGAAGAAGGATTAATAGTTTGTTAAAATATCTGTAATTGGAATTCGGTCCTAGGTTAAGTTCTTGTACTTTACTGTGCTGCGCCGAATTCGTTGCGTTTGCGTATTCGTTGTGTTCAAGCCATTTTGTATGTGTAGTATTATATCTACAACAATAGTTAACCTGTAAAGGAAAAGAGAAATTTTTGTAGGTAATTATTGTTAAGTCATGGCTGATTTTACGTTATTAATAAATAACAAAAATGTCATCGATTTGGCGTGCAGAGTGCCAGATAGTATTCAGGGACAACTGATGTCCAGTAAGAAATTTGCTTGTTAATGTTATGATTCATTCACACCCAATTCTTTAATTTTACTTTTAGTGGCCTTACAAGCTGCCATAAACGAAGTACAAGTCTACGATACTAACCAAATCGCAAAAGACACTTCGTTTAGTGCCTCAGATTTGGTAGACCTCATAGGGCTATACATATCGATAATTCGTGTTTTTATGGAAACTGATGATAAACAGTTTCATGCCACATTGACTGCAGTTGGTTTCAGCCCAGAATTCATGGAGAAGTTTCCTTTGAAGCACAAGCAAGGTGTAAGTTTAATTTTAAATCGCAGTCAAGGGGGTATTCAAAAGTTGTCGTCTTTTAAGTGGAGGGTCGATATCAGTTTCACATGTGGGTTAGTGTGTTTACAAAATACGTAATGTTTTGTCATTTATATTGATATTTCTTTTCTAGAATACTAAATCAGCAAGTTCCTCCAAAGGTAATAATTAGTTTATCTTTAAGTCACGGTCAAAAATATATTTTTGAAATTGACCTACAGACATTCCATAGACTGAGGTTTAATATTTCTTTAGCTTTTAAAGAATTTAATCGTTTAAAAACATCAAATGTACTGAAAAATAAGGTGTTAATCTAGTGTAAGTTTGTTTTGTTTTTTGTATATAATTTTTTTTCTAAGTGATCATACAGTAAGACATTTTGCCATAATACATGTGAGATGAAAAAAATTTTATTCTTCTAAATTTCTGTGATACAAAATTTGTGATTTCCTGCCTCTAAGCTCATTATTCTCTCTAAATTTTATGTTTGTTTCATCATCCAATAAATATTTTATAGTGGAGCAGTATTTTTATGTATTTGGTTTAGAAAGTTTGATTGTAACTTTAAAGAAACATCAATAAATCTTCTTAAAAAGGCAGCTCTATAGACATAGAGTATCTCTCATTACAATTTCACAATTTTTAAATTTCTTACAAGAAGGTTAGGTATGTGTCTTGCTTTTAGAGTTTTTTTTTCGTTTACTGTTGTATTAACAACACTTTTTTTTAATAACTGAAAAAAATCAAAAGGATTGTGCAAAATAACTCCTTGGGTAAAAAAACCTTGGAAATTTTAATGGGATTAAGAAAAGGGGTTATAAATCCAAAATGGTGCTAAAAAATATATTTCCCAAAATTTTATTTTCAGTGTTCAGGTTTTTTAAATCATAGTAAAAGGAGATTGTTACCAAGCACCAATTAATTATCCTGAAACTGTATTTTAATTTTTTAGTTTAGCCTTTAAAGTGCTTGAAGCACATTTCTATATATTTATATGTAAAAGATGTTAATGGGATCAGAGATTCCAGATCTTATGAGATGGTGCTAAAAAAAATATATTTCCAAGGACTTGGTAGTTTTATTATTTAATTAGTTTATGGGTCAATGTTACCACCTTTGTAAGGAATTGTTACCAAGTATCAACTTTATAACTTAACTTCATTTTCTTGTTAACAATTCTCTGTATTTTTAAATCGTTTT
The DNA here is from genome assembly GCA_963082805.1 of Hemicrepidius hirtus. Classification (NCBI taxonomy): domain Eukaryota; kingdom Metazoa; phylum Arthropoda; class Insecta; order Coleoptera; family Elateridae; genus Hemicrepidius; species Hemicrepidius hirtus. Next base: position 20,788,055 of record OY720168.1, read on the forward strand.
GAATTTTTGTTACTTGAATTCTGCTTGAAAGTTATTATACACAGGGCATTAAAATAAGATTTTTTCATATAAAATATATTTTGTTAACATTAAAACCGTAAATAAAATACTATATTTTTCAAATAGAATATCAAATTACTTTTAATAAAAATAATACATGGAAATAATTTTAGGTAACAAATTAAATTTTGTTTATTATAAATGATACAATATTGTAACATTCATAATTAACGTAATTTTTCTTGCTACATATTATTTTTCCATACATGATTCATTATTACAATTATTGCTGCATCTAAGTTTAACTAATATAAAGAATGTGATAATTACATTTCATAACACTTTGAATTATTAAGAGCAGTAGTAGTAATGAATCTTCATGTAAGACTTAATCAAATCCTAATAGGATGTAGGTACATATGTACATAAAATAATTAATACCCAAAGGTGCAATAGTACCTGAAGCAAATAAAGTTCATTAGTTTTTCTATAAGATTTTTTTTTTATTTTTACCATATAGCAGAATACAAAAACTCGTGCAAATGGATATCTTCTTAAAAAAACACCTGTCCTAATGCTTACAGCATCTAAACAAGAATATGCACGTTTAACTCTTCTTGTAACACCAGCATCAAATGGCGAAAGTTTCAAAAAATGCGGAACCTGTGATCTAACTAAAGAAAAATTATTGAATGTTAAAATTATAAAAAAAAAAAAATTAACTACCTTCATCAGATTCAATTACATGTAAACTTTTTACTTGATTTTTTTGAATTTGATTTATTACATTATGATGTTCTTTCTGAAAAAAATCGATTAAATAATCAGAAAAAAATTAAGAATTTAATTAGTACCTCTAATTTTTCAAGTTGTAAACGCAAAGCGTTTCTTTCAGTGGTAACTGTTTCTAAAGTACTTTGTTTAGACATCAATGTTTGGGTAAGAGATTGCAAACGCGATTCAAGGTCTTCATTAACTATGTAAGTTGTTCTCTGTTTCAATTGTTCGCGTAATTGAAACATTTCTTGTGATTTATTTGTAATAATACTATTTTGTTGTGAAAGTTCATGTAAAGCAGATTGTAGTTCCTGTAAGAGAATTAAATTTAAGTTAAATTTTCTACTGTAACAAAAAAAAAATAAGCATTAAAGAAAGGAAATAAATGAAGAATTGTTTCTCTGTATACACTCTTTTTGACTGCTAGAATCAGAATACCCCCATGACTTTGAAAACTCCGCATCTCTAGATAGAAGACTTACTGCTCCAGCTGAAAAAACATAATACCTTAGTCTTGACATGGCATTCTTCTTCAACATTAGCTCTAATTTTTCTTTCATTGATTAGAGTTTCTTGGAGAAGTTGTTTTGAAGTGTGATTCTCTTTTTGAGCTACCACAAAATTATGATGAAGAGCTGATAATTCATTATTTGCTTTTAGAAGTTTTTCAGATAATTCCTTATACTTTTCTTCTTGAAATACCAATTCTTTCCTAAAAATAAAAATGTAGAGGAAAGTTTTATTACTATTACATAACAGAGATACTTTAGTTCCTCATTGTAAGTTGTTATTATTTTATCTTGAGCAACAATTCCAATATCAGAATTATTTTGTTTTAATCCTATAAGTTTTTCTTTTTCTTGTAAAATTCTTTGGGCTCGAGCACGATACTGTTCCATTTCATTTTTAGTGATATTCAATGTTTCATTTCCTCTTTCTAGCTGACTTTGTAAATTCGAATTTTCATTTTGTAGTTCAGAATATAAATGTCTCATATTTATTAACTGTTGATTAAATTCTTCATTTTCACGTTCAAGTTTTGCTATTTTTTCATCATATTTTATCACAGTGTCGTCCATTAATATAAAACTGTAGATTTTATTTGTAGTAACACAAAATTTTGAAATGATTTTCTTATTTACCTGTTTTGTAATGAACCAGATTTGGAAGATACAGTTGAGTATTCACTCTTAGATTCTTTTTTTGGGAAATTTTCTGTTGTTCCACTATATACAGGTGAAGGTGTATCCCGTTTATTTACACCTACAGTGGCATTGAAGACTATGCCACTATCATCATTATCTGATATTCTTGATTTCTCACTAATAATGGAAACATTATCGTTAAATGTACATAAATCATTGGTGTCAGGAAAAGAATTAGTTTTTCTCCAATTTTTAATATTATTAGCATTTTTAGTTTCTACTACAATGGCAATATCCGATTGGGGTAACTTCCCTGATGGATTAAATTCATGAGATGGTTCAATTACATTACTGTTATTTATATCGATTGACCTGTAAAACATTATCATTAACAACTTTATTATTATTAAGTATTAAGTTTTATTTACTCTGAATTTTCTATTAGTTTTGGGTTTGAATCATTCAAAACATTGGCTGCGTTTTGATCAAATTTAACAAGCAAATCCTCTGCTTTTCCTGCTAAATTTTGAAGCCAAGCCATCGAAATTATTATAACTTTTCTTTTATTATATACATATAAGTACTATACATTAAAACTATTCAAAGGTACATCACAGAACACCACAGCAGAATACGGAGAATACGTAAACACACGTTGACTTGCCAAAAATGTTTGGGATTAGCACCAACAGATGGCACTGCTCCAAATTAAAATATTTTGGAAAACTCAAAATTGGCGGTTAATTTAAATGTTAATATAAAAATATATACGTATAATTATGAAACTAGAGTTAATAAAATGAAAAAACTAACTGAAATTTCTAAATCATTGTATTGTTACAATAATTTTAGTAGTTGCCTGTAAAACTGCTTGTAAAATCGATATTTCAGCCACGTTTCTCATTAATACAAGTCTTTACCACTTGGTGCAGTAATAGCAATGGAAACAGTAAAAGAAATCTAATCCTGTACTATTGTTTACTGCGAAGGGCAAACGGGGGTTATTATTTTCATAAATCTTTGATTTATTACAACATTAGTAGTCGTAAAATTTACAGAAGAAAACAATGGCTGAATCAGAGGATGATTACATGTCCGATAAACTACTAATGGAATGGTAAATATAAACAGAATGCATTTTGCAATATATATTAAATATTTTATTTTTATAATTAGTGAAAAAGAAGATATTCGACCAGGGTTGTTGTATAACAAACACCAGAAACGTAAACACGAATTATTCAAAAAACAACAAGAAGAACGAACGAAAAAACCGAAATCATACCAGGAACAAGAAAAAGAAACAAGAGATAAAGGTCTCAACACTGCAATATCTTCTGAAAATAAAGGTTTTAAACTTCTGGAAAAAATGGGGTATAAAGCTGGATCAGGGCTTGGAAAATCAGTTACAGGTATAATTGAACCTGTTTCTATCAAAACAAAAGAGGATGTAGCAGGTGTTGGAAGGGAAGCACATATAAAAGATGTAATTCAAAAAAATCGAGATCACAAAGAAAAAACCTTTCAAGCTACAGAAGAACAATTTCGCTCATCAAATGCTGAACGGCGATATTTGAGGCTGCTTCAGAAAGATTATAAAAAAGCTCAAAGAACTTGTGAGGAATTGGATCTTCAATCGGTAAATTCACTTCTTTTCTCAAATATTTCACACCAATTCTCAGATCCTCCCCTCACACGTTTATCCTTTCTTTCTAGCCTTATGACCTAACCATCTCTTTATAACTTATTACTATATATATTCTTGTCTATATATTTCTTTTAGTTCAATGTGGTAATGTAACATTTCTTTACAGGGTATAGAAGTGCCACAGTTACCATTCTTCTGGTCAAAAGAAAGTCGCAAATCCCTAAAGAAGAAAAACAAGAGCGCTGAAGAAAATTATGAAGAAGAAGAAGAGGAGGAGGAGGAAGAAGAAGAGGGCGAGGAGGAAGATGAGGAAGAAGAATTAGAAGAAGTTAATGAACCAAGGTTGTGTGATATGATAATGTATCTTCGAAGACAGTACTTTTATTGCATGTACTGTGCAGATTATATTGAACAGGGTGCAGTTTCAGCATGTCCTGGCTATTTTAGAAAAGAACATGATGATTAACTTAGTTCTTCATTCGATTTCACTAGTGTAATAGCATGCAGGCAGCGCCGTGCGAAGGGGCAAATCCTGAATTTAGCGCCCCCTCATGCAGAAACCGTAAAATTGATAGTAAAGGGTGTTTTTTGTATGTATGGGGGTGCAGAACAGAATTAAGGGGCGGCGAAACTTTCTCGTTGATTTTAATATTTTTATTCTAATTATGGCGCCTCCTCACCTTCGCACGACCCTGGTTGCAGCCCTGGTATTAAAACCAAGGGCTCACCACTGTTATATTACAAACTTTACATATAGGAACTATAATAAAAACAGTATATTTGAACCAGAGTTGGGCAAGGAACTTTTAAAAAGAACGCGTTCTTTTTTTGAGAACTTTTAAGTGAACGCGAAGTTTACTTTATTCATGAACGTAAACTTCTGGAAAAAGTTCTATTGAAAGTTCTTTAAGAAATTCCCGACATTTGCGATCGCAAATTAAAGAAAACGCCGTAAAATGGTAAATGAAAATTAAGTCTATAGCGGAGAAAAATACGCGGATGGATTAAAGGGAAACTAAAAGGTTCTCAATTTTTTTACACTGATCCACAAGTCTTCCTACTTCGTCTGCGATTTCCACCCACCCATCCTGTTTTTTAATTTTATTGGAATGTTCGGGATTTTGTGGATCCCAAATTATAGATTTTAATTTTTGTAACATGTTCGGTGTTACGTTACAACAATACAACCATATAGAAACGCGCCTTCAGAGTTACGGTTTCATAATAATATCCTGTTCTGCTAACACAACCGAGTTGAAGGAAAAGTTTCCACGGATATTTTGTCACTTGTACATAAAAAAATATAAACCAACTCCTAACCAAACACCGCCTACTGTTTACGAAAGACGAAACTTCTTGCCAGATTAAATATTCAGCATTTTGTTTGGTGATTAAGAAGTTTACATTTTTTAACTTTTCTAAGTAACAAGTATGTATTTACGAGTTTCAAAATATATATCAACATAAATACGTACATCCAGTCTTCTAATGATTAGATTTGCGCTTGGGCGCCAATAGGCATTGTCTTACTTACATTTACCCTATAAACAAACACCCTTCTTCATGGAGAAAGATTAAATTTTCAACCAATATCATAAATAGTAAAAGAATGTGTGGTGCGTCATGTTTTTACAAATTTCAACTTTTAAGATTCATGAAAAATTGAAAACGTGTATTCGTACTCCTCCATTTTTTGCGGTGGCCCCCTCCCCCGGTAGTTATGTGCCTATGAATAAATAAAAAATGCTGAAACTTTCTTCCAGACCAATCACAATGAATGACAATATTTGTATGACGCCGTTCTTCTTAGACTTGGAACGTTTTAAAGGTTCTTCAAAAAAAAAAGGAACTTCCCTAATTCTGATTTGAACTTAACCATTTCTGAATTCTAAATGTAAAAATTATGTAATATTTTTATTAATCATGTATAAGCAGGAGCTTGTAATTTTCTTGACTGGATAAAATAGAAGTTAATTTACTTAACTAGACTTTATTATATCAATGAGGGAACTCTAAAAAACATATTTCTGTAAATTGTAATGTTTAGATACCCATTCGGTCTTGATAAGTTTTGTTAAAATATAATGAAATGTATATATTACATGTAATTGCTATAAATATTGAATTCATTGAAAACATGGGTTTTGTAGAATGCTTACATAGTTATAAACATGGATAAGAAAAAAATATTACGTCAATGTTATTGAAAGTTTTTTTTAATTTGGAATGATTTGTGGTAACCATTTTTTTTCTACAGAATTTATTTTTATACAAATCCTAATTTAAACTAAAAAATGTACATTTAATTTATTTATTAAACTTTTGTTACAAAAGTGACTTGTTTACAACATAAAGTGATAATATTATTTTGATCCTGTTGACAAGAGGGCAAGGAGTCCTGCTGTTGTTCCAACTGAAAATATGTAGTTGACTGCAGGGGTGAAACTGCGGAGAAGGTAGAAGCTTGCAAAGATAACAATCGCCAAATACAAAGCATTGTTGTAAAAAATAGAGAAAGTTGTAGCTTCAAAATCGGCAACTTCATTTTTCTTCCAGAGTATCCTCTCATCCTTTTCCTTTTTGCTCATTTTCTTATCTTCCGCTAATTTTTTGTTCAATTCCCAGGTTACAGCATCTTCACGTTTGACTGCAATTTTATGCTTCAATGTGAACTTTGTATTACGGTATGCAATTGCAATTAAGTATGTTGAAGCCAATGTAATGAAAACAAGGGGTAGTATTGTAGCGAATACATCGATCATGTGGATCCTCCAGAATAACCAGATGGGAATTGCAGATACTATGAAAGCATTTCCGTAGAAAAGAGCAGAAGATTTTGTTGAAACATTTCTGCTAAAATCTTGCAGCAAAAGTTCTTCCTCCTTTGTAAATGGTTTTGATGAAATTTTAGTAGGCATTTTGTAATAATATAATATAACACAACTATTAAAATTTTTATAACGATCACTACTGGCTACTTACACCACCTTCGCACACAACTAGAATGTAAAGAAACTTTGTAGGTTAAGCAACGTCACGAGAAATGAACATCCTCCAACGTGAAAGCTAACACGACACGTTGCACGGTAGAATTACACCATGGGCGTACGCAAAATTTTTCTATGCCGCATAACTACAGCCGAAAAAACCGTGGCATCATAACGTAATAATTTTCATTTGATGAAAATAAACTTACACTCAAATCACTATCACTATCACAATCACTATCAGACACCATTCTCTCAGACTGAGTTGCGAGGCTGTTGAAAAGATTTAACATTGAAAAGAAAGACAGTTCTTAGAATATTTAACATTTCATGATATATAAAGTCAATTTTGTACATATCACCAAATTCTGCTTGTTATTCCGCTCAACTTTTCTAATTTAACCGATCCTCTTTGTTTTGTATTCAGAAAGTTACTCATGTAAAGTGATAGAAGTTGTCTAACTCTCTGCTCCATCAACTTCAAGACTTGTTTTGAAGTTTTTAACCATTTTGTTAACTTGACCAGATTGTTAAAATGTTGCCCTATAACACAGAATATCCCATGTTGGTCCAAGACACGTCCCCATATCCATGGACATAAAATAAATGTTCATAGAATATTCCAGAGTTGCATGTTGCATCTATGCTTGGGAAATTTACTATAAACAAAAAATACATGTAGGTATAATATATCTATAAAATGAATGTCCGTAATCGATATCCAGAATTGGATGTCCAGAATATCCGACAAGGATCAAAGCCAGGGACAAAAATAATGTTCCACAGAGCCTTGCGCTTATACAACCCCATCAACGAGCTGCAGTAAGTTGCTCCGCACTTCTTCTTGCTATCTGCCGATTTTTTGGTCAGGCCTTCAGGACTGATACCTAAGTTACAATGAAGAAATGTTAGAAAAAGCGTTCTATATAGATTATTAGTCATTACCTATTATACAGTTTTGTAAAAAAAGGTGAAGTATGGACGTCCGGTAGACTTTAAATGGTGATCCTGGAGACATCTCCATTCCCCAATATCTAGGAAGGACGTCTTCGAAATAACCATTGGTGTCCTTTTGTTACATGAATTCTGAAATCAAATCAATGTAAATTATTAATTAGTTTTTATGATGATGCTGATAAAACCGAGTGTATTTACCTACCTATACCTAGTTTTAATCCTGAGGAGAACTTGATTTTTTTAAATGGAGATGTAAAACAAATAATCTTTTCAATTTCTTTCTGCAGCAGCTTATCAAGATTAAGATATGAAGTATAAAAATGTAAAATAAAAATAACATTGAATGCCAGGTTTTGTTTCTATGTAAACGGATTTGTAGTCTCAATCTTTTAAATTTTTGAATTAATTATAAAAGAAACTAAAAAAAGTATCATAGACTATAAATAGGTAGTTATTGTGAGTTAAGATCTGATATTTTAATTTTTATTAGGTATAGTAATTTATTTTTTTGCTAAACTATAATAAAGCTACTTCAAGTATTATTTAGAAAAGCTTAAAATATTAATACCTAATTAATACAAAGCTTTTTTTGTAAAACCTTGTTAAGACTTAAGTTAAAACTTCCCCATGATTAGATGGCATGTAAAAGCCATTATGCTAATAGTCAATTTCTATTTTATTACAATTTAATTATGTATCTAATATTCAGTTCTCTAATTACTGCAAATTTCAAAATAACCTTTACAAGAAACAATTTGAATATTTACTAATTTATTTCGAAATGATTAATATTTCTTTTTGGGTTATTTCTATTTAAACAAAATATTTAAATAATAGAAAGAAAGAGCGAGAAAAATATTTCTTAAACGATAAACCAAAAAGCATACAAATGGAAAGCGCGATGTCTGTATATTATCATGCCTGCATTGATAGATTATTTTCAATAAAGAGGGGAAGAAATTGAATTCAAAAATTTCACAGTCTGTCCATCGTCGTACTTTCAACATAACTCAATAATTCAGCATAGTTTAGAACAGCAGTAAAATTCAAGAACGAAATAAAATTCAAAAATATATTTAAAAATTTTGAGTTACCAAAAGCTTTCGCCATTTATCTTTTTTCGTATTGGTAAGTTACTAAAAAATTTTATTTTATACGTCTAATTATTTATTAATATTTGCTTTAGGTCATTGCGACGGCTTAGCGCTCGTGTAAGAAAAATGTTAACCGAACAGCAGACACCTTTTAATAATCAGTTCTGGACAGATATTATGCGCAAATATGAAGAAGATAACACCTTAAAAATTGAAGATTTTAAGATCAACTCCGCGTGTGAACCTGGAGGAAATTTCACTTGTGAAGTCAACAGAGTTGCTATTGAAGGCAGAAGGAGAAATCCTGAAAATGAAAACTTTATAGGTAAGTAATTTTTTTTGTTTTTTTAGTATTCTGGTTTAAAATTGTGCAATTGTCTTATTGGGTAATAACTGAAGAGTTAAATTAGATTTGTAATAATTGCTTAGTTAACTTAACCAGATCCAGGTACTTTTACGACTTTGAAAATGACCTCGTGATGAAATTAACAAAATTGCGATTGCCATGGCAAAAGGTAATCACAAATCTGTGTACAACCTATAAATCTTTCCAAGGACCTGATGAAATAAGCAAAGTTGCAATTGCCATTGCAAACGTCAATTAGTTATCTTGCGATTACCTACCCCAATGCATTATTTGTCAATTTGTTAATTTATCCATGACTGTTTTAACATTACTGGAGTCAACTTTTGATTGTATTCGTTTCCTTTTATTAAATCGTGTAATTTTCAAAAGATCTGGAGGAATTAATGTGTAATTGTTTTCAGTTTACCGTAGCTCTGTAATCGCAAAGCAGGTGCCAAAAAATCAGGAACATGCACAATTGTATTGTTCAGAAATTGCATTGGATAACGAAAAAAATGCTTACGAAATCATTCTTCCTAAACTGATAAAATGTACGGTTGATGAAACTTTACCTGTTGCAAAATGCTTACATTCTGCCAAGGGGCTGCTGGTGCTGGAAGACTTAACACTCAAGGGTTATGCCAATGTCAATAAAGCAGATGGAGGCCTCAATCTCCAGCAATGTAAAGCCGTTACACAGGTAAGATTTGTTTTCTAATTTAATAAACATTTTACACTCAAAAATATATTTTGAAATCAACGTTCAACAATAATCACAAATTACAATATTTTTTTTCTAAATTTTATTAATTTGCAATATAGTTTTTAAAAAATATTAATTTTTAATATTTAATTTTTAGGCCCTGGCAAAACTACACGCAGCATCTTTAGTACTGAGAGTAACCGACCCAGATAAGATCCAGGATATCTCCAAACTGATTAAGGAAACAATGTTCATCAAGGGTGAATCCGAATTACTGAAAAGTCAGAAGCAGTACATCATATTTGCTTTAAATATTTTCAAAAATTTGGAACAAACTCCTGAAAATAAGAAAGCCGTGGATTTCTTGGATCAACTTATCAACAAAGTAGACAAAATTATAAACGACCTTTTTATTTCTCCACCAGCCGATCCCCATTTTGTAATCAGCCATGGAGATGCCTGGGTGGGCAATATCATGTTCAATAAGGATGATGGAGTGAAGCTAATCGATTTGCAATTAATGAGATACAATTCAATTGCCGCTGATTTATGTTACCTATTCTATGTCAACTTGAAATCATCATTAGTGGAAGAACACTACAATTCTTTATTGCAGGAATATTTGGAAGCGTTGCTAAAAAATACCAAAGACAAGGGCGTCGATTTAGAAAACGTATTAACTAAAGAATGGTTAGATGCAGAAATGAGCAAGTATGGAGAATATGGTATTATGAGAGCTCTATGGGTAATGCCAATGTTCTTCTACAAACCGGAAGATGTGAATCTCAGCAAAATTTCACCACAGTTGTTGAAAGATACTAAGCTCATGGCTGAGAAAATTGGCCCCGAATACGAGGTGCGTATGAAGGAATTGATTTTAAATTTTGTCAAAAAATTGAATTGAGTTTGTATTTTTATTGTTTCCTAGTATTATGTTTCGCTTTATAATTGTTGTATAAGAGTACAGAGAATATCAAAAATGTTAAATGTGTTATAAAATGTTATGCAAATTGTTTTGTTTTAATATGTTGTAGTGTTTGTTTATAGAATTTTTTCATTTTATTGAAATATTTGTAATGTTATATCATCAGAAATAAACTGCTGTTCTACTTATTTTTGATTTTAATTGAAGTTATTTAACTTTGGTTTAGTTTCAAAGGACAAAATGTCTGATTTGACGTGTGATAGTGTTTCCTCATTCTAGCCACCCCTTGCCAAAGACTCAAATAGTAGTCTTATGAAAAATGGAAAAATTTCAATGTGTAGTTGTTGCAAGCAAACGCGTAAGTTAAAATGGTAGTTCGGTACTATTACATTTGCTATCTACTCCCTTTTCTAAAACTTTTTCATTACCTACAAAATTATTTCTTCAAAGTGGTTATTAATTGCTCGGATTTCTTGCTAAGCTATTTGCTATTATTATTCGTTTCTTCTGATAAAAAAAACTCTATAACTTTCACTGATTTAAGTTATCGCCATTTTAACCCTTAATCCTGTCCCTAGCACTGCTTCTTAATTCTTTGCTTCTGCTTCTTAGCACTCCCACTAACTTTTTAATTCGTATTGTGGTAGTTTGCCTTATACCTTATATAATAGTGTATTTGTAATCTTCTTTGATTATTAATTATTTCTACATTCCATATTTAATATTTGCACATTCCCTAGTTGTTTAGAAAGAATAAAATTGTAAACATTGAGCTTCTGAATTTGAAAATCTGTAAAACTAAAATTCCAAAACAATACAACCTGTGGATTCCGAATTTCTTTCTCTACAAAAAACTTCTTTTTGGTTGTACAATAATTAGGGGAGAAAAGAAATGAACATAAAGATTTTTGCCTTGAAGTCCTAATCCCCATGGGACGTAAACCAATTCTATATACCCTGTCTGTAAATTTTTTTGAAGGTGCATTTGACCCTAAGAATTACTTTTTTCAACTTTTCCAAAAGCATTTGTTACCCATAAGGCCTTGTAAGTAGTTTGTTACCGTACTTTTTTAATGTTACAAAAGTTTTTAGATCTGTCTTTGACCCTAACAATTATTTTTTCAAAATTTGTAAAACCATTTGTTACCCATAAGGCTTTGTACTTTCATTTTGAATTTTGTAATAACATTTAGGTACCTACCCATAAGGCTATACGCTATTTTGTTAAGAGACTTTCTTTTTCTTTGAAAGAAAAAGTTTTCTGCTTAAAGTACTATATGTCTTTATTGAAGATAGGGATAAATACTAAATTTGAATCTAGTTCTATGTTTTACATTAAATTTCTGTAAAATTAAAAGTTTGTTTATACTTAAGTATCAAGTATACATTTTTCAAAAAAGCTTCTTATGATGGTTAGAGACCTAGACGGATGTTTAGTGTTAAAAGTGATAAAAGAAGATATAAAATCATGATCTAATTCGAGCCATAGCGTTTTGTACGTCTAGTGTTGTTTAGTTTTATAGATTTGGTTTTAGTCATGACTAGATACTAAGTAGTGGAGATGAAAAGCTAGTACTAAATTTTGTGCGGAGCAGGGTAAAAGCAAGTATACCGTGGGCATGCATTCTTAAGCAGAGAAACCAGCTAGCTATCTGTCAAGCAAAGGCTCGACGGGGACAAAACGAGCTCTCGTAGTTGACCTGTCTGCATTCACATCATACGGTCGGATAGCCTTCCCGCGTCCCGCAAACCACGGTGACTGGGCCAGAGACCGTGAGACAGTGTTGTGTGTGCGCAGTGCGAGTGCAGGGAGTAGTGATTAGTGTCAGTCCATTTTAGTGCCAAAAATGGCATTAAACCAGGACGAATCTAGTAAACAAGTGTTGAGAGTGGACCAGGATTCTGAAACGGACTTGCAAGCTTTGTTTGATAGCGTGTTAAAACCGGACTCCAAAAGGCCCCTCCAAGTACCATGGAGTATGCGAAAATTACCGGATTCCTTTTTTAACCCTCCATCGACGGGGTCTAAATCTATAAATCATTCTCGCGAGAACTCTGTGGATTCTGCTTTTGGGTCGTCAAGCGGTGGCGGCAGCAGCGGTGGTGCTGGCGCCACGGCTGTCAACACGGTACCTTTACAAAATCAACATCATCGTGCCCATAGTTCACCCGCCTCTTTACAACAAACGTATGCTGTGGGCCAACAACAATCTGCCCCAACTCACCACCATATAAAACAACGTTCATACGACGTGGCCAGCAAGTCATCCGAGGACAACACTCCCCTGCCCCCTGGATGGGAACAGGCTCGCACCCCTGAAGGTCAGGTGTATTATCTCAAGTAAGTACCTACCTACCTACCTACCTGTCTACCTGCTCGCCCAAAAGCCACCCGTTCGCTTTCACACATATCTACCTGATCGGCCACTTTCTATTCAGGAAACGTTCTTACATGGCTACATCATTATTTACATATGAAACTATCCTGGATTAGATCTACTTGATCATGAACCGTTTCATATATCATAAATTATGATTCGTAATTAAGAACCTCGTCTGCAATTTGCAAGTTTAATAAGCACGGTTAATTTGGTTACAATAGCAAGTAATTAACAACTTCGAAAAAATTCGATAACTAGGCTCTTACACGGTTTTCCTGTTAAGGGTGGATACCGGTGACTAATATCAACACTGAACTTTTGTGGAGTTTGTGGGAAAATTTTACTGAATACCCACCCTGCATGTTCAGAGGGAATCATTCTTAAGAAGAATTAAACGTTGTTTAAACAACAAAAAAATACCATATCTACTTCCATTGCACGAAAGAATACTTACAGAGCTAAAACTAGTCTTTGTTCTTAGAATGGATATTTACTTATGTATTTCTCGAAGTAACTACCACATTTTTATGTTGTTTAGCTCTCTATTAACTGAGAAAGACATTTTTGGACAAGGAGTTGGTCGAAGAGTTGGATTAACCCTCGGATTAACCTTTACCTGAACAGAGGAGGGAGGTTTTTGCGTTAGGACGAAGTCTTCAATCAATATCAAAGGAAACGTTGAGAATGTTTATACAATAATGAGATTATATCTAATCGAGAAAAGAATGAAGTACCACAATATAATATAATGTATTGCTCAAAAACGAACTTATATTACCCCCATCCACGACTATCATAAGATCTAGTATAGGAAAACGAACAAAATCAGGACAAAAATTAAATATAAAAGTGAAATAAAATATATGGTGTGTAAAAAAATAGTTCTTCAAATACAAACACCCTGCATAATAATATGGAATTAGTTTGACTCGGCTACTGAATTCTTGCTGAATTCTTCTCATATAACACGTTCTTCTCGTAATTTAATTTTGGATACCAAACTATTAGAACATTACATGTAGAATAATGGAAATATGAAACGTTGAAATATATTCTTTTAAACAATAAAGCCTTTTTTAAATTACCCTCATAATGTTTTATTTTAATTTATAATAGTTTCCACAACGTATTTATGGTTACAAGTAAATTTTGTAGAGTGTTAATGTTACGTAAAAAATATTTCTCGGGGTTTTTGATTTGGAATTGTCGTGGGCTAAAATAATCTTTTAATGTTTTATATTAATGTAATATTTTTATGACCAGTACCAATCGAAATTTGTAAAATTGTGGGAAAACTGTAATGCCTGCTATTTAAATTCAATTCATTAACAAAATATAATGGGAGAGACTTCGGTCAGCTGTATGTGCAATATTGATGATGATGATGATGATGATGATGATGAACACAAGACAATAGTTAGGTATAGACTTGATAATACAGTAGAGCTCGGATATAGTAGCGTTCGCTACGCTATAAAGGAATCGTTATAAACAAACGTTTGATGTAACAGAAAATATAACGAACGATCAATTTCCTATTTGTTTTTTGTTTGTGACCTAATCTGTTATAACCAAACACTATCTCAAATTTTATTTGCCAATTTGATCGTTATAGACGAAATTTTCCGAAAAATATATTTGTTATAACAAAGAAAAATCACTAGATAGATTCGTTTTACTAAGTTTAAATTATTATTTTCTGGTACTTAAGGGAAAAGTAAATATTATGATGTAGTATAGGGTGTTTATTTTTGAAGAACCAATTTCTTAAATTAAATGAAAGTAGAGCCAGAAGTGAAGAGTAGCTGTGAGTGGTACAAATTGAAGCTGTTAGATGTAACATTCTAGTGGAAATCCCAAAGGATGTGGGAGATTTTGTAAATGAATTTAAAGAGTGTTTGTTCACGATTCCCAAAATAAAACGAAATTCCCTGTCTGTTGATAGTAGCTGAAGCGAGCTGAAGTGAAGTTGGTCAAAGTTATGGGTGTATTGGTTGAACAGCAGTGTTTATAAATCTTGGATGATAATTCTAGTGTGTTGTTTGTATTTAAGATTGCTACGCATATCAGTTTTTCAAAAATAAAACATCTAAAATAATCTGGTAGTCGGAAGATAAGACCTTGTAGATTTTTGTCGTGTATATGCCGCTACCCCCGCATACACCTGCCTGAATAAACCTTGAGGTGAAAATAAAACATTTTGGCAAGATGGGCCTCTGCTTCCACATACAAGTAATTAGCCGCCGAGACGGATATTTTTAGATTTTAAAATTCTAGGCGCCTAAGTCGGCCATCGAACTCTTTACTGAATACATTAACAAAATAAAGAACCAATTTATGCTTCATAAAGTCAAATGTTATGCTCTTCATATTGAATTATTGACAATTTTTATTTTATAAATGCAGTTAATAATTTTCAATTAACAATTAACCTTACTTGTCCGTGAGAAAACTTTTGTTGTTGTACATATTGCGCATTTACTATTCTCTAATTTTGATTGCTTCTATTTATAAACTTGTTGAAAGGTAGTTGACAAAATATTGTTGTATTATTAATCTCCTTACACCATTAAAGTTGTATTGATTTTCTTTTAAAAGATTTCGAAAACGAGGGCATGTTACCCGTATCTTAATATACTTCATTATAAGGCAGTTAATCGAATTACATATAGGTCGTAAATATAATTTTCAAAACATTGCTAATTAAAGAAGTACAATTAAATTATTACAGTAAACACCTGTGTTTTATTTATGCTACTTTGCATAAAATCAAGTTATCTTTGACCTTTGTACTTTTACAGTTAGGTAACAATTAAAATAATTAAGACATACCTTTATACTTTATAGTTTAAAATAACAGAAAAGAATAAGAGTACCTCTACTATTCATCAAAAATGATTCTACCCCACCTTTATTTCTTTAAAAAATTAACTGTTTGTTTACCCGTAAAAAATAATCTTTAGGTAAAGTTATAGGAAAATGACAATACAAACGCTGAAGGAAGGAATAATGAAAAAATAACACCTCAGATTTACACAGATTTTAAAACGCGTTTATGCACTTGGCGGGTATTGATAAACAAGGGAGAAAATAGAATGTATTTTTAATAATATCGCGACTAAATCTGGACCATGTAACTTTCCTTCAATCATTTTTGATAACTGTATATTCCAACCATTGGATTGTGTAGGATGAGGGATACCAAGCAGCGGTACGACATTCCCCTCGAGGTACTGATTAGAAAAATATAAGACAATAGTGTCTTTTAAGAGTTTCAGAGATCTTTGAATGCCCTATCCAAAATTATCTTATGCAAAAGAACTTGTAAAAAAGGCCGAACATATTTTTTATTCAGTTAGAATAGACCATGGAATATGAATATTGATCTAACAAATCATGTTTTAAATGTTAATAAATTCAAAATAAAACCGGACATTAAAATAGTTCAGGAACATGTTTGAAAAGTCAAGGAAGGAAGTTACTTTTTTTTGTAAATGTTTTATTCATTTACCGAATTTACTCACTACGAGCCTTTGGTCCCGAAGCTAGGCCATAGCCCGTCCATGAGTGCGTCATGTATGTTATCTACATGGGCCATATAACAGGATCAGTTGAGTTTTTGGAAAAAAACAAGTTGTAAATGTTACGGAAAAATAGATTTTCTACTTTAATTTTTTTGCCGATATTAAAAAAATCTTATGACTTCCGCTGTATAATCGGCAGAATAAAAAATTTATGAGTTACAGCATCAATGTTACTAATTAGGCATACTACTATTTCAGTATCATATGTAATGATAATGAATGAGTTTGTGAAAACTGATCGTGCGTGGAAGATTAGTTAACAATAATTAATGAGTAATCTTGGAGGTCGTTCAGAATCTGTGGGTTTGAGATGAGAGACACATTCAACGTAAATTTCTTTGCAACTGTACGCATAAAACACCGAAAATTACATTAAATAAATTATTTATCTTGAAAATTCTGAGTAAATAAGACCGAGGGATGGAGGATACCGAAACTATGATATTGCAAAATGTGAAGGAAATGAGAGACCGTATTGAGAAAATTATTGTCTATTTTGTAATAATCTATTGCTGTCTTCGTGTGTAGTCAAATATAAATGCTACAGATTAGTTATACTTATAACTTAGAAGTAATAGCCGATTATTGCATATTATATCGTGCGAATGAATAAAGCCGCGCATAAGCGTCAATATTTATAGACTGTATTCCCATTAAAGTTTTTGTTTATAAATAATGTGGTCGTAGTACCTGAAGCCCTCGTGCTAATGAATGAAGAAGTGAGTAGTGTTAGTGGTCGACCCACCATCGTAAAACAATGCTCAACACTTTGATGTAACCAATTTCGCTATACATACGGGGTGTCTATAAACACTTTCATGTAGGTTTGACAATGATGTTTATTATAAATATTCCATTTTCTAGCCGCCTATGTTGATCTTATAGGTAATTGAATTCTTAAATGTTTATTATTGACGATTGTTACTGCTTGAAAAAAAAGTGCACTACCAAGTCGTACCTGTTGTACCAAACCCATTATGTTTAGCCCTCATCCTCCCGAGCGGGGTGCGTGTAGGTGCACCTCACATATAGTTAACTTTTGAAATATTTTTTAGCAGCTTGAACATTTTAGTAGCTTAGGGCAATTGATTTTTGAAGTAATATTTGAGTGAAATCATTCCTAAAATAAGTTTAGTTACAAAAAAATTGGAAGATGAGGGTTAAGATATAATCGTTTAAAGAAACTATCAACAACCTCTTGCCGTATAGCAACGAACTCTAAACACAGTTTTCCAAGACTTCCACTTAAATAATTAAGTATCAGTAGTATACAGATTTATAAAGGATTCCGACCACATCTATTGTCTATACTAATCTTTTACGGTATACAGGATGTGTCTCATTCTTCAGCTTTTGTATTTTTCTTTATCAAAAAATTTCCTTGGACGACCCTAATATAACACGGTTTTACAACAGAGATAGGGTTGTAACACAGATACAATTTTCGTATGACATGTACTGCCGCAATGCCGACTGATAATAACTTACGATAACGTAATAGAAAAGAAACAAATCAGTTGCAGTTTTATTTTGTTAAATGCAATATCTGGTAGGCGTGCCCCTTCACTACCAACAGATTGTCTTACCTTACAAATTTTCGTATAACACGTTTTTATACAAGCCGACCGAGATAATTTACGATAACGAACCAGAAAAGAAAGAAATAAAATATCAGTTGATAATACTAAACTTGCAGATTTATTTGTTAAATACAACATCTGATAGGTGTACTAAGCAATATCATTTTCTTCTACATTTTCGCATAACACGTACTTATACAAGGTAGCGCAAAGCCGACTATTGATAACGGACCAGAAAAGAAATAAAACATAAACTTGCAGTTTTATTTATGAAACGCAATATCTGATAGGTGTGTCGGTGTGTCCCTTTAGTAGCAACACATTGTCTTAAACGTTATGTAAAATACGAATTAATAATTCTTTATGTGTTGTAACAATTTTATTTGGAATAGCGTTCTTCAGTTGATGAATGGTGCGTGGGCGATTCGCATAGACACGTTCTTTTAAGTATCCCCATAAAAAGAAATCCGGAACTGATAAATCCGGTGAATGCACAGGCTGTGGAATATCTCTGAAACGCGAAGTAGGTAGCGTTTACTTCTATATTTCCCCGAGCAGCGTGAGGTGTAACACAATCTTATTGAAACAAAATTGGTATATCTACCCTCTTTTACGTTCGTTAAATTTTCAGGTCGACTAAAATCCTTATCTGTTTCCTTTATTTTTTTTTAAACAAAAAACAGTTATGAATGTTTATACAGCAGTAGTCACCTTGCGAAAGAAGACAGTTCATAAAAGTTTATAAAGTTCATGTATCATGTATATAACAACTTGCTCTCTGACCCTTAATGAAATAACAATTTATACCATAAGGCTGTTTTGATTTATACAGTTGATGGAATTAAAGGATTAACTCTTATGCCGCTTGTACTTTTTTGTTTTTAATCAATTTTCTCATTCCGATTAAAAATCCACGGTTGGTGTAGGGCGAAACCGTGTTATGCAGGACTAAGGTCTAAGGGAACAAGAAGTATAGAAGGAAGAGCAGCGTTACGGTTCGGAGGACTAGTCTTTTACAAAGGATAATGAAAATAAAATTAAAAGTTACATGTAACAGTAGTGCGTATTTCCAGCTTGTCCGCAAATTGGGAAAAATGTTCAGGAATTTTGACTGAAAGTTATTGGAATAGTCGGGGAATTTCGAAATAATAGACACCCTGTAATAAAATTAAAAGACCTAAACTTTCTCTGTTAATCTCGTGGTGCATTATTTATTTATACCAAGCAGACAGTTGCATCAATTGTCTAAACTTTAGACTCTCAACCTTATAATGTATATTATTGTTATTTAATTAAGGAGCAGAAAGCCAGTTCCTGTTCATTAGTCATTAATGAAATATTGTTTCATTATGCTCTCTGTAAATACTCCATGATCTTCCAGACTTCCTAGAACGCATAGACATAATAATAATAGAACGTCTTGTTTTGCGAAGTGGCTACGACAAATAAATAAATAAATAGTAGATATATACTTTCACAGATCAATCTGATAATTTAATACGACGAGTGACGTCTAACGACAACCCTTTATATTTATTTACTCGTGGTAAATAAAATTAATCACTTCAACAAGTAACTCCCGTACAGCTCGGGGGTTTCAACAAGATTTTGCTGTGATGACTGTGGCAATTTGACGTTACTAATATTAATACAACTTTAAAATTTTAATATCTTAAGCGAAAAAAATCATCAACTGTTGGACCGATAATCTAAGGTCGCAGGTTCGATTCCTGATGGTTCGACTCTTGATATAATTGTTTTCACAATTTCTGTAGCCATGTGCAATTAAAGGGAATTTATAATGAAATAAAAAACAACTGATAAGCTACGAATTTTGGAGACATACTGTAAAAAATCTGTGAGTCATTACTCATTAGTGATATGGTTGTCAACAAGCCGCCTGTAGCGGAACTACCTACTGTTATCGAAAATAACCTCAGCTAACCTATGCTTACATGAACGAACCTAAACACTGAAAAAAATTATTTGTAGATAGACATAGCAAAATAATCAAGTTGAAAGGAAATTCATGCAGGAAAATGGTAGACACGTGTATACCACTTCAAATATTTAAATATGAGAAAGTTCAAGGGATATTAATGTTAAGTAAGGACTTGTTGATGCCCTTAATGAGTGTAGGGTTAAATAAAAAAATTCTCTTCCTGCTAATAAACTTGAGCGAGAAATTTGATAAATTATGCTATCCAGGTAAGAGAAATAAAGGAGCGGTTTAATTTACTGGAGTTTGATTGCTGCATATTAAAATTAATTTAACGTGTCTTATAAAATATCTATTACCTGGAAATTATAAGCGGTTTACCACTGTTTATCTCTCAGAATTTCCAATGTGTGAGCTACTGTTAAGATACAGAAAGTAAAATATAGGCTACTTGGTGGTTTTTCCCGTATTCTTTATTTTCACGTAGTAGGCGAGTGACAAGCGCACATTGTGGTAGATAACCCAACAACTAATTAATTTCATCAACATTTAATGATTCTTAATTAGATTTTGTTATTAAAATACCATTTTCCTTGAATTACGTGGCTATATAAAATTCATAACTTTTATACTGGACGGAAACCACAACTACCTATGGGTCACTTACTAAATGTAGTCGTGGGAATATAGGAATTTTTTTGTGTCAATTACGTACAGGATGTTGTTAAATTTATGGTTGCCAAGAGTACTTCGTCAATTATCCATTTTTATAAGTATGATTAAAATAAACCCCAACTATTTGAATATCTAGACCAATTCTCGGAGTTCCGAAAATTCTACAGTCACTGAAGACTTTTAAGCCGGGAAAACATTGGCACCCTTTATTTTCGAAGATCCCACCCTCCAAAACATTCAATTCCCATACGAGCAATCTTCTAATTACCTTTCTGGTAAAATTTTCCATAGCTAAGTTGGTGTTTGAAAATTCTTCAGAACGATAAATAGCGCTAGTATTATAAATTTTAATTTCAAAAACTGTTAAATCTTCCAAATTACATGGTTGTTGAATTATATTTTTGTATCAATCACGTACAGGATGCTGTTAAATTTATAGCCGCTAAAGTATGTTTGAACTAAGGTCCAATTATTTTCTAAACATGTCTAAACCGATTCACATGTTTTCCAAAATTCTACAATCACGATTCTAAATTTATCCTGCCTTACCGAATGTTTTTATATCTAAAAGTAAAAGTAAAAGTTGGGAGCAGGACTTGATTAAATTTTAACACTAGTGTCTACTGTCTAGTTTAGGCCAGAATTTTATTTGCTTGATTTTAATTGAATTTTATTTCCATTTGCAAGTTCTTCAGAAGAAAATAGTGCTATAAATTTGAATTTGAAAAACTATTAAATCTTCTAAATTACTTGGTTGGTGAATTATATTTTTGTATCAATCACGTACAGGATGCTGTTAAATTTATAGCTGCAAAAGTATGTTTACAGTACGGTCCTATGATTTTCCAAACATGTCTAAACCGTTTTCCAAAATTTTGCAATCACGATTCTAAATTCAGCGTTACTGTGTTTGTATCTAAAGATAAAAGACATTAACTGCGAACTTAAATTTTAGCATGTTTAGCTATCCCTTATTTTATACCCCTAGTTTTGCCCTTTATTTTCAGATATCCCACTCGATAAAGTAATGCAATTTTTAATTTACTAAAATTATAAAACTGCATACGTTGAATTCTCACACGAACAATAGCATATTTATGACTGAAGTTTATTGTTTTTCCCTTTCAGTTATAGTTTAATTAATAATTAAAGTTGCTTTAATTGTTCCAACCATTTATGTGCAGATTTAATTTTCTAATTAGCTTTTTGGCAAATTCTTAAGAACCATAAAAGTGCTATAAATTTGAATTTGAAAAGCTTTCTAAACTTGTATAGCTACCGATTGTTAGATATTTGTTTTTTTTTTAATTTCTACTGTAAAAATCCATTTTTGCACGATTTAGAAGCAATAACATAAACATCATTATAAACTTAAAAATAACAAATCATAATTTTTATTTCCGTCGATTGCGATAATTTTGCAAAACTTTTTCCAAGTACATAACAAACATGTTAGCAAAGTTACTGCGATAATAATTTTATTAGCTTCTGTATACAGTGACCGAGAATAATGAGCTTTACTAAACGGTAAGACTAGAAATTTATAAAATTTGTTAATTTTATTTTTCTTATGGGTATTAATTTAATTAAATGTACAGTTTTTTAAAGAAGAATATTTGATTCGTAAATATATTGTTTATTATCGTGTTTTAAAATAAGTCGATAGGTTAATGATCTTTTTGCAAAATATATTTTTTTAAACATGGGTTTATTTCTGAAGCTCTGAAATAACACTAAACCAACAGGAATAAATAAGCCTGTAAATCCGAACTTGACAGGAGGAGGGGTAAAATATTAAAAATGTATACAATAGGAAGTATGAAATTGAATTTAGCAATGGCGATGAAAATTTGTAAATCTAATATTTTCTTATTATGCAGATGTATGTATGTACCTAGTTAGTAATATGTTTGTGTTGGCATGTTGGTTTTGCATGTTCTATTGGAAAATATTTACGGTTTAATTTAGTACATCCGCTAACGTGTTCTCTGTGACAGTTGGCCTTTGGAGGTCGTTTAAGAGAAAATAACAGGTAACATATTATAGATATTACTGATGACTCAATAGTATTTCATCGAAGTTCTCCGAAAATGATCAGCGAAACGCTTTCAGGAATTTCTTTTGAAACATATATCTTTATTAATGAAAGACTGTAATGATTTTTATTACTATGTAGGTTATAGGTTTCTGAGAAAAGTAACCATTAACTTTTCATTGAAAGAATCGTTTATAGTTGTGGCTGGTTGTATTTTTTCTTGGCAGAAACAAAACAGTTTCAAGATTATCTATTTATATAATCTTCACAGCGGTAAATGAGAGAATGGTGACGCTTTAAAATAGGATTTTTACGTTTGACGCTTATTCAGGGTAAAAATTAGAACACTTCCTCGTGGTTCGTCATCGTACGTATTCTGAAAAGTGGCGCTACGTTGTCATTGTGGAATAAACACTGCCTTGCAAGGCGAAATCTTTCAAATTTAATTCGAAATTTCAAGGTAGATACATGCTTTCAGATTTCCATGAATCTATAAGATACGTCATCAATACTCGCTTTACTTATCGGCTTGATATGATACATCTAAATATTTCGTAATTATTATCTTGATTATCTATAATTACTAGATATTACCAAATAAACCTAAAAATAGCATAGAGTGAAGTTTCAATTTTTTTTAACGCACCACATTTTAAGCAAATGTTTGAGTTTGCTTACATATGTCACCCTGTTCTATATAAGTAAAAAAATTTCTACTTTGGGTTGCCGTAGCTGAGCGTCGTATTTTCCATAATTCTACAATCACCATTCTAAATTTTGTATCTGAAGGTTAAAAGTTTACAACATTAAGTTGGGACTAGGTCATCTTTTTGCTACTTCTTATGTGTAGATCCGATTTTGCCCTTTATTTTCAGAAATCCCATCTAGTAATGTTAAACAATCTTCAATCTATACTAAACCCATGATGCTGCATAAATTGGATTCTCATACGGACAATATAAAATTATAATACTTGAACAAATTAATTTTATCCCCATAAGTTGTAACTTTAATTAATAATTAAAGTTCTTCAGCTTCTTTTTAAAACCCGCACTTCAAACGCAATTGGAAATTGTTTGGATCTTTATTAATTTATGCTAAACTTCAGGCATTTATTTGTAATATTGCGATTGCAATACATTTATTGACCAGTTGCTGCTAGCAACATGAGTCTTTTTTGACATTTTTCCTGTTTTACATATGCGTCACGTTTATTGCAAAGGTGCGATCAGACATAGTTTAAAAAACCTGCATTCATCTACTATAGATTGTTTACCGACTTACGGAAGTCTTCAACTTGTGTGGGGTCTATATTGTTGAATTACCCAAACGAATATTCTGAAATGTGAAATGTTCCATTACATTTTCTCTCTGAAAAGCTTGAAACCAACCTGTGGAGTAATTCTTCAGGTTTCATTTTATACTACATATACGTGCGCATAAAGTTAAACTGTAAGTTTATATCTGGTTTATTAGCCACTGTATTGTTTAGACTAAAGGACTGCTATTAAAAGGGTAATAAAAATTATGATTTATTAATACAAACTGCTGGACTGTAAATTTTGTAATCTTATGAACGTGTCGTATTTTACTTTCGTGTGCTGTGGTCAATTATACAGGTAAATATCTTATTAAAAGCACAAAACTGGAAGATTAAGGTCAGAGTTGTAGGTAGGTATAGTCAACTCTAAGGATAGACTAAATCATGGTTTGGTGGAGATTTTATTGGGACCATTAAAAATCTGGTAAATTATTCTTAGGATCAATGTTTATTATAATATGGATTACCCTGGTTAAATATTGAACTTTAAATTTAATTAAAATGGCCGTCGGTTCGATTGTCGGGTGACGTAAAGATTTGGTACCAACGAATCCGGAAAATAATGTGCCTCACTGCTATGTTACCGGAGCTTACTGTACACAATACGTGATGAGTTTTATAAGACATACTTTTTTGGCAATTTTTCGATCTAACGTTAAGGCTGAAATAATTATTATCACAGTCAATACATTTGTAGCAAAGGGTAGTAGTAGATCTTCCCTTACAAACTAACCTCCTTATAAAACGACAAGCATTTTGTTTCAATGTATAGTAAACCATTAATGAAAAGGTTAGAAAAGCATAGTGATTCAAAAATATAACAAATGTGTTCTGGCAAAAAGCCATCAAAAATTAAAAATTCTGAAAAGTAAATCACAAGTAGTAGGATTGAAAAATTCTTATGGTCGTCCTTGGTACATATTGTTTTTTTATTACTCATTAAGTCATTATTACCTATGGGACGTGTTTTTTTTTGAAAAAAGAAATTATTGCCTTAAACCAAGCAATACAAAAAATAATTGTTAACATCAGCACACTATTTGCATGTTTCTAATTGATTGTTCTAGTTATCGACTGTACATTCAAACGAGATTGAACAAAAGAAATATACAAAAGGTTTAATAACGAGAGTTTGTAAATAAAGATAGCATTACATTACATGCTACATACTTGTAGTAGGCAGCATTGCTATACAGATTTTTATTTATTCCTTGATCTGATTCAGTATTTTGATATTTTACTAAATTAATTATTATAGAACTAGCCTTCAAGGTATCGCGAGGAAATTAACTATAGGACAAGTGAACATAAAACAGGAAGAAGATGTTTATGGTTGTTAGCTAAACAAAATTAATTGTAAAGGTAAATCATGTGTAGGGTCGATAATATTAATTAATGATAACGAACAAGTAATAAACGGTGATTATTGAGTAGGATTTATAGATAATTATAAACCGCGGCAAATTCAATCGTCTGAATACAAACACAAACATTAATTACAATAGCAAATGTATATTATGGCTAAGGATTATAATTGTGATTTAAAAAAAAATTAATACGAAAAAAATTCCAAGGACATGAAAAAGTTTCCGAAAAAGGTTAATGTTTGAATTAAATTGTATTAAATAATTTTAAAAATATATCTGCCAAAATAAATGTTTCTGTTATTTACGGAGACACTTTGGCTTCTAAAGATATGTAGGAGTTAAACATCCTATCAAAAGCAATTTCTTACAGATTCTATATTTTCGCGTTGGAAACAGAAAATGAAAGGTCTCTACTTAAAAAAAACTGTCCTGAGACAGAAATGTTTTCAGGTTAAGAGTAATTAATTAATAACAGTCAAAAAAAAGTGTTAAGGTTACGGTAGGTGCTAATGTTAATTACTGCTTTAGGATAATTTGTTTTAATTAGACCAAACCATTAGATGATAGCCTAGAAGAAAAAAATCCAAATTTAATTTTAGTTAAAAACCGGAACTATTTTGATATACCACTTAGTTAAATAATTGTATCTAAAGATAATATTGTTGTGAAAGGGGGTGTGTTTAGTACCTGTGTGTTCTACATAAATAAATCATTAATAAATAATATAATCAAAGCATTAATAAATAATACAGTCCTCCATTATTAATAAATCATTTATTATATTATAATTAGTATAAAGTAATTGGCGTGATTTTTAAACACTAAAACAGAATGATAAAATTAAAAGGCAAAAGCCTATATCCACCATTGTTTGTTAGTTAAAGGTTCTAACTGATCCGTGAACGGTATAAATCTAATTTCGTATGAAAAACTCAAACGTTCTTCACAGTTTAGTGAAAATTACTGCATTTCTTGAGTTTTGTTATGTTAAGAAGCACGTGGGGGTCCTATTTAAAATCCAGGCTTGCGAATCTGGAATCTGCGACCTCGATTTATTAAATTAATCCGTGTTATAAGGTCATAAGTCATCAAATTGATGATTGATGTAGTAAAATCGTCTGCAATAGGATCTAACATTTTGCAGTCGTCTTGATCAACTTTTCTTGTTGCGTCAAGATGCAATTTTTTTCTAAAAAAAAATTTATAGGTTCAAAGTGAAAAGTTAGTACATAACTAGTATTGGGTATCCTTTAATACAGGTTTGATCCAATCAGAGCCGGTTGGAAGAATGTAGTTCGTTCAGGTGGATACGAGGTTTGACGTCATTGGGAAGACGTTTCGGTTTTAAAAAGGGGATGGACCTCCAATCATCTACGGTGACTTTTACTTTTGTTTGAAGTTCAAGTCAAGTTAATCGTCCTTGGTATAGGCAATAAAATATTAACCATTTTGAGTACCAAAATAATAATGAACTATTGAAAAAAAGTATAGGTAAATACGAAATGAACAACGTGATGGGACATTTAGTACGTAGCCGAGGACGTAGCCCAACCTTAGACCTTGTATTTCTTTCTCCAGGAGAAAGGAAGAAATTAACACAGCGACGAGTATTAAAAGGTTAAACAAGCGAATATCTAAGTATAAGCAAGCATTAACTATGATTAGAGAGAAAAACGATGTCATTACATATTTTACTTGAATTTTCGTGTAAATTTAATTTCAGAATATTGAACCGTAATTTCTCGATAACATGGAAAATTTTAATCAATCGATATAAATAGTTTTAAAGTTTACAGTAACAAGGAGAGTTTTATCTTAACCGCTATATATAGACAGCATCAAGTGGATCAGCTTTGGCTTGTTTCACAACCAGTATTCCAGTACTTCAAATTCAATTTTTGATTTTTCTCTAGTATTACATGGAGCCTGTACTTTAGACATTCTAATAACCAAATTTTTCATACCTAGCAAGAAAAAGATAGACACTGTACGAGAATTTCTTCTTTAAAAGTACGTTGCTAACCCCCAGACATAAATTAATGTAAAATGATAATTTCATATTAATTTCACTGGATGAGATAAATAAACTTAGTGACATCATGCATCAGGCACCAACTGCATGTATGCAATCTGTACCGGGTTTAACATAAGTTCTCATATAAGACAGTGAACTTATTTTTATGATGAGTCGGTGTTTAAAGAGTATCACATTAGCAGATTTAAATATAACGTTACTATCTGGTACCTTCCCTTATTTGATGCCATAAGGAAACTGTTATACAAACAATTATTTCATGAGAAAGTTTGCAATGTATAGTAGACACTGTTTAAATGTTTTCGTAAAACTATATCAACAGTTTTTTTAATGTAGATATCACAACAATCATTTTTAATTAAAATAGAATACATTGCAAAAATTATATGAAAAAACTACAGGAAAATCAATTTGCATAGTTTGGTGTAGGTATCTACTAGCTGACTAACTACTGAAATATTGTTCCGATTTTTGCTTAGTACTTATCAAATTTTTTTCCTAATAACGAATTTCGCTATTTAAAGAATTTTTTCTACCACAGATTACGGCATGAATCGAATATGGTGACAAAATTACAATCAAAGAATAATCTTGAAACTTGTACTATTTACCGATTTTTATGTTTCTTACAATCATAATTTGTAATATTATTATAAAATGTATAAATCATTTATGTCGGTGGACATAAGACAATGCTCCAAATAGTTGCCTTTTACGTAAGGTAGAGGATACCCTAGGCGTACTTTATTCGGATCCGGATATACCAGATAACAATTAAACAATATTAAGGTAAACCCAGTGAGGGATGTCAGATGTGGCAATACAGTTTTGAAATAAACAGGATGAAAATAAGACGACAAGTAAGGGGATTCCGTAAGCATATTCTTCATCCGGAATCCAGACAGATAAATTGGTGAAACAAACTTAGGGGTATCCCATCCGAATTATAAGTATAGATAGAATATTAGGATGTTCTTCCCAAATAATTGTTAGGCAGAAGATACCCAGGGGCCATTCTTAATTCGGAACGAAGACTGATAAAATGGGAATAAAACAACAACAAAAATTAAATATCGAATCAGACCAAATACAGATTGGAGAAGATGAATAAGAATGTGTCATAAAATGGATGACATGCCTAAAGTGCACCTGAGAAGTACCAGGAAATGAAATGGAGATGCAGAAAAACACAATGAAACAGGATGTCCACTTACTTTCTTTCTTATTATCATATTTTTTCTAAATAATAAACATTTACAGAATTAAATTTTTCATATTTCATATAAACCGCATATTTCAGTAATATTTTCCAACTTAAAAAAGTTTTGTATCCTGGTATTATCCTAAAAGACCATTAGGTAATTCCAGTTATCAATATTCCATAACATTTCTTGAAACATTCTACCCGGAACTTACGGTAGTATACAGTAAATTTCAATGTGTTTGGAAATTTTTAAACGACAAAGCATATGAGTGCATACAAATCCTATCTTTCATGATTATATATAAACAATCAATGACGCAAAGGTGGATTGATTGCAAATTATTTTTTGAGATCTTATTTGCATTTCAAACCCATAATAGTATTGTGTAAAGATCGTTAAATGTGTGAGAACAAAAATGTTTAAACACAAGCGAGAAATTGGAGTTAATAATTAATTGTTAGAATATTAAACATAAATATGTAGTATAGGTATACAATACGCCCATAGATCTTTTTATTTTTCTGTTAATGGATGCAATTTACTAGTAGCTGTAACAATGACCTATCGGATACAATTAAAAAACAATACAAAAATTAATTGTGAACCAGAGGTAGTCTTCGCGATGTGGGAGGAAACCGGCGACTTTTAAGCAGTTAAGAACGTAAATCATTGTGGTAGTAGGTAATCTTGTATTTCGATATAACAGTAGGTTTGTGAGATAAGATATAATAGCAAGTAATTTACTGAAATGTTCCAAACTGTAACAGTAAACAAGTATGTAATCTTGATAAGGGTGGTTACGATGCTAACTAAATCTTATAAAAGAAAACAATCTTACTTGGAGATCACGTTGACCTTAATAAATTCGTGTGGAGAATAAAAAATCAAGGGATATTTATATCAAAACATTCAGTAGTTCGAACGAGCCCTTATTATCTAAGATAACAAGTCGATATTGGTACTAAAATAAAATCAATAATTAGCAAAGTTAGTGCTTTACCTGGAATTACTTTTTATTTTTTTAACTTATTGTTGAAGTTGACATATTATCTATGTTTGTTGGTTACGAGATGGAAGATAAATAATTTTAATCTAAAGATTTAACTTATCTCTTTATTTCTCTGAATTGTTGTAATAAAACGCAGTGTTTCTATTACTAGAAGTTGAACGTTTTAAGCCAAGTAGACGTATAGTTATTAGATTTGCTGACCACTAGCTTATTCTATGGTTTTATACTTTGTTTTTATGAGAACGCTTTTATCAAGCTTTCCGATACCACCCACGTTTGCATAACAATGGAAATTGTTTAAAATCACATTCAAGCGAATGCGAATAAATTCGCAAATTTTATAAATGCCAATACAGTTTTAAACGTAAAATCTATTAATTAGTATTGAGAAAGTATTATGAGCAGGTTGTTTTGACCTTCCTTACATGAACAAGGTAATATTTTTGACCTGGACTATCCTAAGTATGTACTACTACTTTTTCCGCAATCAGATTTTTAACATCAGGTATAACTTAAAATTTATATTTTACTTCAATTTTCTAAAGATTCGTTTTCCCGATAACTAATCAGATAACTCATTAAATTTCGCTTGCAGTTTATTGTACAACTATCGGTTTAAATACTTGACCAAAGTCCAAAAGAAAGTTGAACGCAAGATCATTTATTTTTATTATTCTTTAAAGAAAGTAGGGATAATTCCAGTGTAATTAGTATTTGAACATGTTAATGAAGGACATTACAAACTCGTGATTGTAACAGTGGGGATTTTACTTGCTATCCTTCAAGTACTACTAAAACAAACAGCAACTTTATTATCTTTCAATAATTGGATATTAGGTTTTCCAGGGCCGTATGCTAACAATTTTCTGAATAAATTCTGAATGCGTTAATAAATTACTTTTTTGTTCTTTAAGTCTCATTTTTGTCACTAGTTATAAAACATCCCAAGTTTTGTAATCCTGAAAATAATCAGAAACTGAAATAACGTTCGGTGTTTTTAAAATATTGCAGTAATACTATCCAATTTTTTACATATCATGTACTAGACTTATTATTACCTACTGATTAGTAAATATATAATTTTTAGTTATGTTTATTTAATTTAATGTGAGAACAATATATCCATGTTTTTAACATTTTGATTGCTTTAAAGAATGAAATCCCTTTTGTGGTATTATATTTGTATTAATAATGATTGACAAGCTCAGATGAAGCTTTTCTTTGATAACATTTCAATGAATTAAATTAATTTTACTCCTACTGAAGTATATAGTAGTAGTTATTTTTATCGTATTATGTTTTTCACTGGGAATTTTAATTGACGAAGAGGTAGTTAATAATAACATTAATTTGATATTAATAACTTTCAATTTAATTGCACTTTTTTTAACTATTAAATGAAACAAATATTGTTCACTAAATGTCACTCAATATATTTTATCGTTAAAATGCTCCTATGTAGGTATTTATTAATAAATTAAAATATACAGAACTTATAAATAAATTCGGAAGCGTGGTCGATGTTACATTATTTTTACTATCTATCTTTTAAACATAGAGAGAAATATTTTCTAATATAGTAGTTTGAAAATATAATAATAAGTTATTAAAAACAATATTTCACTAACCCCTCTTATAATGGAGGGACGACAAAATCGCGTTTTGTCATTCTAAACATCACATGATTTTGGAACATTCTTCAAAAGAAAAATTGTAGGGGGTGAGATAATGAAATTCTGACATACAAGTAAAAATAAGTTTACAAAAAACATACAGGGGGGGCTGTATTAGTAAGAGAAAGCTAGATGTAATTTGTGTAGAATAGGAAATGGATGTATTTTCCCTTTAGAGCTTATTTCAAAGTCTACATGAAAATTTAGAATACAATTTGTGTAATCAGTGTGTAAAAACGTGGATTGTTGTGTTATTACAGGAAGATGACCAGATAGTATTGTATGTTTAATGTGTTTGAGATGATGTGGAAGATGTTTCCGATATATTTTTTCTTTTTTGCTTGTGAAATGGAACATTGCCAAAACATGAACCATCATCGGTTAAACAAAATTATAAGAAATTAGTTTCCAAAAAATGTATAATTCAATATTTTGCGCAAACTTCCTTGAATGAACCACATTTCAATTTCTACTATTTTTAAATTACATCTCAGCAACGTTTTGCTCGTATGATTTGCAAGAATGGAGTGGTCTTTCCCCTTTTCTTTTGTCGGGTGGATTAAAAACAATGTATGCCTTGTTTGTGTATGTAACCGCAGTAGGTAATTGTTGTTATTATTGCAGTATTTTATAAACACGAATCAGGTTCAGTGTTGGCGCAATTCTCGGTGTTGGTTCGATGAAATCTAATTTTGTAGTTTGTTTCTAAACTATAACCCACGCGTCAGGAACTTTTTATGAACAGCTTGGCGTAAGAAGTCGACAAGCAAAATTATATAGGCAACCTCAAGTACAGGAAACTTATATTCCTGCACATGCAATGAATGAAAAGAAACTTGTAATTTAATTTTATAAAAGAAATAGGAATTTTTTTAAGATGTCAGGATTTTTTAACTACCCCCTTGTATCTGTTTTGTTTTTGTAAAGGCTGTAAATTTTAATTATAATAATGATAATAAATAAAAGTTATAGTTCTATAACTTCAAGCTATTTTTGCTGAGCTTAACATTACCCTGGAGACCAAGTCTGAAACTGCAATTTTCTTGGGAATAAAAGCTGATTGGGCATACTGTTATAGTTAAACAAAAAATAAAACAATCTTGTAAACTCCGTTTAGGTTTAAATAAAGTCTAGATCGAGATAATTGAAAAATCGGATTCCATGTTGAGATGATGCGTAAAGAAATTAAAGACGATTTTTTTTTCAGTCACATAACACGCTCAACAACATGGGAAGATCCCCGAAAGTCATTAGCGGCTCAGGCTGCTGCCCAACAACAACATCAAAGTGCAGAGCAGCTATTAACGTCACATCAAGTGTCACAGGCACAAAGCCCTACACAAACCACAGCCTGTACAGGTTAGTATTAAAATTAAAAGTAGTTTTAGTTCAGAAAGTAGTTTGTATAGATTTGGTTGAATTTTATATGATGAATGAGCCTTTACGGTATTAAATACAGTTTCACTTACTTCAGCTAAAGCAAACACAGACGTAGATTTGGGGCCTTTACCTGAAGGATGGGAACAAGCACAAACTCCAGAGGGAGAAATTTATTTCATTAATCATCAAACACGTACCACATCGTGGTTTGACCCTCGAATACGTAAGTTTCTAAATTATTAAAAAGTTTATACACTTATGTATATTCAGGCAATATGCCTAATTGCAGAGCTGCCACTCGCATTTAAAATTTATTTTTCAAGTTCAGTCCTTTAATAAAACAACTAGCTTTTCTTTTTGGCAGCTTTCAAATATTTAAAGCCCAAATTCTGAAACTTCCCATCATAATGCAAAACTGATCCATCTTAATCTTTGCACAGATTAAGAATACGGTAAAAAATTTAATCATTCATTTACATTTACTCATAATTAAAAATTTTTCCATATGGTGTTTGTTATTGTTTGAAACTGAGACAAAATTTTATATTTACGAATGTGTGATTTAGTTAGCTAAAATTAATTTTTAGTTTTAAAAAGGGCTTGTATAGTACTATGTATCTTTACTTCTTTTTTTTATTTCAAAGTCTGTATTAATTTTTTTTTATTTATTGAGAGTGGCGGCACAACTGCATTGTTAATTAAACTAAAAGTATGGAATGCATGTTGATATTAAAATGAAATGAATGTATAATTGTGAAAATTGTATGAAAGGTTTTATGAACACTTTTTTTTTAAACTATTCTTTCTCTTAAATCCTAATTTGAGCTTCAAAAATTTTTAGTTATAATTTTGAACATGTTTCCTTGAATAAATTTTTTCCTATAGCACAACATTTACAAAGGACACCAGCTGGGGGTAGTATAATTCAACAATCATGGCAGCACACGAGTGCACTATCACCTCAATCATCTCCAGCAAAACAGCAGCAGCTACGTCTACAGCTATTGCAACTTGAAAGAGAACGTTTAAAACAAAGGCAGCAAGAAATTAGACGTCAACAAGAATTGATGTTACGCGGCAGCAATACTGAACTACCAATGGATCCATTTTTATCTAGTTTGACTGATCACTCTCGTCAAGAATCTGCTGATAGTGGATTGGGTAAATATTTTTTTAATTAACGTCAAAACAAAATCGTTTCATTGAAAGACATTTTGCGCAAATTTAAAGTTCATTGAGTATTACAATACACAGGGGATGTCTTCACTAAAAGGAAGATATTTAAAAATAGTTTACGATTATTTTGTACTACCCAAAACAAAAGGGAAGTATAACCATTTATATATTTTTGTTTCTGCATAATGGGAGGAAATAACAACATTTTTAATTACATTTAGAGCCTGTAGAATTCAAGGAATATTACAGAGGGTGACTGGCTAAATTCCCTTGTAACAAAGAATTCGGTTATTGCGACGTAAATTTGCTATCCATACTTTTTTGGGTTACAGCCATGATCAAAGAACGTGTTATTAATACAAAGAACGGGGAATCACAGGCGCTGTTTATATTGAATCCGCAGCATTTTGGAGTAAATAGAAAGTTAATCTTCTTTGAAGTTTGTTTTGGGTAACTTTGTGATGAGGAACGCACCTGTTACATAGATTCCATTTAGTTTGTTAAAAAACATTTTGATAATTAACGATGGGGAAAGGTTTTATAATAAATACTTTCCTAAATTCCTAGAATTCTAGATAAATTTATTGTTGAATAATTAAAAAAATTATTAATTTTGAATTTATTATAGGTATGGGTACAACATATTCAATGCCACATACGCCTGAAGATTTTTTAGCGAACATGGATGATAACATGGATGTTGCCAGTGAGAGTCATACATTAGATACCCCAGATATTTCGTCGTTAAGTGATAATATTGATTCTACAGATGACTTAGTGCCTACTTTACAACTGGGTGAAGAATTTTCCGGAGTGATGTTAGAGGATGTTCAAAGTCTTATTAACCCACCCACAACAAAACCCGATAACGTGCTCATCTGGTTGTAACTCGAAACAAAGTGCCTGAGTATGCTCAGATTTGACTTTACAGCTTTTATGTCCACCTAGAAACATCTTATATCTTAGTATTTTGATCAGTTGATTTTGTTGGGAATAGTGAGATTACCTTAGTACCTCATTTCTTTTAATAATGATGAGTGATCATGTCTTTGGCCTTATAAAACAAATAAAAGTAGACTACTAAGATATATTTTTCCCAAAATTTTTGCATGTTCCAATTTTTTAACATTTTAATATTTTCCTTACAATTTAAGGAAGCAAGCAAGTGTCTTTTAGGCTTAAATAAAAGGATAATGCCGAGTGTATGCATTAATCTATATAACGCTAATAAAAGAAAAAAGGTACCTGGGTAAATGGGTATCACTATTCTGAGTTGAATATATCAAGCACTGTTATGATTTAATATGTTGTGTACAAATGATTTATGTTACTGTTTTTTTATCTGCACAAATGATTGATATTAAAGTACTAATTATAAGTTGTTTCCTCATGGTAAGTTGCAATATATTTCCCACATACGCTTTAGAACCGCAATAATCTTTGTCATTAGTTGGTTATGAAATTGTTAACTATAAAATTCTGTTAATTGATTGACTTTATAGGGGACGTTAAATTTACGTTACTGTTGGGTATGTTTTCATATATTTATAGTTTTAGTGTATATCTAAGTTAGTTTCTATGTTATTTTAAAACCTAAAGCACAAATGTATAAAACATGATAGTGTTTATCTTAATAGCCTACTTACTCATTCATAAGGAAAACGCATAGCTTTACTTATCCTCAGATTTTGATTTAAAAAAAAATACCTCAAGGTGTTATATTCTGACCAATTTAAGGGTTGTTGACAGTTTCATATAAAATCAAGTAAAGTTAAATAGATGATATGCATTTAAACTTTAAACAGTATGAAAATTTTTAACAGTACATTATAAAGTTGTAACAGAGAAATACTCATAAATTATAAGTACTGAAGGATACATAATGGAGTTTTAAGTACTACTACTATTTATTTATTTGTGTAGGCCTCTAGAGTACACTAACAAATGATTTTTAAATTGCTAATACTTGAGTGAAAACTGTACTATTTTGTTGTTTATTCAAATTAGCCATGGTATTTACATGTTTAAACATTTACACTATTAATAATTTTACACAGTGTGGATCGAAGGGGTTAACAAAACATGCTGCACAAGTGTCAATAGAACAATTCTGTGATGTCATTGGATACAAGTTTCGAAGTTTACAAGATAGTTTTAATGAAGTTTATAGTTGTATAATAGAGTATTATGTTTGTTAAGGTTGTATATCTTTTTTCAGTTGTGTTGTATACATATATATTTTTTGCACTCCCTGCTCCTGATTTGGACTAGCCGTGTTGCAGTTATAATGTTAACAGATTTGCAGTTTTATACAATGTCTTGTTAACGAAATGGTTAATAGTAATTGTATTGAATCATTGTGCTCATATACTAAACAAATCCATCCATTTTTGGTGCCTTTAATTATTAATGTAAATACATGACAATCGTTACTTTAGTCCTAGGTATAGTTCTAATCATACTATTTACACTAACATATAGTGCCTTTCACTTAAATTTACTTTAAAAGTAGAATAAGTGTTTGCCTTTAGCTCATTCTATAAGACTAGTATATTTCCAAAACGGAATTTTTATAAGCACGTGGAAAGTTTTTACCCATTTTGCTGTAATTACTGATATATTGTATAATTTTTATAATTTTGACGTATGTAAATCGCGAAAGAGGTGTCGGTACATATTTTTTACATAATATTTCATGTGTTATAGATATACATTATTTTTGTGTTGTTGAATACATTTCGGGTGCCATTGATAAAGAATTATCTATTTTAAATCCGCAATACTTAAAACAGGGTGAGAATTTTTTCTTTGAATGCTACTTAATTGCATTCTTCAACACACAAACCATACATTGATCCAAATATGGCGTACATGTAAAGGTGAACTATTTCTATCATGTATTTTAATATTAACATTTTATTACTTGATACTGCAATTCTTTCTGCAGTTTACAATTGAGATTGAAGTAACCTTCATTGTTCTATTGTGAAAACCTGTATTAGTATAATGTACATACAATAGAATTCTTTCTGAATATTTTGTTTATTATTTACCTACCTAAACCTCCCCCAGTTTTTACAACAATGTAATGGATTTATATTTATAACATATTTTGTAGAAAATACTACTATCAATAGCAAAAAGCTTTTCTTTTAATTTTGACTAAAAATCTGTAAATTACACGGAATCAACAAGTTGTGTCAGAACCCACGAGGTTTACCTAGACCTACCCTGTAAAGGACTTTGCAATGTTTGTTTTTGTCGAAAACGAGAGTGAACGCTATTCTGCGGACTTAAAGCATAGCAGGTTGCATATGTCTCACTGTATTGGTCCGCCATTTGCGCAAATATATGACCTACCATACACACTACCTACTCCGCTATGCTACTGACCACTACCGACAGGGACGGAACTTTTACTACTACTAGACTACTACCTACCATAGCAATTGTTTTAGGACCATAATAATTGAATGTTACTACTATAAGGTAAACTGGTGTGCCGGGGCACCACGATCCACGAAGAAAGCATAAAAATTCATAAGTGAACCTTTTATGAAGTATTAATAGAATAGTGTGCCGAGATGTGCTACAGTAATTGATATCAATAGATGGTAATGTGAAAGATGGCGCCGAAATTGTCAAAAGATGGAAACGTATACATACGTATAGTACGCGCAACAATAGAAAATCTTCCTCATGAATGTTAATTCTTTATAATAGGTTAGAGAACCACAATCGGCGTCATTTTCACGCAATTAGCCCATTAAAAATACAGTTGCACAGATTAAATACAAAGATGAAGTCGCGGAGTCACTGTGGCGACAGCTTTGGGGGATTGCACAGCCACGCCATCGGCGTAAGCGTTGAAAACGTAAACCGATACATTTGATTGAATTACTTATTATGCATCCTAAACCCAAACACGGGTCAACAATAAAAAGCGATGCCAATCGGGCAACAGTTGCACAACTGTTGAGTCGACTGAATGCGCCCATTCACATTTATTTTCAAAAATACTTAAGAGCTTCGCCAATCCGCAAATAAATGCAAACACACAATGAAGTTATTTAAGAGAAAATGAATATGAATAATAGCAACAGATTTTTTGTCAAAACTAGCACAAAAACATTCTAAAAACGCTGAAGAACCGCTCGTTTTCAAAAATTAAATTATCTCTGTGTTTTCTAATAAGATTCGCGTCAGCAAAAGCGATGTTACATTGCCACAACAACGTGGGGGGAGTAAAAATTACATATAATTGCTGAAATATTGTACAAACAGACTTTTTTGAGGCTCTCCGGAAAAAAGCCTTCTGGCTCGTTCCCCCTTCGCCGAAAGCTTGAATTTTAGCTAGCACTACCAAATAAAATATTCTAGCTTCCCCTAGGTTACTACAATACTACCTACTAAATCCACAGGAAACCTTTTAAGATACCGCAAAGTAAAACAACAAGGGACCATTAAAATTAAAGAACTAAACAATCTAAAGGTTCAAAGGGATCGGAGAAAATGAAGCCAATGGTGCAAAACTATAAGGGCTAGAAGCAGTACTCTAATTAGTATTGCAAAAGGCAAAAGTTCTACTTATATCAAGTTAACTCAATATTATAAGTTTATATTTATAACATAGTAGAATGTGTAGAAACAACTAAATTGAAATAATTTTATATTTTCCAAAGAGATGGATACCCCTATAGCCATTTTCAAGATGGCTACAAAAGAAACTCGTATAGTACCTACTAGAAAGTTTACCTATTTCAGGTAATAGCTATTTGTTACTACTTGTTTAAGTTTATTACAAATTTCTTTTCATTTTCAATAAATGTACCCAATGTAAAGAGATGAGTATAAAAATATTAAAACACTTACAAGTTTATGATGAACACCTTTTGGGGCACAAACAAGCAATCCATTGGTACCTACTAGCAGTGGAACACTTAGCACAACCATGTTTTACACACCAACATTCGCACTACAATGAATTGAAATATATTTTAAACCAGTTTCAAAGAACTGATATTGGTTTTTAAGAATGAATCACAATCAAGTAATCAGATTATTATGTTTCATATTATAAAAACATGCATAACAATAACAAAGAACTTGTTATCTGTATTACACACGTAAGGTTTATATGTTTGTTCCTAATTTGTAACAACCTCTGCTTTCTATTTTCGCAGTTTTTTTGAAATTGAAAAAGAAATACTCGCAATTAATTTACCTAATACTATAATAATGTGGAATGAATAGAAAAAAATTAGAAAGAATTCTAGGTACCAAATTGTTAAGCACCATAAGGATTTATAAATATGGTGTAAGAATAGAAACCAAACTAATTCTTCCACTTTGCCCTCTGTTCCCTTAAACTTGGGGTAATAAACACAAGAAAGTTCTCAACAGTAATATTAAATAAAATCTACTGCATCTTCCTAATATTCTTTAAATACGGGGGTGGGGGTGGTTTAGATACTTCAAACCTCTTCTAGTATTTCAGAACTAAGATATGTTGCTTTCCAGTTAATCAACAGAATGGAGCAGTCAGGAAACAATACATAGGTAGGTAATTATTTTAAAACTGCACAGCAAGAATAAGATTTGGGAAAGATGCAGGAAAAGGTGCCTTCCAAGAAAATGTCCTATTAGACAGCGAGATGGGGAAAATTGAGAGATGAAAGTAAGGTGGGAAACAATCATATGGGTAATAGATCAGAAAATGGTAAGGAAACTGCAAACAAAGAGGAATCACAAAAATATGTGATGCACACTCATTTTTGAAATTAATTTGCGACAATTGTTTAGGGATAGGAATCATTTTATTAAATGATTGATGGAAATATTTTTATAAAATAAAAAAATTTGGTGTGAATTAATGATATTTTATTGGGATCTTCAAAAAATAATGGTTACAGTCGTTCTTAAACCTACATTCTAAACTACTAAAGGCACAGCAAGCGTACTTATTCGTACTGGTTATGTTTCCTACATTACTATTTTCAGAACAAGTTTTTACAAAAATTATACAAAACATCGGATATAACCTTGAAGGTAAAGAAAATAAAGATTTAAAAATAACACAAATTTAAAAATTTGTTGTTAGAAAAAATCCTTACTACCAAACTATCACTGATTCAGATATATTTTTGTTACCAAATTGGATAAGTGTTTATAATTCAAACCACCTACCTTACATGCACTTTTCATTTAGGCTTTTACATAACTTCTGTGAGAAATAACAATGTGAATACCAAAAATTCCTTTCTTTATATTGAAATGAATGTAAATTAGTAAGACATCTGAAAAGTGCATTTCTAACACATAGGGCAAACGACAAATAATCCATTAAGTACGAATAGGAACACATTTTTCTCCCTGATTTGTTTACAGTTAGCTCAAAAAGTTTTGTTAAATGTTAGCCCCATGTTCCAAATCAGTTTCAAACAAACACAAATAAAAATAAGCATTGTTGATAAAATAATGAGAACTATTTACATTATGTATGGCAAGAATATTCTTCCAAAAACAGCAAATAAATTAATACAAAAACTTTTTGAGCACCATTCAATGATTGCAAATAGATACTTCTAAAAATTGTATAGATGGTGTCTCTATCTAAAAATTTTGTTGCCGTTTACGCTTCGTGTCCATGGCATCCAATATAGGTTGTCGTTTAGTTTGATACCTTCTTCTCAACTCGTCTATTTCTCTCTCCATTTCTGCATCCAGTGTTGCCATTCTCTGCTGGAGCTCTTCATAACTCAAAAACTTTAACTAAAGCATAATTAGTAAACAAATTCATTAATAAATATCATAATAAACTTTTATACATACAAATTCAAAATCACCATCCGTGAAAGGCCGCTGAAAATTAGGCTTATTTTCCTGAGGTTGCACCGGTTGTAATTGTTGAACCGGATTCACTTGTAAATGGAAATGGCTTTGAAAACGCTGCTGTTCTTCAACATTCATTTCAGGACCATCTAAAGTAGCTGGACTAACTACACCATTTCCCTGTTATAATGTAAATACAATTTTTTACATTATCTTTTTAAAAAGATTAGTCAAAGATCCAAGCAAATGAAAACAAGTGGGTGGGGGGAGTCAAACTGAAAATGGGAAAGAGAACAGGTAAAACAATCTACATATTTTGGATGTGTTATCCAAAGAAATAATGAACCTGAAATAACAGAAGATGGGAGGAAATTTGGGAAATATAAGAGGGGAACGCCGCGCCGCAGGAAAAAATGGGAGACGATATAAAGGAAAACATTTTACAATCT
The DNA here is from genome assembly GCA_963082805.1 of Hemicrepidius hirtus. Taxonomy (NCBI): domain Eukaryota; kingdom Metazoa; phylum Arthropoda; class Insecta; order Coleoptera; family Elateridae; genus Hemicrepidius; species Hemicrepidius hirtus. Next base: position 20,829,277 of record OY720168.1, read on the forward strand.
AAAGCATACCTTAACTTCAGCTTCTTTTTTATCAAAATGATCCAAGAACAAAGGACGATATTTTTTCCCAACTTGTCCTGAACCTGTGTCATGTCCTAATAGAAAATTTATTTAATTTTTTTGACTTACTACACCTGGACAATCAATAATTTTAACGCCTTACTTTTCATAGTTTGTTCATCAACATCACTATTGATGACCATAGTTCCTAATTCAGACTGTAATTCTACAAGAGTTCCACTTTGAGACATTGGTACTAATGTTCCTCCTTTACCAGGTACTAAAGTTCCTTCATCTTCACATTGAATCACAGTTTGATTCTGATTGGTCACAGCTACTTCCTCGTCCTATTCAAAATCAAGTTTACACAAAACAAAGAAAACTATGGCCCAGAACTTACAGACTCTTCATTAATATTTTGTTTTACAACAACACCTGCAGAATTGGCTTGTGAAATATTTCGGTAACTTTGATTTTCACGAATTTCATGTGCTTCAGCAATCATCTGTGCAAGAATACTAGACGGTTTTGCATTACCTAAAAGATCCATTATAAGATCCAATGTGAAAATTTCAAGTTTTAATTCGGATATACCTATACCTATAAATACATGTTGCAAAAGGTCTGAGGCAGTGGCACGTTCTTCAGGATTTTTAACAAGACAAACACTAACAAAATCAATAAATTCTGGACTCCACTGATCAGGTTCACGAAATGATGGAGGAGGTTTTGTAGGAATCATGAATATAGCTCTCATAGGATGTATATCACCGTATGGCGGCTTTCCTTCAGCCATTTCTAATGCTGTAATACCGAGACTCCATATATCTGCCACACAATCGTACCCTATTTCTTGGATTACTTCAGGAGCCATCCAAAATGGAGTTCCTAATATTAAATTGTATTAGTATTCACTAATAAATACAAATATCTTCTTGCAGATACATTTATTTCAGAATAGGGATTTATCCAGGCAGAAAGAAAACGTTCCTGAAACGTTCCACAAATGTCCTAAAGACGTACTTTGGAATATTAATGCATAATAAAAAATATTTCAGATCCAAACTTGTGCTATGTTCCAAAAACTTTTCAATTGGAACCTTTTTGGAATGTTTGGGCGTGAACCTTTCTAAAAGGTTGCGCTATTATATTTTGGGACGGCGACGTTCCCAGAAGGTTCTCAAGAAACGTTTCACAGGGGACAAGAATGGAACGTTTTTGGAACGTTCCAAATGTCGCAAGAACGTTGCTTCTACCTCCTATATTCAATTGTTACTGCAGAATAGATGCAATAAACGCTTTGCGAGTTTTACCGCGCGAATGAAGTTAGAAAATAATAAAAGACCAAAATTTAGAAACTCCGCGAAAGCATAATATGTCTATCATTAATAGTTTGGGCCTGGGAAACTTCCGACTATAAATATATGTGCGCTCTATTGGACATTGAGAAGCGCATTAGTTCGCACTCGCTTACTCTTCAAATTCTAGATACTTCAGTGTTTTAGATCACAGAAACTTTATTTTCAAAACGCGACTATGCATTGTATAGGAAACAATATTCGTAGGAGTTAAACTTGACCAGCAGTTTTTACTTGCGTATTTTTTTAAAAAACTAATTATTATATCTCGTTACTAGGAGAAACTAATTTTTTTTAGCAGTTTCAGCAACTTTGCGGCAATGAAGTTTTTGACTTCATCATGGACCTAGATTGTACCCTTGAAGTTATTTGATTGATTTTCTTAACATCCTATATTGTTTTAATTTCTTAAACAATTATTAACTCACCAATTACAGTATTCCTTTTAGCCATTGTATCAGTTAACTGTCCAGCAACACCAAAATCAGCTAGTTTGGCATGGCCTTCAGAATTTAATAAAATATTTCCGGCTTTAATGTCTCTGTGAATCTTTCTCCGTAAATGTAAATACTCTAAACCTTTTAGTGTATCTGATAAAATAGTGGCAATTTCATCTTCACTCAGAGTTTTCTTTCGTAATCTCATGATATCAGAAACTGAACCAGCTCCACAGTACTCCATAACAATCCATAGATCTGTATTCTTAAAATAACTTCCATAGTACTTAACAACATAAGGACTGTCACACTGTTGCATGATTGAGATTTCTTTAATAATTTCTTGTAGATCTGTGTCGACAGGTACTTGTTTTATAGCCAATACTTGACCAGATTCCTTATGCAAAGCCTTGTAGACACTGCCATAGGAGCCTTCACCTAACTTACATATTATATCAAATACCTCTTCTGGCTGTCTCGTAAGACTCTCCTCTGATAATTTCTTTAATTCACTAAACCATATAAAATAGAGGTTTTAGTTTAGGTATGAGTAAAGTTGGGCATTATGCAATTTTTTTAAAAATGTAAGTAAGTACTAACAAAATATTTTGTGAATTTAATGATAAAGCGCTTTCTGATTATTTCATTGAATTTTTTTATTATTAGTGAAAATGAATCATCCTTCATTTCTTTCCACGTATTAATGCTAAGAGATAAGCATAAAGGTGTATATATTATTGCAGAGAAGAAATTCGATTTAATGAGTAAATATTTACATTCCAAAAATAACAGTAGGTAATGTTACTTCTCCCCGAATTTTGATTGACACATACCCTTGATTATTTAAGCTTTGCACGTACACAAAATGAAAAATACAACGGAACAAAAATTAAAAAATAAGGTTAAAAACTTCCTCTCTGCACTTCCTTTACAGATATTTATGATATAAAGAAATTACTTTAAACACCTTCTACAATGAAATTTGCTTACCTTTTGGAAGACATTGTTATTCAGTACTAATTTCATTTACAGTTCATGAAACGAAAACTAATTTTCATGTTTAAAAATAAGTTATTTGACAATAATTCACATTAATACACTAATGACAACCACCATGTTCAACATGCATCTGCAGCAAAACTACTGAGCAACTTTGACAATTTCAATATGAACCACTGCTGCAATAGGTTAGTACCTTGAATAGGTTTGTATCTTAAATAAAAACATGGATGGAGTTCTAAACGGGATAAGGGTTATTTGAATTTTTTAACCATGAACTTTTCACCCTGCTCCATGACATCCTATTCCAGACACTACGAAAAATGACTCGATCTATTAAAAAAAATACATAAACTTAACTTCTTTGCAATGAAATTTGATCCAATGATAGGATTCTCTATTCAACTCTGGGTTTTTCAAAAACTATACAAAAGTGGCAAATCTTTCAGTTTTTTTAAATATTCAAGGGATGCAGGATTCGTTTGCACACCTCTGCAGATTTGCTAATAAATCGAAAGTTAATGAAAAATAGAAATAAATTATATTGGGATAATACTTTTTTTTAATTCTTCTAACGTCTAACGGTTTAACTAATAAAGAGCTGAAGAGATATTGTAACCATCTTGAACGTTTTGTTGAATTCTCCTAAACTATACTCTACCTTGAATTTTCCTTTAGGAAAAACAAAGGATACCTACTGAAAAGCAATACTAAACTCTCGTTTTTCAGTTCTTTCTTATGATCAGATCTTATCTATTTCATCTTCCCATTGTCTTTCAGAACATCCTTAACTTGTCTTTTGTATCCAAGCCAAATTTGCATAATTCAAAGGATTTAATGTTTTTTTTACGCAAAAACTGTAAGGAATATTGTGAAGTGTGAACGATGTGGTAGGTTTCCTAAACGGTATTGAATACCGTTGTATAATAGAAACTGTAAGAATATTAGATATGGAAATCGCTCCAGAAAAATAACTAATAGACCTGGAATTACATAAAAGGCTGAGATTGAGACTACAAACGAATTGGATCCTTTCTGCAAGTCTCAACCATAATTTTCAATTAGTGCAACTCGATCCAGAAAAACTACTGGAAGTTAATCAGCAGAATTGGAAGCTGCTTATACGACTGGATCTAGAGCCTCTCCATGAAGGGTTGTCTCAAGGATTGCTTCTTAATGTTTTTCCCTTATTGCTTTGCTCTGAATTTTATAAATATATCACGTTTACCTTCCCATCGTTTTTTGTACGAGCTCTCTTCCTTAACCGATCTGACACAATTTGCAAGATCAAAAGTTCGAAATGGTTCAAATCTAACACAAGGAGTTATTCCTCTGAATAAGTTAAAACCATCTCCACGATGGATGTTTGTGTATGTGTTGCATGTTAGATAAGGGGTTATATGATCCGCTCGTAATTGTTGGTGTCTCTTTTTTTAATAAATTGATACACATTTCCGTAATTTGATTTTGATAATGTTTTACGTATATGTATTGGAGCTTTTCTTGTCTTATTTTGATGTTAGTAGAAAGACTTATTTTTCAATGTTTCCTGTCCCCTTTTTGCTAATCGAAGTATTTTTAAAAACGTTTTTACAAACTTATTAGATTAATTTGAAAAAAAAAATTTAAAAAAAGAATTTGATTTGAAGATAAATTTGAAATGACAGCTTGGGTGTTCGCGTTTTCTCTTACCCTGCAGCGATTCGCCTTTGCTCTATGATAATGCACGTATATGTTGAATTGCAGAGCAATGGCCTTAGTAGTGGGTGGTCGGATAAAACTCGCTTGCTTTGTTAGATTTATCATTTTGATGAGCATTGACTAACATATACAACCAATCTTACAGTTTACTGTAGAAAGTGTTTTATATGCTTTCAGAAATATTAAACACCTGAGAGGGAATTAATTATAATGGATATAAGGAGGGAAACTTTTAGTTTTTCAATTTTTCAAATGAGGTAGGTTGAGAAAATGTCTAAAAACATCTAATTGTAGTCTCAACTCATTGACCATATCTATACTAATAGGGGTTTGTTGTGTAAGCGAGCATTGAAATCTCCAGGAACTCCAGTACTAAGGGTAAATAGATCAGTTCCTAGTCTGCTTCTAGGTAACTTAGACTTCATTAATAAATGATAAATGGTTGGCAAGTATAAATATAGTCAACCTATGTTTACTATTATTCAGCTTTTTCCACGGTATTAGTAAGTAATATCTAATAATAGTAATAATACATAATTTTTGAACTTGCAAATAATACGACTACTTATAACTTATGTTTGTATTTATCTGAAAAGAAATTGGGAAATTATTGGTTACTATAAGAAATTATGAAGCAAAGACGAGTTATGTGATCAAATAAATTTTAGATCGCGATTAAACTTGAAACAAACCACAAACGTGCATCAGATTTATGGCAAGACCGACCGATGACCACTCTTTAATCCTAGCTAGAGCTATAATAGTGTATTTGGATTTATGTTAGACTCCCCCACCATGTGCTTTCTAAAGAAAATTTTTAGTCTAATGATTAGTGTTTGGTATTTGTTCTTCTTAATACTAGGAGATTGTTCTGATTCTCGCAAATGCGATTGTCTTAACTAAAATCCAACTGTAATATACAGTAATGAAAAAAAATTGCAGTTAATTGTGAAGAGGTACAGAGGGATTAATAAAACTTTCGACCTCGCCTAAGTTTTTATATCATTTGAATGTCATGGCTTATTATTATAGTTTGGTAATTTCTAAGAGTTCAGAATTTATTAGTTCCGCTCTCCAAAACATTTTAATCCGGTGCTATACCTAACACATTTTTTAAAGAATGTTTTTACAGTCTACCTAGTATTTCCCTGTAATGGCCTTAAGGGTATTTTTTTAATCAGACTTTCTTGAAAAGTGATTAAAGCTACAATAATGCAAACAACGTTTGTTGTCGATGAACAACTTTCTGATACCGATCAATTTTTTTCTGTATGAAATCGTATTTAGTATGAATTGAACCTCCCGGCAAATTGAATCGAAAGCAGCAAGCTACAACTAAAGAGCCTTTGTGGACCGTAGTTTGGGAGTGCTCCATTTAGGTCACAGCGAGCAAGTAAAGTACGCGGACAATGACCAAGCGCTGTAATAACAGGTTTCGCCTAGGTGCGGGTGGATGCTGTACTGGACCATGTTGAAATGCGGTCACAGCGTCCGAGAGATTACGTTCATCCCTCCGCCTACGCCGCTCCCCGCTTCAGTCGCTTAGCTACAAGGACGATTTACCTTTCCACCGAAGTGCAACTCAAGAACTATGGTCATCTTATCTCACATTATAAATTTATATTTTATGACGTTTTCCTTCTTTATCTGTCTGAGATTATGAATTAAATTTCCGTTTAAACAAGTTTTTTTTGCATTTAGTGATCATGTCATGCCAGAGCTTTTGAGTTGCTTAGCAAAAGTCCAATCTAATCATTTTTAACTTATAGTAAGATATTTTTTTCCCATTTACATATTAAGCAATTTATTAATTTTCTCAATTTTTTGACGAGGTAAACGTAGATGAGGGAAGATCTTGTTAAAATTTGGTATTTCAACGTAATGTAAATTTGAGATGGTTACATGGCAGGAAATTACCGTTTAGTATCAAAATTTTTTGACCGTGATTTGTCAAAATTGCCATGTAGTTTTGTTTTCTATTTAATGTTCTAGGGGCGCCAGTCGTTTTCATTTCCATCCCCTGATGATATTAACCTACCATTTTTTGTACCAATTTATTGATACCTTACTCCATTTGTTGATGTAGCACATCCAAAAATATTTGGTACGAACCACCACTGAATTGTTTTCAAACAGTACCTCTATAAACTGTATGTACAAAAATACACAAAGATTAGCGCCTCTTCCTGAAAACTTTCAGCTGTATAACGTACTTTTAATGTTTTTAGCGAATTAAATAACTTCTTTTGCAAATATCGTGTACTAGCTTGTAGGTAGTAACAGTAAAGCTACATTATCCGACGGAGATGAGTTCGGACCGGATTTTTAATAAACAAGGGTTGTGGACGAATTAAGTTTAGACCTGAGCCGTTCGCTATTCAAGGAAGAAGTACAGAAAAAAATCGTTGCTTTGTTTTATATTCATAATGTCTCTAGTTTAATTAAACAAGCTTGCAGCCTAAACCAACAAATGGATATTCAAGGAAAATATTATTGTTATAATTATATATTTAATGCTGTATCCTGTTGAATTATCCGGGAAGATTGAGCAAGACGCACTTATATTTCATAGAATTTGGAAATAAAATGTTTCATCCAAAACCACAAAATCTCTTATTGTAGCATATAACTTGTTTGTAGTATTACTTCGCCGCAAAAACCACAAGCAACAATGCCGTAAGTAAAACTAAGGGAAATAAAAAATAAGCGCCAAGAGTACAATTCTTTTAATTTTTTTTCTCAATTGGTTCGCTTAGTAATGACTTCATGCTCTAAAATAGCAGCAATTACGATGTAGTGAAAATGAAAGTATTTATTAGAATACGTGGAGGTGCTGTGATTACGTCATGTCAATTAATCTGCATCTTAGTAATCAATTAAAAATGCCATCGATTAATAAAATCTCAAAACATACTCTTAGTGTGAGATCAACTACCGATTATCCGTTACCTGTTTTTGTGGAGCTAAATCTTATGAAACATTGAGAAATGAATTTGTATGTCCTCCACGAAAAAAATATTTTTAGAATTACCATATTTATGTTAAAATCTATTAAAGTTTTTATTTATAAAATTACTTTTTAATTTATTTAATTGATATGGTTTAAATTTACTGTATTAAAACGGATGATAATATTTATAAACTGATTTCTGATCTTTGCTATTTAATTAACTCGTTTAAAGGTTATATAAAATACAATCGAACTAATACCTTTTAAATTCTTCTTATAAAACATTATTCTCTTAATAAATTATAAACTAATCGTGATCAAGGATGACTTGTAATCCTACAGAGTTATTTCTGAAATATCAGTATTGTATTATCGTTCTTCGTTCTGTGCAAAAAGATTTATTTAACCAATGTAAGCAATTTTTTTAAACATATTTTCAAGGAAATTTTAAATTAGAATTTTTTATAAAATTATTCTAGTAGGTAACAAAATAATCCATTATACCAATTTATGGGGATCTTAATTCATTTATGTTTTTAAGTTTGCCAGTCAAAGGACATTAGTACTATATGAAAAGAATCTTAGGACAAATTTATTGAAATCAGCGAGGAATTGATACTTGATCAGTCCAATGTATAAATCACTACACCATTGATGAATTAATGTAGTGTAATGTTATGGAAGTTATTCAACAGTAACTGTCTTGGTGGTATGTGGTTTGTTTGTTAAAAATAGTAAAGAAAAGATCCGATTCCAACTGGGCAAATCTTTTGATTTTTTTTAAATCACTTCTCATACTGTAATTTTTATGTAAAGAAAAATGACTTGTTATATCTTAGGATATATTATTGCCAGCTCTGTTTTAAAATATTCAACAAACATGGCTAAAGCTACTTTCAGAAATCGCTTCAGTTAAATTTCAGTTGTAGATTGATTAGGAATAAAATTTACGTGTAAACTGTAATTTCGATGTACACTATAAGACAATATTTAATATAAAGTTCTGATACTCACAAGTATTCGTGCTGAAAATTGGAGAAGGGGGTAGTACTTATGAAATTTCGGAAACTTGTGTCTAATTTATTATAGTTGCAATTCCATAAGTCAATATTCACAAGAACTTCGCGTGGCATGTTCTCACAAATTCTTTTCTTTAGCTGAGGGGGACGGTTCAATGGCTTAATTTATTGATATTGAAGTAGTTTCCAGTATTTTGAGGATTTATTTGTAGAGAATATATGAATAAGTCAGTTGATGTACAGATAATTGTAGATATATGTGCAGTGGATACATTATTAATTATTATTAACAAAGTAATTATTGTTAATTTTGTTGTCGTTTATGTAAATGTTCATTCAGGATTTTCTTATTGGTATTAAATGGGGCGAGGATGATTTCTGTATAAATAGATATATTAAAAAAATTAAAAGGTTTAAAAATATATGTTTCTCAAATTTTAGCAGCTTTACTTTTAGTATCCCCAATAACCCTTTCTCAGTAATTGGTAGTCCAATCTAGCATATTTTCAAATAAAATTTAGAAAACTTCCTAACATGAATTTTTGAGAAACAAAATTTCAGGGTTTCAGTGAAAAGTACCTTCAGATTCAGCGCTTCCTGTTTATTTATAATGATTTGTGTAATTAATTTTTTCCCAAACATTTCTGAATCAAACTAGATTTCTTAGATATTGTTCCACACTGTACTTGATTTTTTTAGTACTGGACAATAATGTGAACAAAAATCGGTTTCAAAAATAAGATTGTGTAATTGGCTGAAACCCAAATCATTTCGTTTTGAAAAGTATAATAATCAAAGGAATTTCTAAACTAGTTATTAATGAATTTTGCAACATAAAAAACTTCATTTTAGTGGTTAATGTCAGCGAAGAGTAGCAAAAAATATAAACCGACAGTTGTAAAAATAAATGATTTCCGTATTATATATTTGGATACGTTACTTTTAAGTTTGTTTTTCATGAAAATAGTAATGCCAATGGAATTTTAAATAAACAACACTTGTTGGTCAAACTTAAAATATTTTAGAAATAAAACATTAATTATATGTGTTTACGTAATGTGGAAGAGTTCTTGTTGATTTGATCGTGTTATAATGGGATAGTTTGCGGGTTTATGCATTTTTAATAATAAAAATAATTTACTTATGCAAGATTTTATAATTTTAATAATAATGTTGATTCTTGTCAATCAGATTTAAGAAATATAGTTAGAATGTTTTATAACATTTGACTACAGCAACTATCAAGCTTTATCATACTTGTTATCCGGTCCTTATAAAGCATACTGCATTATCCTTATAAGAATATTGTAGGAACAATTTCTCCATTGTGCTAAATAATTTAACTATAGTTGTATTGATGTTTGAGTGGCTAATACAAATTTTAAGTAGATAAGATCTGAGGAAGCGTTGCTATTTCTTTTGTTAAGTTTGCCTTTGTATTGGCATTGCACATTTTGTACAAAAATGGTACAACAGACCTCGTAATGTCGAGAAACAATCTCCAATAGATTGTTTCACAAGGACATTAATCTTATCTTCTACGAGTCATTTCTTTGGCACATCTTAGTAATGTAAGATAGTACGAATCATATCTCCCAATTGGATAGGAGCCCGCGAGTTGGAGGAAGGGTACCGCGGCTGAAGACCACGAAGGACCTCTTAGAACTCTTGGTACTCGGTGTGGTGTACGAACGTTCAGTGTTTGTGCGGTTCACGTGCTTCGCCCGCGCCGTACTGTGATTACAATGTGTGTGTTGTAAATGTGTAACTTATATGACGTATTAATTAGCCCGTACATTTACAAACCACCATGTTTACACGGTAATTTGCTTTTTCATGTGTCGATAATTTATTTTATAATGTGTTTGTTTGAATGTGGTGTTCTCGTATATGAAGGCGTTTGTTTCACATTTACATTAAGTACTTTACGGATATTTTACCGTAACATTACAATTCTGATTATTTAGTTACCCTTACTAAATAAGATTTCTTCGCTTACATTAATACTTACACGAAATTACCTGCAATTCTTAGTCATTAAATTCCCCATAACTTGCTTAATTGACTTCATATTATGTCTATCAAAAAATTATGCTAATTTTAATACCATCATCCAGTTTGGTAACTAAACAACCGACTTAGGTACTTACCTAACTTTTAATCCCACGCAATATGAAAGCTTATGTTTAATCAACATCAACTATCGTAGACCATCAAAATAAAATAAAATCCTAGAATGAAAGGTTAACATTTAAATTATGGGTACAGATTATAAGGCGCGGGAAATCGCCGGAGATTTCAATGCGACGGTAAGACACAACTCGTGTAGTATATCAATACCTACTGCGATTCTTAATTATCATCACGTTTATTAAAGTATACAATATTTGTTTGATTATTGAAATCAAATTGATTGATCAGTCATACATTGGACAGTATTCATACAGTATTGTCGATAAATAATTTAACAGAATGGTTACACCCCTAAAATTAAAAAAAAAACAGTCTTAAAATTTTGCATAGTAATAGGTAAATTTTTCTCAAGCTTTAATAAAAGCACAGCTCGGTATGCATAAACCGAATTAACGCACAAAAATCCTGAAGGGTGTCAGAATCCAAACCCAGATACATTTTGTCGAAATAGGTTCATAAATTCAAAGTCTAACGCTTTGACCGCTTCCTCCGCCGATCCCATGTATTATATAAGTAAATAAATTTCGCGAATTATTTTGCACATCCTTATTTTGAATAACTCTTAATATGACCAGAACAAGCGAAATACTAAGAAACCTGATGAAATGAGATTTTTCCAAATTTTATTATAAATGCGGAAAAGCTTGGTCAGTTAAAAAATACAGTTTTCTTTGAAAAACTCAAAGAAAGATTTAAAAAATGAGGTAATTTTAGTTGCATATTTAAACTAGAGGGGATCTTTTAAATCAAAATACTTTGCTTATTTGTAAATTTATATTTTCTTATAATCTGAAAACTTGATTAGCAATAAATAATAAAATTCTATGTAAGTTAACCGTTTAAAACAATCGTAATTTTCTTCTATAATAATTTTAAGATATTAAATATTTATATGGCGCTATTTGGTTTTGGATTATCAGGTCATGACAAAAAAAAACGATTTACGATGCTTAAATGTTCAGATACTTACTCATTTAAAAATTATCTATTATTGTCGAGCGTGTGTTTCTTCGCATATTTAAGTCCTTTAAATTGTTTTTTTATTGATAATTAAAGTTTTACATGCAGTCCTAGATTTTTACTACAGGAATATGTATTTTAAGTTCTTAAAACTCTTTTTATTGCCCGTAAAAACACTTTTTATTGGCTAACAGTTAGAATGTTCAAATCGTTTTTCCCTTAAATGCAGAAATTTATTTTCTCGTACAGTGTATTGCAAGTTTCATAAATGCAACCACATTGGGCTTAACATTTTGAGGAACAAAAATATATAATAGTTTATGTAATTATGGTTAATAAAAATAATAATTAAAGGATCGCTGTATTTATAATATTATTATGATACGGTCCTGTGTAACTCATAAGGATCTGATGAAATATGAGCACATATTTGTAGGAAAGTAAAAAACGAACTGTGCTAGGTACTCATATATAATTATCCGGTCTTTTTTTACAATGTAAAAGATCTATGATGAGATAAAAGTGGTAACCATATAATAACAACTTGCCTAATAAATATTTAGTCTCCTCCTACAACATAATTTAAGGACAGGTTAAGGAACCACCCTTTTAAAATTGCGTTATTATAAATCGTTGATATGTTTAGAAAATAAATGAGAAGGTTGAAAAGTCATTTCAAATCCCCGTCCCTTGCATTGTTTTATATGCAACGCAAAAAAATAATGCACTATTAAGCCGGCATTTCTGAAAGTAATATATCTTCTTTATTGTTTATTAATTGTTTTACGTGAGTATAAATTAAATTCCAACGTTTATGCTCCATTGTAGATTATTTTAAACACACCACATGAACGTTTCGTGTTGACTTCATTAGATATGTTTGCTAATTCCCAAGAGGTAATTTCACAACTTTTTAAAATTAAGAACTTGTATCTGTACACACGCATATGAAATATTGAATGTTAACACTACAACACAGTAATGATGAATATTCTAATGTGATAATGGAATGTGCGGACGGTAACAATTCAATCGCTGTTTAACCAGTCATGCTTCATAATGCAGTATAGTACCAGCATTTGATCTGCTGCTATTCCTCCATGGTTAAGAAATGAAACTTAAATATTTACAGCTAATAAATCAAACAAGGTAGATCCGAACCTAATTGTGAACGAACTTATGCACGTAATGGAGTTGAAAATTACAACTTGCTAATAATCATTACAACACCTTCTCAGATATCTGATTGCTTCACACTAATGTCTATGCTGTAATTAAAACTGAATAAATCATATTTTCTGAATTCATATTACATTTTATTGATTTTGACAATTATGTTACTGTACTTTGTCCAAACTTGTGACGAAAAGGTGTAGAGAGCAAAATATAGTTTATCCTACAAAAGCATTTGATCCGCGGATCCATTTCCATTTTCACGGCAATCCTGTATGCCAGGACGTGCTTTATCCGCCACGCGGAAACGCTCTCTATGGGAGTGAGATCTCCCCAGATATCTCTAAATAAAAGAAACGTATGAAATAGGGGATATAATTCAGTAAAAAAAAGGAATATAATGGGTAGGTGTCCAGAATGGGAACCACTAAACTAGTTAGAGACGAAACCTTCAAAACCTTCATCCGCTTAATCTAAGGGAGCACAGAGCACCGCATCAGGCTTTTGGATAACAGGGTGGCTGGTCTTGGACATCCTAAGTTGAGTGTTTATAATTCTTCGAAATAGTAGTCCTTTTAATTTTCCAATATTTCTCATCAACTTTTTTGCTTCGTTCCAAGTAATATTTTGCTTGCGTCATGCTGTATTTATTATTACTTCTTCTCTAGTTTTTTCCTTTTTCCCATTCTATAAAGTTTAAGATTGTATCTACCTAAAAAAATATGTTAGTAATCTGAAAAAGTTGTAGGTACACTAATAAATATAAGCATCTTTGAAAATGTTGTTTTTAATTGAAAATGAAAATATGCTAGACTCGAGCTTTTCGTGCTTCAGGCTGTTGCTTTCCTTAAAAACTCTATTACGTGTTTTTTCCGATATTGAAATGAAGTTTTCCATTCTCTTCTCTATCATGTAATTAATTAACACTGTTCATGCGATTTTTTTAATAAATACAAGCATTTACATATTCAAATATATCTTGGCCATGGAAACAACTTATATCAATAGTTTCATCAATTAGACCTGAAGAACAATTACATTGAAATGTAACGAATAACGATTACGTAATTGGAAAGTGTAACAATACCACCAACATTGCATTTGAGAGAAAAAAGATTTTCTTCTCGTGCACGAATAGATATATACATGGGTTAGTTTTAAAATGGATTAAAAAATTCAACTTAGGAAGAATATTTACAACACTTTGTATATCGCTAAATGTTTGCAAAAATTTCGACTTTGCTGGTTTAGTATAAAATCCGTCTTTAAAGGGAGAAATTAATGGAAGCATAGAATATAAGGAGTACGAAAAATTTCCTGAAAATAAATTTTCCCAATTCTATTTCACTGGTGGAAAAGCGGAGCACGTGAAGTATTTCTAATCATACTGAATTAGGCGCGTGTAGACATGTAGTGACCTAGTGTGTGTAGTGCGCTATGCGCTCTTGCGGATAACTTCTGATGGAGGAGGAACAAAGACACGGGCATGTGCTGCAGGATCTTGGTACCGGCATGGCTCGGCCTCCTGCCTCGCTTTCTTCAGTGGTGGCGTCTTAGAGCCTGCTTTACGTTACCTACATCGCATTTACGTTTACCATAAGAGGCGTGACATTACCCACCACTTTCAAAAACTCTAAGAATTGTACATAAAATTACATTATCTTTCTTTTGCACATAATTAAATTGCACGTATATAGATAGTATTATTATCCAACAATTTATTTTATTTAATAATGATTACAACTTGTTGGTCACTATTTTTCTTCGCTTAGATCATATTCCTTTCAATAAAACTGAATCGATTTTACTTATATAAATTTTTCAGCAAGGTTAAAGGGGATATAAACCACAAGGGCACAAGGATTCTTGGACCCTGTAGGGATTAGAACACTAGATCTCAACGTTACCATAGTTCTCAAGCATCTTACACAACGAAGACTAACTCCATACATATTTTGGCGTTAAGTAATTATAACTGTCTTTTACAAAAAAAAAGTCATTAAACATGTTTACCTAGTAACATATATCTAATATGGAAATTCTGGTAACTTTACCTTATTGTTTATATTGCAAACCGCACAGAGATTACTGCTACATAGCATTATCTAAAACTGCATTTTTATAGAATGGACTGTACAAGCCATCGACTGAAATAGGTATTTCCGGCTTTTAAATTCTCTAATCCTTCCGTTTCATTTACCGAGAATACCGAATTATTACTTTATTTCATTAAATTTGATTGAAAAGTTCGGGTTCGTCGCTTTATCGGGCATTGGAATCTCTCAGAATAATTCGATCTACTCTGCGCTGTATCAAACGCACTAGCCCCTTAAGATAATAATATTCTAAATGCTTACCGAAAATACCGATTTCTTACTTTATTTCATTAAATTTGATGTAACATGTAAATTGTAAATTTCGAGTTTGTCGCTTGACCGAACGTTGGAATCTCTCAGAATAATTCGCTTTATTGTAAGCTGTAATATGATATTACGAGCTTCGTTTCTATATTATTTGTATGTAAATCGTTATTCTCATACATTTAACAAGATCATTTTCATTGATAGCTAAAATTGTGTGCATCTGAAAAATTCGTGGCTAGCGATATAATCTTGAATATCGCATGTTAGAGTAAAATCGCTCAAGTGTGCAGTTTCTAAAAAATTTCAGGTATTTGAAAAAATGTAGTGCTGCAAGCAGATGCTACACGAATAAATTGCAATATGTTGTTAATGTGAAATATTCTCCATTTTGACATTTAATTCTGTTAGTATGTGATTCTTCCGGCGCCAGAGGCGATTCCAGTGTAAATTAAAATGTGTTAACCCACGTCTGAAACTAACAAGTTTGTAGACACCGCAAGAAGATGTTTATTCGTATTTTGAAAAAATATACTAAGGCACTCCCCGTCCTAATTGTGCAACTTTTGGAAAAATTACTGCTTTATCGTGAAAGCTCTCGGAAAGTTCCTGAACATAAATAAATAGCGCTGTAAAGTGGTTTACAATTGATAATTTTAAAAGGTGTTGTTTGTTTAACGTTTAAAGTAGTGTCTAGAGCTTCAAATTAATGTATTATAGAACGATTGAGTATCAAATGGATAAGACTCAAGAACATACCATGAGTAATGAAGGTTTTAATCTGATTAAGATGTGATTGGACAAACATAACAAACAACTCTTTACTTACGTAATTTAATCCTGGTAATGTATAATTTTAATTTTACTTCATGGTGTAATATTATACCCCCATGTAATGCATGTATAATCTCCATCGCTGATTAATTCTATTCATTAGATATCCATAAGTGTTAAGATTGATTAAGCGGATATGGAAAACTCCGAATAAATCTCTTGGTTTATAAAATATTTGAGAAAAATTTTTTGCGTTAAATTCTACAATGTAAAATAAAATGGGAATACAAAATTCAAATTCAAATTTTAAGAAAATCATCAACTGGTGGTACCGAACAGAATAGTATAAAGTTGCCTGGAACTGTGCACTACAGAAATTAATGTACTATCGTTAAATAAATAAATAGCCTGGACACCCTAAGGTTATCAATGTTTAAAAATGTTAGTTAAGAAATAATAAGTTTCACCTTAATTCCTTTTCAAAGTTGTGCCTTTAATTTCTTTTCTAACAAATTACAGATTTGTTTGGGTTAATTATAAAACTCTTTCCATCTGCTCTGATCGACCTTGCTACGCATTCGGTTAGTCTTTTCGGTAATTTTTTTTTGCGAAATGCTGTCAATAATATTACCAAACTTATGATTATGACTTTCTCTTTTTTGAAGTTAAGTGTTGATTATCGTATTATATTCTGTCTGTAACTAATTAATACTAACAAGGTTAAAATATGAGCAAAATTTGTGTACTATTACCAATTTCGACTTTTAAAATATTCTTAAATTAAGAAATTGTTTTATTTGTTAAATATTAGTATGCAAGGAGGGTTTAAAAAACGTGTTATAAAAACAATGGAAATATAGTCATGTTAAGTAAATGCAGGAGCAGGTGGTTGCATTAAGGACAATAATGGAGTTACTTAAATCGACATTTACATTTTTAAACATATAACTTGGAAAGGTTGTTTGCCTTTTTCAGTTTGCGAGTATAATTATAAATAAGCCTGCAGTACTTTGCCCTATTCGTGCATTTAAACAGCTCTGTGGAGTTGCAGAATATTATTTAATCTACACGTGTGTATGTAACTTTATGTACAATTACTATGGTTATAATTAAATTAATAAATTAACGCTTAAAATATTAAACACGCTCTTTATGGAAAGAAAAGTAAAACAAATTATTTTGAATTGGCCAATTAGTAATAAGTCCCTATTTAATTAAATATTGCAAAAAAATTGTAATTAAAATTGTTTACATTTCATAAATTAAGTATTTATTGTTAAATAAAAAAGATAATTACATTATTACAACTTCTTGTGTTTGTTCTATAAGACTTGTGACTATGATTTTTATATACCGACCCATATTACAAGGGCACTGAGTAAATGAACATCCTGTGTATTATAATCGAATTTTTAAAATATCAGCAAGTGTTTAGAACTACATATTACATATTATTTTTTATAATTTTTCTATAAACAAAAAAAAATTAAAAACACGAGATAATCTTTTGATCGTGACTTCCTTTTTATAAAAATACGATCTAGCACGCGTAATTTAATTGAAAACTATGATAAAAAAGAAAAAAGCGTTCGATACTCGAAGCGAGCGGTGCTGAAAAACTGAAAGTAAGTGGTGTCATGACAGAATGTAGTAAGAACCTACATGTAAACATACGATATACGGCCCAAGTAATTAACAGGCAGATTTATTGAAGCCTCGCAAAGATTGGCCACATGTGCAGCGAGTACAACACAACATAGTCTACCGTTACATTTACAAACACCTAAGTTAACGGGCTCCCAAGTCACGAAAAGCTCTGTATAACAATCTGTTTTCACTCCTTTAAATAAATACCTGAATAGCAACTACAGCATTTTACTTTTTTCTGGAATTTTATTTATGCGATAGAGTTAACAATGCAAAAGAAATGCATTGCAGTGTGCGATTCCGTGAACAGGACTCTTGGAGTCCTAAACGACCCCGTTATCGTCCGATTCTCCAGTTTACAATATTTCTTAACAAATTCTACCGAGACTAATACAAGGAGGAGATTTTATATATGGAAATTTATTTAAAAGTTTTATTTTTTTTTAATATTATGATACAGACGACGTTCATCTCCATTACTTTAAAACTCGTACGTTAAATTAACGAAGAATCTTCGCATTTAAGAGATGCACTGACAGTGAAATAGACAGATAGGACAGCTACAGAATTTTGTTTTAAGTTACTTGCTGATGCCAAACAGGCATTTCCAGATTTTGTGATGTATAATTAATAATGAAGAACTTGCAGAATGCGGAAACGCTTTCAATGCCGTGCTTTTGTATAAAAGCTTCATGCTCTGTTTTAAATCCATTTAGAAGAGTTGTGTGAGCTTAATTATATATGTTCAAACCAGTGAAATGGGTATAGATTAAAACTGTTTGTTTTTCGTTCTCTCTTTAGAAGATTTATAAATTTAACCGTATTCGATTTCAAACTTGAATATCTAACCTCAGGTTGTGTAAAGGAATTTTAATAAAATCTTATTGCTCTACCGCATTAGTACATTTAGAGTTCAGAGAAAACAATTACAGTAACAAAATTTAACTATAAAACCTTTCAGCACCTTTAACATTCAGAGTATATGGGAATTCGTTGTAAAACGAATCCCCATATCCCCAATCATTGTAACTGTAAATCAATATGAGTTCGGTATATACATACAGTTTCTTATAATTTTTAAAACGTTTTAAAGGGAATGGGCTGCAGCAGGGGTGAATTGGCTGTACGGACAAAATCGCGATAGGTCAATTAATTTCCAAGGTACCGATTTACATGATAAATTATGCTCTAGTATAATTCATATTCATAATTAGAAAATCATATAATTTATGGAATAAGAAGTGACAGAAGAGAACAATAAATTCAAACCAATATTTTTCGAAGAGTCGGTTATAAAGTAGTAGTACCTAAAACAGCGCGAAAAGAGCAGAAATTAATGGGAAGCACACGTATAACCATGAATTACCATTGTAACATAGCGGTGTCCTGGCAGGATAAATTGAATTATACATCGCAACCATGCATTTGTGTATTTGTTATTTACTTATTTGTTCATTTACTTAATGTATTGCGTACAGGATAGTCTCATATTTTACATTTGCAATAAACAATGCGATATTAGCAAATAAATAAATGACCTGGCGTTTGCGTAATCATTATTTAACAGTTGATATGACAATGATGAATGAATGGATCAATTCATTGTTTGTAATCAAGCTAGTTTCAAAATATTCGTTCTGAATTAGTAGTAAAGTAGTCGAGCCTTTCCTTTCGTCTTTTCATCTTTTATGGTACCTACGTTGCAAATTCTTTAGCTCAGAAATGCAACATTCACCATCAAGGTCTTAACCAGAAATAAAAAGAACGTTTGCATTTTTCTAAGTAAATCTTCTGCATCTGTATAAACAGTACACGCACTATACATAATATTTAATGTTACTATAACGTTACTTTCATGGACATACTAATAAGATGAATCATATAATTAGCCGAGTTGTGGAGATTGCATAAAAACTACCTGCTTATTAATTTTCCTTCTTTTTTTTCTTAATTAAAAACATAATTTATAACGATATTTAAAGATATGTAATATTTCATTATTTTTGAAAATTTTTTAATAAAAATGTTTTGTTGAAGGTTTGACGCAAACAAGTCTACAAAAGGGGCCAGCAAGCTACGAAGAGACCTGATTAACGCAGAAATTGCAAATTTAAGAGAATTACTTCCACTACCACCATCAACACGTCAAAGATTGTCACAGTTGCAACTTATGGCGCTAGTCTGTGTCTACGTTAGGAAATCCAACTATTTTCAACAAGGTATGCATTTATTCAAATAAGTTTCATTCCGTTAAGTTTGAAGTAATAGAACGAGTTATATCATCTTAGGGTAATTGGAATTATTTTTAGGATTATCAAAGCAAATTTTAAAATTCCTGAAATTTTGAGATACTTATAGATAACCATTAATTGCAAAGGAAATAAGAAATATTTCAAAAAACCTTTTAATACACTTCAAAAATTAAAAATCTTTAACTACAACGACCTGGTTGCTATTGAAACGATACTATTTGCTCATTAATTAATATTGCTTGCAACTTTCCGGCGCTAATTGTTTGACAGCTTGGTGATAATTAGACTAAATTGACACTTTCTACAAATTCTTGTGTTTGTACCTGTATCCCCTTGAATACTTAATAGACTGGAAGTTAAATACCGTGCATACTAAAAACGTCCACGAAAAATACTAATTGGTTGGTTATCAATTATCGTGAACACAAAAATGAATAATTCTTCTTCCTTCTTGTTTATTATATGACCAGGTTGACGTGATAAGGTACTAAAGAAAATTGTACAAGCTTCAATAGGAAAGTTATTTTTCAATAACTCTTTAATTTAATTGTGTCTACAATATTGCAGATTCGTTTGTGTAAATTAAGATTAATGAGTAAAAAATTTGTTTTGATAATTATAAATTAGATTATAATTTAACGGTATAAAACCGTGAGACTGTTTTTAATTCTTTGCTTTAATAATTAACAAATATTTTAAAATAAACCATTAGACTTGAGAATATGTCTGAAGTTCCTGCAATCCTAAATCATGGGCGTTCTTACCTTATCCTCAATGTTCCCAGTCGTTAACAGATATTTTCAAATGATTCATTAGACTCCAACCGAATACAAATTACTCCTGTACATCATATATGTCATAAATTTATTAATTGATAATTATCACGAAGTAGACTCTAGAAAGGGGTCAGCTGATATTAATGATGAGGCCGCTCCACAACCATCTTCTACTTTGAAGCGCGGACAAACGGTGGGTGGTTAATTAGCCAGAATAATACCCTCTAATTATACAAGCTTCAACTAAACAATGATACTAGAACTAAACAGTGTCGCTATCCAACTATTTGGTTAACGGATTTTATAATTTGATGTTTATGCATATTTTAATTATGATGACAACAATTATATGAGTTACAATAGATATTTTATTAACCTTAACGAAATAACTTTTATTACGAAACATTTATTCTAGCACTACTGTTACAAAACTGTTTTAATATCCGTTTGTTTCATCAAATCGAGACCTTCTAAGAAAATTATTTCTAAGTACCTACAATTAGAAGGTTTTTCCCTTCCTCGTTCATGTAAACGAGATTGGTTCGTTAAAATAAGCGCACGTGTGGTAGAGATTTTTTTTTTGAAAATACCGACAGAATTGAAAAATAACTTAACTGGGTTGCTTCAATCCGTTGCTGCACGTACTACCGATACCAACGCTTCATTCCAGATTGCAATGGACATCATAAATGTTCTAATAGAATCTGATTCAGAACTTTTTCTCTGTAAGGTAGGACTTCCACTGCGGCGATCGACCGACCACGATCGACCGACCAAGCTTTCAAACACATAGGTTTATATGTGCAACTTTCCACTGCACCGACCGACGATCATCGATCGTAGTCGACCTGTTTGTAATTTCGAACTATCTGTTGATCAAATCGGAAATACCAACCCGACAACAATAATAGTACAGAATTATTAGTTACTACTGAATTTATTTAGGGATATGTTGGTAGTTCAAAATGCGGTTCCACTTCTATACATAGCACGTGAAAACAATGCACAGACATTCGGAAATAATTCCGAAATTTTTTATCGTCAGGAATTAATTGCGGTATCAAAATATAGTGCTCGCTGCATTGTGAGCGGTTTAAGAATATATTTAAAAACAACTTATGTTTTGGATGGAATCGTGAAAAATGTGAAATGTTGTTGTTTAAACACGTGCCACAAAGCATAGTCGCTTCTTGATAAAGATACTGGGTAAAAAAAAAATATTCAAGCAGGTAACTGGCTTAATAAACCCTTTCCAGAAATTAGCAAACATAGTATTCCCGCGTAATATTTGCCAATGTACTGCATTCTTACGGGAATTATAGAAACCGAAAAATACGAGGGAAATTTGAATTTCGGTCGATCGCGGTCGTGCCAGTGGAATTTTAACGTCGATCGACCATTGACGACCGCTGGGTCGGTCGTGGTCGATCGCCGCAGTGGAAGTCCTACCTAAGTGTTCTGTTTGAGGTTCCGCCTGAAAAACACCCCCGATGGTGTCTAGTGCAACCTGGAACGAAACTTCGACATGCGCAATTCCAGATACTATTAAAAACAATCATGGAAACCTACAATTCTATATTCTAAGAATACAAAATTTCAATTTTTATAACGAATACCTTTCTCTTGGATATTATATAAAAATGTTATGAATGGAATAAAATGTCTTGTACCTGTTTGAACTTCCATGAAACAAAAGTCGTGCACAATTAATTAATCGAGTTTCCCATTTTTCTTTAATGTTCTACAATACATGTATTTCATTAATTTATTAGACAATTATTGAAACTAACTAATTAATTTTATTGTTATACCTTTTGCTGTGTTTTCCTTTTAATAATAATGGAAAGAAGTAATTTCTTGTTTTTCGATTATAAACGATACGTAGTTCAATTTTTCTGCCAACGCGCATCTTCAATCTGGAATACAAATATTATCTCCTCAAAATTATTTCAAAAGCTTTCTAAATAAATAATTTCAAGAATTAATGAATAGGAAAATTTCCTTAATATTAGCCAATCTCATGTTTTCTTCAACTTTGTTTACACCCGGTAAAATATTTTTTTACATTCCTATTATACAGAGATTTGCATTCATGGGAAAAGTATCCCATTAACCGTTTAAAAAATAAATAGTTTAGTGCTACTCGAAGACGTTGAATCACGTCTTTTTGGCGAGCACCGAGTAAAGGAGTGAAATTACCCATTGTTTATTGAAATTGAACGCTTGAATATTAAGTCAATCAATGTCTTTTCGACTAGAGTGACAAAATCCTCCATTGATTGGCCTGTCAATTAACTCTTCGCCAGACATGTATACGTGCGTGCAAACGCTTCTTATCTGATGCCTCCGTCACTGTTAAACGCGGTGAAATGTTTATGGAATGCTGAAGAATACGTCCAATTGCCGTCACTACTTTTAATTGTGTGATAACGATTGCCTTATTACTTCCTTATTAATTTTTGAGACCTACACGTTCCATTTATACTTCAATGGCCTTTAAAAATTTAGTAAAATATTTTTTTATCATCAGTGTAACCCGTGGATTGCAACTCCTCAGGGGATCGCCTAAAAGTTGTTAAGGGTCGCACGACAATATTGATAATTAATGTTTTGAAATTGAGCTCACAAACCTAGGGAACAAATATTTTAACAATGGCCTGCAAAATTGAAGCTTTCAAAAATAGATTAATACTTGACTACAGGTAATCAAAACAGTCAATAGCCATTATCAGAACGATATATCAATTACATGTTAAAAATTGTGGAGTTAATAAATGTTTCTAATTTCAAAGCTCTAATAAGTGCAATGAAACAGGATAAAACCTAATATTTTCATATAGCGGGTTCTACGTTGTGTATATTTGCCGTGAATAATTCATATCCATGTTGCAATAAGCTATAGAAATAAATAAATCTCCTTCCCAAGTACAATTAAAATCAGATGTAGGTACATACAGCATCAATTAATTACAAAAATAATTATCCGCATTGCTTGTTAAAGCAACCCGTGACATTTCAAGCTTTACGTAGGTACTTTTATTTTAATACGTATAAGTAATAAATAAGTGTTATTAGTTGTTGTATAATAGCGAATAAGTGTACAGCATACACATATAGCCTCCCAATATAAGTGTATTGTACAATATAATAATATATGTTGCAGCATTCAAATGCCACGACGCCGGATTACACCAAGCACCTACGCCCAACATCGGCTTTTCAAAGGTGAGTTTGCTATTAATAACAGAATATAACTTTATAATAAATATACAAAGGGAAAATAGGTTGCAAATACTGGAAATAACATGACATCCTGACACCACTTCATCATTTAATTTCAAATAAAAATTATATTTTTTTGATTGCTCTCATAGTCGTATTGTTTTATTGAGCACGACTTGTAGATCAGATATATAATAATTTTGAAAACTTTTACCTAATAAAGACTTAAAAAACAACTTTTAAAACAAAATCCCGGGTTTAACGCGTATTTGCGAAAGAGATAAAAAATTACTAATAGGTAATAATAATATAACAATTCCTTTATTTACCTTCTTTTTTATTCCTTTCTTGGTGAATGTCACCCTAATAATAAAATTAAAGAAAAGTGGGCTTGTAAGATGCAGAAATGAACTAATTTATAATTAAAAGTACAAGTATCTTAATAAAATCTTGAAAATAAAAATACTGAAAATAAGAGAACCCTCCAAATGTTCCCGAACTATAGATTATTCAGAATTAAAACTAGCAGCGGTTACGAAAAAAGATTTGTTTTTAACTTAACAAACTTAAATAACTTATAGGCGAGGTATATTGAATCTTATGCAGCTGGTTCAAACTTGTATACAGTTAAATGTTTGTATATTGTTAATGCATGTACGAATATTAAAGACATTAGACATCCTGTAATTTAGTACCACACTCGATATAAGTATATATGAAACGGAAATATAATACAACATAAATAAAACTGTTAAGGGTTAGTCTGGATATATTCATATGCAATTCAAGTAGTAATATAGTATAAATAAAAAATACTAATGTCCAATGTTTCAATGATAGATCAACAGCAAAAGCAAACTAATTGTTCTGCTTTTGTAATTTAATGCTGGGTTACTTTTTAGAAGTATCAAATCACGAACAGTTGTGGTAAGAACGTTTATAAACATCTACTTATGTAACATACAAATATATTTAATAAATAAATTCCTAACTGCATTTGGGTTGTTCCATGAAGTGTTATTTTGACCAATGAGAAAATTTTAAATAACATATCGTATAACATTACATGAAAAATTATACACGATTAAACAACAATTCGAAAACGTTTTAACTTCTGGGCATCAGATGATTATATTTTATTATACCTGTAATATTATGATTAAGCCAAAATCATGGCAAAGAATTACGATTTCATTTTTGTCAAGTTGTGAAAAATTTTACGTTTAGCTTCAGAGATGGTATTTCTGTTCCAAAAAATATTACTTAATAATACTAGGCAAAACTCTTGAGGAAAGAATAAGTTAAACATAAGTAGCAGCTGTCAGTATTTATGGTCATTTTTCACACAATTAATTTCGGAGGTGCAGGTTAGTGGTTTAAATGCGCACGATTGCGGTCGGCCCGCGCTCTGATTTTTCACGGTTTGTGGTTAAATCAAAGGCGCCTCTTCGTGTTAGTAGATTTGTTTTAAACGCAACATTTTCCCGTTCTGCTTAAATTACGTATTCAACGGTTGGAGTAATTGCTATTTGCCCGTGCGTCCAGAGTCCATCGTGGGAATCTATGTAGACGCGGGTTCGGTTCTTAAATGAAACAATTACCTACTTGCGTGTTTGCATCACATTATTGAACCATTCTCGCAAGGTGTTTGTTTTATTTTTCTCTACTTCATAAATCCATATTTTAGCTGACCCGTCTTCGGTGAATCTTTATTTTCACACGGTTGTAACTGTTTTCTTGATTCTTCATAACATTCTTTGTTATTATTTTTTTTTGTTAGTTCAGTTTAGTACTAAGGATCAGTTTTTTAAATTTTACTTACTCATTTCTTTTTCAAATTTAACAATTTATACACAGCCTGGACAAAGATTGTGTTACACAGAAACAAACTAAAAATAATATGTATCTATAATTTTATAAAAGATAAATGATAGAAAATTCCTACCTTTATCTCAAATTTTTTTTTTGTGGAACCTGATTGTAACAAAAAAAATTTGAAATGTTGTTTCTTCGTTATAATGCACTGACAATATTCCCATGCAAGTATGCCACTGTCCCCTGAAGCACCAAACATTTATAATTGCATATTTACTCCAAAGCGGGAATTTCTTTAACACTTCCTTATTATTAGGTACATTTTTTTCAAACAAAGAATTTAAATTACCTTTGTTCCTAAGTACAAAAAGAAATGTTGAATAACAATACATAATCAGATAGTTAGGTGTGGGCAGATAAAATTTGAATTAGTAATAATGGACCATAATGATGACACAATATCGATTATGAGTAACACAATCTCAGAGTCAGATAATACAACATTTAAGAGGATGTTTCGACCTTGCCTCCAACTTTACTTTCAATTACTATTCTTTAGTTCCAATTAAATTTGTTTTGTAGTTGTCCAAAATAATTGAAACTCTTTTTAGTGCATAAAAAGTAAAAATTCTAATGTTAAATAGAGCAAGTATTGGGAAATTTCAAGGATAAATGCGCCATACCACCGACATGATGCAACTGAATCAGACCACCTACAAGTTTACTGCCACAGATTTGTTGTGAAGAGTCGAATTTTGTTGTACCTTGCCCCATTATTGCCCATTGTCTGCTAAAAATTATGCTCTTGTCTTCTCTTAAATACTTTATGTTCTTTATATCAAAATAGCAGATAACATTTATAAGTTACGTACGAAAACTGGCTTGATGTTAGATTCAGACCAATAAAAAAATTTATTGAAGTTAAAATACCTTTGATTGTAGTAAGAATTGAGAGGAAACACAAAAATCATGTTCCATTGATTGTTTATGTCTGAATAAAGCACCTCCTGAGTCCTGTGTATATAGAATATAATAGGGCAAGAATAATTTGGAAGAAAATGCAAGTACTACTATGTTCCAATTTTGCATAAAATAAGATTAAATAATACATTTGGGCTTAAGATAATTGGTATTAGGTAAAACCAAAATATTTAAATAATTGTAGCTAGAAGCAATTTTATTTGACCACAACATTTTAGCGTCCCAAAAATACTCCTTGTGCTTGTGCTTTAACAGGATTCTGACTACATCAAGTTTTGTTTCGATCTTGGAACAAATTTTTAGGTAAACAGGTATTAATCCCAAAATATTTAAATATAATCGTAGTCAGAAGTACGGGAATATAAATCTCACATATTATCTGAATAAAATATACCTAGTACTTACGACAGCTTTACAAACTAGATTTGCAATTTCTATCTTTTGGCAAAAAAATTGTTTCAATAATTTTATTTGATCCCTACGTTTAGGGTCCCTACTCAGGAACATTATTCCTGGCGGCATTATAATTATTCCGTTTTGTTGTAAAATATCTGAACAAAATATATTTTAGTTCTATATCAAGAATAAGTTCGCAATTATAATTTTTTGAAGAAAAAATTGGCTAAATAATAATTTACGGGGGTTCTTAGGATGCTTGAATTAATTTTTGAGTAAATAGGTATTAAAAGCAAAATGTTTAAATAATTGTAGCTAGATGTATGGGAAAGTAAATATCGTGAAATATTAAAACAATCGAAATGGTAGTTCTACCTCAAGAGTGGATTCAACGTGCAATTATCGGTTCATATTTTTATAAGCATCTCGAATTGAAAATGGCTAGATTGAATGTGTTATTAGAGCTTATTTATAAATGGGAGGGACAGGTTAACGAATCGATGAATCCGGAACTGCTATTAGAGCTGATTAAAAAAAATTACTTGTCAAATATTTAGAATTTCATCTCGGCATAATGTATCATGTCCCTCATGACAAGGCGGAAGAGATTTACTTAATCATTGTGTTGTAAGTTTTACGGCTGTTGCAGTCGGTGATAGGTAAGAAAATACACGTTTGGCTTCTAATGTTTCTATGAATTGGCTTAGTTGAACAAATACAGAGCAAAGGCATTACACGGTTCATCACCATCGAAGTCAGAGCAGGGCTAGCGAGGGCACTTGGGTGGATCTGTATCGCGGGAAAGGCGGGGTGAAGGGGCGAACTTGCGGGGTCAGCGCGTGACCTCAAGCCGAGGGGTACACGGCTACTTTCCCACGGACCCGCCCGCAATATCTACCGCTCTTCATCTGAGCACTCTAGCCTGTCATTAAATATGGCAATATGTGGTGAGGCAATCCAGATACATGCACAACTGTATCGGTTGAGCAGAGGATTAAGCAATATGACATAGACATAATATAAGGCACATAAGGAACGCGATTCGCGGATCAACACGCGGCTAGGAAATGTAACGCAATGTTCTTCTAACGTTCAGCTTCGGCTTGCCATGTAATTTTAATGCGATTTATACCTACACCAGCACACCTAACTTGCACAGCAAGAAGAGGGCAAAAAATCGAACTGCGACCGAAAAATATTGTAATAGGTACCTAGCGCTATTAATTCTAGTGTCATGTTTTAATAGCCAACACTGAAATGACCTGTCAAAGCCACTTATTAAGAAACACTCAACAAATGCAATACGACTTGCGTAATTTGACATGGTGCTATACTTGAAATTTAAACCGTCAGCTGACACATACTTATAGGATATGATGGTAACATTTTTGATGCTATTTCAACTCCACCCACAACAACAATTTTCCACCAATAGATCCTTCAACTTTCTTCTACCGGGATATTTTTGCAAATCAATAACAATAGCTTACAGGCTCGTGGATAAAGAGTTCGTGTTAAAGAAACGAGGAAGAAGGATATGTTTAAGTTACGAACCTGCGAGCTGCATATGAACGAGCTAACTAATAAATTAGTGCCATCACCGACGCTGTATATTAATATGAGATACTTCAGAGTGATGCTTTAACACTGTTGGAGGTGGAAACCACCATAGTTGCTATTAACTTTAGCTTTCTATATAAGTAAGAAATTAATTTAGTTTATTTGCTTATCCGGGATAAAAGACGTACAAACAGCTTCAGAATTCCCAGGTGGGGTTTAAATTTTATTAGCAAATAACTTAATAGGATATAATAAAGATTGCTTACTAGATATTTTTAATAAAAAATTGATTTGTTAACAGCTTTTCTCAAGGTCACCCATTTCCCATTTAGAAAAATATCAACAACGAAGGCTATAATAGCTCTGCCCTTCACATCCCAGAAACATAAGAGTACTATTTTTTCTCTATGTACAAGAAAAACGTAACTTTTAATTTTCTAAGAGTAACTAAACTTTGCGCAATTATTTTATGGAGAGAGTAACAAAGAACATGAGATATTATAAAGGTAGTTATAAAATGGCGGAAAAACGTATGGCATGACTCAAAATGAACAAAGAAATCGAAAACAATTACTGTTCTGGTTTTAATGTTATCCTTAATCAAACATTTTGATTTAGTTTTTTTTCTTTACTTAGCCTAAGCTAACTTAACCTAACCTAACCCAACCTAACCTAATAAATACTTTTTTTCTTCTTTGTAGTATGTACTATTGTGTTCTACCTTAGAATTTGTACCTATCTCTGATACAACTTATATAGAATAGGATATGCGAAAGTGGGTGAATGATTAAAGTAACCCGTTACGTTACGTTAGCTATGGATCAGCTACAGTTTTTGGAGAAGGATCCTTCATATTAATTTTCTGATGATACTTTTTCCTGAGATCGCATCAAAACAGATCTAATTCCGAGTATTTTACAAAGTTAAGAATAATATGGGGTTAAACTAATAAATATGAAATTTTTTACTATTACCTTCAATATTTTAATTGCTATAGTTGAAGGATCGTTAGAATCATAAAATGTAATATATGGGTAGCCAACAGCACGAATGTAAGTTGTAATTCCGAAAACTGATTAGGTATCTTAATTTTCCACATAACTATCACAAACGTTGCTGTTCAAAGTATTAAAGGAAGGCGAACGCAAGCCGTTGCGAGCTGTACCATAAAGTAATGCTCTCGCCGTGTAATATATCCTTTAATGATCTTCTATCAGACTCTACGATCTTAAGAGTAGAGCGTTATGTTAATTTTTTTTAGAAGATAAATAAATTAAAAACTACGCTTGCTTAAAAATGATTGGGCGTATTGAACGGTCAGGGGGTGTGTCGATTTTGACAAGTCAAGGGCACACCACTTCCCATTTCTGACTTTTCTTTTTATTTGTTAAACCAATTATTTGATTAAATTTCTCAATGATATTTATGATTTAGTTTGTGCTTTACGCAACTTAAGTTATTGCTGATTTATTTTTAACTTTAATTGAGCTATTTCAGATTTTATTTCTACAGACACGCTAACTCATATTGCAAAAATAAATTCAACGAATTCTTGATTAAAAATTTCATTCGCACTTACGCACAATTTTGTAATACATACTACATCAATTAAAATAAATAAAAAATTTATAGGATTATTTTCAAGCATCGTATCGAAATTAATGTTTTTATATCTGTAGAGTAACAATTCAAAGCCCTAGAGTTAGAAATAGCATACCAAACATTTTTGTGTGTTCACATCTTATTCTTTGCCTCAGGCTTTAAATTACTCTGGAAATACTTGGATCTATCTTGTAATTGTTTTCGTAAAAGTATTTAAAGCATTTTAGGGTCGAGTTTCTGCTTTTTTAAACATGGTATATTAATGTTCACATTAAATAACAATGGAAATATCACCAAGTACTTGGAAATTAAAGCTTAAATTAATATAAAGCGTTCTATATGTATAAACAAAATACATAGTTTTTTTTATAAATAATAAAACTTCCTGAAAGTATTGTTTTTTTAGGGTATGTACAGAAAATTTTATTTATCGTTTATTAATTGGCATTTTACTCGTAAATTTTAGAAAAAGTATCTAGTAACCTTTGCAGGAATATTACAGGATAACATCTTTCAGTTGGTTAACGGGCGTCATATTGTGATATTGTCTTACCACAGCAATAAATATCGATGGACCTTGATTACGTTATCTTGATTTTCAAGTATTATAAAAGATCGTAAACAATCGCATTTTTAAATGCTTCATGAAATACAAGCAAATATAGACATTTTCTTTAGAACGATAATTTATTATTTCCAGCAAACACGTAAAATATGCTAATCTATAGCCTATAGCTTTACCTAGATGCTTCGATTGTACATTACTTGCAATTGCATGCAAATCTATTTTCTAGACGATCTATAGTGGCTTTTGATCTTCTGAATAGTTTCTTCATAGTATCCACTTTCAAATAGACATTTACCGTTCCTAAAGCAATTAATCTTATCGATTTCTTATTCCATTTCTTATTCTAACACAGAGTTAATGAAAATATACTCTGATATATATACATTGCTTCGGTATTAACTATTATGGGGGATACATTTTTCTGAATTCTGAAAAGTAAATTCTTCCCAAAAACAACTAACCAGCATTTTTGAGTTGTAACATAACGACTAAGTTTAAAACAGTAAGGAATCTACAGGACAAGAAGGTAGCCGCTTTAATCCTTATGAGGTCGCTAGTTGCTATGTATATTGTCAAAGGGTACAAGATTATCATGGTTAATTATAAATGTTAGCTACTTACGACTTTGGTGACTAGAATTTTTACTATTTTTTTTATAGAGACGTTGCTACTATAATTATTACAGTAACTACAACTACAACTAAATTTTATTTTAGGAGTTATTATTATAACTGTGCAAAACTGATAACAAAACGGCTAACTGATACAGATACGTTAATTTAAAACAAAAAATAAGTTTTAACGGTTATTTTAAAACGGTTGCAGTCGTTTGTGTATTTAGATTAGAACTTCTTAACCCATTTAAATATAACAACAATCTCAGTTCGGAAACTACAGAAGAGAAAAATAAATTTTCTTTAAATGACATAAAGTTGATGTGTCCATTTCGTAAATGTCTTTTAGATAGCGAATATCGTCTTAGAACAACGGTTCTCTATAATGAACTTCGCCTAAATTTATCACGGACATCGAAAACCACTATAAGGTTATAATCCGCTCTTATAGTGATACGGAATACATTAAATTCAAAATCATATGTTTGGAACACGAGAATGTCGTTTTTTTTGCTTTTGTTGTTGTTATTATCGGAGATCACCTTACAGGTTTTTTGTTCCGCTGTTTTTATTTCAATCTGACGTGTGCCACATTATTTAAACGAATCAAATGATTTATACGGACAACTCTTTGTTCTGCGGTACTCATTAGACAACTTAATTCTTATATTTTCAGTTTGCTATATGAAAGATAACATAAAACTTCTGGACTACACAAACTAACAATTTTTAATTCAGGAAATAATTTTTAAAACTTAAGTTCCAAATTGATTATCACATTCTAAAATAATATTTAACCAATAGGTATTAATAATACCACCCCTTAATAGTACTTTCACATAGTTGGTAGAGTCAAACAAAGAATAGCGAAGTGATATTATTACCAGCCAAATTTTTCTCATTTTTTCATAAAAATTATGTACAAGATATGTCGAAACAAATGTTCCCATAACGAAAGTTACATAATCCATTTCAGCACAGTATGAAATATTTTATGTTTTAATAGTACGAGACGAGTAATATAACCACAAAGAAAGATTACGAGTGCCTTTCATTTTTCAATAGTCTCAGCGCGCATTTCAGATGAAATTTATGAAGCAATATGCTGTAGCACCTTATACGCTATTCGTTATTTTTAAAAGTAAAACGCTGCGAAATCATAGCTATCAGCAACACAGCGGTTATACATTCATTTTTAGCGGTGTTAAAATTATTTTTACTGATATCAATATCAGTTTTACGTCCAATGATAAATTATCTTTATAGAACAACCAATGTGGATATTTTCAAAAGTTAAGGCGTCGAGTGAACTAATAAATTTTATGACAGAAACACTAAAATTGTCGACATTTAAATTTAGTTCTTGATAAGTTTTGTTGATATAAATTATAAAACACTGTTATCGTAAATTTATTTTGTTATTACTTATTTGAAATTATAAAAAAATAATAAAATAGTATTCAAAAAATCATTTCATAAATATTTCAATGCTTTCCAGATAAGAGAAGTCTAATGTGCTAATGTAGTAGTAAACTGTTCTTGGATGCAACTATGCAAGTACTTTTTTGAACTGAAAAGGACTTTAAATTACGGCACATCAACAAAAATGCAAGCACTTTCGAAATTGTTATAGAGAAATTTTCTGTATATAGACTGAGAAAATGGATTTTTTAGAAATTGTGAAATACCCTGTACTGTAAAAGTCTATACCATGTATTTTTATGAAATAAAATACACACATAAATAAAAGAAAACACAAAAGGACTTCATTAAATCAATATCCTACAAATTTAAGTTTAAAGTAACAACTAAAATAGCGGTTCTTTGAAATTCTTCAAAAAACTCTCACTCACTCTTGGAGAAACAAACAAAATTAGCGGACTAAAAACGGTTTGAAATTATTTTTCACCTAATCACCGTCATAGTAAAGTGTAATCAATCTTCACTTGTTTGAGTTATTAGAAAGTATGATGAATTTGGAAAAATTACGACAAGCCGCAGAGTGGGTGTCCCAAGTGTTGTTTAATGATGAATCGATTTTTCATATCAAGACAATGGCAATATGTATATTAGAAGGTTTCCCCCCCGGAGCAAAATTTTCAGAAAATTGCGTACTTCCAAGAATGGAAGCCGCTATGATCTTGATTGTCTATTAAAGGAGTTGGTGGATTACATTACATGTCATGTTTAGGGGGATGAACATCAAAAATATTTTGAAGAAATTGCATGCTACCTGCTAGGCGAGGAAGAGTTTATTTTCCAGGACTATAATGATCCTATCCATAAAACAAAATTGGACAAATATTGAATGACGACTAACAAAGCTAACAGAGTATAGTGGCAATCCCCAATCCCAGACGGAAATACAAGAGAAAACTTGTGGAAAAACATACTCAACGCACAAAAGCCAGAGTTTTGGGAATATTCCATCGTTTTAGAAAATTTCAATGCGAACGTCGAAATCTTTAGCATTATTATGATGTGTTGATTGCGAAAACATATTTCCAACAATTTCTTTGATAATTATGATTATATTAACATTATTCTATTTTCAGGCATTAAGTGGTTTCTTGATGATGATGACGCAAAATGGAAAGCTGTTATACATTTCCGATAATGCTGCGGAGTACCTGGGTCATTCCATGGTGAGTGTTTTGAAGGTGAGCGAACTTTTTAAGCTTTTGAGCTTGAGAGTGAGCTTTCATGTTTATTTTGCAATTTATTATCGTACTACTCATATTTTCTTCAGTTCTTTCCGTAAAATTATTCCCGAACTTTCTTACGTGATTTATTATAAGAGGCCGTAGGTAAGGTTTTTCTTTCGAAAAATATCATCAATAGCTACTTAATTTTTAGTTTTTTTAACTGTAGAACTTGACACAATATGTATAGTATTTAAATTATCTTTTGATTATTATTTTTCTACAAAACTTTTGCTTATATTCATCTCTAGCGAGGCAATTGTGACGAGTGACTGAATTTATGCCATCAACGTGAGTGATGCAGCATTTTGTCTCTTTTAATATGTGCTCTTCTCCACCTACCGACCACTATTTGTATACATAGGCTTTTACACATTTCTACAACCATAAAACATCCAGATGTGTATATTAATACTAATGAACAAATTATTAATTATCATAAGTTTTCAAGCAGATATCTCAGTAGTTTGAGATTCAGCTGAAATCATGAAAGCTTCATTGTTAATGCACTCACACTTCTATTATTACAAACTTTTAAATTTCAAATTGTTTTCATTGTTATACCGTTAATGGAAATTAATAAATTTGAATTCTATTACTGCGTTGTTTCGTTCAAACTAAAAGGGGATTTTGAAAAAATTTTGGTAGGCGTATTGACGTAAAATGGAAAAATCTGTTAGGAAAATCCGTAGAAATTTTTGTTGCCACCAATACTCCTACCGCCTTAGTCTATATGAGTAGGTATGATGTTTTGGGATGAACATGTAAGCAGGATAATGGATTAATGGATATATAGGAAAATAGTGGACAATTGCCCCAGGTAGTCGCCTCTTACGACAGGCAGGGGGTTCCCTGGGCCAATTCTGTATCCGGAACCCAGACGGATAAAATAGCGGTGACGCAGTGCGCTATGGAGCACGTAATGGTTAACAAATAACGGATAAAACAAACAATAAGAGTATATAAAAGTCATAAAAGGGATAGATAGGATACTGAACAGGGGATGCATTTAGAATTAGGAATTGAAAGTGGGCGAGAAGAATGTAGACTACAAACGGAAGTAGGAGACGACATCGGAGAATGGTATAGCCAGATTGTTCAAGATAGAGATGTATAAGGAAATATGGGGGACGTCTAGTTCCAATAGTGGGTGCTTGATGAGGATAACGACAGATAACTTGATGTAGTACTACACTTCAAAACAATAAGTCGTTTTATAACGATCGCGAAAATGTCAAGCATACGTGAGAACATTAAAGTAAACTAAGACTTAAAAAAGACATTGCATAAACTATTATTCTATTTAATAAAATTTTATTAGGTATTATAAATTTTCTAATGGTTTTGGCGATTTGGTTAAATAGAAGTTTGATTGCATTCGAGTGTTTACTTTAATTTTCCTTTTTTCAGGAGGACCTTCTCATCCATGGGGATAGTGTATACGATATAATAGATAAACAAGATCATCAAGCTATTCAATGTGAGCTTGGAAGACCGATCAATTCCAGTGGTAACGGTAGTTCCAGCGAAGAAATTAGAGTTTTCCTCTGTCGTATGAATGTCTCAAGAAATGCACGGCGGCAAATGCGCTTTGGAGACCAAAAGGTACATACTTTCTACTTTTAATTTAAAAAATGTCTAATTTCCAAAGCTCGTACGGTAGCGCATAATACGTAAGGAGCGTATCTTTATGACGTCGAAGAGTCCTCATCATAGGATTTCTAGAGTACCTTTATATTGAACGTATGCAAATAATAATACGTAATGGTAGTTACAATTTTTTAATGGGATCTACGCGGATGCCTCGTGTTGTTGAATGTACCGATGCCGGATCTGCCTTTCACTATGCAGTAACCTCAGCGGTCGTACCCCCCTGCCCGATAGGCAGCGGCAGCAATGATTCCACCCACACCTAGCATAGTAACCGTATATACTGTCTGTACTATCTATCTAAATACAAGCTGCACATTTGCAATGCAACACGTATTACAGTTTATTATTGTATTGCTATTTGCTGCTGTTGACATTTCATCGAATATATTGAAAATTCGCTCTCTTGGTTTACATCACCAATTACTATCTATTTCCGGTAACGTTACCGGCAAAGCATTGTCGTTTGTCTAGAGAAACTTGACATAATTATCCTACCGCTACCAAACAGTATATGATAATTAAGTGATAAAATCCATGATGACAATGTTTTCTACCCACATCTTCATCATTATTCTTATTCCCATGCAGCTAGAGGTATTCATGTAATTGGCGGAAAACCAAATCCTTCATAAAATATTCTTTTTGATCCTGAAAGATAGGCTCGGACATTCATTACGCGCTCACATGTATCCAGTTAATCAAAATGTTCTTTTATATTTGTTACTGTTATAATATTACTACTTTTATTGTCATTGTATATCGGGCAATAATTTTAGTTTCTAAAATAATAAGTAGGGAATTCGCTGAATCTGATATGCATCGTTCTACTGCATTTTCTTGTTGAAACGAAAAGCAAATTTACGATCGACTAATATTTAAAAGTTCCAAAGTTAAGGTAGCTAAAATGCCACATAAAAAGAATAGATAAATCGATGGTTATATGTAAACGAGTTGTAAGTTCAGCAAGATATATAGAAGACCACCTTCGGTTGCAGATAGCACTTTATTTTCATATATAGAGTCGCGAGCTACATATCATTATATAGGTAATATGTAAAATAGGTGGAGGCGCAAGTACTGCTGCCGTATGTTATGACGCCCACTCTTCGGCTCAGCGCGAGCTTATGGAAATAGTTCTCATTGGAATACCAAAGCGCCACTGTTTATGCTTATCTCGCAGGTGGTGTTGGTGCAGGGCCGGTACTTGTCCTTCTTGCCTCTATGTAGCCGCAACGAGCCCGTTTTCCTGGCCACCTGCACCCCCGTGGCGATGCCGGAGACCCGAGAATGCGTAGTCCAGGGCGCCACCAACGTCTTCACGTCCATCCACTCCATGGATATGCGTTTCATCCATATCGACAACAAGTGAGTATGCATCTTTGTTGTTCCCCGCGATAAATCAACGGCCGCTCGTGATAGCGAGGCGGTTCAGGTCACCGGATCGCGGGAGAGCCGGTGACATTGCTTGCCATAAATCATGATGACTGTTATACTTATGTTGCAGTGGCGAATTCTACTTAGGCTTTCCGCGCAGTGATCTCCAGGGGGTGTCCTGGTACCGGTTGTTGCACTGGGAGTGCACAAGAGAAGCCCAAACGAAACACAGACTCAGTAAGTAATATTTTAATAGCTCCAAGTTAAATCTTCTAATCATTTTTACTTTAGTTACACAGTCAGAACAAGAGCGCTCCTGTATTCTCTTAGCCCAATTTCAACGTCGATCAGGAGAATGGTTATGGATGCACTGTGTACTTCAAGTTAAAGAAAGCTCGGAAAGTAACCAACAACCAGTTATTGTATGTACTAACCAAGTTCTTAGTGATGCAGAGGCTTCTGTTATGCGTAGTAATAGTTGGCTTTACCATTACTATTCGGTACAAAACAAACTGCAATATGGTTTAGCTTATGATGTAGCTCCAACAACTCGCTTGGTGTACTATCCTGAACATCCTCAAGGTCCAGAATTTGCAACAAGCCACGAACCTACAGGATACGCACATTTGGCGACGATGCCTGGTGCTTTACAACCTCATCTTACGCACCACGGGGCTTCTTCGCATCCTCACCATAATCAGCACCATCACCATCACCGAAGAGCCGATCCAGAACCAGTAGACTATTCGTACAGCAAAAGAAAACCCAAAGACCTTCAAAACCTCGAATTAGACGTTGCTAATATAGACGCATCGGAAGTTGATGGTGGCAGTGGAGGGTTGTTGGTTGTAACCCACGCGGCAGAACGTCCTAGATCTTTACTAAAAGTTGATCCCAGTGATCTAATGGAGCAATGGAATCCAAGTCCACCATGGTCAGATACTTTACAAAAGGTACCAGATTTATGTCATCAGGAACTTAGTCCTTACATAGGAAGTGCACCACCCACGCCAACAACTACTCCTAGTACTCATTCAGGAAATGCATTTTCATTTGACTGGATGCCAGAACAGTCTGTACCAAGCATGACAATCGTTGCAACACCGATAGAAGATCCTGAACGACAAAACTATTGGCCAAGTGAACATCGCCTTTTTCCCTTACAACCTCCACCTAAAAGAACTCATCCGCCGTCTGGGAGATCTGATTCTGCTGATCGAGATACTCCTTAGCGCTGTGATGAAAATATAGAATAGACAAAGTGCAATATTGTGTGGGACGGAAAATTTATACACTACTATTTATTAAACTTTAGACAAAATGTGCTTAGCAATAATTGACAATATTGAGGTCCACTTTAACATAGCTACCAATGATTCCTACTATATGTGTTCAATACAGTGGCCAATATGAATAGTTTAAGCAATAATCAAATGGTTCCTCAAGGTAAGTATTATATTTATTCATTCATATTATATAAGGACCGGAATTATATGAACGTGCATTAATTAGAATATTATTTTAATTGAGAGGAAGGGTGTAACCCTGCCGCAATTTTTCTTTATTCCCAAGAAAATCGGCGATAACATCTTCCTATACCCACGTTTTTGCAGAGTATCATTCCTAACTTATATGCATCCCATAAACTATGACAGGGTAATAGAATCCAACACGTCGCAAGGGGAATGGGATTATTGCTAAGCTAACTATTCATTTTCAAGGGTTCTTATTCATACCTATTATTGTGATAATAGAAAAAAAACCGTTTTTATGCAACACCCTTAATAATAATAATACCTTGGAACAAAATAAGGTGCATATTATTATGTGACAAGGTATCTAATCTAGATTAGAATACTGGCCAGTTATAAATAATACAGCATAAATAAATGTAATACTACAATTGAATTTAATTGTTTTTAGTAGGAAATCTACGTGTTTTGTTTGGTATTTGTTTCCTATTTACTTTTTATGAATTTATTGAAAAAATGCACTTTTATATATATACCGGTCTTTCCATACAAAAATTAAATGAACTAAAAAGGTGTGAAACAAAATATGATGTGATAACTAATAAATTTGGAGTTTGTATGTTGGTGCATTTGTGTATTGATTTTTCTTAGGGAAACAATGCAGATTGATCTGCAAACTGTAATGTATCTACCATTAGGGCACACCTGTAAATAATAGGCAATAATCTGATTTACGAAAGTAAATGTGATGTAGTCTTATTTGTTAAGTTCCTGGAATGAATAGCATTACCTATATAATACAAAAACAAGGACAGTTAAAGACCTAGAATGTTTAACTTATTTATGCACATAGATGTTAGAATTATTGTACATCCATTATAAAAAAATAAAAGACATTTGTTTTTTAATTTTAAAAAATTCGCTAAGTACAGTTACCCCACAATAATTTCCTGTATTTTTGCATTTCATTAAAACTAATGTCTTTTATTAAATGGCTGGTAAATACAGGACTTTTAGTATTATCAAATTAATAACAATTTTTAAATTACTGGTAAGAACCAGTTCCTTCAAGGCAGAAACCCAGCCCTTATCACAACTGATAGTCCCAAGTATTAAAACAGAAAGTTTTGAATTATTTGTGAGTACCTACAAAGGGCGTTATTAATAAGTTAATTTATTAAAATGTAGATTATAATATCGATAAAAAAATTATATTTTACAGAATATGTTTTAAAATACAACTGTGTAAATTTATCAGTATTATTCTTTCCTATTAAAATAAATACATTAATAAGTGCATTGTGTTTTATTTTTAAGTTCTATCAGAATGTATCTAAACTAAAGGGGACCACAGACTACAATCTTTTGCGGCAATTTTAACTGAACGGACATAACTATTCAGATTAGAACAATGAACGAATGTTACTCAGTTTTGAATCCTGTGAAACAAAGATTATACATACCAATAGACAAATATCAAGAAGGTAGGTACCAGTCAACCGTTTTTTTTACTACATTCACTAAAAAAACGCTTACAAGTTAGATAATCAGTTGCTCACGCCATTCTAAATTCAATACGCGTCATGTAATTCGAAATATTTAAAAATATAAATTATTAGGGTAAGATTAGAAACACCAAAGGAGAATTTGTGCTTGTAGTAAAAATTAGCTTCGCGATTTCTGCAACAGCTACATTTTATGAGCAGCGCGCTAAACTATTTTAATAAAAATAGCTTGCTACGCTACTAAACTACAAAAATACTAGCTTAGCAATTACAGCACACTACAAATTGCGAGCAATTTCACACCTCTGAGAAGATACTACACTAAGGAAAGGGGGTGCAAAAGCAATGAGTATTTTAAAATTAGCAGAGTCGCGCTGCTGTTGCGGTCGCGGGTTGCTTTTGCTGAGAACACCCCCTTACACTACATCAGACGGCACACTTTAGTATAACTTTGAAACAGGGCTCTACCAAGTGTGATGGGAAAGGACTGTATATTTTTTACAGAGTATAAGAATACTTGCTGTTTCTGCAAAAAAAAGATTTAAAAATATACAAACAAAATAAATTCTTGTTTATTCTTTTATTAATACAAAAAGTTCATCCTGTAGGAAAAAATAGAATAAAATACAGAAGTATGTACCTATAAAAATAAGTAAGTCTTCCATACCTGTAGGGAAAGAAGAAGTGTATCAAAGAAAATAAAACAAGCTTTTAATCAGATTTTTATTTGAACAATAGTTAAAATACGAACTATGTATAAAAATAAATAAATCAGTTCTTCCACTTCTTATCCTGAAAGAAAAAACAATACAAAATTATATAAATTAAAAAAAGAAATTAACATACAGTAGAACGAAGAGTATTTTCTGCATAGAAATATTCCTCTGACTGGCTGGGAATGTTTCCTTTATAATGCAATATAGCCAGTCTATCTTTTTGTGTAATATACATGTCAATCACAAATTTATGACACTGCATTTTCTTAGCTAATGTCACACTAACTTCATTATCAACTACACATGTTAAAAATTCTTCAAGAATATGTTTTGGTGCATTATGTTTATATAATCTAGAAATAAACAAATGCGAGTCAATAACGGATTTAAGTGAATTTTTCTTTGTCAACCAATTCTGAAAATAAAGTTGAAAATTAAAAACATTAGATATAATATTACATTACTTACAGGTTTAATGAATTGTTCTGTTAGTTTTTGCCATAAGCCAAGAGAGCCAAAAACATTCAACAGAACCCATTCATACTGAAATTCATTAATTTTAAAAGACTGTTTAAATGATGCAATTTGTTTGGTGTTATCACTTTTTCTCTCTGATTCTGTTTTATATAACACTGCTAGTTGTTCTATTACAGAATTTAAGGTCCATTTGTTTTCCATCTGCCATTCTAGACAAAATATAATAAACTATAATAGATTAATATTCATAATCCACTTACTAATAAAGGTTTTGTATTCAGAAAACATTGCATTTTTGTCATTTTCTAATTTTGACTGATGTTCTGCAAAAAATCGCAATAGCTTAATATGCAAATTTTCTTTATTAGATGTGTCCTTACATCCTAAATAAAACAAGTATGCCTAGAAGGGTAATATTTTAGTAAGCATCAATCCATTAATAAAAAACACTTACAATGTCAGAAAAATTTCCTGTTACCCTAAAATACATAAGTTAATAAAATATTATAAGTTTTACTTTAATGCTTACATATAAAGATCAGCTAATTCTTCCAATTTCAATTGTTGCATTAAATAATTTGTATAATGCTGTAATGCAATTTTTCTTTTTGGTAAATGATGAAGTAAAACTGATAATTTAAGTGATTTTTTTAAATATAATAAAACCTGTAAAGAAAAATAATTTTGGATCCATCAAAATAATATCAAAACACTCACAGCTAAGATAATATTTCCATCTTCAGTGGCTACTGCTTCATCAAGAAGTTCAAGTTTTTGATCTAATGAACGGTATACATATAATACATAAGGCATTCCCAAAAACATTTTTATAATAGTTTCTTGAACTATTGGAACTGATGCTTGTGATGGTGTTCGAACATCATCCAATACTTAAAAGTAAATCATTAAGTAATTAATACTTCCTAAGACACTCCTGTGTGGATACAGGACAATTGGACGCGATAAATTGGACACGCGACAATTTGACGCGTGCGTGCGTCAATATGATGGTTATATTCACAAGAAAAAGAAAACCAGTGCATTTTTCTAAATACATTTTTGTATAAAACTTAATTACAGACTCGTTTAATTGTAGGCGCGTCTTCCCGAATTTTCGTATCCAATTGACGCGACGCTCCCTGTGGCGAGCCTCCCTGTGTAGTACCTATACCTATTAAATTTTTTACTCTTAAGCCCTTATTTACCTGAATCTAAATTTCTTTTAGTCATTATAGAATGCATTGGCAGCATAACTGCAGCATTGCTATCATCCAAACTTGAACCAAACACAGAATCTGTATTTGTGGTGTTGGGTACTTCCCCTGAACTGAGGAATACCCTGTCTTGATCCTACAATTACTATACTGTATGGAGATGCTATATAGCAAGATTTAAAAGTCTTACATTGTCATCATCAAAATTGAAACTAGCACTGGAGCTAGTGTTCCAGTATTCTTCAACTGATTTACCAGCCATTTTTATTAAAAGAAAATTAGAA
Organism: Hemicrepidius hirtus; assembly: GCA_963082805.1. Lineage (NCBI taxonomy): Eukaryota > Metazoa > Arthropoda > Insecta > Coleoptera > Elateridae > Hemicrepidius > Hemicrepidius hirtus. Next base: position 20,872,031 of record OY720168.1, read on the forward strand.
GAAGAATTATTACAATCGTCATGTAATTCTGCAGTTTAGGTCCCCAAATTTTCCCATAGGTTAACAGTTGTTATCTAGTGTGCCAGATATACAATTTTTGTGAATTAATTTAACTACATAATAAATTTTTGAATATTAAACTAAGGAAATATTAAAAAATTTTACTTACACACAGTCCTCAGGACATAGACAACTTATAAATAGGAACTGCATCACATATAGTCCCCGATTACTTTTGAATTACCTATCAAAAATAACTAGAAATAAAATCATTAACCACTGAAAAATGATTTACATAATGTTAAATAAATTATGAAAGTACTTCTGAAATTTTTTTGTTGATGGGAGTACTTGAGAGTAGCACATTTCTATTTCCATTACAGTTTTCATCTGAAGCATCGGAAGTTTTGGAATGAAACTAAACTCGTTGGTGGAATAATAACCACAGCATTTCAGCAGTTTCTCTGTGGATATTACAGGTTTCAGTTCTATCTAACCCCATGATTGTGCTCGAGGAGTGTACTGTTTTGTCGTGTTTGTTGATTGTGTTTATGAACAATAAATAGTTTTGTAAAATGCACTAACAGTTAGTCGTTGTATTTATACAGAAGAGAACTCTTATTATGTTTTCTAATATTAATAAACCAGCTTTTGGGGCTGCAGCCTCCGCACCTACGTTTGGTACGTACATTGAATTATCTTGAATTGAATTGGTGGTCGGTTTAAACCGCAATGGCGTAGATATCGTTGCAGCATTTTTAATTTCAACCATTTGAGTCGTATTATCATTGATATCGTCTAATAGATTTATTTGTAATAATACTTAGGTTTTGGGGCAACTTCCACTGCTAATCAGACACCCTTTGGACAATCACAATTATTTGGAAAAACCCCTGCAACCACTGGCTTTGGGACATCAGCTCCATTATTTGGAAGTACACCGCAACAGACAGGGGGTGCTCTATTTTCAAGTACATCTGTACCTTCATTTGGAGCAACCCCTCAAGCAGGATTTGGTAAATGTGCATTTTTATTTAAATGTCTCTTGGAAATTGGAAGTGGAGGAAGCAGACAATTTTATCCTTGCTTGATTTGATTCTCCCTGTAAGGGTAATTTCGTATTCTGGAAGACTACTTTCTGGAAAACCCTTGAATAGTCGGTAGAAATCAGGGTACCTAAATTATAAGGGTAGCTATTTAAAGAAATGTCTGACCTGTAAATTTAAATTTTGAAATTAAAAATAATGTGGACACCCTGATTATATTAAAGTTAATAAATTAAGAGTCTTATTAATCATATTTTACTGTATCAGAAGATCTATCTTTAAGATAGTCAGGGTTGGATTTGCTGAAAATCATGATATTGCACAATGTTGCAATATTTTTATTTTTTTGAATCCCAAGATGTAAACAAACATTATGTAATATTTGAATATTTCACAATATTTTTACCTGTAATTAGATACAGGAAATTAAAAATATTAGTATGGTAAATGTGCATTTTTATTTACCTAAATATTTTTTAAAACTTGGAAAGGAGGGAAACATACAATTTTGTCCTTGCCAAGTTTGATTCTCCCTGTAAGGGTAGTACTTATTCTGGGAGGCTACTTTCTGGCAAACCTTTAAATAGTCCGGTAGAAATCTGCTTAAGTTTAAGGGAAATTATTGAGTCTCTATTTAAAGAAACCTAATATGTCTTACCTGTAATTAGATACAGGCAATTAAAAAATATTATCAGCTTGTTTATACTTGAGGCACGTATAAACCTTATCAGCATTATTTTATCAACTACCCACTGGAATTGCTAGCCTCCTCAATTTCATCAAAGTAGTCAAAACAATGTTAAAAAATACGTAAGGAGGGGTTATTTATGGTTAATTTTTGTATAGACATTTAGTTTTCAGTTTATCCAATTTTGGAATTGAAAAAATGGCCACCCTGATTATATAAAGTTAATAAATTGAAAGAAATCTAGCTTTAAGATGGTCAGGGGTGGACTTGCTGAAAATCATAATATTTCACAATATTGCAATGTTTTAATTTTTTTTTAAATATATCCCAGGATGTAAACAAACATTGTGTAATATGTATTTGTTGTGTATTTCACAATATTTGTAAATATTCCACATTTAAAAAATTCTACTTAGAAAAGAAACATTGGTGCAATAATTTAAAACAAAGATTTAATTAAAAGAGAAATGTGTAGGAACAGGGATTTTAATGAAACTTCTTAAGGTAGTTGATTAGGTCTAATAAGGACACTCCTACAAGTATTTTGGTTGAGTCTCAAGTGTTTAAGTTAAATAAAGAAGTTTCTAAAACAAACATTTCACCAGTGAAAGTTATTGTGTAATCAGCAGGGAATGGAAGTTTATAATCATTTCATTTTTTACTTTTATGTACCTATTTTTTTCTTTATTGGTTTTTTATTGAATATTGTTGGAATATGTAGTAAAAAATGTTGAAATGGTTAGGGCTGGACTATTTTACAATAACTACATTAAAAGATTTTCAGTTTCACAATACATGCAACACAAATCATTGTGTAATATGCTAAAACAAAAATTTACTTGGGCTATGCAGCAATTAATATGTGGTGCTATATTAAGATGTTCAGGGTTGGACTTGTTAAAAATGTAAATATTGCACAATATTTAAAATTATATCTAATGCCATATTTATAAACATTGTGAGGAATTTGTTGTGTAGCCTTGCAAAGTATTTTTAGGGTAGAAAAGAATTGGAAATGGAAAATGCATAGTAATAATTTGTAGGTACTGGATTATTTGGTCAACAACAAAATACAACTGGAGGAAATGGATTGTTTGCTAACACAAACGCTGCAACATTTGGCCAACAGAATAAAACTGCAGGATTTGGTTTTGGAGCTTCCACTACAACACCATTGTTTGGACAACAGCAACCTCAAAACTTTCAACCTTCCACATCAGCTGGAGTTTTTGGGAGTAGTACTGGCTTTGGAGCAACTACACAACAAGTGGGAAGTGTTATTAAATTTAACCCTGTTACTGGAACAGATACAATGCAAAAAAGTGGGATAACACATACCATTAGCACCAAGCATCATTGCATAACTTGTATGAAAGAATATGAAGCTAAGTCATTAGAAGAATTACGATGGGAAGACTATCAGTGCAATCGCCGCGGTAAATTTAAAAATTTTTTTAGCAATTGGTCAATATTTTATTATTTTTATGTATAATACAGGACCACAACAACAAAATAGTTTTGGAGCCCCACCATTTGGAGCACCAGCATCAACTGCGCCTTCTTTGTTTGGTCAGACTGAAAATAAACCTGCATTTGGACAAACAACTACTACTTTTGGTGCTAATAATGGGTTTGGTATGGCAAATCAACCCAATCAGCAGACATTGTTTGGTAAACCAGCCAATACATTTGGAGCAATACCTACAACCAATACTTTCAGTGGTTTTAATACTACCACTCCAGCTTTTGGCGCAAATACTGGTGTAAAACCATTTGGTGCCCAACCTACACAAAATGTTTTTGGGACAGCTACTACCCAACCATCAGCATTTGGTGGAAATACATTTTTTGGACAACCTAATGCACAGGTAATCATCTTTTTAATATACAAATTAATAAAATATAATATATTTTTTTATATAACAGGCTGCAAATAGTTTTTTCAACAAACCTGTACAAACAGCATTTAATTCCCAGCAACCAGTCTTTACATTTGGGCAACAAACCACAGCACAAAGCAGTTTATTTCCTCCAACTAAACCTGCTACTGGATTTCCATCTTTCAACCAGACAAGTTTGACTTCAAATACAGGGTTTGGGCAGCAACCAAACTTATTTACCCAAGCACCCCAAAACCCATTTAACGCATTTCAAAAACCTGCACAACCAACATTTGGTCAACCACTACAACCTGGATTTGGGACAGCTGCACAACCTAATACCAACACATTTTTTGGTGCCAATAAACCATTATTTGGTAATACTACTCAAAGTAATTTTTTTGCTTCCCCAAGTGGTGGATTTATGATGCCACAGCAACAGCAAGTTGCTCCAAATCAGTAAGTAGTAATAAAAATGTTCCAATGAACTATTTATTTATAATATTATGAATTTTCAGGTCTGTGGGTATTGATTTACAGCCACAACAAGATTTTCATACAATTGTGGAACAAATGTATGAATCTTTTCCACACAGACAATTATTTGATGGCATAGAGGTAAAGGCTTACTCAACTGCTGACTCAACCAACCCAGCAGTTCTAAAGAAAATTATTGAAGATGCACCTTTACCAATAACACCATCAGATAATATCAGCAAATTGAGATTAATGCCAAAATCAAGACATGGTAGTGGTGGTAACTCACATCCAGGCAAGGTAAAGATATTAATTATAAAATATTAAATATAAAAATTCTTTAATTTTATTTTTAATTCTAGTTTACTTTACTTGAAAATACGGTTTGCCCAACAACACCTCAAAATAATTTTGTATTGAGAAACACAACTGGAAAGCGTCTGGTGTTGCGCAAATCAACCCCAAGAACTGAAAAAGATCTTCTGGAAGAGTATAAGAATATGTCTTCAGGTGGCACTAAGGCCCATAGTTTGTTTAAAAATAGTGTATTGGAAGAATTAAATAGAAGTGATGTACCTGACCGTAAAAGCAGTACTGATAGCTGTGAAGTGAAAGTGTTATTCTCACGTTCTATAAATTTTCCACCCTTGTCTGAAGAACATATTGGTTACCATGACTGTAAGTTCGCGTTTTTTTTACTGTTTTGCAAATATAATTTAAAACATTTTTAGCTTTGGATTCCCCACAATATGAAAAATTGACTGGGCATACTGCTAAAACCCAAAGCACCCAAACACCACCAAAGTCAGGAACAGTTCCTAAAATAAAATTGCAAAGTATCCCTTTGTTTAATGCTGAAGAAAGTGATTCTGATACAGAGGAAGCCAGTTTATCCACCATAGCAGCAGATCCAATTGAGTCAACACAGTTGAAAGAGCAACTAGAAAATGGTACCCAGTCTCCTAAAAGTAAGTAGTTAAAATTTAAAATGAGATTAAGGAATAATTCATTTTTTCCTTCTTTTTTCATTAGCAAAAGATAGAAGTGGAAAAACAGTAAGATTTGTAGATGAAGAATTAGATGCCAGCACTGACGCAATGGGCGGTAATTTACCACAGCGTCGCAGTAAATTGTTGGAAAATTTGGATGAAACTCCAATATCTAATGAAGAAAACCTATCTGCAAATACTTGTGGAATCAAACTAAAGCGTCCAGAGTATTATACAATACCACCACTCGAAGAAATTCATAAATATAAGAATGAAAGCGGCGCATGTATAGTAAAAGGGTTTACAATTGGCCGCTATGGATATGGAAATGTTTACTTTCCAGATCAAATGGACATTTCCAATCTAGACTTAGATGAAATTGTCCATTTTGGATTCAGAAATGTAACCATTTACCCTGATGATGATAAGAAACCTCCTGTTGGACAAGAATTAAACAGACCTGCACAAGTAACTCTGGACCATGTTTGGCCACGTCATCGAACTACCTTTGAAATACTTAAAGATCCAAAAGACATTGCAGGGGAAAATTTCATCGAGAGATTAGAGGCTTTGTCTAGGAAACAGAATGCCGAACTTATTGATTATCGCCCAGATACAGGATCCTGGGTTTTCACTGTCCCACATTTTTCAAAATACCATTTTACTGATGCAGAAGATGAACAAGTTACTAAGGAGTTGGAAATTTCCAAGATGGAACAAGAACAAAAACTGAAAGAACTGGAACAGAAACAAAATGAGGCCAAAGCATTGGAAGCTGAGGTACAAATCCTATTACCTTTAACCAAAAATAAAACTACAAAAAAACAATTACTTTGTAAATTGTAAAGGGTGAAAATGATTTTGAATGAATGAAGTATTTGTAGCTAACCCACTCTATTCTCTGATCCAATTAATTGTATCCATGCAACAAAACTGAAACCTTTGACTTTTATAAAAGCCTTTTGCAGAAAGCAAAGCTTGAATTTTGATTGGTTAATAAAAAATGCTGCTGAAACATGTAATGCCCAGGTATTAGGCTTTACTCCAATAAAAATACTAGAAGAGTTTTTAAATTTTTAATAGAATTGGGTGATCACACCTTGGGGGTTTCGTAATTGTCAATAAGATGTTTGAAATCTCTTGAGTTTAATTTGCTGAGCGCAAGTATTGTGTTCTAATAATTTATAAAAATAGTGTAGAAGTCTTATCCCCATAAAAAATGGAAGAAACCCTACACAAATATAATCCCCACCCTATTATCTGTACAACAGCTTTTTGCAGGGAATAAGAGTGAATATTTTGATTGGTTAACAAAATAGTGTAACAATCTGGGGCAATCCCATAATATTCTCAGAGTTAAAGGTGGTTAACAAAATAATGTAATAATCTGGGGGAATCCCACATTGTTCTCTGAATTGATGGTTTGCAGATTATATTTATGGGGCACATTAAATCCCTTGAGTATCATTTCAAAGTGCTTTCTCTATTTTTAAATAAAAATAGTGCAAAAGTCTGGTCCCACACCCAGTACTAGAGAATTTTTTAAATATAATGGAATTGGTTGAATCCACCCTATTCAGGGGTTCAAAATTTTGTCCATGGGACATAACAAAATACCCCAACTTCCATTTATAGCAGTACTTTGAATAAAACCAGTCTTGTGTTTTGATTGGTTAAAAAGAATAGTGTAGAAAACTTAAACCCATAAAAAAAGAAAAAATTCTCGCATATAATGGAATACACCCCACTTTCTGTACTAGAGGTTGCAATGAAGTCCCTGAAGTTTAATTTACAGGAATCTGTTGTAGATTGCATGTACTTTGATTGGTTAACAAAATGGTGTAAAAATCTTAACCATTTAAAAAAGTGGGGAAAATCCCATCCTATTTTCTGACTCAGGGGTTCAAAATTGTGTCCACGTGACATCCCAAATCCCTCAAGTTCCATTACTAAGAGTGTTTGAATGAGTGAGTCATGTATTTTAATTGATTGGTAAAAATAGTGCAGAAAATTTTAAAAACTTAACTTGAATATTTTTCAATACATTTTCTAATACAAATTATTTGTTTAGAATAAGCAAATTGATATAATGAAAAAAGGATTGGGTGGAGACATGTCCTACGAATCAGGTGATGGTCTGAGAGAGTCTTCCTTTCACCAGACACTTTCTCAAGCTAGGTTGTCTTCTGTCTTCAGAGAAGATGCAAAAAGTGCTTTAGTGATGAAATCCTCATTTTTTGATGAGGAATCTATCTCTGATGATGTTAGCAGTAGTGACATTGGAATTGTGCATCATTTTTCCATACCATCTGCATCTATAAATGGAAATGCTAGTGGATCATTACCCGGATTTCGTAAAAAAGCCAAAGTGCAAGCACCTAAATACTATGCACTCTGTAACCGTCTTCATGTTACGCCCATAGAAAAGTCATTGTTAAGTTCACGCGATTATATGGACGCGGCGTTATTTAAAGGAAAATCATTTAAAGTAGGTTGGGGCCCAGGATTTACTCTTATGACATCCACAACTCCAGCTATCAATACAGATTCACTTTCAATTAATCAAGGACGTTATGAATACATGCCAAATGTCTTATTACGGTTAGAAATTGGTGGTTTATCTTCCAAACCTCAACTGGTATGTACAAAAGATTTTGTAGTTACTCTTCTATATTTCTTGTAATTATTTTAGATCAATTTAGAAGAACATTTGAAAATTATATTCCAAGAAAGTACAGTTGTTATTGATTCTTCCCATGTACCATTAATCACCATGAATGAGGGGTACACTTCATTAATTCGTTACACGGAAATAGCTGAGAGAGTTGATAAGGATCACAATTTGGATATTTCATATTATACACAAGTATGGAACCTTTGTCTTGCTTTATGGGGTCCAAGGGCAAATACACCAACAAATAAACGAGAATTATTCAGCAAATGGTAAGTTTTTTAGTGTAACTATTAAAATATAATAAAAGATAAATGTAATTGTTTACAGGTTGGAACAAGTAGCAGTGCCTTACACACAAAATGATTTGGATATACAAAGTCCTAAAAATTTAGCTGCAATAAAAAATATATTTGTATATTTAACTGGCCATAACGTTGACAAGGCTGCTGAATTGGCAATGGAAGAAGGTTATCCACGTTTGAGTGCCTTAATTGCTCAATCAAGTGCACATGAAAGTGCAAGAAGACTTATAAATGATCAGTTGGAACAATGGAAAGATAATGGATCTTTGATTAATATAGATAGAGATATTTTAAAAATTTACATGTTACTTGGTGATATTCCTGTTATTGATGGTATAAATGTTTGTGAAAATCTTAATTGGAAACGGGCCTTAGCCATTCATCTGTGGTATATGTGTTCTCCTGGAACATCTTTAATTTATGCACTTCAAAAATATGAACAAGCCTTCAATTCATTAGCTTATGCAAACCGACCAAGTCCAGATCATTATGAATTTACAAATGTAGTGGTTTATGATTTACTTTATCATATAATGAAACTTTTTGCAACTCCAAGCACACCATTAGAAAAGATTGTGAATCCTACAACATACACTGAGGATCCACTTGATTATCGATTGAGGTATAAGATTTAAACAATTTTACTTTACAATTTCTAATATAAATTTATTTTCAGTTGGTTGTTACTGCAAGTATTCAGATCCCTGAAGATAGGAACTGTGTCTGCAGGAGTTGCCAACTCTATACATGTTAGTTTTGCTAGCCAACTAGAATATTTAGGACTATGGAAATGGTCTATTTTTGTACTCCTATTCGTGGAAGATAAAAGTCTTAAAACAAATGCTATAATGGGAATTTTAGATAGAAACCTTGATTTGAACAGGACTTCAAAAGAAAATTTAAAAATTGAAGATTGTTTAGTAAATGACTTTAAAATTCCACCAGAATGGATTCATGCAGTATTAGCAAATAAAACAAACTTCTTAGAAAAACACATCGAAACCTACAAACACTTACTTTTACAGAGAGATTGGTGTGAAGCACATAAAGTTGCAATTACACATGTCATACCTGAATTTGTTTCAACTGGACAATGTGAAAAATTATCCAACTTACTTACTGGGTTAGTTCCTGGGAAAAGAAATATTTTGCATTGGAATACAGAAGCTGGATTAGTATTGGATTTCCTAAAACTGCATGAAAAAATTACTGTGAATCGTGAACACATTACTGACTTTGATATAACACAATTAAAAAGTGATCTTACTAGATTGTGCTGTCGACTTAAAGATTTTCCTACTACATCACTGAAACAAATATTAGCAATTGCTGAATTGTCAAGATTTATTGCCATTTTATTGAAGATTATTTACTGCGAGTTACAACCATTTACCGTTAAAAACATTCAAGGTGCGGTTGATTTAGTGAAAGTGCTTGTTATGCCACCTGATTATAAACATGATGAACTAATGAAATATGTTCATCAATATTTAAAAATTGAATAAACCTAAAGATTATGGAGAAACAAATAATAAAGACTTATTTGTATGTATTTTTCAAAACCATTGATATCAAGGCCTTGTTTTTAATTTTAATTTTCGATTTGTTTAATTTTCTAGTTAATAAGTTTATTTGTAACTGCTGCTTTAAAAAATATAAACAAAAAGCTTTTAAAAGTAAAAAATGATTGTTATTATGTATAGAACCAATTAATTACAGAATGTTTATTTGATTGATTTATACCCAAATTTGTATTTTATAAATTTTAGCAGATGTTAAGATTAGCAATCTGAAAACCTGTATTTTTTATATTTAGTCATAATTGTGTTGTTACTTTTTCAAAATTTTTTCTTGTTTATAAGAATTTTTTGTAATGTTATGCAAATAAATTACTATGGTAATTATTTATTTCTTTTTTTTCCACCACAATACAATATTATCTAACTAATATAATAGAGCCAGAATTATTTTTATCAGGAAGTTGATTAGAATAAAAAAAAAAGTATTTGAATTACATTATTAAATAGATAGATAGCAAAGAAGTCATAGTTAATGGAAGCCACACTCTTCATCTGAATCATCAGAATTTTTAGTGGTTCTACCACCTGCAGTTTCTGTTGATATTTCTGGATGCTGTTGATGATGCATATCTATCAATGGAAGGAGGTTTTTAAAAAAATCAGTTGTACAATTGAGTGTTCCTTCACGCAGCTTTTGGAAACCTCTTCCTGTGTGTATTAAAAAAAATTACACATAAAAAATACAGAGTAGGTCACTAAATATCAAATACTATCATAACAATATAATGTGCAATAAACAAGATAGAGAAGTGCAGCAAATAAGACTGGTGGACTATAAGATCTGCATTGAGTGAAAATATTTAAGCACATAAAATTATTATTACAAACGTACCCATTGGCAACAATGTACCATGAATAAGTATGGTTTGTTGTGCAAGAGATGCTACAATTCTCATTAAAATATCATCTTGATCTTCAGTTAGTATTGGACGAAGTTTTGTTAAAAAGTTTAGTAAATACTCAATCACAAAAGCATCTTCCTAAAAAAATCTTATAACTTTATTGATTACAACAAAAAGAAACAGTTTGCTAACCAACACGAATTTCTTGAAGCAATTTTCAGGTTGTTTATAAAAAATAACGATTGCTTCCAAACTATCTTTTCCTAAAATTGGAGATTTTAAATTCTCTAACCAATCAAAAAGTAAGGCCACTAGAATAGCCAAGTTTGTTTCTGATTTAAGTCGTGACCAACCGGCTTGTGAAGCATTTATCTCTTTTTCAAATTGTAGAATTATTTGTTTACTTTCTGAATCAAAATTATCAAAATCTGTAAGCAATGCACTTGCGACTTCACTAACACTATAAATTTCTTTTGAAATGGAACTTTCATTGTAAATTTTTTGGGTTTGCAATTCTTGGAAACATTTGTTTTGGCTCAATAATAATTGTTCATCTATTTCTTCTCTGATTTCATCTCCATCTAAAGTACTTAGATCTAAAAGAGATATAAGATTAATTTTTTGATCCTGAAGAATTAAACGGTTTCAACTCCTGCTGGTATTTGCTACCTGAAAAAGAATCACTGAGTTGTGAAGAATCTGGATCTTCACATTCAGATGGACTGGGACTAACTGATAGCGAACTACATGCTGGAATTTTTATTGATTCTGGAGTAGAAGGCGTATCTAAAAATATAAATCATTAAAATTGGGAATTATAAAATATTTCTTCCACTTACTGTCAGAAAAGGTACTTGAAATGCTGTATATGCTTTCGTGACGGTGGATATTTCCACTCAATTTTGAACATAAAAATTCATTTGTAATCGATGTGCTACTTGATAAAAATTCATCGGTATGACATCCACATAATTGTAAAATTCTTTCACATATAACATGAATTATCTAAACAAAAAAACCGTTGGGATTTTAAAACATATTCTATTCACAGATATCCCACTAACATATTTCATACACATTAAATATTTTATTTAAAACAATAAACAATTCTTTAATTCCATGCCTTATCCCTTTTCTATTTTTAGAAGTTCAGCAACAAAGAGTTTCAGAATGAAACACGTAGAGAGCACGATTTCGCTTTTCTTTGAAACGTTTACTTTTGAATTGATTCACTACGTTTGTAGTTGGGGATGGTAGGATAAGTATTTATGCCTCAATAAAGGTTAACATGGGTATCCTGAAGAGATTAATTTCTATCGAGTAGCCTCTGGTAAGTTTTAAATAAAACAGGAATATATGGTGCTTCGTGGAAAGAAGAGACTACAACGTCTTCAGAATACTCTGGGAGAATAACAAAATCAACCGATCAATATATGGGATGAAATTGGCCAAAATGAGATAAGGGTGCAAAACGATAAACATGCATCGTTCCCATCAGCACATGCGAATGTGGCAGGCTATAATACCCTCCTATCCAAACTATTCTAGTTATGAGGATTTCTTGGAGTATCCGTAAATAAAGTTAGAGTGACTAATATTCAATGCAGATTCAAATGATTTTATTTCTATTGGTTAATAGAAAAGTTACAAGGCCTGTCTACTCTAGTTGGGAAATTCTGTGGATATAGATTATTTATCTTTTGCAATATTACAACTACAAGATGCAATAAACAAATAGGTACTACAAAAAAATTATATTAAATTGCAATATCGGTGAATAATCAGTGGGATACCTATAAATGAGTCAGCTTGCGTAATCTCGTATCCAAAGATAACCCAATCTTGTACAATTATTTTTTTACCTTTGGTATGAATTTAAAATTTCGTTCTTCATAACCATGTAAAATTATTTTTTGTCTTTTTAAAAATCTTTGAATGGTAAACTCAGTCATATATTTATCTCTGCTTTCCCTATAAAAATTTAATTTAATTAAAATGATTATCAAGTAAATTAATTATCTTACTTAAGATAAAAGGTAATACTCTGGGGAAGAATAAATTGTGCAAAGTGTCGGACGCAGACAATTTGACCTCTGGTTTGTACAGATCCCGGTCTTCTTAAACGTACATACTTAATTGAATCATTAGCAGTTACTCTTAATGAATACACAAGGTAACATGCAATAAGAACTCCTGTACGACCCAATCCTATAATACTAGGTTTATTATAAATTCAAGTCAATGTATATTTATAAATATAGAACCTGCATGACAGTGAATTGCCACACGACCTTCTGTTATAGCGAAAGCTAAAACTTTTATCATATTTAGCAATTCCGATAATGTAGCATCTCCATAATCTCTCCATGCAAAGTTGTAATAATAAACTGAAATACAAAAACTTTCATTTAATAAATCCGCTCAAATAGAGAGTAGTACCTCAAGGTGGTGCATATACCAAAACCTTTCAATGTATTTATTTCCAATACTTTTTAATTAAGGAAACTAAAGTTTCTGAAATTAGTTATGAAACTCTAATGGGAAATGACAAAATAATGCTTATAGTTCTATTTTTAGTGTCCTAGAAGTTTTGAAAGCCTGATAATAGACTACACATTTTATTTCCATTAGATACTACACGACAGTTATTGACAAATTTATGCCTTGTAATAACCAATTAATTATTACTCAACGTATTGATTTTTTTCAGCAGTGACACTGAACTTCGTGTTGATGTAAAACATTTATTTAGTACCTACTAAATTGTAGTGCACGTGTTCATGCCATATTGATTATTCCTTAATTTCTAGATATATTTAGGAATATCAAGCTCATCGCTCATTACTCCAGACAAAATTATATTTAATGGACTACCTAGTACCTATATACCTACCTATTCGAGAACATTAAATAAATTGCTCACTAACCAATTGACCTATATTTCCTAAAACATCGTGTAAGTGTTTTTGAAATACACACATAATCGACTTGTGAAAATTTGTATATCATTAATATCCTAGGGCTCAACACCGACGCCTAATCAATATTGAAAACCTTTTTTGAATAATTATATTTCACTTACTATTATTTTCCATAAAAATATTGGGATCGTAAGAAAATCCTGAATCTTCCAAAGGCTCCCCACAACTAGCATGTTCTTTTGGACATTGCAGATTGATAATAGATTTTATTCCTAGACTACAATAAAAATATAATATATTATTTTTACATTTCGTGTATGAAATATTAAAAATATTGTCATAGTAGGTACCTTTGAAATTGCTGTATAATATTTTTCTTTATGATGACCGCGGTACTAGGACGTGCCATCGCTAATATATCATCTGTTATCCTGAAAGTTTGTACTTGTAGGAAGAAGTATAATTAAATGCTTTTAAATTTATTAGATTAATATTACGGAACAATTTATGATTTTAATTTTAGAAAAAGACTTTTCAGTTTGTTTAGTTTGTTTCATATGTAAATAATAATTATTTGGAAATTGTTGAATAACAGTCAAAAGACATTAGTTATGAAAAAAAAAGAAACCAGTACTTATAATCGTATTTCATAATTTACACCAATAGAAAAGAAAAAGAAAATTACGTAAAGTATGGTTAATTAATTTTAAAAGGAATCTAACGTCAACATGATAGCTTTTCACACATAAATGGTATTTTCCGTTCATAAGAAAACAAGCATCCTGTAATTTTCAGTTAAGTGATTGATCCTTAACGAAAATGTTTACTAAAAAGGTTACACTGAATTATCAAAACAATAAAAGTCAAAAACACGAATGGCGTGAGTGGTTAAACGCAGTATAAAAAAAGAAAAATTAATAGCACACGATTTCCTGCACCAACAGGAAATATTAGAAATGCCATAAATAGAAACGCCTTTCGTTAGGTAGGAGCTAATGTATTTTTATTGATTAAAAAATAACTTTTTACATTAGTCCTAAAAACTTTTCATGATTGCTAAAAATAGATGCATTAGTTAATTTCAATTCCATTTCCATATGCATCGCATAAATGAATATAAATTTTGTTTTCTAAAACTTACAAACTAAACAGAAGGAAGGTGGAAATTTGAGAAACAATTTTTTATCTTACCAATGAGAATAAATGCCTTGTAACGCTAAACTGTCAGCGGTCCAACTTTCAGGATTTTCATATTTGCAGTTTGTTCCACCACAAAAAACGCTGCACTGTATTCCTTGAGGAGTCAAACGTCTTATATTTTCAGATAATTTTGTATAATTAGCCATAACCAAAGTTCTATCGCCTACAGGCGATTGAATTTCCGGAATTCTACTCATTGTTTTAGTTTCACAACTTTTTATCGTATATGAGATGAAAAAAGAGTTATTTTTGAAAAAAACCCGCTGTTAAATTACAAACGTTGCGTTCGTGGTTGCGGAGAAATTCAAATAAGAGTCCAAGTCCGACTGCTCTTATTTATGTTTTTCAGAAACATGCGGGCGAAGAAAATGTAAACAGAAAATTTAAAAAAAAATCATTATACGTACGTTCTGCGCTATTTGCTTCCGTATGCAGAATCGAGATAACACTAAGCTATTCCTTTTTACACTAATTTTAAATGTAAACGAGCCAGCGCATGCTTGAAATTATTATTCGATAATATCTGCATAAAGGCATAGAAATAGGGGTAGCTAGGGGTTTTAGAGTAAATATACACACGCTAAGGGTTTGTATTCGTTTACAACAAATAAAAATCATTATATAACTACTATTGCTATCGCAGCACGAGACGGAAAAATCCCTTGCGTTTTACGCATTATTTACGTTTTGTTGTATTTTTATAAATAATGTACATAATGAACTTTGAACTTTATTTACTTTCACCCCATAATGCTAAATTTCTTATAACACCTTGTCCCTGCATATTAATTACCATTTTAAGAGATTTTTTGATAACGACAACCTGAAAAAACACACACCACTTTTATATAATTTTTACTCGGATTACAGTATTTTGATCAATGCTGTTGTTGGTTAATGGTTAGACCAGTAGAACTTATAGTCAATGCATTTATCAAATGCCATTCTCCAACTTACTCATTGGAAACCTATTTTACCCTCCTATGTCGTGAGATTCGAGTCTCACGCATGGTATACTTTTTTTGATAAAACTTAAAGCGTCTATAGCTATTTGTGATTTTATTTTAGATTTCTAAGTGTTAGATGGAGGATATACGACCTTAGTTGTTTGTTGCCTCACCCTCCGTATAATATATTTATAATAAACAATAATTACATAATACTTTTTGTCAGTGCTTTAGTCGTAAAATATGAACTACCGGTACTCAACTAAATTTTTAAAATTTTCCACATGGATTCATAGGGATGAGGTGCCCTGTCCATTTTTCTTTTTCGGGAACGGGTGTCTTCGGCGGAACGTTTACCAGAAGTTATCCCAGTGGCGCCGGAACTATTTATCAACTACGGGTGCAGCGAGAAAACTTGGCGCCGCAGGCGATTTTTTTTTCAAAGGTGGGCGTGGTCAATTTAAAAGCGTTTTACGAGCATATGGCTATTTTAATGTAAAATTTTAAATAATCAAAATTTCAACAATTTTACTTATGCATATTTTAAAATTGCATTGAAATACTGAAAATACCAAAAACGGTAAAGGGTGCAATGAGCCATTTACAAATTGTGTCATAAAGAGGAGGTCCAACAAGGTTAATCAACATTAATTCCGCAACATGCGCCGCTGCATTACGCAGCGCATGCAGCTAGCTTCTACTTGTACACATGTAGGTATTCGTCAACCAGCAGAGCAGCAGGAACGGGCAAAATTACACAAAATGCAATAAAATACTTGCGTCGTAAATCAGTTACCGAATATTTCCTCCAAATGGTTGATTGCACTTTTAAAAAAGGTACCTAATTAATAAAAATGATTTAAGTCAGTGAGTACCGGTGCGTACCGAACATTTTTAACACTGCAAATAACTTCCGGTACCTTCTTAACGTTTTTTAAAAACTACCGGTACTGAGTACCGGTGAGTACCGGCTCGACTAAACCCCTGCTTTTTGTACGTACAAACACGAACAGGAAATAATCTATAAGTTACATTTTCAAAATGAGTTTTTCATTGTTATTTCTATTGTTGTATAGGCGGTAGTGAGTTTAGTTTTTTTATACTTTTTGATTGATATGTCAATAACTGTATAAAATATTAATCTGATAACAGGAAATACGACTTGATATCTCTCTATAAAGCTTTACAAGTGACGGTGTGATATTTCAACAAAAGCAGTAATGCGGGCCAGGTCTTACAGGAAGCATATTTTTTTGAAAATAGGGAGTTTAGCCAATAGTTTATACATTTATAACACGACCAATTCAGGTGGTAGGTGGGATGTCAATCTTACATACGGGACTGAAGAATTTTTGGAATAAACAAGGAAGTAGGATAATGGATGATTAGGAAATAAAAGAGATACGCCCCAAACCGTCGCCTTTTACGAAGGAAAATGGGACCAAAAAAAAGCAAAGAAGCAAGGTAACAGCAAGTACCTAACAGGTAAGAAGTAAGAATGGTGGGAATCCTATGCTCTGTTCTGCTGAAATCGGATAAATACAGAAAGGCATATGTCCTGACTGGATACATGTAGCTTGTAGGTGATGATGGATGAGATTCGATGTAGTAGGGGTGGAATATTTTTAAATCCATTTAAAAGTTCATATTTGAGTGTATGTTAGGCAACCAATTTAACACATTAGAGTTTCTAGAGTTGCCTACGTCGTCGCAGTGGTGATTCGAATCTGTCATTATCATATGGTCTTTGACATCATTGTTGGCAGCCTTCGCCTTATTTGTTGGAAACTAGCATCATCATATATTTTTACAGTAGGTTAAAGCAGGTCAAGACGACAAAGTTTAAGCGAGGGATTCCTAAACAAATCTTGACTATTAATAGCAGTGACAGCAGTGAATGGTGAAAATGAGCAAGAAAAGTTCTTCTGATTTTGAAATTGCCCCATTACGAACCCTTGGCGATTTCTTATTAGAATCTGCAAGATTTCAAATTCCAAATGTAAAGGATTTGGAGAAATGGGGATATCGGGTTAACAGTAATTTGCTGTATTACCAGACAAATTACTTCCTTCTGGCACTCTTGATTTTTTTGATAGTAGGGTAAGATTTCTATAAAATACATTATTTTAATTAAATAAAGTATTTTGTAATTTAGAGTTATCCATCCAACTAAAATGGCATGTGGTTTTTTGGTAACTGGCTTAATCTTTTTGGTATTTTGTTATGTTACCAATGAAAGAGCTACAGCAAGTCAGTTTAAAAGAAAGCATCCAATTATATCTGTTTTACTGATATTGACAGGAGGATACTTTGTTACTTATATGCTTGGATCACTTCTTGTCTTTTTCTTGGGAATTCTACTTCCAATTTCAGGTATGGGAACAATTTAAAAAAAATATTATTGACCATATGAGCATCTACAGAGAATAAACTCAGCTCTAATAATTAATGATTGTCTTTTAGTAACATTTGTCCATGCATCTCTACGTCTGAGAAACCTCAAAAATAAGATTACAAATCGCGTAGAAACTCTTGGCTTGAAGAGGACACCAATGGGGATTTTTCTTGAAGAACTTGGGATGGAACAAGAGATTTTCTGAGCCCGAGTCTAAATACCAGAAATTAACAAGGAAGCTAAAATACCTTTTTCAAAGACTCAAATTTTATGTGATGTTATGTTTTAGAAATAACAAGAAAGCTTTTAGAAAACAAAAATAAACATTTGCCTAATATGCTTTTCAACA
The DNA here is from genome assembly GCA_963082805.1 of Hemicrepidius hirtus. Taxonomy (NCBI): domain Eukaryota; kingdom Metazoa; phylum Arthropoda; class Insecta; order Coleoptera; family Elateridae; genus Hemicrepidius; species Hemicrepidius hirtus. Next base: position 20,890,321 of record OY720168.1, read on the forward strand.
TTATTTCATGTTCATGTTTTGAAAAGTTCATTTTTGTAATATATATTATTGTAGCAGTATTAAATTTAATATCTTTGTGATTATTTTTATAACATGCACCCTAATACATCGATTGCACTAGTCACTGTTTCTTTACATGTAGGTATATATTTTTGAGAATTGTACCCTTTTTTTGTTGAATATATAAATATTGTATGGCTCAATATGGAAAAATAAAATTATTCTTTTTGAATTTGTTTTCCTTCTTCAAATCAAGGACAATAGAATCTAAACTTAGAATTTTAAGAAGACCAAGACAGGTCCATGGAACAGAGACAAAAGTAATGTGCGCTACAGCCTTGGGTTGATGCAACCCTTTTAGCGAGTTGCAGTAAGCTGCGATACGCGTCTTCTTCCTACCTGCCGCTTTGGGTGGAAAGTGCGGGTGATATAAGCGCGTATCACCTTACCGCAACTCGCCGAAGGGGTTGTGAGGGACAACCTTCAAAGAACAATTCTTTAAATCAAGTATAACTCAAACCATCCACTCATATGCATGAACTTGAGGAAATCTACAATTGGGGTGAAGAATGACAATTCTAACCATGGCAAGGTAAAGTCTTCCATACGGATTTTCGTATTAGGACAGTGCCATACATTCTGCAATGTCATCATTAATATTGGGGTTGTTCACCACTCCTATTCCACGCACATGTGTTTCTTAGGAGTGTAGTGTCCTGTTAAATTTCCCACTAGTTGCAGAGATTTTTCTGTGTGCACACTATTCAGTGGATGTCCGCGGTCGCGAGTCAATATAGATAGTAGTCATTATAGCATCTAGTAACTCATCCATAGAACACTACAAAACACATCTTCTTGTGAAGCAGTTTAAATTCCCTGCGGTTTGTACAGATCTTAATACAGAAACCTAGGGAGACAGAGGAATTGTCCTCCAACACGCGTCTTTTTATTAAGGCAGTGACATATAGGTACGTTCTGCAATGTTATCATTAATGTTGGGGCTGTTCACCACTTCTATGTAGCTATCTATAGACGTTATTTTTAGTGGTTGTCGGCGACCGCGAGTCACCATTCCACAGAACACTACATAACCCATTTTCTTGTGAAGCAGTGACAAATTCATATTTTGGCAACTAAGCTGCATCTTCAGGACTTACAAAGGCGAGAACTATTGAAAATTTCGTTGGATGCTCAATAGACTTCAGTGTTTAGAGGTGGAGGGAAAAACTATTATAATAGTTACATAGCTAGAAAATAATAAAGGAAAGGCTTTTCACCACAATGTGAAATTGAAAAGGCTTTTCCCCACTGTGTGCTTCGCGGCGCCTTGTTACTGCAAGAGTCTCACTTATAGAAAAAGAAAGTCATTCATCACCCGTTTTCCCGTCTATTTTTGGACACGGAGCTTTTTAAGATCCTTCTAGACCTCGCTATTTTGCGCTACATTATGCAAACTAAAACTTCCCGTCTTTATTAGATCGTCTGCCAATCTTTGTCGCGATATCTAGTATAGTTAACTGAAATTACTCCTTTTTTGGATCACTTACTGGGATACATATCTGTGTTCAGTAGCTCAGCATTCAATAATGTAGGGGAAAATATAGGTAATCATATAAAAAAACAAGTAGAAGTATGAGGAGAATGGGATAGTGGTTAACATATTGAGGTAGATTATATTATGCAATTAGAAAATTGTAATGTAATGTTACCAAATATATCACAAAAAAAAATAAAATAAGAAGTTGGTATAGTTTTTATTTAGAACTTTTTTTTTGTTTATAATATCACAAGCTTAATTGCTTGAAGGCCCATTGCGAAATCTCAGGATACTGGAAGAGTTGGGAGATAGATTTTGTTATGCATTGGAGATCAAAATCTTTGTAGCACCTACAGAAAGTTTAATTCCATAACACTGTTGAGTAATATGTACATACCATTGTTTGTTTTCTGAATCTTCTCGAGGTGGTTTGCTGTGCATCTTCTATTGGAACCCTATCAGTCATGCTTAAATGTACCTAGATGCCTGTAAAGTTGCTTCATACATCCGCTTCAAGATCTTCAAGCAGTAGTAGCTAGTAAATATGGCATAGGAGCAGTATTCACACTTATTATTAAAAAAAAATAAACAACTAAAATGATTTTCTAACGTTTTTTATTAATTCTTACAAAATTGTAATCAATTTTTTATCACCGCAAATGCGAACGAAAACTTTTAGTTTTTAAGTCCTAATATCACGAGTTTATATTGGATCTTTACAAAAGACTCACAATCCTACATTTACACCAATTTTGGTTAAGGTTTCCTTTTCCTCGTCGTCTAAAATCTGCATGTATTTACTGAAATATCCACTTTCTGCAAGATTCTTTAGGAAATTTGATAAAAACTCACAAAGTTTCATATTGTAAATTGGATTGGTATCATCTAAAGAATCTATTTCAGAATCAGTCGATTGAGTTTCACTATCAGCATCAGAGTCCTGTACCTAAAAAAAATACCTACATTAAATAATTTAGATAAAAAATAACTTTGAATCACACACTTTGCTTGTACTTTCTTATATTTGATTTCAAAATTGTAGCTGTAAAAGATTAACTGAGGGTAAGAAGATTACCAGCAGCTTATGCAGAGGAGTTAAGTTGGTGTTAGAATTATAATTTTGGTGACTATACTTATTACCTTAAAGTTTACAGGAAGTGTACGAAAGTAAAAGTTTAATTTTGTGCTCAAACCTGAAATACTTCTTCAACTTCAGGTACTGATGAGGGTCTTCTATTATGCCCAATCTCTAGGGATCCAATTATTCTTTGGCCAGCATGTATTGCACTGATTCTTGATAGAAGAGACCGTGATTCACACTCATGGATTTGTAATTCCATTTGCATTACCCTTAATAAATATTTAATAATTTGTAATAACACAGGAACTTCACTAAAATGTGTAGGTAGGTGTTTTGGATCATGAGCTTCAAAGAAACTCCTAGGAATAGGATCACCCCATACTTTTATGTCGGCAACACGTTGATCGTGTTTTAAAATAGTATGTTCTACAATGTTAGCTAATGCAAGAATACTGAAAATAAAATCATTTAACATGTTTTAATTGTTTGTTATACCATACTTACTTTAAATTCCTTTGATATCTGCCATCAAAACTGTACGAGTTAGAAAGCCATTTATTCAGAACAAAGGTTAAGGCACTTTCACCTTGAGGCCCTGGGATTAACGTTAAATAGTATAAAACTGTATCCAGATGGCTATAAAACAAGCTTGCAAAAATTACAAGCAAACTTTCTTGCATTGATACATTATGCGTTCGTTGCATTGAACTCAACATGTCCTTTAACAAAAATCCAATTTGATGGTCTAAATTGGTTCCCAAATTGCAATGTATTGCAGTTATACATAATTGGCCCACTTGTTTACAGTAATACTCCATCTTTTGTGGATCCAAAAAATGTCTAAGTATATTTAAGACATAAAATGCTCCTGTAAATCCCTCATTATCTCTGAAGGCAGTTATTTGGGCTGGAGCTTTACAGAGATAAGTACGTAAACATTTTGCTCCACACTTTAAAGATTTGAATTAAAAATAAAAATTTAAATCAAAAAATAAGCATTACCTGTGTTATAACAGCATCTTCAATGTTAACCATACATCCACATACAGTAAAGAAGCAATGAACAATTTCATCACTTAGAGGTACAGGGGAATGTTTAACAATTGTACTTAAAAGTTCAATAGCATATGAGTGCCCTTCATATGTACAGGAAGTACTGGTTTCTGGACGATCAGTATTGCTAATAACACTGGCAATAACTGGTAAAAAACGGTTTTCGAGGTTCTTTTGACAGTTATTATTTTGACAAAGCTGCCTTACAATACTATGTAGATCGCTTACAATTTCTGGAGAAGCTAAATTTCGTAAAAATAAATGTAATAATAAAATTACTACATCGTTTTGTATTGATTCAATGATTGGTGGTTGGGGCTAGGGATATACAAATATTAATTATCAACAATTATATATTTAAAAAAAACAGCTTACTTTTAATAAATTCTCCAGAGCACACATACCAACATGGAGAATTTCACCTTGTGAATGTTCCAAAGCATAAATTAATGCATGTGCAATAGGATCTCTTAGTTCCATGTACATTGGGCGAAACTCTGATTGCATCATGGTGCCAAGATGAAGTGACAAAGCTCTAGATTGGAATTGTTAATTTATATAAAGAAAATATTTTATAATTTTTTTACCTCATGGCTGAATACCGAAGAATAAATGACGATTCCCGTAAATTATGTATTGTTTTCATTACATACGTGGAAATGTTTTCGGTATTTAACAAAAGTGCATACTGTCCTCCAACCCACATAATGCGTGCTAGCATTAACCAAGATGGACAAGGGCCTATTTCTTCAGCCCATTGAGTCAAATAGTTCGTAATTTTGAAATGGTTAAGTTTGTTTTCTTTATATAGTTTAACTATAAAATTACGTATTGATCCAACAGAATACATGACAGCTTCCATGATTCTCCAATAATATGATTCAGATTTTCCTTTACACAATAATATATGTTTTTCCACACTAATAGAAAGCGCATTTATAACTTGTGTGGGTTCTAATTCGGTTGTGATAAGCTATAAGTAATAAAAATAAAAGAAACCGTTTTTAAAAATGATTACTATTATATTTTTTACCACTAATAATTCCTTTGCAAGTACGCGCACAGAAGAATCAAGACAACAATCATTGCTTAAATCATCAGTGATATAAACATCTGGGTCACTTTTCCATAAGACCTCTACATCTTTAGGAATACCCATAAATAAAATCATATAATAGACTAGATCTGGCAGAACTCCAACTAAAGAGTATGCTGCTTGATGGGTTTCTACTAAAGCGTGTAGAACATCGAATACATGAAAGGCTAATATGTAAAAACGCGGAGGATCTTCTATGTTTTCTGTCGGATCACGATATGGAGGTATCTCATCTGCCAAAACTTGATCATAGACCTCACCACAACGTGATAATATTTGCCAAATGTTAGGCAAAATATTTATTATTGTTTGTACAATAGTTTCAGGCATTTGGACTAGTAGCATTGAATAAAAGATCAAGATTTGAGACTTTAATTCATAATCACTTTGTTCAGGATGAGGTAGAATTAAATGAGTGGCTAAAAGTTCGCAAAACTTTCTTACTGTATCAGAGTTCACCAATTTCTGTTTTTCTTTGGGTTCTGAGGAATGTGCATACAGAAAACTACATAAAGAACATACTGCCTTTGAAATTACTTTTGGAGAGTATTTCTAATAAAAAAAAGTTTGTATTAAAAATAAGTTGATAAAATATTTAAAAATACACACCGTATTTTCTTTTAAAATAGCAAATAATATTGCATATACTTGTTCGGCACCACTGTTTATTTGATAACGAGTAGCTAACCTACTATATTCGTTAATAAAGGTTATAATTCCTAGGCAGTCTGTTGTACCATCTAAATGTATGCGCGAATATATTGTTTCACCCATATTAGGCCAAAGATCAGGATAATCATATGACGCTATGTTGGCTAAAATATATGCTATATGATTCTGGATTTTCCCTAAATGATCTGATAAACCCATTGGTAAAATGGATTTGATCTTTTCTTTAACAAATTCACTGGCTTGTGGAGCAATAAACTCATCTTCAACGTCACTCCAGTGATTTCTGATATACTGTTCTAATAAAATTGCAGCCATCTGTCTTTCTTCTAGTGCTTCTTCTGCTGTTAGCAGAATCTCCAACAGATGCAAGGCATACTCTGCAATTATTCATTGAAGAATAATATTTATAGTATCAAGGGGTGAAATTCATTAGGGAATTATTTTTATCTTTACCCATACAAGGTAATCATTGCCTGGATATTTTAAAATGCTATTTTTATTAAACCTAGGACTAAGTTACAACTGGGGATTCACAGGAAAAAAAATCCTAGCTGTTAAAAAAAAGGTAGGAATAAAATGTTCGATATTTAAAGGTGTTTTGCAAAATAAAATATTTGAAATGTCCGCTAAAATATTGCAAACGCAGAAATGCAATACTTGATATTTACATAAGTTTTGCAGGGTAAAAAAAATAAACGCATGATAAATATTATACTCGATAAATTTTGCTATATATATTTGCTTGTTTTTTAATATACCTACATTTTTTTATAATTGTTTAGAATAATGCAGTTTTTTTTTGAATATATAACCCTATTTTTATACATGACCATTCATATTGTAAAAAAATAACCATTTATTGTTTTTATTGAGCGTTTGCTCTCGTTATTAAGCATTTGCTATTTTTATCGAGCGTTTACCGTTTTTATTAAGGTTTTGTTACTTTTATCGAGCGTTTATTTTTTTATCGAGCGTTTATTTCTTTTTATCGAGCATCTATTCTTTTTATCGAGCGTTCACTCTTTTTATCGAGCGTTTACTTTTTTTATCGAGCGTTTATTTCTTTTTATCGAGCGTTTACTCTTTGTATCGAGCGTTTAGTCTTTTTATCGAGCGTTTATTTCTTTTTATCGAGCGTTTACTCTTTGTATCGAGCGTTTATTCTTTTTATCGAGAGTTTATTATTTTTATCGAGCGTTTACTCTTTTTATCGAGCGTTTAATATTTTACCGAGCATTTTCTATTTTTATCGGGCGTTTATTTCTTTTTATCGAGCGTTTACTCTTTGTATCGAGCGTTTATTCTTTTTATCGAGAGTTTTTATTTTTATCGATCGTTTAGTTTTTTTATCGGGCATCTATTCTTTTTATCGAGGGTTTACGTTCATCGAGCGTTTAATATTTTACCGAGCATTTTCTATTTTTATCGGGCGTTTATTTCTTTTTATCGAGCGTTTACTCTTTGTATCGAGCGTTTATTCTTTTTATCGAGAGTTTATTATTTTTATCGATCGTTTAGTTTTTTATCGGGCATCTATTCTTTTTATCGAGCGTTTAATATTTTACCGAGCATTTTCTATTTTTATCGGGCGTTTATTTCTTTTTATCGAGCGTTTACTCTTTGTATCGAGCGTTTATTATTTTTATCGAGAGTTTATTATTTTTATCGATCGTTTAGTTTTTTTATCGGGCATCTATTCTTTTTATCGAGCGTTTAATATTTTACCGAGCATTTTCTATTTTTATCGTGCGTTTATTTCTTTTTATCGAGCGTTTACTCTTTGTATCGAGCGTTTATTATTTTTATCGAGAGTTTATTATTTTTATCGATCGTTTAGTTTTTTTATCGGGCATCTATTCTTTTTATCGAGCGTTTACTCTTTTTATCGAGCGTTTAATATTTTACCGAGCATTTTCTATTTTTATCGGGCGTTTGATAAAATACCCTACAACTAGAATTTTGAATCGAACAAATGTATCGTGCATGGAAATTAATTACCGAGCGTATAATTTGTAGCGTTAAAAAAAATGTTATGCACATGTGCTGCAAAATCACCACAAAGAATTCAAGGGTAGTTATGTAAGAGAATGTGGAATTATCTCATGAACAGTTAGGAATTCTTCAATTCGGTTGCTAATATCTTTTAAACCCGATGTTAAAATATTGGGAGGAGTTGAGACAGCCATTCCAATTTTTTAATTTGGTCTAGTGTTACAATTTTGTATTTCGTAGGTCAAAAGGAAGTTATGTTGAAATATATTCATTATTAAACCTAAGATAAAGAACCTCAAGAATCACAGTTGAGTTTAAAAGTTCTAGAACAAATCAAGTCAGTCACTTACCATCGGTCACCTCTAAGGCTTTCTTTCGCTCCTCAGCAATTCTACGGTCTTCCGAATTGGGACTCAACATGCAACTAATGATTTCAAGTAAAGCATTCTTCAAAGCTGAATCTGGCTTCTGAAATAAAACGAACATATTTTATTTAGAAGCGCATTTAAAATTCTAACCACAATCATCAATTTCTCTCATGACACACAAAATGACTATACTAACCATAGTGAAAAGTATTCGTAACAATTTCAAGACAACTGTAAAGGTTAAAGATTATATTTGATTCACAAATTATATAACACTCCCTGTTTGACAAAATTACGTTAATAATAATAAAACTGTAATAAAACGGTTAACCTCCGCCAAAACGCACGAAAAGAAACAAAACAAAGATGTCTTACTACAGCTAACGGTTTTTAGATCATAGTGTTTCGCAGTAAGCTAAGTTCTCACCACACCAACAGAATTATGAATAGGCTGATGAATCACAGATGGCGTAGGAAAACCGGATATGAGTTGTACTACAATAAATAAATTTATAGGCTTAGCAAGAGCATTCAAAATATAAAACTGCAGAAGCTAGAAAAATTATAACTTCAGCATTAGCTTACAATACCCCACTGTAGAGAGGGCACAAGCCTCCCTAAATGACTTTTGATTTTTTTTATATAGGGACCAATCCTTTTGGGAAAGAGACGTCTTAGGCAACAAGACAACCATCAAAGATATGAATAGTAAGGTTTTTAGTCAAGAAAATTTAGGAACAGCAACCCACAATTTATCGTCTATTTGGAGCGGGGCTTCGGGGGGTTGTATTTGAGTATAACGCTTGGGAATTTAAAAGACAATTTCATTCTTGGAGATCAGACAGAGTGCTGTAATTTATTAACTTTTGCATTTATACGAGCGATACAGAATTGTGCCCTTAGGTCGCAGTATCAAGGGCGGATCTGAACGCTTGGAACCCGGAGCTACTTATACATTTCTGATCTAATATTTGTTGCGTGAGGTACCCTGATTGCAAAAATAGTCTACATAAAATTTTAAATATTTCTCCTGTTTCCTGTTAAAATTCTGTAAGACAAACAATATCAAAATGGAAATAGACGCAAAGAAAAATATTGCTCATTAGAATGTTACTGTATTACTTACACTTGGGTATAGACGAGTGTCATCAATCTTTTGATTGCTGGTCGATCTAAACTCTCTCTCTTATTATAGAGACATTGGGGGGCAAATGTTATCTACTGTTTATAAGTTTATCAAGCAATCCCAATCTGGAATCAATTTTAAATGAGGGATCTAGAGTGTAACCTACAAAATTTATTTTTTATTCATATTCTGGACGAAGGATTTGTGTTTAATAATAATTAATAAATAACTCAATAATTCTATTGTCGTTTTGCCTTGCTTATATGAAATGTTTATTATGACTTATACCTCGAAAAATCCATTTATGCAACTTTCCGAATAATTAGCTTTATTAATTTTGAATCTGGGACGCCTTTGGAATTACCTACTTTTAGTGATATTTAAAAGAACTATGGTAATTTAATTGAATCGGGAGATATGGTCAGTAGCGGCCTTCTTTGTAACCCTGAGATTAAAGCGTCATTGAAAAGATGTTGAAATAAACCATCCATCTAGCTATCCAGTCAGTAGTGTACAGATCATTGCGAATGTTAATACAATTTTTCCCAATTCTGCTTAATACGCTTTAAAGTAGTGATAACCTGACTGCTACATCTTTGATATTGGCTTCAAAACAGTTCGGATATTTTAATAACAACAATGTTAAAATATGGATTTACGTGTATAATTTTTATAATTACGATACTGCACAAATGCAATACTCAAGGTTTGTTTTGTTTTTAACCCATTAAAAAAAAACATATTTTTTATTCAAAATTTCGGAATTGTTGTTTTCAATATTTTATAAGGATTATTTTTTTAAATAAAAGTGCGCATGTTAAAGCGGTTTCCAAAGCAATACATACATTACTTACTACATTTTCAAAATAATACGTAGATATAAAAAAGTGCGTCTGAATTTCTATAAAATATTACGATGGTATTTCGCTGAAGTAACCTGCGGCTTTTTTTTTCATATATTTTATAATTTATTGAATTCTTAACTTTAATATATAAAACAAAGATCTATACATTTGGGGCGAAAAAGTTGACCGGGTAACATTGACATACATTTGTTAAGTGATTTTAGAGTCATAACCGTTTGGAAATACCATGTTGTAATCATATGCAACCGGAAAGCAATATTTTGCTGATTTTTTTGTGCTAGACCGAGCTCTACTAAACTATATTAAACTTTAATCAAAAGCAGTTCCGACAAGTTATGTAAATTTAGTTTCTTAAAAAATATTAAAAATAAAATAGGGAAAACTTGCATAATTGTTTAGCAATAATTTTTACAAATCAGCTTCAATTTATCTAATGATTAATAGTTGAATGGGATCTTTCAATATCAAGTAAATTTGAAAATATGTAAATAAATTCACTTCCAACTCGCAGCCACTGATAATGAAATTGTCCTTATTTCATCCACGGTTACGTAAGGATATCCTCCGAGGGCTGTGGTTATCCACACGTGATTCAAACTAGAAATAATTACTTCTTGAGGTTGTCCCATCAATGAGAAGCTCCAATCCAAAAGAAAAGCTATTGTTTCGGTATAAATTTCTATAGTTATGGGAAAGAGTGTTAGGGGGATATACGGATAAAGGAGAAAAGGGGATGACTAATTCATTTGAATGAGGTTTATGTAGAAATAATAAAGTGACAAACTTTAAAAAGCGATTGGAGATTGGAAAAACTACTCGTTGTAAAATTTATAGAAGACCATGGTCATGATAAATGGTTACAATTTTAAGTAAATTATAGGAACATCCCTTTTGTCCCTTCAGTTATTACCCCAGACTTCTGGTTCTAGTAAAGTTGCGACTAAAATTGCATGAAAAGGTCATTTATAAAAATGATGTAAAAATATTCAACCATGTGTAGGTATTTATGATCAGTATTACGAATTATATTGCTGTAGTACACAACTTGACTTAACAAACAGGAAAATTTGTAATCAAATTCTCAATTAATATGTGATGCGATTTCCAAATAATTCATAGAAAACACGAACGATGTTTTGCATTTTAAAAATATTTCGTAATCTTCTCTATCCTTGTTTTACATACTTATAAACAATTAACTATCACCTACAGCTATACTATTGTGCTGGATGAGTCTATAGGATTTACTTAGAAAACATATTTTGGCAGCAATGACATTGAACATGTTGATGTTGTACGGGAAGTGGGAACTGTTTTTACTTATTTTCCATCGTAATTGAATTTTAGTTGAAAGTATTATTTCATAATTAATTATTAACACTACTTTGATTTTTTAAACTACACAACTTTCTTTTTTTTTAAATAGAAGGAACAGCCTGCCAGACTCCTAGTCAAGAAGCAGGACAATGCATAAGCATAAAATCGTGTGCTCCCCTTGTAACTTTGCTAAGATCTGAAGGACCAACACAAGAAGTGGCTACATTATTAAGAAATTCTGCCTGTGGATGGCAAGGACAGTTTCCATTAGTTTGTTGTCCACAGATTTTAACTAAGTCCGGATCAACTACAGAACGTCTTAATGTAGGACCGCAATATTCTGATACAACTTTACCGACACCACCTTATTGTGGATACAATAATGTTTCAAAAACTAGAATAGTGAATGGTGTTCCTGCGAAACTAGGTAAGTTAATTTTATTTATACAGGACTTTACAGTTTAAACCTCCCCAATTTATTTTAAAAAATATCTTTTATTATTTCAAACAAGAAGGCGATTTACCGTTTACCTATGTTTCTTAAGTTTTCTGTACTTGGAAACGTTTTGTATCTGAAAACAGACAAAACAACTGATACCAAAATTTTAGCATTAAAAGCAGATAAAACAACAGTATAAATAATCAGAAGTACCTATTATCAAAATTTCAAGAAAACAAACATCTTGGAGGATCATTTTTGAATTCTATAAACAATATTTAACGTGGTTCATGTATTTACCAACAATTTCACCGAAAACGTTTGAACTTAATATCTTGAATAATTGACCTCATATATTTTTTTCTAGTTTCCTCATACTCACTAAAGTTTTATCAACGTTTTTACGTCATTAATTAATCGACATGTATATATTCATCGATGATATAGCATCTATGGCAATTAGAAAATAAGGGTTAGAGATTAAAAAATAGCTCTTCCATACAGAGAAGAGAATGCCATATCATTTACATGTTTAGTTATATCCGTAACTGCAGGCGTAAATGTATTAACAATTACTACATAAAGAAAAAAGGACCTTGGGTTTTTTTCCATAAAGATTCTCTTCGCAGTATTTTAATAAAAGTTATTTAAATAATTTTATGGTTTAATAAACTTAACTTATCAAGTTAGCTTTGACATTGTCCTTCAAACTGAATTGAATTTGAATTTCTGTAGAACCGCGCTTGCACCGAATTAAATTAAATATTATCTATTTTATCCTACAATTACTACCTACCATAATTGTAGTTATTTTCTAGGCGAATACCCTTGGATTGTTGCTTTGGGTTACCGAAACGCCAAAAATCCAGATCAACCAAGATGGTTGTGTGGAGGCAGCTTGATTACAGATAGACATATTTTAACAGCAGCTCATTGCGTACATAATAAACCAGATTTGTAAGTATATATAAGTATATATAAGTATATATAAAAAATGATAACAGTGAAAAAGTATACACAAATTAATTTTTTTTACTGTTAGGTATTTGGCCCGTTTAGGTGAACTGGATCTTTACTCTGATGATGATGGTGCACAACCTAGTACTTTAGGAATTGGCAAAGTAAAAGTTCATGAACAATTTAATCCAACATCTTTCACAAATGATGTAGCTATTCTTACTTTAGCTGAAAGGAATACGAATCGTAAGTATTATGTCTAATTAAACAATGAAACATTAATATCGAAATAAATTTCGAGGAGAAACGTTTAAATTAAAAAAAAAATACTATCGTAATACCTACTTCAAATGTGTTTTTATTTTTAGCTACAGCTTATCCAATTTGTCTACCATTTGATGAACCCCTTAAATCTAACAACTTCGTTGGATACTCGGTCTTTGTTGCTGGTTGGGGAGCTTTATATTTTAGTAAGTATTTTTCCAATATAATGGAAAGGGTAGGGGGTTAATATCAATTTTAGTGGTTGTTATAACCAAAGTTAAAATTGCAAATTACAATAATATTACCGAGGAACCAAAAAAGCGGAGTCAAAACATTTCCAAAAGATGATTCTAGTTGTATATCGATATTATTCTCTTTCAGATGGACCATCTAGTCCTACCCTACAAACCACAATACTTCCTGTGACAACAAATGAAAGATGTAGTCGGGCATTTGTTAATTTTCGGACAACGACGATAGATCAGCGAGTGATATGTGCTGGTAATGGAGGAAAAGATGCATGCCAAGGGGACTCCGGTGGTCCTCTTATGTATGGAAAACCTGGAAATAAAGATATACTGTTCTACCAAGTAGGATTAGTTTCTTATGGATTTCGTTGTGCAGAAATAGGTTATCCTGGGGTATATACGCGAATTACTTCGTTTGTAGATTGGATCAAAGAAAATTTAGATTAATTGTATATTTATTGTTACAATTTTTACTTATTCGTAAGCAGTATTACCAGTTAAAAAGTGTTAATTCAATGTTCATGCGATGCAATTAAACATGTATTGATCAGTTTTGTAATTACATAGAGTGACTGAAAGATAAAACGTTAATTGGTATTAGTGCTTGCAATTAAACGAAATAGAACTGATGGTTTTTTTTATATTTCCCATTTTGTTAACATTTATTTGATTATTGTTTCATAAAATGTTGAAAAATTGTAAATAGTCGTGTTTCTTTGAAAAAATAACTTAAACCAATTCACTACCAATGTTTTTTCTTCGTAACAGCAATGTGCATTATATAATATTTGAAATAAAATAGGTACAGGATATTTATTAAAAACTTGTTTATTCTGATTTTTTCTTTGTCTATTACAAAATTTATATTAAAATTCATTTAATGGTGTATTGCCATAGCAAAACTAAACTAACATATTGCTACGTTATCTGGGTAATAACGACAACAAAATTATACGAATATAAAAGAAAACCTGAAACACCTCGTACTTGTACGGCCTCCAAGCTTCCTTCTATTTATGCTCCGGCTAGCTATTAAATTAAACATAAAAACACACTCTTATCTCCGGGTCTCTGGGTCGCTGCTGATCTGTACTAATAAAAAAATGCAAAAATAAAAAAAATACCGTTTATCTTGAACTATGAACGTATTTATTTACACCAACAAAAAAAAAACTGCTTGGTTTTCGTAGAAAATATTATCAACCCTTACATAAAATACCATTATCAATGATGAAATCCTATCCTCCCTACTCTTATTAGTACCTCTACCTTAATTATGCCGTATCCTATATATTCCTAGCTCTCTACACTGTACTCCTTGAATGTCGCTACTCCATCTTGACTTAACTTTTCTTAAGATCACACCTTATCACATCTTCAAATTTTGTTTAACACCATCCAAAGACAAACTGCATCCAAAAATTCACTTCACTTCTCCAACGTTAATCCTTCCTTGACTTCTTTTCGGTAAGTTAAAATTTGTTTATTTGATTTAAGTTTACATCCCCAAAATTATTTATTAGATTACGATGATTACTGTTAACTTTGTTGAAATATGTTTGTTTGAAAGATTTTATTTTGACGTTCTCATTTTAATATAGGTTAGAACATTTGATAATAAAACGGTTTTTTCAAACCACACGACGTGGTTTCTTCTGGAACAAATATTCTAACTGCTTTGAAAATGCTCTGCACTCGTATATACAACTTTTCCCTTTCTTCAGAAAATTTCTACCCTTCTCCTGGGATTTTTCAAAATGGCCTCAAAAGTAACTTTTGGCTAATTCTTTAATTTTTCTGATAACTTCCTTAATTTTCATTTGATTTCAAAATTATTACCAAATTTAGAATCCTTGCGTCTTTCTTCATCTTTTGATATCGAACTTGACTTAGTTTGAAAATCTCTCATCTTCGTAGCTTACTCTTTTTCTATTGTATTGATCTTCCCTTCTGTTATCATATTTGTTCTCATAATTATTACCCCTGTCATTTTTGTTATAATTATTCCACATTCTATTATTATTGTCAAACCTATTATAATTTCTAAATTCTGCATTATTATTATTATTGAAACCCCTATTACTATTAAAACTATTAAAATTGTTTGGATTATTCCTATTAATTTGTTCCCCCCTATTATAGTAGTTATTATTCATTCCCCTCTCTGTAACATTTTGTTTATACTGATCACCCTGTCTGTTCGGATAGTTTCTTTTTTCTTCATACCCATAATTATTATTTCTTATAAATCCCCTGTAATTAGTTCTATTATTATTTTTCCTTTCTTCTTCTACTCTATCAAAATTCCTAATAATTATCATTAACTCCTCTAAATTTTGAATTCCTCTCTTTATAACCTCCTCATTGATTTCTACATCTAATTGACCTGCTAGAATTCTAATTACTGTAGCCTCATCTCTAGTTTCGTCAACTTGTTGAAATAATACATACTTCTCTAGTACGTACTCCTCCCTGGTCTGTCCCTTTCCTATTTGATATTTTCCACTGTATAATTCGAACTTAATTTCACATTGTTTGTTTACCCCCCAATAATTTAATAAAAACCCTTTTTCAAACTCTTCCATTGATCCAAATTTTCTTTTATAAGCGTCATACCATTTTTCCGCTTTTCCTACCATTGCTTCTTGTAATATCTTTAATTCAACATCCCTATCATAGTTATACCCTAATTCATTTTTGCTTTCCACTATATAATTTTTCAAATCCTCCATAAATTTTAATGGATTATCTTTCTTTTCCCCATTAAACTTTGGTCCGTGCTTTCTGATATTTATACGGCTCATGTACCAACTATCCTCGTTAAATTCTGACACCCCACTAAATCTTCTTCCCCTGAGCTCTCTATCACCTCTCCTTTCTATTTGAATTATACTATCTTTTATGTTTTTAAATGTTTCCTCATACTTATCCAGTTCATTTACAACTAATTCTGTGTGAGTTTGGAATTTTCCTTCCAAATGTTCTTTTACTTTCTTTACTTTCTCGTCATTCTTATCACTTTCCTTTACAATAAATTTTTCTATGTCGAAAAATTGTGCCTTCACCTTTTCCATTTCCTCTTTTTGTATCCCTTTTATTTCCTCTACTTCTGTTCTTACCTCAATCATTCTACTTACTACCCCATTCACACTACTAATCATTGTCTCTTGACACTGATTCATAGCTTCTTTTATATCATCACATTCTCTAGTTGTAAATCTAAGACATTCTTTCTTTTCTTTCTCTATTTCTTTCCTGATTACTAATAATTCTTTTTCCCTCTCTTTCCTTTCTTTCTTTTCTTCTTCCAACCTAGCCTTCATATCGCTTACCAAACTGTTAACTAATTCCTTATTCTCTTCTTTATTTTTCTTTACATCTTTATTTAAGCTCTCAATATTATAATTTATCCCTTCAAATTTTTTATCCATCCCTTCAAATTTTTTATCTAATTCAGTTATTGTCTCCCTATTTTCCTTTTTAATGAACTCCATCAACATGTTCATATCTATTCCTTTACCACCACTTTCTGCCTTCTCTTTCTTTTCTATTATCGTGTCATCTAACCTATCCCCTTCCTGTTCGGAATCACTACCAAATAATTTAATTTCCCTGTATCGGGTAAATTCATCACCTTCACCTATCTCTTGTTCCCTTCTACTCTCTTCCATAGTCAAATTACTTATGCCCTCAACAACTTCCTCTTCCTTTACTACTTTCTTTTTTTCTCCCTCCATCTTACTATTGTTATTAAACAAACCCTTATTAATTATATCCCCCCTTTAATAACCCAAATACTGAACTAAATCTAACAAGAGCCCCACGTTATCGGCGACAAAATAAATGCTACGTTATCTGGGTAATAACGACAACAAAATTATACGAATATAAAAGAAAACCTGAAACACCTCGTACTTGTACGGCCTCCAAGCTTCCTTCTATTTATGCTCCGGCTAGCTATTAAATTAAACATAAAAACACACTCTTATCTCCGGGTCTCTGGGTCGCTGCTGATCTGTACTAATAAAAAAATGCAAAAATAAAAAAAATACCGTTTATCTTGAACTATGAACGTATTTATTTACACCAACAAAAAAAAACTGCTTGGTTTTCGTAGAAAATATTATCAACCCTTACATAAAATACCATTATCAATGATGAAATCCTATCCTCCCTACTCTTATTAGTACCTCTACCTTAATTATGCCGTATCCTATATATTCCTAGCTCTCTACACTGTACTCCTTGAATGTCGCTACTCCATCTTGACTTAACTTTTCTTAAGATCACACCTTATCACATCTTCAAATTTTGTTTAACACCATCCAAAGACAAACTGCATCCAAAAATTCACTTCACTTCTCCAACGTTAATCCTTCCTTGACTTCTTTTCGGTAAGTTAAAATTCGTTTATTTTATTTACGTTTACATCCCCAAAATTATTTATTAGATTACGATGATTACTGTTAACTTTGTTGAAATTTGTTTGTTTGAAGAAATTACGATGATTACTGTTAACTTTGTTGAAATTTGTTTGTTTGAAAGATTTTATTTTGACGTTCTCATTTTAATATAGGTTAGAACATTTGATAATAAAACGGTTTTTTCAAACCACACGACGTGGTTTCTTCTGGAACAAATATTCTAACTGCTTTGAAAATGCTCTGCACTCGTATATACAACTTTTCCCTTTCTTCAGAAAATTTCTACCCTTCTCCTGGGATTTTTCAAAATGGCCTCAAAAGTAACTTTTGGCTAATTCTTTAATTTTTCTGATAACTTCCTTAATTTTCATTTGATTTCAAAATTATTACCAAATTTAGAATCCTTGCGTCTTTCTTCATCTTTTGATATCCAACTTGACTTAGTTTGAAAATTTTACATCTTTTCTTTTCTAACCTCGAAATTGAATTTTCCAAAATTCTCTATTTTCCAAAATTGTCTCGACCTTTCTTGACTTATAACTTCTTCTTCTTTATCTAAGCTTTATTTTTTCAACTCTGTAAGACAAATCTCACCATAGATGTGCAACAAACAATGTGAAATTAAGTTCGAATTATACAGTGGAAAATATCAAATAGGAAAGGGACAGACCAGGGAGGAGTACGTACTAGAGAAGTATGTATTATTTCAACAAGTTGACGAAACTAGAGATGAGGCTACAGTAATTAGAATTCTAGCAGGTCAATTAGATGTAGAAATCAATGAGGAGGTTATAAAGAGAGGAATTCAAAATTTAGAGGAGTTAATGATAATTATTAGGAATTTTGATAGAGTAGAAGAAGAAAGGAAAAATAGTAATAGAACTAATTACAGGGGATTTATAAGAAATAATAATTATGGGTATGAAGAAAAAAGAAACTATCCGAACAGACAGGGTGATCAGTATAAACAAAATGTTACAGAGAGGGGAATGAATAATAACTACTATAATAGGGGGGAACAAATTAATAGGAATAATCCAAACAATTTTAATAGTTTTAATAGTAATAGGGGTTTCAATAATAATAATAATGCAGAATTTAGAAATTATAATAGGTTTGACAATAATAATAGAATGTGGAATAATTATAACAAAAATGACAGGGGTAATAATTATGAGAACAAATATGATAACAGAAGGGAAGATCAATACTATAGAAAAAGAGTAAGCTACGAAGATGAGAGATTTTCAAACTAAGTCAAGTTCGATATCAAAAGATGAAGAAAGACGCAAGGATTCTAAATTTGGTAATAATTTTGAAATCAAATGAAAATTAAGGAAGTTATCAGAAAAATTAAAGAATTAGCCAAAAGTTACTTTTGAGGCCATTTTGAAAAATCCCAGGAGAAGGGTAGAAATTTTCTGAAGAAAGGGAAAAGTTGTATATACGAGTGCAGAGCATTTTCAAAGCAGTTAGAATATTTGTTCCAGAAGAAACCACGTCGTGTGGTTTGAAAAAACCGTTTTATTATCAAATGTTCTAACCTATATTAAAATGAGAACGTCAAAATAAAATCTTTCAAACAAACAAATTTCAACAAAGTTAACAGTAATCATCGTAATTTCTTCAAACAAACAAATTTCAACAAAGTTAACAGTAATCATCGTAATCTAATAAATAATTTTGGGGATGTAAACGTAAATAAAATAAACGAATTTTAACTTACCGAAAAGAAGTCAAGGAAGGATTAACGTTGGAGAAGTGAAGTGAATTTTTGGATGCAGTTTGTCTTTGGATGGTGTTAAACAAAATTTGAAGATGTGATAAGGTGTGATCTTAAGAAAAGTTAAGTCAAGATGGAGTAGCGACATTCAAGGAGTACAGTGTAGAGAGCTAGGAATATATAGGATACGGCATAATTAAGGTAGAGGTACTAATAAGAGTAGGGAGGATAGGATTTCATCATTGATAATGGTATTTTATGTAAGGGTTGATAATATTTTCTACGAAAACCAAGCAGTTTTTTTTTGTTGGTGTAAATAAATACGTTCATAGTTCAAGATAAACGGTATTTTTTTTATTTTTGCATTTTTTTATTAGTACAGATCAGCAGCGACCCAGAGACCCGGAGATAAGAGTGTGTTTTTATGTTTAATTTAATAGCTAGCCGGAGCATAAATAGAAGGAAGCTTGGAGGCCGTACAAGTACGAGGTGTTTCAGGTTTTCTTTTATATTCGTATAATTTTGTTGTCGTTATTACCCAGATAACGTAGCATTTATTTTGGCCCCCACCCCCACGTTGGGCCTTAGAATCCTTGCGTCTTTCTTCATCTTTTGATATCCAATTTGACTTAGTTTGAAAATTTTACATCTTTTCTTTTCTAACCTCGAAATTGAATTTTCCAAATTCTCTATTTTCCAAAATTGTCTCGACCTTTCTTGACTTATAACTTCCTCTTCTTTATCTAAGCTTTAGTTTAAACTCCAACTTAGGACACAATCTTAAGTTTTTATCAAAATTTGACTAACTTAACCTTACATCTGAACACATGTTTAAAATTTATTTTATTATTTTACAGAATCGAATGTAGCTGAAGGCTAGATAAGATTGTTAACAGCTCTAGCTAAGACATCTTATAAATATAAAAATTACATGACAATAATACCTGATTGAAGATCTGAAGACATTTTAATAACCTCGGATGAATCCTCGGAAAACAACATTACATGAAATATTGGACAATACAAAACAAGAACTTATTATTAATGCAACTCTAGCTATTAAACCTTTTTATAATATCCTTTTTAAATACTGGTATTGATAATATTTAATCGTTTACTAACCAAACTCTATTATGTGCTTCCGTACATGTAAAATATTATAGAAATTTCAATTATTTAAACTTCAATTAGATTTAAACAAACATTTATATGATGATACCAACTCTGTATCACCTAACAACTTACATCTTTATAAAAATGAACCCAGATCAACCTATATAAGAGTTTTATCTAGAAAACAAATTTTTAATAATCTTTACGATAGTTAAATTTTTAATATTGAATCATAAAAGTAAACCAAACCGATCGTATGAGTACCAGGTGTATTCCACATATCAAAATAATAAAACTTAACTCAAGCCGACCTCATATAACATAGCAATATATAAATATAAACAAAGTCTTTCAGGAATTGTATATTTTCAGAATTTTATAAAAATACACTAGAATATTAAAGCAAGTCTCGTTAATCATCCAATTTATGAGGTTCTCTCGAATCAGCAAAAATTGCTGGGGACATTGCCAAAGCAGGATTAGCTACTGCGATTATATTATTACCCCTGGCTGCTATCACTTTTGGCAAATATTTATTTGTGTCTTCGGATCCAGAATCGGAATTTTCTTCGGTTACTTTCTATAACAATAATCAGTTTTAGAAAACTTAGGACAGCATACAATTACGATCAGAAATACAGCAAAGTGTCGGCTTATTACTTAGCAGCGTCCATACTTATATTTATGCAAGTAACCAGTAACCCGAAAATATGATTTCTTTTTGATCGATCCCTTACTTTATTTAACTTTGATTTTGTTGGTCACTTACCTGCTTACTGTTATTTTCTCCTGAATAGGAGTTTTCTTGTTCTTGACTGCTCACCTAAAAATGAAGCATACGATTGTTGTAAAAGGGCAACGCATCCACATTAATTAAATTTAAGTAAATTTCATTGTAATAATGCCCAATGGAAAGGCTACGCCATATAAGCGGAACTTTTGTGGAACTAAATCGGTCTTGGATATGACGCAGTCTGAATAAAAAAAGATGCGTTTGCAAACTCTTTTATTATGTAGACAAATCCTTGTAAATATGTAAAACAATTATTTACTACCTGATACGGGGAACTGGAATTGCTGTAAGAAAGGTGTGAGTCCGTTTCGTCAAAATCCCCAACGCTTAACGAACTACGTCCCAAAGATTCTCTGCACCAAAAAAATAAAGTAGTACACACGCTGCAATACAATAAATTTATAACCAATGGATAATAATAGTTAATTACATAATAATACGTAATAATTTGTACCGAGAACTCTGCCTTTGTACCGAAAAACACCTAGAATACAAAAGAATTCAATTCACCCTTAGAAAAAGTTTTCCTGAAGGTTTAATCTGTTGAATCGGCGTTTTTCAAAGTTAAAATCTTTCATACTATATATTTTTTTCTAAAAAAACAGACTATACATTAGATTAGGTATAAAACAATGTACATTGTCATGCAGGTATAAAATGGACGAAGCAGTCTACGAAGACCCTGATTTCAAATATGATTACATTTTCTTTTCTAAACACATTTTATATTCTGAAGTTCTAAGCTC
Source organism: Hemicrepidius hirtus (assembly GCA_963082805.1). Taxonomy (NCBI): domain Eukaryota; kingdom Metazoa; phylum Arthropoda; class Insecta; order Coleoptera; family Elateridae; genus Hemicrepidius; species Hemicrepidius hirtus. The sequence goes on from OY720168.1 coordinate 20,912,136, forward strand.
AGTTACTACTTCAGATTGTGTAATTCTCATTATGGTACCTAGTCGTTCAAACATGGGGGAATACAAATTAATTGGATGTAGAAAACGTGAACACCCGAAACAAAAAGGAGAAGAGCATTATCCTCATCGTTCTCAAACATCTACCCCTAGTAACCTTCTCCCTACTAAATGTCATCGTATGTAGCTATACTCATCTAGAAATTAACAGATCTAACGTGTGCGACTGTCACCCAATAGCAGACTTATTACTGATAATTCATACGCAATTTGGGAACCAAGATGATCAAGTTTCTCGTTAATTTTATGTAATCGAAGGAATTGTTTTATAGCAACGTTTACATCGATACCTTTCATGATTTTCAAATGTAACTTTAAACTGCCAGCCATGCCATGTGCCATGATAAACTCTGTTGATTTTCTGGCAAAACCAGGTGTAAAGGAAGGAATTCATGAGAATGACAGTGGAAAGTTATCATGCGGGGGTAAACTAGTAATTGCGATGATTGAGGCAGGACATATTAGAAGCATTCTGAGAGTAACTGTTTGAGCTAGAACATTGTGATATAAAATATAAAAAAGTAAAACAAAGTGTTATAAAATGGATTATCCGGGTGAATTGCTTCGTCCATTTTTCATAATTCAAGGTACGCTGTATTGAATATTGGTGAAGAATTCTGGAAAATATTGAATTCTGGTTTAGATATAAAAAATAAAAAATGGAAAGTGGTTTACCTTGCGGGTTGTAGTTGAGTCTTGGTATGGAGCTGAAATAACGAATGTAATGGTGACCTCGAAATAAGTAATTCATCAGAACTTTTCTCCTAAAAAATATTGTACATGTCATAAAATTTTCATATTTTAACTTTAAATTTAAGCTATAATCATCATATGATTAAAATGAATGCAACAGTATACATACGTCCAAAGCAAGGCACTAAAATTTACACGCACACATGCATCTTACCTCAGTGTAGTAAACCTGCATGCTAAAAAATATAAAGCAAAAAAAATTATTAATGGCTTTAATATCTTAGAGTAAGCTAAACACTTAACAAAAATTTTAACTACCAAAGCTTAAATTAGAACTTACCAATAGTTAGTCGAAAAGCAAATGGGAAAGGAAGAACTTCTTATATAGGTTCAACCAAAAGACAATTGTTTTAATATGCCTTAAGCTAATAATAGCAAATTATAATTTTGCCGAATAAAACTAGATGAAGGTTTATGAAATATAGATATTCAATAAAGTGAATTGGAAAAGTTAATTTTGTAAACAATAATTGTTTTACTGTAGTACTACTTATACCATAAAAAAATATTAAATTAATTTTTTGTTACTTGGAAAAAAGTTTATACAATATGTACATATACCAACCTTCAGTATTAAAAGTTATGTCTACTTTATAGAGAATATTTGTATATAAAATATAGTTTTATATATTTACACAGTTGTCTTAAGGTATTCAAATAAAATATTTTGCCCCAAGTGTTACTGTTGATTTGATATTAATATTAATTTCTGAACACCCCGGATCCTATTGAATTTATGCACAGATACGTCTGCAATTTTAACACTAAAATAAAAACACATCACCTTTCCGTAAAAGTTAGGTAACTAAAACATAAGATATGTATTTATCAAAATGTATGGTATATATTATGTTTTCGTTATAGTTATACGGAAAGGTATTGTGTATTTGATTTAAGTTAATATGGGTCTGTGTCACAACGGCCACTCAATATTTTGGCAGTTAACTATGGTCATGGTCATAGTCATGGTCACAACGGCCACCCGCTTCAGCTGGTCACAATTACCACTGGTAGTCTGGTAGTCTTTGTAACTAGCTGAAGCGGGGGGTTGTTAGATGTTACAAAATTCTAAACAAGGCGGGCTGTTGTGACCGAGGTGACTGTTTTGGCCCTGACCATAGAAGCCAAAACTGTGGGTGGCCGTTATGACCGGTGGCCGTTGAGGCTAGGTTCTTTATTTAACTGTTGTTTAATACACCATGAATCACTGGATCGGTGTTTCAAAAAATCATTTTGTGACAGGTAAATATTTTACGAATGTGTATAACATTCCCCTCTTTTTCAATTTTTTTTTTTTGGAGTTTGGAGTAGGACTACGTTGGTTTCTCAGAAGGGGTACGCGTATGTTGAAAATTTGGGAAAACCTTTTAAATCGTCATCTATCAAAAATAATTATCTATCATCGCATTCTTGGGACAAAATATTGTAAAACATTAGTTCTGAGCCGTAAAAGCACCACCGAGTTTGCCAAAGCGGTGTTATCAAAAGATAGGCATATAATTGACTAAGAATTGAAGTAAAGAACTAATAGTATTTAGCCATCAAACACCTAAATTTTTGATAAATTAGGGATTAATCTTCTAAGTTAAATATATGATCAGGAGAAATGATTGTTGATGTTTTTGTTTGGCTGACCTGCCGGTTCAACCCTTGATCACTCCCTTCAGCATCCATCTCTAATTTGGGACGTTTTGAAGGTGTTCCTTCCGATTCAGAACTAGAAACTCTAGATGTACTTCTGTTCCCGGAAGAAGTTTCAGGTAGAATTTCTCTATCATAACCTGAAAGCCTTTGGATATAGGTTGACGATACTCTGAAACAAGAAAAAGCTAGATATAGAAAACAACAGTATTATTTTACAATGGGATATAGAAACAATGTGCAGGTAGGTATTTAAAAAATTTAAATTCAAAGAGTAGAAAATACATCTTCAAAGTCGTATGCAGAAGGTTAGACATCAAGAGAATCTTGCATAATTGCAAAAAGTATAAGAGAGACCAAGAAGAAGAAGATGAAGTAGCTCTGTGGAACAGAAATAAAGCAGAAATAATACTTTAGCAATAAATATAAAAAGAACAGTCAATTTATTGTTAAAAAAAATACAAAAATTAGGTTCTACAGTTCTGTATACTACTCTAGAAAAAATAAATACTAACTGTGCTTTAGAATAATGGCATCCCGAATCTTTCACAACTTGTCTTGCTAGAGGAAATAGTTCATCCCTTCGGGTTAAAAGTGCTGGTACAAATCTACAAATTTGAGCAGCTGCTTCATTGACTGAAACTTCATGAAGTGTAAGAGGTTTTTCAGGACGCCTTTTACAGTCAAAGCGACCATAGATAGCAGCATATCGTCTAATTTCATCCATACGACGAGGATCACTTTCTGGCATGGACATTACTAACTAAAATTTAATTAAATCACAATGCACCAGATTTTATAAATATATATGCTTACCTCTAATTCTTTAGACATTTTCTTTTTGGCACTGTAAGGTTTAGGTTCAAACTGTGGTAGTTGCCCACTCAGTCGTTCAGCAGCCCCAGCAAGTTTTGCTATTTGAGATTCTAATAAAGCTGGAGTAAGTTGTAAAGACGTGTTACTATTACCAGGGCTCGAACTTGAAGAAGGCGGACAGGACGGACCATCGAGGGGAGAATAAGGCCTGAAATGCAGATGAAAAATATTTTTGATGTTATTTTTTAAAACAGCTGGCAATGACTATGGTATTCAAAATTATTGGGTAATTATTTATAAAGGTTTGTGGTGCAATATTTTATAGATAGAGAAGGTTATGCACTAAACGTGTAGAAATAATAAAAAAGAAAATAAGGTGCTTAGTATAAAACTTTGTTGATTAAGCTGAGAAATATTAGGAATTACTTTTTTAGTACCTTTTAGATAAACATACTCCCGGACTGGTGACTGGTGGTAAGGCACAAACTTCTCCAGAAGAAGATGAATATATGGGCCTGCTGATTTCAATGCTATCCATAACATAGACCCCATGATTACTCGAAACTCTTGGACTAGATAGTTCTATTTCAAAATCATCACCAGGTATTAGTGGAATTTTAAATTTTGTTGGATTCGTAACCCATTCTTGTAGAGATTTCTGTAGTCGCCGTACGTGAAGCGGTTTAGAAGCCATTCCCACCAAAGACATTATTTCTAAAAATTCTTCTTCACCTGCATCACATAGTTGTTGCACATCATCACCACCCATCTCTAGAAGTGTGTCATAATAGTAAAGCAATGACGCGTTTTGCATTACACGATATAACTGAAGTTCTGCCAAATTGCTTGGATATGTAGTAGGAAACACTGCAAAAAAATACAAACATTAGACCAAGGACCACTAGAAACTTTTTTCCCGAAGTTTCAGGGTAACAAAAATTGAATAACATATTAAGTATCTCACACAATACTGTTATTGTGGATTTTTGCGATTAAAATTAACTCTCCATAAGAGACACCGTTTGTACACTTAATCAAAATATTCTATAACTATTAAAAAATCATCGCTAAAAGCGAAATTGGTCTCTCTTCCTGGGCTATACTTGGATGAATGTTTGTCTAAATTATTTGCTGAAATTTTTGGATATGGTTGTCAATTACTGAATATAGAGTCATAATACTATTTTCACACATGACACTCACATACACCCGCTATAGTCACACGCGCACTCACGCACAATTACACGTACGCGCTTAGCTAACTTTAAAAGCAGGTTTCGAAACTACTATACAGTCTCTGTGGTAATACATGCTTTCTCAAATAAAATAACGATAAAGAAAGAAGCATTTTTATATTCCATTCACCAAGGAATAATAAAAACACGTAGCTCAAACTAAATGCGTAATTGCTTGAGTGAAAACGAGTTCACCATAAGTAAAAGAATATCGGAACAAAAAATCAGAAACCAGCATTACTACCGTACATGTATACGCAATTTGATATGAATGTTCACAAGCTGTAATTTTTACTGAAGTAGAAATTTGCAGCAAGAAGTAGTATTTATTAATAACCAATCTTGTAATTGCTTCCTGATGAGAATGACATTGTGTCGTTGATGGAGCAATGTCCTCATTTCCACAACGAAATGATGATCTCGTTGCAGACGTATTTTCTGTTTATGTGTTACAATGATTATGAACAATAGTGGCCCATATCTAGCTTGCAAACGATAGATCTAAAGAAATAGAAAGATAACTCTAATGTATTCAAAGCAATTTCCGTTTGATACGAGCTCATGGTGTCAATCCATCATTGGGACAATTCTACTGAACGCTTACCAAACAAGGAATAAGCAACCCTTGTCCAAGGATGGGGAGCTTACAATAAGGGGACGTGAATAATGTAGGTGACCAGATGGTCCGTCCTGGTTTGTTAAATAATTCGAAATACCTTCGACGAGTACCTATCAATAAATAAGCCAATCAGGAAAGTCAAATATAAGGGGAGGTTTTCATCCCTTCTTCAAATTACATGAAAAGTAATTATTCCATGTTTTTACGAATTATTTGTAAAGAAAATCAAATAATCGTCAAAATTAATCATTTTTTAAATTAACCCTTAACTCCCCATAATCCGTCCCACCGAAAATTTGAATACGTACGCAGTATATAGCTAATATAAAAAGTCAAAAACAGGGAAAGAAATTGTTAGCGACCAGGAAAACTACCTCATTGATTTTAATAATCCTTGGATTTGAACCCATTTGTACTAAAATATAAAAATTTCAATGGCAATAGAGAATAATATAATGTTGAACTTATATCATATCATGATTCATGAATTAAAACGAATTGCTGCAGTAAAACTATTTTAGATTATTATTAAATAATTAGCAAAACCTTAGCGGATTGAACGTAGTGCAATTAGTTTTAAAATCTCGTTTGAGCGGACCAGCTTTTGTAATATCAGATAAGCAAAATAATTGTATAGCCAAAACAGGTACCCGTTCCGTACCTCTTTAACCCCTCGTTTGATCCATCCCTACGAGGCACACTTTTTAGTGCAGTCTGCATTTCTCTGTACGCATAATTATAAAGGTTATCATTTTTTGTTGACCACGACGACTATGGTTTCAGTGTGAGAAAAGCATAAAAGGGTTAACTCTTCTGCGAGTCCGAAAAGAGAAAAAAACGCAAATACCTTCCGAGATGACGTACCTGAGCTTTTTTGTAGTGGGTGAAAACGAACGGGCGAAGGTATTTGAATAACTCTTCTCCCTTGGCTGTGTTGACATAGCGTGTCTTTGCATATTAAATAGTGCGAGGATGCACGATTTTTTCTTGTGTTCACACGATAAATGAAGTGTCCCTTCATTAAAAGGAAGCTCTATTCTTACTTCTCTTTTATTGCTGTGGGATTATGTTTTTTTCCTACTTGCGTATGAGTCCATAGGTTTTGCTTTTGAGCTAATATGATATACAAAAAATGTAAAGGGATTACTAACTTTTTGTTTTTATTTTATTCTCAAGGGTATAGCTAAACAATATACGACTAAGGACTCATTTTGCTTTATGTATGAGGGCTGTACCAATACGACAGAATAATATTATTATGAATGTAGTTTTCAAAGTAATTTCCTCTTCAGTTGTTCTATCCCCCCCCCCTTTACGATAGATCCTTCACAATTTCGAATTTTTTCATCGCCGATTTGCAGCGATACAGATTTTCTTTCAGACCTACAGACATTCAGAAGTCACATGGAACAAGCTCCAGGATACATATTGTATGTAATATACAGAATTTAGTTTTTTCGAATCTTTTTTTTCAGGTAGGAAATCGGGAAGATAATCCCCATTACGACCGAGAAGCAGATTTGTCTAGTTTAACAGACAATTCGGTAGCACTGCAACATTGTTTAATTTTTGAATTTTTCGTTGTTCAACTCGCATAAGTCAACACAACCTGGACTACGTTTTTATGGCAATTAAATGTTACGCAAGTATTTTCAGCATTAAAATTATGTAATCCTGAGGATGCATCCTTGGATAAACATCCACAATTTTATTTTTATATTCAGTTAGTTTTGAAATGACAATGTTTTTTGGTTTCTTCCTAGATTTACATTTGAAAGAGCCGGAGCTAGAGAACCCGTTGCAAATAGAACAGATCGATAGACGACTACTTTACCACTTCCCCTAAAACCATAGTTTTTTTTTTTAATTCAATTTACTGCATACTATTTGAACTAGTTTGGAAAAGCTTCTATAAAAATGAGTTTGGTTAGAAATTTTTGTATGATTAGCAGTTGCAATAATTTTAAGTGGCATTATTGTCTATCTGGATGAGACTTCCTTACAAAGAAAAAATGCAAACAATGGACAATTCTTTACTCATGCCTTCTAATTTTTTGTTCACTATTAGATTACATCTGAATTCAACAATAAAAAACAAATGGATCCAGTTCTACGATGTCCTAACAAAAGTCAACAAAAAACAGCAGCGTTCTATGATAAAAACTGGTTCTTATTTTAATTTAGTTTTATTTGCACCGCCCGTCATTTTTCTACTTGTAACGATGCTTCTTTGATATTGTAATATTTCTTAACAAAAATATTTTAAAAAATTAAAACCTATTTTAAATAATTGTCTTAATTCTTTTTTATTTGATCTAAGCTACCCATTTGTGTTACTAAAACGTAATTTAGTTAATTTCATTAGCCAAATATTATTAAACTAAACGTAACCGATTATTTAAAAAAAAATCTATAACATTTCTGGTGAATGAAGTATGTTTTTTTAATTTATCACGTTACCTACATTAAATTGCGATCATCGTTTTAAATATTAAAATATGGTAAAGGGTAAAACTTTTTATGAGATTACTACAAAAAAATGGTGCTCCGTAACTTATGCGTCGACATGTTTTTTTGAAGATTCCCACGTAGGTACGTATTTAAACAAGGGTTCCGTTAGGGTAAATTTTTGTTCCACCCCTAAAATGTACCCGTCCAATCCTGGGCAACCATTTTTCGGTATAATAGTTCTTGCCAAAACAGCGGTTAGCAAAACTCACCCTATGTAGTAAACTAGGAATTTAATTGGACCAAAATAAACTGTAAAGAAAGGTAACGCAGACTCAGGTAGAATTTTAACACGATAGTTTATACGTTGTGCAGTTTTACCGCTATAATAGTATTATTAATCATAGTTACAATACAAAAAAATGTTTTTTACAAATGTTATTTAAACCTTTACGTAAACCAATTTACAAAGAACAAGGGCTCTAATAACACTTTTAGGAACAGAAAGGTTGATCATATTTAGTGCAAAACTAATTTTCATTTTATCACTTTGCGTATTAAACTATGTTCAAAATTGTCCTCTAAATCGTCTGTCTTTCAGAATTAGCCAAAAATATATGATATACAGGGTTGCGACAAAAGTACGGAGCTATACAAAAATATCTCATGGTTTCAGAGCATGGCGGATATGAATAAATCTTAAATGCAAATGATATTTGTCCAATTCTATATATAGAAGTTTATATTATTGGACCACCATGTATGTAATAAGAATAAGTAGAGGTATTCAAATATATTTTATTTAAGGTGACCGGAAGTTTTAAGTATGAGCTTTAGAAATCGGAATAGTCTGCAAGCCTGTCATTAGCATTACGCACCATTCTTGGTTGATATCAAGTAGTCTAACGAGGTAGGTACTTCACGTCTTACAATTATTTCTAAGTACTTATTGGTAGCCAAAAATAAAATATGGCACTACATTTTTTTACTTTTTTTTGTATAAGCCCCTGCCCATATAAGCTCGACCATCTAATATCTTAAAAAAACTACAGTTAAGATAAATTATATTCGCACACAATAATTTTTGTTGTAATTTCCAAATAGTACTCAAAAATTAATAACATATTATTTTTATGTACTTAAGAGAGAGTAAAAAATTGAAACAAAAAAAAGCTGTTAAGTATTTAGACCGGAATTGAAAGTTTAATACAAGAACAATTTAGAATTTTTTCATTAACAATGTTTATAATGAGTATTGGTGGTTCAATAACTATGGTGCAACTGTACGTGGTCCACAGACATGACTCCTGAATAGCTGGTATTTCAATTTTTTGCTGTGATAATTAACTTTTTGCTTAAAAAAACTTGAGTGGTTCGTCTTTCCCAAACCACGTACAAAAACTGGTTTTTTAAATTGCTGAATAAGTTACAGCATGGTAGCTTGATTTTTTTTGCTAATACAAAGTTGTCTAGGAAACACAAAACTATTTAATATTTCCGATAAAAAAAATTTAATTAATGTGCGAATATGATGATGTTTCTTCTCTTTATGGGAAATTTATCTCAAGCTATAGTATAGCTTTCATAAGAGGAAGTTCTGATTTTTTATGACCTAATAGTATTGATCAAAACCGATATTTGGTAGTAGCGCTTAAAAATGTAGTGTCACGTATATCAAAAACGCATTATTAAAGGGATTGTAATAACAAACGAAGTCTTTGACCGTAACGACCAAATGTATAATCACAGTTTAAGTTAATTGAACTTGATATACAGTTGCGATTGAGGAGAACAAAAAAAAGGGAGTCTTCCAACCTGTTCAAATGAAATATTGATTAGTTATCAACAAAACTATTCGGAACTTCGTGACATAATGCTATAAATTTCTATCAAAATATAGTGCGAAATAAATTTATTGACTATTAACACATTCGACAGCGTGATGATATAAAAATATCAATAAAACATTCCTATACCACCTAAACTATTTTAATTTTAGACTTTAAAAACATTCAACTATTTTTAACATTGGAAATGTTTATGTTCGTATATGGGGCCAAGTTACGAGTTTTTCTCAAGGCCAAAGAAGACAAAAGTGTCGCGATCGGGTTTCGCCGCTAGCTGGCCCGTCCGGGCCGACAGCATAGCACGGTGGGCATACAAATTGGCGTGTGCGCCGTGCTCCTGTCCAGCCGAGGCCGATGGTGTACAACGTTGCACGTCAAATTCTGTATTTCCATGGTAATAGTCAGTGTTATCATTTCCAATGGTTGCAAGGATTGCGAAATCTGTGAATTTTTTACTATCTTTATTTGGTGTAAGTCTACTCTTGCGACTCACCGATGCTAGGGAATAAGCCTGCCTGAAAATTTTTCCAAATCATTCTGGTAGGGTAGGTACCTATTTTTAACGCCCCACACAGGATTGCTGAAAGATGGTGTTTGTCACGTATGTAGTTTATTCAATTATCCTGGGTTTGGATTTTCTTTTTACAAACAGTCAAGATCGAACTCGTGTCGTCTGGCCCGGATCTCAAACCCTAGATAGCTTGAGCCACTGAAGACGACCTAACAACTATTTAATTCAAGAGAACTGAATAAAATGATGGAACTGTACTCATTCCAGTAGTTTTACCTCATAAACTAGAAATTCTGTAACACTGCAATTAGTTCCTGTGTCTATGAAAGCAGTGGTTCATAATCAAAGAAAGCTTTGGCACAAAAATTATGCAGTTTGGTATTACAGTTAAATTTGTAGAATATCCAATCGCATAAAAAGTGTTCATTGGATAAAACAGCAGTAAACTCAAAATATTAAATATTTGTCAAACAAATTCCCGGAAATTTAATTATGCAGCCGAGTTGGATTTTGTTGTTCCACAGAAGCAATTTGAAATCAATGAAACATGTTTTATTTTCTTTTTTATCGTCTTCGACTAAACCAATCATATGCGAGTTATAGCCTGCAGTAGCTTATTTGAAATTCGATCAAAGAAGTGCGAGTTTTATTACTTTTCGTTACTCTTATTTTCTCTATCCTTTCGTAAGAGAGGGTATGATTTGTCTTCTGCTGTAATGCCTTGTCAAAGTTTTCTATGTATTCCCTTTTTATGCTGCGCCGCTCTACTATTCCCGACTTCCGAATCTTTTCTTATTCTGTCTTCCCATCACATGGTTGGTCTTCTCTTCTCCTTCCAGTTTCTCTTTACCTTCATGCTCTTATATGTTCCAGACGTCTAATGCGGAGACAATATCTCAGCCCAACAAGTGATAAATCTTTTAATGATATACTTTTGAAATGGAATATCTTTGATAGTCAAGTTAGAGAATATGAAGAAGAACCTGAAATTATTACTGTCTAATGTCTATTA